>JAPVLO010000301.1:585000-1800000 GCA_027257055.1 Cephalopachus bancanus | reverse complement strand
CGGTCGTCGGACCCGGCAATCTCCGCCTCGGTCTTTCCCCAAGTTATCTTTCTCTCTAACAGGTCATTCGGAGGTTGTTCTCATTGAGTTTTTGCCCTCCCAGAACAATGCGATTGCCGAGTCAAACTCCTTTTGGCGCCCACGTTTTCGCGCCGACCCATCCTTTGCGCGCCCCAGGTTCCTCGAGCGCGGGGATCCCTCCCGTGCGCTGCCAAATTTGCTCCGACCGGGGCGGGAAGTGCAGTCTCATGCCTCTCCGGCTCCCTGGCTTTGGGGTCAAAGACACCGATTTACCGGGTGGCGGAACCGATTCGACGAGACAGGGATCCCCACGCGTCCCGGACCTTCGCCCTCGCCCGGGAGACAGGGCGCCGGTCCCTGGGAGGAGTGGAGGTCTGGGAGGCCGCTGCAGCCGGGGCCGTGACCAACCCGGCCGGCTGGCTGGCTTTGGCCTCAGTGCGTGTTCTGTAAAGTTGTGAGAGGTAATTTAGCAAAGGAAGGGGCACCAGGGTCAGGAAGACGCCGCTCGTTCAGGGCCCGGCATGACCAGGCGGACCCACGCCTCCACCCGGTCTAGGGCAGCCCGGAGTCCTTCCGCAGCCTCGCGGGACTAGAGGCTGGGCTCGGTCCCCCGCGCACCCTGTAGAGGTTGGGGACGAGCTCGAAGCCAGGGAGGCGACCGGAAGGGTTTAAGCGACGGGCGCGGCGGAGAAGGGACGAATTCTCCCACGCCCGGGTTCCCGCTCAGTCCCCAAGCCGCTGCCGCGGGGAAACACATTGAGGGGCTGACGTCATTCTCCCCAAAATATGGAATCCAGAAAATCTGCCTGGAGACCACGATCCTCAAACGGATGCTCTGTCGACCCTCGATTCCAAGATAGAAACGGACAGGTTTTGCCGGCACGGTGGCTTATTAAAACGGTCTACACTGGAATAACCGGGTGCAAGAGATCACATCTTCACTCGGGGATCTGGGGGTCCTCTCGCTGCCCTGGGTCGGTGTGAGCGGAGGGCAGACCCCCTGCCTTTTGTTTGTGGGTGAGGGACGCGCATGGTGGCAGCAGCCGAGCAAAAGGGGGAAATTAATTGCAGCCAATTAATAATTAATCCCCTTTAAACAGCTTTATTATCTCTCCCGAACGACAGGGATTTGTCTGATAACCCCCCGAAGACCAAATGTCAAGTTTAACCAAATAGTTATTGCTTTATCAACCCGAGTCTGCAAATAAATTAATCAAAAGCAAATCTGTCCTTTGTGCGGCTCATTTGCTGGTAATGGATGGATATGAAGATTTGCCGATATTATTGTCTGTCATTCAATCTAACAAAGTGAACATTTATTGCATATATATTAAAAATTATCCCGGAATCGAGTGGCGCCGGGTTGCATTTATTGGAGTCTTCCCAGGGGTGAGGTCCCCTCGGATGGGGGCGCATGGGGAAGAAAGTGCAGGCGCGCGCGGCCCAAATCACTTTAAGCCTCCAAGCCTGCCTCTGCCCCTCTCCGCGGCGCCCCCCAACCCCAGCATCTGCCCCTCCCTGTCTCCCCGCCCCTCCAGCCACTGCCCAGAGCCGCGGGACGTGCCGGCCGCCGCTTGTCGTGCGACTGGGGCCAGCGGGGCGCCGGGACCCAGCTACTGTCAAAACCGTCCCTCAGCCCCAAGGAACACTCGCTAGGGCCCCAGCCCTAGGAAATTTGGGGAAGGGGGTGTGATTGAAGAGAGAGAAACGGGAGGGGGACAGCTCCTCTTTGTCTTCTCTCGAGTTACATCATTTTCTAATTAGGCATAAAATTGTCTTCATACACTAGTATTGCGGCCTTCATAAACATCGCCATTATGGTTCATAAGGACGCTATTGTGGCGACGCCTTCCCAAAATAGAAGGAGCAGGGGAGGGAGAGGCCTGGAGTCCGGGAGGCCTGGCTTTGTCCTCCCCTGGGAGAAGATGGATGGCCAGTGTCACGCAGATGATGACTTGAGACTATTAAATTGTCAGGGGGGGGTTCTTGACCAGCCCCACCCCCACCCCCAGCGCCGGTGGAAAATTCTAGAGGCAGGAGCCGGAGGGTCTTGGGTGGCAGGGGAGGGCCGGGCGGCTGGATTCTCCAGGCAGGTGAAGGAAGAGGTAGTCAGTGGCCGGCAGGGACGGAGTAGAGGCCAACGCTGCTGTGTACTTCCCGGGAGCCTCCGAGCTCAGGGCGCACCTGGTCTAAGCCGGCCTCCCCAAGCCCCATCGCCAAGGCTGGGGAACAAGAGGGTCGGGAAATGAGAGGCGCAGAGGACTTGGGGCAGTGAAGGACTGTGCCAGGCGGGGAGACAATTGTCCCCATTATTCGGAGCTGCGGCCCAAGCCCGGCCACCCGCCGGGTCTGGGGGCGCGTCGCTAACTGGATGTAGATGGATGGAGGCGCCCTGAGCCCCGACGTCGTGTCAGACCCGGGGCAATTACTGTCCCGCCAGGATGGACACACTGCCCGCCACCGTGACCCCTGAACGCGGGCCTACTGGCTGCCCCGGCCGCCTCCGCGATCCTCTCTCTCGCCTTTACAATAACCCGACTTGACATAAATAACTCTCCTGCACTCGTCTACGTCTGCTTGACCTCCTGAACCCGAGGGAAATCTTTGTTGCATTTGGCTACATTACATTTTTCTATAGGAAACAAACTAAAAACAAAAAAAGCTTTAAGAACTGCAAATTCTAGTTCCTGCCTCGTCCACCATCTAGTGTGGGTACTTGTGCATCTTGGAATCCACACTGCTGGGAGACAAATCAATTTGCTCCCGCATAGACAGGTTTCTCCCGGTTTGTGCACGGTGCGATCTTCCGGGTATGCCGAGTTTTACGGTGGCCGACAGGCATGTGGCGCTCCAGGCGGGGGTCGGGTCTCCAAAATCCTCCCCTCCTTCCAGTCCTTGGCGGGGGTGGGGGGAGCGGGAGGTGAAGGGGCGGAGATGGCGGAGAGCAGATCTCGCTGGGGCTGATCCTCTGCTTGGTCCCGGCTGTCTGGGGGACCAGGCCCGTTGGCTGGAGTAGCCTGGCGCCTCCCGCGTGCGCTCTCGCTGACCTGATCCGGCGTGGGGGTGGGGGTGGGGGTGGGGTGGGGGTGGGGCGAGCCCCGGAAGTGCCCCGCTGGCGCCACCCGCTGCGGTCGCCGGGCGCCAAGGCAGGAGGGAGCTGATGGTGGGAAGAGGAAGGGAATGATTTGGAAGATTCCGTGGAGACGGCCTGGGCGGATCACTCCAGCTGGCTCCGGCCTGGGGATACCAGGGCCAGCTCTCCGAAGCTTCCTCCGGGTTGGGTGGGGCGGGGAGCGTTACCCTGCCACCGCCTTCCTGCCAGTCATCTCCGTCCTACTTAGTCCCTGCTGGCCGCAAGTCAGAAGATGGGGACAGGCTCTCAGACTTCAAAGATGGAAGGGCTCTTCGAGGTCAGGTTGCCAGAGTGACCCCCAAGTGTGAAGGTGTAGAAAGTCTCACCCACCCCCAGTCAGGCTGGCCTCCTGACCTCCCCTGATCCCACCACCTGCAGAGGAGTATAAAAAGAGCTCAGGCTGGGCCTTGCCAGGGTCAGCTGTGTTGAACATAGGTCCTATGGCCTTGGTCCTCCTTGTCCAAAGGCGGGAGTATAAGTTACAGGAGCAAGATCTTGACTTAGCAGCTGTTTCAAATCAAAACAGTAAGCTCAGGATTCCAAAACCCTGGGGCCAGTTTTTCTTGTAACACGTTTTCTTTCCATTATAAAAAGGATCTTTTAAATGTCCAGATATCTGGAGATTGGCTTTCACATTGTCTCTGTCAGTGTCATTGGAGGTAGGTCCAAGCTGGCGTCTCTTTGATGAATCTCCCTAATCCCATTCTTTCATTTACCAGCCATTCCTTAATTCATCATGCAGATGTTTGTGAGAAGACAATCCCATGTGAGACAAAAAAAAGAAACAGTAAAAACTGCACTCAAGGGACTTGTAGTTCCTAGGAAGAAAAATCAGATGTGGATACTGACGGATTTTTGATGTAACTTGTTTGTGGGACCACAGGATTCAGGGTCAGCCTCCATTTACAGGCCGCATCTTGGGAACCTGGATCAGGCACTGAAGGACTCTGAGCCTCAGTTTTCTCATGTGTGGATTGAAGGTGTTGGACATGTGCTCTGGAAGTCCCCCTGAGTTCTCCGGGTACTCTGAAACACACAATATCCACAGCCCAGGTATACACGAGCTTCAAAATGTCTGTACTGTCTTGAGGGCGATAACTAGCAACTTCGAGAATGAAGGACAAATGACAAGGAATACAAGAAGCACGTGCGAAACTTAAGAATCTGTCATAGTGACTGTGAAGTTAATCAACTTATTCAGTCTTTCTGAATCTGCTTCCTCTCGTATATAATGGGAATAATAATGTCTGCCCTATTCATGCTACCAAAAAAGTTGTAAGGATCAACTCTGATAGCATATGTCAATGTGTTTTGGAAACTAACAAGTATCATGGAAATTAAACATACAGACAAAGAGCCTGGGCACCCCCAGGGAGGACTGTCTGGAGGAGGGTTTCCTCTTTCTTTTGATGCTGCAGGAGGACGCTGAGTCCTGGGTGGTGACTGGTCACATTTGGAATGAGGTACCACTTGCTGTCAGGATGGGGCATTCTCCCCTTGATTTTCATGATCTGCCAGAGGATACTCAAGAGAAGGTCTTTGTCAGGTACAGGTGAAGTCCCAGAGAGGTCCAGCACATACAGCAGAAATACTTGCTTCAGTAAGCTTAACTAAAATGTAAGGACTCTGCTGCTTGGAAGTTTCCTTGAAAATAAGATATATTATTGAGTGGGAAAAAGCTAAGAAAGTGGAAAAAGTCTTTTACTGATCAATCCTCCATTCATTCTTAGCAAGGAGTAAAAAAAAAAAAAAAAAAAAAAAGGCCAAACTGTTTTTTTCATAATATGTCCCTAGCTCAGAAACCTGTTAGCTTCCTTGGAGAGGTGAAGTGAATTTGAAAAAGCAGCTTTGCAGCCTTGCTGAAATGGGTGGTGGACAAATACGATGAGTTTTGAGAGGAAGGTTTGGAAGGGGAAAGTTGGGATGAAACCCCAGGAGTGAAGGGGACCCCCTTTCCCCAATGGCCAGACCGTTGGCAGAGCAACTGGCCACGCCTTCAACCCGTGTGGCCTATGGAAATCTTCCAGCAGGTTCTGCGTTGGGGAAGCTGCCTTGGCTTCCATTCTCTTCCCTTTTGTTAACTGTTAACAACCTGCTGCCATCATTATGGTGCCATTATCACGCAATGTTGACCGAACCGGTTCTTTTATATCCATTATGGGACTGCCTTCTTTGCGGATTTATGCATTTTTGATATTAAATTCTTTCTCTCCTTAAGCCTATGCTCGTGTTGACTTTCATTGACCCCCTGCCCCAGTCTCCAATACTTTTCCATATTTAATATCGAAGCATTTTTCACATTGCCCCTCTTGGCTTTGTGGCCGTCCGTTTGACGGCTGTCTCTAATGGCCTGTGCTGTTTGCTCTGTTCTTGAACTTGGTGGGGTCACACATTCTTAAACCGTGTTGGCCTCTGGATGTCCACCCTTGCTGTCCAACTAAGTTGCCCTGTGTCACAAGCTCTGCCCTCTTCTCCGCCCCTAACTGCCAACTGTTCCTAATTGCTTCAACAAACACCTTCCCTAGTGGTGGCCCAGGACCCCTGGGCCTTTGGGGTTTTGTTTAGCTGCTAATGTCCTGCCTGGCCCACTGGCAGCTTGGCCTCGCTGACCCGGTGCATCTCAGCTCTTCTCCTCAGAGCGCCTGGCTTGTCCAGCGCCCCCTGGGCCAAAGGCCAGGGTCTGGGCAGGATTGACCAGCTGCTTGAGGTGGCCACAAAAGACAACTTCAGCTTGGAGCGGGCAAATGAATGTATTCATTTATCTTCCTTTCCCTCCAAACCGACCCACCAACTCAATCTACTGCCTGGCTTGACACAAGACAAAGGGGAAATATTGGCGGGGGGGGGGGAGGGGGGGGAGGCACGGAGAGGCCCGTCTCAGCACCAGACGTCTTAGCTCCCTTCTTGGGGGCCGTCTGTTCAGTTTCACAACACTTACAAGGCCAATTTCCAGAATTGAAGTTGCCTGGTGTTTTGATTCTTCCTTTGCCTGTGCATTTGTGCCCTGAAGGTCCCTTCCAAATGGATACTAATTGTGGGGGCGGCACGCTGCTGGCTGCTCCGAGGCCCCAGGGCCCCGAGGACCTGCCTCTCAAAGCCTTAATTGACAAGGACCTGTCTGTATTTAGGAGCAGCTGGTGCAACGCGTTGGCACATCAGTGCAATCTTAACGCAGCCTCCCTAGCCCCGAGGAGGATGAGGGTAAATGCGGTTAAAATGAAGGAAGATTTATAGCCGGCCCCCTTGGGGAATAGGACAGGAGACAGCTCCCAAGATTTTCCCCTACGAGGGGGTTCATTCATCAGCTCCCGGGCCTGATCGCTGGGCAGGAAAAGCGCCGCGTGAGCTATTATTACTAACGGGGGAGGGGAGGAGGCCCGCTTAGGACAATTAGGCAGGTGACACTGTTCCCCCGAAATGCCTCGGCCTCGAGACGGAGCCGGGTTTCGCAGACTGCCACGCCGTGTCTCTTGCTTCCGCGGGCCTCGGCGGCGCCGGGGCCTCAGCCTGGGTCTGGCTCCGGGTTAATGGTGGCGCCGCCGGCAGGCTGGGAAGGGCGAGGGGAGCGCGCGCTGGCAGCCTTGCCCGGGAAGAGGGAGGATTTCAGTGGCGGCTCGGACTCCTCGTTAGGGCCTTTTAAAGCCCACAACGCCAGCCTGGGCGAAATAGCCAGACCTTTATCTCTACACACAATAAAAAATAAAAAATAAGGAGCGGGTGGTGACCATCTCCTGTAGTCCCAGCTACTTGGGAGGCTGAGGTAGGAGGATTCGCTTGAGCTCAGAAGTCCAGGCTGCTGTGAGCTAGGATGGGGCCACTGCACTCCAGCCGGGGAGACAGAGGAGACGCTATTTTTTTTGAGGGGGGGAGGCTGGGAGGGGTAGAGGGAAGCCCCAAACGGCGGATGGTAGGGTCCACGGAGTAGATCGGTTTCCCCTCCCTGCGCCCCATCGGGCGCGCGCCTGGCTCCCCAACTGCTGGCCTCTCCGGCCGCGAGCCCCTTTCTGACACCTGCCGGCTGGGGAGATACAGCCTTTCAGCCGGTGA
Source organism: Cephalopachus bancanus (assembly GCA_027257055.1). Classification (NCBI taxonomy): domain Eukaryota; kingdom Metazoa; phylum Chordata; class Mammalia; order Primates; family Tarsiidae; genus Cephalopachus; species Cephalopachus bancanus. Next base: position 1,792,799 of record JAPVLO010000301.1, on the reverse strand, counting down.
CAAAAGAAGGTTTATTGGTTCAAGAGGAGCGCGGTTTTGTTGCGATGTGTGGGAAATACTTTGATGTCCGCCCAGTTCGCACGTGTGAACAGGGATAATGGGTTTGGGTATCTTCATTGAAATTTGAAGTTTTTAAAGCAGAAATTCCCTAACTTTTGCCTGTTTTTCTTAACTTTTTTCTCTTTCTTTTTTTGCTTCCTTCAGGAACAATGCCAACATTGAAGCCCTCGGTTGGGGTCCGCACAGTTGGAGAGCTTTGGTGCCATTTTAGACATCTTTGGATTTCATCAATCAAACTGACTGCAATTTTCCATAAAAACCCTGAATTTGGGTCAGAAAGTGGGCAAAGTAGATAAAGATCATTCGAGCTGTCTTATGAGATGATAAATAGATATCCTTTCAGGCCAACAATGCCAAAGTGCAGTTTTGTGAGTTCCTTGCCTGACTTCTGAAAGCAGTGAGTCGAAACGATTTATACAGGTTTTCCCATGGCTGGGGCGGTGTCTTTACATACGTGTCAATAGTAGCCTGACCTTTTCTTTTTCCCCACGGAGTTGCTAAGCGTGTTTGCTGCTTTGAGTCTTTTTTTTTTTCTTGTTGTGTGAGTGTGTTTCCCACAAAACACACAAGAAAAGACAGTTTTCTTTTTCTTTGAATGCTCCGATCAATAGAATATGGGTCTGATGTAGACAACTATCTGCAAATAGGCTGGTTGCAGTGGCCCATGCGCTGGTGTAGAAATTCCATTTGCTCTGTGGTTGCTCTCCAGTGAGGTACTGTTGACACTGTTTTTGGCACCATGCTGGGATATGAACTCAATTTCTCAACAACAACAACAACAACAACAACAGCAACACCCACTGGCACTGTGTCCTCCATAGTCTTGAACTTGACAAATGGCCTTTTGTAAAAGAAGAACAAAAGGACCCAAAAGAAACCCCAACAGGATATTAACTCACTACCTCCAGAGACCTTTCCGAGTGTTAGCTGAAATGATTCCTGAGTGAATAAGGGCATTTTGAATCTTTCCTCTTTACTATTAAAAAAAAAAAAAAGATTTATTCAGCATATGTTATGCGTCACTTCCTGCTCATTATCCCGGATTAATTCCCTCATCTTTTGAACCTTTTGACCCTTCCCCTCAATATGTTTTCATTTTGATAACCCCTGCATTCAAATGTTTTTTGTTAAGCAGGTATTTCAAAAGGTTCTTGAAGACTTTTCTGGTTCTTCTGCTTGCCATTCTTGGCCATTCGGGAATTAATGACCTGATGTGTCCTCATGAGCGTACAGATCTTGTGGGGCCATACCCAATTATGCAGCAATTACATTTATTTTTCTTGATATAAGATTTCCCCCTAAATCCATCACAAGCATCGTCTCTTTTCTGTGCTTTGCTTTTCCAAACTCATTACATCTCAAATGTATGTTACAAAGTATCTATAAGAGAGAATATGGTACAGTGGGAGTTAATTATTGTTATTAACTTACTGGCTTTATTAGTTTTGAATGAAGCACGTGGCTGTGGCCACAGTTATTTAAGCACTCTTTATTAGCTAAAATAATTTGCCATTTTTGGACACACACTCACCATGTAAGATTTAAAATGGCAGTTGGAGTTTCAGAAAGAAATTTCACTTCTCTTCATTTGTCTTTAATACATCTTGTTGTCAGGTACGAAACATTTTACTCAATATGTAACTTTCTGAATGACCTTTATGTCACTCTTTTGATGCTATCTTGTTAACAATTTTGCATTTTATATGGTTAAAAATATGCCTACTAAGTGATAGTTTAATTTTAAAAGTATGTTCTAAAATTCAAAAAGATAATTGAAAATAGAAAAGTCATGAAGGGAAGACATAACTATTTATCATAATTATCTAAAACAATGCCTATTTAAATATGTTTAATTTTTTTTCTGTTGTCCTCTCTCTTACTCCTAATACTTTTTATTTTAATTGTGTCAGGGTCTGCCACCCAGGCTGGAGTGCAGTGGCACAGCCACAGCTCACTGCAGCCTTGACCTCCTGAGCTTAGGTGAGCCTTTCATCTTAGCCTTCTAAGTAGCTGAACCACAGGTGTGCACCACTATGCCCAGCTAAGTTTTTGATTTTTTGTAGAGACAAGGTCTTGCTTGCTATGTTGCCCAGACTGGTCCTGAACTCCTGGACTCAAGCAATCCTCCTGCCTTGGCCTCCCAAAGTGCTGAGATCATAGGCATGAGCCACTGGCCTACCCTGATATTTATTTTAGATATACCTATGGCATCCATGAAATCTATTAAGTAAGAGAGAAGAAGAGTAGAAAACTGAAATTTTGTTAGTCACTTCCAATCAGGATAAATCATCAAATCATATCTGAAATCATTACATAAATAAATAGAATGGTAGAATTTTGTTCACCATTGAAGTCTGTTTTACATAACTTCTTTCAGGAATCCGTCCACCCCATCAAATATTCGCTTATAAAATTTCTGTTTGGGAATTTAAAGATGTTTGGTACATACAGTAAAAGCCATTTGATTACTGTCATTGTTGATGAGAGCAGAGGCTCGAAGGATTAACAGAAAAATGTCAAGCCGTTATGTGTTGTGTACTATGTTCTATAAATAGAGCTCAAAGGATGAGTGCTGAAGCACTCACTTAAAGCTTCAGATTGAAGTTACATTCTAGAAACATGTATCTGAGTCTGTGACCAGGGAAGAAGTATCTGGGTTTTGTCAGGGGCTGGTTCTCTTAAGCATCAGAATGATAGACCAGAGAAGGAATATCTGGATCCGGTTGACTCCCATTTTTTAGATGAGAAAACCAAGCTTGCTCAGCCAAAATGGCAGTTGTGATGCAAACTCATGGCCGAGGAACTGAAGTTTTCTCCCTTCTTTCTCTCTTGCCCCTTACTAACTCAGAAACACGTCTCCTACTTTACACACACACACACACACACACACACACACACAACACACACACACACGGAAGAGGAAAAAAAGAAGCCCAAAAGGCATTTGCATCCAGTTCCTCAGGATCCTCCTCCCACTCACAGCAGGCCTTTAATAAGCTAATGCCTGCTCAGGCCAAAGAAGGCATGAGGTCAGTTCCATCAGTGCCAGCAGCCCATGTAAGGAGTCAGGCTACAGGAGTTCTCCTTTCATGGAAGACATTTGTTCTTGAGAATCATCTGGAAAATTCTCTCAGTATTCCAATTTCTGTTTCCCTACTTAAAATACAATGGAGGAAGTGGAAATGCTTCAAATAGAAAAAAAAAAAGACTGCACCCTTACATAAATGAGGGAAAAACCCAGTTGAGAAGAAGGTATCTGGAGCCCCAGTTGTCCAATCTGCCTACAGATAAATCCAGGATATATCATATAATCCATTCTACCTTACACTCCTCTAGGTAACTACCGCCCACATCCTAGATAATCCACATTGAATTCGCTTCATATCCTAATACTCTAATATTTTAAATCCACCATTGGCCATAAACTCATAGTTTCACAATGATCAATCATGTTTTTCAAAAATCTTTTAAAGCTTATGTTAACATGCACAATACACAGTGATAACCTTCTTATTTTCAATAATGACATTCATTAACTTGCTATCATCACCTCCTGCAAGAGGGTGATTATCTTGGTAGTTATTGTCAAACCGTACAATTTCTGAAAATGATGTGGTTTACTAAGAATTTTGAGAGTTTTAAAAGGTGATACAAAGTAAATAATTTAAACGAAATCTATTCCCACTTCTCATTTAGCTGGGCAATTTAAACAAAAGCCATCTAGGTGGGTATCATAAATTTTCTGAGTGACTTGACCTTCTGGTCCTAGTCTAGTATGTACATAATTTCTAAAATTGCTTACTAAAAAATGGCAGTTTATCATTTCTTTGCAAGTGTGCATTACGGTTTTACTTTAGAACATTTTCAAGTTTTAATAAGGATTTAATAACCTCTGATTGAGAGGCAACCAGAGCCAAGTTGTTGAATTTAATAGAAGCCAACATATGGGAAAGGTTTTAAAGAACCATTTACATCCAAACCCCAAAATGGCTTCAACCAGCAGGTATCCCAATGTTTATTTAATGAAGAGATGCATGAGCAGCTGCTGTTTCCCAATCTCAGATGTAGTTATCTTTCATTGCTCGGCAACAAATCAGGAAGAAGAACAGATTTTAGCTGTAATTTGGGATCATTCCATTAGATGTGCAGGGTACACCAGTAGATTCATGAATAGGAACAATGAGGCTGGTGTAGGAAGAAAATCAAATATAACAACTCTTGGGACGGAATCTGTGGGTTGTGTTTTCAGGTCTATTGCTTAGTTTATAGGTCATAACATTTTTTTCAAGTTTAGATTAAACCCTAGAGGCCTTGTATAGATAAATAAAAACCCAAGCTGGCACTGATTCTTGACTGACCTTGTGTTATCATTGCAGATGGGACACATGAGGTTAATGTCTGTTACCCAGTGCATAGTGGGCACTGCTGACACCATAATATCCCTCTAACCATGCCAAGGAAAAAAGAATGGACACTGGGACTGGGACTGTGATATGGCCCAGAGGGTTCACAGGCCACTATTCCCAAGACAGACATTCTTATAGTATGTCTATCTAGCAGCAAATGCATTGTTCATTTTACTCCTACTTAAAGCCAAGCCTCCTAGGGATGTGTGTGTGTGTGTGTGTGTGTGTGTGTGTGTGTATGTAATGTATGCATATATATGCTGGGGGTGCCAAATATATATATATGTATACACACACACACACACACACACACACATGCACACGCACACACATTAACAGGTGTTTGCTGAAATCAGAAGTGTCTGGACACTGATAGTAACATAACCACTTTGAGCACCTCTTGTAATTGCAGAAGTGAAACATGACTTGTATTCATCTTATCAAGTATTGCAATTTTAAAAGTTTTTTCCTTTCTTAAAACGTGTATTTAAAAATGCGTATTTTGGGGTGCACCTTTGTGTGTGTGTGTGTGTGTATGCACACACACATATATATATTTCTTTGGTCCCTGTCTGTCTTTTGGACAAATATGAATTTAAGGGGACATACCAGATTGTCCTGTTCAATTACAATGCATACACTGGGCTTCTTCAAGAGGAATAAAGTTGGTATTTGGCAAACTTAATCTTAGACTTTCCATTTAAGAGAGAAATTATGAGAAGCTTTTCATAACTTTAGCCTTGGGTATAAATTAATTAAAGCCTTACAACTTTTTCCTGATATTTCTTGTGACCAGTTTCCAAGTTTGGTGGAGGAAATAATTTAAAATGGTAGCCCAAGTCTGCTATAATGTGGCCTACTCTAATATATATCGATATTAAATTAGAGCTACATTTTAAAATTCCCCATCCAGGGTCAACACAAATGGCAAGTTTATTTAGGGAGTTTTAAAATTTTTAATCTTAAAGATGAGGGGTACAATTCAGGGTTAGGTATACAAATGTTCATTATGCAGGTACCCCTGTTGATGAGGTGTGCCCTCCTCCCCCAGCAGTTTCCCACTACTTGCCAATCCTTTTCTTACAGTATTATGGTAATTGTTCAAGTTCTGCTTATGACTGATAGGGAGTTCTTTTAGAATGCATGTTTCTTCTTTTTTTTAGTTTCACCATGATACATATTTATTAATTTTTAATGCGCTTACTGGTAAATAAAACATTTGTCTGATTTAGACTCTCAGAAGCCCTGAGTATTTTCATGCAAATTCCCACTGTGAGGCTGGAATGAAGGAGGGGGAATAAAGAGGACATTTGAACTATTACCCGATAGCAGTCAGCTCTACAGACTTGTACAGGTGAGGACGATGAGCTTTGATGAATCTGTGATTGGTCTGAGTTGCCTGTTACGGATCTGACACAAGGGATTGCTGTGGTGGAACACATAGCAAACGTCAGGTAAGTAGCTATCAGCGCAGTTAAAAAAGCAAGGGCTCTGAGATCAGCTGTTTTAAGTCTGGGTCCTCCCACTTACCCTGGGCGTCCATGGACAGACCACTTAACTTCTCTGCTGTTCAGTTTCCTCATGGGCTTGTAGGCAGGAGTAAGTGCTAAGCGCTTAGAACAAAACTGTACACCTCACTCGTTCCAGCCTTGAGGCTTCGACCCAGTAATTGCCTTCGCTAGGAGCCCCTCACACCAAGTGGCTCTTCGCTTCCTTGAGAAAGCCTCCTCCACTCGGGCCAGAGAACTTCCGGGGCCCTGATGAATTCCTGGAGCCAGCTCCCATCTTTTCATTTTTTAATTTTATTTTAAAGATGTGGGGTACAATTCAGGATTAGGCATACAAATGGTCATCGTATAGGTAAAGTTCGAGCCTCCCGTTGGTCCCTACTTCGCTTGGTTTGAGATCAGGTACTCTTACTGCTGTTGTGCCGCCCCCCCAACCCGAGTATCCTGCTACTGCCAATCCCTTTCTTATAGTAGTGTGGTATATGTTCAGGTACACAGGTGGTCATCGTACAGGTAAAGTTCGGGCCTCCCTTTGGTCCCCACTTTGCCTGGTTTGAGATCAGTTACCCTTATTGATGTCGTGTCCCTCCGACCCCCACCCCCAGCTCCCATCTTAGCACCTTGACCTTCCCCAAGGCCTGGAGCCGCAGGCGTGGGACGTCATCCCAGGCGGATGGCGGGGAGCGGGGTGGGGTGGGTGAGTGGGGGGGGCGGTGCAGGGGGGCCTGGCAGCGGGCGGGCGCGGGCCGGCGCACCCAGGGTGCATGCTAATGAGCCGCGCGGGCGGGCCGGGCGCGCAGGAGCCGCGCCCGGCGGGGCACGCGGTGCCACTCAGGCCGGCGGGGGGCGCGCAGCTCGCAGCCGCCGCGCGCCCGGGCCTCTCAAAGCCCCTTTCAGCAGCTCTGCGGGCTCCTCCCCGGAGGAGTCTGGCGCGACATAAAAGCGCATTATGAAAATCATAATATCAGCCACAGAGCATGTCCACGGAGGCAGCGCTGCACCTTTGAGGCATTGAGCCTCGTTCAGCTGGGCCGAGGGGGGGAATATCCATTTGAATTCGGCCCCTGAATGGGGGCAGCGGCGGCGGCGGCCACAACAGTGCCGCCTTTATCCCCTCGGCCACTTCTCCTGCTTGCTCATTCCCGGGCCGTGGCACCTTGTCTCCTTATGGGCAGGGGTGTGGGGGCGGGAGGGGCGCGGGGAGGACAAGGGAGCAGAAGTGGGGGGCCCCCCGGTTCACAGCCGGGCCGGGACAAGGAGCGTTGTCACCCGGGTCCCCACGAGAATGATAAATGAGGCTTTCCAGGGCCCGAGGACATTTTTGTTCTGCTGGGGACCGGAGGAGAGGGGGTTCGGGGGCTGGGTGCATTTGTCGGAGGGGGGAAGGGAGTGGATTCGGGGGTCGTGCCCCGTTTTCTCGCCTAGGTGCCCGGCGAGAGATGCCAGCGTGAGGGCGTTTTCCCAACAGAGCTCGGATCCCAGCATCGGGAGCTGTGGGGCAGGGGGCTGGGGGGGCTGCACATCCCTAGGCCGGGGAGTCCGGGTGCAGGCCTCTGGTCTCGGGGTGGTGCCCGCGCGCATCCCGGACTTCAAAAGCGTGAGCGAACACCCGGCAAGCCGGAGACAAGGCCGAGGTCGGAGTGGGCCGCGCGCGTGGGTCTCCTCCCAGCCTGCAGGGCGCGCATTTTCGCGGTGCGGCTCGCGGTGAAGGGCGCCTGTCTTCCGCGGTCGCGCTCGGAGTCGCTCGGGTCCCGGGGCGGAATTCGCACGCTGGGACCCCGAGGCGGGTCTGAGCCAGCACAGCAGATGAGTCGCCCACCATTCAGAGTCATGTCCATTGTCTTGTTAATCACCTTTCATTACGGACTGCCCAGGACCGTCCTAAAGCTTTTAATATTAATAAGGCCCGGCGCACCAACCCCCGCACCGCGGTCCGGAGCGACCCGGCCGACAGCGCAGGTGTCGCGCGGCAACCTGTGCAGCCGGCCAGGCCGGGAGTGTCCCGGGGTTAGCGCGCTGCGCCGGGGGTGGGGAAGGCAGGTGGCCCCGGGCTCTGAAACCAGGAAGAAAAACAAAAACCCAAACCGAACAAAAACCGCGGTGCAGACAAAGGGATTTGTTTGGGTCCAGCGCGTGCGCCAGAAAGAGTTGTGCGACTCCGGGGGACAGGGGAGGTGAGAGCTGGGGTAGGGGACGAAAGGGTCCGCTAGGCCTGGGACGTGACATTTCCTGTGGTGAGGCCTGCATCGGCTGCTAATAGAGGGCTAATTGATGGGTGAAGTCCCATTTCCGCGCTCGCCTTTATTGCTCCATCCAGTCTGTTGCAAAATATAACCTTAATCTGATTTAGCAATTCCTCCAGGATTCGGTGCGAGCTTCCAGCCCAGAAAAAAAAAATCGTTATTAAAAAAGTTAAAGTACAGACTCGGATTCGGTGTGTTGCCTTTTAACAACCTTGCCCCAGCTCCTGGCGTTCAGCACTATCTCTTTTTTGTAATCGCCCGGTCTTTTGTGGTTATTAATACCTGCGGTGTTCGGGGATCCGCGCAGTGCACGTTTGTTGTGGATGCAAATTGGTGAGGTGGCGCAAAGGCCCGGGGGTGCTTGGGCGGCGGCTGGCCAGCCGAGATTCGCGCGCAGCCCAAGAGGTTTAGGGTTTCATAAGCCCATCTCCACTCCAGGATTCCCACCCGGGGACTAATAGGGAGGCCTGCCAGGGCTGTCTGGTGCCGGGTGGTTTTGTACTGGTGGGAGGAACCAGGACCGAGGAGGTGTCTTCACTCTGCCACAGAAGCTTCCCTGGAAGCTTTGAACGTAATCGCTCAGGGTTTAGGGTTTAGGGTGAAGTTCACTGCTATGCACGTGCAGGGTCCATAGCATAGTTGTTTGGGCGAAGAGGAGTTCCGGTGCCACTACTCTGGGCCTGGGTGGTACTGCAGTTTGTAATACAGATTGGATGCTAAGAGGCCAATCCACTGGGATGGCGTTCTTCCTCCCTTCAACTCTCTTCTGGGTTCCAACCCCACCGCTAATCTGCTTCTCTCCTCTTGGTTAAATGCTTGTCTTCTTCTACACCCAGTTGGTTTTAAGAGACGGATTTCGCCAGATCAATAACAGATCTATGCTTTTTGTTTGTTTCTACCCTCTCTTCTTCCTTCTAATAGGCTGGGGAGGACCCTTCAGGAAGTACATTCGTATCTAGGTATTTGATATTGTCCCTAGACATTGTACCGAAAAGAAAAAAGAAATACACAAACAACAGTACCTTCCTGAACTTTTGTTTACTGTATCAACAAAGTTGTAGAGAAGACAGTGGGGTTTAGGCCCACCAAATACTAGCCATCTGGTCTTGATTAAATTCTACCTCTCTTAACCTTGGATTTTTTTCACTTTTAAGATGTTATTGAAAATAGAATGCCTGCTCTAGCTACCTCCAAAGGCTATTGTGGGGAAACCCCTTGTGATGTGTTTATTTATAAAAATAAAATAAACATAATGCAAACCTAAAAATAACAATCCAAGGCACAAATTGGTAGAATAACAGTTAAGAAAATTGTGGAATTTCTTTTCGCCAAATATAGAACTGAGTTTTGTCCAAGTTACCTGGATGGCATTTCAGTGATTCCTTTTGCCTCAGAAACCCCTAAATTCAGTGTCAGGTTACAACTAGCATTTGCATCTGTCAGTCTTAAGACACTTCACTTTCTGTAAAGCTGTGTTCTCCAATTTCACCAGCAAACTAATGAGCTCCTTAAGAAGTAAGACATGGTCATCAGTGTAGGATGATCATCTAATCCCCAAGTGTAGCTCTGGGAATTCCCCTGGAGCCTGAAAGAAGAGGGAGGCCTGAGCATCTAGTAGCCATGGAAGTCAGCTTGTGTACTCTGTCCCCCAGGTCTATGTGGCCTTTTTCATGCCTGCGAGGGGGAGCGCTGGGAAGGAGTGCTCCGGCATGCCCGCCCCCCTCCTCTCTGCAGTGCCCTTGATGGGTTTAATGAGGCAGAACACCGTGAAGGAGATGTGAACTGGGCCAAATGATTGATGAAGCCAGGGGCAAAGCCCAGGCTTTTCCAGATAAAGCCCCATACAGCCCATGATAAAGGCGGATAGTGGCAGGGCTGGACTCCTTCAAAAGCGGTGGCCCAAGCGCATTGAGAGGAAACAGGGAGGGAAGGTGCTCTGTTGTTACCTAATCGGTTCATGCACTGAGCCACCAGCAGCAGAGAGCAGGGGAGGGCTGCTGAGGAAGTGGGCAGGGTGAAAGGTGGGCCTACACACACACACACACACACACACACACACACACACACACACAGCTGCCTCCCTCCCTTCCTTCCTTCCTTCCTTCCTTCCTTCCTTCCTTCCTTCCTTCCTTCCTTCCTTCCTTCCTTCCTTCTGGCTTAGCAAGGTGTAGATCAGACTCAGCCACCAAAGATGTTTGGCTGTTCAGCACGGAACCAGAGAGAAGGAGCCGAGGCCCAAGAACAGCAAAAGTAACTGGTCCACCTTGGCAGGCCTTTTTGCCTTTCTTTTTGCTCAGTATTGAAGTGCCTTCTGGCTCTCGCCTTATGTATTAGAAGGCCATTGTTAGAACAACAGGTCTCGTCATGGTGGGGGGAATCCCAAATCCACTCAGGGATTTTAATGAAAAAACAGTTTCATCTATTTCTCTGTTATAAACAATGAAAATTAAGCAAAAGTCATTGGCTTAGGTTTACTCTAGTAAGTCAAGTAAGTTTTTCTGTATATAATATTTAATTTTCTTTTGCGCTCTCTCTTCTCCTCCCTCTCTCCCTTCTTCCCTCCTTCCTTCTTTCCTTCCCTGCTTCCTTCCTGCTAATAGAGATGGACTCTCACTATGTCACCCAGGCTGGTTTTGAACTTTTGGGCTCAAGCCCTCCTCCCACCTCGGCCTCCCAAAGCATACTAAGATGATGGGCATAACTCACTGTGCTGGCCCTAGGTATATTATTTTCTAAAGGATGGGGTCTTATATTTCTCACAGCAAATAAACAAAGAAATTAGCAGTCATTTGGCCAGGAATAATTATAAAATATGAGTGCACAGTGGCTAGAGAAGCAATAATTGCAAAATGAACATAAATATACTTATAGCAGGTGACACTCTCAAGCTGCTACTTAGGCTCATAAGTAGGATGAGAGTTAGAAGAAATGTTGCCTTTTTTCCCTTGGCCTCGGGGCCGGTGAGCAGGCAGTCTCTCTTTTTCACAACGCAGTGTCAATTCCTAAGCACTGAGGTACAGGAGGGTTCAGGGACATTTCCATCCACATAATGGAAAATTTAGTTTTTGGTCGTGGCATGATGTTAATACAATTGTTCATATATAACTTCTACCTACAAGTTTTAGGCACTGACTAGAACTTGTCTTAAACTTGTCTTTCATGGCTGTAGATATATTTTATATTATCGTGGATTTCCAAAACTGTTTATGCTGGTGCAGTATTCATAAAGATGTGAGAGCCCCGTGCTCAGGAAAGACCACCATTTCTATTTTAAAAAAACATGAAAACAAAAAACAAAAAAACAATAACTGGGCCAGATGCGGTAGCTCACACCTGTAATTCCAGCACTTTGGAAGGCTGATGCAGGAGGATTGCCTGAGGTCAGGAGTTTGAGATCAGCCTAGGCAACATAGTAAGACCTCATTTCTACAAAAAAGAAAAAAAAATTAGTCTGGTGTGGTGGTGTATGCCTGTAGTCCCAGCTACTCGGGAAGCTGAGGTGGGAGGATCGCCTGAGCCTAGGAGGTCAAGGCTGTAGTGAGTTGGGATCGTGCCACTGCACTCCAGCGTGGGTGACAGAGTAAGATTCTGATTCAAAACAAAACAAAACCTTACCTGATCAGTAACCTTCTACCATGTCAAATAATACTAGTATGATATTTTATTCCACTTTCGCTGTTTTTGCCTATCAACAGAGGTCGCTTTTAGTTCTTTTGTCTCTGTGCTTGTTATTTATTTATTTATTTATTTTTTGTGTGTGTGTGTGTGTTGGAGTCTCACTCTGTCACCCAGACTGGAGTGCAGTGGCCGCTCCCGGCCACCGCAGCCTCGACCTGCTGGGCTCCGGCGATCCTTCCGCCTCAGCCTTCCGAGTAGCTGGAATTACAGGCGCACGCTACCATGCCCAGCTAATTTTTTTATTTATTGTAGAGATGAGGTCTTGCTGCCCAGGCGGGTCTCGAACCCGCGGGCTCAGGCAATCCACTCACCTCAGCCTCCCAAAGGCGCGGGATTACAGGCTGAGCCACCGAGCTGGAAGACAGTGTCCTGTCTATCGAATGACTGCTTGTTGCATTTGTAAGCAAGAACGTAACAAATAACTCATGTGTTTATCATTTAAGAGAGAAAGATGGAAAATTATGGTTTAGCACCTTGAGATGAGGAAAGGCATTTAAAAATTAACCTTTGACTTTAAAGCAATACATATCATTTAAAAAGGTTTTTAAAATGTTGTTTTGTGAGTCTTTTGGAAATATATTTTATGATCTTAATACTTTTGTGTCTGTGACTATTCTCTTGAAACTCTTTCTTAATGTATTGTATTAAACTTAATTTCCTTTCTTTTCTTCTTGAGTTTCTAAATATTATATGTTCACAGAAATCTTTGGGGAATGAGATGAGACCAGGCCTGAAAAATTTAACCTTGAATACAATTAGGGCTTGTTTCAGATTAGAGGTAGACCATCATCTTTTCAAGACACATTTAACAGCAGTGAGTATCAACTACATAAAATCTCTGTGATCACATCATTTGTCAATTTGGATTGTAGAATTAAGAAAATTATCATACAATTTGGTTGAATGTGACACATTTTGCCTAAATGTATTTTTACAATGACAGATATTGTAAGTATATATGTCTGACTGTGTAGGTTTTTAAGAGAAAAAAGAGAGAGATTTCAAGTCCAAACTCTAATTTATTGAACTAAGTTGATTGGGTTGATTAAATAACTGCTTAGTTCTTTCTTTCTCATCTATGAACAAAATATAAGTGCAAGTTTGTTGTTGTTTTTTTTTAAATAAGAGCCTGTGTTCGTCTCTGGGTCCCTGTTATCACATAGAAGTTTCTATATTATTACTTTAAGGACAGAGCAAATTGAACTTTCCTAAAGTTGACCTAGATTTCTGATTAAGGATCCCAGGAGCTTTGATGGGTAAGGAATGTCCACATCTGTGAGGGGGGCCCTGCAAGCCATTTCCTCACAGAAATTACTCAAGACAAAACACAGCTAACTTTTTATGCAATTATTTTCTAATACATGTTGGAAATAAATGCATCTACAAGGTGGACCTTAATTAGCTGTGCTCTAGGAAAAAGCTCTTATCTTTTTTATAGTTATCTGCTTATCTGGATTTTAAATAAATTATAAAGTAGGTTTATGCAGATGGATGAATCAGCACTTTTGTAGCTTAAACCTTAAAAAGTGAAATGGTTTTAAAATAGGGGAAAATATCCCAGAATTAAGTTAAAGTATATATGACTGTTTATACTTAGAGAATGTTTTGCTGTAATTATTATAAAGATGCTTAATATGAGAAAAAATTTCTGGAAATGAGTTTTAAAAAAGATCCCTTTGCTAGACATTGTAAAATATGTCTCCGTTTTCTTTTCTCCCCCCTTAATGCAAATTTTGCTTTTTCATTAAAAAGAAAAATAGTTGATTATTACCTCTTCGTTTAGTTAGTTTTAAAGAAGGTCAAGGAAATAAGTCTAAAATTTCATTTACATTTTTCAGGGGCTGAATTTTTCCTTGATTTTTTTCATGATAAATAATATTATTTAATTAACTTGTCCAATCGTCATTACTAAGATCCTATGCATATTTGCATAGCTACTTCCTTATGCTCACAATTTTCCAGAAATATTTTATTTGCTCAGAAGCACTACAGTGAAAAATTTTGCTCTTCCTCTGAAAACTGGCTGGCTGTGGAATAAAAATGATGAAACTTTTTATGTCCTTCGTCTTCACTGGATCTCTAGGGAAATCTGGAAAGAAACGACAAAATAACCAGCTATAGTGACTGAAAAATTGCATTTGTTCAAGTGTAGGATGGAATTTCATAAACATTGGGATTTACATAACTATTTATATGACTATAGGGTTTCATAAGGAAGTATTGATGTTTGATATTTACATGGCTATAGTTTTAGTACATTTGTTTGATAGCGATGCAGGTGGATTTTGTTTATATATTTAAAATGAAGCCATAGGTAGCTGCATTCCTATTCTTTTTATTTTTATTTCTTGTATCTTCTATGGTAAAAATAAATCAAAACAAAGAGACCTCAAAGCATGGTCTTAACTCAAGTCTAAATTTCCTAAACCTCTTGATAAGCTTTGGGGACCCTAAGTTTAACACACCAGTAAGATATAAAAGTTTGGTCCTTAGAGTCAAATATATTTATCTGTATTGTGAATAACAAGATTTCTTTCCAGCTTCTAAATATTCTCACATAAATTTATGAGAGGTTGGTCATTAGTAATGCTTTACAAAGAACTTAGCTATGCAATTGTTGAAACATATGGTTCCTTCAGACTTGAAAGCTTAAGGTTCATATGATTCATTTTCCTTTGCACATATAAAACATGCCCCATCTTTTCAAAGACCGTCCCTCTATTCATTGCTTTGGAAAATAAATGTCACTCACAGTCTAGCTTTCAAGTATTCTGGATATACTTTTGTAAGACCCTTTTATTATATGACTTTCTCACAGGTCTTTGTAAGAAACAGTTTTTACTTCATTTTATCCATAAATGTTGTTCTCATATTGGTCCTCCCCTATCATGAAAACTGTTTTCTTTATGTATTCCCAATCTTTCCTGTGATTTTCATTAAACATTCTGTTTTAGGCATGGTGTCTTTAAAAAAATTTAAACAATTATTTAAGAAAAAACTCCCCACTGGAAGTTAATAAAATGCACAACAAAGATGAGCTGGGAAGTGATCAATGTGCCTTGTTTGCCATGCTTTCTTCAGAAGCCGCTCCTGTCACTGGTCAGTTATAATAAAGGAAGCACAGAGTTCCTTGATGTATACTGAAAAAAAGCTGCCTGCAGTTCCTTTCAATCGCTCTGTTGCCCAGGCAGGCCGGCCTCCAGCCAGAAGCCAGCAGGCAAAATTTAACAGCCACGCTTCAAAATGTTCGTAGCAGCTATCAATGCATCCATAACTCTTAGCCCTGTAGATATGGGGTCATCTCTCAATACTACCCCACTGTCATATACAACATTTGTCTTGTCCCACATTCAACTGATTGTGTCAAACTATGGAGTGACTATATAATACACATATACAATAGCACAATGAAAGCAATAATCTCCAACCCAGTTTCTTTATTTATTTGAGTGCTATTACAAAGTTTCCTGCAGTAAGAAAAAGTTGGGGAGGTGATGACATGTTCCAGCCCTGCAGTGGATCTTAGAGGAGTCAAAGCTCTGGAGGGCTGAAGTTTAGAATGCCATTGCCTTGCTTTCATCTAAGAATCCAGCCTTTCCATTGCTTTGATGACCACTTTTGTTTTCCTAAATGCTAGTAGTCACTACTTACATTATGTGGAATCTATTTTCTTTTTTTTTTTACTTAAAAATGTGTAATATGCTCATGTTTATGTATTATGGCTCAAAAAATAATAGGTTACATAAACAACCATTTAACTCACCTTGTTTTGAAGTGTTACTGATTCTTTGACCGAAACGAATCCTATTTGCGAAAGTACATCTTATTTTGTTTAACTGAATCCTATTTACAAAATCATAATGAGATATTAAAGGTATGCTTGCCTTCAAATTTTTTCAAATTGTTTCATCCATGTAGAAAATCTTTCAGGAAAAAAATTGACTTTGGAGAATGATTGCATTTTTCTTTCGAATGTACACCTGCCATAAGTAGTGAAATGTCAACAAGTCAATAGAGAGCATTTAATTATTTAGTCGCTGGAAAGGTTGACGAGGCATTTAGATACAAGCCTGAGTGACTGGATAAAATAATATTGAGAAGGACTCACTCAATTTAGCAATAATACATAAAGCAGAGATTTATTATGCTAAACAATAGTAAACATCTTTAAAAGCCATAATACCAACACTCTTATAATTAGCATTTGTTTGAAGCTAGTAGGTAAACATCATTGTTAATCTTTTTAGACAATTTTTTCATTTTGTGATTGTATTGCAGTGTTTCTGAGCAATAAGGAGCCCGTTTTTGCCATGACAACCTCAGGAGAAAAATGAGGAAGAAAGGAGTGAGTTTCAGGAGAGAGATGTTCTTTTCAGCAATCAGAACACATGCTTTGTTCGAGAATATATGCCAGTATACGATTAATATGAAAACAACCATCAAAAAACAAATTACATGGGGAGAGGAAAAAGGAGCATAACTCAGGTGCAACAAACAATCTGTAATACTTATACACCGCAAAGCAGAGAGTCACTAAAAGCAGAGTTAGTCTCCTTCAAAAAAGAAAATGAATCTTGTAAATATCCTTGCAAAAGTCAATTCTCTTTCAACAGTCAAACAATGCTCTTTGTAACCCAGCTGCAAAGTACGTGGGGTTTTCAGCCACACTGTAATATTTTTATAGCCACGCAGTCACCATCTATTCCATATACACAAACATCCGCGTACCCAGAAAATAATTGTGGATAATTCAATGTTCAGATTCGATAATGGATGCTCAAATAAATATGAGAATTCCAAGCAAATTTGTGCAAATGAAAAAAGATTTCCTCTGACATAATGGCATGGTGCAAGGCTGTGTGTAATGAGCTGTAATTTGTCTGGAAGAGCATTTTAAAGGGGTTGATCCATCCACTGGAAGGCCAGCAGCCGCTCCAAGTCTCGCAGCAGTGAGCCGGCCTGCCTCGTCTCAGAGGAAATTACACCACAAGCAGGCCAAATTTCTGACAACTTCCATAAATTATTTCAGATTTTCATATTTCAAATTTCATCTGCATTCATCATGTGAGTTTGACTGGGGAAAAATGTCTAGGAGGAGTGCTGCTAGCATTCAATGCAGCGGTCCCAGGAGCCTGCCCTGGGACTAGATAATTTAATTTCGTTTTGATTAGATTATTCTTGCTGCAGCCTCCTGCCAATCTGAAGTATTGTGCCTTCTCTTCTACTTAACCTTCCTGCCCCATGCCTGCTCCAGCCTGCATGCAGCTCTCTGTATTGCAGAATATATTTGAACAATCAAAGTTAGGAGTTATTATTTTGCTTCCCATTGTCCATCCCTATAAAAGCACACATCTTTCACTGGGCTCCTTCTTCCCAGAAATCAGATTACTTCTTTTTTTTAGTTTGTAATATTGTTTACCATTTTCAGTGGAAAGTGCCCTGTAATTTAGGTGGAAAATCTAAAATCATTACTAAATCTTGGGATGGTGCAATAGACCATAAATAAGGATCATCTTTAAAACAAGTATAATCATCACCGGGCGATACACAAGAGACTGAAAACAGGTAAATAATGAATACGCCCATCCATTAAACAAAAAATCTATTGTAAACCAAAGTTATTTTTCAACCCTTTGCCTAATGGTCAATGAAGAAAGCCCTCTGTAATCGGCCTTCAAAAGCAGGACATTAGAAATGCAGAAGATACCCTCTTTGTAAACATGCAAAAGCATAAACATGATTAATTTATGAAAAATGCTGGCACAACAGCAAAATAATCTGGGAAACAGACTCAGTGAGGTTTTAAAAAATTCTCTTAAATTCAATTTAAATACATGAAATGACAATTAACAGTAAATATGGACTGTGGGTATCTTGCAACACATAATCACAATACTTTTCTATTTTTAGAAAATGACTGCATTTATGTGAGACTCAATAACCAAGGGACATAAAAAATGTTTGCCAACTACTAAGTTAGAGGCAGGATTATTAGAAACATAGATAAATAAGCAAAGCTAATGTCGTTCTTTAAGTAATATCTATCACTTCCCCCTTATTGAGTTATTTCTTTAAACAATATACGTTTTTTTGATGTTATGTGTCTAAACTGAGGACCTTAGGTTCTTTATTGTTCTCCATTTCTATGGAAAAAAATTGAATTGGGGTCTGTTATATTGAATTTTGTTCAGTAAATATACTGAAATCATATTTTTGTTAGAAACTATCAATAAATCCAGTATAAGAAAAGTAATAAGATACAAATATGAACAGGACCTTTGCAAAGGAAATATTACTAAGAGAATGTGCCCAGAAAATATATTAGGGAATGTGTTTTTTTCCTTGTGCTGGGAGAAAATGCAGAAAGAAAGACATGAAACTGTGTTATTTTTAATACAGAGCCTGTGCTTGAAATAAAAACAATTCTAACCACTACATCACATGGTTCAATAAAAGCATTTTCCCAGCATTGTAGTTAAAAAAAATACAGAGGAGTACAAGTCCATCTTTTTCTACACAAAGATAAGTTACTAAAAAGACATCACGTTTGATAAATAATTATGACTTGCAGATTATGAAAATTTTGGACTTTTTCCTGTCCATGTTCTAATAGAGGTATGTAACAGTCTCAATTTATTCTTAAAATCAATTTCAATACCATATATGGCTAGGTCATCTATCTTCAGAACTCCATTACATTCTATCTGTAATATATCCTAAGAAAAAAGTTATAGGGACGTAACAAAATCTAATTGATTATAAATCTTTTGATGCCATAGATGGTATTCATTCCTTCTAGATTTTGGAGATACTGGAAGTCGAGAGAAAAAAATTAAACATGTTGAATGTTAATTTCCCTTCCATTTGTTCCCTTGAATTAATATTGTGGGAAAGGGAGTGATATAAACTAAATTGACTTGAGGCAACTTCGTTCTGTGAATAGTCATAATTTACTCAGTAACCTCTTGCGCTCTCAGAGGAAGTCAGATATTGGGTGCTCATTGGTCATGTGGGGTGTCAAAGCTTTCATACTATCTTCACTTTTATGTCCTCATGGAAACAAGCAACTTAAACCCAGAAAACTAATGATACTCCCTATTAGTTTAGACCTTTGAACAGTTACATATCCACTTGGATATCAGTGGTAGTTGTTAAATAATGTTCCAATAAATCAAATGTGAAAAGAAAAGAAAAAATCTGTAATTCAGCATTTGCAGCTTGGCTGAAGGTTCTAAAACTTGTTCTAATAAAATTAAATGTGTGCACGTTTAAAGTTCTATCGAATCACTCTCTCGAAAATCTTTGTGACTTAATATTGGAGTCACTGTGCTGTTTGGCAAGAAGGACTGACAATTAAGCTTTTAGTACTCAGTATTCAAATTTGAGAATGTCACTTTATTACTTTGATTTTTAATTATGGACCGTGTCAGCAGAAAGACTTTCACTGAGTACAGAAAAAGAAAAAAAAAGAAGAAGAAGAAGAACTCTTCTTTCCTGGAAATGGCAGTCAATGAAGAGAAAAGCAGCATTCCTAGAAATGTATAATTTATGATTGAAGCGAGAGGCTCCGGTGGCCTCTCATAAAGGTAGGACTTAAGCAAAGATGGAGCCCTGGGGGAGTCTTCATAGGGTCGGGTGCAGTCAGGTTTTGGCTTCTGATGCTGGGGAAGGGCATAACCACTTCAAGCTTTGTAAACTGAGCTCTGGAAGAAAGGCAATTAATTCCGTGTCTACACTGTGAAAGGGATAACTCATCCTTTTGACAGAGTAAGATTTGTGATTCTGTTCAGAAGAAAAAGTAAAGTCTTGCTGGGGTGGGGCCATTTTCCCAAGGTAGAAGCATTCTAGCTTTCATTCAAAAACTTTAATAACCGCCCCCAATAATTTAAAGGCTGCTACATTACATAATTCCAGGGACCCCATTCATTTTATACGCTATGGGGTTGTGCTCTTGGGGGCCATTTTCATAAAACATTGTGGGAACAGCGCCCCTGGTGTTGGGGAACTCGGGAGCTCTTGTGGAAGCCATTACTGAACCGTCTCTGTTAATGTTTCTTTCTGCAAAGGAGAGAAGACATAATGGGAAAAGAGAAAGGAACCAGTGGGTTCCATTTTTTGCTCTCTGGTGCACAGCCTCTAAGTGGAAGCACATTCCCTTCCACTCCCTGTGGACTTCCCCAAGCCACTATGGAGAAACTCTTTTTTTTTTTTTTTTTGAGTTGGAGTCTCACTCTGTCGCCCAGACTGGAGTGCAGTGGCCACTCCCGGCCACCGCAGCCTCGACCTGCTGGGCTCCGGCGATCCTTCCACCTCAGCCTTCCGAGTGGCCAGAATTACAGGCATGCGCTATCACGCCTGGCTGATTTTTTGATTTATTGTAGAGATGAGGTCTTCGCTGCCCAGGCGGGTCTCGAACCCGCGGCTCAGGCAATCCACTCACCTCAGCCCCCAAAGGCGCGGGATTACAGGCTGAGCCACCGAACCCGGCTTGGAGAAACTCTTGACTTGCCAGCCCGGATCTGCCCACGCAAGGGCGTGGTGGGATGGGAGACCAGCCTAGCTTCCATGTTGTCGTCTTCCACGTAGTCAGAGAACCTTAGTTTTTAAAATCAGACAGACAGCTCACCATGTGTTAGAGTAGCAATGCTGCCTGAGAGATAAGACCTGAAGGTCAAGTCTGGATCATGTCCTCTCCCAAGGTGACACTTCGTGAGTCAAATGGATCCAGGCTTTCTTACTCTGAGGGACATGTGTAGGTCAGAAAAACCTGGCTCCTGTCAAGGAGGTTTTGATTACTGGTAGAATTTGCTCATCGTTTGAGAGGTTTGTATGCCAATATGCCCAGTTAATTTTTTATTTTTTTTTTTTTTTTGGTAAAGATAAAGTCTCACTATGTTCCCCAGGCTGGTCTTGAACTCCTGGGGTCAGCAATCCTCCCACCTTAGTCTCCTAAAATTCTGGGATTACAGGTGTGAGTCATTGCACCCAGCCAGGAGAGAATTTTGAAGGGGCTTGATTTAGGATTAAAGAGGATTTGTAATTAAAATATTAATTAGCTAAATTTTCCTTTGCATTTTGGGAAATACCACTGTGACAGACACACTGTGGCTAGCTGTCTACTGAGTCTGTTTCCTCTTCTTCCTTGGCCCATAGCTCATTATCTTATTCTTCTTTGTGCCTGCATAATGCTCCATCATGTATATGTATCACATTTTCTTTTCTTTCTTTCTTTTTTTTTTTTTTTTTTTGTAGAGACAAGGTCTCACTATGTTGCTCAGGCTGGTCTCCAGTTCCTGGGCTCAAGCAATCCTCCCACCTCAGCTTCCCTAAATGCAGGGATTACAGGCAAGATCCACTGGTCTGGTCAAAGGGTTTTTAACATAAGTGCCCGACACCATTTGCTATTTATTATTTATTATTTATTTATTTGGAGTCTCACTCCTTCACCCAGACTGGAGTGCAGTGCAACGCATGCTCATGGCCACCCCAGCGTTGACCTTCTGGGCTCCAGTGATCCTTCCGCCTCAGCCTTCTGAGTAGCCAGAACTACAGATGTGCACTACCAAGCCCGGCTATTTTTTATTTACTTCTTGTAGAGACGGGATTTCACCAAGTTGCCTGGGCTGGTCTCTAACCCACGGGCTCAGGCAATCCACTCACCTCAGCTTCCCAAAGTGCTGGGATTACAGGCTGAGGCACCAAGGCTGGCCCACAATTTCTTTATCCAGTCCACTTTCGATGGACTCTCTGCTTTTCTGACATTTCATCTGTCTCCCTTTCCACAAACATCTGTGCTATCTCCTCTGTCTCTTTCCTTAACCTGTATCTTGTCCTTGCCTGTTTCTTTCCTCAAAATGAAATTGACCTATTTCATATGGTCTATTCCAGGCCAGTTATTATTTTTTTCTTAAATAGAGATGATATCTTGCTGTGTTGCCCAGGCTGGTCTCAAACTCCTGGACTCAAGGATCTTCTTGCCTCGCCTCTCAAGTAGCTGGAACTACAGGTGTATGCCACTATGCCCAGCTAATTTTTTGATTTTTTTTGCAGAGACAAAGTCTTGTTATTTTCCCCAGGCTGGTCTTGAACTCCCCATGCTCAGCAATCCTCCCGCCTTAGTCTCCTAAAGTGCTGGGATTACAAGTGTGAGCCATTGCACCCAGCTGGGAGAGGTTTTTGAAGGGGCTTGATTTAGGATTAGAGGATTTGTAATTAAAATATTAATTAATTACATTTTTCTTTGCGTTTTGGGAAATATCACTGTGATAGACACACTGTGGCTAGCTGTCTACTGAGTCTGTTTCCTCTTCTTCCTGGGCCCATAGCTGGCCTCTGTTTCTTAGCCTTCTTTCCGATGAGGTGTGGCCACCTGTGAGTTGGCTGATGGCCACTAGCAGAAGTGAGATGGATCACTTCCAAGTCCGGCCTGTGAACATGTTCCCCCCACCCCCACCCCAGGACCCTCTAAGCTCTTGGTCTTTGGCCACAGTATTATAACATCAAAAACCTCATGTTCAAGATGACTGAAACACAGGTGGGGAAGTTCTGGGCCTGAATTATCCCTGTGGGGAGAGCTCCTGACTCATCGGGCACACCTGTTTGGTCTTTCCATGAGCAGGAAGTAAAAAGATCTGTCATCTCGGATCCATTATATGGTTTGAATTTGAATGATATACTATTAGTGTGTATTTAACTAGACAAACCTTCACAAAATTGAAATGTGGCATAAAAAGAGAAACTGCAGACTGAAGAGAGTACGAATAAATGATGCCCAGAGCCAATAAGAAACTGGATGAGGAATGGGTTTGCTAGGAAGATAAAGTATTACCCTTCTCACATTCTCCAGAAATGCAGTTGTTCCCATTGGCATTAGGAAGGCATCAGGGTATGGCGGGAAGGGTAGGGACTTTGGATTCAGTCAGGCTGAGTTCAAGTCCTAGTTTTACCATGCAGTGCCTCAATTTTCTCTTCTATAACATGGAGCTAAGAATATCTACTTTGCTTCGTTGTTAGTTGCAAAACCTAGTGGCTCAAAGCATGACGTTGGGGTGAGGCAACTTAGTGCTGAATCTTGGCTTTGCCCTGCCCTGGCTTGGGGGAGAAGCCTACACTTTTTGTACTTATGATTTTTCGTCTGTAATATCATGATAATGATAGATACCTCCGAGAGTTAATGTGAGAATATGTGCAAAGTGCTTAGAACTGCACCTGCAACAAAGATGTGTGTAAGTGCTTATTATTACTGTTATTATTGCAAGAATGAACTGGAATATGGGCAAAATCCCCCCACATTGTAGACCCTTGTTACACGGCCATAGTGCATGATTCAAAGATGTCTGGTAATACTTGTTTGCACATAAAAGTGACAGGGTCTGAGTTTCACACTTTTCCCACAGACAGTACCCTGTCATTCAAAAATTTCATTTTCACCCATTCCAGTGTATCCAAGATGCACTGGTCTGACATGAAACAATTTGATTCCATAATTTAACAGGTGATTGCATGGAGAAAAGATACAGCATATAGAAAGAAAGCTCCCTTCTCTAGGACCATGTTGTCCTCTCTGTATTTAGCTATGCGCCAAGCCCTGGGCACCAAACTCTTATTTATTTATTTTAATTTTTAATTTTTTTTGAGTCAGGGTCTCACTCTGTCACCCAGGCTGGAGTACGGTGGCACGATCCCAACTCACTGAAGCCTTGACCTGGGCTCAGGCGAACTTTGTGCTTCAGGTTTTTGGTCAAGAAAACGAGCAGATAGGAAAAGAGAGACAGGAGATGGGTGGCTCAACAGAAACACAGGTTTATTCTGAGGAAGAGACCTGTGGAGTGGGATGCCCATTTACAGGTTGGGGCAGTTATAGGGCTTGAGGGGAAAATTTTGTGGTTGGCATTGCTAGGGGGAACTTAGGCTTGTGGTTAAGTAAGTTGGGAGGAAGCCTTGCGGTTAGACTAGGCGTTACGTAATGCAGGCTATTTTGTAGCTTTGGCCTAGTTGGCAATTTTCCATCTCAGCTAGCTAGCAAAGTGGAGGGGGGTCTCTAAGTTGTCTTCCCCCCGGGCTAACATCAGCTTCTCGAGTAGCTGGGACTACAGGTGCATGCCACCACGTCTGGCTAATTCCAAACTCTTATGTATAAGGCCAGATATACTTGCCCCCCTAACTAAGAAAATTGATAGAATAATCTTTCAGATAGAGTAAAATATCAATTGCAATTGTGTCCTTTTATCAGTAAAACAGTTTTGAACAGGCACTCTCAAAATAAGTATTTACTTATATAAACTATGTATGCTTAGTATTCCTATATATAAGTACATATACTTATATACTATACACTAGGTAACCCATTATGGTATTCAATTATAATACTGTATGTAGACCAAAGTAGACATTTTAGCAGGAAGAAATAAAGGAAATTACCCATAGTATAAAAGGTATTCCTGGCAGAGTGTGGTGGCTCATGCCTGTAATCTCAGCATTTTGGGATGCTTAGGCAGGAAGATTGCTTGAGGCCAGGGGTTCAAGACCAACCTGGGCAATGTAGTGAGACCTTGTCTCTACAAAGTATTTAAAAACTAGCTGGGTGTGGTGGTACACTCCTGTAGTCCCAGTTACTTAGGAGGTAGAGGTGGGAGGACCACCTAAACCCAGCAGATCGAGGCTTCGGTGAGCCATGATTGTGCCACTGCACTCCAGCCTGGGCCACTGAGTGAGACCCTGACTAAAAAAAAAAAAAAAAAAAAATTTATTCCTAATTTGTGCTGATTCATACTATTATTAGCCAATACCTCAAGGCTAAATATATACTTAGGATGAGGTTCATTGCTAATGAGAGTGTACGTTAATTCATATTTCAATTAGGATAATTTCTTGATAATTTCAAAATTATTTAGCTGACCTATGTCAGACCTGATTAGGTCATCATTTTTTTTTTAACTTCATATTGTAGTTGAAGAAGCTTTTTAGGAGTAGGAGGGTGAATTCTGCCATTTTCAAAGTTAGTGCTTATGTCATTAGTATGATATTTAGTTTGTGGTTTCTCCTCTGAAGCAACATTTCTACTTTTCTAGTTTGGTTAAAACTACAAAACAAAATTCTTAAGCCAGAAAACTGGGGCACTCTCTACACTGCAATATATTTGAATGTGTCTCGAGCAAAAGTCATGTGGAGAACGCCACTGGTGTCCCTTTCCCTTGGGAGAGACTGCTGGATCCATGACTCTTACAAAGAGACCGAAGGCAGCAATGTCAACCCACATGTACAGGTTACTTAAGTCAAGTTTCATATGTCTGAACCTCAAAATGTAAATACAAGCAGAAGTTCTAGTGTTTTCCTCTGGCATATCCAAGAGATCACTCAGGTCCTCCCTTTTGTCTGACCACAGTGTGGACTGCCCTGCTTCATTCATTCTCTTGCAACATCTTGACTGTGAAGGTTGTGGAATATTTTTCCTCCATGCCAGAGAATATTCTCTTTCCATCTCTGGCAGATCTGAAGAAGGTTTCTTTCTTAATGGGAAAGAGAATGTTACATCCTATAACAAACAAACAAACAAACAGGAATTATCTTTTAGAGAGTGGGCCCCTTGTAGTACAGACTGCCTCCACTAGGTAAGTGTTCTAGGAACCCATTGGCACCAGTGTACCAGCTAATATTGTTGTGAGAGACGATGTGTGGGAGAAACATCCTGAGTTGTGACAAGCAGGTGATTGGCTTTTCCACCATGACAACGCACCTGCCCACATCGTGCTGAGTGTTCGGCAGTTTTTGACCCCAAACAGCATGACCCCCATGCCCCACTCTCCCTATTCACCCGATCTTGCCCTGAGCGACTTTTTTTGTTCGTTTGTTTCCTGAATGAAAAATGTCCTGAAAGGGAAACGTTTTGCCGATGTGGAAGAGGCGAAACAAAAAATGGCAGCACTAAAGACATCAAAATGGATGAGTTCAAAAATTGTTTTGAGCAGTGGAAAAAGCATCTCGACAGGTGTATTGGAACAGATGGAGAGGACTCTGAAGGTGACTGAAGTTTAAACATGTAAGAATAAATACAAACTTTTTGATAAATAAATTCTAGTTTTGGGGGTTCTCATGATATTTGTAAGTGAAACAGTAGCCATGGAGGCAGGAGAAAATTGAGCAGCAGGTTTAAAGACTGACCTTGGAAGCTGGTGACCGAACTGGGAAGTGCCTGGTCTTGGGCATCAGTGGACCTTGATCCAAATCCTGGCTATTCTGCTTGCTAATTGTGTGAACTTGAGGCAAGTTAACCAGTCTGAACTTCAGTTTCCATCAGAAAAAAGTGGTAATACCATCTGCGTTCATAAGGGTGGTACTAGGTTGCTATGGAAACAAAAAGAGAGCGGGAGAGAGAGACCTCAAAATACAGTGGCATCAAAAGATGCCATTTTAATTTATTTCATGCAAAAGTTCAGATGGGTGGTTCAGGGCCAGTACAACTATGTTGCAGTGTCAGGAACCTACCTTCTAGCCTGTTGCTGTTTCTTTGTCTGTTTTGTTTTAGAGACAGGGTCGCACTCTGCCGCCCATGCTGAAGTGCAGTGGCATGATCATGGCTCATCACAGCCTCGACCTCCTGAGCTCAGGTGATCCTCCTGCCTCAGCCTCCTGAGTAACTGGGACTATGGTTGTGTGCCACTACACCCAGCAAATTTTTGTATTTTCTTTGTGTAGAGATAAGGCCTCATTATGTTGCCCAGGCTGGTCTTGAACTCCTAGGCTCAAGCGATCCTCCCGCCTTGGCTTCCTAAAGTGCTGGGATTACAGGTGTGAACCACTGCGCCTGACCTATTAACTTTTAAACCAGAAGCAGCTGTCATTACTGCTAGATGGAGGGGCAACCAGGGACGCAGTGAAGCCACTGACAGAAGAGAATGTCCTCACCCAGCAGCTTCAAGAAAACTGGGCTTGCTGCTCTGCTGTTTCCTCTCTGTGACCCTGTAGGGGTCACGACCCCCTCCTCTGCAATTTGAGCAATCCTGGGAAAGGGGGTGTGGAGGACAATGTCCAGAGCCCTGGCTCTGTGTGAGCAGAGTTGAAAGTTGAATCTAAAAATACGTCTTGCTATAGAACAGTGATTGTGGCTGCTTCGACAGCCATTCTGGAGCTTGTTACAAATCTACCCCAAAAGAAATTCCTGGAATTGTGCTTGTCTGTGAGTTGCTGGGAACACATGGCGCCATTCTCGGCCCGGCGTGTGGCCAAGGCAGCCTTGTAGAGAGCTGGGTCGGAGCCTCTTACTGCCTCCCGGGCCTTTGGGGTGTGTGAAGCCACTGCTTTGGGTTTCTCGCAGTTGGAATCTAAACCAGCTGCCGAAATAGAGAAAATCATATTCATCTCTTATTACCATAGAGAGAATGCTATCCGTAAAGACTGAAAACTGAGGGTAACAGCCCAAATCATTTGAAAGTGTGACTGGTACTGCGGGCTAAACATGTCAAAACATGTCTCTACTGCACACTGAGATCTTTTCCTATTATTTTACTCTTACGTTCCCTACCACCATAGGTATAGTCAGAGACTAGTATGCTAAGACAAATAGAACAGTTAAGGAGATTAACATGGAGAAATGAAGTTTTTTTTGTTGTTGTTGTTTTAAGAGACAGGGTCTCGCTTTGTCACCCAGATTGGAGTGCAGTGGTGTGATCTTAGCTCACTGTAGCCTTGAACTCTTGGGTTCAAGTGGTCCTCCCACCTCAGCCTTCCAAGTAGCTACGACTACAGGTGTGCATCACCAAGCCCAGCTAATATTTTAAACATTTTTCGTAGAGATGAGGTCTCACTATGTTGCCCCGGTCTCAAACTCCTGGTCTCATGTGATCCTCCTGCATCAACCTCCCAAAGTGCTGGGATTACAGGTGTAAGCCAACCACGCCCAGCCTAAGAACTAAAGTTTTTACTTTTTAAATTTAATTTATTTCTATAATGATGTTGACACCATAAGAGAACTGAAGTTTTTAAACTAGAAAAGATCGATCCAATTTTCATGTTATTTTGGAAATTGCTTTAACGTAAGTGATTTCCCTAGTGTGACCATTTATTTGCTTGACATAGATTTAGCATTCTTGTATTCATTGCTTTGATAGACATTTATGGAAAGCCTTGTGTTTGTGAGATCCTGGAGAGACAATAATAAAGCCTAATCTTTGGCCTCAGGGAACTTACAGAGTGGGGACAGGCTAATCTAACTAAAGAAGCACTATGCCTCTAATATCTTGCACTGCATAGAAACAAACTGTATAAAAATTCTTTGATAATTAAACAGTACTTTAATAAGTGGGACCTGAACATTAATCACATTAGCACAAGGGAGGGATCAGCAGTCACTGGGCACTGCCAGGGGAGGAAGGGCGTGGGCACGTAATAGCACAAAACGTACCTGGTCCCAAACCAGGGGGAGTGAGGGCCAGCTGGAGGCCCAAACTTCACCTGCATGCAGCCTGCTTGGGTAGTTAATCCTTTTGTGTAGCCCACATCTCTATAATAAAATAAAATTAAGATTAAGTAATAGTACTTCAAATACACTGGTTTTTTTTTTTTTTTTTTGATTCAGTGTCTTACTCTGTCACCCAGGCTGGAGTGCAGTGGCATAATCCCATCTTCCACAGCCTTGACCTCCCGGGCTCAGGTGATTCTTTTGCCTTAGCCTTCCAAGTAGCTGGGATAATACCACCACCACACCTGGATAATTCTTTGATTTTTTTTTTTTATAGAGGTGAGATTTTGCTACATTACCCAGGCTGGTCTCGAAATCCTGGGCTCAAACAGTCCTCCCACCTCAGCCTCCCAAAGTGCTGAGATGACAGGTGTGAGCTGCTGCACCCAGCCAAGATATACATTTTTAAAGTGTTGTTTGCTCAGTAACCCCCTCTCTCTAAACTCATGTGTCATAAGGAGAGTCTTCTATTCTTTTTCTGTGGAGAAAGGAAAAAAATGCTTGGTCAGCAGTGTTGTTAAGGGGACAAGGCATTCTCACAGACAGCTGATAGGGCGATGGAGTCCTAAATGGGTCCAGACTTTCAGGAATGGCAGTGTGGCACTATGTAAATGCCCTACAATGGGAGAGGTTCCTAAATTATGGAATATTCATAGAGGGAATATTATGTGTTCTATGAAAATCATGCTCCAGAATGTAAAGGAAAGGAATGTTATTGAGTGAGAAAAATGCCCAACAGTGGACACAGTATAATTTCAATTGTGTGTGTGTGTGCATGTGTGTGTGTGTGTGTGTGTGTGTGTGTGTGTGTGTGTGTGTGTGTGTGACATATCTTTATGCATAGGAAAAACTTGGAAAAGAAAAATGCTGATATATTAAAGCTGGTTATTTCTGAGTCTTGGGACTGCAAGGAAGTTTTAATTTAGGAGCACTTTCCAGCATTTTTGAATTTTCTATAAGGAATGTGTATTGCTACCATAATCAGAGATGGCAGAGGAGGGTTTGGAATTTTTGCTTCTCTGTTTTGTTTTTTAAGAAATGAAAAAAAATCCAAATCAGGGCTGGGTTCAGTGGCTCATGCCTGTAATCCCAGCATTTGGGAGACTGAAGTGAGAGGATTGCTTGAGCCCGAGAGTTTGAGACCAGCCTGGGCAGTATAGTGAGACCTCATCTTTACAAAAAAAAAAAAAAATTAGCCAGGCATGATGATGCAGTCCCACTTACTCGGAAGGCTGAGTAGGAAAGATCACCTAAGTCCAGGAGGTCAAAACTGCAGTGAACTGTGATTGTGCCACTGCACTCCAGCCTGGGCGATAGAATGAAACTCCAACTCAAAAAAAAAAAAAAGAAAAAACCCACATTAGGTCATGTCAGTTTCAGGAAAAAAAAAAAAAAGATATAGGCTTGGTTAGTTGGTGGGACTTCCATCAGTGAAGAATTTTCCAGTGAAGCCTATTGAAGAGGAAGCCTCAATTTTTTTATTTGTACAAGCAATGAAATGGATAGGAATGTAGCACACTCACAGGGAGAAGACAAGTTCGGTTCTCTTCAGCAAATCCTGCCATCCTGGGTGAGCGATACTGGAAATCTGGAAAAAGGCATCTGGGAGAATGGCTTGCTGGCACACCACCCAGAACTGGCCCAGGTTGGGGCGAGTGTCAGAGAGAGCTTGGTCAGGTTGCTGTGGTAATGGAGTCCAGGGGAGTTGATCTCTCGTCTCAAATCTTAAAATAAAAGTTCATTCATTTATTTAGAGTTTCACTCTGCCGCCCAGTTTGGAGTACAGCGACACACTCACAGCAACCCCAGTGTCGGTCTGCTAGGCACCGGCGATCCTTTTGCCTCAGCCTTCCAAGTAGCTGGAACTACAGATGTATGCCACCATGCCCGACTAATTTTTGGTTTATTGTAGAGATGAGGTCTTGCCAAGTTGCCCAGGCTGGTCTTGAACCCATGGGCTCAGGCACTCCACTTGCCTCGGCCTCCCAAAGTGCTAGGATTACAGGCTGAGCCACCAAGCCCGGCCAATTCTTATATTTTAAACAATGTTTTAAAAATACATTGAACATATTGCAAAAACAGAAAATTACATAGTGACTCCAGTTTCGTTGACTTATTTTCCATATTTTTCTTTCCCCCCTTCAAGTTTAATTATTATTTATTATGTATTTATATATTTATTTTTAGAGGAGGATAAGGATATTGCTCTGTCACCCAGGCTGGAGTGCAGTGGCATGATCATAGCTCACTGCAGCCTTGAACTCCTGGTCTTGAGCAATCCTCCTGCCTCAGCCTCCCAAGTAGCTTGGGACTACAGATGTGTGCACTACCACACCTGGCTAATTTTTTAGAAAATATTTTGTAGAAACGAGGTCATGTTATGTTGTCCAGGTTGATCTTGAACTCCTGAGCTCAAGTGATCCTCCCACTTTAGCCTCTCAAAGTGCTGGGATTACAGACGTAAGCCACCATGCCTGGCCCAAATTTAAATATATATATATTTTTGAGTTGGAGTCTCACTCTGTCCCCCAGACTGGAGTGCAGTGGCTGCTCCCGGTCACCGCAGCCTCAACCTGCTGAGCTCCGGAGATCTTCCGCCTCAGCCTTCCGAGTAGCTGGAACTACAGGTGCGCGCTACCATGCCCGGCTAATTTTTTGATTTATTGTAGAGATGAGGTCTTGCCAAGTTGCCCAGGCAGGTCTTGAACCCGCGGGTTCAGGCAATTCACTCACTTTGGCCTCCCAAAGCGCGGGATTACAGGCTGAGCCACCAAGCCCAGCCTTTTTTTTTTTTTTTAATTGTAGAGATGAGGTCTCGCCAAGTTGGCCAGGCGGGTCTCGAACCCGCGGATTCAGGTAATCCACTCACCTCGGCCTCCCAAAGCGCAGGATTACAGGCTGAGCCACCGATCCCGGCCTAAATTTAAATATTATAGATACAATTGAAGTCATCTCTGAATCCTTTCCTTATCCTGTTCCCCCACCTTCCTCCCTAAAGGTAAATTAGTTCAGTGTTCATCATTCCCATATTTGTTTTAGTATTTTTAAAAACATATTCTGCATCAATAAACACAATAAAGTATTACTTTCTCGACTCTGGATATTTTTTCTAGATTTATGCAATGTGATGTTTTTGTTGATTTATCCATGTTGAAATTCATTTTGACTACTGTATAGTATTCCATTATGTAAATATGCTACAATGTACTTACCCATTCTTTCATTAATGGACACTTAGAGTGTTTCCAGTTTTGTTTTTGTTTTACTATTTCCAACAGGACTGCGAGGGACATTCTTGAATTTGCATCCTTGTCTGGGATGTGTCCCTAGAAATGGGCTTGCTGGGTCACGGAATAAGTTCATTTTCAGTCTAACTAGGTACTTGGACAGATAAGTCATTGTACCAGTGTATAGTCCCACCACGTACATATAAACCTTCTTACCAATCTTTGAAATTGTCATTCCTTAAATTTTTTCCAAACTGAAGGGTGTGAGATGGTTTCTCATTGTTCAGTTTGCTTTTCCTAATTAATACTGGGGCCAAACACCTTTCTATATATTTATCAGCCATTCAATTTTCCTTTCTTGTGAGTAACTTTTTATAATCTTTTTTTTTTTTTTTTTTTTTTTTGAGTTGGAGTCTCACTCTGTTGCCCAGACTGGAGTGCAGTGGCCGCTCCCGGCCACCGCAGCCTCGACCTGCTGGACTCCCGGCGATCCTTCTGCCTCAGCCTTCTGAGTAGCTGGAATTACAGGCATGCACTACCACGCCCGGCTGATTTTTTGATTTATTGTAGAGATGAGGTCTCGCTGCCCAGGCGGATCTCGAACCCGCGGGCTCAGGCAATCCACTCAGCCTCCCAAAGGCGCGGGATTACAGGCTGAGCCACCGAGCCCGGCTACTTTTTATAATCTTTGATGCCTTTCTCAATGGGTTGTGAATCTCTTTTCTTCTTAGTTTATTGTTATCTTTGAAAAAGTATAGAAAGGAAATCTATCCATTCAACACATTTTTCTTGAGAGAAAATTAGGTGCTCGATGTTGTGAAAGGAATATGAAAAAAGTATAGATGCTTTCCTGCAGATACTGAATTTATGTTATTTTTGATGGTAAGAAGAGAAAGTTACTTTTTCACATTATATAAATATTGCAGTAGGATGAAGCTTTACCTCATATCTATTCTGCTCTCAAGGCTTATATCAGGCTATTCCTAATAAAAATACAAAATCATTTGGTTGTAGTTATTGTTGTATTACCCCTTAATTATCCAAATGAAGCCACATGACTCTAGCATCAGAAAACACAGGAAGATGCCATCCACCCCCAGATTATCTTGCACCCTGATACAGAAGTGGGATGGTCAGGGGTTCACAGAGAAGGACTAACACATGAATAGGCTTCCATGCACCCCCAGTCCCTTCTAATTGCATTTTTTTCATTCGTTTTTACCCAGCTGGTCTGAGTTGCACAAACAAAATATTGTATAAGATTGGCCCATGGATGGTAAATTCAGAACCATTTTTGTAAAACTCTTGCCAAGTTACATACTGACCCCAGGGTCTTTAACCCAGCCAAAAAATGTTAAGCAAAAACTGAATTAAATCCATTATCACAAATTTGTGCCCCATAATCTGATGAGACTTCCAGATGTCCCGCCCGAGACCATCTGCTGAATGTCTGTGGGTACACGCTCCCAGAACATGCACACGGCTGAGGATCACAGATTGACAGCTCGGAGCTCGAAAATCTGAGCAGTTCCTGCTTACACAGAAAGCAGACAAAGAAAAAAAAAGTAAGAAGTTTTCTTTTTGACAGTTCTTCTTTTCTTAAGCAATTTATGTATTTTTAAAAACATCTCTGTATTTTTTATTTGTATTTATTTCTTTGCATTTGTCTAAGCTCTTCTTAAAAATTCCCTCTTTCTTTCTTTTTTCATCTTCGTGTCAATGTCTCACTCTGTTGCCTAGGCTGGAGTGCAGTAACAGGATCATGGCTCACTGAAGCCTCAACCCTCCTGAGTAGCTGGGATTACAGGTGTGTGCCACCATCACGCCTGGCTACTTTTTTAATTTTTAATTTTTTGGTAGAGATGAGGTCTTGCTATGTTGCCCAGGCTACTCTCCAACTCTTGAGTTCAAGTGATCTTCCTGACTTGGTCTCCCAAAGTGTTGGGCTTACAGGTGTGAGCCACTGCACCAGCCCTTTATTTTATTTTTAAAATTGATATATAATCATTGTACATATTTGGGGGGTACATATCATCATTTGCTTTCTGTTTAATCGATCAGTTGCTTTGTTCTTGAAGTCAAATAACTTTTTCTGACATGTAATGAGACAAGCTTATTTCTCTTAAAAACAATGTTCTGTATGATTTCAAATATTTTAGAAAGTGATAACAGGCCGGACGCGGTGGCTCAAGACTGTAGTCCCAGCACTTTTGGAAGCTGAGGTGAGAGGATTGTCTGAGCTCAGGGATTTGAGAACAGCCTGGGCAACTTGGTAATACCTCATCTCTACAATAGATCAAAAAATAAACCGGGCATGGTAGCGCATGCCTGTAGTTCCAGCTACTTGGAAGGCTGAGGTGGAAGGATCACCTGAGCCTAGCAGGTCAAGGTTGAGGTGGAGGTGAGCATGCCACTGCACTCCAGCCTGGGCGACAGAGTGAGACTCCGATCCCCTCCCCAAAAAGAAAAGGGACAACAAGCATCTTTGGAGGCCAGTTTCTGACTTGGACTTGATAATGACTCTGAATAGCATGCTGTGTTCATCACTTTCTCTTTGTCTTATGTCAATTCCAAGAAGACCAGCTCTTAAGAGACCTATGTGCAGTGGGTTTAAGAGACCTATGTGTCAGGTGTTCTCAGGAGCAACACAGATGAAGGAGGGAGAGAGGTGGGGCTGCGGTTGGAGAAATTGGACTGAGAGGCAGTGACAATGGAGTCCCCTGCTTTGGAGCGTGGTTGGTGTGACAATTAATTTTATGTGTCAACTTGGCTAGGCTGTGGTTCTCAGTTGTTTGGTCAAACACCACACTAGGTGTTGCTTTGAAGGAATTTTTTATTTTATATATATATATACTTTTTTGAGTAGGAGTCTCGCTCTGTTGCTCAGGTTGGAGTGTGATCTTTCCACCTCAGCCTTCCAGCTACCTGGAACCACAGGCATGCGTCATCACTCCTGGCTAATATATATTTTTTTGATTTATTGTAGAGATGAGGTCTCACCAAGTTGCCAGGCAGGTCTCAAACCCCTGGACTCAGGCAATCCTCTCAGCTGGGATTACAGGCATGAGCCACTGCACCCAGCTTGAAGGTATTTTTTAGATATGATGAACACTTAAATCAGTAGACTTTCAGTAAGGCAGATTGCCCTCCATATGCAAGTGTTCCTCATATACTCAGTTGATGGCTTCAAGCGCATAGACTAAAGTTTCCTGAAGAAGAAAGAATTCCCCTCAAGATTGTAACATTGATCTTAAAATCCTGCCTGAGTTTCTAGTCTGTTGCGCTGTGGAATTCAGACTGAAGACTCTATCATCTTACTCTTCGAGTTTCAGTCAACCGCCTGACAGATTTCAGACTGGCCAGTCCCACAATCATGTGAGTGAATTCCTTAAAATCAGTCTCCCCCATCAGGGTTCTATGTTGTTATGATTCTCCTATTGGGGTTTGCCCAGAAACTCCATACAGTTTCTGTTCCAATCAAGATGTCAAGCACAAGTTAGTGTACTACAGTTTTATGGATTCTGGCAGAAGACATGAAACTATTGGGTCAGAGATGAAAAATAGTTTATTACTCACAGCAATAGCAATAGCTAGAGTATCAGGACTTTTGTATTGGTTCCCTGAGCTCCAATTCCCACAGGGTGACGCAGAGAAGGACAAATCATACCTGCCTGCTCGGTGAGCTGTGTACAGTAAAGGAACTCTGAACTTGAGGAATCCAAACCTTTTATAATGGGCAGTGAGCATAGATGCCCTTTACTCTAGAGGCAGGTACTATCTCTGTTTTCCATGGCTATAAGAAAATCTGCCATTTGCTCTGGAGGAAGACACTATTTTTATCTTCTGAAACTATAGGAAAACCTATCCACTGCTCCAGAGGAAGACACTATCTCTGTCTTCCAGGGCTGTTTGCAATACAAACATCCTTGAAAATTTGTCCAGAAAAAAGGACAGATTCCAAAGAAAATTGTCTCCTTTAAAAAGAAATTTTTTTTTTAATTTGAAAGATGTGAGGTACAATTCAGGGTTAAGTATACAAATGTTCATTATGCAGGTACCTTTGTTGATGAGGTGTGCCACTACTCCCCTGGCAGTTTTCCGCTACTGCCAATGCCTTTCTTATAGTATTACAATAATTGTTCAAGGTACCCTTATGAATGAGAACAAGTGGTACTCAGTTCTGTTTCTATGATAGATCACTCAGTATTATTAACACAAGAGACCTCTAGTGTTATCCTTCCACATGGTCTGCCACATTATAAGGCAGAGCTTCTTGCACCAGGGACTGGGCCCACTGCAGGGCTTTTTCCTGCTTTGGGTTCTATAAATAGCTGGCAGCCTTCCATCTCACTTGGTAAATTAATTGGAATAATACTTGAAGTGTGGAGTATGCTTCTCCCAGAACCCAGAAAGCCATGGGACTTTCTTCTTGGAGGCGGAGGAAAAGAGGCATACTTTGGAGATGATTTCCTTGTATGCTCTGGATTCCTGGACCTTTATTAAATACATGTATGTGTTAGGCTTCTGAGTCTTCATGGATTGTATCTTCCACTCTGGAGTACATGGATCTCACCAAAGCCTCCAACACACTTGCTACTTTTTGCTTATCCAGTCTGATTATTGGATGATGACATTGATAGAGAGGACAAACATGATGTCTTCTGGAATGTGCAAGTGGTCCAGAACTCTTTGGAATATATTATGCCATAGGGCAGGAAGGTGAGCGTAGCCCTGGAGTGTTGTCCCTTCCATGTGAATGCAAATAGGTTTGATCCTCCTTTGTCATATGTATGAAAAAAAATGTATTCACGAATTGACTTCAGCAATGACATCACATCTGGAACAACAGCTGTCATTGGGGGTACCACTTGGTTAAGGTTGCAGTTGTCCACTGTCATCCACTAGAATTCATCTGATTTTTGTAGCTCTTAGGGTACTCTGCCATTCTTTCTGATTTACTGCCTTGGTTGGGCAAGCCAGTTTCAAAGGCTTCCATGTATCTTTCCCCACTAGGATAGCTCTTAACACCATTGGCCATGTAACCCACTTAGAATTCTGCCAACTCCCCAAGTATATCCATTCCAAATACACATTTAAGGCTTAGGGAAATGGTCATCAGATGAGTCTGTGCACTTGGTGGATGGAGTCACAGTAGGCCAGACCTCGCTTAGGACTCACTTGGTTCCCATTTGGCCTCATTAACAGGGTAACCATGATAATGTTTTGGGTCCCAGGTATAGTCCACCCAATCTGGACCCTTTGTCTAACATCCTTCAAAAATCTGGATTTTTGTCTTTCCCCCATATATAGTGATATGAGTAAATGGTCACAGGTCTCCTTGGGTAAGGACTGAGTGAATCATTTCTGTATTCACTTGCTCTTTTGTTCAGGGCCCTTCTTCATGGAATCTGTGTCTTCTTCTTCTTCTTCTTCTTCTTCTTTTTTTTGAGTTGGAGTCTCACTCTGTCACTCAGGCTGGAGGGTAGTGGCACACTCTTGACCACCACAGCCTCAACCTGCTGGGTTCAGGCAATCCTTCCATTTCAGTCTTCCAAGTAGCTGGAACTGGGTCTTCTT
The DNA here is from genome assembly GCA_027257055.1 of Cephalopachus bancanus. Lineage (NCBI taxonomy): Eukaryota > Metazoa > Chordata > Mammalia > Primates > Tarsiidae > Cephalopachus > Cephalopachus bancanus. Next base: position 1,755,644 of record JAPVLO010000301.1, on the reverse strand, counting down.
TAGTTAATGGTTTTTCAATCTGAGAACTGGTTCAGGAGGGGCATCATGACTGTACAGTGGGGTGGGTAGCAGGCCCTAGTCTCCTGATTATTCTTCTTTGATTTCTCTTGACTGTTTAAATTGAGAGCAAAACCCTTGTGGGTTACCTATCTACCCTGACCCCAGGTACACCATGTTTTATTATCCATCTCCATTTGTCTCTGCGGGTCAGGCCCTACTGGCTGTCAGTGTAAACTTGTTGCTCTTTAGGATAATTACATTCACGTTGCTTCTGTTTTTAAGTGCCACTGCCTAAGGCTTCCATTATTGGGATTTTATCACCCTCAGTGCTATTGGAAAGTTTAGTTCTATCACAACAGCTTCTACCATCAGCCCTAACCTACCAATCAGAGATTGCCCATACACCAAATCCAGCCTACTGATAAACAAAGTTTCACTGGAAAAGACAACCATGCTCATCACTTATATTGTACCACGATGGCAGACTTGAGCACTTGTGACCATATGAGACCAGCCATATGGCCCATAAAGCTCAAAATACTCTTAAGTCCTCTATAGAAAAATCTGCTGACTGCTGCTATAGAGAACAGCCGCCTCAATAATGTGGTTCTCTGTTTACTGCTGTGGTTTGTATTGCGTTGATAAAAGGGTTTCCTCTCGTTCTCCCATGAAACACAATCAATGGATACATTCTATTTTTTTTTTTTTTTTGAGCAGGGGTCTCACTCTGTCACCCATGCTGGAGTGCGGAGACACCATCACAGCTCACCGCAGTCGGGACCTCCTGGGCTCAGGCGATCCTTCCATCTCAGCCTCTGAGTAACTGGAGCTATAGGCACACACCACCATGCCCAGATTAGTTTTTTATTTTTATTTTTATTTTTGTAGAGGCGAGGTCTTATTATATTGCCCAGGCTGGTCTTGAACTCCTGGGCTCTAGCAATCCTCCCACCTCTGCCTCCCTAATTTTAAATTGCTGTGATTGCTGTGATTACAGGCATGAGCTACTGTGCCCAGTCTATTCTTCCATCTAATGTAGTACGTCCACTTCGCTGAGCCTTTGACTCCCCTTCTCTATCATGTGCCATGGCAATATGGGTCACCATGTTCTCCAAGCTTGCAAGAGTCATCCCAGCAGCACACTGAGAGCCATCTTTCAGAGTCTTTCCAGGGAGCCAATCACAGGAGAGTGCGCCCACATCAATAAACTCTCCCTTTCCCAGCTCCACCCCTCCCTCCACCATCTTTGATGCAGCGTCCTCAGAATCCAGACGCATGTGCTGTCCTGGTTCCTGACTGTACTCATTGACTAGTCCTGCTGCTGCTTCAGTGTATGGTCTCTTTCTTCTCTTGACAGTTGTAGTATTTCCTTGACAGGTTCATATCATTTCGTGTCCATGTTGTCATGTGATTTTGGTCTGGGGACCAAGTTGGGAAGCGTGGTAGCTTCTGCAAGAGGCAAATGTGTTTTGCAAGATGGAGGCTTCTGTATCATTTTTGGGTCAACAGCATGGCTGCCTTTAACAGGGAGAAGTGGGTCACTTCCACATAGTCTAAATAGTTCACATGGACCTGGGGTTTCAAGACTTTTGAGTGTATGGACCAGATATCTTCACACCAAATCTCAGGGTACTACTCCTTCTAGCCAGGTCCTGGGCTTAGTGTCAAAGAATTGCTGGGGTTGAAAATTCAACCTTCTCTGGAGTTTTCCTTCTTTTATATTTCTGGGCGTGATCCTCAGCCTTTTCTGTCCCCTGCCTGCAGGAAATGATAATCGCTTAATAAGTTACCAAGAAGAGACCCTTGACTCTCACAATTCACTTAAATAGGTGGTTAATCACCCCCACAATTCATTGTTTCCTTCAATCCATCAGTAGGTTAACAACCAGCAACAGCCATCCGATTCCCTGGTCCTTGTATTTATCATTTCCCCTGAATCTCTCAAATGCCTAAAATATGGCATCCACCAATGCATTCTCTTCTACCAATGTCTTGCCCCTTTCCACTGTGAACATTTTAACTGTTGCACTACAGTGAGCATCTCCAATCTGAAAATCCAAACTCTAAATGCTCCAATGAGTATTCCCTTTGAGCACCATGCTTTGGATTTTGCAGCATTTTGGATTTCATATTTTCAGATTTGGGATACTCAACTGGTAAGTATACAATGCAAATATTCCAAAATTGGAAAAAGTCTGAAATCTGAAACACTTCTGGTCCCAAGCATTTTGGATAAAGAATACACAGTCTCTATCACAGAATACCAGGGGCTACTCACAGTTTGCCTGCCACCAACTTTGGGGTCCTCATTGCCAGCCAACTAGTAGGTGATTTAGTTCCAAAATCCCATTTTAGAGTTTGCTTCCTGGGACCACTCTTGATATTAATTGACTCAGATGGGCCCCCAGAAAACAAAACTCTGAGATGGAGATTTGAGAGAGTTTTATGGAGTGCTCTTAAGAAAATGCCTGTAAGAATGAGGGAAGCAAACCAGGCCAGGGGAAGGAGAGGATGTTAAATCATGATGCAGTTGCTGTAGAGACCTTGGTCAGCCTTACAGGGAATTCTGGAGCTGCGTTAACCCTTCAGAATTGCCCTAAGTGAAGGCAAGGTGAATAGGGTGTTCGATACCCTGAGCCGACCAGTTATTTTCTTTTCTTTTTTTTTAATTTAATAGATATGTTTTATTTTGATATTGTGGGGTACAGTTAAGGGTTAGGTATACAAATATGCTTCATTCAGGCCCCCTTGTTGATAACTGGTGTCTCCCCGTCTCTAGACAGATGTTTACTACCATTAGTCCCATGACCAGTCATTTTCATGTGAGTGCTGCTTACTTTGAGTGAGCCAGTTTCTTTCCATCATGGTCAAGTTAGGAGTCATCAGTTGTTACAGAAGAAACGCCTCAGTCCTGAAGGTGAGATCTGGATGGAACACCGTCTCATCCACGATAATCCTTTGATTGTTGGATGAATGCAAAGGATTTTTAGGCAATGGTAAGGAGTCTGGACTTGATCTTGAGAGCAATGGGATGTCATTCACAGAATATTAAGCATGAGAATGGCACAATTAGATTTGTATAGACAAAAGATCACTTTGGCTGCCATGTGAGGAAAATGGATCCAAGGAAGGTGTATCTGCTATGATTCCAAGAAATCAGAAGCCATGCCAGTGATTTTTATTTATTTATTTTTACTTTAAAGTTGTGGGGTACAATTCAGGGTTAGGTATACAAATGTTCATTATGCAGGTACCCTTGTGGATGAGGTGTGCCCCTCCCTCTCCTGGCAGTTTCCCTCAACTGCCAATCCCTTTCTTATAGTATTATAATTGTTCAAGATCCCATGCCAGTAATTTTAATCATGTGAATTTGATATAAGGAGCTGGTTATAAAGGTATTAGGTCACTGGAGAGGCGAGAAGGATAATATGAAGGGTCTTCAAAAAGTTCATGGAAAATGTGTACTATGGAAAAACTGTACATGGATTTCAATTTTTTTTTTTTGTCAACCAAAGCTTGTACTGACTTGTTATAACATGGCTGAACAAAATCTGGTTTGAGGCACTAAGGATGATAAGACATCTGTTTGAAAAGATTTCCTGCCAGAGCAGTGTGAATTCTGCTAAAATTTGAAGCAAGAGCAAACATCAAATTTATGGTGAAGCTTGGATGGAAGAATAGTGAAATCACTGATGCTTTACAAAAAGCTTATGGGGACAACACCCCCAAAGAAATCAGCAGTTTACAAATGAATAACTCGTTTTAAGAAGATATGAGATGATGATGATGCTGAAGATGAAGCCTGCAATGGCTGACCATCAGCATCAAATTGCAAGGAAAACATTCATCTTGTTCACGCTCTAATTGAAGAGAATAAATGATTAACAGCAGAAACAATTGCTAACATGATAGATGTCTCAATTGGTTTGGCTTACACTATTCTGACTGAAAAATCAAAGTTGAGCAAACTTTTCACTCAATGGGTACCAAAGCCATTGCACCCAGATCAACTGGAGATGGGGCAGAATTTCAATGAAAATTTTAAGTAGATGGGATAAAGCTCCTGAAACATTTCTTCAAATAGTTGTAACAGGAGAGGGAACATGGCTGTACTAGTACAACGCTGAAGAAAAAGCACAATTAAAGCAATGGTTACAGAGAGGTAGAAGTGGTCCAGTCAAAGTAAAATAGACCAGTCAAGAGCAAGAGTCATGGCAACTGTTTTTTGGGATGTTCAAGACATCTTGTTTATTGACTTTTTGGAAAGCCAAAGAACAATAACATCTACTTATTATGTAAGTGTTTGAGAAAGTTAGCCAAAACATTAGCAGAAAAATGCCTGGGAGAGCTTTGTTACAGAGTCCTTCTCCATCTCATCAAACAAGGACAATTTGAAAGAGCTTCAATGGAAAAATCGTTAGGCAAACACCTTACTGTCTGGATGTGGCTTCTTCTGACTTTTTAATTTCCTAATCTTAAAAATTACTGAGAGCAACCCCCTCAGGTCCCCTCCCACTATGGGAGCTTTTCTGTCTTTTCAATAGATGCTACTTTCTAAAAAAAATACTGAAAGGGCACCCATTTTTCTTCAGTTAATAATGTAAAAAAGACTGTATCGATATGGTTAAATTATCAGAACCCTCAGTTCTTTAGGGGTGGACTAAATGGCTGGTACCATTGCTTAGAAAAGTATCTTGAGGTTGGGTGCAGTGGCTCATGCCTGTAACCCCATTACTATAGGAGGCTGAGGTGGGGGAATTGCTTAAGGCCAGGAGTTCATGACCAGCCTGGACAACAAAGCAAGACCCCCAACTCTACAAAAAAACAAAAAAAATTAACCAAACATAGTGGTGCATGTCTATAGTCCCAGCTATTCTGGAGGCTAAGGTGGAGGATCACTTGAGCCCAGGAGGTTGAGACTGCGGTGAGCTATGACTTCACCACTGCACTCCAGCCTGGGTAACAGAGTGAGACCTCTTATTGAAAATAAATACATACATAAATAATTTTAAAAATAAAAGTATCAAACTTGAAGTGTATGCTGAGAAATGAAGTTTATACTGTTTATTTATTTTTATCTTTTGATTCAATTTTGCTGCAAACTTTTTGAAGTTCCTTCATACAGAGATAGTAACTATAGGAGGCAGGTATGACTCCTAGGGCTAGAGAACACAGGAAAGAGGTTGGGGTTATAAGAAACTATAAACTTAGAGACCCTGGGGAGCTAGGACTCTAATTCTGAGGACACTCACTGCCAAGTTAGTGTTAATATCTTAAGAACTCAGAGGAGAAGCTCTACAGAAGTGCTCCCAAGAGTGACAGCCCCAACTAATGCTAGTACCTCTGAACTAGTGTAGTGAGGCCAGTTCTGAGGTGGAGGGGAAAAAAATCTGGAAATGGGAACAAATGACTACTGATACCACCACTGACTGCTGCTGGACCCACAGCATGTGGTCCTGTGGCAGGGGCAGCAAGCAAACAAGAAGGTGGAAGGCTCTTCTCCCCATTGTCTGCCTTCTAGTTTCTCTTTGGTGTCCCCTACTGGTAGAACCAAACAGGAGCCATTGGCAGAGCAGAAATGTGGTTTGCAGAGCCCTATCACCAGCAACCCACATTAGACTTGGAAAGTGAGAAATAATGGATGAATAAGGAGCCCCCAAAATAAGAATGTATATGGGGGAGGCCAGTTTAGAAAGCATACTGGGGTAGCCTAGGGAAGGGGATGGCAGTAGAGATGCAGAGAGGGAAACAGATTCAAGGCATATCTGAAGTCTCAGTTAACAGGGCTTTGGTCAGAGGATCAAGGGAGTGTAGAGACCAGGGAACAAATTAACTGGGTGATGGTGGCAATTATAGATGTGAGGAACACTGGAGGAAGAGCAAGTTTGCGGGTAAAGAGTTTAGTGATAGGATTTGAGTTGGTCTTCCAGGATGAGGAATGTTCAAATGGGCAGAGCATCCTGAGAAAGTATTCCAGGATGGAGGAGAAGTCAACACAGAACTGATGAAAAGAAAACCCTACCAGTGTGTGCAGGACACAGCGGATTCACTCTTGTGCCTGGAGAAAGGGTGTGAACAAAAAAGGAAGGAGAAGCTTGAATGCAACCACCAGAAATTGCAGCCCAGGTAGCTGTGGCGCCATGAGCATGGTGGACATTCAGGGATTCAAACGGATCATTAAATATTCAGTTTTGAGATTCATAAGAGTATGGCTACAACCAAGAAGGGGACAAAATTATATTTTGAGTTGTTTTATCCAAAAAATGTATTTTCTCTAAGTTTTCCTTACATCTATTCCTTTGAATAATCTTACACAAATGAAGAAAATGATAAAAAAAAAAGTTAACATTTTAGGAGCTTCAAGTTAAGCACATGTTAATTACAAAATGGAGGGTAAGAGGAGGTGCTGGGAGCCTCATTCCTGAGCTGTCCTTCACTCCATGTTCCAGTTAAGATGTTGCTCTTGGTGAAAGTCTAAGAATTTGATCTTTGTGTTAAACTGCTCATTTTTATTTAGCAACTTTTTTTTTCTTTTTTCTTTTTGAGTTAGAGTCTCACTCTGTCACCCAAGCTGGAGTACAGTGGCATGTTCATGGCCACCATAGCGTCGACCCACTGGGCTCAGGTGATCCTTCTGCCTCAGCCTTCCAAGTAGCTGGAACTACAGGCATGTGCTACCATGCCTGGCTAATTTTTTTGACTTACTGTAGAGAGGAGGTATCACTAAGTTGTCCAGGGTGCTTTCAAACCCGTAGGCTTAAGCAATCCCTTGCCTTGGCCTCCAAAAGTACTGGGATTATAGGCTTGAGCCATCACACTGGGCTGGCAAGTTTTTTAAAAAATTTTATGTCAAGGTCTCACTGTCGCCCAGGCTGGACTGCAGTGGTGCAATCACGGCTTATTGCAGCTTTAACCTTCTAGGCTCAAGTGATCCTCCTGCCTCAGCCTCCCAAGGGCTATAGGTGTGTGCCACCATGCCTGGATTATTTTTTTATTTTTATTTTTGTAGAGACAAGATCTTGCTATATTGCCCAGGCTAGTCTCAAACTCCTGGGCTCAAACAATCCCCCTGCCTTGTCCTCCTAAAGTCCTGGGATTATAGGCATGTGCCATCACATTAGGCCAATTTGGCAACTTTTGATTAGTTCACTTAGAGTCAGACTGCCTGGGTTTGATCCTGACTCTGCCACATGTTAGCTATGTGACCCTGGACAAGTCACTTAGCCTCTCTGTCTTATAGCCTTATCTGTGACATTATGATAATAAGAGTACCACTTCCATAGGGTTGCAGTAAAGATTAAACAAATACAGGTAAAGTTTTGAGAACAGTGTCTGACACATAGCAACACTATCTTATTATTCCATAACACGTTATTATTTCATAAGCATACCTTGGGCAGTTAGAAACGACGTGCCTCTTTCCCTCTGCCCTTGACAGGTGTGCAGAGCAAATGAAGAATCAGGCCAGGTGATGGAATCCATTCACCTTCCTTCGCTGACCTCGGGCGCAGGTATCAGCCATTGTGGTAGGTGTTAGATACTGCTATTATGTAATCCAATATGCATTTCCTTTTCCTCCTTAGTACTAGGACTTGAACAGCAGGCTTAGGTAGAAGATTTCATTTCCAAATCTCTCTTGCAGCTATTTGTGGCTAGATGACTTCATTTTAAGGGGGAAGATAACTAAATTGTTATGGGGGCTTCCAGGATGCTGAGCAGCATCTGCTCAGTTGGAAGGGGTCCCCTTTCTGCCCTCTGCGTTCCTGTCTTCCAGCCTACAAATTGAATGTGATGATGGCAGTTCTAGCAGCAGTCCTCCATCATGAGGGGACTAGCCACACTCTGAGAACAGCCGAAGAAAGAGAGGAGCCTTTGTTTTGGAAGACATCATGGAACTACTATCTACACCAGCCTCACAACATTGACCTCCAGAATTCTTTTATGTGAGAGCAAAACCCACTTTTTCTTGGTCAAGTCACTGTTATTTTGATTTCCACTGTCTGCAGCCAACCTCTTCTGACCCATAACTGCTAGTTTCTGTACCCATTGATTAACTAGTTGATTCTGGGCAAAAGACATGAATGACACTTCTCGAAAGAAGATATAGGGGCAATCAACAGACACATGAAAAAGTGCTCAGCCTCACTAATCATCAGAGAAATACAAATCAAAACCACATTGAGATACCACCTAAACCCAGTAAAAATGGCTATCATTAATAAAACAAGCAACAATATATGTTGGTGAGGATTTGGAGAAAAGGGAATGCTTCTACACTGCTGGTGGGAATGCAAACTAGTTCAACCTCTATGGAAAACTGTGGCAATTCCTAAAGTAACTATAAATTGACCTTCCATATGACCCAGCAATCCCCCTACTGGAACAATACCCAGAGGAACTCAAATCATTCTAAAAAAAGATACCTGCACGCACATGTTTATTGCAGCACTATTCACAATAGCAAAAACATGGAACCAACCATGCTGACCACTGAAACTGGACTGGATTAAAAAAAATGTGGTCAGTTCTATATTTAACAATTTTTCTTCATTCATTGATCAAAAATTGTAAATGTCTATATTCATTAATGTGGGAATTTGTGGAACAATAATTCTTTTATTGCTGTGTCTACTTCCAATCATTTTCAGAATATTAAAAAAAAAAAGTATATCTTAACTCAATACAGAGTTTCATGGTTTCCTGCTAAAAAATAAAAAGGGGGAGATGTTGGGGGCCGGCCTCAGAGGCCCACTGAGCATTAGGGATCAGGAAGGGCTATTGACCCCGAGACCACTAGGATGTGTTCGGGAGCTGTTGACCCATTCCCTCCCTCCTTTTCCATTTGGCACAAACTACCAAGAAAAGTTCCAGTTGGCTCTAACAGAAAACTCTGAGACCAGAACGTACACAGCTAACCTAGGAGTCTATTATTCCCATTCCCCATGGCTTATGGTCTTTTGCTTTATCACAATTTAAGTTTTGCTTTGAGTCACATTGAGGAGCCTTAGTACAGGTCACAGGATCTCTTGATGCGACCTTTAGAAATTTATATATATAGGTTTTAGAAAATAGTTTATATAGATTAAGAAAAATTAAGTAATCATTTTATTATAGAAGTGAGGTTAGTTCAGTTTGATTTAGGGGGGCCAGTGAAGTTTGTATTAGGCTGGCTAGTGCTAGGAGAGAGTAACCATAACACCAATTGTTTCATAAAAACCAGTTTAAATTAACATAGAATAGTAAAAGACAATATATCATTATGTTGGTTTTAGGTGTAAACATTAAACGATGTTATGTAGCTATAAACAATTAAGGGTACATAAAAACTGGATAAAAACTTCATGTTTTTCCTTATGTCTAAAACATACATCTGCTTGAGAGTGGGGGGTGTCCTGTGTACACCTGAACCTGTTCATGTAAAAGACACATGCTACCTTTTGTGTAACCATAACAACAGGAGTTCCCGCGATGATAACTTTGTGGAGTTTGGGGATAAAAGCCCTGAGATTACACCCATTAAGCGACTTCTGGTCACTTGAACAAGAGTCCAGTCTCTTTCTTTCTCCCCTCTTCTCTTTCTCTTTATCTTTCCAGAATAATCGCTGACGTTGCCACACCTTCCAAGGGACCCCCTAAATCTCTCTGCAGGGGCTGGCCCCCCGCAATGGACTTCACAGCAATTTAGATGAATTTAGAGTCTATAATACTAAGTGATCTATCTCAAAAACAAAGAACGGAGCTCTACATGTTCTCACTCTTAAGTGGACCCTGAACATTTACCAAAATACTATAAGAAAGGAATTGGCAGTAGTGGGATAGTGTCTGGTGGGGGGTAGGGGGACACAACATCAATAAGGGTAACTGATCTCAAACCAAGCAAAGTGGGGACCAAAGTGAGGCCCAAACTTTAACTGTATGACGTCCACTTGTACACTTAATCCTGAATTGTACCCCACATCTTTAAAATAAAAAAATAATACAAGTAATCAATTCTTTATCATGTAAATATTTATGGAGTCCTTATTCTTTGGTAGGATTTAAAGAATTAAAGCAATGCTTAAGAATATTTCTGGCTGTGTGCAGTGGCTCATACCTATAATCCCAGCACCTTGGAAGGCCAAGGTGGGAGGACTGCTTGAGCCCAGGAGTTTGAGACCAGCCTAGGCAACATAGTGAGACCTCATCACTACAGAAAATAAAAAAATAAAAATTTAGCTGGGTACAATGGCACGCGCCTGTAGTCCCAGCTACTCAGGAGGCTGAACTGGAAGGATCGCCTGAGCCTAAGAGGTTGAGACTGTGGCAAGCTGTGAGCTAGCCACTGCACTCCAGCCTGGGTGATATAGTTAGACATCCAACTCAAAAAAAAAAAAGATTTCTCTCTTCAGGTCACTCACTGGGTTTCATGGAGGTGAGTTGTGACTCTAGTAAACTCATGTGGAAAATTATACAACATGATTGTTTTGGGGTATCTTCCTGGAGCTGCCTAATGACCTGAAAATTCACACAAGTTCAGATAAAATATAAGCGGCACTGCTGGCAGGAACTTTGGTGATGGGAGTCGTGGGATGAAAAGAGTTCTGGCACATATTTTGATTTTGCTTATGCCCCTTTGCTCCAAATTCTTCCCTGTCTTGCACCTGTTGTTGGAAATGACATCACCTTTTGGTCTCACCAGCCTAAGATGAGTTGCCCTTTATCTCTACAACCATAAATGTTCCTGTCAAGTCTTCTATCTTTAAGATACAGGAAGCAGAAGCAAAATATACAAGGTAATAGTGATAACAATAATCACATACTCCCTACCTTTAAAGTAGGAATCACCAGACAGCCCAGTAGGTACATAAATCTCTTGGTTTCACTTGATGGGTCAAGATGCTTCCAACAGATATATTTAGACTTGGTCTACTATAGAAAGGGAAATGGAGGCTGGAGTTATAAAGCTTCAGCTGCACCTACATGTCAGTGAGCCTCTACTACAGATGTGGCACCTGGGATATGGGCATGGTTTCTGCCCTAATGTTGCTTTGAGTTAGTGACAGCTGTCTCCTCTCCCCTGACAAAAACCATTCGAAACTTTCTTTCAAACGTGTGCATGTGTAGTGGGACACTCGACCCTTTATGGCTGGAGTTATGTGTAAAACTGCCTCAGTCTAACCTTTGATCTAGTGTAGATTCACTCTTAAAAATAACAGATTTATTTTTCCAAAGAATGCCCCACCCCATTTACTTTACATAAGCCATATTTTAGAAATTCTTCTAGCAATATGGCATCTATGTGAGCCACGCTTGGAGAGTTCTACACAATTAAGATTTATTTGTTTCTCCAGGAAAGCATTCCCCTTCTCCCCCCAACACATCAAACATAACATTACAACTTCACTGGGGCAGATACTCAGTAATCCTCGCTACTCTCCAAAGCATCCTCCAAAGCGTCCTCACAGATTCGATGTGTATCGTATTTATAAGGCAGGTTTTGTTGTTGTTGTCGATTATTTTGTTTTTCAATATCTGGAGTATAATTGAGATAAGATGTGGGTCACTGAATAAAAGGCCTGAGACTTGCATTTTTTCCTTCAGCAAGCAGCCTTTTGATCTTTTTAAACTGATCAGTAATGGGTTAAGCACATTGCCATTTTATCTATTTTCTACATCTTTAGATCAGTTTGAAGCCAAAAACAACAACAACAAACAAACAAACCATGCAGCCACTCTATTTGTGTGTTTGTATTTATTTCAAATAGTATGAATTCGACAGGTTAGCATTTCTTTAGAGTTCTGGCATGGGGGAAATTGTATATAATTGATCTGATAGAAACAAAAGGAAGTGGAGTTCAATAGCCAAATAAAAAGAGTTTGCATCTCTTTTAAGGTAAGAAGGCAGGAAGTTCTAACATAACAACAGTTGTATTTTTCCCAGTTCATCTGCTTTCTCTTTCTCCCTCCCTGACCCCGATCTAATTTATTTTTGCATTAAATAATTCAGCTCCTCTCCCTTTGTAATGGGTTGTGTTTGGGGAGAAGAAGACAAACAGCTTAGACCTTGAAAAACACATGGGCTCCTCGGCTAGATGGCATCTGCGTGGACTCAGAGCTCCCTCCACATTCTATAGGGAAAAAACAGAGCCAGGTGCATTTCTTCCCAAATCAAATTAGCCGCAAGATGCCACATCCAATTGTGGCAAATTGATGTGAGAGTCTGTGATGTCTGCAGCGGCTCTTACAGCAAAGGTCACCACGCAGAGACACAGACACCAGGCGGGGGTGCAGCAACTTGTGGTGAAGCCACTCCGACAATAGCAGGGAAGATGTAAAATGCAATCAGCTTTTTGAAAATTGCAAGAGAATCCAGTTGTAAGTACGTATTCTAATTGGATTTACTGTGCCATCATGTACCTCTTTAAGGATGTTAACATAACATTATGCTTAATTGAAAAAATGGGTGGTTAACTATTCAGGAGAGAACCAACCCCCCTCATAAACCACAGCCTAATCAGGCACAAAATATAGGGTGCCCTAATCATACCGCCAGACGGTTTTCGAATTTCTTAAATAAAATTTGCTTATTTACCACTGAAAATTAACTAAAAATGTTGACATGTGACAAATTCGCCCATCTTGATGGTTGTTTTTAAAAATCTCCCCTGACATTAACAGGTTTACATCATGCATGATGACATTTAATTAGTCATATTTTATCTAATTAGTGTGGTAAGACATCTAAAACAATCCAAATGTTTTCTGCAATGCCTGAGCAGGAGGCAACAATTCCATACATTGTGAGAGACCCGGCAATGGCTTTTGGGCCGCCTCCCGGACAGTTGTCATTTCGGGTTATGTCTAGCAGGCTGCTCTGGCTGAGAAATGAGAGTATCTTGAGGTTCCAACAAACTATTTCGGACCCTCGTCAAAATCTGTTTAATAAAAAACACATATTTGCCAAGCCAACTTAGCCCAAGACATACCTTTGCCTGAAGGTTAAAATACAGCTATTGATTATACCAGACAGGCTTGTAATATGGCTGTATTTTTAAGTAATGAAGAGATAAACCAGAACGTTATCTTAGAATACATCATTTTATGTGATTAAAACTGTCTTCTATACTTCTCTTCTCTCTTTCTCTTTCTTTCTTTCTTTCTTTCTTTTTTTTTAGCAACAAGGTTTTCCTCTGTCATCTGGTTGGAGTGCCAGTGGGGCAATCATAGCTCATCGCAGCTTCAAATTCTTGGGCTCAAGTGATTCTTCTACTTCACCCTCCTTAGTAGCTAGCACTACAGATGTGCACCAGTATACTGTTATTATTTTTTTTTCAGAGATGGGATCTTGCTATGTTGTCCAGGCTGACTTCAAACTCCTAGACTCAAGCTTCCACCTCAGCTTCCAAAGTGCTAGAATTACATGCGTGAGCTACCACACCTGACCTCACATATAGTACTTTCTTTTTACAACTATTGCTGATTTTCAGGGTACCGAGGTTTTGCTATAAATTTAAGTCCTGAATATAGTGAACATTATTGAGCACTTATTATGCTCCAGCCATCACGTGATGCACTCTCTGCATTTAATACTTCCCAAGCACTAGAAGGCAGGATCAATGATCACTTGACAGATGATAAAACTGAAGCTTAGAGATGGTTTCTAACAGCTGGCAAATAAATGACAGCTTGAAATCAAACTCAGTCTAGGAGTAGATCCAGGCCCCTGTAAAAAAAAAAAATTGCCCTGGGTCCCCAGAGGGCAGACTTGTGCTTGTGGGCAACATGGTTGACTTCAGTTCTGTTCAAGTTTTCCTGCTCTATCCTGAGTTCAGAGCCTGAGCACTTAACCAGTCTAGATCTCAGTCTAACTCCATGGCAGCTAGTAGTGGCTGGTCCTACTCTTAGAAAATATATAACTCTATGCAACTTAGAACATTATAGAAAATTCATAAAAAAGAAACAACAAAAAAACCCTGCCCACTATGGGAATTTGATTTTTAATTCTAGAATGTAAATTTCCCTTCCTTCACACTGTAGCCTGGGAATCACCTACCCTGCCTCTCTTACCTTGCTACAAGATTTCATTGTAAATGCTACTAGTAAACTTGAATAGTGCCTCCCAACGTAATGGCTTTTTTCTGTATAGACATAAGTTAGTTCAACTTTTAAAAACTCCAGTAAGGAAAAGGATTGCCTTTGTTTTATGCGGGAGAGTAAACTCAGATGTTCACAGTGAGGGAGCCAATGATGGGAGAGGAATCAGAAATCTATGCCTGATCTTTACCTTGACCAACAAAAACCTCTGGGGAGATCTTTAAAACCACCCACCGTAGGCTGGGTGTGGTGACTCACCCAGCACTTTGGGAGGCCAAAGTGATAGGATTGCCTGAGCCCAGAAGTCCAAGACATGCCTGGGCAACATGGCAGGACCTCTTCTCTACAATAAATTAAAAAATTAGCCGAACGTGGTGGCACATGACTATAGTCTCAGCTACTTGGAAGGCTGAGGTGGAAGGATCCTCTGAGCTCAGCAAGTTGAGGCTGCAATGGCTGTGATCGTGCCACTGCACTCCAACCTGGGCGACAGAGTGAGACTCTGACTCCGAGCACAAACAAACAAACAAAATACTCACCCAAAACAAGCAAACAAAAACAAAACAAAACAAAACAAATTCACACAAAACTCATATTTGGATTTCCTTATACTCGAAAGTAAGACACATGAAACTTTAAAGCATTTACTTGAATATTCCCATGGCTACGAACCCCACCCATCTGTGGTTACTCCTGCTACTTCCAGCCCCCTGACCCTCACAAATAGGGAATGCAGATATAGGTTTTATGCTAAAATAGCAGAGCTTTAAGTGCATTAAGGAAATCATTTCAATATAGTTTTTACTCATGCAGACTATTTTTTTAATGAAACGAGGCAGACACAATAGTAGAGGCGCCACCGATTGAGTAAATATCACTTAACCAATGGCCAGTTCTCTGTGCCAGGGAAGGATGAGGCAGAGCTTGAGAAATTAAAACCCCAAGGAGCCCAATGTTGGTTTAGCCGATGATTCTTCCCCTTTTGCAAGCATGTCTGAGGCAGAGCTATGAAGTGATGGGGCTGAATTTTACCACCCTTCCCCCACCTGTCCACCCCCTGACTGTGGCTCTGATGGGCAGGAAACCGGTCAAAGGGCAGACAGCTGGAGGGAACTCAAAGGAAGCAGGGGGGACCCACAGAGTGGGGCTGTGCTCTGGGTAATTGAGAGTTGATTGGCTACACAATGGCCCTCTATTGTCCGGTTCTCATTTTGGATAAGGGGCCAGAGCCAAGCCTGACATAAGTAGTTCTTTCCAGGACCTTCCTCTCCTGGCCAACTGTGAGCATCCACGGCGATGGCCACGATGGGCACATTCCTGGCTTCACTCCTCTCTCGCTTGGAGTCATCAGGATTGAGCTGGAAAACTCCAGCTGTACCGGAAGTCTGGTTCTCGCCATTTTGTACAACCCCAGCCCAAGTCAAAGACTGGACAGGACCGAAGGGGAATGTGAAGAAACATTTGCAAACGACTTGACTCAGGAAGCTTCAGGCTACAGGCGCTCATGGTTCTCCACTTTTTCCCCGACTTCTGCAATGTTTTCCATTACTTTTGCCCCATGTTTCCATCCCCCACTCCATGAATGCTTTAGTGTTCCATCTTGTCACCCCCCCTCCTTTCTCTTCTCTCTGCTTCCTTGGTGGCCTCTGTCGTCCCAGTGTCACTGACATCTACATGTGACTAGCTGGACTTTCTTTTTTTTTTTTTTGATTCGGAGTCTTACTCCGTAGCCCAGGCTAGAGTGCAGTGGCACACTCATGGCCACCCCAGCATCAATCTGCTGGGCTCCAGCGATCCCTCCACCTCAGCCTTCCAAGTAGCCAGAACTACAGGCGTGCAGTACCATGCCCGGCTAATTATTTTTACTTATTGTAGAGACAAGGTCTTGCCAAGTTTCCTGGGCTGGTCTCGAGCCCACGGGCTCAGGCAATCCACTTGCCTCAGCCTTCCAAACTGCTGGGATTATAGGCTGAGCCACTGAGCCCAGCCCAACTAGCTGGACTTTCTAATGCTCCATGGGGCACCTGGCCTAGAGCTGCCATAAATCTAGCATGAAACTGTACAGTCATATCTTTTGCTAAAATGTCTGAGCCTTCAGCGTACACCCCTGCTAACCATTTTTTTGGGACAGGATCTTGCTCTGTTGCCCAGGCTGGAGTATAGGGGCATGATCATGGCTCATTGCAGCCTCAACTTCCTGGGCTCAAGTAACCCTCCTGCCTCAGCCTCTTGAGAAACTAGGTCTACAGGCATGCACCACCATGCCTGGATAATTAAATTTTTTTTTTTTTTAGAGACAGGATCTCGCTATGTTGTCCATGCTGGCCTTGAACTCCTGGCAACAAATGATCCTCCTGCTTCACCCTCCCAAAGTACTGGGATTACAGGTATGAGTCACAGCATCAGTCATAACCTGTCTGAGCCCAACCCTTAGGACTCCCCACCCTCCACCAGCTTCCCATGTTTTAGCAACTAAAGTGTTACAGCTGGGCACAGCAGAGGGTCTCCAGGACTCTGTTCCAGTTGGCATCTATTCAATTTGGTGGTGCCCTTGCAGTTCCCCGACAGAAAGACATCTTGTCTCATCATTCCAAAGCTAGGGCACACTCAGAGCTACCCTGGGAATCTCCAAGGCCAAGTGTTTAAGACAGTGATAAGGGAAATGTGTAAAATATTAACTGTCAGTCATTTGCAGATCGCAAGTTGCTTTCAGTTACTATACACTGGACTCTGGTGTGTAGTCTGGTATAATCTGGGAAGAGATATCTACTGACTTGAGAATGACTCCCAGATCCATGCGTTTGCACAGGTTCCTCTCTCTACCAGAATGCCCTTCCCAGTGTGGGTAGCTGGTACACTGCTACTGACCTAAGATGCTACTAAGGTGTCGGCTCTTTGGCCCAGGCTTCTCTGATGACTCTTGTCTGTTCAAGGAGTCTCTGCTCTCCTGAATTCTCCCAGAGGATTTTGCCTTTCTCCTTAGAGCATGATGGCCTTACGTTGCCACCATTTGTTTACTAAACCGGTAGTGAAGACTGGCACACTGAAAGTGCCTGGGGAGTTTTAAGACTTACTAACAATTGGGTCTCACCCTCAGAGATTCTGATTTAATTGGGAAGGGATGAGACCCCTGTGTTGAGATGTATGCTTCCAGTTTGGGTTCCATGGCACTAGTCTGTGGCCTACCTGAGCATAGGTATTGTGTCTCACCTGTCTTTATTTTGTTTTTAATTTTTTAATTTTTATTTTTGAGTTGGAGTCTCACTCTGTTACCCAGATTGGTGTGCAGTGGCCACTCCCGGTCACTGCAGCCTTGACCTGCTGGGCTCCGGCGATCCTTGCGCCTCAGCCTTCCAAGTAACTGGAACTACAGGTGCACGCTACCACGCCTGGCTAATTTTTGATTTATTGTAGAGATGAGGTCTTGCCAAGATGCCCAATCAGGTCTCAAACCCGCGGGCTCAGGCAATCCACTCACCTTGGCCTCCCAAAGTGCTAGGATTACAGGTTGAGCCACCGAGCCCGGCCTTCACCTGTCTTTATAATCTCTGTACCTGGCACAGTGCATGGCATACAGTAGGTGCTCAATAGATGATTGTATATCTGCATTCATTAGCCTGACACTAGGAGATCAGTAACAGCTCTGTGACGAGACTGCCAACTGTCCCCCAATAACCATTCTCCCCTCTGTGGAGAAGTGGCAGAACTTTTAGCTGCAGGTGCAGGCCTCTTAGGAGAAAGGCCACATTTCCCAGCCTCCCTTGCAGCTAAGAGAGGCCAAGAGAGGAATTCTGGTTAATGGGATGTGAGCAGAAAAAGTGTGTGCAGTTTCTAGGTTATGTTCTTTAAAAGAAGGGTCGTCCACATCTGACTACTTGATTTATTAGTCAGGGAGAAATGTGTGGTTTCCTTCTGGATTAGTGTGTTTGTTTGCTTTTGTGTGTCCACCCACTCATCCATCCATCCACCTATCCATCCACTCATCTGCCTGTCACCCATCCACTTGTCCTTCCATGTCCTCCTTTAACCCTTGTCTGGTGACTGAAAGGCCAACCTATGTTAATGTCATAAAGCCACACTGTGCTTCTAACACTAGCAGGGCATGTGCTGACTCCATTTCAGTCTGGCAGCAAACCCTGTTCCTTCACAAGCACATCACTTACTTGGGTCTCTGGTGGGCCCCATTGCTCTTGGGCTAAAGGTTCAAATCCGTGTCCTGGACCACAAGCCGTTGCCTCATCAAGTCAAGTCTGCCTCTCCAATCTCTCCTGCCCTCTATTCCCCTGCTGGTCTCTCTGTGCCAACCTCACTGACCTTCTCTTGGTTCCTTAAGTGAGTTGTACTCTCACCCACCACAAAGTCATTGGATGAGCTGTCTTCTCTGTCTGAAATGATCCTGTCCCACATTTTCACCTGATTAATCTGACTCATCCTGTAGATCTCAGGTCAATTGTCACATCTTGAGGTCCTCCCTGACCTCTCTGATCCGGTAACCCCCATATTATACATCTTAAAACTCTGCATTCATCAAAGTTGCTCACCCTTGACTCCCCAGTGCCAACCGCAGAGTCAAGCATGAAGTAGGTGCTCAGTAAATATTTGTTGAATGAACAGAAGAATAAATGAGCAAACCCAGGAAGATAGTCTTTGCCTTCCACTGCAGACCAGGCAGGGGCAGGGCAGATGGAAAGCATATGGTTGAAACATTGAAAGAAGAAGGACTTCCTCTTTTAACACTCTTCCAGAGAGCATGCTCCAACCATGATCTGGCTGGAGGAAAGTTAGCCAAGTGTGATCTCACTAGCCTTGGCCCCCAATTAAGTTGTTCTTGGCACTCTAGCCACCAGAACACAAATCAGTGAACTGGCTCTGCTTGGGGTAGTAGCAATTCTTCTTTATGATGAATTGTACATCTTAAAACTCTGCATTCATTAATACTTTTCTTCTCGTTTGCAGACTCATCTGCTTCAAAGCCCCTGACCTGGGTGCCCCTGAAAGAGTTGTGAGCTGTTATCTGCTGTGATTCCCTTGCCTGGAGTCACCGTCCTCTGCTCACTCTTAAAGCATCCATATACTACGCTTCCTTCAAGGCCTGAGTTTGTTCTGTCTCTTTCTGGAGGATTTGATGACCTGCCCTAACCCGTAGCACTCTCTCTGCCCCTAAACTTTAGGCATTGTCAGAAAGCATTCATGAGAAGTTGCCTAACAACATAACTTATGTTCAGGTAACTACACTCTCTCCTCAAGTGGAATGTGAACTCACTGAGAGCAGAAATAGGGATTTTTAAAGTTTTTAGAACTCAACGCAGGGGATGCTGCCTAGTAAATATCAGTGGAGCACAAAGGGTTTGTTTAATATGATGGTGCTGATGATGACATGAGGAAGAATATACTCTCTTTCAAAAGACCATAGCCAAGTCACTAACCTGTAATCTGTACCCTAAATTAGGGCAAGAATAAAGTACACATAGTTCTGAAGAAAATGTTTCACTTTACGATTGAAAGTTAAGTTGCTTCTGGGCAACACACCATAAGGGCCCTAATTTACTCACAGCCTGAGTAAAACAGTTGAGATCTGAATCCTAAAACTGCCCAGGGCAACGGAAATTGAGTGAGCAGAGGATTTCTCTTTCACTTTGGTGGTAGTGGAAGAAAAACACATTAGCCAGTTAGGTTACAAGAGCATTCGTCCTGGGGCCAGCCCTGCTTTTGATTGTATTCATTTGGGATCTCAGAGCCACCCACATCTGACTCCTTGATTTACCAATCAGAGAGAAACTTGTGGTCTGGATACACAATGGATTCGTGTGTTTGTTTGCTTTTGTTTGTCCATCCACTCACCCACCCATCCACCTACCTATCATTCGTCTCCTCCATCCATCCACTTATCCTTCCGTCCTTCCATCTCTTCAGTCTGCCAGCCAGCAAAGGTATATTAGGATTTGGCACTGTGCTAGACATGTGATATAGACAGGTATCAGTAAAAGCATCAACCAAAATAATGGCTAATGTTCTTTTGAATGTTTACCAAGTATTTGATACATATATTGCTGCATTTAATTCTTTTTTTATTTTTTGAGTCGGGGTCTCGCTCTGTCACTCAGGCTGAAGTGCAGTGGCATACTCACTATTCACTACAGCCTTCACCTCCTGGACTCAGGTAATCCTTCCACCTCAGTCTTTTTTTTTTTTTTTTGAGTTGGGAGTCTCACTGTTGCCCAGACTGGAGTGCAGTGGCCGCTCCCGGCCACAGCAACCTCGACCTGCTGGGCTCCGGCGATCCTTCCGCCTCAGCCTTCCAAGTAGCTGGAACTACAGGCGCATGCTGCCATGCCCGGCTAATTTTTTTGATTTATTGTAGAGATGGGGTCTCGCCTGCCCAGGCGGGTCTCGAACCCGTGGACTCAGGAAATCCACTCACCTCAGCCTCCCAAAGGCGCAGGATTACAGACTGAGCCACCAAGCCCAGCTCCACCTCAGTCTTCCACCTCAGCTGGACTACAAGCATGTACCACCACACCACACACAAAATTAATATTTTGATTTTTTTAGAGATGAGGTCTTGCTACGTGGCCCAGTCTGGTCTCGAACTGTTGGCTTGAAGCAATCCTCCCGCTTCGGCCTTCCAAAGTACTGAGATTCCAGACGTGAGCCACCATGCCCAGTTCACTGCATTTAATTCTTTTTTTTTTTTTTTTTTGAGTTTGGCGTCTCACTCTGTCACCCAGGCTGAAGTGCAGTGGCACACTCACAGTCAGCATAGCATCGACTTGCTGGGCTCGGAAATTCTTCTGCCTCAGCCTTTCAAGTAGCTGGAACTATAGGCACGCACCACCACTCCCAGCTAATTTTTTGATTTATTGTAGAGACAAGATCTCCCCAGTTTTCCGAGGTTGGTTTTGAACCCCTGGGCTCAGGCAATCCTCCCAAAGTGCTGGGATGACAGGCCTGAGCCACTGAGCCTGGCTTAATTTTTTGATTTATTGTAGAGACGAGGTCTTGCCAAGTTGCCCAGGCTGATCGCAGGTTTTGAGCTCAGGCAATCCTCTCACCTCTGCCTCCCAAAGCACTGGGATGGCAGTCATGAGCCACTGCGGCTGGCTTGCATTTAATTCTTAAAGCAACCCGTAGGGCACAGGACTGTTGTGTGCCTCATCTCATCTCATATCTTCTTGACTCATCTTTCAAGTCCAGTTGTTGCCGTGACAACAGTTTCCTGCAGGTATAATCCAGTGGTACTTCGTTTCAGTGATATCACTTATCTCTTGCTTTCTGCCGTGAGGTTCACTGCTGCCAAGGACTCCCCACTGGTGGGAGACTACTCAGCTATTCTGCTGCATGAACAGATGTGAAACTGTGAGGGACTTTTCTATAAGACTGGTGGGAGGTGAATGACGGTGGATGAATGCTTCCCTCCTGTATCCCTCAAGAGGAGATCTTTGAGGTCATTCTGTAAAGCTCCTCAGAGAGTCCCAGCAAGACGAAGCCCCAGCTGCCTAGAATGACTAGCTCAGTCATGCATGTTTCTATTGACTTTCCTGCCATCCCTGTTTCACTCTTCCTAGTTCCTCTTTCCTGTTCCCTGGGGTCACTTCCCCCAAAAAACTACTTGCATGCAAGTCCTTGGTCTCAGGCATGCTAAGAAAGAGCAGGAGAGAAATCAAACAAAATAATTAATATTCATATTTTAGCAGTTAAGGAACGTAGTAGACTGAATGGTGGCCCCAAAGATGTTGGGTCCGAATTTCTGGAATTTGCAAATGTTACTTTATTTGGGAAAAGAGTCTTTGAAGATGTGATTACACTAAAGATATTGAGATGAGGAGATTTTCCTGGATTATCCGGGTGGGCCCTAAATACCATCACATATAGCCTCTGATAAGATTCACAGCCAGGTCCGCTGGCTCATGCCTGTAATTCCAGCACTTTGGGAGGCTGAAGCAGGAGGATTGCTGGAGCCCAGGAGTTCAAGACCAGCCTGGGCAGCACAGTAAGACCTCACCTCTACAAAAAATTTTTATAAAATAGCGAGGCATGGTGGCACGTGACTGTGGTTCCAGTTTCTTGGGAGGCTGAGGTGGAAGGATTGCCTGAGCCCAGAAGGCTGAGGCTGTAGTAAGCCGTGATTGTGCCCCTGCACGCCAGCCTGGGAGACAGAGTGAGACTCTGACCCCTCCCCCCAAAGAAAGATTCATGTGATGAGGCAGAGGGAGATTTAATACACATGGAATAGGAGGAAGCAGTGTGACCACAGGGGCAGAAGTTGGAGTAATGCAGTCAAGTCAAGGGATGCCTGCAGCCACCGGAAGCTGGATGAGGGCAGGCCAGAATTCGCCCCTAGGGCCTCTGGAAGAGGCAGAGACCTGATGACACCTTGATTTCAGCCTCCTGACACTGATTTCCAACTTCTGGCCTCCAGAATTGTGAGAGAACGAATTTTTGTCTTTTAAAATTACCAAGTTTGTGGTACTTTATTACAGCAGCCACAAGAAACTAATACAAGGAAACTGAGGAACATAGAATTCCATATTCCGTTTGTCAAAGTTCTTACAATTAGTAACTGGCAGAGTCAGGATTCAAACTCAGGTTTGTCAGACTCCAGCACCCAAATTCTTTTCTTTTTTTAAGTTGGGGTTTCTGTCATCCAGACTAATGGGCAGAGATCATGGGTTTGGGACATCCTCACAGACTCAACCTCCTAGGCTCAGGTGATCCTTCTGCCTCAGCCTCATGAATTGCTGAGATTACAGGCACATGCTACCATGCCCGGCTAATCTTTTGATTTTTTTGTGGCGGTGAGGTCTTGCTATGTCGCCCATGCTGGTCTCGAACTCCTAGGCTCCAGCTATCCTCCCACCTCGGCCTCCCAAAGTGCTGGGATTACAGGCATGAACCACCACACCGAGCTGATCCCAAATTCTTAATACTTTGCTTCACCTTGAAAGAGGGCAAGATTTTTGCTCTGGAATGTAGGTAAACAACTATAGAGGGAATCATAGCCCATTTTGGTATGGACCATAATGAAAGGAAGTGGATTTCTGGAAGTTGGGTGTGAGGAAGGCTTCCCTGGGGAGATGTCATTACCTAATGGCAACAGAAAACCCTTGTGTGCAATGGACCACTACACTGAGTGCCACACCAGATTCCTGTCCACCAGTTTCAACCCACTAATTTCTTTCTTTAATCCCTGATGCTGGCTCAGTGCCAAATCCCCACAAGGTCATCCAAAATATTTGTCTTGATTCTCCCATCCTGTTTTGGGAGAAATCGCCACAGGAAACCTCCTCTCAGTCCTGGAGAATTCTCTAGGTCCCAACTAAAGTAAGACATTCTGTCTCCAAAACTCCGGGGAGGGAATTTATTGTGGACTCAAGAGTTCCTTGAAGGTATGCCCTCCATCAAAATACATGGTATGTGGGGTCCAGTAGAAGGATGGGAGATTCGACTCTGGAATGGCAGATGAAGCGACAACTAGAAGTAGGAAGTGTGAACAGGAACAAGCAAGGAACTTTGCTGGGAGTTATGATTTGAATGTTGGTGTCCCTTACAAAGTTCGTGTTGAAACTTAATCTCTAATGCAGCAGTAATAGGAGGCGGGACCCTAGCTAGATAATGAGGTCAGGAGGGCTTCTTCCTTGGGTGTAGGATCAAGGCCCTTATGAAAGACGCTTCACAAAGGGTTTTGGCCCTTTTGCTTTTCCATCCTTCCGCCATGTGAGGGTACAGTGTGTGTCCCCTCTATGGGATGCGGTAACATCTTGGAAGCAGAAAGTCATGGTCCTTATCAGACACTCAACCTACTGATGCCTTGATCTTGGACTTCCCAGCCTTTGGAATTATGAAAAATAAATATCTATGGTCTATAAATTACCCAGTCTATGGTGTTTTGCTATAGTAGCACAGATGGACTGAGATAGTGGATTTGTTTGATGGTGATGGCAACTCCCTGACCACGCCCTCTCTAGTTTGGAGAGCTGTAAAAATATTCTGAACATTACCACTTAGCATTGTGTTTCACTCCTCCAGTATTTCTGGGGCCACTTCCTCCTCTCCCCCGGTAGTTCAACCCTGAAGTAATTCCTCAGGTACTATGGTGATTCTTGCCTTGCCTGATTCTCCTCAGGTACCGGGATGGCCTTTCTGCTTCTTTATTCCTTAATGTTTATCAAGCCCCTTCTGCTAAACACTGGTTAAAATTCTAGGACAACAGGATGACAGACACATTCCCTTGTGTTCACAATCTAGGTGGAGATATGTTTGAATAGACAACACAAAATAACACTGATGGCATGAATGTGGTAATAGAAAGAGGGAAGTCACGCCCAACTTGGCATGGGAAAACTCAGAGAAGGGAGCTTGGAACAGGGGACACTCGTGCAAGAGTCTTAAAATAAAAGACCAGAGTTATTCAGTGGGAAAAGGGGGGTAGGGAAAGAGGGTGTGGAGAGAAGACAGAAGGAAGCATGTGTAGATGCAGAGATGTAAGAGAGGGAATAAGACAGTGAGAGCGAGAGAGAGAGTGAGACCAGGGAACTGGTTGTCAGTTGATGTGGCGGGAGCTCTGGTTACATGTGCAGCTGGGGAGGCTAGCATGAAAGCCTCATATGCTATGTTGAAGGTAGACTTTCTTATGAATGTAATGGTGAGTCATTGAAGGATTTTAAGTCAGGGAGTGACATGATCAGATTTACCTTTTAAATGATCCCTGTGGCACTGGCGTGCAGATCTATTGGAGAGAGGTCTGACTGGAGACAGAGAGGCCAGGGAGGGAACAGTGGCAGTGATCCAGGTGAAAGATGATGAAATAGGGATGACACCAGGGGACATATGCAAGAGCAATTTAGGATATAGAATGAGCAGGAGTTGGCCACAGATGGGCACCTGGAGCTGAAGGAGAAGGAGTTCAGAATGACTTCTGGATTTCCAACTCATGCAAGCTGATGGATGGGTAAGAAGAGAATTTGGGGGCAAGGAGAAAGGGAGAA
The DNA here is from genome assembly GCA_027257055.1 of Cephalopachus bancanus. Lineage (NCBI taxonomy): Eukaryota > Metazoa > Chordata > Mammalia > Primates > Tarsiidae > Cephalopachus > Cephalopachus bancanus. Next base: position 1,730,586 of record JAPVLO010000301.1, on the reverse strand, counting down.
ATTTGGGCTATTCTGAGTCTGTGTCTAGCCTCCATCACTCAAGTGAAGATGTTGGGCAGGTAGGTTGGAAATCAGTTTCGGACCTCTCACTTTCCAGTCAACACCCACTCTTGAGTAGCCTCAAACATGCACACACTTCAGCTACCATCTAATTGCTAAGAACCCCTAAGTCTTTAAATTCTGCCTGGATCTCTCTTCTGAGTTCCAGTTTCTTGGAGGCAACTACCAGTTAGGTGTTTCCTTGGGGATATTCCTATCTCAGAGTTTAAATGACTGCATCCATTACCAGGATCATCTGTCTAAAGCTGTGCTGTCCAACACAGTAGCCCCCGCACCCTACATGGCTCCTGAGTACTTGAAATGTGGCCAGTTCATCAAGAAAACGAGAAGATGGGCCGCAAGCTGAGAGAAAATATTTGCAAAAGACGTATCTGATAAAGGATTATCTGAAATAGACAAAGAACTCTTAAAACTCAACATTGAGAAAACATGGGCCAGAGATCTTAACAGACATCTCACCAAAGAAGATGGCAAATTAGTATAAGAAAAGCTGCTCCGCATCATATATTATCAGGGAAATGCAAATGGAGACCATGAGATGCCACATCACACCCAAATCCAGAACTCTGACAACACCAAGTACTGGTGAGGACATAGTGACAGGAGCTCTCGTTCATGGTTGGGAACACGGTTTGATCAAACTAAACATTCTCTTACCAAACCATCTCGCAATTGTGCTCCTTGGTATTTACCCAGGTGAACTGGAAGCTATGTACACATAAAACCCTGCACATAATTGTTTAATTCATAATCATGGCTTTCTTCATAATTGCCCTAACTCGGAAGCAGCCCATATGTCCTTCAGTAGGTGCATGGGTAAATAAACTGGCTACACCCAGACAATAGGATATGAGCATTGAACTCCAAAGAGACAGAAGGAACCTGAAATTCAGATCACTAAGTGAAAGAAGCCAATCTGGAAAGACGGCTATGTTGTCATTCCAATATATGACATTCTGGAAAAAGCCAAACCATGGAGATGGCAAAAAGATTAGTGGTTGCCAGGGCTTATGGGGGAGGGAGGGATGGATAGGCAGAACAAAGAGGATTTTTAGAACATTGAAACTACTCCATAGGACGTTTCAATGGTAAATGCATATCATCATACATTTGTCAAAATCCATAGGCAATACCAAGAATGAACCCTAACATACACCGTGGCCTTTGGGTACAGTGGCATAGGTTCCTCAGTTGTAACCAGTGGATACTGTAGTGCTGTGTGGAGACAGTGGGTGCATGGGAACTTTCTGGACCTTCTGCTCAATTTTGCTGGGAACCTGAAATGGCTCTTAAACATAGTCTATTTTTTTAAAATGTGGCTAGTCCTGGCCAGGTGCAGTGGCTAAAGCCTGTAATCCCAGCACTTTGGGAGGTCGAGATGAGCAGATTGTCTGAGTCCAAGGGTTCAAAAACCGCCTGGGCAACCTGGAGACATCATCTCTACAGTAAATTTAAAATTTAGCCAGTTGTGGTAGCGTGTGCCTATAGATCCAGCTACTTGGAAGGCTGAGGTGTAAGGGTCACCTGAGCCCAGCAGGTCAATGCTGGGGAGGGCGTGAGCATTCTATTGCACTCCAGCCTGGGTGACAGTGAGACTCCAACTCAAAAAAAAAAAAAGTGAGCCGGGCTCAGTGGCTCAGCCTGTAATCCGCGCCTTGGGAGGCTGAGGTGAGTGGATTGCCCGAGCCTGCGGGTTCGAGACCCGCCTGGGCAACTTAGTGAGACCTCATCTCTACAATAAAACAAAAAATTAGCTGGGCGTGGTAGCGCGCACCTGTAATTCCAGCTACTTGGAAGGCTGAGCGGAAGGATCGCTGGAGCCCAGCAGGTCGAGACTGCAGTGGCCGGGAGCGGCCATTGCATTCCAGTCTGGGCGACAGAGTGAGACTCTAACTCAAAAAAAAAAAATGTGGCCAATTCAAATTGAGATGCATTGTAACTACAAAATGAACCCTGAATTTCAGACATGTATGAATAAAATATTGCAATTATCTTAATAATTTCTAAATATCCATTACATTATGGGAAAATAATATTTGGCATGCGTTAAGTAAAATATATTATTTAAATGTACTTTTTTTACTTGAAAAGTTGTGGCTACTAGAACATTTTAAGTAGTATATGAGTAGCCTTCTAATTCTATTGGGTAGTGCTGGCTTAAACTATAAACAAGCCAGTACCAGAAATCAGGTCTCCTGCTTCTAATCTGAGATGAACCATTCATTTAATAAATATATTTAAAGTAACTACTCTGTGATGAATAAGATAGAGATAGTCCCTGCCCTTTCTGTCTTACTATTGAGATCAATATGAGAAACAGTTTTGAAAAATACAAAGCACCTTAACAATACAGAGAATCATATGAGTGGAATTTCCAGGTAGGAAGAAGACATGCTCTGATCTTTAGAGTTGGAAATATTAGACATTTCTACCTTGTGTAGGTAGAAAACCATGCAATCAGTCCAATAACTGACTAATTACATAACCTTGAAATGGCACTGAGGTTATACCAGAGGGTACATAAGAGTGCTATGAAGTCTGTGTGATTTCTAGCAAAAGAAATTTCAAGTTGGGAAAACCTGGACTGTACAAAACCAGGGGAATTTTGCAGAGAGAGCTTTGCATATCGACTAATCTTCGCCTTGGTAGTAGAAGGAGAGGTTGGATTTTAGGCAACTCTTCTTCGGCCAGAGCTGTTGGGAGATCATGGTGGAAATAGGTAAGGTAGGAAAAATAGTCAAACAGGACCCCAAGGGAAGTTTAAATCATGCACAGTTGGTGGGAGACAGGTGGCAGCAGCAACATAACAAAAGGAGCGGTCAGACGAAGGGTAACTAACTCCGTTTACACAGAGCCTTTGGGAGGACCAAGGATGCCAGAGACCAGCTCCAGCCGGGTTCAGGGTACCCCAAAGGTGGAGACAGCATCGGCGATTGGGGAGAAGAAGAGAGAGAGAGAAAGAAAGAGACTGAACTCCAGTCTAGTGCAGAAGCGATGTGAGTTATTGGGAATTACAATGGGTCTTTTATACACAAAGTCAGATGTGGGAGGGGCATCCCCCACCCACCAGAAACCTTAATCCATGAAAACTTAATCAATGATTGCCTTTAAACCCTTTTCATATTATAATCTTAAAATCCCATTACAAAGGATAACCTAATCCGTGACTGACATATTCTATAAACCTTTTTCATCCTAAGCTGATTGATTTATGCCAAGTTAAACAATTCTATAGAAGCTTAAGTATTTACTTGACAAATGAAAGTGGCCCATCCCAGAATGTTTGGACTGTGGCCCAGTCCAAAGTTCACAGTGGGCTACCTGCAAGTAACCCAACCGCATTCTTTCAACAAAATGGCTGTCTTCTAAAACTATATTCTACATTTACACCTTCAATAAATCCTAAGATCATGACCCAGAAGCCTGTGACCAATACTAAGGCTCTTAGATGTGACATGAGTTTGAATTATAAGTTGTGTGAAAGCCAAAACTGCAGTTTGCGAAAGAATGGGAGCAATGAGCTTCTAAAGTTAGCTTGTGTTCATCCCGGTCTCAGAGTTTTTATGTTTTGAGCTCACAAGAGCTTAATCTGGTTAGTGCTGAGTAGAAAGGGGGAGGAAATGGGGTCAATAGCTCCCAAACGCATCCTAGTGGTCTCGGGGTCAACGGCCCTTCCTGATCCCTAACACTCAGTGGGCCTCTGTGGCTGGCTCCCAACACAAGGACATAAGGGCTAGGTGACCAACAGCCCTGTCTCAACATGGATGGGAGGATGGAGTAGGACCAAGCTTTATGGTGCACCCGGCGAATGCTTCCCTCAGAGACCATGTGCCCTGGAAGGAGATTCCTGGGGAAAAGTAGCAGGAAAGGGAGAATCGGGCTGGCTGATCCTGTGGTGGAGTCATTCCTGAGCCACCCTGGGAACCCAAGAGAATAACATGGTCTCTCCCCCAGTGAGCAGTTCCTTGCTGGGAGGAGATCCACGAACTTGGCAGTATTTCTCCCAACAGTGGAGGCAGTCTGTAAAATGATTAGTTTTAAAAGTACATTGCATTATTTAAAAACCAATTTTGATAAAATAGTCCAAATTTTTTTGTACAGTTCTGTAAAACCGGTATGTTAGAAGAAATAATTATAAGAGAACATTCTGTACATCAGAACAAAACAAAAAAAGGAACAAAAGGGAAAACTGCGTTTTGCTGCAGTAGGCATTGTTCTTTTTTATTTGCTCATTTCCCCCCAAATTCAAGTCCACGGCCCACGCGACTCAGACAAAGATCATATCCTATTATTGAGGATGCCAAGAGACTTAAATACATTTCTCATGCTTGAGGACATCATCCTACTGAATAGTACCTGAACTATGGGTGTCCTGGGATCTGGGTTAGAGACTTTTTTGTTTTACTCACTCAACAAATATTTCCTGAGCGGTGACTATGTGCCAGGCACAGTTCTGGCCCTGGGGATACACAGGTGAAGACAAAATTCCTGCTCTGGGCTTCTTCCGTCTAGAATCAGCAAGGTGTGTGATGTCAGGTTCTCCCATGGCAGTTGAGGGACTGGAGAATGACAACATGGGCTACTTTTGAGAGGATGGCCAGGGAAGGCCTCTGTGGGAAATGGCATTTGAAGAGGTAAAGTCTGTAAGTGTTAAAGGAGTGAGGAAGCAATTAGGTAGGTACACCAGGCAGAGGGACCAGCACAGGTGAAGGTGGGGGAATTCTTGCCTTTGTAGTCATTGAAGTAAATTTGGTCTCTGTGAACATGACTGTCTACAAGGGGGACTCCCAAGAAACGCAGAATTATCCCACCAAGGTAAGTGTTCTAGGAACCCACTGGCATCAGTGTACCAGCTAGCATTGTTGTGAAAGGCTGCATTCAACTTCAGTGATTTTTTTTTGTAGACTCTTTTAATACATTTGCCCATTTAATGATGAATGATTTACAAGGGCACCTGCCCACACCGTGCTGAGTGTTCAGCAATTTTTGACCAAAAATGGTATGACTCCCTGTTTCCCACCCTCCCCATTCACCCACTCTCACCCAGAGTGACTTTTTTTGTTGTTTTTCTGGTTGAAAAAAGTCCTCAAAGGGAAACGTTTTGTGATGTGGAAAAGGTGAAACAAAAACTGGCAGAAACACTAAAAGGCATCAAAATTAATGAGTTCAAAAATTGTTTTGAACAGTCTCGATAGGTGTATTGCGTCAAAGAGAGAGAACTTTGAAAGTGACCGAAGCTTAAACATGTAAGAATAAATATACAATTTTTAATAAATAAATTCCGGTTTCTTTGGGGTTGTCCCTTGTATACATTTCTTAGCGAGATTGCCATGTTTGAGGCCTTCAATACAAGTAGAAATGTGGGGGATGGTTGGCAAAAGGTGGTGAGAGAGTCTTGGGAATGCAGGGAAGGCCCAAGGGAATGATGAGGGGAGATCTTTAAATGACTCTGCGTCTCAAGGGTATGTCTACGTTGGAGTTTCATAACCTAGACATTGTTGATATTTTGGACAAATGATTTATCATTTGGGATGAGGTGGGGGCAGTCATGTGTATTGTGGGATGTTTGGCAAAATTCCTGGTATCCACCTACTTGGTACCAGGAGCATTTCCCCAATTGTAACAACCCCAAATGATTCCAGCCATCAACCAGCATCCTCTGGGGCACAAAATCACCCCTGGGTCAGAAGCACTGGTCTACACGTTGGTGGAACAATATTATCATGGAAAAAAGATTTTAAATCAACATTTAATTCAAATCTGATTGGGAGGGAGCTATGTGCCCCAAGCAACAATGTGCCCATTGCTTTTCATGTATTCACTTATTTAACCCTCACAACAATCTGATGAAGGAGGTGCATCAGTCTCATTTTACATATGGGGAAACTAAGGCTTCTGGAGAATGACTCATCTAAGGTTACACAGCTAGCGAAACACAGAGCCAGGATTCAAATCCAGGTTCTAACTTCTCTTGCTCTGGACCTGGACTAGTCAATATGAGGTGCTGGTCATATGTTGCTGTTTTTATTTATTTATTTTGAATTTTCCATCTGACTCTATTTCCAAGTACACTTTCTTTTTTTAAAAAACCAATACACTTTCTTGAGAGAGACAAATATCAGTATTAGGAAATCCAATTATACAAAAAATATGACATCTGGTCTGGGGTAGATATAATTATTTTTGGTAACATACATTAAATGGCACTAATTACATAGTAACTATAAAGTAACTGACATGAAACCACAGAACTGTAATTCTGCCACAGCTGCGCGGACTTGGGCTTTTCTGACTGAGCACATTTTCAAAAAGTTGAATGACCACTCCAGAGCTATGCCAACGAAAACTGTTAAGGAGTAAAACTCTGAAGTGGTGACTCTCCAGAGTACCTTGCAGCTGACAGATGATAAGCAGGACATGTTAGTTAAAAAGTAGTTGCAGCCTAATTTGTAAAAGTTACCAATTGTTTCTCTTTCTAGAAAGAAGCAAGAAGTCAAGAAATTCCTTGAATTAGCACCTGGGGTGTCAGGTGAGAGTGCAGAGAGGGTTGTTAGAGCACTGTCAGAGGGACCCTGGTGGGCCAGACAGGTTGGACATCGTTAACAATCGTGGTTGGCTTCTATATACTGGCAGCAAGATGACTTCTGATTTGTAACCTTAGGAAAATTATAGATAAATGAAAAAGGTCAGTAAATCATACACTAAGATAATAAATTAACAGCACTTCAAAGTTAACCGCATAAGGGTTGTGCTTGCAGCAAGGTTTCACAAGACAAGGCACCCAGATTTTTTCTTTCCATGCCTGGTTTGCAGAGCAGCTCTTGCAGTCGTTTCAAAAACCACCCTCACTCCATCTTTGGTCTTTACTCCATGCACCCCAAAGTGCCAAACCTGTTTGCCATACCTCTGCCTTCTTCAGGTATGTTGCTATTTAAATTTAAGTCAATTAACGTTAAATAAAATAAAATTAAAAGTTAAGTTGTATTTGCCGCATTTCAATTGCTCAGCAGTGACATGTGACTAGTGGCTAACACATCGGACAGTGAGGATATGGCATAGTTGCATCACTGCAATGGGTTCTCCTGGACCATACTGCTCCAGACCAGTGGGTTCCGGAAAAGGTGGAGGCATACGTGAGCAGACATAGGCTGGTTCTCTCCGGCTGGCATGTTTCGAGTATAATTCCCTCATTCCTTCCTCACCGCTGACCCCACTGTCCTCCCTGTCCCCAAATCCCCACCCTCGCCTCCTTGGAAAGTTCCTGCTTTGCATCTTCTACATTCTGAAGCCTCCGCAGAGGTCGACACTGCGGCTGTCTTTAGGGAGTGACTTTCTCTGTGGCCTGATGTCTCTCCAGGCTCACACAGCCGGCTTGCCACGGTGAGCCCTTCTGTAGGACGTGCGGGTGGGAGGCAGGCATGATCTTGGCGTTGGGAGTTTTGCTTTTGTTTGCAGAAAAGGCTCTTGGAGCGAGAGACGAGGCTGACTGGAAGTCATCAGGGAATCTATTTTTAGTTCTATGCAGGAAGACGACAGCCCTCTGAGCTCACCAAGGGCTTCTTGCTCCTGTGAGCGTGAAAAAGGCAGGAAGGAAAGACATGGCCTTATCAAGTGCAAGCAGAAAATTGATGTCAGAATGATTTACTTTTCTATTAAATTTTGTTTTTTAAACCAGGCCAACTTCCCAAATATGAACTGAGTGATTCCACAGCTCTTAAGATGGTGAGCTCAGGATGGCATAGTACAACACAAGGGACAAGTTTCAGATGCTGAATGACAGTCTCTTAAAGCCAATCTAGGCTGGGCACATTGGCTCACACCTGTAATCCCAGAGCTTTGGGAGGCCGAGGCCGGAGAATTACTTGAGCCCAGGAGTTTGAGAATAGCATGAGCAACATAGCGAGATCCATCTCTAAACAAACAAACAAACCCCCCCAACAATTTAGCTAGTCATGGGGTACATGCTAGAGACTGAATGATAGCCTCATAAAACCAACCTAGGCTGGGCACAGTGGCTCACGACTGTAATCCCAGATACTTGGGAGGCTGAGGTAGAAGGGCTGCTAGAGCCTAGGAGGTTGAGGCTGCAATGACCTATGATCATGCCACTTCACTCCAGCTTGGCAACAAAGTGAGACCTTGTCTCTAAAAAAGAAAGAGACAGGTGCAGTGGCTCACATCTGTAATCCCAGCCTTTTGGGAGGCTAAAGCGAATGGATTGCTTGAGTCTAGGAGTTCAAGACCAGCTTGGGCAACATAATAGAACCTTTTCTATACAAAAAAATGAAAAAAAATTATTTGGGCATGATGGTGTGCACTTGCAGTTTTAGCTACTCAGGATGTTGAAGTGGAAGGATCACCCAAGAGGTCGAGGATGCAGTGAGCTATGATTATCCTGATCACGCCACTGCACTCCAGCCTGGGTGACAGAGTGAAACTCAGGGTCAAAAAAAGAAGGGAGAGAGAGAGAGAGAGAGAGAGAGAGAGAGAGAGAGAGAGAGAGAAGAGGAGAGAAAGAGTCAATACCTCAACTGAAACACCAAGGATAGGGATTGAGGTGGAGAGGGAGTAACAGACTGGTACTTCAATTTTGCCTATGTTTATTCTCACCTGTCTCAGAGCTCTTATTGTTAGTTTTTCCTAATTTGAGCCATATTTCAACCTTCTTCAGGAAGAGGGTACTTCTTGGAAAAAACAACAGTACAGTCCTACATTGTCACTTTAATAGAACAGAGCCTGGTCCTACCAGGGCCTGCTCCAGTGCAAGAATGAACTTCGCAGGGTGATGCGGTGTATCTGGTCATGTGGGAAATGACTTTGATGTGATTGTAACCTCCAAGTCTACCACTAGACAAACCATCCCCAGGGATGTGGAATGGAAGAGTTCGCCTGAGTGTGCTCAAGTCCACACAGTTAATTCAACCATTTTAGCACACACAGAGATGGGTGAATTGATACATTTAGGATAGGATATGAGTATCTATCCAAGTATCCTATCCTAGTAGGTGGAGGGAGCATATCTGAGTCCTGTGTTAAGCAGTGCTCCTCTGTTCTGCCTGCCCTTAGTCCCTCCTCTCCATCTGTCTCTTTCTGTCTTTCCACATCAGCCCTCTCCACTGTGGGCATGGTCACAGGGACCAGTTGAGGTTGAACAAGGGAGCTCAGCACTCAGAAGGTACCAGAAGCCATCACAGTCATTGGACTATTGGAACGATGCAGGGGCAAACGCACCTGGCCAAGGTTTGCTCTTTGATTGGCCTGTTAAGCAGTGCTGGGTTATATCTGTGTCTTGGAACACAGCAAATATAGAACTAGCATGGGACACTCCTCTGGGTGACTGATATAAGGATGACACAGCTGTTGGCCTGGGGGTGGCATGCCCGTCCTAATGACGCGCTTCTTCCATCCCTCTCTACCTACAAATATCATGTATTAAGTTCTTTCTATATGCTCTGTAGGTTACTAACTTACTACCTGTAAATAGCATATTCTATGAGTTCTGTTGATGTCTTTTAAGCTATTTGCTTGCTATCAACATTAAACACTTCTTAAGAGTTTCATTCAATTTATTTGTTTTGCCTTAAAGGATGATATTGAATGGTCTAAAATAATACAGCAAACATATGTTACAGTCCCTTTAAAAAAAACTAGTGCCTTTAAACCCATTAAAAAGTATATTGAACAACTTTGGCATTGTAATTTTTAAAATGTACTAGTTTAACACGCTTATTCTGGCTGTAGAAAGTATTCCTGTGAACAGAATAGAAGCTTTTCAAAAATGATTTAATCAGTTTATAGTGTCTCAGGGTTATGATTCTTCACATGGAGTTAGACAACTACAAAATTTTAGATCTGAAACTTCCAAGCAAACTCAGTCCAATTAATCTGTTAGGAAAAACTGAGGCCCAGAAGTGCTAAGTAACTTGTACCACAGCAAGTCACACAGCAAGCGTAGGCAGGTGGAGGAGGCCATTAGGCTCAATGTCCAACAACTCCAGGAAAGATCCCAGAAGTGGTCTTAAACATTCATGTTCCTATCAATTTGCTGTTGTTATTTGCCTTCTAAAGTAGAATAAAGAATGTGAAAATAAAATAACTTTATGAAAGCATCTCTTCTCTGTGACCAAAAACATCTAATTCGCCATTTTAGTTAAACTTGTTCAACTTTTTAGGAACTACAAATATTTTGCTGAACATTGTAACAATAAAAGTGGTCTTAACAAAAACAAAACAGTCACTTGCATCTGTTTTAAAAATCTATTTCCGCCAGGCGCAGTGGCTCACACCTGTAATCCCAGCACTTTGGGAGGCCGAGGCAGGCAGATTGCTTGAGCCCAGGAGTTTGAGACCAGCCTGGGCAACATAGCGCAAATTTGTCTCTACAAAAAAATTTAAAAATTGAGTGTGATGGCACGCACCTGTAGTCCCAGTTACTCAGGAGGCTGAGGCAGAAGTATCACCTGTGCCGAGGAGGTTAAGACTATGGTGAGCCATGATTGTGTCACTGTATTTCAACAGGGTGACAGAGTGAGACCCCAACTCATAAAATTTAAAAAAAATCCATTTCCTTTTGACAAAGGCTTGAGACAAAGATGAGGTAGGCAACAATCTTGTACTTCATTATTTTTTGAAGAAAGAATTTTCCATATAAAATACAACATAGAGCCCTAATATCAACCTCCCATATGACCCCACAACCCCCTACTGGGAATATACCCTGAAGAACTCAAATCACTCCATAAAAAAGATGCCTGCACACGTATGTTTATCGCAGCGTTGTTCACAATAGCAAGAACCTGGAAACAACCATGCTGCCCATCAAAAGAGGACTGGATTAAAAAAATGTGGTACATATACATGATAGACTACTACGCAGCCATAAAAAAGGACAAAATCATGAATTTCACAGCAACCTGGATGGAACTGGAGTCTATAATACTGAGTGACCTCTCACAGAAACAAAGATCCAAGTATCACGTGTTCTCACTCATATAACGGACCTTGAACATCCAATGTAATACTATAAGAAAATGACTGACGGTACTGGGAAACTATGGGGGGGAAGATGGGATTAACAGTAGCAAATATCTGTCTGGGGATGGGGAAACACCTCTTATCAACAGGGTGCCTGAATGAAATGTAATTGTACACCTAACCCTTAACTGTACCCCACAAAACCATAATAAAAAATATTGAAAAAAAAATACAACATAGACTATGGTTCTGAATTCAGGGGCCATGAAGGGATCTCTGAGCCCTCTGAAACTATATACCTGTTTTATATCTTGGTTGATGTGCTTATTTCTGGAGAGATTCTGTAAAGGAAAGCAGGGAGACAGGGGTCAGAGGGTCATCTCTAGAGCCAGACTGAGTCTTAATCCTGAGTCCTCTACTTATTTGCTGTATCTGTCACTTTCTCTGTACCTTGCTTTTTTTATCTATAAGATGGGGACTAGTGCCTACTTCATCGGGTTGTTTTTTTTTAGTTGGAGTCTCACTCTGTCGCCCAGACTGGAGTGCAGTGGCCGCTCCCGACCACCGCAGCCTCGACCTGCTGGGCTCCGGCGATCCTTCCGCCTCAGCCTTCCAAGTAGCTGGAACTACAGGCATGTGCTACCACGCCCAGCTGATTTTTTGATTTATTGTAGAGATGAGGTTTCGCTGCCCAGGCGGGTCTCGAACCCGCGGGCTCGGGCAATCCACTCACCTCGGCCTCCCAAAGGCGCGGGATTTCGGGCTGAGCCACCAAGCCCGGCTTTCCATCGGGTTTTTATAAGGCATAAATGAATGACTACATCCAGGTTGCTAACTTCATTGCCTTTAGCTTAGAGGAGGACCTGACCCATACAATTCAGTGAAGTATTGGCTCTATTACGGCACCTACCAGATAGTGAAAGAGATCATTGACCTCCATAAGGTGAAGAATCCTTGGCCCAGGTTGTCTTGTACAGATTGAGGAACAGGAAGAAATAAGATCTCGATCTTTCATTGAATCTGAACCAGACAAGAAAAATGTTAGCAGTTTTCTTTCCTAAGCTTTATCATGTTTCAGGAAATTCCTCAGTTTCCAGCAGAGCAAGACTGTTGGTCACTCCAGAATACCACAGGAATAGCAAAATCCTTGCTGTGGTGGGAAGGAAGTGAAGTCATGCTTGTTTAGTGCTGACTGTGTCCCAGGCATTTCACAACATGGCGTTTCATTTAACCCTCACAACAATCATTCGCCTCTGCTTCAGTTGGTATCAGTAACAATAACTAACAAGAACATTCCAAACGTAACAGCCCAGTTTGTTAGGTATTATTTCTGCTACTTTACAGAGGACGAAATGGAGTCTCATTTCAGCTCAGGTCAAATACTTATTAAGAGGCTCCGGATTCCAGGCTCAGTTCTCTCTGGCCATTAAACCCATGTTCTTTCTACAGGATGCTTCCGATGACCTGTTGCAGAAACATTCTCTTACTTTTGATCTATTTGTGACTGAAAGTCTTTACAGTTTCTGGAATCGTGTCATCTCAAGGAAATGCAGAAGTGATGTGAGACGGTCTTTCTGTCTTAGATTTGATAACACCTGAACTGTCTTCAGAAATGTCTCTTTATTTATGGTCAATACATATCCAACCCAACTCTTTTTGGGCATGCTGTAAGTGGCTTGTGGAAATACACGCTATCTCCTGCTCTGCTCGTGGTCAGGCAGCCTATCTTGCCACCATTCAGGTCTGAGAAGTTTTTGGTTTTCTTTTTGTTTGTTTGTTTGTTTGTTTTTTGTGTTAGAGGTCTCAATCTGTTGCTCAGACTGGAGTGCAGTGGCACCATCATGGCTCACTGCAGCCTCAGCCTCCTGGGTTCAGGTGATCCTTTTGCCTCAGCCTCCCAAGTAACTGGGACTACAGGCACTCATCAACACACCCAGCTAATGTTTGATTTTCCTGTAGAGACGAGATCTTGCTATGTTGGTCTTGAACTCCTGGGCTCAAGCAATCTTTTCACCTTGGCTTCCCACAGTGCTGGGAATACAGGCATGAGCCATTGCACCCAGCCCAGGACTGAACAGCTTTTTATTAGCACCAGTGCCCTGCGGATCATGCTTCCTCTCCCTTTGCAGGCTCTGTTTTCACCAACTGACTTGTGAGGCTGTGCAGTGAGGACCAGGGCTACAGGCCTGGAGGGCAGCTGGAGGGCAAATTACACTGCCAACTCACTCTGTGATCTGCACTCAAGATGACAAGAGCACAAAAGAGATAAGCTTGCCCAAGAGCCACAAGAAAACCTACATGGACTTGCTGAACTTCACTCTGTAAGGTAGATGCTCCGATTGCTGTGCAGTTTGTGGCCAGTCTTGTTGAGTTCAACTTGGGCCCCCAAACTTAGTTGGCATGTATTTTTCCTTTCTGTGTGATTAGCACATCACTTTATCCAACTTAGCCTGGCAGAAGATGTGGCGACTGCAGGTAGGTGTTTGTTGCCCCTGAGAATATGACAACCCCATCGAGGTAAACTCCTGAGAACTGGAGTAGACTCTCATTTGGAGGCTTGAGTCCTCAGGTGTTTTCTACCTCTGGTGGCTAACATGCAGGAAATATTTATTGAGTGCCTCTTTTGTCCAGACACCATCATGAATGCTCAGTTTATAGCAGCAAATAAAACAGATACCCTCTCCCATATGGAACTTGCATGCTGGCAGAAGAGGTAGCCACAAAAGCAAACAACTAGATCAAATATGGAGGATGACAGATGGGGTTAGAGCTAAGTAGGAAAATAATATAGGGCAGGGAGTCGGGGAGTGTAAGTAAGAGGGGAGAGATGCCACCTTAAATACACAGATGCTTTCACTGAGATGGTGGCATCTGAGTGAAGACCTACAGGGAGTGAGATAACGAGTCACTTGACTGTCTGGGAGAATCTGTGTTCCAGAAACAGGAACAGCAAGTGAGAAGGCCTTGTGGAGGTAGCCAGTGGCAGGAACAGTGAGGAGGCTGGGACAGTTGGGGCGGAGGGGTAGGAGGAAAGGTTAGAGAGGTTTAGAGGAACCAGGACATGTAGGACTCAGAAGTTCATTGTAAGAATTTGACTTTTACTTCCATGAGATGAGAAGCCACTGAGCAGAGAATGGGCAGAAATGATCGTTCCAGCTTCTGTATTGAGAGAATTGTATGGGAGTGTGGTAGATGTTTAAAATATGTCCACAAATGCTTTGATGTGCCTCTCTTCAAAGGGTGGAGCCGAACTTCCTCCCCTTGAGTATGGGCTGGACTAAGTGGGTCACTTCTCACAAACGGAAGTGGTGGCAGGGATGGTACAGAACCTTGGAGATTAGACCAGAGGGGCAACGCAGCCTCCTCCTGGCTCCCCTTCATCCCCTTAGTTCTCTTGCCCTAAGAGAAGCCAACCATTGTGTCATGAGGACACTCAAACCCATGGAGAGCCCATGGAGAGCCCACCTGGGGAGGAGCTGAAGCCTTCTGCCAATAGTTAGAGAGAAAGGAGGTGTTGTGGGAGCAGCCATGCTATGAGCCATCTTGAAAACATCCTCTAGTCAAGCGTTCAGGTGACATCTTTTTTATTCTCAAATTTATTTATTTACTGTGGTCAAACATACAAAACATAAATTTTGCCATTTATGTGTACAGTTCAGTGATATTAAGTGCATTCATTATGTTGTACAACCACTACCACCGTCCATCTCCAGAACTCTTATCAATTAAAACAGAAACTTTACACCCCTCAAACACTAACCCTTCCTTCCCTTTCTCCCCAGCCCCTGGTAACTGCCATTTGACTTTCCTTTCTGTCTCTGTGATAACTACTCTAACCTCATATGGTGTTTTTATGTTTGTGACTGACTCATTTCTCTTAGCGTATTGTCCTCCAGGTGTTATCCTGACATCAACCTTATGAGCGATCCTGAAACAGAATCACTCAGATAAACCACTCCTGGGTTTCGATTCCCCAGAAATGATGAGATCATAGATGCTCGCTTTCGGCAGCTGAATTTGGGGATAATTTTCTATGTATCTATAGATAGCTAATGCAGGGAGGAAGGGCAGGAGCCAGGAGAACAGTCAAGAGACCATGTGGGTGTCCACACGAAAAGTGACTTGGCCAGTGGTAATGGTCGGCTTTGCAGTCAGACTGGATGTGTGCAGAGTGAGAGAAAGAAGAGTCAGGCTTCTAGCCTGAATCACTGGGAGACTGACTTCTACTTAGGCTCTCAAAGTTATTCAACACAGTTTGATCATCTCTTCCTTGGAAGAAAATTTTTTCCTGGATCTGCGATTCACATGCTGGACCTGGTTTCCCTTCTGCATCACTGACTGATCCTTTTCATCCCCTCTACTAGTATTTCCTCTGCCCCACCTGTCAACATTGGGGTAACACAGGGCTTGACTTTAGGCTTCATTCTTTTCAGTTTCCAGTCTTTCGCTAGGAATTATCATCTTCTCTACAAACAATCCACATGGTCAGTGATTCCTAAACTTATTCCTCCAGTTCCATCCTTTCCACAGACAGACTTGAGACTTGACATCTCCACATATAGATCTAATGGATTCTCAGATTCTCTGGTGACCAGAGCCGACCTCTTGATTTCCTGCCACAAGTCCTAGTCTTAGGAAGTAGAAGGACCATCCCCTCAGTTGTTCAGGCCACAAGCAGAGGGTCATTCTTGATTCCTTTCCTTCCTTCAGCGCCCACCTTCAGTGCACAGGCAAGTACTATTGGTTTTTTGGCCAGTGCCTGCTGCAGGCATGTCCACATCTTCCTATTGCTGCTGCCACCACCCTCCTCCCAGCTTCCCTCATTTTTCCCGTAGACTTGTCTTCCCACTCTCCCCAAGGGAGCCAATGGGATTGCCCCAAAACACACATGAGATTGAGGCACTCTTGCTCTTAAAACCCTTCAATGGCTTCCCACTACTCAGGAGCAAATCCAGACTTGTCATGACTGACAAGGTCCAACATGAAGTCCACCCCTGTCTATATCTGACGTCATCTAATCCTATGCTTCTTTCTTTTTCCCCAGTCACTGTGATCTTCTCTCAGTTTCTAGATGATGTTAAATTCCTTTCCACATCAAGACATTTGCATCGGTTGTTTTCTGCCTGGAAGACTTTCTCTGGACATCTGCATGGCTACAACCTATTGTAGGGTCTCTCCAAAGGTTGAAGTCATGTACAACCCAAAGGGAGGTCCATACAGAGAGCCCGTCCCTGACTTCTAAAACTAAGTCACTGCCTTCTAGTCAATCTTTGTCATTTTACTCCTTTCCCTCTCTTCGTAGTACATACCTACCTTGTTCATTTATTTACTCACTTATTTTCAGTATCCTCTTCACTGGACACCCAAACCCTTACTTTCATCCTAACCTTTGTTTGTCTTGTTCGTTAGCATATATATATATATATATATATTTTTTTTTTTTTCTCAGCCTCTATCAAAATATTAGCCAGGTGTTGTGATGCATGCCAGTAGTCTCAGCTACTTGGGAGGTTGGGTTGGAAGGATTGCCTGAGCCCAGAAGGTTGAGGCTGCAGTGAGCCATGACTGGGGGGGCAAATGATACTCTGACTAAAAAAAAAAAAAATAAATTAAGTGTATGTGTGAATGAATTAAAAAATGATCTGACAGAGTAGAGAAAGCCAATGTATGTTTCTATTTCCATCTGAACTCAAGGTAGCACAGAGGAGAGGGGAGCCCCTCTTCTGTCTCATGGCCTCTGGATTTTCTGTCCTCCTATCCTCCATGCCCTCCTCTCCCAGATCTCTGCTCAAATGTCACTTCCTAGAGAGGACTTCCTCACCCCACCCCCATCATCCATTTCCAAGAATTTGGAAAAATATCTTAGTTCCATTTTCTCATAAGCCCCAAATATTGGATTTCCCCCCCCACACACACAATGTTGATGAAATTGGGAATGGGTGTGAAGCTTCTATTAAGTCCACATTTGAGTGAGTTGTTTCAATTGTTGACTATTGCATAACAAGCCACTCCCAAACACAGTGGCTTAAAACAACTGCAATTTGTTTTCTTGTGATTCTACAGCCGGTGCTGGTCTCTGCTAGGCAGGACCATCTATGAAGGCTTCCTCACATGGCCAGCTCTGGGCATGGCTTAGGCTGGGAACTCAGCTGGGGCTGTTGACCACAGTGCCTTGGTTCTCCCACAATGACCTTTTCCTGCAGCCCAGGTTTTCTGTGACGTGGCAGATGGGGTGTTCCAAGCCTGTGAATGCACATACTACAGATTGCTTGAGACCCAGTCTTGTAAGTGATGTAGTGTCACTTGTGTTGCATTTGTTTGGACAAAGTCAGTCACAAGACCACACCAGAAGCAACGGGAGGAGACATAAACTCTGTGTCTCAATGTCAGGAGTGACCAAGAAAGTGTGATCATCTTACCAGCCTGGGCAACTTGGTGAGACCTCATCTCTACAATTAATCAAAAAATTAGCCAGGCGTGGTGGTGCATACCTGTAGTTCCAGTTACTTGGAGGGTTGAGGTGGAAGGATCACCTGAGCCCAGCAGGTCAAGGCTACAGTGGCCATGAGCGTGCCACTGGGCCATGAGCGTGCCACTGCATTTCAGCCTGGGGGACAGTGAGACTCTGACTCACAAAAAAAAGTGTGATCATCTTAAGCCCATCATTTTAAATCAATTTTGAAAGGCAATCATTTTTATTTAAATCCTTATTGATGAAAATATTTCTAAAAATATATTAGTCCTGCAAGGAGATTATAATAGACGTCGTCTCCTCAATGATCAGAAGTCTTTTCAGAAACTCAGTGTTTCTGCTTCTCATTTTCATTGTTACTATTTAGTGTGGGTTCTAGACCCAGCTCTGTCACAAGCTAACGAGTTTTACTATCTTAAGAAAATGACACAGGATTTTGATTTTTGTTATTTCATTCCAAAATGAATAGGTAGTGCTGTGTGATTTCCATTATCATTTCCAGTCCTAAGACCATGACTTTATAGTTTCATATAAAAAGTATAAGATGTTGGACTACATCAGTAATTAATTCAAGATGTACTCTTATGCAGAAATTGCTTGTATGAACTCATAGACAGCTTGCATGAACTTGTGATTAGTTATTTCTCTCAGAATGGAAGTGCATAAATTTTTGGGGGGGTTGAAAGAGAGCAATTGTTAAGTTAAACTAATTAAATTATGGCAGAGACTGCTGGGTGTTTTCCAAAGCCTATTTTCTCTTCTTCCTGGACACACAGCTGAGTAGCATTTCCCAGCATCCTTTGCAGTAAGGTGTGTCCTTGAGTTCTACCCAATGACATAGAAGGACTAAATATGCTTTTCCCTTTCAGTCAGTTAGAATGGAGTCAATGCCACCAAGACTGACCTCAGAAGGCCCCTCTTGAAGATGGCAGAGTCTCCATCAGTGAGAATCCCTGGGTGACTGGTGGGCAAGGGGTGAATTGTTCACCCATTCATTACTTCACTGTGTTTCAGTGATTATACATTACAGGGGTCTATTTATTAAAGCAAATAGTCCATGATACCTAAGCATTATTGTGTTTTCCACAATGCTTCAAAATATTTTAATGTTACTTTAGTGGCTATGAAGAAGAATGAAATACTTTTCCATCTGTTGGGACATCTTCAAGATTTAGATGATAGCCGTAGTGTCCTATGGTTCTCCTGACACCAAGCCTCAGACTCTAAGTGTCCCTCAGAGTGTGTCTTGGTTTTCTCCTTTTCACTTAGCCTCATCTCTGCTTCCAGACTTCTCATCAGCGTTTGGTTATATATTAGGTGGATGCATAAGTTCATAGCATTCATTTTTGGCATGGCAACAATGTGGTGTTGGGTGTTTGTTTTTCATTTGTCATTTGGAGAGACTATGTTGTGCTGGTGACTATGCCTTGCATTTTGCAGAGTTGAAGAAAGTTAGTGCTATTTGTGGGCTCAAGAAGATGGAGTGTCAAGTGGAAAAAAAATGAACACTTTCAACGTGTTCTTCTGTTTGAGTTTAACAGAGTAGTAAAGGCAGCGGAGGCAACTCAAAACATTTGGGTCATGTCCAGGGAGAGTGCCACTGGGGAAAACACAGTAAGAAAATGGTGGTGTTGTAGTTTCAAAGAGGGCCACTTTGACCTGAGTGATTCTCCACGTTCAGGAAGACCACTGGGCTTTGATGAAGACTGTTTAAATGCTTTAATCCATGATGATCAATGTCAGTCAATCCAAGAATTGGTAAATGTGATGAACTGTGGCCAATCAACCATCAAATAACATTTGCAGCCCAAGGGCAAGTTAAAAACGCTATGAAGTTTTGCATCAACCCAATATTTAACAAATGCTATTTTGGGCATCTGTGACATGCCACCAGTTGAACAAAATAAAACAGTCCCTGCCCTCAGATTGCTCCAAGGCTAGTGGCCTCGGGGGACCCCTTGGTCAGCCACAGTAGCTGTCTGTGCAGACTAGAATCTTCCCCATCCCATGGACAATAAACTTTTTCTGATAATTTAGTTTACTGTATCATTAAAATATCCCACTGAAAGCTTCAAGAAGCCGGGCTCGGTGGCTCAGTCTGTAATCCCGCGCCTTTGGGAGGCTGAGGTGAGTGGATTGCCTGAGACCGCGGGTTCGAGACCCGCCTGGGCAGCGAGACCTCATCTCTAAAATAAATCAAAAAATCAGCCGGGCGTGGTAGTGCATGCCTGTAATTCCAGCTACTCGGAAGGCTGAGGCGGAAGGATCGCCGGAGCCCAGCAGGTCGAGGCTGCGGTGGCCGGGAGCGGCCACTGCACTCCAGTCTGGGTGACAGAGTGAGACTCCAACTCAAAAAAAAAAAAAAAAAAAAAAAAAAAAAGAAAGCTTCAAGAAATTATTTCTAAAACAGGTCACAAATTTCTCTTTCTTTTTAAAAAAGTCAGGGTACAGAAAACAGATAAACATCATCATTATTGCAACTATATCATGTGGTAATATAGTCATACACCAAGGGCCAGTAGAGTGTGGGAAACTGTTTGCCCTCAACAAATTGATCTCAGATTGGTACATATTTGCAATCCTAGCACTTTGGGAGGCTGAGGCTAGAGAATCGCTTGAGTCCAGGAGTTCGAGACCAGCCTGGGCAACATAGCAAGACCTTGTCTCTACAAAAAATAAAAAATTAGCCATGGTGGTGCATGCCTGTGGTCCCAGCTACTCAGAAGGTTGAGGTGCAAGGATCACTTGAGTCCAGGAGGTCAAAGCTGTGGTGAGCCGTGATTGTGCCATTGCACTCCAGCCTGGGAGTACACAGTGAGACTCTGACTGGAAAAAAAAGTTTTCTACTTCCTTCTTCCCTGTTGTGTTGTTATTTTTCCCACCAGAAGCCATTGTCACCCTTCAATTCCCTCCTCATTGCTCAGAGAACTGAAAACACTTGTCTTCTTGAATGGGGTTCAAGTAAGAATAACACAGCAAGCGTGCACATGTCTGCTGGAAGCTTGACTCAGTGATGCTGATTTCAGTGTAGGAATTTTCCCAATCATTTGTGGCTTCCTTGCTGACCTGCAGGAGGCTGAGGCCGAGAATATTTGACTTTTGTACCTGAGCCAAAATCCTGCCTGCTGTTGACTTCATTATTCTGCTTTGGTTCTTTTGTAGAACATTCATGCTTTGCAGAGAGAGAAATGGAGATGCATTGTTAGACATTCGGCTAGACATGTGACTCTTTATAAAACACAGCATATGTCAGAGAAATTTAAAGACATTTTATTGTGGGGAAAAAAATAAGGGTTCTAGTCTTTCAGTGAGAACTGGTGACCAGGGAGCTGGCCTGGAGAAAAAAGTCTGGAGAGACCCAAATGGAAGATGCCAGAAGATTGTGTTTCTAGCACCTTTGAGGAACTCAGTTTTGCCATAAAATTCTAAGGGCCTGAAGTTCAGACAGAAAGGATTTTGCATTCTCCAAGGAAGTGGTGATAAATAACTGTTGCATTGACTTAGGGGAGACACAAGTAGTTGAACTAGAAAGAGGAACCATGGTTGGCTCTAAGTACCTAATTTATAGATTATCCAGTGCCCAGTCAACATGAGTAATAATTCTGGGACTGTAATTACCCACCTGTAGGCTTTATTTTTTTCTTGCAACTTTCTACTTTTCTATATTTTACAAATGTTTAATAATGAGTACGCACTCCTTTTATAATAAAAAATCCAATTAACTTAATTAGAAAAAAATTACCCACTAGGTGATGGGAGGTTTC
Organism: Cephalopachus bancanus; assembly: GCA_027257055.1. Taxonomy (NCBI): domain Eukaryota; kingdom Metazoa; phylum Chordata; class Mammalia; order Primates; family Tarsiidae; genus Cephalopachus; species Cephalopachus bancanus. The sequence goes on along the minus strand of JAPVLO010000301.1, from coordinate 1,709,316 downwards.
TTATTAATTCATCATCAGGCATTCCAGTCTGGCACACAATCTCTTTCCACCGAGGAACAGTTGTTTTTGTGGCTAACTCTGGGTGGAGGGTTGTGGGGACTTGGTGGGGGAAGGGAGTGGTGACAAGAAGGGTGAAAACTGTTTCCCCAGAGCAAGGTCTGTGGGTGAGACACCCAGACAGCTTCTTCAAATAGAATCATGGGCACATCACTTAGCTTTGGGTGATTTCAAGGGGGGAGAGGAGGGGAGGACGAAGAGTTTCTGTTGGGAGTGGGGAAGGCGATCTGAGTGTCTGATTTTGTCACAGTAGAGTCACTGGTGGTCTTACATTCAGAAATCTGGGTTTGGCCCACGTGGGAGCCTAGAGGAGAAGTCTAAAAATGTGCTTCTTGCCTCTGTTCCTGCAAAGGGGCGTCGGGGATGGAGTGGTCAACCAGCCTCCATCCACCCAGAGTCATGCTCTATCCTCTACTCGTGGGATTGCTGGGTAGGCTTGCTGGGTAGATCAGCTTTGGTACTAACAAAGCGTTTACAAGACTGTCAGACCCAATGTTGGTGTTTAGGTGTCCTGAATAGAAACTTGGGAAGATATGGAATGGTTTGCTCAAGGTAAATGAGATGGCTAATTTCACTGTCGGTCGAAGGGAGTCAACATCATGGATGATGAGCAGCTGCTGTGTGCCCATTAAAGAAATCAAGATCACGATCTTTGAAGGCCAGGGTCTCCAGGTGAGAGTCACCCATTTCTCAGAAGTGCAATGCTGTTCTGGGATTCCGACACCACATGTGGGAGTTGGTGTCTTCTAATCACAGCTTCCAATGAGATTCAGAGGAGTCCAGCTGAAAGCAAAGGAGACAACAGAAAACTAAAATGCAGCATCGCAAAGGAAAAAAGGGCTCTGGAATGGGAGAGAATGTCCATGCTCTGAAGGAAGTACTCATGCAGTGCAATAGGTACAGTTAATGCAGGCATCTTCGTAATAATGACTCCATTATTGATTAGTTTCACATTGAGCTTCAGTGAGTTAATTGTAGCCCCTTCCTGTTTCTGGCTCTGGTGTTTCAAGGCAAAATAGATCCTTTGTTATGCTCTCAGAAGAACTATTTACACATTTTGATTTGGCAAAGAACAGCTCATTTTGGGGGGTCCTTCTGACTTTTTTATTCCACATGGAATATGCAAGTGAAACTGGCTGAACTTTCCAACAGCAGCTAAATCCTGATAATCACAGAGGTTTCTTGCCTTGCTCTTCTCAAATGGCTATATTAATCATAAACCAGCTCAATATCCTGCCGCAGAAAGGTCACTGTGTGATGGGTACATCTGCCTGACATACCGAGAGTTCCAGAACCACCAGCCCCTCTGGCACTGAGCATTCGGCTTTGTAGACATCCTTATCTGGAATGTGTCTCTCCCCCAGAGGAGGGTCCCCACTGGAGCAGGGGAAGGGAGCTTGTGAGCAAAGTCACCAGCCCCTTGGAAGGCGTCCTGACCTCCTCAGGACTGAACTTTCAACCTCTTGAGCTGACAGTTAGTGGTGGATGCACAAATTTTGTTTGCAACTAATTGCAGCTTTGTAAATGGTGCATTGTGGCCCCGGAAAAGAGCCAGTAGTCTCTCTCCCCAGGGTCACCCAAGAGGAATCTGCACACAAGAAAGCCTGTCCCCTAATGGGCCTCCTCTCTGAGTTCTTCCCCACCTCCCAGGCCCAGGGCTTGTCCCCCTCATGGAGCCGGACCTAGAGGGCACCACAAGAGACTCCTCCTCCAGCCTTCCAAACGCAAGGCTATTCATAGTAACTTGTGGCTCCCTGAGGAATTCCCACAGAGAGACTTTCCAAAGCCGACTATTGTTTCCTCACCCTGCAGCAGTGGCCTTTCACAGACCCAAGGACACACACGCTATCTCAGGACACAAAAATGTCTCACAAGCCATCCATGGGGCGCTCACCAAGGAAACTACTGGAAGCTGGGAGGAGCAAAAGCAGAGATAAGTAGGGTTAGGACAGAATAAAAGTTCCCAGATAAAATATTTCTTTCTCATTCCACACAGTAGATACGCTTTGGAATTGACAAAGACGCCAGAGTGTCCCAGAGCAGAAAGCCACATTTCCGTTTCTCCAAGGTTGCACTAGGTATGCTCTGAGCCGCTCCCTGATGGCACAGCTGGTTGTGAGTCCAAAACATTAGGCGGCAGAACAAAAGGGGTAGCCAAGGGTGACTCTCTTTGTCTCCTCTGACAGTTTCACTGGACTGAGGTAGTAGCTAATATCATCTTGTATCCTCAGACCATGAAAAGAACATAAGGAACTCTTGTGAAAGTGTGGAGTGAGATTTCCAGGGGAGCATCGTATTGTTCTCAGTTAATCAAATTTGTCAAATTGTTCCCAGTGCCTTAGATCTAAAGGGTGATACTTAGGACCACAGTAAACAAATCCTCAGCCATCTGCTCTGACAGCTGTTGGACCTTGAGTAAGAACTTGCACTCACGGAGTCTTTTGAGAGCCCTCAGGCACGGACTAGAACGCTTCAATCATCAAGTGGCCAAAGGTTAAAACGACCAACAGCACTGGGACATGTACACCAGCCAAGGTGTCCCAAGAATGAATCACGTGGGCAAAGTCTCCTGCTTTACTCATCAACCTCCAAACACCCTAGATTCTGTGGCCTTGGGATGTTTTCTCGATACCTTCACCCTAGCCTTAAAAAAATCAATGCAGTTAGTGAATTGCTTAGTTGAAACTGAACGCATCTATTGATGCTGAAACAAGAGCTGTGCACTTCCAGCCAATTTAAAGAAATCTGCTTGGATGATCCGTTCGATTCTGTGCCTCTAGCGCCAGGGCCCAGAAGGTTAGCTTGCGGTTGCAGCAAATTATTTCTATGAAAGCTGTTTGTCTCTAACAAGTTAATTTTTTTGACTTTGTTTTGTTTTTGAGTTGGGGTCTCACTCTGTCACCCAGGCTGGAGTGCAGTGGCACAATCACAGCTCATCACAGCCTCAACCTCCTGGGCTTAGGCGATCCTTCTGTCTCAGCTTCCTGAGTAGCTGGCACTACAGTATAGTTACAGTTACAGTAGCTGGCATGTGCTACCATGCCCGGCTAATTTTTTTATTTTCGGTAGTGATGAGGCCTATGTTGCCCAGGTTGGTCTTGAATTCCCGGGCTCAAGCAGTCCTCCTGCCTTGGCTTCCCAAAGTGCTGGGATTACAGGCATGAGTCACTGTGCCTTAACAAGTTAGTCTTAGTGTGCCAATTTCATTAGACCCATCAGGGCTTATTAATGATGTTAGAATAGGATGACCAATCATCCCAGTTATCCTGAGACAGTCTTGGTTTTAAAACGAAAAATTCAGCCAGGCTCGTGGCTCAGCCTGTAATCCCACACCTTTGGGAGGCTGAGGTGAGTGGATTGCCTGAACCCGCGGGTTCGAGACCCGCCTGGGCAGTGAGACCTCATCTCTACAATAAATCAAAAAATCAGCCGGGCGTGGTAGCGTATGCCTGTAATTCCGGCTACTTGGAAGGCTGAGGCGGAAGGATCACTGGAGCCCAGCAGGTCGAGGCTGCGGTGGCCGGGAGCGGCCACTGAACTCCAGTGTGGGTGACAGAGACTCCAACTAAAAAATAAATAAATAAATAAAACGAAAAATTCTGCATGTCCTGAAACCTCTCATTACCGGGCAAACAAGGACAACTAGTTACTTTACCAAGACCATTTGCCTTCCAAGTCAAAAGGCCCTACTGAGCTTGAAAGTTAACAGTGTAATAAAGTCTTGAGTTTCTGAGTTTAAAATTTTAGTGGGATACACAGTGACAGTGGCAGGAGCTTCCCTGGGGAGGTTGGTCTGTTTTAAAGTTAACTAAGAGTAAGGGACACTTTGTGACAGCTGGTGTGTGTGGGGGGGTCAGTATCCGGGTATATCACACTCAGTCACCACTTGTGGACACTTAATAGCTAGTGTTTTCATCTTCCTTCCCTGTCTTCAGTTTCTGAAATAGAAAAAAAAAGATGCCAGACAGATTTTTATAAGTGTTCCCTTGGGACATTGTATATTTCCACTTATGTGCTTTTATGTAATTGGGAAATCTTTGAAAAGGAGAGCAGATACAAACAAATATTTCAATTGTGTGAGCTTCCCTCACTGCAGTCTTAGGAGATCCAAGTCATTCTGTGCGTTAATATCTATCCTTATCTAAACTTTTGCACATGGTTTCATTTGTTTTACTCAATTTGACCCAAGTTAGTGCTTTTTAAACTTAAGTGCGCCAGTGAATCGCCCAGGAACATTGTTAAGATGCAGATTTTGATTCAGCAGGTCTGGGTCGGAGCCTGGAACTTAGCATTTCTAACCAGCTCCCAGGTGATGCTGACACAGCTGGTCTGAGGGCCACACTTTGGGTCATAAAGCTTCCAGGTGACTGTACCTAAGTCTTCTTTACCCTTAAGACATTTCTAAAAAGAGAAAAGAAAAATATTTGTAAAGGAGCAGAGGGAGAAAATTGTGCTTCATAATCTTGAAAATAATGCCTGTTGACACAGAGAATACTGTGCGCTTTAACGCAAAACACAAACTCAATTAGCATTGACCCAAAACATCAGAGTACCTAGGAAAGGCAGAAGACAGGAAGTAGAGAGTGGAGAGGGGTGTGGCCTCAGATGTGTCTGTGGCTGGAGGGAAGATACTTATCCCCAGGACTGGCACTTAGCTTTCTTCTACCACTTTCCTGGCCACCAGTAGCCAGAATTTCTCCACCAAAGGTTGCTGGAAGTGTGAGCAGTTCTTTTGGTATGAGGCAAGGGAATGTTTCATTCTCTTTCAATGAGTTGTGAGAACCCTACAAAAAGATCTATTAAAGATGAAAAATGAAACATGCTCTGAAAAGCGTACCAATCTTTTCATGTTGGTTAGAGTTTATTGTGTTTTCGAAGACACAAAAACAGATAATGAAATGCATAAGTAAGTAGAAGAGGAAATATCATTAAGTCAAATGCCTGACAGAAAATAGATTATACTCAAGCACACACAGTTCTGATAGTGTATTACAGTCAGCATTGTTAATGTGATTCAAGGAACTTCTATTCTTCATATGGCCCTGGTTAATGAGATGACACATTTAGGGGCAGAAAAGGAATTCTGGAATTCAACGTTTTAATTATTTACGAACAAAATGACCGGGTGCGGTGGCTCATGCCTGTAAACCCAGCACTTTGGGTGGCGGAGGCGAGAGGATTGCCTGAACCCATGGGTTCGAGACCAGCCTGGGCAACATGGAGAAACCTCATCTCTAGAATAAATAAAAGTAAAAATAAATTAGCCGGGCGTGGTGGCATGTGTCTATGATTTCAACTACTTGGAAGGCTAAGGCGGAAGGATTTCCTGAGCCCAGAAGGTAGAAACTGCGTTGGCCGTGAGCGCACCACTGCACTCCAGCCTGGGTGAGAGAGGGAGGCTCCTACTCTAACGGGGGTTTTTGGCTGAAATAGAAAGCCCTTTCTTTTTTTTCTGGGGCTTGAAAGCAGAAGTGGTCCAAATTACACTCCATGTTTCTTTGCATTTCTACAAGGAGGAGTATGTAATTGGAGTAAAATGATTGCAATATTTTCCCTTACCTAGAAGCTTGCCTCTGCTTAATTGTCTCCCTGGTTTTTAGATAGCTGGCTACTCATAATTGTTCCTCTGCGTGCTTTGATACATTGTCCTCAGAGACCCTTTAGGGTTGTGAAATCCCAATCCGTAGAACAAAATATATGTGCCTCAGAAATGGATGGATTCTTGCTCCCCAAAATCCGTCAATCACGACTCTGGGAAAATTCACATCCTTTTCCCCGAAAAGAGCATCAGATGTAGATGATGGCCGGGCAACGTGGCTCCCACCTGTAATCCTAGCACTTTGGGAGGTCAAGGTAGGAGGATTGTTTGAGGGCACGAGTTTGAGACCAGTCTAGGCAACATACCGAGACCTTATATTTACAAAAAAAAAAAAGAAAGAAAAGTTAGCCAGGCATGGTGGTATGCATCTGTAGTCTCAGTTACTTGGGAGCCTGGGTGGAAGGATCGCCTGAGCCCAGGAAGTTGAGGCTGTGGTGAGTCATGATTGCACCACTGTATTTCAGCCTGGGTGACAGGGTGAGACCTCGACATAAAAAAAAAAGTAGATGATTACATGATCACTAAGCACCAACAAAAAAATCATCCAACTTATGTTTATGCTCCATGGAAAATGTGTAGTCATGGCTCTAACCAATATGTCTTTTATTTACTGCTCTCACGGGGGTTTCTGGCTGAAGTAGAAAGCCCTTTTATTTTCTGGGGCTTGAAAGCAGAAGTGGTCCAAATTACACTCCATATTTCTTTGCGTTTCTTCAAGGAGGAGTATGTAACTGGAGTAAAATGATTGCAATATTTTCCCTTATCTAGAAGCTTACCTCTGCTTAATTGTCTCCCTGATTTTTGGATAGCTTGCTTATAATTGTTCCTCTGTGTGCTTTGATACAATGTCTTCAGAGGTCCTTCTGAGTTGTGAAATACTGGCCATCGAGCTGTTTATTTGCTCCCTCCCAAGGTGCTGGAATTACAAGTGTGAGCCACTGTACCCAGCTGGATTTCTAAAATGAAGTCAATTCTTCAAAATGATCATGTTTGAAAGTTCCCTAAACCACATCCTCTGGGCTTCATAGTGCAGTTTAAAGAAGAGAGGAAGAAAAATTAAGACTGTCGGCCTCTACCTTCTTGGTAAGGATAGGCTCCCAGTGCTCAAGGAATCTCACTGCTAGGCCAGGTGGAGCTGATCGCCCAATCACAAGAAATGTAGGAGACTCTGACGTCGGAGAACATGACACCCACCCATCAACTGAACATTTAAAATGTCCCTGAACCTGTTCTTCGGTAGCAGGTGGATGTGTTAATAATATTTTTTCTTGAATACAAAAATAACGCATTTTTACTGTTGAAACATAAGGAAACATAGAGTAGCTCAGAGAAGCAGACCACATTTATTTCCACCACCCAGAAGTAGCCTTGCAAGTTTTTTTTGCACAGCACCTTACATGGGTGAGCAGCTTAAGGCAGGGCCATGTCCAGTTCCAAGACCCCAGAGGGGATACAGCACCCTGGCACAGAAGAGTGCTAGGTGAAGAGTGGTTGATTGAAAGTCGTATAATTATGTCTATAAACATATTTCTGCCCCCACTGAGGACTGTAATTGCCAGGTAGGTTTCTCCATGGTGGCTTTCATTCATTGGACCCTTTAAAATATTGAATTTACCAGCCTGGGGAACACAGCAAGATCTTGTCTCTACAAAATCAAAATTAAAAAATTAGCCAGACGTGGTGGTGCACACATGTAGTCCCAGCACTTTGAGAGGCCGAGGCAAGAGGATTGTTGGAGCCCAGGCATTCGAAACCAGACTGGGCAACATAGAAAGGCCTACAAAGAATTAAAAAAAAAAAAGCTGTGTGTGATGGCTTGTGCATGTAGTCCCAGCAACAAGCTGAGTCTGAGGTGGAAAGATTGCCTGAATCCAGGAGGTTGAGGCTGTAGTAGGCTGTGATCATGACACCGCACTCTATTCTGGGTGACAGAGTGAGATTCTGACTCAAACAAACAAACAAACAAAACACTTGAATTTAAAGACAACAGTGAATGTAAGCAGATTCTAAATGTAGCAAGAGTCACAGCCTCTTGTTTTGCCCATGCAGTGATTCATAACCCAAGAAGAGTCCAATGGGTTCAGGTAAATGGACCCTGAAGGCAGACCAGGCTGATATGAAGTAAGAGGCCCTGGCCAGCTCCGAGGGTCTGTGTGTCCCGTTAGCTTCCTCCCACCCAGAAGTCTCTCCTCCTGCATTCTTTCCCCCTCTACTTTCACTCATTTGGAGAATTTTCTCTCCCCTCCCTTACATTCACCTTTCCTTCTACTTGAATAGGTGCTACTTATAACGTGCTTACAGTAGACCAGATTCCTTGCTAAGCTTCAACAGGTTTTATCTCCTTTAATCCTTGCAACTCTTTGTATTGGCTACCACTACTCTTACAGATGAAAATCAAAGATCCGGGCCCAGTACAGTGGCTGACACCTGTAATCCTAGCATTTTGGGAGGCTGAGGCAGGAGGATCCCTTGAGCCTAGGAGTTTGAGACCAACCTGCTGGGTAACATAGCAAGACCCAAGTCTCTACAAAAAACAAAAACACACAAAAAAAGCTAAGCATGGTGGTGCATGCCAATAGTCCCAGTTACTTGGGAGGCTGAGGCAGAAGGATTGTCTTAACCCAGGAAGTTGAGGCTGTGGTGAGCTGTGATTACACCATTGCCACTCCAGCCTGGGTGACAGAGTGTGACCACCTCCACCCCCCTCAAAAAAAAACAGAGACTAAAGTGCAACAGCTTGCCCAGAGGCACACAGCTGGTCAGAAGCAGAGTCTAATGCAGACCAGCCTGACTCCAAGGTCCATGCTTCAGCCTGGATCTGCTGTTATCAGAATTCGAGTCTGAGTATTATTCTCTGTATTTAACTTCATATTATAAGCATTTACCCAAGCTATAGTACCTCTAGCACAGCTGAAATATCAAGATAATACTTGGAATGGATGAACCACCATTTAGTCAACCTCTTGTACCTCCTTGCTAAACACCTGATGTAAGAGCAGAGATGCCCAAAATTTAGGATTCAGAATCGGAAAGAGCATCCTGTTGCGGAGATGTGGAGTGAGGGAAGAAATTGGAGTGGGTGGAGAAGTCCCCGGAGAGCAGAGAAGCCCTAGGAGTGGGCAGAGAAGTCCAAGAGTGGGTTGAGAAGCCCCAGGAGTGGGTGGAGAAGCTCAACAGGAGATAGAAAAGCCCCAGGAGTGGGTGGAGAAGCCCTAGGAACAAGGTGTAGGACAGAATAAAACCATAATGAGACCTGGGAAACCTGGGTCCTCGGGCCGGCTGCTTCCTTAGACTCCACATCTGGTTCCCAGGGAGTGACAGGAATGCTGAACACGTGGGCTACAGCAGGGGAGCAGGGAGGGTTCTGTTCCCTTACATTGTCCTACATCTGGTTTTGCCCATTTGAATAAACCATAGGACCAGATTACAAGACCTATTTCTTACAAGAGTCTGACCATCAGAGTCTTTTCAGGTATAGGAGAAAACTCAAATCCTGCTTTGCTGCTGGAGTCTCTCTCCTTCTTCCTTTCCTTCCCCCGTCTTCCCTCCTTCTCTCTTTTCCCCTCTCTCCCTCTCTCTTCCTCTGTCTCTCTCTCCCTCCCCACCCCTGCTTCCCCACCTCCCTCCTCCTTCCCTCCTTTTCTCCCATTCTCTCTTCCTCCCCCTTCCTTCTCTCTTTCTGCCTATCTCTCCCTAGCCCCCTCATCTCTCTCCCTGCTCCCTCCCTCCTTTTCTCCCTCTTTCTGTCTCCTTTCCCCTTTTTGGATCCCTTCACCAGCCGCCTCCTTCCCTCCTTTCTTCCTTCTCTGTATTCCTCTGCTCCTCTCTCTTTCTGTGTCTTCCTCCCTCTCCCGTCCTTCCTACTTCTCTCTTTTCCTCCCTCTGTCTCTCTTACTTCCTTGTCCTTCTCTCTCTCTCTCTCTCTCTCCCCCCCTCTTTCTCTGTCTCCTCCTCCCTCCTTCCCTCTCTCTCTCCCTTCCTCCCATCTGAGGAATCTGGAGGGTGGTTGGTAAAGGGTAAAAGAGGCTCCTCTTCTCTCCCCCTACTCCTCCCCTCCAGGGCGGGGGCTCTGCCCTCAGAAACCCTTGGATGCTGTCAGTGATTGTTAGAGAGAGGCTGCTCGGCCTCAGACACTGCCCAAGGGCAGATCGCTGAACTCACAGCCCAGCCCAGCCTTGTGAACAATGAAGACCCTTCAGCTTCTCCCTTCAGCTGTCTCAGGGTCACCCCGGGTGGTGAGGGGGTGGGCGACCAAGTGAACCCCAGCTCTGGAGGGCACAAGGAGGCAGGCAGGACGGCACGCTTAAGATCAGAGTTTTTTTGAACTCTGGGTTAAATTTCCAGACCTGCCATTTGTCTGTGTAATCTTGATTTGTGTTACTTAACTTGAAAGAGCCTTGGTTTTTCTAGCTAGAAAATGGTGATGATAAAAATCTCTAACTTATAGAATTGTTGAAAGGGTTAAATAAAATCGAATAATTGTGCCCACCAATCAATACATATTTGCGGATGTTGATATTGTCAGCCTCAGTGTCCAGAAGGACAATGTTCTCTCTCCTATTTTGAAAACACCCCTGAGGATTTGAGTGTAATTTTCTCCTACTTAGTTAAACTGGTTCATTTGTGCCACACGGGTTAACTTACTAGCCCTCCCTTATCACCCCTCCCCCAAAGTTTTTCTTCTTCTAAGTCTTGGTTTGGAGAAAGAAGGTGCAGGTCCTTTTTGTTGAAGGATGCTGGGGCCTGAAGCGACCCTCAGGTGACCATCTGTTCCAGCCTAGACTCGAGCTGGAGAGAAGTTTGCAGGAGACACAGGAACCATTTGCAATTTTGTTGTTCTTGTTGTTCACGAGTGTTTTTTAAATTTTAATTTAATTGTAAATACGTGTGATACAATTCAGGATTAGGCAGATAAGTGGTCATCATACAGGTAAAGTTTGGGCCTCCCTTTTGGTCCCCACTTTGCCTGGTTTGAGATCAGGTACCCTCATTGATGTTATGTGCCCCCTCCCTCCCTTGGCCGTGTCCTGCTAGTGCCAATCCCTTTCTTATAGTATTATGATTAATGTTCAGGGTCCACTTAGTGAGAATATGTGGTACTCAGTTTTTTTGTTGTTGTTTCTGTGATAGATCATTGAGTATTAGAGACTCTAAATCCATCCAAGTTGCTGCGAAGTCCATAATTCTGTCCATCTTTATGGCTGCATAAAACTTCATTATGTATATGTACCACATCTTTTTCATCCAGGCTATTTTCAATGGGCAGCACAGTTGGTTCCAGGTATTTGCTATTGGTTCACGAATATGTAAAAGCACATGCTACTTTTGTAGGATGTATACAGAAGCTATTTCAACATTTGCAGGTGAGGGTGGGATATACTCCTTTCTCAGGACAAGAAATTCTGTTGGCATTTTTTTTTTTTTTGAGTTGGAGTCTCATTCTGTTGCCCAGGCTGGAGTGCAGTGGCACAATCGTGGCTCACTGCAGTCTTGACCTGCTGGGCTCAGGCTGCTTCAATCTTCCAAGTAGCTGGGACTAGAGGCATATGCCATGTGCTTGGCTAATTTTTTTATTTATTGTAGAGACGAGGGCTTACCAGGTTGCCCAGGCTGGCCTCGAACCCCTAGACTCATGCAATCCTCTTGCCTTTGTCTCCCAAAGTGCGGGGATTACTGGCATGGGCCATCATGCTCAGCTGTTGCCCAAGTTGGAATGCGGTGGCAGCATCATGGCTCATTGTGGCTTTGACCTCCTGGGCTCAGGTGATCCTTCCACCTCCGTCTCCTAAGTAACTGAGGCCACAGGTACGCATCACTATGCCTGGATATTTTTTTCCCCCTAGAAACAAAGTCTTGCTATGTTGCCCAGGCTGATCTCAAACTCCTGGACTCAAGGAATCCATCTGCCAGAGTCTCCCAAAGTGCTGGGATCTCAGGTATGGGCCACCATCCCCAGTCCATCTTTTCAGACTTGGGAACCCAAAGGAGGAAAGTGTGACTCTGGGAGGCTTCCCAGTGGGAATTAATCCTTCTCTCTGACCTGTGGAGTTGTTATTGCAATATGGCATAATTGCAGAAGGTTTAGAGAACAAAGGGATTAAAAAGAAAAAGGAAGTATAACCCAGGGACAAGATGGTAGTATATTTGCTCATGAAGTACAGAAATAATTCTCTCCTGAAACCAGATTGAAATGGCTAATTGCAGCCTTTGGGAAGCACCACTGATGAGACACTCAGAAGATAATTACTCCATCTCGCAGCTTTGAGTGTTTGTTAAGTGTCTGCTTCATCTTTTTATTTCTTTAAGTTCCTCAACTCCCAGGCACTCACCCTATTTCTGCTTTCAAGGATAAACTCTGATATGTCTCCTGTGACTAGAGCAAGTCATCATTTTTCTTTTTAGAATTTGGGTTCAGAAAACTGCAACTGTTAATTTTAGTAGAGAATCTTAGAGCAAAACTGAAAAAAATTGAAGTGATGAATTGTTTCCAGAAATGTATTTGACTTAGGGAAATTTAAGTTACCAATAGTATTCATGGTTAATAATTCCAGATTTTGCTTACTCAAATCTTAAAATACACAGTTTGCTTGAATTGATCTATGTTGATGAAGTTTATCACAAATAATCCCTTAAAGTTTAGGAGCCATCTTTAATCCCCTCCCACCCCCCGCAAATTGGACCTTAGCTTTTGAATACATTTTCTCTATAGTTATTTAAAATTCCATGTAAATATATAAACTCCCACTTGCTCTCATTTCATTTCTCTGCCATTTCTCAGGCAATTTTTACATGAAAGTTGTGACATCCTTAACTACCTTGCCTTATTTTCTAATTTCCCTTTAATGGTTTTGTGCTCCAAGTTTAATTTAAGAATGGATTGCTTACATTTCCCTTACAAATCTCCCTTCTAATCATTGTTATTAATATCACCATTTCGTTGTAATATCTGTAAAAGCAAACAATGTGTCCTCTTAAAGAAGCATTTGCCAGCCACCAAGCTGCATACATTTCAATTACAACTCTCCCTTGTAATTATTATTATTAATATCACAATCACTATTGTAATATTCATAAGACTGCAGAAGGTGTCCTGTCAAGGGTGCGTTTGCACACAGCCTTTACAGTTTTCTCTTAAAAAAAAAATGTGCCAGACTTTATCTAAATTCAACTTGCCCTATGATTTACATTAGACTACATACTCCATCAATAAAACCATCAAAATGATCTACTGCATTGTAGACAAAAGTTATTGTGTCAAGTTGACACTAATCAGTTAATTCCAGCAAACCTTCAGATAAACAAAAGCTGGTTGTCTATTACTGATGTGTGTGGTGGGCCCCTCGGATGTCCTATGGTTATGCCTATCTACAGAGATGTATCTGGCAGACACTTGCCCTGGGGCAGCTATATGGAAACCAAGACAAGATCTATAGTTAATGATGTTGACCCTGACTCCCCCAACAGAGATTGAATTCAAGGCCTCATAATATCTCAACAGCTGATATGTATACTGTGCTAATAATATTAACAATTACTCTGCCACTGGGATTCCCCAGACCTGGCTAAAAAAAGAGATGTTAAAGCTTCTTTCCTCCTATGAACTAATTTCCTTGTTTATACCCGTCATTGCCACTGTCTCCATGTAGGACGAGGATGCGTTTCTGAGTGGAGAAAGGCTTTTCTTAGTGGAGGTGGTTTGTATTAATAAGAAACGCTGTGTGAGTTAAATAACTTCTGGAAAGGGTAGTAGTTCCCGTGATGGTCTGGGGAAACATTTATAGTCATCATTTCCCTGGCAGCCTGGGCTGGTAGAAACTGAAGAGAGAGCCAGCATCATGTTGTTGTTGTTGATGACAATCATAAAAAGGCATTTAGACTGTCAGCAGGCCTTGCCCGGTGTGGTCGTTCTTAGACACATAGGAGTAGTCACCAGTCCTGGCTGGCATGATTGGGTGGCTGAGGCATCAGAACCTGCCCCTGGGGCTCCTGAATCATCTGCCCAGCAGGGAGGAAAGTAGAGAGACTTACTTAGGCGTCTTCTCCTCTCCCTGCTTCTCCTTCCTTTGCAAATAAGTGGGAAAGGGCACGGCAGGCTCACAGGCCATGGAGAAGCTTAGGATGAAATGTTGACAGGGGGTACTGTTAAAAATTAAATTCTGTCCTATTTTGTGTACCATTCTTGTGAGTCACATTCGTGAATAGTAGCGAGAGATTTAATGATCGCATTTTTTTTATCTTATTTCCCTGCGGTCGATGGCAATTTTTTTCTGTTAATGTCAACTTAGAGCTCAAAGTAATTTAGTAATTGATTCTAAGCACAGCAGTTCGCCAATGGCAGCTCTCCATTTGTGGGGAATATCTTTGCTAATTTTATCCATCAGAATGAGATTACCATGCTAATCTCCCCCATCCTCATCTCTTGGTCATTTGGGACACGCTGATGCAGATGACTTATTAGACACAAGGCCTTCGCCCATCCCCAGGATCAGAGAAAGAGGAAAGGAAGCCAAGATAAGAGTATTTTAATGCCCTAACACACACAGATGGTATGCACACTTAAAACAAAAATGATAAGACCCTAAATGGAAACCCAAATAAAAACTAGTTATGACAAATGAAAAAACAATGGATCAAAATATATTAAATACATCGACGGGGAAGAACAGAGGGAATGAAGGCAGAACAAATGCATCTGGGAACATGTAATTGGACATCTAAACATTCAGGGAGCCAGGGAAACCCAGAAAGCTGTATGTCAGGTGGAGGGAGGGGAGATGCCCTTAATGAGATTAAGTAGGGAAAACCAAAATGACTGTGCTAACAAAAAGATTAAGGCTATGTCTACACACGCAATCTGTCAGACTGTTTCAGTGAATGACTGGTTACCGACTAAGTTAGCTACCAGTTGTTTGTCTGGTTCAATTAAAATGCTCAAACCAGGGTGAGCGTGTGTGATACAAATAGCCTGAACCTAGTTTGGGTTACACACACACAATAGGGTACTGTATAACACAACAGGCTGAAAGATCTTCCAAAGACATTGATAGTAAATGAACACATTCTAAAATGCTTTGCTCTATGAAACAGAAAAAATACTTAGGTAGAATTCAGAAAGAAAAAAAAACAGTTTAAATGATTCGGGTAAGAGGCAGTCTAACGAAAGAAAAATTAGCTAATATAGTAGCTGGTTGAGGGTTTACAAAGACAGAAAACACCCCAGAGAGAGAAAAGATATTTAGTATTTAGGATGCCTGATGTGAGATCAAGAAAAGGAAAATCTTGATATTAAACATATAAATAAATGTTGTTGTTATTCTCCTTAATGGTGGAGAAGAGAAACTGACATTGTTTATTTTACCCTCACAAAGCCAAAACCTTATGACCAACTCATCAAAATAGATTATGAAAAATTTAAATCAGAACTATTGCCAAGTTCTCATCATTGACTCAATTATCTCAAATGTTTTACACTCTAAAGCTGTTAAGAACAATATCAGTAACCTAAAAATAAGACCAAAAAACTTGGACAGCATACTGCCTGCCCCCAGTCTCAGACCTGACATCACCCCTCCCAAAGCAGGGTTTTCTCCTGACTCTTCATTTCTCGTGCAAGTGGCACAGTTCTAGAGTTCTCTAGTATCCTTGAAGTGACAGAGTTGTCTTTGAACACTGGCCCTACTCCTGCCTTGCAGTCGATGGTCAAGTCCTGTAGAACCAAATTCACTCATCTGGGTCTCCATCTGCTCTGGTCTGTATCCTCTTCTGAGCCTGTTCCTTGCAGCTCCTGACTCTGAACCATCCTACGTGCTCCTGCCAAATGACTCCTTAGAAGTGTATTTCCAGGCTGGGCTGGGATGAGAATGAGGGAGACGGAAGGCTCACCTTGGATGTCACATTTAAAACTCAGTGATCAGAATCAAGATTATTTTAATGCAATATTTTTACAAATTAAAATGACAGCAAAAGGTATCTGTGACAAACAAAATATCAACATTTGAAATGAAAAACAGGATCCAGTCCTGCGCTTGTAGAACCTGGCCGCTCTTGCCTTGCTTTGATCCTGTTCCTGGTTTCAATCAAGCTTTATTTGCAAATATAGCAAAAGGGACTAGGGACCATAGTTTGCTAATTTTTAAAAATCGCATTATAATATTATTTTTCAGCCATTGCTTTGATAAACTCTGGTGTGTCCACTTGGCTCCTTGGACTTTGGCCGCCATGTTTCTTGGCTTTGACCCCCTCTCCTATCTTAGGGAGGTAAGCCTCTCTCTCTCTCTCTCATTTCCTTTTTAAATAAGCTATATTTTCTAACTTTTTTTTTTTTTTGAGTTGGAGTCTCACTCTGTCGCCCAGACTGGAGTGCAGTGGCCGCTTCCGGCCACCGCAGCCTCGACCTGCTGGGCTCCGGCGATCCTTCCGCCTCAGCCTTCCGAGTAGCCGAAATTACAGGCGCTCGCTACCACGCCCGGATGATTTTTTGATTTATTGTAGAGATGAGGTCTCCCTGCCCAGGCGGGTCTCAAACCCGCGGGCTCAGGCAATCCACTCACCTCAGCCTCCCAAAGGTGCGGGATTACAGGCTGAGCCACTGAGCCCGACTTATATTTTCTAATTTAAAAAATATTATTTATCTTGGTTACTGAGTTTTTTGGAGTGCTCTACTTAGGTGACCTGAGTCCCCAGTCCTGCCCATTTGCTCAGCAAATCAAGTGCAAATCTCTCATGTTAGTATTTTAGTTTTTTTAGTTTTTTTTTTTTTTTTTTGAGACAGGGTCTTGCTCTCACTCTATCAACCAGGCTGGAGTGCAGCGGCGAAATCACAGCTCACTGTAGCCTCGAACTCCTGGGTTCAAGCAAACTTGATACTCCCACCTCAGTTTCTCAAGTAGCTGGGACTTCAGACACATGCCACCATATCCAGCTAATTTTAAATTTTTTTTTTTTTTTTGTAGAGACAGAGTCTCTCTGAGTTGCCCAAGCTGGTCTCAAACTCTTGGGCTAGTTTTGAACTCCTGGTTTCAGGAAGTCCTCCTGCCTCAGCCTCCCTAGGATTACAGATATGAGTATGAGTCACTGTGGCTGGCCAGTTTCAGGATTTTTAACATAAGGTAGTGTGGCTTAGCAGTTAGCTTCATAGACCTTGATCTAGCCAATCCCAAGTATAAACCTCTGCTCTGCTGCTCACTGGCTATGGAAAGCTTGGACAGAAGATCTTGGTCTCTTAGTTTTCTCATCTGTAAATGAAGAAAAAATACAGTTTACAGAATACATCGTTTTATTTTTCTAGTCTTAACAGTCCATTGCCACAAAGGTATACAAGTGTATGTAAAGTGTTTCATACACATTTTCTCATTTAAGCCCAACAATTACCATGTTAGGCAGATCTGATGCTGCTTCTCCTTCAACTTAACAAGTTAACAGATTCACAGTAGCCAGGCACAGTGGCTCACTCCTATAATCCCAGCACTTTGGGAGACAGAGGTGAGAGGATTGCCTAAGCCCATGGGTTCGAGATCAGCCTGGGCAACTTGGCGAGACCTCATCTCTACAATAAATGAAAAATTAACTGGGCGTGGTGGTGCACGCCTGTATTTCCAGCTACTTGGAAGGCTGAGGTGGAAGAATTGCCTGAGCCCAGCAGGTCAAGGCTGTGATGGCTGTGAGTGTGCCACGGTACTCCAGCCTGGGCGACAGAGTAAGACAACTCAAAACAAAACAAAATTTGCAGCGAGGCTGGGTGCAGTGGTTCATGCCTGTAATCCCAGCACTTTGGGAGGCCGAGGTGAGAGGATGGCTTGAACCCAGGAGTTCAAGACCAGCCTGGGCAATATAATGAGACCTCATCTCTACAAAATAATAATAATAATAATAAAGATAATAAAACTAGCCTGGTGTGGTGGTGCACACCTGTAGTCTCAGTTATTCTGGAGGCTGAAGAGGGAAGACCAATTGAGCCCAGGAGTTTGAGGCTGTGGTGAGCCATGATTATGCCACTGCACTCCAGCCTGGGCAACAGAGAGAGATCCCAACAAAAAACAAAAAAAATTCATAGTCGACTTTTAAAAGTAGTCCCGAGGCCTCCACTGTGTGAAGTCTTTCTTAAGTTCCCATAACCCTGCAACAATAGGAAACAAGCCGTGAGGGCCAGCTGTGGTGCAATCATTCAAGATTCAGTGGTGAACATGACAAAGGTAAGCTTGACCCCAAAGGAGAACAATCTAATGGCAAACATAAGCAAATAAACTATTAACCAAATACATACAAGAATTTCAATTCATTATAAGAAAATCAATATGTATATTTCAATGAAATCAGTATAATCCAATTAATTATAATATATGTAACTGTAATTCCAGGCAGAGGAATCAGTATGTGCAAAGGCCCTGTGCACAAGAGCAGAAAGCTCACTCCACGTGAGCTGACAGGAGGATGGCCTGCTGCAGGCCTCTTTGAATGCAGAGGTACATTTCATGTCTGTCTCTTGTGACCATCGTCTCCCTCCACTTTACATTATAGGCAATGGTGCCCTAGTCTGGTTCCAGCATTAGGAGCAGTTGAGGGCATGGGTTCTTAACCATACTGTCTGGTTTAAATTCTGGCTCAGTCACTTACTGAAAGATCATGGACAAGTTTTAACCTCTTTAATGCTTACATTGTTTTATTGATTTGCAAAATAGGCGTGAGATAATAGAACCTACCTCATAGGGTCAGTGTGAGCATCACATGATGACTACACGGGAAGCATTTACAACAGTCCTGGGACATAGTGAGTGCTATGCAGAGCCTAGTTATTATTGTAACTGCAACTGGTCTATAAGTTCCTTTAAGGTTACTTGTCCCCACATTAATACAGCAGCTCGCACACTGTTTCACACATAGTAGGCGCTCAAAATGTGTGTTCTAGTCCTAGGTAGGGCAGAGGACTAACATACATTTTTATAAACACTGGCAATGATTATCATAGAGGCATGAATTCTTAATTTCATAACTTTGGTCTTAGCAAGAAGTTAGTTGGTTAGCATTCCAGTTGGTTATAATTCAGGCTATGTCAAATGACAATTTTTCAAGAGCTCTTATGTTCAAAAACACTTTGCTGATGGAGCTAATCAGAGCTTTTTGTACTTCCATTTTCTCTCTCTCTCTCTCTCTCTTTTTTTTTTTTTTGAGTTGGAGTATCACTCCATTGCTCAGGCTGGAGTGCAGTGGCACACTCACAGCTACCCCAGTGTCAATCTGCTGGTCTCCGGGAATCCTTCCGCCTCAGTTTTCCAAGTAGCTGGAACTACGGGCGTGCACTACCGCACCTGGCTAATTTTTGATTTATTGTAGAGATGTAGTCTTACCAAGTTGCCCAGACTAGTCTTAAACCTGTGGGCTCAGGCAATCCCCTCACCTCAGCCTCCTAAAGTGCTAGGATTACTGGTTGAGCCACCAAACCCAGCCATTTACTTCCATTTTCTACCATCAAGAATGGTTTTTTCTTGACCAGAAGGGCTGATTGCACAGAGCTTTTCTTTTTCTTTTTTTTTCTCTTTTAATTTTATTTTGAAATTGTGGGGTACAGTTCAGGGTTAGTTATACAAATGTTCATTGTGCAAGTACCCTTACTGATGAGGTGTGCCTCCCCTTCCCCAGGTGGATATCGACTATTGTCAATCTCAGCTATCCTCCCCACCTCCCTCCCCGCAGTTTCCCGCTACTTTCAATCCCTTTCCTACAGTAATATGGTAGTTGTTCAAGGTCCACTTATGAGTGAGAACATGTGATACTCATCTCTTTGTTTTTGTGAGAGATCACTCAGTATTATAAGCTCTAATTCCACCCACGTTACTGCGAAGTTCATAATTTTGTTCTTTATGGCTGCACAATATTCTGTTGTGTATATGTACCTCATTTTTTAAATCCAGTCCTCTTTTGATGGGCAGCATGGTTGGTTCCATGTACTTGCTATTGTGAAAAATGCTGTGATAAACATACATGTGCAGGTATCTTTTTTATAGAGTGACCTGTGTTCTTCCAGGTATATTCTCAGTAGGGGGATTGCAGGATCACTTGGAAGGCCAATTTTTAAGAGTTTTAGGAATCACCACACTGATTTCCACAGAGGCTGTACTAGTTTACATTCCTACCAACAGTGTAGAAGTGTTCCCTTTTCACCATATCTTCTCCAACATTTGTTATTTTTTGACATATTGATGATGGTCATTCTGACTGGAGTTAGGTGGTATCTCAGTGTGGTTTTAATTTGCATCTCCTTGATGATTAGTGAGGTTGAACATTTTTTCATGTGTCTGTTGGCTGCTTGTATGTCTTCTTTTGAGAAGTGTCTATTCATATCTTTTGCCCACTTTGTAATGGGGCTGTTTGTTTTTTCTTTTCAGCATGTCTGAGTTTCTTGTAGATCCTTGATGTTAGGCCTTTGTTAGACATGGAGTTACAAATATTTTTTTCTCAGTCTGTGGGCTGTCTCCCTGCTCTCTTGATGGTTTCTTTGGCTTTTCAGAGGCTTATCGGTTTAATGAGGTCCCACTTGTCTATCGTATCTCTTATGGCCTGGGCACTTCGGGTTTTGATCAGGAATCAGTTGCCAGTTCCAACTTCCATAAGAGTGTCTCCTGCATTTTTCTGAGGTTCTTACAGTTTGAGGTTTTACATTTAGGTCTGTGATATATTTAGAGTTAATTTTTGTGTATGGGGATAGGTAGGGGTCCTCTTTCAATCTTCTACATATGGTTAGTCAGTTTTCCCAGCACTATTTAGTAATGGGTGGTGGAGACTTTGTCGAAAATGAGTTGGTTGAGAAATTGAGGTTTTGCTTCTGGGATCTCAGTTCTATTCCATTGGTCTATATGCCTGACAGAGTTTTTCTTACTGTGGCCTTTGATATGTTTGGGATCTTAAATAATATATCCTTGAGCCTTGAACAATGTAGGAGTTAGGTATACCAATGTTCTTGCAACCTGAATTTCTTGTGTAATTTTTGACACCCCCCCAAAACCATATCTACTAATAGCCTACTGTTGACCAGAAACCTTACCAATAAGCTATAGTTGATTAACACATATTTTGTATGTTATATGTACTATATTCTTATAATAAAGCAAGCTAGAGAAAAGAAAATGTCATGAAGATAATCATAAGGAGGAGAAAGTATTTACTCTTTATTAAGTGCAAGTGTATTATCATAAAGGTCTTCATCCTCATTATCTTCACGTTAAATAAGAATTAAATGAGAAGAAGAAGAAAGAGAAGAGCTTGGTCTTGCTGTCTCAAGGGTGGCAGAGTCGGAAGAAAACCCATTTTTAAGTCGACACATGCAGTTCAAACCCATGTTGTTCAAGGGTCACCTGTGTGTGTGAGTGTAATGTGGTAGCACCTTTAATAGAAAGACACACACATGTCAATGGGAGCCACATAGCAGAAAACAAGCAACCTGAAAATATTCAAATAGTCCCATGTGTTTGGATTTATTTTTACTTTGAATCTCGTGGACTGATTGTCTCTCTTACTTTATACACATATTTTGTTATTTTATTATTATGACTTTTTCTTTTTACCAAATTGGTCTTCTAATAAATCTAATAAATAAATAATTTAATTTGGAAAATCATGTTTTAATATTTCCAAAGCTATTTCTTCTTACATTATTCCATTTGTATTTTCATATAACTTTTTTCACTATAAATCAGATTCTGTGAATGTTTCTAATATTTAAAATGTAAAAAAATTTTGCCTTATTCCTCACATACCTTTTTTTACTTTAAGTTAACTTTTCTGTCTTTTTCTTTAAGACTAAAATTCTCACTTTTGTTGCTCAGGCTGAGCTGGAACTCCTGGGCCCAAGACAGTCTCCTGCCTCAGTATCCCAAGTAGCTGGGACTATGTGCATGCATCACTGTGCGTGGCTGTCTTTCTATTATTAGTATTTTACCTTCAATTTCTGGCTTTTTCAAATGCCTGATAAATGTTTTGTCTTTTCCATGGAAACTCACCATAGAAAAATACTGACATAGTAAACATAAACAAGTAATTCTTTAAAATTATTTTACATGTATACTTTTCCTTATGATACTGACAAGTCTTGGTTATACAGAGGTTTTAAGGTTTTCCTTTACAATGAACATGAGAAGAGCTATCCCTCATGTTAGGGTTTATTCAAATGCCAGAATGAGGACGGCTCCCTTACGTTGGCAATATCCTAGCTATTCACTTTCTCCAGTGAGATTATATAACACAGCAGAAAGGATCTATGTTTTGGGGTGTGTAACAGGCAAACGCCTGACTGTTCTGCAATCTCTACACAGAGGCTGGGGTGAGAAGTGTGAATGCATAATACAAGGTCTGACAATTAGGTTCGTGAACCATCCTTGAAAAACTGCTGCATATCTCCTTGCCAAATATCACTATGATCACCTTCAAAGTACTCCCCTTGGGAAGCTGTGCACTGACACCAGCACCTAGTCCACTAGTCAAAGCAATTTTGGAACCCTTTTTTTGGAATGGCCATCAGAGCTGTTGTCGTTATTTGTTGAGAACTGACAATTAAGTTTGCAAACTTGCCACCAAGCACTGAATAAATAACTGTATGGAAACACCCTCCCTCCTCACCTGAACTGGCCCCCAATGACTTTTTTCTTTACTTGAAGGTAAAGGAAATATTGAAAAGAAGACATGTGATGGCATTCGGGATATCAAGGGTAATATGACGATGGTGCTGATGATCCTTCCAGAAAAGGAGTTCCAAAATTGCTTTGATGGGTGAACTAGGCACTGGTGTCAGTACACAGCTTCCCAGGGGGAGTATTTCAAAAGTGACCATATGATATTCAGCAGTGAAGTATGCAGCACTTTTTCTTTTTTTGTTTTTTTGTCAGAGTCTTACTCTGCTGCCCAGCCTGGAGAGCAGTGGCACTCTCACAGCCACCCCAGTGTCGATCTGCAGGGCTCAGACAACCCTTCTGCCTCAGCCTTCCAAGTTGCTGAAACTACAATCATGCGCTACCACGCCTGGCTAATTTTTTGATTTATTATAGAGATGAGGTCTTGCCAAGTTGCCCAGGCTGGTCTCAAACCACTGGGTTCAGGCAATCCTCTTATCTTGGCTTTCCAAAGTGCTGGGATTATAGGAGTGAGCCACTGCTTCCTGCCGTTGTAGCACTCTTTCTTCTAGGATGAGTTTGCAAACTTAATTGTCAGACCGCGTACACCGTGATGTAAATGACATCCAAGTTTTCAGTCAGTGTTTCTGTTTTCCGTCCCCACCTCTGATCAACTCTTTCTAAGTCCAGAGTCCCTTCAGCTTCTTTGTTCTCAGTGACCTCTGTCAGCCTGTGACTTTCTCTGCCTTGAGTCATCCATAAATAGTCTCATCTGCCTTTCGAACTCTAGAAATTGGTTAAAACATTTCATCTGTTGAGATGCTCCTTTAATTTTTATGAAATCATACTTATTCATTGTCGTTCTTCTGATTTAACATGATTTGGGAATAGTAATGTTATGAAAGCATAAACTTAGTCTTTCATTTTACCCTGGAAGTCATTTTTAATATGTTTAGGCCTTTGGCAGGGTTCGGTGGCTCATGCCTGTAATCCCAGCACTTTGGGAGGCCAAAGTGAGAAGATTGCTTGAGGCCATGAGTTGGAAACCAGCTGGGCAACATGGCAAGACCTTGTCTGTACAATAAAATAAAAAAATATAGCTGGGTGTGGTGGCACATGTCTGTAGTCACAGCTACTCAGGATTCTGAGGCAGAAGGATCACTTGAGCCCAGCAGGTCGAGGCATCAGTATCCGTGATCGTGCCACTGCACTCCAGCCTGGGCGACAGAGTGAGACTCTGACTCAAAATAAATAAATAGAAAGAATATTTAGACCTCTGCATTTGTATCATTCTTCCAGCTTCCAACCCAGAGAGTAGAGACCCAGAAAGAAGATCACTCCAATCCCCGTGGCCAAATTTGAAGTGAAGTTTAAATTTCCAACCTTTTTAACCCATTGGAGAGAAGAGGTCACAGAGCAACCAACTGGTACAAAACCTTTGCGACATGATGTCAGCAAGGAAGGAAGAAACATGGAGACCCATTCACCTGGGGTAGACACAAAGGCAAGAAGAATTTTGCTAGAATAGCTGTGGACAGTATGCAGGACTGTGTGCCACCAGCAAGGGCTGAGATGCCAGGGTCGACACCCTCTTGCGTGCTTGCACAGCAAACCCAGGTGAGTGCTCAATGAAAACATTGGAAAAAGCCCTGAAAAGTGACTGTGTGGTGTAGACGTGGGAGAAGGGAAAGCGATTATGCAGGAGGGACAAGAAACTCCACGTGGGCCCTCTTCCCTACTGAATAAAAATGTTTACTCTTTGGAAATAAAGGACAGCCAAGAATGGCAGTCCTTGGGGCATTGGTGAACACTCATTGCAGTCAGGAAAGTGATTAGGGTTAAACAACCAAGAAACGAAAGCGATTTCTTGGAAAGCAGTCGTATTATGCATTGGACCCCCAGCTACAGGCAGGGTAGGGGCATCAAGACCAAGAAGACTCGACCCCTGGCCCCAGGGACATGATAGTTGATCAATACAAGGCTTGACTACAAATGAGAGAGAGAATGTGCCCCTCTGACCACACCACATCATTAAACCAGGAAGTGTCAGGTGACAAGGAATTGCAGAACACTGCCAAGAGAAGGACAGGAAACATAAAGACTCTTTGAGATTGACCACAAAGGAGAGCCTAGGACTCAGCATTAGAGAGGCATTGCTCTGGAAAACCAATCCCACTCTATTTTTTTTTAATTTTTTTTTTTTAAGATAGGATCTCTCTCTGTCACCCAGGCTGGAGTGCAGTGGCCTTATCATAGCTCACTGCAGTCTTGAACTCCTGGCTTCAAACAATCCTCCTGCCTCAGCCTCACGAGTAACTGGAACTGTAGATATGCACCACCATGCCCGGATAATTTTTTGATTTTTTTTTTTTTTGTAGAGAAGAGGTCTTGTTATGTTGCCCAGGTTGGTCTCAAACTCCTGGGCTCAAGCAATCTCCCCACTTCAGTCTCCCAAGTAGCTGGAACTATAAGCATGCAATTGCATGGTTGGCTAATTTTTTTATTTTTTGTAGGGATGAGGTCTCGTTATGTTGCCTACGCTGTATAGTCTCAATTCTAATAGCAAAGTGGACACTGGTTGAAGGAAAGGCTCTATAATTGACTTCCGCATACCCCTGATGATGAAATAATTGACTAGTTTAGAAGTTGGACTGCTACGTATTATAATAAGAAGTCTTAGGCCTGGACGTGGTGGCTCACACCTGTAATCCCACCACTTTGGGAGGCTGAGATGAGAGGATTGCTTGAGCCCAGGATTTCGAGACCAGCCAGGACAACATAGCAAGACCTCATCTCTACAAAAAAAAAAAAGTTAGCTAGGCATGGTGGTTTGTGCCTGTAGTCTTAGCTACTCAGGAGGCTGAGGTAGAAGAATTGCCTGAGCCTGGGAGGTTGAGTCTGCAGTTAGCCATGATGGTGCTACTGTACTCCAGCATGAGGAACAAAGCGAGGAGATCCCCAACTCAAAAAAAAAGTCTTGGCAATTAACTAGTGTGTGCGTGTTATATGGTCCCCGTTGCCAGAAGGTTCCCTGAACCTTGCCTTACCAATGACTTATCCAGGACATGGGACTTATTGGAAGAAAGTGCAGTCCTCTGCTGTTTCTCACTCCCACGATGGGAACTTTCCTTGTGTTCCACCAGCTACGTCTTACATTTCCCTTCCTTTTGTGTTCTTCTGTAGTCACCTTTCTTTGCCAGCTCCTGACCATGGACCAGATGCTCTGTGCCTCAGTAAGCAAGTAATGGGACCACAAATTCTTCTTATGCGATGTCACGCCATACCTACCCCATATAAGAGAAAACTGGGAACAAGGTGGATTTTGACTGTTTTCATTCTAATGACATCTCTTGGGCTTAGCAACTTTGCTTGTCCAGAACATTCTGTGGCGAGTGAGCAGCTGTTTTTATCTCCTTTTACAAAATACTAATGTATGGTTGAATTTTTGCTCAGTCCTGACCCAGTGCGATATCAGGGGATTCCTAAAGACTTCCAAGAAAATCTCAATCTTCCAAAAGCATTCCAAAGAAAATGAGGTGGTCCGTTTTTTATTTCATGCATTAGTGGAGGTAAAACGTCAGAAATTCTTGTCATGAGATGTTGGAGAATGAAACATAGCCTGGATGAGCCACAGTATTATGCTATTAAACACAGTATTATGCTATTAAACACAGTATTATGCTATTAAACATACATGCACACACACATTTAATTTAATCCACAAGAGTTAACACAATTTATACTTTTACCAACTAACATCCTGTGAGTGGGCCTTAAAATCAAAACAACTACCATAACAATGGCTACTGTTTATTAAGCATTTACCATATGCTAAGAACTTTATGACTAGTAGCATGCTACCCTCACAATGATCTATGAGGCCATCGTTATTTTTAGCTCCATTTTACAGGTGAAGAAATTGAGGTTTACAGTGATGATGTAACATACCAACAGTCCTGGTAGAACTAGGATTTGAACCCAAGCCTGTCTAGGTTTGACACCCACATTCTTGACACTGTCCAGAAGGTTATCCTCCTGTGGCACCTGTACCCAGAGTTCTAAGCTTCCTCTGTTAGCCACAACTGAGTCGTTCTGTGTCTAATAATGTTGTCACTATGTTGTCCAGGATGGTCTCAAACTCCTGGGCTCAAGTGGTACTCCTGCCTGGGACTCCCAAAGTGCTGGGATTACAGGTGTGAGCCACGGTGACCAGTCCCAGTCATTTCTAATACACATTTCCCATCCATGTGGTGAAAACACAACGTGTATTTTGCGACTGTGAGAAGCAGCATCGTTTCAGATGTGAAGGGACGTCAGAAGACGGTTGTGTCTTTAGCCAGTGTGATCCTGGCCGCACACCACCCCAGGCCTTTTCCATTTCCAACTGGCCAGACCACATTTGCCGTCACTAACTTGCCAAACTGAAAGTTCCTTCATTAAATCTTAAAGAGCTAAGAAACCAGTGAAATTACTGGAAAATATATAAGAGGGCAGGTGGACATGTTTATTGCTATTTTAAGATGCTTTATTGAATTCACACAAGCAGAGGAATATTTTATTTATGAATTTAATATAAATGCCATGATATATGCAAATATTCATGAAACTTATGAACAAAACATTAACACTACTCAAGTTCCACATGGTTTAATTTTACAAGTATCCCCTGGGTTCCATAGGAAGAATTTCAGCATAACATAATTATTTTCAGTTCAATGCAAAAATATATTGACTGGGCTTCTACCATGTGCTCGGCACTGAATTGACAAGAATAAGTTAGGTATATACCTGTTTTCTTCCTTCTCAAGCTATACATAACATGGCCCTTTCTTTCTTTCTCTCTCCTTCCTTCCCTCTTTCCCTCCCTCCCTCCCTCCCTCCCTCCCTCCCTCCCTCCTTCCTTCCTTCCTTCCTTCCTTCCTTCCTTCCTTCCTTCCTTCCTTCCTTCTTTTCTTTCTTTCTTTCTTTCCTTTCTTTCTTTCTTTTTCTGAATCAGGGTCTTACTCTGTCACTCAGACTGGAGTGCAGTGGTGCACAATCACGGCTCAATACAGCCTTGACCTCCTGGGCTCAGGTGATCCTCTTGTCTCACCCTTCTGAGTGGCTGGGACTACAGGCACGTGCCATCGTGCTTGGCTAATTAAAAAACAAAAATTTTTTTTAGAGACAGGATCTTACATTGCCCAGGCTGGTCTTGAACTCCAGGTTTCAAGCGATCCTCCCACCTTAGCCTCCCAATGCTGGGATTACAGGTGTGCGTGCCTCCACGTCCAGCCAGTCCTTACTTATATGAATTGAAAGTCTATATGTAATTCTGAATTTTAATAATTCCTCGGCCTGAAGTTAAGCAAATAGGCTAAAGACCCTTATGTACTTGGTGTTATTCTAGAGCAGAGATTGTAAACAGGAAACTTGATGGCTGATAGGCATTCCTAACTGAGCACGGCACTGATTCCTGATGGGCTCAGACTTAGCCTCAGAACCCTTCTCAACATAGCAATTCAGTCAGTCATTACTGGAGACCGTGTGTGAGTTGCCACCCCTCCAAGGTTTTTCACTAAATATGTAAAATGCCGCCCACTTAGAAAGGCTGCTATGGAGGCGTCACAAACATCCAGTGTTCATTCCGCAAAGACTTACTGAGCTATGTGATAGCCCATGTGACAAAGTTCTTGCCATGTGCCAGACACGGTGCCACATGCTCTCCTGGCATTATTATTTAATCCTCATGAAAACTCCATGAGGTCAAAGTGGATGTTGTAGACCACTATTGTAGATAGTTCTAGATTCATTTTGTTTTGTTTTTGGTGCTGCTCATCACTCCTTCTCCCTAGATCCTTCCAAGAACTACAAGGGGAAAACCCCCAAAACCAGAATTACTTTGGAGAATGGGCCTCTTAGAATATTCTCAGATTTGTTCCTCTGGATCAAACCATCAACTAAAGTTTCTATCTGGAAGTTTTTAGAAGGTTGTGTTACGATTTGTGGAAGAAACGTTCCAAGTTGTGGCAAACAGGTGACTGGTTCTTCCACCACAATATATCTGCCCATACCATGCTGAACGTTCAGCAGTTTTTTACCAAAAATGACATGACTCCCATGCTCCACCCTTCTTATTCACCCAATCTCCCCTTAAGTGACTTATTTTTGTTGGTTGTTTCCCCAAATGAAAAAAGTTCTCAAAGGGAAACGTTTTGCCATTGTGGAAGAGGTGAAACAAAAAACGGCAGAAGCACTGAAAGGTATCAAAATGGACGAGTTCAAAAACTGTTCTGAGCAGTGGAAAAAAGTGTCTCAATAGGTGTATTGCATCAAATGGAGAGTACTTTGAAGGGGATTGAAGCATAAACATATAAGAATAAATATGCAATTCTTTATAAATAAATTCTGGGGTTTTTTGGCATCCCTTCTGGTATATGTCTGCTACTAGGTGGAATTGATCTCATTCTTAACTCAGCAGTAGGCACATGAACCAAGTCTTGCCAAGAAAAATATGCATCCTCCTGACCACAACAATTGATTTAAGGTTGGGCTGAGACTTGAGCTGGACCCATCAAAGGCAACAAGAGCCATGATGGGACTTTTGCTTGGATTCTTGGCCAGGAGGCACTTCTTTCCACTGGGCTTGTTAAAGCTGTTATGATGGAGGCTTGGAGCTGTCGTGGCCTGACTGAGCCTGTGGCCACCCAAAGGAAAGCAGAACTCATGGAGAAACAGTTTCCAGGGCCAGAGTTGGAGAACTTCAAACTGACTACCTCTGAAGTGGGTTCTTCAGCTTTCTACCTCTGCCGTTGCAGTTATGGTAGCTGATAAACCCTAGTGCGTGTGCATTTAATAAGCCACTTTTATTTTGGTTTCCTGTTTTACAAACAAAAGACTAACCCAATCTCATGTTACATGTAAAGACTCTTGAACTCATCGGGGGAGAAAATCTGCTCAAGGTGAGGTAACTCGTGGTGTTGGAAGAGACTTAGACTCATACTTCAAGTCCGTGCCTTTAACCACCATGCTATTCTATTCACGCATGGTGGCAGAATTCTCTCTCAGTACTCAAGACCAAAGAGTAAGGCATCAAAGTGTAGATCAGATACTTACCTGGCAGAGGGGATACCATGATCACCAAGGTGATTCTCCCGGAACAAGGATCCTCCACCCAACTCCAGACTTGTTGACTGCGATTTCCCCAATTTGGGAAACTCGACTGGGGAATTCGTGCTTATTGGAGGACTGCACATATAAACCTGGCCCAAGACAGAGATGGGCCCACTCCAATCCTCTTTGTCAAGTCTTAACACTGCCTCATCCTCACCATCCCCACCCATCTTTTTCTTTCCCTTCCACTCAAGAGTATGAGCTCCTCTCAAGTCCATTCTCTCTCTCTCTGGTTTTCTCTCGAACTCTCTTATTAACCCCCCCCACCAATATTTAGGGGGAAAAGTGTAGTTTGGTGTAAAATGCTACAGTGTTGGTGCAGTGTTTGAAGACTAAACTGAGATGGGAGATTTTAGCTGCAACATTCAAAATTGACCATAGTACACACTAACACAAGGGTGGGGTTGGCAGATGCTGGACACTGCTGAGGGAGGAAGGGAGGGAGGAGGGAGGAGGCACCTGACAACACACTGGGTGCCTAGTCCACTATGGGGTGGGGAGAGGGCCAGCTGGAAGCCCAAACTTCACCTGCATGCAACCCACTTATGTAGTAAATCTCCATTTGTACCCTATAACTTTAAAATTTAAAAAAAATTTTTTAAATCAGATGTCAGGCAAACTATGGCACAGCCAAATCCATCAATAATGGATTTGGGGCCAGAGGTGTAAATCAAGTTAAGTTTTTGTAAATAAATATAAAAAAGAATTAGCTAACATTTACCCTTGACAGATACCATTAAAAAGTGAAAAACAACTCAGCTGCTGGAGAGGCTGTGGTGAAAAGGGAACACTTCTACACTGTTGGTGGGAGTGCAAGCTAGTGCAACCTCTGTGGAAAGCAGTGTGGTGATTCCTGAAAGCTCTAAAAATTGACCTTCCATATGACCCTGCAATCCCCCTACTGGGAATATACCCTGAAGAACACAAATCACTCTATAAAAAAGATACCTGCACACGTATGTTTATCGCAGCGTTGTTCACAATAGCAAGAACCTGGAAACAACCATGCTGCCCAACAAAAGAGGACTGGATTAAAAAAATGTGGTACATATACACGATGGAATACTACGCAGCTATGAAAAATAACAAAATCATGAATTTTGCCGCAACCTGGATGGAACTAGAGTCTATAATACTGAGTGACCTCTCACAGAAACAAAGATCAGAATATCACATGTTCTCACTCATATAATGGACCTTGAACATCCAATGTAATACTATAAGAAAATGACTGATGGTACTGGGAAATTATGGGGGGGGAGGGGATGGGATTAACAGTAGCTAATATCTATCTGGGACTGGGAAAACACCTCTTATCAATAGGGTGCCTGAATGAAACGTAATTGTACACCTAACCCTTAACTGTACCCCACAAAACGATAATAAAAAATACTGATTAATTATAAAAAAAAAGTGAAAAACAACCAAGTGAAGGGAGTTGGGGCCAGGAAGATGTCCCTGAGTAGACCTCCAGGGCCTCTGTGCAGAGCTTGTCACACTAAAGGAGGGGAACGTATATATTTCCATCTTGGATGTGAATTCCGTTTCTGAGGAGGAGGGAGGATAGCTCTTTTTCAGCTTTTTACAACTATGTACCCTGTCTGCTACAGAGAGGGTGAGCAAAAGATAATTATCTGGTTCCCTTTCCATTAAAGCCATGTGGAATAAACTACAGATTCATATAGATTTTTCTAATTCTAAAACAAATGTATGTAATGAGGATACTTTTGATATTTTAGAAAAGTATAACCAAGAGGAAAGGTTGCCCACAGTTTTAACAGAGACAACCACTGTAAGTCTTGTCATTTATTTTCTTCCACACTTTTGTCATCATCATCATCATCAGAAATATTTCAAACATTAAAAACAATACAAGGACAATGCAATAAACTCTCATGAATTCACCAGCCTTATGTAACTCATTTTAACATCTGGCCAAATTTATTTTGAGTTCCTACTTTCTTTTTTTTTAAGAAATAAAATACTCCGGGCGTGGTAGCTCATGCCTGTAATGCCAGCACTTTGGGAGGCAGAGACGAGTAGATTGCCTGACCCAAGGGTTTGAGATCAGCCTGGGCAAGTTGGTGAGAACTCATCTCTACAATAAGTAATAATAATAATAATAATAAACAAAAAAAGAAATAAAACACATACAGTAGAAGCTACTTCTCCCACTCTCTCCAAGGATACTCATTTGTCTAAAGTTGATGTACATAGCCCTAAGGATGGGGACAGCTGGGGGTTCCTAAGTGGGAGAGGGGGAGGGAGTTAGGGTTGAAAAGACACCCATTGGGTACCACGCCCCACTACCTGGGAGGTGGGCTCACTAGAAGCCCAAACCTCACTTGCACGTGTACCCCTTGAATCCAAAATAAATTTTTAAAAAGTTTACATGTATCCATCCTATTCATGGTTTGATTATATCCATAACAATATACAGGTTCAGTATTTTAAAATATACATACATCAAATCTCAGATTTTTGTTTTGCAAATTGTCCAGTTCATTCAACAATGTGTTCAAGATTTATTCATATTTATACAAATAAATCACATTCATTAATTTAAACTGCTGGTGATATCCCATTTTATTATTACCATTTATTCCTTCTCTTATTGTTGGATTCTTAGATTGTTTCCAATGTTCTGCCATACACACATGCACAAGTGTTAGAGTTTCTATGAGGTATGTTCTAGAAATGAAATTGCTATGGCATAGGGCAGAGCATCTTTAAGTCACCAGGCATTACCGATTTGCTCTTTAAAGCAGGCTATGAGAGTCCCCTTCTCTCACATTCTTGAAAACCCTTGATATTTTCAGACTTTTAAACTTCTTTCTATCTCTGTAGTACACGATCTCATTTTTATTTTAACTTACTTAGTTCCTAGTGAAGATGAGCATCTTTTCATTATGTTTACTTACTGTTTGGATTTCCTCTTCTGTAATTGCCTGTTCACAGTCTTTGCCCGTTTTTATTTTGAGTGTTTCATTTTTTTTTTCATATTTTTGAGTGTTCTCATTTATAATGATCTGTAGCTCTTTCTAAATCTTAAGTATTAAACTCTTTAAGGTGTTGCAGATATCATTTCCCAGTCTTTGGTTTGTCATATCATTTGTTTGTGGTGTCATTTGTAGTATATTTAGTATTTCTATGCATATATTTACTTAATTACTCTATATACAATTTTGTGTCCTGATTTTTCATTTAATATTAAAATATAAATCCTTTCCCACATAGTGTTAATGATTAAATAACATTATACATCCCCAGAATCATATTTTGCCCATCCATCTCTTTTTGTTGAACATCTATGCTGTGACATGCCTGTGGTTTTATTGTTGGCATTTGCTTATTCTTTCTTATTATGAATATTTCCTTGTTGAACATCTTTGTGTGTGAAGTTTTGGAAGATGTTTCATGACTTTCTGAGGCTATGTAGTTCCATGCAAGTTGAACTCCTGTATTAAAGGATATAAATATCCTTTGCCAAATTGCTTTTTGAAAGGCTATATCAATATGTATTTACTTTTGTGTCAGACAGGGCAAATCAGCCACAATAATCCCCAGTCTCTGGAGTAATACAGCAAAAGTTTATTTTCTACTTGCAACTAGTTTCAACACTCGTTGTCACAAGGATGTCTCTGCTCATCCATGTCACAAAAAGAATTCAGGGAATCATGCCCTGGCTCTTAAAACTTTCTTCTGGAAGTGATTAATGTCACTTCTCCTCATATTTCCTTGGCCATAGCAAGTTATATAACCATGCCCAGCTTCAAATGGCTCAGGGAAGTGAATTCTGCTGTGTACTGAGAAGGAAAATCAGAATCATTGTAAACAGCCCAAGCTTTCAGTGACAGAGATAGGAGGAAGTCCAGATGCACCATTTCTAAAACTTTCCAACAATTTTTTAAAGATGAAGAAAGGAGTCATGGTGAAATAATGAAATGAGTTTCTTAAGTCAGGTATAGTGGATCTGGGTCTCAGCAAAAGTCCTAAAAAAGAATAAATTGGTCTTTGCTACCTACATTCTTTTGTTAGTGTTTTATTTTGCAAAAATTGACTGGGCATGGTGGCTCACTCCTGTAATCTCAGCATTTTGAAATGCTGAGATGGGAGGATTGCTTGAACCCAGGAGTATGAGACTAGCCTGGACAACACGGTGAGATCTCATCTCTCCAAAAATAAAAAACATAAAAATAAAAAATTAGCTGGGCATGGTGGCACGTACCTGTAGTCCAGTACAGGTACTCAGTAGGCTGAGGTGGATGGATTACCTGAGCCCAGGAGGTTAAGGCTGTTGTGAGCCATGATTGTGCCACTGTATTCCAGCCTGGATGACAGATAAGACTCTAACTAAAAAAAAAAACCATATTATAAATATGTTATAACAAAGTGTATGTATATATATATGTTATTGGCACACAGGGAATTGGAAAAATAGTACACAGAATCCCATATACCCCTCATCCAACTTCCTCCTGGGTGATATCTCATATACCTATGGTACAATGTCAAGATGAGGTCATTGACATTGGTACAATACTGACCTTATTCCATTTTCACCATTTTACATGCACTTATTTATGTGTTTGTATATGTGTGTGTATACATATAATTCTATGCAACTTTTTGTCAGTATTGGGCAATGTTCCCACCATTTTATATTTATTTTTAGTTTTTTAGTTCCATGCAATGTGAACCTACATGTAGGTTCATGTAACTACCAACATGATCAAGGCATAGAACTCTTCCATCACTGCAAGACAACTCATTCGTGCTACCTCTCCAGATTTGCCTCCCAATCCCCCTCCCATTCCTGTCCTGTGGCCACCAC
The DNA here is from genome assembly GCA_027257055.1 of Cephalopachus bancanus. Classification (NCBI taxonomy): domain Eukaryota; kingdom Metazoa; phylum Chordata; class Mammalia; order Primates; family Tarsiidae; genus Cephalopachus; species Cephalopachus bancanus. The sequence continues at coordinate 1,675,076 of JAPVLO010000301.1, read as the reverse complement.
TAATCTGATCTCTATCTCTGTAGTTTCATGTAAGAGTTCAAGAATCTTATCTAAATGAAACTACATGGTATTTGACCTCTTGAAATTGACTTTTTTCCACTAACCAAAATGCCCTTGAAATTCATCTAGGTTGTTGAATGTATGAAGAGTTTGTTTCTTCTTATTGTTGACTAGTATTCCATGAGATGGATGTTCCAGTTTGTTTGATCATTCACTTGTTGAACGATGTTTGGGCTGTCTTCAGTTTTTGATGACTATCATAAGTAAAGCTGCTATGAACATCCATGTCTGCAAGCTTTTAAGGCTTTATTCCCCTGGAAAAAACACTCAAGAATGCAGTTGCTGGTTTGTATGGTAACCACGTGTTTAGTTTAGTTTAGTTTTTTTTTTAAAGACAGTATCTTACTCTATCATCCAGCAGGAGTGCAGTAGTGCAATCTTGGCTCACTGCACCGTGAACTCCCAGGATCAAGTGATCTTTCTGCCCCAGACTCTCAAGTAGCTGGGACTCTGGGAATGTACCACCACACCTTACTAATTATTTTTATTTTCTGTAGAGACAGGGTCTCCCTATGTTGCCTAGGCTAGTCTCGAACTCCTGGTTTCAAGCGATCCTCCCCCCTCGGCCTCCCAAAGTGCTGGGATTACAGGAGCGAGCCCCATTCTTGGCCTTCTTTAATGTTTTCTAAAATAATTTAACCATTTTTTTCCCTGGACTATGATATCTGAAAAAAAACATAAAGGAGATGGGAAGAGGTGATCCAATGCAGAACAGATTTTCTGACGTTATTTCTGTCAAGAATTAATTGAAAGAGAAAACAAGCCCAGAGGCAGAGGGATGGACTCAATGACTTCGTGAAGTCTTTGGCAACTGGATATGTCTAGGATTATGATAATGTTTATGTATTAACATTTATACTGGGCCATTTTAGTTGATTAGCACAATGCAATTACTAAAAATATGCAGCTGAAAGTTCTGGGAAATCTCTACGTTGCTAGGAAAGGCTAGATATGATATCATTTCTGATTTTCAACAATTTAATTAAAACAAACAAGCATATTACCGCTAAGTTATAATAGTTTCTTAGCATAGTTTACAATATGATAAAGAACCCAGTTTAATTACTTTAAACTAAGGACACTGAGAGGTAGTAACCTCATGTTCTTTGCTAACTACTCATTGGACCCTTCTCTGTTCATAAAAGAAAGATACACTCTCTTAAAATGAAGATTTCCCAGATGACCTGAGGATGAGTGCTTGTCTTCTCTGTTCTCTTCTTGCAGTCTTGGGGTCACAGCTTCCCTCCAGCAAGGGCCAGACTCCAGTGGAGGCTGAGAGGGCAGTGGCCTGCCCATCTGTGGAGTGGATCACAACAGGAACCCCCCACGCAGGCAAAAGACTTTCCGTATTTTTGAAATGCTACCATTGGAGATGGGTTCTTCTTCGGAGGAAGATTTAATCCTTGTTAAAATGCAGATTACTCTCAGTCTTTGAACCCGCTAATTATTAACAGCTACAAATGAATGAATATAATGTTCTGCATCCTTTCTTCAGAGCAGTGATCCTGAAAATATGGTCTAGGGAACCCCCTGGAAGTCCTCAACATTCATTCTGGGGTCTCTGAGGTTCAAACTATTCACTCATAATACTAGTACATTTCTTTTTTTCTTTTTTTTTTTAGTCAATATTTTTTATTATGATTTTGTGGGGTACAGTTAAGGGTTAGGTGTACAGTTACGTTTCATTCAGGCACCCTGTTGATAAGAGGTGTTTCACTAGTCCATTTCTTACCTTGTGCACACTCATTCTCTTGAATGTACAGTGAAATCTAAAAGTTACATGATATGTGATATTGTAACAGCTTGGATGCAGAAGCAGGTATGGAAATCCAGCAGTCTTCTCTTTCTTTTTTGTTAATAGAGACGAGATTCTTGCCACATCTCCCAGGCTGGCCTTGAACTCCTGGGCTCAAGTGATCCTCCTGCCTTGGCCTCCCAAAGTACTGGGATTACAGGTATAAGCCACCACACCTGGCCCCAACTGTCTTCCCTTAAGCCAAATATTTTAAAAATTTGCAAAAATGCAAAACAATGCCATACTCTTAATAATGTTTTTGTTTGGGAAAATATTTTCATCAAAAGTATACTACCTGTGTCAGCATTTTCTTTATTTTTGTTATTTTGGAAGTCCTAAGTAAATATTTAAAATTTTTTCCTCAGATTTACTTTCTAATACGGCAAATATCAATCGATACAACACACACAAAGAAACACTCTTTAAGGTCCTCACTTATTTGTAAGTGTGTAAAGGAATCCTGGGACCTCAAATGTCTGTTGTAGACAGTGTCAGAGTGGAGGGAACTTAGAAAGTATTAGATCCTTTCATATCATTTACAGAAAGTTGGTTGCAAAAGAGGTAAGGTGACTTACCTGATGTTCAGGTGACCTATTGCTGTGCTATACGTCACCCCAAAGCTTTGTGGCTGAGAATTCAACAACCATTCATTTTGCTCTTGCATTTCAAATTTGGACTGAGCATGGAGGGGGTGACATCTCTGCATCTCTGCCCCCCGTGATGCCTGGCACTTCAGTGGGGGTGACTCAGACGTCTGCACGCTGGTGCCACTGGAGTTCGCCAGATCTCTCTCTCTCTCTCTCTCTCCTCTCTCTCTCCCCCTCTCCTCCTCCCTCTCTTTCTCTCTGTCTCTTTCTCTACCTCTCTCTCCCCCTCCCTCTGTCATCTGCCCCTCTTTCTCCCTCCTTCTCTTTCCTTCTCCCTCCATTTCCCTTTCCCTTTCCCTCTCCTACTCGCTCTCTGGTCAAGTGGCTACTGGAGCTTCCTCATAGACAAGCAGGCCTAAAAGCTGGAGTGAAAGCAGCGTGACTTCTCATGACCTGGCTCTGGAAACCCCACAGCTTCTACCACATCTTATTGGTCAACCAAGTCACTGAGACGACCCCAAATTCAAGGGAAGAAACGTTAGGCTCCAAATAATTTGCGGTCATCTGAAATCTACCACAGCCTAGATGCTAGAATTAGCATGAGAAGACCAAAACGAGTATCCAGATCTCTGGATTTTAGTGCGGATGACGATTTGACATCCGCGGAAGGAAGAGGATGCAAAGAAAGAACCAAAGCGTGGAACCTTGTGTGAAGGAAGAACTTTTTTGGGAGAGCGGCAGAGACTAAGAACCATGTGAGTAACACAAGTACTCAAAAACCTGGAAAGGAGACTGCTAAGGAGAAGGACAGAGGTCATGGACTCTGATACAGAAGAGAAATTAATTCTTTTTTTTTTTTGAGTTGGAGTCTCACTCTGTCGCCCAGACTGGAGTGCAGTGGCCACTCCCGGCCACCACAGCCTCTACCTGCTGGGCTCCGGCGATCCTTCCACCTCAGCCTTCCACGCAGCTGGAACTACAGGTGCGCGCTACCAGGCCCGGCTAATTTTTTGATTTATTGCAGAGATGAGGTCTCGCCTGCCCAGGTGGGTCTCGAACCCACGGGCTCAGGCAATCCACTCACCTCAGCCTCCCAAAGACGCGAGATTACAGGCTGAGTCACCGAGCCTGGCTAAGAAATTAATTCTTGTTTACAGTGCTGAACTCTCTCTCTCTCTCTCCTCTCCTCTCTCTCTCTCTCTCTCTCTCTCTCTCTCTCTCTCTCTCTCTCTCTCTCTCTCTCCCTCTCTTCCTCCCTTTCCGACGGCAGGTTGGATCTATGGACAGGCCTACGCCACTTCTGGGAGCTCTGGCTACTAGAAAGTCCCTCTACAGAGCGGAAGTCTGTTTCCCGCTGACTTTCCCCTCAGTGGTTTCTAAGTTGTGCCTTGATATTGCCTTGGAGTAATATTGCAAAAGGTTCCTACTTGCTTCTTACATGGGATATTTAGCTATTCCAGTTTCACAGTCCTTGTGGGTTCCTTGATTCCAGGCTTTTGACTCTTCATGATAGCTTCTTAATTAGTTAATTAAATTTTAGAGATGGGGTTTCACTCTGTTACCTAGGCTGGAGTGCAGAGGCTCAAGTGGTCCTCCTGCCTCAGTCTCCTGAATAGCTGGGACTACAGGCCCACACCACCACTCCTAGCTAATTTTTAAAATGTTAGTAGCGACAAGGTCTCACTATGTTGCACAGGCTGGTCTTGAACTCCTGGACTCAAGTGATCCTCCAACCTCAGCCTCCCAAAGTGTTGGGATTACATGTGTGAGCCAATGTGCCTTATCCAGTATAGCTTTTTAAATTCCTCTCCCAGCCGGGCTCAGTGGCTAATCCTATAATCCCAGAACTTTGGGAGGCTGAGGTGAGTGGATTGCCTGAGCCTGCAGATTCGAGACCAACTCAGGCAACTTGGTGAGACCTCGTCTCTACAATAAATTTTAAAAAAATAATTAGCCAGGCATGGTGGCATGTGCCTGTAGTTCTGGCTACTTGGAAGGATGAGGCTGAAGGATCACCAGAGCCCGGCAGGTCGACGCTGGGGTGGCCATGAGTGTGCCACTGCACTCCAGCCTGGGTAACAGTGAGTCTCCAACTCAAAAAGTAAAAAATAAAATAAATTCTCCCCCTTCTCTGGTCACTCTCCTCTAAACTACCATAATTTGTCAATTGCTCTTTCAAAGTATTCACCAAGAGGGACGTGAGCAGTGACTGTTGGCCAATACACCTGCTACATCCTCTGTCCTTGTCATTATTTATGCACATTAATAACATTACACAGATCTCAACTCCTCCATCTTTTTCATGTGTGTTCTACTAACCGTGCTGCTCCCATGTAGTTTGTGTGTGTCTGCAAGGGCTTGTTTGTTTGTTTAGTTTTTCACTGAGCTTTGGAAATTCACTCTCATCCCTGGAAATTTCATCTCAATAAATCCAACCTGTCAATATCTTTTTGAATCCAGACTCTGTCACTCAAACCACTCACTATCCCATTTAGTTTCATATAATCTGCAGATTGGTTAAGTATTTGTTCTCTACTTTTGCCCAAATTGGTTATAAAAATGTTGAACCAGACAGAGCCCCGTGCCACTCCAAAGGAGACCATTTCTATGCTAACATCAGTTGGCTAATCCACATTCTCTGGGTTCATTTATTCACCTAACTGTTGTTAATTCATTTAATGGGACTACGGATTTCTCCATCTTGTCCACAATGATATCGTGATAGACCTGGATAAATGCCTTGTTGAAGTCCAGATCCATTATGTCTCTTGCATTTGGCTGTTCTCTAAATCCACTAACCCCGTCAAAGGAAATGAAACAAATCTGACTCTTCTTCAAACACGTCATGATGCTGATGATGTTGAGACTTCACTCATGTCCTTTTCTCTACCCAGAACCTTCCATTCCACCTTGTTCGCCTGACTGTTTCTGTTACTCAGCTGTTGCCTCTTCCATGGAACTTTGGTCCTTGACTCCAGGCATAATTATTTCATGCCTGGTTCATTTCCCCTATGCCCTTCTTCCATGGCATCCTGGCCCCAGTGTTTGCTTATGCCTGGTCTCCTCTCCTTCATTTTGAACGAAGCATGCATTATTTAAGAAACATTTGAGGACTCTAGCTCAACTGGATGCTGGTGCCCGTTGACAGTTACTTTACAAATCATTAAATTCCACATCCAGTCTAGCACCCACTGTGTGGTTGCTAAATACAACCCCCAATAAAAGGAAACAGAACCCCTCCACCAAGGGCTGATGCCAGGTCTAGGCAAAGCCAAAAGCACAAGCCGGGAACATCTAGGCTCGAGCCAGCAGGGAAGCTACCAAAGACCACAAGGGACTATCACAAGAAGTGAGACACCAGATTAAAGAGGTTTCCATTGGTCAAAACTTGGATAATTTGGGCATCAATAAAAATAATTACTGCAATGAAAAAAAATACACAAAGTATGTCTAAATCCATGAGTTCATAATACTGTAAATGAATGAATGAATAAATAAATAAATAAATAAATAAGCCCCACTAATGACCTTTGAAGGGTGCCAGAGAACAACCTCATTGTTCTGGAAAATGGAAAATATAGAGAATGAATTCAGTATTTCTCCTGTCTTTTCATACCTTACCATACTAACCGCATCCTAGGTACCCAAAAAACGATGAGCTATTCCCCCCCCTTCTCTCTTTCTTTCTTTCTTTCCTCCTTTCTTTCATCTCACTATGTTGCCCAGGCTGGTCTCGAATTCTGGCCTCAGGCCATCCTCCTGTCTCAGCCTCCCAAAGTGCTCAGATTACAGGCATGAGCCACTGAGTTTGGCCCTAAATTATTTGTTAATCCAATCTAAAATGTTACCTGTAGCTGTTGTTGAGGTCACCAGTTAGTTGTTTTCAGACCACACTTTCCTTCCCTTTCTAAAAATGTAAGTGTTTGCCAGAAGAGAGGGTTTTTTTTTTTTTCATCTCTACCTCATTCTCCATGATCCCACACAAACCACAGTCATTTGGTCATCTCACTGGCTGGTTCTCTTGGACCTCCAGAAGAGAGTCCTCGTGGACCTCATTAAAGTAGTTGGACCCTTTCCAATCTCTCTACACACGAGGCTCTGGTCCCTGCCACCAATGTTCACACTAATCCTTTCCATTCTGAAGTTCATTCTTTTTGACAGAAAGACAGAATTAAAATAGAAGTTTTATTCAGTTTTCTCTATCATTTCTCAACATTGAAAAAAATCCATTCCTTTTATCATCTAGCTCTAAATGTAAGAAAAATGCCCCTTGTCATCATTAGATTTTTTTTAAACTTTATTTTATTATAGAGATGTGGTATATAAGTCAGGATTAGGTACATAAGTAATCTACATGCAGGTGAAATTTAGACCTCCAAGCTGTTCTCACTTCCCCTGGATTAGGACCAGGTATACTTTGTGTAGATTTTTATTATTATTTATCTATTTTTTATTTATTTATTTTTTTGTGTTGGAGTCTCACTCGGTCGCCTGGACTGGAGTGCAGTGGCCGCTCCCGGCCACCGCAGCCTCGGCCTGCTGGGCTCCGGCGATCCTTCCGCCTCAGCCTTCCGAGTAGCCGGAATTACAGGCGCGCGCTACCACGCCCGGCTGATTTTTTGATTTATTGTAGAGATGAGGTCTCACTGCCCAGGCGGGTCTCGAACCCGCGGGCTCAGGCAATCCACTCACCTCAGCCTCCCAAAGGCGCGGGATTACAGGCTGAGCCACCGAGCCCGGCTCTATTATTTTATTATTATTATTATTATTATTTGAGTTGGAGTCTCACTCTGTCGCGTAGGCTGGAGTGTAGTGACACCCTCACTCATGGCCATCCCAGCGTCAACCTACTGAGCTCCGGTGATCCTTCTGGCTCAGTCTCCCAAGCAACTAGAACTACAGCGTGTGCTACCGCACCAGGCTAATTTTTGTTTTATTGTAGAGACAAGGTCTCGCCAAGTTGCCCAGGCTGGTCTCGAACCCTCAGGCTCAGGAAATTCACTCACCTTGGTCTCCCAAATTGTTGGTATTACAGACTGAGCCACCAAGCCAGGCCCCTATTTATTATTTTTTTAAATTTTAATTTAATTTAATTTTTTTTAGTCAAAGTCTCACTCTGTTGCCCAAGCTGGAGTGCAGTAGCACACTCATGGCCACTGCAGCCTCGACCTGCTGGGCTCAGGCAATCTTTCCGCCTTAGCCTTCCAAGTAGCTGGAGCTACCAGCACACGCCACCATGCTCGGCTAATTTTTTTATTTATTGTAGAGATGAGGTCTTCCCAAGTTGCCCAGGTTGGTCTCGAACCCATGGGCTCAGATAATCCTCTCACCTCGGCCTCCAAAAGTGCTAGGATTATAGGTGTGAGCCATCGCACCCAGCCTCAGAGATGCTTTTAACAACCATGTTGCCTCCTGCAGAGCTATGGACACGTTGTGAGATCTTCTTCTGAAACCCAGAGGACAATGGGAGAGCACAAAGGCAGTTCCCCACTACCGCAAATTATGCAGCCATGTTTCCCATTTTGTGGGAAATCGCAGGGGTCAGCACATCCAGAGTGCAATAGACAAACCTCACCCTGGGAAAACTACCTTCATGATCATGGTAGCTCCCCTGACAGGTAAGCATAGATTTTTATTTTTTGAATGAAGCTAGACTTTGGCATTTTGACTCTGGGTTTGTGGGTATCTGTTATTCTTAAAAATTACCTATTCTTACTTTTGCCTTTGTGCATAGGGTCAATTTCTTTTGGCAATCTCTCCCTTTTCTTAAGAATTTTTGTTCATTTGCAATAGCACAGCAGAGAGAGAACAGGGAAAACTTTAGTTATGGAACTCCACGATGCTGATGAGTATTGGAATGCTGATACTGCTATATTCTCTGCAAGTGTAAACTTGGACCATCTTCCTGGAAGAGAATTTTGCAATGTACCCCCAAAGCCTTTTAAAACTCTGTGACCGAGGAATTTCACGTTTAGGAATTGATTCTGAGTATATGGATGTGCACAGCAATTTAGACAAAAGAATGTCCAGGAAAACATTTTTAGTGTATTTTAAAAATTAGAAGTAACCTAATGCTCAGCAAACAGGTATGATTCAATCAACTATGGTTTATCCTATAGAGAGTTACCATGCGGTCATAAAATATGATCTGTTAGAAGAATATTTTATATTATGGGAAGATGCTTAAGATATTATGGGAGGGGGAAAGTAAGTTACAAAGCCTTTCAAAGTGAATATTTCTTATTTTTTTAAAATTGTATTTATGCACCAAAAAAAAAAAAAAAAAGACTGAAAAGTAGCCAGTTGTGGTATCTCATGCCTGTAATCCCAGGCAGGAAGATTGCTTGAGTCTAGGAGTTTGAGACTAGCCTGGGCAACATAGCAAGACCTCTTCTCTACAAAAAATATTTTTTAAAAAATTAGCCGGGTGTGATGGTGTGTGCCTGTAGTCCCAGCTACTCGGGAGGCAGAAAGATTGCCTGAGCCTAAGAGGTCAAGGCTGCAGTGAGCCATGATGGAGCCACTGCACTCCAGCCTAGGCGATAGAGTGAGATCCCAACTCAAAACAAACACGATTGAAAAGTTATATAAGAAAGTTAAAGTATTTATCTCTTTTTTATTCTTTTTTCCTCACACATGCTGTAATATTTTCTGTAATGAGTATTTATTATTTTGAATAAGAAAAAAGAAGTAAGTAATAAAAACAAGAAGGGAGACCCAGGGCCAGCTCTGGCCATGCTGCCATCCTCCCTGGGTTGGGCGAGTCTGCTCTGGCCTGACCATCTCTTGTGTAGTTCTATCATTAAAGATGACCTTCCCTTGGAGGGTTTTTGCTGCCCCATCTCCACCCACAGAGACAGAGGCAGCATCACTGAGCCCCTCAGACATGGGGGACTCCAGAGGGGGAAGAAGGTCGTTGCCCAATAGCTGCTGAATAAGGAATCTGCCCCTAAAACACGGGCTTAGGCAGGGCAAGCCCAAGACAAACGGTCTGGCCTCAGCTCTGTCTCTGGAAGGGCCTGGTCCGGCTCATCTAGGGCTGTTGTGGCACCTGGTGGCCCACTTCTCCTCAATGACACTTCTCATTCCAGAGGGTTCCCTAGGATTTGGGGTACAGTCCTTGGCCTCTGCTGTACAGGCTCTTGTGTCACTCCCTGTGCTATCCTGTCTGTTATTATGACCCGTTTCCTTCAAAGCAGCTCTTCTTTAAAATCTCTCTCTCTCCCCCCTCCCTCAAGCCCAATCTCAAATGGTAAAGGTTTACAAATAAGCGAGGGAGATGGCAGTGAGTTTGTGGTTAAGACCCTTAGCCTTAAAATTCTCTAGGCTGTTGTTTAACTAACCAGTAAGCAAAACAAATGAGAGGGAGGGAGGGAAGGAGGGAGAGATAAAGGGAGGAGCTGGGAGAGATCTTGTGTGTTTAGAAAGAAAATAAATATTCTCCATTACATCCACCAGGGGAAATAGTAGAAACAGGCGTCACTGTAACCACTTTATTGTCTCCTGTCTCCTGAGGTCTGGAACACATGGTGCCTGTCCCTGATACTGGGCCGCATTTACTTCTAAATTCTGAATCAGCTGAAATTCAAATTAAAATGCATACTGCAGAACTATACTGGCAACCCCAGAAACCTCCTAAGTAAGGCAAAACAGTACAAACGACAAAACAACAGGATCTTTTAAAACCTAGAAATGAAAAGGGTTTCATACTTGCATGCCTACAAGTATCTCAAGGCTGAGGAGTTTAAGACAGCGAATGAATCCAGGGTTTCCGGCACGCTTCTCAGTTAGACCAGACTGTGATATTGGAATGAATTCTGGGTACGATGGCAACAACAGAGAGCCCTTGAGGGACAGAAACAAAACCAGCTTTCTTGTGGGAGGAGGAACTGTGTAGCTTCATGGTGTGACAGGAGCAACACAAGGAAGCATCAACTAAGACAGCTGCTTCCACTTCTAAGATGCCTGTTAATTCACCATCAGTTCTTCCTTCCTTTGTGACCTAGGATCTTGGCATCTTCATTTGAAAATATGCCCAGGAGGGATAACACACACAATCCTAAGACCATAATGGAAAGGACAGAGGAACAGAGACCCTTCACTCTCCCCTCTCCTGTTTTCCACGGCGCCCTCTTTCATTTTTGCTTGGTTTTCAGTCAGAATCTCACTCTGTTGCCTAGGCAGGAGTGCAGTGGCACCATCACGGCTCACCGCAGCCTCGACCTCCTGGGTTTAGGCGATCATTCCGCCTCAGTCTCCTGGGTAGCTGGGACTACAGGCGTGCACCATAACACTTGGCTAAGTTTTTAATTTTTTGTAGAGACAAGGTCTTGCTATTTTGCCTAGACTGGTGTCAAATTCCTGGGCTCAGGCAATCTTCCCTTCTTGGCCTTCCAAAGTGCTGGGATAGCAAGCATGAGACACCATGCCCCGCCCCTCTTTTCTAATCTCTAAATACTGCCTTTGATTTTCCACCACACACATTACCCCTTATGTTCTTTCTTTTGTACAAGAATGTATGTAAAGAAGATTCCCCACCCTCAAATTAATGAACCGAATGTTAGCATGGATTCCAGATACTGCAAGTTCAGTGCCCAAGCTTTCCTGTGGGGTTCCCCTCTTCCAGTCCAGTGACTCCCCTTCTGCTCAGACCCCTGCATTCTTGGGTTTATACCATCTCAAAAATCAGCTTTTGAGGTAAGATGTGAACCACTTCTACTCCAAGGTGCAGAGTTCTAGGTATTTGATAAATATAGGCTGAGCGAGTGAGGGAATGAATGGCTGATTCCAAAAAATGCTACCAAACCCAGAGAAGTAAGTGTGTCGATGAGGGTCACTAGACCCATGCTACCAAAGTGAAGATCTGGCCAGCAGACATGGGAGAGCATTTTTGTTTGAGGCATCTTCTTGGATTTCCTGACATCCCAGCACCGTGCAGGACTGGGAGTTGTGCTGCTGTAAGACTCTACTTCCCTAATGTCTCTGGAATCCCATCTCTTCTCTTCATACTACACTGCTACTCTTTGGCTGGAGGACCCATCGTTTCTTGCCTAGCATTGTGCTCCAGTCTTCTGATTTGTCTCTTGGCTTCTCTGCTCTCTCCTCCTCTCCTCCCCAAGTCACACTACACTACAGCCACAGTTCTGCAGGGTCTGATTCCAGGAGCTCTCTTGTATCTCATCACACTCCTCTTACTTTGCTCCCTCCATCTCTCCTGCTCTAACCTAAAACTAAACTGAACTAGTTGTAAATTTCTGGACACCCATGCTGTCTCTGGTGTTGGAGTCTTTGACTATTGCTGATATACCTGGAACCTTCTCCTTTTCCACTCCACCACCATCTTATTTGTTCACTCCTACTCACCTTTTAGTACACAGCATAGATGTCTCCTCTTCCTGAAGTCATCCTGACACCCTGACATGTTCACTGGGGATCTACTGGGGTCTTGTATCCATGGCACCCTCACTCTGAAACTCAGGTTGACAAAGCAGTCACCATCTAGAGAACAGAAGATGACAAAAGAGTGAGGATGGAGACCTGGATGCTAGCTCTTCAAGTTTCACCCAAAAGTCGCACTTAATACTTCCATTCAATTTCCCTTGGCCAGAGCAAGGCACCAGGCCATATCTGACTTCTAGGGGAAGGGAAGAGAATCACGTTGTGCCCAGAAGCGAGGAGGGCCAGACCTATTTGCTAAAGAGTACTAGTGATGTACACATTCACGTAAGCTGAGGCCTGGAAAATCCCTGATGGATTTGATGACCTTAATGAGAAACGTGTAATTTGCTTGAAGCAGAAGCCAGACTAGAGGGAGCTATAGAGTGATTGAGGAAAGAAGGCGTAAGGACAAGGACAAAAGACAACTCCTTCCCAGTAAACGGCAGAGGCAGAAGAGTGATGAATGTTGGGGGAGTGTGGCCAAGGAAGGATGAAGGGTTGGTTAGTGACAAATATGAGTGTGGCTCGAGCATGTTTATGGGACATGTGTCCAGATGAGCAGATGGATGTTTGAAGCCCCATGAGAGAGACAGAATTGGGGAGGGCCCCTGAGCTAGTGGGAGAGATGAAACTCCAAACCATGATGGAGGGACTGACCTTAGATGAGAATAGGCTTCCCTGCTCCACACAGCAGGATCAAAGGAGGAGTGAACAGGTATGGTCATTGATCCGTGTATGGGTTAAAAAGTAGGACACTGAGGGAATCTTGTCTATGAGCTTCATTGTGAAGGTAAATTATATAAAGCTATCATAACGTGTTCATTCCACTTGGAAAGATTTGGAAAATTGAGAGAGAGAGAGAGAGAGAGAGAGACTCCTTTGTAACACTTGTGGTTTCCTACAACAATGGTTTGGGGGGTGTTAAGCATATTGCCTCTGTATCCCATCCCCCAAATAAGCCCCACTTCAGCCACCAGGAAGGCAGTCACCATCAGTTCTTCCTTCCTTTGTGGCCTGGGCTCTTGGCATCTTCATTTGAAAATATGCCCAGGAGGGATAACACACACAATCCTAAGACCATAGTGGAAAGGACAGAGGAACAGAGACCCTTCACTCTCCCCTCTCCTGTTCTCCATGGTGTCCTCTTTCCTTTTTTATTAACTGCCAAATGCAATCTCCTAAGCACACATATAAGCCCAGTGGAAAATGGCTCATTTATAGTAGATGGTAGAAGGAGTTTTCCTATAGCTGTTAAATGAAAATCTGTTTCTGTCCAGACTCATCCAAAACTATACTGGGATATTATCAACCCAAAGGCCTTGTTCTTACTCTCTTCCCATCTTCAACCTAAAAATGACTTCTCAGTCTGTCCTATACTCACGCAGAGTGGTGCTGTGTGAGCACACAGCACCACTTGGCTAAGAAGACTAAACTTGCCTGGTCATTTTCTTTGGAGCAGAAGACATCTTCAAGGTCTCAGGACGTGGCTGTTCCAGTTATTCTGGTAGCTGCTGGTCCAGAATATCTCGATTCTCTCCACAAGTGCTCCCCTGCACCCTGCAAGCTTGATCTGGGCTCCTGGTTGCTTTTTTTCCCTTCCTTCTTCAAATAGCCCCCTCCCTTCCTGGGGTTAGACAGACAGGGCTTCTTGCCTAATTTAATTTTGTTTCTCCTTTCTTTGTTACAAGCAAATGTCACTTTTACATCTGTGTCACTCTTACATCAAATGCCCCATGTCTCCCCCCACCAGCCCAGCAGATGTTACTGCTATTAGCCAAACTCCAGCCAAAAGGTAACAGGCAGCCCCCTCTGCTAATGATAGCATGCTGGGGGTTGAGAGGAGGAGAGGGGAGCAGGATTGGGGCTTCTCCATGAAAAGGTCCTTAAAAGATTGGATACTGGAGTCTGTGCACTGTCACCTACACAGAGCATAGCACTTACCCATGGGGGCACCTCTAAAGTTAATACGGATACAGAACATCATCTATGAGTTAGCCATAAAGGTCCAACCCAAACCCACAGAGCTAACCCAGGGCCTTTTAAAGTTATATCACCCTGAACATACAATATTTATATACAAGAGGGAGGCACCATATTAGTCATGCATCAATACTATACAGAGCATAAGACAAAACATGACATTAACCCATCTGATGCAAATATGCCTTCCAGTAAGTTCTTTTTTTTTTTTTTTAAGTAGAAAGAAGTTTATTATTCACCTTTCGGACTAGAAAGGGGGCTGACACTCAGAGGCAAGCACAGAGGTTAGATTAGAAAATACAGCTTATTTAGAAAGTAAATTAGAAAGAAAGAGGAGATTCACCTCCCCAGGGTAGGGGAGGGGGCCAAAGCCAGGTGACAGTCATAGCTCAAAGAGCGTACAGCCACATCAGAGTCTATCAAGACAATGGCCTGTAATTCTTAAAAATGGAAATTCTCTGCCTTTTTTTTTTTTTTTTTGAGTCAGGGTCTCACTCTGCCACCCAGTCTGAGTGCAGCGCGATGTCATGATCACAGCTCATCTCAGCCTTAATCTTCTGGGTTCAGGCAATCCTTCCACCTCAGCCTCCTGAGTAGCTGGGACTACAGGCATGCAACCACCTGGCTATTTTTACTTTTACTTTTGGTAAAGATGCGGTCTCACTGTTTCCCAGGGTGGTCTCGAACTCCTGAGTTCAGCAATCCTCCTGCCTCAGCCTCCCAAAGTAGTGGTATTACAGGCCTGAACCACTGTGTCCAGCTTCCAAGCCTGCTTTTTGATTTGTCTACCTCCTTCGAAATGCATTATAAACAGGCAGTGAAAAATGGTGTCTATAAATTCCAAAGTTAAGTGTTTAGTATATAATTCAAAGAGACTCTACCAACATCATCATCCTCATTGCTATCACCATCATTATCACCATCAACACACAGTTCCTCAGTCACTAGATTCTTTCCAGGTGCCAAGCACTGTGTTAATTGCTTTGCATAGACTATTGTCAATCAGTTAATAATTGTTAGTCTCACAGTGCCAGGAGGTTACCAGAACCTCAAAGAGTTCCTATTATGAAACATGGGTCTTATGGTTGCTAGGCAAATGGAAAATGTGGTCGAAATTCCAAAACGCTGGGAGAATGCAGTAGGGTCAGCAGGCTTGGGGTGGTTGTGGTTGGTTTGCTTTGTATTTTGGGGACCTGATGTCCCAGGATGAGCTGTGTGGGTTATTTTCTTAGTGCAGGTGATTTCTGTCTGCAGAAATCTTTTTGGAGAGACCCAAGAACCAACCTGGCCTTTTCATTCCCGGGTTGAGAGAATCATTGTTTCTGAGTTGAGTCTTTGCCAGGCAGTGGGGCTGGGCCACGCTGGGATGATTTGGACGCAGCATCAAATAAAGCAATCAAAAAGAAAATTCCTCTGAAACTCTCACTGGTATTTAATATTTTATTCATTCCCATGTTATTGTGCTTTGCCTGCGGTAAAACAGCCTCAAAACAGCCTCGTAGGAGTGAGGCATGAGGCAGCTGACAAGCATTTTCCCATGAACCCTACTACAACACAATGGCATTTTGTTTGCTGTTTTGTTTCCTTGTCTTCTAACATTCTTTCTGACTTTCAAGGAAAAAAAAAAAAGAAGAAGAAGAAGAAAAAGAAACGCTCTTGTGAATGGAGAAGAAAAGGAAAGAAAAGTTTCTTTTAAACTTTCAACCTTTTTCATTTGGAACTGGGTGTAAACATTTTTTTTCTCATGGTATATATGCTGGTCATCTTTTCCTTTTTTGTGCTTTAAAGCAGCCTTTTTTTCTCCTTTTTTCACACAGCCCTGTCTTTCCATTATTGATTCAGAAAATCGGCAGGGAAAAAAAATCAACCGTGTACACATATCAAGAAAGAGAAGTCAGAGGAAGATGGATCAAACCCATCCATCTACCCACGCGGCCATTTATCTATCAATCCATCTCGCTACCCACCCGCCTCTATTAAAATAAATAGCGGGCACTGTACACATTGCTGGTTGGCTGAAGTTGTGATCTGGACAAAAGGTCTGTTTGGGGAAAGGATGCTGAAGCTCTAATTCTGTTTGTGCCGGTTGAAAATCAGGAGGGGTTTTTCTACACTTCACTCTTATTAGATTATTTCTTATAGATGGTTTCTTTTTTCCTCCCAGACGCGTGGTGGAGGCTGCTAAAGCAGTTGGTCTATAGTTGGGATAATTAAATTAACCATTTGGTACAACTTTTAGGGGAGAGCTCGCGTGTAGAAAGCACAGCTGGAACAAAACAGGGCGCTGGGGCTGGGGCTCCGGCCTGGCCCGGCCCCGCAGGCCTTTCATCTTCCAGCAGAAGCAGGACCCCGGGCCACAAAAGACGGGCAGGGGGACCATAGGCCAGGGGTGGGGGGGAGAGACGGTGACACCGAGCAAAATAAACCTACAAGGCTTACAAAGGGGAAGATGAAGTCAAGCGCATTTGCTCATCCGACCGTGCGTCCAGGCGCTGAAAGGCCCCCTCCCACAAAGGCCCGAACTCGCGGCATCCCGACCCCAGCGGCGAGGCCGGCACCAGGGGGCGCCCGGACGTGGCCGGCGCGGCGGGGCGCCCCGGGCCGCGGGGCTAGGAGGGACCGATCCCGGGACTGGCGACTCGCGATGGTCCCGACTGGGCCTGTCCCGCGTCTGCCCTCCCGGGCACCCTCCGCGACCCGGCCTGGTCCTCCCCGGGGCCTCTGGGCGGGATCCTCGCTCGCACCCTCGGCTCCTCCCTGCGCCCCCCTCCGGATGCACACGGAGCTCCTCGCCCCAACACTCCCTTCCGCACCGGACCTGCCCAAGGGCCACCTCGCCACCCAGGAGCCCTCCTCGAAAGCCGCCGATGCTACTCTTCTACCCCAGCTCCCTGCACCCGCGATGTCCTCCTCTCGCCTCCCTTCCTTCCACCCCCCAGGGCTGCGGGGCCCGGAGACTGTTGGCAAATGGGGGCCCAAGGTGGAACTGCTTGGGGCTCCGGGCCGGGCGGTGGTTCTTGGGGCTCCGGGTCGGGCGGTGGTTACCCGGCGCAGCGCGCGGAGACGTGTCCCGGCGCATCGAGGCGCGGTGTGAACTTGGTTATCGCCAGGCATAGGCCTTGGGGCCGACACCCGTCGCCCTCTGGCCACCCCATGCCACCCTCTTTTGCAGAGAAGAGCGCTTACAATTGACACCAGCCCGAGGAGCGCGCCGGCGGGGGGCCACCCAGACCCGTCACCCCCCCCCCCGCGCCCACCTCCCCCAGTGCGGGCCAGGGCTGCGGGGTAGCGTTGGAGAAATCAGGTGGCCATCCCCTACACCTCCCCCCCGCCGCCTCCCAAATCTGAGGGAACGAAGAAACTTGGACAATTTCAGCTTCGTGCTTGACGACCTACCCCCCACCTCCCTTGGGTGGGCGGGGAGGGGGCGAGCGTGGGGAAATTCCATGTGTGGAGTCCATGGGGTACCAGCCGCCTCCCGCTCCAAATGCAGACTGGTATTCAAGAGCGCGGCATGGAGACACGTCCCCGCGGCAACAGCACTCGGATTCGCATCCGTCTTCGCCGCCTTCAGGTTTAGGGGACTGAAGACAGATGCTTGTGTCCCCTTTCTCCTCTTGTCTGGTGACCATAAAGAAAAGCCATTTAGCGTGTTGCAATCTGTTTCCCGCCGCAGTAAAACCTTGTACACATTTATTTTCATCTCACCCCCATGCACAAAAAAGTGCACACTGGCCACCAAGGGCCCTTCTTTATCAAATACGCATCGTACAACATACAACGGCAATAAAACCATCAGCCTCCCCATAAAACGGTCAGCGAGCTCCCGCGCTCTCCCTGCACGCCCGACCCGGCGCGCGTACCCTCACGACCCGAGGACTCGCGACCACCCGAAACCAGCCTGAAACTCACCCCGCAGAAAGGCGCAAGGCTGGGGGTCCGCGGTCCCGGTGTCATCCATTACCGCGTCCACAGCAGTTTACTGCGCAATAAAACACAGCGGCGGTGGAGCGCGCGCGCCCATCCGCTCCCCGGCGCTAGCATCGAATTAAACCACTTAGTTTGGCAAACACTGAACGCCTAAATGCCCCTATAAAGACTTTATGAGTTTGTTACTTTAATTACTGACTTGTTACAGAGCACATAAAGGGGGTAATGAATGCAATAAAACTAATTATCCACACATTTAATTCATATAAAATATCCAGGGTTTACACCGCACGGCGATTCAGCTACGCATCCCCCTCTTGTCCACCGAGAGGAAGAATTTAATGAAATAGTTTCCTTATTCTGCTGGAGCCTAACGAACCAAATGAAAATTACCCTCGGCTTAAATCACGGGGCCACCGAGGTCCACAAATCACCGCTGGCTTCTTGTCTGCGCCGCTACCAGCACCCAAAGGCCGGAGGAACCGGACAAGGAATGCGCCTGACTCGGATCCCTTGCCTGGGCATTTGGACGGCAAGGATTGCTCCCACCGCAGCCCGAGACTGACAGGGCGAGCAGACAGCCCAAGGTCCTGTTTTCGGAGCCTTGGGTGTGTGGGGGAGACTGTGGGCACCTGGAAAGAAAAAAGTAGAGGCGGAAAAAAAGGGAGAGAGCGCCCGAGAGAGAGGAGAGGGGACACACTCGGGTACACTTCATGCCCGCCTGTCGCTGATGGCTTGATGAAAAGGAACGCGCTTGCGGAACCCCCAAACCAAGCAAAGGCGAGACCAGACCTGAGCGCAAAGAACCCATCGGTCGAGAACCCAGATGTTTTGCATTCAAACGCCTTCATCAGATTTTAATTTTACTTATTTTTTAAACGGCTGTATACCCCGAGTCTCTCGGAAGCACAATAAGTGGCAAGCAGAAATGCAATTTATAAGATGCTCTCTTCTTTCTTTCTTTCTCTTCCTTCCTTCCTTCCTTTCTTTTTTTAAAACCCTCTACCAGGTGTATTTTAAAGGAATCGGCTTATCATCGTCATAAACCCCCTCGGCCCACTTACTCGATGTTACAGGGCACCCGAGTCTTGCCAATGCCCCAGTCCTTTATAACATTTCATGCACTTTGGGGGGTAGGCTTGTTGTTAAATTGAGCGTGTAACACTCTTACAAAACAGGTTTTCTATGACATCAAGGTTTCTTCTCCCCAACCAAGGGGGGAAAAGAGAGAGAGAGAGAGAGAGAGGACGAAGATGGGGGGAAAACACACACTATCTCAATTTATGCCTAAGGTATATGATCAGTTAAAAAGGCTTAAAAGCTCAGGGAAATTGGATCACGGAGAATCGTCACCCAACTTTCATTATTTCCAAGTAGTGTGATTGAATTAAAGGGCAGGGAGCTGGTTAGAAGGGAGGATCAGGGGCTCGGTGCGTAATGGTGTGGTATTAAATTCTAATTAGAGATGCAGGAATCGATGATAGGGAGGTTGGACAGCTCGGTTCCCCAGTGCCAGCCCAATAGACGGATGAGTTATTGTCATGTAAAAAGCGCCAGCAATAAGACCAACCGCTTTGCTATTGTCCAAGTGGAAAGAGCCAAGTTTATTATGAGGACTATATGCTCTAGAGACCTCAGACAAGGCATCTCATAGGAGGCTTTTTTCACAAAACGAGGCTCTGCCGGTAGTAAGGAGGCCAGTGTGGAGGCAGGCGTGGAGCCGCGCGCATCTCCCCGCTCCAACCCGCGCCTCCGTCTCCACCTTTTATTTCGTTTTTGCACTTGGCTGAGCCATCCAGAGCCTTTTCAATGTATAAGATGGAGTATTCTTACCTCAATTCCTCTGCCTACGAGTCCTGTATGGCTGGAATGGACACCTCGAGCCTGGCTTCCGCCTATGCAGACTTCAGTTCCTGCAGCCAGGCCAGTGGCTTCCAGTATAACCCGATAAGGACCACTTTTGGGGCCACGTCCGGCTGCCCGTCCCTCACGCCGGGATCCTGCAGCCTGGGTACCCTCAGGGACCACCAGAGCAGTCCATACGCCGCAGGTAAGGACCGCCAGGTTTCTCCGCGGTGGAAGCCGCCTTTCCGCTCGTATATAGGAAGCCTTGATTGCATTTGAAAATGGAAATGTGTTTAGTATTTACCAAACGAAATTTGCTTACACAAATGAAAGAATTTATCACGTTAGAAGCGATTGCAGGGAGGGGTAATTCACTTACAGGGTTACACTATCCTAGTCACACCCGAACCGCCAACAAAATTATCTTAAGCTGCCAAAATGATAGGCATAATTTATTTACTTTGCGATGAGACGTAAAGCTTAGAAAATAATTAAATAACAAAGAGTAAAGCTCATTACTGGCAGTGTCTCTCTCTCTCCCTCTCTCTTTTTTAAGAATCGACAGCGCCTCACACCTCTCTGGCTGGTCATTTTTACAATCATTTCTTCAATTTATGATCATTACTGTTTTTGTTGCAGCACTCTCCCCCCGCAACTTTAGGGACGGGTCAACTTCTGAGAATTGTAAAGTTCCAAGAGTACCAGTGTTTGAATACTTCTTCCCCGGCTCCCGGACATGCCGACTGATGTTTTTGGACTTTTTTCCCCCCTCTCTCGTTTTTCCTGCTGAAAGCGCTCCCCCGTGTCCTGGGTCTCAGTCGGTCTCCAGGTTGCTGGTTCAACCCACCCAAAGGCACTTGTGTCAGAGAGTACCCCGCCAGAGCCCGAAATTCTCGCTCCTGTTTCCAAACAGAACTGATTCGTTTGATGGCTTTTCGGCTCCCGGGCGACCTGATCTTGGAGTTTCGTGTGCCGGCTGCCCGGCCCGCATGCCGCTGTGCGCTTTGCTCATTCTCTGTCTCCCTGTCACCTTTTAGTTCCTTACAAGCTCTTCACCGACCACGGGGGCCTGAACGAGAAACGCAAGCAGCGGCGCATCCGCACCACCTTCACGAGCGCGCAGCTCAAGGAGCTGGAGAGAGTCTTCGCAGAGACCCACTATCCGGACATCTACACCCGGGAAGAGCTGGCCCTGAAGATTGACCTCACCGAGGCGCGGGTCCAGGTACGCGCACCGGGAAGCCGACCCCGCTCCTCCGCACGTGTCCGGGAAGGGGTGCGGGTGGTGAAGTTCGAAGCACTCCCTGGGGCCTCACAGAAGAGCCCAGGGACCGGGACGATCGGAGGGGTTGGGCTTGGCGTGGCACGGAAGGATCAGGGGCGCGCGCTGTGCTGGCAACGTATTCTCAGATGCAGTGTTCCCGCCCGAGCAGAGAGGCATCTGGGCCTTGGGACCCGAGTGAGCGAGGCAACTTTAGGGACAGGAAGTGCTCTGTGGGAGGAGGGTGTGCAGACTTTTCGCTTGTGTTTTTTGCCAAATGCTTCCTAACTTAAGCGCCTTTAACCCGGCGTCACGGCGCGTAGGGGCCTTTTCCCGGGAGCTATGACTTGCATCAGGGTCGCAAGGGGTCTGTGACTCCTTGAAGGTCAGGGCTCCCGGCTTACTCCAACAGTGAGGGACACAGGTGCGCTCACAAGCCGGCCCGGCGCCTCTTTGGGTGAGCCCCCTGCGGAGGGGCGGTGCGCACGGTCGCGCGCTCCGTGGGGCCCAGAAGTCAGGGATGGGCAGCCGGTACCAGAGCCTTAGGTCTCTTCCTCCTTCTACCAACTAGACCTGAGGCCTAGGGGAGGATGGCGAGCTTGGGTTGCCCAGGAAGCAGACTGAGCAAAGGCCCGCTATAATAAGGGCTTGCATTTCAGGATCTTTCTGGGACCTTTCTACCTCTCCTGCAAGCTACCATTTCCCTGGCGTGCTCAGTTCGTCCTAAGAAAGGCTCCCCGAGGATGCACTGTCAGCAAGGAGGACTGGGTGCACGCGGGAGAGACCGCGGCACAGCGGGAAGGGGAGCGTGTTAAAACGAGCTGCAGGGAACATGGGCCGCCCTAACCAGCGTTCTCCTTTCCCTCTCCCTTCCTCCTGCCCTGCGTCCCCGTCCCCTTCCCCACCCCTCCCGGACCAGGTGTGGTTCCAGAACCGCCGCGCCAAATTTCGCAAGCAGGAGCGCGCGGCGGCGGCCGCGGCGGCGGCGGCCAAGAACGGCTCGTCGGGTAAAAAGTCTGACTCCTCCCGGGACGACGAGGGCAAGGAGGCCAAGAGCACCGACCCGGACAGCACGGGGGGCCCGGGCCCCACCCCCAACCCCGCCCCCAGCTGCGGGGCGAGCGGCGGCGGCGGCGGCGGGCCCAGCCCGGCGGGCGCCCCGGGGGCGGCGGGGCCCGGGGGCCCGGGAGGCGAACCCGGCAAGGGAGGCGCGGCGGCGGCGGCGGCGGCAGCGGCGGCGGCGGCGGCGGCGGCGGCGGCGGCGGCGGCCGGAGGCCTGGCGGCGGCGGGGGGCCCCGGACAAGGCTGGGCTCCCGGGCCGGGCCCCATCACCTCCATCCCGGATTCGCTGGGAGGCCCCTTCGCCAGCGTCCTCTCCTCGCTCCAGAGACCCAACGGGGCCAAAGCCGCCTTGGTGAAGAGCAGCATGTTCTGATGGGCGGGCCCGCGGCGCGCGGGCCGGGCCCGGGCGGGCCAGCGGGCGAGCGCGGAGGCCCGGGGCTCTTGGCGCCGCCGCCGCCCGGGCTTTGTCGTCGAGGGCCCGACGCGATCGCGATACGAATAAAGAGAAAATGGCGACGTCCCGTTCCAACCCCACTCTCAGCCCCTTCCTCGAGCCCCGAACTCAACAACCACCACAAAAATATTTCCCTGGCTGCGTGCCCTCCCCGGACCGCGTAGAGGGGCTCGGGCTGGGCCTGCGGACGGGGGACCGTGAGCGGCGCCACCCGGACTCGGGGCACTCTCAGGGGGCTGTGTCTGCGTGTCGGTGTGTGTCTGTCCCGGGGAACGCGTGTCCGTGGCCCGAACAGGTGATAGGGAGAGGCGCGGGAGGGGCGCCACCAACCCAGCGACTTGCTTAGAAAAAGGGAAAAATAGACAAAAACAAAAACAAAGTTCGGAAGGCAGCAACCATTGAAAGACCCAACAGCCCAGAAAAGTTTTAAACACACACACAAGAAAACAAATTCAAGGGGAGAAGGCGAGAAGCTGCAGCCAGCACTGTCTGGGGACTCGATCTTGGGAACCCTTCAATTCGCGCCCTCCCGGCGGCGCGGACTCTCTGGGGGCTCCTCTTCAGGGGAAAGGAGGGTCGCCTTTCCAGACGGCCCCTCCCTTCCTGTCCTGTCCTTGGGCTTGCGTCCCTGCGGCGACGACTCCCTCAGACTGTCCCGGTGGCCCAGGTGACTTTGTCGCGCCGGCCCGCCCGTCCCGCCCCACGCGCCTTGGACCCCAGCGCAGCGCCATCCCAGCCGCCCGGGCCAGGAGAAGCCTTTTCGTCCACAAACTCTGCAGGCTGGGGCTCATAGTTCGCAAACTTCTTTTCCGCTCGCTCCTTCCCTCGACCGGCGCTTTCCTCTTCTTCCACCAGCTTTTACCGAACTCTTGGGCGCTTCTGGGGAGCGGAGTCCGTCGCGGTCCTCGTGGCCGGTGGCGGGAGGAGCCGGCCGCGCAGGCGAGGGCGCACCCCGGAGCTGGCAGGCGCGCCTCGGTTTGCATTCCGGTCCCAGCGATCCGACCTGGACTCACCCGAACGGGGGATGGATTGTATATGGACAGTCCCATTCTTCGCGCAGTTTAGACCTCTGTTGGAATTTGTTTATTTTGTTTGTTTGTTTGTTTGTTTAATTTTAAAAGGCACAAACTCTAGCTATTAGTTGAATGTCGGGGCTTTACCTTTTTCGGTGTCTTTCTACGACTGTGTTCTGTGACTCAATCGTATCGTGTTAATATCAGTACAGACCGTCTCCTCTGCGTGACTGTATAATGTTTCCCCCCCTTGTAGTCTATGGCGTGTCTTTATGGCGTAATAAGGTTCTCACGGGTTCAATCCTTTAATCTTTTGTGTTTAGCGACAACGCAGTTCAGACAATGGTATCTGTTTCTGTTATCAGGTGCATGTCTGTCTGATTTCTTTTTTTTTCTTTCTTTCTTCTTGTTGGACTATGTTTGTGAACATAATTGTCATAAGTTATGTTTCATATTTTCGGATTTATTTATATGTGTTATAATGAATGCTTCTATTTAAAAGGGAAATATTTCTACATGTGCATATAGTTTTCCAAGAGTGTACCATTAACTTGATTGTTGATAATAAAAACAAAAAGCAAGTCTAACAGTTGAACTCTTCTGGCTTTTTCTTGATTCATTTTTGTTTGTTTGTTTTGAGTCGGGGGTCTCGCTCTGCTGCCCAGGCTGGAGTGCAATGGTACAATCACAGCTCATCACAGCCTCAAACCCCTGGGCTCAGACGATTCTCCCACCTCAGCCTCCAGAGTAGCGGAGACTACAGGTACTTGTTACCACACCCAGCTCATTTCTTGATATTTTGTAGAGATGAAGTCCTGCCATGTTGCCCTGGCTGGTCTCAGACTCCTGGGCTCAAGCAATTCTCCTCACTTGGCCTCCCAGACTGCTGGGTTTACAGGTATGAACCACCGTGCCCAGTTTGTTTTTAAATTTTAATTTAAAATTGATAAGAAAGGACAAAGGAAATTGTACTAGGTAGCAAGAATCCCACTTGGCTCTGGATGACTAGGGCGGCTGGGGTGTCTACACTCATGTAGCCAAATATACAATTTAGCACTTGGGAGAGCAGGCAGTATTCTTCTTGTCTGTGCTAATTTGTCCATCAGTTCCTGGGTGTAAAAGAATACCAAGGCATTGATAAAGGTGCTCAAGTCTGTGTGGAGACGGCGGCTCTGTGGACTAGGCAGTGGCCAAGGTCCGATTTGAGTTCGGATCTTTGAAGTGGACTTGAAATGAAAGTGTGGTTCCTTCGGAACCAATGGCATCCGGCAAGGTGTCCGCCTCCACCTCCATAAGCCTGGCGAGCACCCCACGGTGCTCGGCATGGGCAGGTGGATCAGGGCAGCGCCAGGCACTGGGCCCCAGTGCAGCTCTGCTGAGTTGGTGTGTCAGAGAAACAGCCTTCACAGCTGGAACTGAGAGAGTGCTGCGTGGGGGCAGGTTGTGTTGTCCTTGCAGTTTCTGTCTACCTTTCAAAACAAGACTATCATGTAGGTACAATACCGTTGCTTTCTTTTAAACAGATGGCGGATGGAGGCAACAGAGGGTTGACTTCCAGAAGGGTCCCTGGTTTATGGGGACAGAACCAGACTCTGAACCATGAAAATCAGATCTGGGGCCTGCACCTTGACTATACCAGTGGATCCCAAGTGTGACTTGGTGACCAGCAGTGGCTGCACGTGGGGGTTTGTTCGATGCAAACGTTGGGACCTACCCTAGAACTACAGAATCAGAAATTCTGGGGATGGGGCCTGCAGTGTGTTTTAACAAACTCTAGAGAGGATGTGAGAACTGCTCAAGAACACGCTAAAAAACCCAAGGAGGAAAGTTCCAGAATTGGGACCTCATTGGGAACAGGTGGAAAGAGGGGTTCTGGCAGCTTCAGTGATCTGCTTTTGGTGGGAAGGGGTCTTCACCACAGTCCCAGATGGAATTCTGCCTCTCTCTTAGACTATTTGGGTCACCTTCAAGAAGAAGCCTTATGTGGACTTCTAGTACTTACCTTGGTGCCTCTCTGGTTGGGCATTATCAATACGTAGCTCATTTGAAGGGAGACCAGTCTGCCTCCTCTGGTCTGAGGATTAGCAGCTGATGTGTCAGGGCTTCTCATCATCAGCATCCGAGTATGGCTTACATTTGATCAGGCAAGTTCATGCGGATATCTCAAAGCTTTGAGTCATATCAAACTTCTAATTGTCTTTCTAAGAGGCTTTTAAATAATCTTTGAAAAGTTCCGTCTCTAAATGCCCCTCAGTAAACCCTCTAAAACAGTGTTGCCATTAACCATGCTAGTCTAAAAGGAGCCAGCAATTGCCAGGCTCCTTCAGTTCCAGTCTTTAGTTGTAGGTATCACGTAGAAGGTCTGAGAGGGGCAAAATGAAGGAAAAGATTATTGACAAAAAGAGCATTCACGGTCCAGGGAACCCAGCCCTGGGATTGGTTAGAGAAAATTTCACCTTCCCTTAGGCACTAAGGCCCATCAAGTAGGTAAGTCTCTGTACACAGATGGGCTGGTTAGTGCACAGGCATTCTAGAGGAAGCAAGACAAGCAGAGAGAAAGAAAACAAGACATGGAAAGAGGAAGGAGAAGAGGGACAGAGAAAAGGGGGGGAAAACAAATAGGCACAGTTTTTGGAAACCCCACTGAAGGCCTAGAAATTCTTTCAGATGTGAATAAACTGATTAGCCTTTTCTTGGCCTAGATCTGTTTTGAGTGACCTGTCTCCAGGACAAGGGCAACTCTGGGGATTGGTGAGAAAACACTGCTTCTCCCTGTCCCTAACTCTCCCCCACTCCACCAGCTTCCCAGAAGTTTGTATTGTAAATGTCTGGAGGACTACAGGCATGCATCATCACACTTAGCTAATTTTTTTGTTTGTTTGTTTGTTTGAGCCTGTATCTCACTTTGTCATTCAGGCTGGAGTGCAATGGCACAATCATGGCTCACTGGAACCTCAACCTCCTGGGCTTAGGTGATCCTCCTACCTCAGCCTCCCAGTTAGCTGGGTTAACAGGTGTGCACCACCAAGCTGGGCTAATTTTTTTGTTTTTGTAGAGATAATTTCTCACTATGCTACCTAGGCTGGTCTCAAAACTCTAGGCTCACCCAATCCTTCCACCTCGACTTCCTGAAGTGTTGGGATTACAGGTGGGAGCCACTGCATCTGGTCTACTGGTTAAGTTTTTATTTTTATTTTTGCAGAGACAGGGGAGGGGGATCTCATTATGTTGCCCAGGCTGGTCTTGAATGCCCATCCTCAAGTAATCCTCCCACCTCAGCCTCCTAGAGTGCTGGGATTATAGACAAGAGCCACGGTACCCGACTTTTTAATTTGGGTCACCTCTACTTCTCTTATTGACCAAAGCAGCAAACTGTAAGAAGGCAAGTTTATGGTCAAATGCAAAATAATGTCCCCATAATATGCCTAGCGGCAGGACACTGTGTCTCTCAGATTGTGTCACTTCCTTGGATCCCTGTACAGTGTGAACAAGCTCACTCTCACTTTTCCTCTCCTAAGACATTTGCATTTTGGCTCATCAAGGCATCCTCTTTCCTGGCAACTCTGGGACCACATGTGACTTCACAAAAGCCGCAGAGCCAATGCCAGATGGCCACCTTATGCCAGGTCTCCTTCAAGACAGCCAAGTACAGAGCAGCTGAGTGCGGGTTTAGAGGGAAGGAGATAATCCAGCAGATAGGAGCTGTCCATACCTCACCCCAGTGCTCTCCAGGACCTCTGCATGTTCATAGGTAGAATTCAAGGGAGATAGGGAAAGAATACATATATTTTTTTCACAGACCTCTACCCGAAGTCTAGCATTTTCCTCAATGTTGAATGTAGGCAACAGTAGCCATTATCACAGGAAAACAGCCTATGGCTTGATGGAGATGGCCCTTGATTCAGGGAAGGGACCTGCATCACCTTATGTGGCAAATAACATACTCCCTCTGAGTCAAATTTATTCATTATGAGTAATAATGCACAGTGTGGTTGTTGGGGGGGGGTTAAAAGATAATATAACAATAAGTACCTAATATTTGTTTTCAGCAAATGTCAGATAGGACAATGATGATGATGATGACGCAACTCCTTCATATTTTCTTTATCTCTCTTCCTCAGGCCTCAGAAGATTAAAAAGAGCCCTCAGTGGTCACTTAAGTCAATGATCCAGGAGTACAAAGTGTGAGTGACAATGCAAAGACTGAAGTTGTAGAACTTACTGAGGGTGAACAGGAACAGACTAGAATCGCCAAGGGCTGAGGAGTAACCCCTGATAATATTTACTGAGAGTTTATGACACACCAGGTACTGTTTTAAGTTTACAAGCTTTAATGCATTTAGTCCTTGTGACTACCCTATGAGAAAAGCACTGTTTCTATTTCTTTTTTTTTTCTTATGAGGAAACTCAGGCATTGAGGGGTTAGGTAACATGCCCAGGATCACACAGCTAGCAGTGTTACAGCAGGAATTCAACCCCACCTGGGAGGTCTCCAGAGCCCATTTACCACTGCTCTTAGAGCCTACACGAGAGAAAGAATTCACTTTAGCCCACAAGGTCACACACTATCATACGCAGGGGGAGATTTTTTTTTTATTTTTAGGATGTGGGGTACAATTCAGGATTAGGTATACAAGTGGTCGTTGTACAGGTGAAGCTTGAGCCTCCCTTTGGCCCCCACTTTGCCAAAGTTTCTGATCAGGTACCCTTATTGATGTTGTGTCCCCCTCCCTACCCTGGGAGTATCCCACTACTGCCAATCCCTTTCTTATAGTATTATGGTAAATGTTCAGTGTCTGCTTATGAGTGAGAACATGTGGTACTCTGTTCTTTGTTTCTGTACTAGATCACTGAGTACGATAGAGTCTAAATCTATCCAAGTTGCTGCAAAGTCCATATGTTTGTCCTTCTTTATGGCTGTGTAATATTCCACTGTGTATATGTACCACATTTGTTTTATCCAGTTTGGTTTCAATGGGCAACACAGTTGGCTCCATGTTGTTGCTATTGTGAATAGTGCTGCAATAAACATACGAGTACAGATATCTTTTTTGTAGAATGATTTGAGTTTCTCTGAGTATATTCTCAGTAGGGGGATTGCTGGGTCATATGGAAGGTCAATATCTAATTCTTTTGGAAATCACCACACTGTTTTCCAAAGAGCTTGCACTAGTATGCATTCCCACCTGCAATATAGAAAGCATTCCTTTTTCTCCACATCCTTGCCAGCATCTGTTATTGTTTGTTTTATGAATGATGGCCATTCTAACTGGGGTTAGGTGGTGTCTCAACGTGGCTTTTATTTGCATTTCTCTGATTAGTGAGACTGAGCACTGTTTCATGTGTCTGTTGCCTGCCCATATATCTTCTTTTGAGAAGTGTCTATTCATGTCTTTTGCCCACTTTAAAATGGGGCTGTTTGTTATTTTCCTTTCAGCACATTTGAGTTCCTTGTAGATCGTGGATGTTAGGCCTTTGTCAGATATACAATTTGCTAATAATTTTTTCCCATTCTGTGGGCTGTCTCTCTGCTCTTTTGATGGTTTCCTTTGCTTTACAGGAGCTTTCCAGTTTGATGAACTCCCACTTGTCTATCTTATCTCTCATGGCATGGGCACTTGGGGTTTTGATCAGGAATTGGTTGTCAGTTCCAGTTTCCGTAAGGGTGTCTCCTGCATTTTCCAAGGTTCTTATAGTTTGAGGTTTTATGTTTAGGTCTTTGATCCATTTAGAGTTGTTTTTGTGCCAGGAGGAGACTTTGAAGAAGACTTCAGAAGGCAGGTGAAGGTTAGAAAGGGTGACAGGAGGAGCATTGGTGGGAAGGGAATTCCAGCCAGTCTCAGATTGAAGTCCTAGGCTTGGAAGGAGCAGGTGCTAGGATCCCCAAGAAGAGGGAAAGTGTTTTCTGTAAGGCAACATATTTACAGCTCACCATCTCTTTCTGCTTCATGAACAGGACCAGGAGTAGCCAGGGTGTGGAACACGGCGGGAGAAAGAACAGTTACATTTATGAAGTGCAGAATGTTGGAGGGTGGACAGGAATGGATATCAGGAATGGAGGTCAGCCTCTGGGGTCACTTATCGCCACCATGACAAATGGATGGTACAAAGGACAAAAGCCCACCTGAATCCTTCATGTTCCAGCCTAGATTTCAGAGTAGTGGTTCACAAATCTATGTGGATAGATAATGACTCAATGTCTTTGCCCAACAGTACTTCCATGTTGGAAAGCAAAGTATGATGCAAAAACCTGGGACCTCGAGGGACCAATAGGCAGGGTTACCTGAGAATAGTCTATGACCATGTCCCTGTCACCATGGTAGACATTTTGGATTGTGTTAGTCTTGGGTTGATTCATGGGTTCTTAACCTTGGGTCCATGGATAGATATATATTTTTTTTCTACTAGCCATTACCTGAAGTCTAGCATTTTCTTCAGTAGGCAACAGAGCTACAGTAGTGATTGTCAGTGCCTGTGATCTTGTCACTGTTGGAAATCACAAATATTTTCATTTCATAGTTTTAGAAGCTGTCTTGATATATCATTTATATTCATCATTTGTTTGAAATTACGATAATTACTAGACTAGCTATTATATCTTGTTATTTGATATATTACTAAAGAAACACGTTATTATATCACACATTTGTTTTAAAACATTTTAGATAACTTTGTTTAAATTGACTTCTTTTGTGATCCTATGCATCTTATTTTATTTTTATATTCTTTTTCACTTAAAAAACTTATTTATTTATGAAGCAAATTTTAAAGTTTATTTTTAATTGACAAATAAAAATTATATCTATTTATTATGTATAATAGAATGTTTTGAAATAGATATACTGTGTAATGGCTAAATCGAGCCAATCAACATATACATTACCTCACCTACCTATCATTTTTTGTGGTGAGAACACTTAAAATCTACTTAGTGACATTCACCAATACAATACATTGTTATTAACTATGGTCACCATGCTGTACAACAGATCTCTTGAGAACAGGTACAGTGACTCACGCCTGTAATTTCAGCATTTTGGGAAGCTGAGGCAGGAGGATTTCTTGAAACCTGGAGTTTGAGTTCAGCTTGGGCAACATAGGGAGACCTCATCTCTCCAAAAAAATCACATTAGCCAGGCATGTGGCATGTGCCTGTGGTCCCAGCTACTCGGGTGGATGAGGCAGAAGGATAGCCTGAGCCCAGGAGGTTGAGGCTATGGTGAGTCATAAATCATGCCACTGCACTCCAGCCTGGGTGACAGACTGAGGTCCCAACTCAAAAAAATAGATCTCTTAAACTTATTCCTTCTACCTAGACTAATTCTGTATCCTTCAACCAATATGTCTCCAATCCTTCCCAGTCAGGTTGTATCATTTGTGTTTAAAAACATTATGTTGAGAAGTGGCTCCTGGACTTTACCAGACTGCCAAGGAGTCAATGGCACCCACACCAAAAGCTAAGAGCTCCTGGCTAGCTGATGAGAGCAGGGTGTTCCATCTCTCTGTGAAGCTCTGACTCTAAGGAACTTTCTCCAGGACCAGAGCCGGTAGTCATTTTATTTTCTAGGTGGAAGCAATCTTAGAGAAGTTTCAGACCTGTTCAAAGCTCCTTCAAAGGACAAAATAGAATAAAACAAGCCTTCCAAGCTCAACAAAGAAAGTTCCAGAAACTTACAGACCACTGGTTGGGTGGAGGTGACAGTGAGGCAGTCAGGGAGAGCAGGGGGGTGAGTCAAAGGTTTCAACAGGGCTGGGCCATCCTCTCAGTATTTATGGGGGATTTTCTTGGGCTTGGCTGCTGGGCTGAGTACTTCCCAGAGAGCAGCCCTCTAGAAAAACAGCTATCATACTGTCAAGATCCAAAGCTGTTGAGTCTTAGTTAAGGCCACACCATTAATAATGGCAAACAGAGACTTAACCCCAAATTCAGCCTCCTAATCAAAGAAAGCTAAAAGAAGAAAAAAAGAAACGAATTCTTCACCTACCTAGCTGTCACTCACTTTATTTTTTGTCTGAGCCTGAAGTTATCTGGTGTGTCAGACTACCGCGAGGCCAAGTCATTGAGCAATAATGTTGCTTTAGCCATGTGTTTGATGTCAAAGGCTTTCCACGGGGGAAAGTCAGACATCAAGGGAAATAAAGGCCTCTTACCTGGGTATAATTTCATTAGGGAACATAGTGGATGACTATTTGCTCCATGACTTTCAGATGACTTAAGCGGTGATTTCCAGAACAGGAAGAGCCTTGGTGTAAAACTAATTTCTTTAGGGCCCTGGAGGTGGGGCCACCTTGGACTAAAGTGAAGCCATAAACCTGGTTTGTTCAAACAAGATCCTGTGCTTTTTGGAGTACTCACTAAGCATTAGATACTCTGTTAGCTTTTTTTGCATTTATCTATGCGGTCTCTCAAGACTCTTCAGGTAGAGCTTACTGTTCTGAAGAAAATCCAAGAGATAGGAAAGCCAAAAAACTTGCCCATAATTCCAGAGCTGGCAAGGGCCAGAACTGAGATGCAAACCCATGTCCCTTTAACACTAAAGCCCCATCCTCTGGGGCTCCCAGAGTCCAGAGACATCACTCACATGGCCTAGAAATCAGCACCGCCCTTAGTAAATGTTGAAAAGGGCAGAGAAGGTGATGAAAGTGTTCTGGAATTACAGAGTGGTAATGGCTGCACAACTTTGTCAATATACTAAGATCCACTGAATTGTATATTTTAAAGGAGTAGTTTTATAGCAGGTTAATCATCTCTCTCTCTCTTTTTTTTTTTTTTTTTTTGAGTTGGAGTCTCAATCTGTCGCCCAGACTGGAGTGCAGTGGCCGCTTCCGGCCACCGCAGCCTCGACCTGCTGGACTCCGGCGATCCTTCTGCCTCAGCCTTCCGAGTAACCGGAATTACAGCCATGCGCTACCATGCCCGGCTGGTTTTTTTTGATTTATTGTAGAGATGAGGTCTCGCTGCCCAGGCGGGTCTCGAACCCGCGGGCTCAGGCAATCCGCTCACCTCAGCCTCCCAAAGGCGCGGGATTACAGGCTGAGCCACTGAGCCCGGCTCTCTCTCTTTTTTTAAAGTAGAGACTAATACAAGAAACCCAGCAACCCTATTGTCTTCTCTATGTCTTTGACTTCTTTTTGTTTCTTTCTTTTCTTTTTCTTTTTCTTTTTTTTTTTTTGAGCGAGTTTCACACTCCGTCACCCAGAAATTACAGGTGTGCACCATCATACCTGGTTAATGTTCCTATTTTTTGTAGAGACAAGGTCTCACTTTGTCGCCCAGGCTGATCTTGAACTCTTGGGTTCAAGTGATCCTCCTGCCTGAAACTCCCAATGTGTTGGGATTACAGAAATGAAACTCTGGGCCTAACGAAGTCTTTGGTTTCTTAAAGATATAGTTCATTGCCAGGCACGGTGGCTCACACCTGTAATCCCAGCACTTTGGGAAGTGGAGGCGAAATGATTACCTGAGCCCACAGGTTCAAGACCAGCCTGGGCAACATGGTGAGACTTTGTCTCCACAACAAATCAAAAAATTAGCTGGGCATGGTGGTACACGCCTGTAGTTCCAGTTACCTGGAAGGCTGAGGAGGAAGGATCGCCTGAGCACAGCAGGTCGAGCCGTGAAGATGTCACTGCACTCCACTCTGGGTGGCAGAGTAAGACTCCTACTAAAAAAAAAAAAAACAAAAAACTCATCAACAGGGTACCTGCATAATCAACGTTTGTATACCTAACTCTGAATTGTACCCCACATCTTTACAATAAAAATAAATAAATAAATAGAAAGATATGATTCATATATACCTTCTGTCTTAGTCTTAAGTCAGAGCAACATAAATTAGTAGAGAGGAAATATAGCAAAAAATATTTCACTTTTTAAAGCCAATTAACCTTTTTTTGAGGCTAGAGAATGTGTGTTTTCCAATATTGATTTATAACAAAGTGAGCAAAACATTCTTAAGGCATATAGCTTTTGGTTCCCATCCATTTCTTCCTACATTGTCACTGAAAGTCTGAGGCCCTATTAAAATATCCAGACATTCTAATAGTCCCTATACTTGACTAAACATTGGAACACACATGTGTGGAACCTCCTCTCAAGGACCATTCTTGCCTTGTGTTGGAGGAGTAGTGTGGCTGAGACTGCTAACTGTTCCCTAATAAGCATCCTCTTCATCTTCCAGGTTGTAAGAGAATTTCTTGATTTTTTTGACTGGCTGAGACATGGCCGTTCAGATAGAGATTACATTTCCTAGCTTCCCTTGAACCTAGATATGGTATGTGCCTAAGTTCTAACCAATGGGACATGAGCACACATGATACATGCCACTTTTAGGTCATGCCTTTTCAAGAAAGCAGCTTGCCCTGAGCTACCTCTTTTCCCTTTTTGCTGTGGGCTAGAACATGGATGTGAGGGTGACAGGCCGTCTTCAACTGCACGGATGAGAGCAACACTCCAGGGGATGGCTGGGGGACAGACTAGAACACATAGGCCCATGACCACTCCTGGGAATAGGCCACCCACTGCCGTCTCTGTAGGGAAATGTATATGCTTACTCCACTCACAACTGTTTGGTCTGTGTTAAAGAACTGAGTCGCTATCTTAACAAGTATAAAAGTTGTCTTTGAAGAGTTGACATGAATGTTAAATGTTGAGTAGGGTTTATTAGATGGACTAGTTCGTGGGGTTGACATTTCAGACTGTTGCATATGCAAAAATGGAGACATTTAAATGATTTTTAAAAAGAGTCATAAAGGGGCAGATGGGTTAGACAGTTCAGGTCTGTTGTCATCAAACTCCATAATCATTTCACAACACCATTAGTGAGATGTTCGTTTGAGGTTTTTACGCCCCTGTGCAATGTTGATGGACTTAGAGTTGGGTACCACCCACGTGAATTGCCCAATTAGTTTGCAATTCACTTGGAAATCTTAGAACAGATTTTTCCTTTAAAATGACAGGTAAACCAGTACTCACCAATTCTAGCAGGAATAGTGCTGAGGTATAGTCCCATCAAAGGGAAAGTAGCTACAGGTCTAGCATCGAGATGTGGTTTTCGCCTACTAACTAGAAACTTCTAAGCAGGAGACACAATTGCCTTTAAGGTCAGAAAATCAACTCGCCAATAGCTACCTGTGTCTTCTTGCAAACACACATACCAGCATTATCTAGACTTTTCCAAAAACCTTACAATGGAACATGGAACCACCTTTCCAAGCTCTAGATGAGGGGGATTATGTGCCCAGTGGATACTTTTTTGCAGCAGGTCTAGAAACATACCCTACATTCAGAAAAAAGGAAACCCAGTACTAACGGCCAATAATAATACCTACCTTCATCCAGGGTTGATCGTGTGCTGGAAACTGTGCTAAGCACTTTACATACATGATCTCATTTAACCTTGGCAACAATCTTAGGAGATGGATACTATGATTATCTCCACTGTAGAGACTAAAACAATAACAACCAAAAAAAAACCCAGCACTGAAAGAGATGAGGTAGCTTGCTCAGGATCCCAAAGAGGAGAAATGGCTGAGCTGGAATTTAATTTGGACCCAGCTCAGTCAATTCTAGAGAACACTCTGTCCTACCGCTTCTGGTTATACACTACAATGCTGTATTCCCTCATGCTGCATTCGTTAGTGAAAGCTTCCTCCTGACCCCATAAAGATCTTTTTCTTCTTTTTCTTTCTTTTTTTATTTTTATTTTTTGAAGTCGGTTTTACTCTGTTGCTGAAGTGCAGTGGCATGATCACAGCTCATGTTAGCCTCAACCTTCTGGGCTCCTGATTCTTCTGACTTAGTCTCCTGTGTATCTGGCATTACAGTTGCACGCCACCATGCGTGGCTAATTTTTTAATTTTTTTTGTAGAGATGAGGTCTCGCTATGTTGTCTCGAACTCCTGGGCTCAAACAATCCTCCCACCTCAGTCTCCAAAAGTGCTGGGATTACAGGCATGAGACACTGTGCCTAGCCCAAAAAGATCTTGATTGTGCACGAAGGCTGTATCTGTGCACAATTCCATGTGTGATTAAATATTTAAGAACATTTCGTTGTTTTGTGGATGAGTTCACATTTCCTGCACCACATTCTTGTGCCAGCGGATGCTTACTGAGTGGTGACACTGTGCCAGGTGCTTATGAGGCCCAAGGAGTTGAGGCAGGAAGGGCTCCGTGGTGCCCCGGGAGTGTGTAAGATCACCATGGAGCCCACTTGGGATGCTGGACCGTGGCTGGGACTGTATCCTTTCCTTGACTGTCATTGCTCTTTCAGGCAGCTTTTCCCAGAGCCCACTTCACAGTAGGACAGCCAGAAGCTGCCATAGAAGGTTGAGTTTAGGAGGTTGTTCCCAGTGACAGAGATGATCTCATTAGGTCCTTTCCTCTTGGTAGCCAAAGACTTTCTCCTAAAAAGCACAAGGCTAGTAGCTCTTCCCCAGTGCCCAAGTGGTTCTCCCATTTTGGCGAGTATTGCAGTAGGCTGATTCAGGGATGCCAACACTTTCCAAACAGAAGGCCTGGGATGTCTGTAGTAGGTGATACATGGATTGTACCAGGCTGGACATAGCGGCTCATGCCTTAATCCTGGCACTTTGGGAAGCTGAGGTGGGAAGATCTCTTGAGGCTAGGAGTTTGAGACCAGCTTGGGCAACATGCAAGACTCTATTTCTACCAATAACGGAAAAAAAAATGGCCAAGCATGGTAGCACACACACAATCACCACCACCCAATCACCTTAGCAATATTACCAACTACTCAGAGGCTAAGGTGGGAGGATTGCTTGATCCCAGGAGCTTGAGGCTGCAGTGAGCTGTGATTGCGCCACTGCACTCCACCCTAAGTGACAAAGTGAGAACCTATCCCTTAAAAAAAATGAATTGTACTTAACTGAAAAGACACCCAATCACCTTAACGACCTTTCCCCATCAAAGGGAAGGGTTAAAAGGACTCAACCATGAGCAAGCAGTCGCCTTTGCCAGGTCACAGCCAGGCCATTGCAGCCATTGCCTTGCTAAGCTATGGTGTGGCCATGTGCTCTTTGAGTTATGGCCAGGCTGTGTTTTCTTTTCTTTTTTTTTTTTTTTTTGAATTGGAGTCTCCTCCGTTGCCCGGGCTGGAGTGCAGTGGCATGCTCATGGACACCCCAGCATCGACCTGCTGGGCTCGGGCAATCCTACCACCTCAGCCTTCCAAGTAGCTGGAACTACAGGCATGCGCTACTGCACCCAGCTAATTTTTGACTTATTGTAGAGACAAGGTCTTGCCAAGTTGCCTGGGCAGATCTTGAACCTGCAGGCTCAGGCAATCCACTCACCTCGACCTCCCAAAGTGCTGGGATTACAGGCTGAGCCACTGAAGCCGGCCAGGCTGTGTTTTCTTAAGCTTTGGCCCTTTCCCTACCTTGGGGAGGTGAATCTCCTCTTTCTCTCTCTCTCTTTCTCTTTCTCATTTACTTTATAAATACACTATATTTTCTAATCTAACCCTGTGGAATTCTTTGCATGTTTCATGGAGCATTGAACTGCACCCCAGACAACCACACACCCAATAGGCCTGATCTAACATTTTGGAAGCCCTGCTGGGAGTGTGACCCTAACATTTTTGGAGGATCCACTGAGGCTTAGCATTAACCAAAGCCCAACAATATTCTGAAAAGGAATGTGTGGGTCCAAGCCCTGCTGTGTAACCATGCAGAGATGAAGAACACTGTTCAGAGTATGAGTTATGGGGTTCAGTCTTCACAGCAGCCTCATGTGTGGGTGTTATTGAGACCCCATTTTCCAGATGTATAAGCTCAGGCTTGGAGGGCATGGGGCACTTGATCAAGGTTGCTCAGGAAAACCCTGTGCACCTTATTCAGTGATTTTGCTGCCTCCATTGAACCCCTGTATGGACTACAAAAACCATGAAGGTGGCTTAATTATGCAGAGAGCATGTGACAGTCTTGTCTCCTCTCCCTTTGATGTTTGAAGCCAGGGAAATAGACATGAAACACCCATCACCTCCAGCCCCCATGAGTGCTCAGAGCAGCTCTGCATCCTGAGATTCCTGATGTCATTTGGAAGAAGAGCCCTGCAAGAGTTAAGCATCAGTTCGGCGACTATTCAGACGTGGAGGAGCCAGGCCAGACCGGACAATGTCAGAATGATCCACTCCCCCATCACCTCCTCCCCGCAGGCCGGGATCATTTCCAGCTACAGCAAGGGAAGAAGGGAGAGGCATTAGCAAGCCTGCAACGTCTAAACAGCCAGATCAATTCACAGAAGCACTTCTAAGGAAAACAAATCAATAAGTTCCTTCCCCTAAAGATGGATAAGATCAACAGGAAGCAATAGATGCATTTTAGGGCCCAGTGGCCGGGCAGGGAGGTGAGCTCTGGGTGTACCGTACTGTCTCTGGAAGAGCAGATGCAACTCAGCACCTGAACATCCCAGTAGCTGTCAAAACCATCAAAGCCAAGGTCCCCACCGCACTTGTCAGGTTTCAAGGTGCCATCACATACTCCGACTCTTTTGATGAAGACCCTACGAGGTGGATGCTACCATCCCACCTCACAGAGGAGATTCAGCAAAACTAAACTGCCCAGTTGGCTTTAGACCCTGATGGGTGACAGCCAAGTTAAGACTTGAATCTTCTGATTTTGAATCCCAGCTTCTGCCTACTCGCCTGGAGTTACCTGAACTTCATTCAGTCTTGAGCCACCTTCGCAATTTTGATACAATAGAGAACCTCCTGTGTTGTTTATTAATTTTCTTTTCATTGATCTAGTTTTCTTTTTCTTCTTCTTTTTTGAGGCAGTGTCTCAATCTGTCACCCAGACTGGAGTGCAGTGGTATGATCACAGCTCACCGCAACCTCAACCTACTGGGCTCAGGTGGTCCTTTTGCCTCAGCCTCCCAAGCAGCTGAGACTACAAGTATGTACCACCATGCTCAGCTAATTTTTAAAATTTATTGTAGAGATGAGGTCTTGTCAAATTGTCGAGGCTGGTCTTGAACTCTTGGGCTCAGGCAATCTTCTCACCTCAGCCTCCCAAATTGCTGAGATTACAGGTGTGAGCCACCATGCCCACCCTGATGCAGTTTTCTTTATCTACCTAAATTTATTTTAAAAGGAAACTTTCTATTACTATTATTTAAAAAACCAATATGATTTACTATAAATAGAAGGGAAATAATGAAGTACATTAAATTTTTTTTTCTATGTGTTATATTAATAAAGTATTATACTGGGAGTCCTTATGAGGGAATAAGAGTGTAGTAATTTTAAGTTTTGAGATCCTAAAACATGAGCTCTGTTTAAGTAAGCTGTGTTATTTTTTTATTTTTGCCAAAACTGATAGAACAATGTTTACTTTATCTTCACATTGATGAAAAGATTAAAGTTTTAGGGCAAATAAAAGGTTTGTCTCCTCTCTGAGTTCCAGAAGTACTATCCCTGATCACAGTCCCAGGTGAACAGAGGTGTCTGGGATGGGTAACTCAGGACAGATTTCCCATCTGATAGGAATAGAGGAGATAAAAAATTCCAAAGAATACTGTCTTTTATGCAAGTAAAAATTAGATGAGTATTCCATGCAAATAAAACAGAAATCAACAAACCTTATGGTTAAAGAGGCAAGGATTCAATGAAAAACTAACTTCACACCTGACATAAATCCATCATTCAAATGAGTTTAAGACCCATTGACGTCTTATTGTCGGTTCTGACCCACGAATGCTCTTCCTGCCCCATCCTCAGATACTCACCAGTTTCATCCCTGTAATGTTCCCTGCACCCTGCCTTTGAGCAGCACCCTCCTGGAAATGGCTGCGGTCAGCTCCCTGCATTTATTACCAGGGCTTTTACGATGGCCTCTTCAATGAGCTGCTTGCTGCCAGGCTTGTCCCCTCCAATTCATCCTCCACAAGTTGCCAGTTGCCAGTACAGATCGGATCAATTTCTCCATCACTCCCTACATGCCACTGAACGTTTTTAATTTTTAAATTTTTCTCTTTCCTTCCTTCCTTCCTTCCTTCCTTCCTTCCTTCCTTCCTTCTAGTCTTCTTTTCTTCTCTCTCTCTCTTTCTCTTTTCCTCCCCTCCCTCCCTCCCTCCTTCCTTCCTTCTTTCCTTCCTTCCTTCCTCCCATCATGGTCTCGCTCTGTCTCCCAGGCTGGAGTGCAGTGGCAGCCTTGAACTCGTGGGCTCAAGTGATCCTCCTGCCTCAGTCTCCTGAGTATCTGGCATTAGAGGTGCACACCACCACACCCAGCTAATTTTAAAATTTTTTTTGGTAGAGATAGGGTCTCTCTATGTTACCCAGGCCGGTTTTGAATTGTGACCTCAAGTGATCCTCCGGCCTGGGCCTCCCAAAGCACTGGGATTTACAAACACAAACCACTGCACCTGGCCAGTACAAAGTCTTAATCCCTTAATGTGGCCCACAAGACCCTTTATGAAGCAACAGCCAATATACTCCTTTTTTTCTAAACTTCCAAATTTGACCCCATCTCAAATCAGATCTACTTGGAAGGAATATGTTTTACTAATATATTAGCATTTCTCTTGATTAAATCTTCCCTTTTCTCTAATAGTTTCTTGCCACCACTTTGAACCTGTAAATTGCAGAGTCCAGAAGACACTCAACTAACCCTAGGTGACGGATCTGCAGAGAGGAGGGGTGTTTTGCACCTCTGGGTCAGGTGTTTTATATGAGCAGTGCTAAAGGAACCCAGAAAACTCACTTGCCAGTTCATGAATTATACATAGACTTCTACTTCTCTTCCCCAAGGTAATTCTTTAAAAACAAAGTTTATTCATCGCTTACTTCCTTTTTAGTGAGTGGAGATGTTGACTGAAATATGGTTCTTGGTGTGAGATGCAAGACTTTGGAAATTCAAATGTGCATTTGGGAACGCATACATTTTCATCTGTTAGCTGACAATGACTAAGGTGAAGACTCCTTAAAGCAATTCCCAGTCAGAAGAGAAGTGTCAACTTCTGCATCATTCATGAGTCGGTTCATTTCTCTTTCCCCAAGCATTGGTCTGGGTTTGCTACGAAATAAGCCCCCATAGACCCTCAGCACATTCTACCTCCTGTGGTGCCTTTGCCTTACAAAATTGGGGGGTTCATCACTCATCTGTTCTTCTGCTCAACGGATGCTTCTTGAGTGTCTGCTCGGGGCCAGACACATTTTGAAGGCTGGAATTGTTTGATGTAACAATCAGCATGTCTAATGTTACACATCCTTGCTTTAACTCAGAGGTAAATGGAAATGTGTGGTATAGACGGTTTTGCAGGTGATGCTGTAGAAACGATGGAGACCAGCTTGAAAATGTGCGAGTCTGTAGCCGCCCTTGGCTACTCCTGGCCACATGAGCGGTCCTCCACATGTGTTTCCTGTTTGCGTTCATTGTCTTACTCACCACTCATGAAGTCCTGTGGTGTCCTTGTTTTCTCATGAACAACCTGAGACTTAAATATATTAAGTGAAGCTGGTTCTTCTACACATTTCTGGGCAAGTGTGTGGGTGTGTACAGGGGGATGTGTGTGCCTGGGTATGAGTGAGTGGGGGAGCATGAAGGTAGAAAAGACAAGAGGAGAACAAAAGCAAAGCATACTGTGAGCCAATACTTCCTTGCGGGCTTGATTTTATTGAGTGCCACTGCATGCTGGTCACCTGACATACATAATTCATTCAATCCTGATAGCCCCTATCTTTGTGGTAAATATGGTATTATCCTCTACTCTATGGATGTAAAGATTAGTTGTACAGATGATAATCAGGGAACAAGGCTCCAAACCCATTCTTTCCACTATCCCAGACTAGTCTCACACTTGCTATCCCTAAATCCAGTGTTCTTTCTACTACAGCACCCCTCTTCAACCCAGTTGAAAGAAGGATTCCAGCCAGGCTTGGTGGCTCAGCCTGTAATCCTGCGCCTTGGGAGGCTGAGGTGAGTGGATTGCCTGAGCCCGCGGGCTCGAGATCCGTCTGGGCAACTTGGTGAAACCTCATCTCTACAGTAAATCAAAAACTTAGCCGGGTGTGGTAGTGTGCACCTGTAGTTCCAGCTACTTGGAAGGCTGAGATGGAAGGATCCCCGGAGCTCAGCGGCTCGAGGCTGCGGTGGCCGGGAGTGGCCACTGCACTCCAGTCTGGGCGACAGAGTGAGACTCCAACTCAAAAAAAAAAAAAAAAGCAAGAAAGAAGGATTCCATGGTGTGAAGATTCCTTGGGAGGACTGTCTATTAGATTAATTCTGGTCTACCCACATTTTGACTTCTTTCAACAGCTTATTTGCATTGTTGCAGACACATTGTCTGAGTCTCTCTTACTCATGAACTGGATTTTTTCTCTTCCATCAAAATAAACATCACCCACAGGGGTCACGTTCACTGATGCTATGGGTCACAGCAACCTGACTCAGCTTCAGCATTTTGGTATCCACAGCAAGATTTCAAATGGATAATTAGGATGAGGTTCGGTAACCTGTGTCCACACACTTCTGTCTTTATTTTGGAGTGGATCTGGTGGCTGACGCAGGTCACTGGATGTCAGACTTCTGGTCAAGGGTGGTATTCAAACTATCGTCAATCAGCCCTGACCAATCAGAGTGGTGTGTCCATCAGAGAGGGTCTGATGCCTAGAGCTTCTCTTTGGGCATAACATCAATTCTTTGGCACCTGGATCATGGAGGAAATCTGGGGGTCTCGGGCAGGCATTCAAAGACTTAGGGGAGTGATCCTTCGCCCAATGCTACAGCTACATTTTAATTTTAACAAAGAGTGCAGACATATTGGTGCAGATTGACTGGCTATCGGCCCTGCTTCTGGTCCTCTTCCCTAACTTAGAGTTCCTTCCTCCCTCTTCCCCCTGCAGGTGACTTCCCTGTGCTGGGCTGGTGTTTCTTCTGCAGAAAGGGGAAAAGGGGATGGAATGCAGTCCTGAGGAGTTGTTCAGTTTTTTCTTGGCCTTCTAGCTCATCTCTAAGCCTTGCGGACCAACACTCCGTGGCAGTGATTGTTACACGCTCGCCAGCATACCCTCTCCCTTCTATAATGGCCCAACCCTGGAGTTTCAGCTGGAAACAAGCCTCCCAGAGACTCCATTCAGGGCCTTCCTTGAACCTCAATGTGATCGTGTGTCTGTTTCAGAACAGTCAAAAGGACTGGAGCACTTCCAAGTTGTGCCTTTATCAGAAATGAGGAGGGGTCTCCCCACTCCTTTGTTCCTTCTGATAACTGGGATGCAGGCCACCTTGGACAGAAAGGGTACACAGAAGACAGCAGAGCAGCTCACGTGGGAGAGAACGGTTAAGCCCGCCACACAGAAGCCACAAAATGTTGGGGGATCTTTGTTAATAGCGGCTTAGATTTTACTTTTACAAAAACTACTTGGTAATCGTGTCACTATCCATAGCTTACTACCTTTGCAAACAGAGAAGAGGGATAATAGATCTGCCCGAAAGGCAGAGCATAGACAAAATCAAAACAAAAGTAAACAAAGAAAACAGAAAATGCCTTAAGAGAATTGCAAGAGATTCTGTGTGGATGGAGAATGAATTGTGCATGGGGGACTATTGAGGGAAAGACCGGTTAAATTATCTCATAATAAATTAAAACTACCAGCCTGGGCAACATAGCAAGACCTTGTCTCTTACAAAAAATGGAAAAGTTAGCTGGGTGTGGTGGCGCTTGTCTGTAGTCCCAGCGACTTGGGAGGCTGAGGCAAGAGGATCACCTGAGCCCAGGAGGTTGAGGCTGTAATGAGTTGTGAACGTACCACTGCACTTCAGCCTGGGCAACAGAATGAGACTCTGACTTAAAACACACACACACACACACACACACACACACAC
Organism: Cephalopachus bancanus; assembly: GCA_027257055.1. NCBI lineage: Eukaryota > Metazoa > Chordata > Mammalia > Primates > Tarsiidae > Cephalopachus > Cephalopachus bancanus. The sequence goes on along the minus strand of JAPVLO010000301.1, from coordinate 1,631,806 downwards.
ACACACACGTGTGTGTATGCACGCATGTGTGTATTATACCAATACCCAGAGAGAAGCAGAGCTGGGAGGGGGCTCTCGGAGAATTCTAGCTATGTTGAGTTCCAAGTTCCAGACCACGTGGCCTGACACCTGACACTCCTCTGTATTTGCTTAAGCTGTTTTGCAATGGGTTTTTGTCACTTGCAGGGTTTTAATAATACACGGTCAGTTCCCCAGACCTACCTATAACATAATGACGAATTAACGCCCAAGTGCTCACAGATTCACATGAATTAATGTGTTTCTCATGTGGTTTAGCATTTGCTTGTTACACAGGGCCTTCTAGAGCTTACGCTTTGATGCAAAGGCATCTCTTCAGTGGAGGGAATAAGTTTTAGGCAGCTGAGTAGCCCAAGGGAGAGACAACTGCTGGGCACCTGGGCTTTCTGCAGCCCCTCAAGTCATTCAGAGTTGTGGCAAACTCCTCCACCCACCTCCCCCATATCCCAACTGTGGATGCTGGGAGCAAGGGTTGGAGTGAATGGAGGTCAGGATCTTTATTTATTTGAGACAGAGTTTCACTCTGTTGCCCAGGCTGGAGTTCAGTAGCATGATGTCAGCTCACCGCAGCCTCAACCTCCTAGGTTGAAACAATCCTCCTGCCTCAGCTTCCCGAGTAGCTGGGACTACAGGCATACACCACCATACCCAGCTCATTTTTCTTTTCTTTTTTTTTTTTTTGTAGAGACAGGGTATTGCTTTGTTGCTCAGGCTGGTCTTGAACTCCTGGCCTCAAGTGATCCTCCTGCCTCAGCCTCCCAAAGCGCTGGGATTATGGGCATGAGCCACCGTGCCCAGTCGGGAAGTTATTTTGATGAACTCTCTTTTTGGCCCTGAACCTCCCACATGGGTCCTTCCTTTTCCGGTCCTTTCTGTCCACTGCAGCAAGGCATACGCAGATTGTTTAGCAGGGAATTCACCACTAAACAGCAATTGCCACCAACACCGCCACACTTCAGAGAAGGACAGTTCTGCAACTAATTACTTCCCATGAAAATACCCAAACATAATTTTGTTCATTATTAAAATTTTCCAATAATAAATTTATCTTCTCCATTAAGTAATACATTATTCTTCTACAAAACACACAGCAAACTAGAATTACTAGGCACTGCTTATATTAAATTGTTGCTTAATAAATTAAAACTCCTATGGTTATGAATAAACCAGGTCATCTGCACATTTGGTAAATTAGTAGTTTCTTGTAGTTGTTCTCTCCTGGTCAAAGCCTAAAAAAAGGGGGAGATGAAAAATGATTATCATTATTATTTTATTGTTTTCAAGCAAAGAGCTGCTCTCTGCAGTGTAGTTTAAAATAAAACACTGAATCTAATACAGTAGAATCAATATTGTTAAGTATCAATCAATAAGAGTGATTTTTCAAGACTATGGTCTGTAAACTTTTTAAGTCACATCAACTTGGTTAGACAAGACCTGGTGAACAACCAACTTCTGGTCGTATTTGAAGATCCTTGATGCACCAAGCATTGCCCAAAGTGACTTTAATTATTGTCCAGTTTTTTTTTTCTTTGTTACAACTTTTGAACCGGTTGACAGGATTTTTTTTGGACCTGAGAAAAAGTCAATTTCTACTCTACCATCTTTCCTACTTGGGAAGATGAAGAGAGATCTTCCAGTCATATCTGAAATGGTGGGAGCTATTAAAGAATCAGTTACGAGGGCTCCTCAAGTTACAGAATCTTTCCTTATAGAATCCTATGATGCAAATAGATGACTGCACTCAGTTTTTTTTTTTTTTTTTTTAATCTCCCTACCCATTCAAAAGTTGCTAGGGATGGGAACCAAGCCACACCAAGACAATTGCGCCACCTTCCGGTGAAACTTGGAACTGTCCGAACCTGTCTATTTTCTTTTCTTGAAGGGTGAACATAGCAGGAGAACATACCCTGCTCTCCCCTCGCCCTTCTTTCTCTGCAGCTTTTGGTTCAGTTATTGATTGACTGATTGATTGATTGTAGACACGAGAAGGAGAGGAGGAGGGAGAGGGAGAGGGGAGAGAGGAGGGGAAAGGGGAAGGGGAGAGGACAGAGGATCTTGCTATGTGGCCTAGACTGGTCTCAAACTTCTGGGCTCAAGCAATCCTCCCACCCTGTCCTCCCAAAGTGCTGAGATTGCGGGCATGAGCCACCACGCCCAGCCCAGTTCAGTTATTTATAGTCAGCGACTCTCCCCCTCACATATATATGCACAGATTCTTTGAACTCACTCCTCTTTGTTGCCTCTCTCTTAAACTACTGTCCAACACCTCAGGGACCTTTTTTTTCTTTCCTGAGCAATTTCTTTTTCTTAGTCATAACTTCCTCCACCTTCTCTCTCTTTTTCTCACCAGGTGTAAACAAAACAAATAAAACCAGCAAAAACAAACAGCAACAATCATAAACAACAAACCCTTTATCCTACATATGCTCTTAAAACTTTGGTATATGCAGAAGTTTCCTCCAGGATCTATACAAAAAGTCTAGGCATGGTGGCTCATGCCTGTAATCCCAGCTCTTGAGAGGTTGAGATGGGAGAATCATTTGAGGCCAGGAGTTCGCAACCAGCCTGGGTAACATTGTGAGATTCCCTATCTCTCTCTTAAAAAAAAGAAAAGAATCTATTCAAACAGATTATCTGCTTCTAACTAAGAAAAAACATCTTGCTGGGCACAGTGGCTCAAGCCTATAATCCCAGCACTTTGGGAGGCCAAGGTGAGAGGATTACCTGAGCTGAGGCATTCAAGACCAGCTTGGGCAACTTGGTGAGACATTGTCTCTCAATAAATCAAAAAATAAGCCAGGTGTGATAGCACACACCTGTAGTTCCAGCTACTTGGAAGGCTGAGGTGGTAGGATCGCCTGAGCCCAGCTGGTCGAGGCTGTGGTCGCCATGAGTGTGCCACTGCACTCCAGCCTGGGTGACAGAGTGACACTCCGACTCAAAAAAGGAAAAAAGAAAAGAAAAGAAATCTCATATTTAATATTTTTTGTTGAATAATTTTATTTTATTTTTATTTTTTGAATCAAAGACTCATTCTGTGACCCAGACTGGAGTGCAGTGGCTCTATCATGGTTCCTGGGCTCAAGTGACCCTTCTGTCTCAGTCTCCTGAGTAACTGGGACTAGAAGTACACACCACCATGCCTGGCCAATTGTTCTACTTTTTGTAGAGATGAGGTCTTGTTTTGTTACCCAGACTAGTCTTGAACCACTGACCTCAAAGCGATCCTCTTGCCTAAGCCTCTCAAAGTGCTGGAATTACAGGCAAGAGCCATCACACCTGGTCTCATTAATTTAAAAATGAATATTTTCTTCTCCATTTTGTTCCAAATATATAGTGGCTCAGCTGAGCTAACTAGGTTAACATTATTTCTACATGAGGTGTGAGTTGCAAAAAACTAACTTTTTCAATCACAATATTCTGGAAGTTAAAGACATTTTGCATTTAAAAAATAATTTGCTTTTTAGAAATTCCTTCACTACCATGGTTACATATCTTTATTCATTTAGTTATTTATTTAAAAATTAAATGATTGAGCAATTGTAAAAAAAAAAGTAATTATTCACTGGGGAAAAAAAAAACAAAGCAATAGGTAAGTAGATAAAATGCAAAATGAAAGTCTCATCTCTTATCCCTCATTTATCCTTCATCAGAAATAGTTAAGAGTTTGAATTATTTAATAATGTTTTTAATGCAGACACAAGCATATTTTTTTCTGTTTGGAGGAAGGGGAAAAGTTTCCTGTAACTTTTTCTCCTACTTGTTATGAGCATTCTTTGGCAAATATATAGACACAACTGAAAATTTTTTAAAAATGTATCATCCATTACATAATTATTTCTGGTAAAAGAAAAGTGGGGTAATGTGCAAAGTTGGTCCATCTGAGATCAGAAAGTGGGGGCAGGAGGGAAGGAAAGTCTGCTCACCATTATGGGTAAGAACTCACGTGGTCAGAGCATAAAATAGAAACCAGAAGAAATAACTTTTCATCGTGATTCAAAGAACATTGCAAGTTGGATGATAGGGTTGCTAAACTTCAAAGGCTTAACACCTCTTTAAAACGTACTTTCTTTTTAAAGCACTATGATGATGACATAATCAATGCACATTTTCATATGTGCTGGGGTTTATCTTTCTGAATCTTCTTGTACATTTTGCAGACCACACACTTTTTGCCCCTTTACAATAACTGCTATCTTGTTCACGGGTCCTAGAAACAATTACAGAAGACTAAGGGTAGCCATGTTGTCTTTTTAAAAAATGGCTAAGTGACAGAAGACAAATGCGTTTTTTTTCTTCTTCTTGTCTTTGGACCTCTTGAGAGGCCAAGCAAATGACACATTAAAGAAACACTGCCCAGCTGTGATGAGCTTTCTTTCCTGGAACCGACAGATTGAGTGACGTGCAGCCTATCTTTTTTGTCATGTTCCTGAGCACCTACCTTGTCACAGTAACAGACAACATGAGCACGATTTTGTTCATTAGAAGTGACTCAAAGCCTCACATTCCAGTCGACTTCTCCCTCGTTAGCCTCTCCATGTAGATATCTCTGTGACACTCCCAGTGTCACTTCCTCAGATGCTGGTTAATTTCTAATCCAACAGAAAAAAACCACTTTCTTCATGAGGATATTTACATTTCCACGTTTTCATTGTCCTGGTAATCTCAGATTATTACATGTTTACAATGATGGTGTATGACTGCAAGGTGGCCATCTGCGAGCCCTTGTTGATGATGGCAGAATATCCTGATATGTCTGCCTCTCTGGTTGCTGCTTCTTAAATATATGGTTTTGCAAATGGTCTGGCACAAGCCATCTTCCTGTTTCAACTACCCCATGAACCCAGTGAAATAACAATCTCTCCTAGTTCTCCCTTACTCAGATACCGTGTCAAAGAGATCACCGTGTTCATGGAGTCACACTTTTGAGACCAGAATATATTTTATAGGGGATTAAACAAAAATGTTGGAATTACCCGGGCTCGGTGGCTCAGCCTGTAATCCCACGCCTTCGGGAGGCTGAGGTGAGTGGATTGCCTGAGCCTGCAGGTTCGAGACCCACCTGGGCAGCGAGACCTTGTCTCTACAATAAATCAAAAAAATCAGCCGGGCGTAGCACATGCCTGTAATTCTGGCTACTTGGAAGGCTGAGGCGGAAGGATCGCCGGAACCCAGCAGGTCGAGGCTGCGGTGGCCGGGAGCGGCCACTGCACTCCAGTCTGGGCGACAGAGTGAGACTCCAACTCAAAAAAATTAAAAAAAAGTTGGAATTGTAAACTTTTTATTTTTTAAGTCAGGGTCTCTCTCTGTCACCCAGGCAGTGGCATAATCAAGGCTCACCACAGCCTCAAACTCCTGGGCTCAGATGATCCTCCCGTCTTAGCCTCCATAGTAGCTGGGACTACAGGTGCACATCACTACACCCAGCTTGATTTTTTTATTTTTTATTTTTGTAGAGATGAAATCTTGCTGTGTGCCCAGGCTGGTCTTGAACTCCTGGGCTCAAGTGATCCTCCTGTCCCAGCCTCCCAAAGTGCTGGAATTACAAGTGTGAGCCACCGAACCAGAATTATAAGTGCTATTTAACTCAATGTCCTTCCATTCAGATGTGTCATGAAGGACACAGGAAGCACTCTCTTGTTAGTGGCAAGACTTCTTAGTTGCAGCTAGGAAGAAATTGTCCTGTGGAAGTTTTTCTGCATTGTACACATCTATAGCTTGGGCATTCTTATTTTTCTAACTTGAATCGATTCTTGCCAGGAGAGCAGTCCTGTCATTTGAATGCATCTTTTATTCCCCACATTAATATTGGTGGAATAATTGATTCTTTCCCGTCATTAGGGGAAATGGTGCCTATGAGACAGCCTGAGTTTACCCACCATCCTAAAGTACTTCCTTGGTCTGATGTTCTCCAGGCCTCATTCTCTACCATTTGCTGAAGATTGAAATTCTTCCTCCTCATGAAGGGCATGGTCTTACCCTCTCGCTGATACTGACTGATCATTTCTTGTTGTTGGAAGAACAGTGCTCCTTCTTTTTCCTCATGCTGTTGCCTTTTATGAATTGTATGTTATTGTATAAACAAGACAAGAGGGGAGGTGCTTCAGAAAAGAAGGTTTTTGGACAGGGATGTGGCAATAGTCCCAGGACCACCCTCTGGGAAACCCCAAAACTGGGGTCCTCATGGGACTTCTGGTTGTGCCCACATTTGCCGATTCTTTGTGACTAAAATTGACCCCAAAGACTAGAAAATTACTCCTCTTTGGCTACTCTCTCCAATAATCAGTGTATTTTTAAAAAAATAATGCCACCGTCTTGCAGTGCCAAGCAGTCAGTGAATGTCAGAGGGAAATAATCATCTCGTAATTCAGACTGGTAGGAAACAGTCATTTCTAATTACTTGTCATAAGGGAAGACAATGCAATTAAAGATTCTGGCTTAGACTGCAACCTCCGCACAGTCACTGCCTCCGTTGATTCATGCTTTTGACTGTCTGAGAAGGCAAAGTCAGCCAGATTGACCACAGGCTCATCCAAATTGGCTTCCACCATGATGAAGACACCTTATGGCTGTTTCATATTTTGGATGGGTGTTATTATATAGGGGTGGAGAGCTGGTTATTAAAAATCAATGTTCTTGGGTTTAAAGGAGTTATTAGGGGTTATTTTAGAATGAGACTTAGGCACACTGTTAAACACGGAGTAGGGACTTATGTGTCTCAAGATGCACTTTATAAAAGACTCATTAGTGTGAGTTGTTTAGGATAAAAATATAATTTTGCGGCTCCATCCAAAAGACACGTTTCAGTCCTCAATCTTACTTGATCTTTGGGGCAAAGAAAATATTGTGTATTCACTAAGTTCTAATTATTTTCCTCTTTCTGGATGTATAGGTTGCATTTTCTGGTCTCCCCACTTCTGGCCAAAACCCTTAAGGAAAAGCGACACATGTTACTTCTGTGTTGAAGCACAGAAGAGTACGTGTGAAGCCTCCTGCTCTCCCTCCCCCTGTCCTGGTTGTCAAAGTCTTACCTGAAGATGGCCGTGACACAGGATGGAAATGGCACAGACCCTTGGATCACTGCTCAGAGGTGAGTTTCCTCAAAATCCCGCAGCAGACTGAGTGTGAGGAGAGGAAACAACCTTCTATTAAAAGCTACTGTGACTTTGAGGGTTATTTTCTTACTGCAGCATCACCTAGCTTATTCTGACTCACAGCCTCTTTGGAGGCATCTGACTCTGCCAGTATGTTTCAGATTGTGCAAATCAAAGCTTTCCCTGCCACCCCGTTGACTCCATCTTCTCAGTCTCCCTTTGAGGTTTCTCTTCCCTTCCCAAGTCTTTCAATCCTGGAGTTTCTTAGTTTTCTACATTGGACTCGCCTCTCATTCTGTAAGTCTTTCTGTTTCAATTATTATCTAATGAGGACTCTCAAATATGGGGGGTGCCAAAAGATATATATTCACATTTTAAGTAAGACATTTTCCCCAAAGATGGCATTAATCAAACAAATGCTAGCGTCACCATGCAACAGGCAGGACAGTCAAAGAAAATGGCAGAAGCACAGTTGAGTGAACGTCATACTTCACATTTCTACCATAATTTAATTCACCTTTGAAAAATAATACATAAATAACATCTCTTGAAATGTGTATACATTTTTTGGCACCCTGTATATTTCTCTAATCTAGTGTTTTCCTGCAAACTGACAGATCCTTATACTGTACACATCTCCCTACCTATTGGATGGCTCATGGCTCTCATGCTCAGCCCATCCAAAATTCAGCTTACAAGCCCTCCCTCCCTCAAGCCTGTTCCTCCTCCAGTCTTTCTGTCCTGAGTGGTGTCACCATATGTTGTAGCTAGTCTCCAGAGGTGGTGCCAATGAATCACACCTCTCCACATTCACATTTTTGTTTAGACCCTTCCACATTGAACTTGCCTTGTGCTGTGACCCGCTTCAACCAATTGAATGTGATGGAAGTGCCATGACACTGGCAGCTTCTACTTTTGCACTTTGGGGAGCCCTGAACTGCCATCTGAGGTATCCAGCTATCCTTCTGGAGAGACCCCCCCATGGGGAAGGTGGAACCCTGAATTTACATGGAAATAAGAAAGAGACTCAAATCTTCCAACATCCCAGCTGAGTCCTGTTTTCCAACTCTCTGCACCAAGGCCCTGACATGTGAATGAAGCCATCTTGAATATTCTAACCCAAGCCACCATCTGACTGCAAACACATAAGAAACAATGAGCAAAATAAGCAGAAGAACCGTCCAGTTTAATACCATTCACTGACAGAATGATGAGAAATAATAAAACACTGCTTAGTCACTAAATGTTGGGTGACTTGTTGTCCAGCAATAGATAAAAACAATAGTCCTAGAAACCTGGAGATCAACTTTTCATTTCTCTCTCTCATCCTGCACATCCAGTACTCAGCCTCTTGGTTTACACCTTCTAAGTATTCTTGACCAGTACCCTTCTTTGTATGGTTTGTGCTGTGGCCCAGGCAAGATGACTATCATCCCTGCTCTAATATTGGATCCCTCGTGCAGCTAGAGGGATCATCTAAAATGCAAGTATGGGCCAGACACGGTGACTCAAGCCTGTAATCCCAGCACTTTGGGAGGCTGAGGTGAGAGAATTGCCTGAGCCCACGGTTTTGAGAACAACCTGAGAAACTTGGCGAGACCTCATCTCTACAAAAAAAAAAAAATAGCTGGGCATGGTAGTATGCACCTGTAGTTCTGGCTACTTGGAAGGCTGAGGCGGAAGGATCATCTGAGCCCAGTAGGTTGGTGCTGAGGTGACTGTGAGTGTGCCACTGGATTCTAGCCTGGGCAACGGAGTAAGACTCCAACTCAATAAACAAACAAACAAACAAACAAACGAATGAATAAATAAAATGCAAGGAAGGTATGATCTTTGCCAGCTGCCCAAAACCCTCCCAAGGATCTTCTTGTTTTTAGAATAAAATGTAAACTTCTTAAAATTTTTACATATCTGTTCAGGCTTTGGCCTCTGCCTATCTTCTGGCCTTATTTTCTATCACTCTACTCTCTAACTATCCTGAATTTAATTCAGTTTCTCCAGGGCATCATGTTTCTTGACTTCTTGCTTCTGAACTTTTTCTTTCTACCTAAAATACTGTGGCCATCCCTTCTCTTCCCTTCCTCCATTAACAGATTCCTGTACCTGCTCATTTAAATACTATTCCTTCATGGAAGCCTTCTTCTGATGCTGGATTAGTTGCCCCTGTCAAATGCTCCCATATTATTAATTAATTATTTCACTCATCCAATTTTGACTGAGCATATACTATAAGCCACACACTGTGTCATTCTTCCCATATAATAGCAGCAATCATATTGTTTGTCTGTTGAGCTCTGCCTTTAGCTTGTAGGGGCTTCAAGGAAGAGTACCACATTTATCTTATTCCACTTTGTAATCCTGGTGTCAGCACATAATAGATGCTTAATACATATGCACAAATGAATGAGACTAAACTTAGTCATGATAGATGTCATAACTAGTGGAAGGAAATTATTATTCAATAGGTAGTTAGTTCTGTTTAACATAACACTTGATGTTTTAGTAAATATTTTTCAAGGGGAAAAGTTTATGGCTTTGTTGGAGACAAATGACCATTTTCAGTGACAAATTAGGATCACACCTGAAGACCAATTTGATTTTCTGAAGTCACAGTTATCCACAGATTAGAGGGCTATAGCAGAGACCATTCAGCAATAAGCCTTGATTCTGGACCACTGCAACCATCAAGCTACATAGGAAGGTTAACTCAAAAGATTTACTAAGTCATTTCTTTCACAGAGAACACTGATAGCACCTGTGGACCCTGAAAACAGCTTTGTTTGCTTCAAAGAGATATGGTACTGGAAATATCTTCAGTTATTCTGGAATACCAAATATGACTCAGAGATAAGCAACTTCCAGGGTGCTCAGATCTGATAATTGTGGTCACCTTCAGCAATGACTCTGCCCCTAGTTGTCCATTACTAGGTAACCTGGAAAGAGTCAGGTAAGGTAGTTTCCTTAAGTAGCCTACAAAGGCCTCTGCTTTTTGGCTCAAGTTCAGGGAGATTTCTGTGAGAAACCTGAGTAGCCATAAAAGGATATAGGGCACACAGACAAGCTTCTTCCATTATGACCTACATGTTGGTGATCTTCTGCAGCTATTCTTGTTTGCACCATTGTTTCTGATCAATGAGCTCCCTGTATTTTAAAAAAACACCTGTCTAGTTGAAGGAAACTGCCAGGGGAGGAACGGTCACACCTCATCAACAAGGGTAACTGCAAAATGAACATTTGTACACCTAACCCTGAATTATACCCCACATCTTTAAAATAAACAAACAAATAAATCAACCACAACAAAAACAAACAAAAAACACACCTGTCTCTTTTTAACCTAATATCAGTGTTTTTTTTTTAAATATGAGGCACTTATGGAAACCAACTCAATCTTCATTGAAAGTATGTTGGATGCAAAAAATTTCAGATAACAATTGTTTATCAAATTAAAATGCAGTATATATTCCAAAAATTTTAGAGTGTTTTTCTCTTGGTGCTGAGAATACATGTGAACTTTATTTTATGCTTTGCATCAAGAATATATTTTACAGAAAGAAGGAAAAGTATAATAACTAATAGAATGCAGAAGTAGAAGGGACCTTAACAGTTATTTTGTCTAAGTCTGACAACATATGCTTGAGGAAGGAAAGACCCAAAGAAGATGTACTTGATCTCTGATGAAATGTGCAAACATTAACTACAAGTGAAGTTTTGGTACAGTGTTTTTAACTAAATACCAATGATAGCTCATATTTTTAAGAATTGTAGATAACCTTGGCTTTCTGGCTATATTGTTGTATATGTTTCCTTTACCCCAGATGTGAAAAATTGGCTCTTCACCTAAGATAAAAGTGTCTGAAATCTGAATTTGAACTTGAAGTTCTACTGGGGCAGTTGAGTAAAAGAACTTGTGTTGATGTATTCATTTACTAGGGCTTCAGTAACAAATTGGGTAGCTTAAACAACAGAAATAATGAATTGTCTCAGTTCTGCAATTAGCCATTTGAGATCAAGGTGCTGGAGCCTTGGTTCCTTCTGAACAATGAGAATAAACCTGTTACATGTCTATCTTTTAGCTTCTGGTGGTTTGCTGGCAATCCTTGACTTATAAAAGCATCGCCCCAATCTCTGCCTTCATTTTTACACAGCAATCTCCCTGTTTGCATATGCCTGTGTGTAAATTTCCCCTTTGTATGAGGACGCCAGTTATATTGGTTTAGGGGCCACCCTACTCTAGTATGACTTCAACTTAACTAACTATATCTGCGACAACCCTATTTCCCAATAAGGTCACATTCTTAGGTACTGGGGATTAGGATTTCAACATGTGAATTTGGCAGAAGGAGAAGGCACAATTCAACCCACAACCATGAGTATCACAGAAATGGGGACACCATGGCGTAAAGGACAGCAAAAACTCTCAGTGGCTGGTATTTTCAAGGGATGAGGTCTGGACCAAGACTGGTCAGAGGAGTTTGCCTGAAGTTTGGACCTGGCTCTCCAGATGCCTGGGGGTCAGTTTCTCCTCAAGCAAACCAAGCTCTGAGTCTGTGTCTACCCAAGGCTGCTTGGGAATCCTGGGACAGCCATGCTTCGAGTTCAGTCAACATCGTTTGTGTGTACTTCTCTGATGGATAATTTTGTATCTGAACCCTCCAACCTATACAAATAGAGAGGTGCCCTTTGGTGTGCTTTCTTTCTTTGTTTGTTTGGGTTTTTTGGTGCCAGAATGACAAACCAACTTACATTTAATTTTTACTAAATGGGCAGGCCAATTGCACCCAGAAATTTAAAAAGTAAAATAACCATTATGCCAAAACATTACTCTAAGTAGTAAAATAGAAATGATCTGACCCTTTTCCGAGCCCTCATATTTTTAGGAAGTGGGTCAACATTCAAGACTGTGGCTTTGAAACAATTCAAGATAAAGAGACCTGCCTGGGCAACTTGGCGAGACCTCATCTCTACAATAAATCAAAAAATTAGCCGGGCGTGGTAGCATGCGCCTGTAGTTCCAGCTACTTGGAAGGCTGAGGCGGAAGGATCGCTGGAGCCCAGCAGGTCGAGGCTGTGGTGGCCGGGAGCGGCTACTGCACTCCAGTCTGGGCGACTGAGTGAGACTCCAACTCAAAAAAAAAAAAAAAAAAAAGAAAGTTTGAGTTATAGTTTAACTACCAAGTTTTTGTTGTTGTTGTTGTTGTTTTAAAGCAGAAAGCTTGGGAAGTGAATGAATAATTTTGTGCCAAAATTTTCTGAAATTACCTATTTTTATTGATCATGCCATTCATCTGTCTTCTTTTGTAGACAAACATGAACTAGTTGCACTCAACATTGGAGACATATTCTTTCCTGTAAAAAGATGCACAATAAGTCTTTTAAAAATATTGTTAGAAAGTTTACAATACTTTAGTGGAGGCCTTTGAAATGTTGAGACTTATTCTTCCTGAATGATTGAATATTATTCAACCAGGAGTTTTTCCTTAAACCAGATGGCTCGTGCTTCGATATACCACGAGCTTGGAGAAAATGGTGATTCAAGGCACTGAACAAGAATTTGAGACATCTATATCATGCTTTATGTAAGAGAATTAGCAGAAACTCATCTCAATGTGCCTTCAAAATAGGAAGCTAAGCAGACAGCCTTGTTAATTTAGTATATAGACTTGGAATACAGTACAACATCCATCATCTCATCAAAATTCAATTAAAATGTGGGTTCCTCGCCAAAGAAAAGGAGCCAGTTTTTTCCTCTTTCCTCTCTCTCTCTCTCTCTCTCTTTCTCTCTCTCTCTCTCTGTCTCTCTCTCTCTCTTTTTTTAATAAGAAGAGTTCTTGGAACATCACTAAACCCTTAATGGTTCTTTCATTAGAGGAGCCAATTTTGAAAGAATAGTTTGAGTATTTGAATGACCCCTTACATTAAAAGTTAGAAACTGTGCAGTCATATAGTTGCTATTCATTTAAAGCATGCTGGTACTAGCAATGGTGGCCAGGTAAGAAGGTGATTTTAAGGTCTTCCTCTCTATTGGGACATTTGATTTAATTTTAAAACTCTTTGGATTCTACGAGATCTTTTCTCATATGGCAGAGAATGTGGAACAGCGATTATCCACTTAGCCCAGATCCATTCTCTGATTTAAAAAAAATGTTATTTGCTAACACATACCAGACTTCACACAGGGAGAAGGTAAGCCCACAGGTCCAGTAACAAGATTTGTGGTGTTAAATGCAATTGAGTCTCAAATTTTAAGCAGTTAAATGTCTTAATTTGTCCTTTTCTTCCTACTATAATATAATGAGGATAAACTTTGACACAGAGCAGCTCTGCAAAGGGAAGATTTCTCCTTGTTCATTGTTTCTCAAACCAATCTTCTCTCCTGAAATTTGATTTCCGAAGTGCCTTACAGTCCTTAAGCCAGGTGGCTGCAATGAGTTCACTTGGAACATTCATAATCATCTGAAATAAAAGCACACTCTAGAAAGCCAGATGCACTTAAGACCATCAAACAGGGTTAGTCACTGAGTAGAAAGAACTCTTTTAACCTCTCGCTAACTGTGCCCTTTAGCCTACCAGCCCAGCACAGGTTGTTGAAGGAAATCACCTTGGCTTTGAAAGAAATAGTATGACTCTAGGTTAAGTACGTGTGTGTCCACTTCTGCACCGCAATTCATTTTCCTGGTGCTTTCGCCCAAATGTTGTCAATTGGAGGCGTGCCTTGTTGTTCAAAGAAGGAAAACTATATTGTGCTTCCAAAGGACCCAAGAGAAGTCTGTCTGTAGCGGTCCCTCCTCTCCAGATTTTAATATTTGAAAATTAAATATTGCAATGTTTTCATATCAGTTGGTCCTCTGCCTCTAGGGAAGATCACCTAAGGAAGTGATGTGGTTTAGAAAAAAAAATCAAATAAATATAGTGTTAAATTTGTAGGGGGAAACCATGAATTTGGATTTGACTAAATGTGTCATCTCTTTGCTTGCTTATTTTGTTTTGTAACAAAATTGTGCTGAAGCACAACTACTTCCCATGACTTGGCTAGGCTGGGAAGTCACTGGACTTATTTCTGTGCAAGCCACTTGCGAACAGGAGAGCTGCCTCCCCTGTGAGCAAAGTTGACTTTCTAGATTTTTTGTGGGAGTAGAAACAACAGTGTTGACTTTAAAAGATCAGACTTCTTGCTCTTGTTTTTATCTCCTTCTAAATGGGAAAGTCAGGAGTGTAGTGTTGAGGAAAGATAAATAAGAAAAGGTAAACCAATGGAATTCAAGGTGGGGAAGGTATTAGTAATGAAAAGCTACAGAACCAATTTTGACATTTTGACATTAACATCAATATAATTTTGAAAAACCCTCAAAATCTAAGTACTACCAAGGATGGAATTGTGAGTACCTATACTCGCTTTAATATGATTTTATGGTTGGACCATCGCCTAGTATTTCTTTTTTTTTTCTTTTTTTGAGTTGGAGTCTCACTCTGTCACCCAGACTGGAGTGCAATGGCCGCTCCCGGCCACCGCAACGTCGACCTGCTGGGCTCCGGCGATCCTTCCACCTCAGCCTTCCAAGTAGCCAGAATTACAGTCATGCGCTACCATGCCCAGCTGATTTTTTGATTTATTGTAAAGATGAGGTCTTGCTGCCCAGGCGGGTCTCGAACCTGCGGGCTCAGGCAATCCACTCACCTCAGCCTCCCAAAGGCGCGGGATTACAGGCTGAGCCACCGAGCCCGGTATTTCTGTCTCTGTTGGGTAGCTTCCCACTGCAAATACACCAACTCACATTGGATTACTCAGTAAGGGAATTCATAGGTTTCATGAAACTTATAGTGGTGTGAGTTCCAGACCTGGTGAGTTGGGAGCTCAGTAATGCCGTTATGATCTCTGTTTCTTCCAACTTATTTTTTTTTTTGAGTCAGGATCCTCCCAGGCTGGAGTGTAGTGGCACAGTCACAGTTCACCACAGCCCCAATCCCCTGGTCTCAGGAGATCCTTCCACCTCAGCCACTCTCCTACTAGCTGGGACTACAGGGGCATGCCACCATGCCTGGCTAATTTTTTTACTTTAATTTTTTAGTTTTTTGTAGAGATGAGGTCTTGCTATGTTGCTGAGGCTGGTCTCGAATTCCTGGGCTCAGTCAATCCTCCTGCCTCAGCCTCCTAAAGTGTTTGGATTATAGACGTGGGCCACTGTACCCAGCATGGATACCAATTCCTTATTGATTGTGTGTTCAACACATACAATTTTAAAAGCTACAACACATCTTGGTTTGCAGCTTTTAAAAAACTTTCTTTTTGCCATATAGAAGTTCTTCATTCTTAATATAGTTCAATGACTTTCGACTTTTTAGGGAGATAGAGGTAGTCTTGTCTTGGTATTGTTTTCATTTGCATTTCTTTGATTTACCATTTTTTCATGTTTATTGGCCATTTACACTTCTTTTTTTGTGAACTTTTAAATGTCATCTGCACATTTTCTTCCTTCCTTTCTTTTTTGAGTTGGAGTCTCACTCAGTCGCCCAGGCTAGAGTGCAGTGGCACGCTCATGGCCACCACAGCCTCGACCTGCTGGGCTCAGGTGATCCTTCTGCCTCAGCCTTCCGAGTAGCTGGAACTACAGGCGCATGCCACCATGCTTGGCTAATTTTTTTTTAATGTATTGTAGAGAAGAAGTCTCACCAAGTTGCCCAGGCTGACCTCGAACCCCTAGGCTCAAGCAAGCCTCTCACCTCAGCCTCCCAAAGTGCTGGGATTACAGGCTTGAGCCACTGTGCCCAGCCCCCCCCACATTTTCTATTGACTTGTGAAAGGCTTTCACATGTTATTAATATTAATCGTTTTTATATTATTTTCCTATTCTTCATTAGTCTTAATGTTTTGCTTAAAATTCTCTCTATTGGGTATGTATTTAAGCATATTAAAACTTATTCTTTCTTTTTCTGTTTATATTTGTGTGGGTGTGTGCTTAACCCTTTATTCCATCTGGAATTAATTTTATGGGAAAGAGGTGATGTTAATCAACTTTTCTCTCTTAGCCACTTACTTGTGATACTATCATTAACTAATCATTAACTAATGATATTAACTAATGATATTATCATTAACTAAAATGTTCATGTTTATTTGGGTCTGTTTTTGAGCTATATGTGTTATAATTAGTTTATCAATTCTTACCTAAGAGATAGTCTTCATTTATTATCTTTACAGTAAATCTTACTGTTTGGCAGGCAAATTGGTAATTCCTTTTTTCAACACTTTTTTGGATCATCTCAGAAAGGGCATTCTCCATTTGTCTAACCAAATATTTCACATTTCCCAGATTGTTCTTGTATAAACTAGATGAAATTTCTCAAAATTTTCGAAGTATTAGAAAACAGGAAACCCACTTATCATCACAATTTTTCTTGGATTCAGTATGGATGGGGTGTTGAATGCTCCAGGATCCAAACTGGGATGGTAATTGATTCCATATTAAAGAGGCAGGAGTGTGCACTGCTTGATAAAATGCTTGATGGGGCTTCCTATAGCTGTAGGAAGTTGCTCTCAGCCAAGGTGTTTTCTAAACCCACAGGGCCTGCTGTAATAATCCTCTACCTACCTGGTGAACAATAAGGGACACAGGCTTTCATAAATAAAATCATTATTCCTGCAGAAAAACAAACACCTGGATTCATGTGTCAAGGTGTCTGCAGTGAAACAATATTGTAATATATGAATCAATGTGGGATGCTGTTTAGAGAAAAAACTCAAACATGGTCAAAAGTACTTTTTCTTATTCTCTTACCCAACAAAAATAAAAACCATCAACATACAGGAAGATGTCTGTTACCAAGTTTGTGGGGGGGGGTTCCTCCCCACCACCAAGTGAGCAGTCAGTTCTGCAGTGGACATCAGCTGGTGTCTTCCAATTTAATAGACTCTATCTACATGGAGATAGTGTCAGATCCCACAGGTTGAGGGCTCTGTCCCCCAAGGCTGTCCCCACTTCAGACACTAGTCACAAGTCCAGGCCTCCAGAACTTCTGACTGACTTCAAGCTGGGGTTCCCATGGCTCCTTTCTTGGGCTTGATTAATTTGCTGGAGAAGCTCACAGAACTCAGGGAAACACTTATTTACATTTACCAAGTTATTATAAAGGATATTACAAAGGATACAGATGAAGAGATGCCCAGGGCCAAACGTGGGGAGGGGTGCAGAGCCTCCATGCCCTCCCTGGATTTGAAGAGTTCCCAGGAACCGGAACTCTTCAAATCCAGTCCTCTTGGGTTTTTTCTGGAGGCTTTGTGACGTGGGCATGACTAACAACCACATAGAAATGTAATTGGATGAAAACCTCATTACTTAAATCCAGTAAGGCCTGTCTGTTCACACTTTTCTGGGACTCTCTGTGCAGCATTCCTTCCTCTGGGGTATGGGGCAGGACCTTATCTGGAATGACGGTTTTTTGACCCACAATCAGATTAGATTCCTGCCTTGGACAGGTAAATGGAAGATAGGAGAAGGCTAACGATAGATTATGTTTCCTAAGGCCTGCTCCTGGGGCATAAACTGCCCCAACATTGTTAACAAAAGACTGTAACAAGTGTTAGGGCATTATGAGTTAGGAATTTGGACAAAAGCATAACCAATCACTATATCACAGGTGCCCTCAGAGTTTTCTGCACATCAGGGTGGTTAGAAAGAGGCCTTTCCTTCATTCAGACCTTGGCCATTGAGTTTGAGAAAGCTGAGGTCTGGCTGTGCAACCAAAGTTGGGCTGGGCTAATACACTATCTGTCAGGCATGACTGGTTCTTCCCGGCTTTGGACCAGACTAGGGGAGGAGGAGGAGGCGTTGAAAGTGGTATGTGCTGTGGGGAGAGGTCAGTGGGTCCTGACCAGGGGTGTGGTTGGCACATAGAGGCTCCTCAGCCTCCATTCCAGCTAATGCTAAAGTGTTCAAAGCATGCCACAGGGGAGAGCTCTGCATTTCTTCCTGGAGTAAGGAAATCCAATCCCAAGAGGAAAAATGGAATCCTGTGATAACTTGGATGTCTGTCCCCTCTAAACCTTATGTTGAAATGTGATCCCCAATGTTGGAGGTGGGACCTAATGGGAAGTGTTTGGGTCAGGGAAGCAGATTCCTCATGAACAGATTAATGCCCTCCCCTGGGGGGAGGATTTCCATGTGGGAAGATCCCGCATGAACAGTAATGCCTTCCCCTCGAGGGTGAGTTATCACCCTGTTTCCACAAGAGCAGTTTGCTAGAGCCTGGCACCTGTTCCTGCCCACTCTTGCTTCCTCTCTTGCCATGCGATCTCTGCACATGCCGGCTCCCTTTTACCTTCTGCCATGAGTGGAACAGCTTGAGGTCCTCACCAGATGAAGATGTCCAATCTTGAACTTTTCTACATGGCAGTATCATGAGCCAAATAAACCTGTTTTCTTTATAAATTACTCAGCCTCAGGTACTCCCTTCTAGCAACACAAAACAGATTAAGACAAATACTAAGTCCCTTCGAGTATTTATTTTTTGTGAGTTGACTTTGAAAAGAATTTTCTAGGCTTTGTCTGAGTGCAGATGAAATCTTGCCAAGACCCCAGCTATGCCCAGGGTTGGTGGGTGTTTTTAATTATTTTTGAGTCTGAGTCTCACTCTGTTACCCAGGCTGGAGTGCAGTGGCAAAATCACAGCTCACTACAGCCTGGACCTCCTGGGCTCAGGCAATCTTTCTACCTCAGTCTTCCAAGTAGCTGGGACTACAAATGTGTTCCACGATGCCCAGCTTATTTTTTTATTTATTGTAGAGACAAGGTCTCACTATGTTGCCTAGGCTAGTCTCGAACTCTTGGGCTCAAGAAATCCTCCTGCCTCAGCCTCCCAAAGAGCTAGGGTTGCAGGGTAAGCCACCTCACCTCCCTAGTTGGTCTTTCATAAGGTCCCAGACGTGGGAGCCAGGAACAGGTGAATGGGACATTATTCTGATCAATCCTGATTGGGGTACAGTTGGTGAAATATACATTTATGTAAATTCTCATAACCTCCAGAATAATGTCATCCCTCTTACACTTCAGTTTCTCACCTGTAAAATGGTGAGGCATACATCTATCTTCTTGCATGCCAGAAACACTATTTGACAAAACATTGCTGGCAAAGGTGCATTTGATAAAATGATTTTAAACAAATTTCAGAAAAATTCTACTTTGTCTATTTGCACATTGTTCTGTCCTTTTGAGTCACTCAGAAGCAAGAATGAAACTATTAAGGGGAAAGACACAGTTGGGCAAAACACTGAACATGTGTGCTTGTTAAATAGCAATCTTTGAAGACAAGGCAAAATAATGCTACCCAAGCGTGTTATGAATTGTAGCAACATCACCCACTGGCAAATGGCACTATTGACTTCTTTCTCGGTGTGACTCAAGACATTCTGAAAGGCATATATTTTATGTGGCCTCTTCTTGACATGTTTGTCAAATGAAATGACTCAAAGTAGAGCAAGAAAGTACCAGGTGATGGAAAAGCAAAGAGAAGACCGAGCTACAGGTTGCAAATGGGTGGTCTGAGAACAAAATTGGATTTGCAGATATATTTCGTTACGCCCCACAATTTTGAATGACACTGTTTGGAATTGTGTCAACATTTAAAAACTGGAGATTTCACATGAAAACAATCGGATGGAGCCAGTAGCTGCTCCTTTTTTTTGGACAGAACTATTCTTTATTCCAGTTTGCCACAGTCCATACCATTCTCTATTGCCTCTTCTGGTTCTCATTTATAATGCCTAACTGGCCTTTGAATTTGCAATCCCTGCCTTATATAACATTAAAGGATAGGGAAGGAAAACTTTGTGGTCTACCTTTGGACTCTAAAAGGAGTCCTTAGGTCTTGAAGAAAGTCAATGGAAGGAAAGTTAGTTCAACATATCTGAGGTAAAATTTTTAATAAATATATTCTTTATAGATGTCGTATTAGAGTAATGGTCTTTGTTTCGTAATGTATTCTAGTTGAATGGGCTTTTACTTAAATCATAATAAACATATTGAGTTCCCTTGATAACACTAGAACGCTCTTATGAAAAGAATTCACTTTTCTATAAAAACAGCAGCTGCTGCTACTGTCCACCAAAGTTTGCAAAAAGAAGAATACAACTTGTGACGGCAATTTGAATATTACATCTTAAAGCAACTAAAGATTTCAAGGGATTTGCTTGCTATGACCACCACCTACAAATTTGAGACAGAGTGCAAGATACCCCTGTCAGCAGAATACCGCTGTCTCCCAGCATATTTCCTGCTTCAATAACAGAGAAAAAGGCCCTTAGTGAAGCAGACCACAGAGGTGGGGAACCGCGGGGCAGTGCTGGGGAAAGCTGCAGGGGACAGGGGCTTCAAAGGGCTGCCATGTTTTTCCCTTGCCGGTGCTACAAGCTGATTATCATCTGGTTGTTTCAGACAACTTCCACTGGCATTTGCATGGTCTCTCCTGGTTACTGCATGTCTCATCTCAAGGAGTTGAAATTCTCCCATGGAAGGCAATGTCTCAGTGACCTCCTTCGATGAGCTGGTGAGTTTAATTTGCCTTAAACAACTGACCTCAAATATGCATCAGTATGCAAGCATGCATCATTGCCATCATCTGTCTATGGACCCTGGACCAAAAGCCACAAGAGAGAGCTTGAGTCTCTCATCTCTGAGTTAAGAAAACCACCACCCACCCCTCCAAAAATAATGAATTGAATACAAAGTTGATTTGAGTATTTTATTTATAAATGTACATTTACTATAAAAGCTGTTGCATTTTAGACAACTTCTTATTTTTATCTTTTTACTATTTCTCAGAGGCATTTTAGAATAAATATTTTAAACGAAAGTTAGTGTAACTGATAGAGACCATCGGCCCATCCGGAATGGGACCATCTTTTGGACGGACTCACATATGAGGTGGATCATTTCAGTTCATTAAATCTTACACTGTGTATAGATAACTATAATATGTATTGCATTAATAACACTACATAGAAACAATGAAGAAATGTCATGAAAGTTTGCTAGTGAAAATCAGAGTTACCCATTTTTTTAAGAAAGGGAAAGAACTAGCTTTTGAAATATGAGGAAAACAAAATCAGATATACTTCCTCAGGAACAATAAATCACTCACTTGCCTCATCTGTCTTTTAAACAAACACATTTACATTATAGCTCAACAGAGCAGAGCATTTTTTTTCCTCCTAGGATCTCAAAGATTATTTGCAAAGAAATAGATCATACTCATTACGCTCTGTTGGAAAAAACACAATATCTAGTTGGCCTAAACATCCATGTAACAGACTCTGAATGAAATAGAAATCAAATATAAATAGAAACAGTTGGCAATTAGAATTTAGAAAACATTGGAGATTATTCTGTGCTGGTGACTAGTATTCATGATGAGAAGCACGTTTTTCAGCTGGAGAATGGGGCTTTCTGTTTCTTTACTTGATTCTAGCTTCGATACCTGTACAATGTGTCTCCTAAGAGATATGTATAAATGGGTTTGTGACACCAGAAGAGGATGTGCCATATTCATGTACTCCTTACACAACGGATGGAGTTCCACGTGTAAAAAGGGTCCTAGAAAAACCAGTTATGAATGACCATATTGTACATGTTTTGTGCATTATTTGTGATTACTCTGCTGATATCATGCAAAGTGTAAACATCCACATTATCAAAATATTTAATAAAACATGCAGTTGGTTAATCAAAATAGTGAACTTAATCTGTACATTTTTAAAACTTTTTTCTTTTTAACTTTTTCTGTTTTTTTTTCTTTTTCTTTTATTTTTTTCCTGTAAAACAGCAAACACCTCCATGAGAAGTCTTGGAAACTTGGAAGCGACTTCACCTCTCTCCAAGGTACTGCATCCATAATCATCACTGACTCTGTGCAACAGCTTTGCATTTTTCTAAGGCACAATTTTTAATGAAATGATGTGTAGATTTCAATCTAACAACAGCTTTTCCAAATGACAAAAATGGTCAAAATACCTCCAGCGGCTGAGGAGACTTCTGCGCCTATATGAAATCCACATGCAAAGAACCCACCTAGCATGTAAATAAATAATTGCTAGCTATACTCAATAAAACACAGAAAAATATTATTGCTTACATAACAGAAAAACATCTACTTGACCTCCTCTTACGACTACATTAATCTATTAGGAGTGTACTCATAGGTCTACATTCACAACATGTCATCTTGACTTATTTGCCATTGATTTAAGGCAGAATAAATATGTCCCCCTTTCCCCAGTCCTAAAAAAAAATAACACCAGCCTGAAGATCAAAACTGCGATGCTTTTTAGTAACTTGATTCCTTTCTTGGCCAGCTGAAACTCCTCATATAGGGCAGAAGATCAACCGACTCTCCACAAGAGTTCCTCTCTAAACTTCTCCGTGAGCAAGGTCTGGGACTCTTGATAGGAGAGACATATCCAGCAAAGCGGGCGAGGCATGGTTTGAGCTGTGGCTTCTTGATGTTGACACAGCCGTGGCTCATCACATCATATATCATTGGGATTCTATCAGGATGGCCTTAATGCTGTTCCTTGGACACCTGTGCTTCAGACCCTCAAGGAGAACTTGCAGACAAGGGTGAGCAGTGGCCACACCTAATGACAGACTTATCTCAGTGCCTCAAATTCCATGTGCCTCCTCTTAAGGCTGTCATTGCAGACTCCTTCCTAATCTCATGCCTGGAAAGGAAGCAGGCAACACAGGCCTCATGGCTGTCATCAACCCATCGCTCTTTGGAAGATCAAACTTCCTCACAGATTTTGGTAATAACTTGGGGAATGATGACTGAAATATTTCCCTCTGGTTTCTTCCTACCCATGGGTAATGTCCCAGAGTGTAAGTGTAGCTGATACTGCAAGGGTTCTCTTTATTGGATGAACCAGCCTATATTAATGACATAACTTCCAAGGTACACAGAATCTAATACTAACGGTGCAGTAATTTATTGGTATCATTTCTACCTCAAAAGGTAAGTAACACAAAAGTTTCACGATTACAATATGTTATCAGACTAGTGACTTTGCATTAGAAACAAGTTATAGCTCAGAGACTGAGCTCACTGTAATGTTTAATGTCTGAAATGCATTAAATATATCCTTCTGTCTCAAAAGACCATGTGTCTCAAATTGGCATGTCTTGCACTCTCTGCAGTTCAATTCTGTAAACATAAAGTTTTTCATTCCTAGAAATTCTAAAACAAACCAGGTTTACGGCATCATGTAGCTAGTTCCCAATGAGGGGAATAGCACATTTGAAACCAGAAGCCTGTATGACCACGCTAAAGCCTTTTTTGAACTATTCAGGATTATTACAACCCAATATTCGTTTGCATATATGGTGCAAATGCAAAAACAAAACAAAACTCTCAAAACAGGAAAAACACAAACACTGTGCTACAGAAGAACAGATGCCACCTTTTCGAAGAGCCTTTCAGAGATTAAGTGAATGCTGGGAAGCCCCTAAACTTGGGGTTTTGTTAAGCGGTTGCCAGGGGATCCCCCTCAATAAAAAAATGGGGAGTGATTTGGAAGCTTGAAAACCACGTCACAATGTTGTAGGCTGACCAGCACCTGTGATAAAACACAAACAAAAAACACAGAGCAACATTTAGTCAATATTTCTTCTATCAGATGTTTTAAAACTTCCCAAGTTAGCAATTACCTGCATCAAACTCTCTTTCTCCGGGGGAGGGGAAACTCATCTCAGCTGCTACTCAATGTATGGTCCAAGGACAAGCAGTATTGGCATCATCTAGGGTTTATTAGACATGCAGACTTTTGAGCCCCGTTCAAGACCTACCTAACTAGTACCCAGGTGGGTGCAGTGGCTCACACCTATAATCCTAGCACTTTGGGAAGCCAAGGCGAGAGGACCACTTGGGCCCAGGTGTTTTAGATCAGCCTGGGCAATACAGCAAGGCTCTACAGAAAATAAAAAAATGAACTGGGCATGGTGGCAGATGCCTGTAGTCTCAGCTACTTGAGAGGCTGAGGTGGAAGGATTGCCTGAGCCCAGGAGGTCGAGGCTGCAGTGACTCCTGATCGTGCCATTGCCCTCCAGCCTGGGTGTCAGAGTGAGACCACAAGTCAAAAAAACAAACAAAAAAAGTGCCCAAGTGATTCATATGCTGTAAAGTTTAATCAAGTGCTCTGGAGTCCCCTAAACCAAATGACCTCCATCAAGTTTCTATTTTGTCCTCTGGGGCAAATATGCAAGAAAATAATCCCTTTTCTCTTGGTTTCTTTAGGTTTTGGTTTCTCTGAGAATAAGCACATTATAACTGGAGGAATTTGACATATGATCAAATTTCTAGGAATGTGACATAGAAATAAGATTGCTAGATTGAGCAAGCATAAATACAGAACACTCGGCAACATTTAATTTCAGATAAACAACACAGAATGTTTTAGTGGAAGGAAATCCCATGCAATATTTGGGATATACTTGTGCTAAATCCAGAGCTTACAATATTGGAGACATGGACATACTCAAAGAAAATTCATTGTTTACCTGACACGCACATTTAACTGCGCAAAAAAGAATTTCCCCCCCACTGGGTGTCTTGTAGTTTATCTGACAACCCTCTCTAGAAAGGATTTTGTGGATTCCACATTGCCTGCAGGAATCTTTATGAGTTTTTTCCTTCCTTTTAGGCACTAGAGTTGTGATGAGTCAATTGCAACCTTTGAAGAGAACCCGGGGAGCTTCTGTTAAATGCATTTCCTGAGAGTGAATGATGGAGCAGAGTGCCACGTACAAAGACACAGTCACCTAACACCCGCACCAAGTGGCACGAGTGCCACACGTGACGGCTGGCGCACGACAGCTAATTTGTTTTCCACTTCCATCCCCATTTACATACGAACTTGAAAACTGCTTCCATTGCTTTTAGGAATTGCACTTTAATATGCTGTTATGCTGTTTTCCCTCCAAGAGAAAAATTTCATTTACATGTGACTAGTTACTTGGAGAAAATAGGATTATATATTCAGGTTTTATTATTCCAGAAGATGAAATTATTTTGTTTCACTTAGAATGCCTATGATGTAAACCACCCTTCATGTCTATCCATCTCCTTCATCTCAACTCAGATCAGAGTCAGGTAAAAAAAAGAAAGAAAGAAAAATGGTTTTTAGCCGTTTCTTTCCCTACTGATTTTTTTTATTGCATCTCAGACATAGTCAACCAATTAAAATCTATTTATATTTCTTGAGTCAATCATTACTCCCTCCACCTATTCATTCCTAAGGTATATTTATCTCTTAGGACACCAAGACAGAAATGAGCAGCAGTCTCAGATGTGTCATTCTCTTTGTCATGGATTAACTTAATTAAAATTAGCCTAAAATGATACCAATGCTATCTGGAAAAATAAACATGAGAGAAGAGTTAGGAAAATTTTGGAACAAATAATTGGAGAAAAGTGGCCATTATTACTCAGTATTAAAACATATTATGAAACTACAATAATTAAAACCATTCAATATTGGAAAATAAATAGGTTAATAAAATATAATAAAATATCCAGGAACAGACCTAAATATATATGGGAACTTAGTTTATGAGAAAACTGGCATTCCAAATTAGTGAGAAAAAAAGAGATATTATTCATTAAATGAAATTCACACAATTGGCTGATTGCAGGGTGGAAAGAAGGCTGAATATCTATTTCATTTTTTACCCCCAAATATATTCCTGATTATCACATATTTACATGTGAAGAAGAAAAAAATTCTAGAAGAAATTTCAGATAAGTTTATTTACATCCTTGAAATAATGCTTTTCTAGGAAATTTAGAATTTAAAAAAGGAATATATATATTTCCAATATATATTAGTTAATATATATTTAATCACCTAAATAAATATACATATTGAATTACCTAAAATGAAAATCTTTTGTATGGAAATAAATCAAAAAGCAGAGAAACCAATAACTGCAATATGCAGCCAACATCCAATGGGCAAATTTCTTTAATTTGCAAAAACCCTAAGTAAGTCCGGTGCCAATAGAAGAATGAGAAAGGATGGAGAAGCACTTTACAGAAAAAGAAATACAAATGGCAAATCAACATATGAAAAGATGTCCAAATTCATCATTACAGAAATACAGAAGCAATAAGCCTTTCTCCCCCACCCGGCTGAGTAGAAATTTTTAACATTTGCTGACATCCAGAGCTGAGATAGTCTTGAAGGAAGAAAGGAGCCCTGTCATACATTTTGCAGGGGAAGAGCACCGTTCTGAACAAACATTGGGTAAAATGTCTGAAATATTAAAAAGAACTCAGAAGCTATCCTGAGGAGATGGCTTCAAATATCCACGATATAGGTACAAGAATGCTCACTGGAGCACTTAAAAAACAATATTTAGAAACTGGAAACAACCAAACTGTTCATTCATAGAGCATTAGTTCTAAATCACGTTAAATCCATACAATGGGATTATACGCAGCTATCAAAAGGTCATTACAAAGAATGAGCAGAAAGAATTTGTTAAACAGAAAAATTGCCAAGAGAGACCATTAGGCTATAAATGACAGCAACAGGCCAGGTGCAGTGGCTCAGCCTGTAGTCCCAGCACTTTGGGAGGCTGAGGCGTGTAGATTGCCTGAGCCCGCGGGTTTGAGACTAGCCCAGACAACTCGGCAAGACCCTGTTCTCTACAATAACTTTTTTTTTTTGAGTTGGAGTCTCACTCAGTCACATAGACTGGAGTGCAGTGGCCACTCCCGGCTACTGCAGCCTCGACCTGCTGGGCTCTGGTGATCCTTCTGCCTCAGCCTTCCAAGTAGCCGGAACTACAGGTGTGCGCTACCACACCCGGCTAATTTTTGATTTATTGTAGAGATGAGGTCTCGCCAAGTTGCCCAGGTGGGTCTCGAACCTGTGGGCTCAGGCAATCCACTCACCTTGGCCTCCCAAAATGCTGAGCCACTGAGCCCAGCCTGCAATAAATTTTAAAAAATTATCTGGGCATGGTAGCATGTACCTGTAGTTCCGGCAACTTGGAAGGCTGAGGTGGAAGGACCACCAGAGCCCAGCAGGTCAACACTGGGGTGGCTGCGAGCATGCCACTGCACTCTAGCCTGGGCGATGGAGTGAGACTCCAACTCAAAAAAAAAAAAAGAAATGACAGCAACAAACACCATGTATAGAACCCTGTGACTATGTGATTATGATTAGCACCTTTCTTTTTTTTTTTTTTTTGCATTGGAGTCTCACTGTCGCCCAGACTGGAGTCCAGTGGCCGCTCCCGGCCACCACAGCCTCGACCTGCTGGGCTCCAGTGATCCTTCCGCCTCATCCTTCCAAGTAGCTGGAACTACAGGCGCATGCTACCACGCCCGGCTAATTTTTTTTTATTTATTGTAGAGATGAGGTCTTGCCTGCCCAGGCAGGTCTCCCCACGGGCTCGAGCAATCCACTCACCTCAGCCTCCCAAAGGCATGGGATTACAGGCTGAGTCATCGAGCCCGGCTTTTTTTCTTTTTAAATTGTAGACGAGGTCTCATCAAGTTGCTCAGGCTGGTCTTGAACCCGCAGGCTCAGGCAATCCTCTCGGCCTCCCAAAGTGCTGGGATTATAGGCGTGAGCCACCACGCCTGGCCATCTTTTTGAAATAAAAACCAACACATATTCACATGGCCAGATCATAAACATAAGTATCTCTGTGTGTACATGCATGCAAGTGTGTGTGTACACATATACAAATATATATTGTGCCCCTTCCCCCAAGAAATTGTTAGCAAGAGGTTACAATGGTTAACTTAGGACATTTTCACTTTTAATTTGGTGTGTTTCTGAACAGTTTTTCTAACTTACACCATTTATAACTTTTATTTATTTATTCTTTGAATGTCTATATAGGTATCTAGGCAGAGAGATAATATTTTCCTTTTTTTCTTTTTATTTCTTAGTATTCTTTAAACAAAATCTTGGTAAAATATTGCATTTAAAATAAGGCTGGGGGTGGTGGCTCATGCCCAGTTCCAGTTACTCAGAAGGCTGAGACGGGAGGATCATCTAAGCCTAGGAGTTTGAGGCCAGCCTGGGCAACAGAGTGAGACTCTGCCTCAAACAAACAATCAGAGAAAAAGTCATATCTGTAGCCCTCCTCCGAATCAATTCCTTATTTTTCATCTTGCTGCAGGAACTTCATGGCTCTTGTCTTTAGATTTGAAATTAAAAACAGTTAATGACCATTATCTTTGTATACCTAAGAGAAACATTCCTGGCCTAGATTGAAAAAGCTAATTTTCAAAAGACATGACAATGAATCACCCAGCTTTTCAATGAAAAAAAAAAAAAAAAGTCTGGATGAAAACAGGTAACTGTCAGCTAGAGGTGGGTCCAGATTCCGGCTCAGGTGTCATCTTGCGAGCGCCTGTAATCCCAGTGCTTTGGGAGGCCGAGGTGAGTGAATTGCCTGAGCCCGCGGGTTCCAGACCCGTCTGGGCAACTTAGAGAGACCTCATCTCTACAATAAATCAACAAAAAATCAGCCGGGCGTGGTAGTGCGCGCCTGCAGTTCCAGCTACTTGGAAGGCTGAGGCGGAAGGATCGCCGGAGCCCAGCGGGTCGAGGCTGCGGTGGCCGGGAGCGGCCACTGCACTCCAGTCTGGGCGACAGAGTGAGACTCCAACTCAAAAAAAAAAAACAAACAAAAAAAGAAATAAATTCAAATTGACAGCCCTTCTCAATCTTTCTCAAGCCTAACAGCGCCCTCTGCTGGTTTTGTAATTTACAGTCCAGTGTAAAAAAAGTGTAATTTATAGATGACCAAAAAATCACCTTGAAACCTGAAATGGGTTTAGTTTTCCTTTCTAGAATATAAAAGCAAAACAAACAAATATCCAGCTTAAGGGCTAGGTATATAATTATTATATATTATATACAAATATGTATTTGTATAAGTATGTATACATAACTCAAGCTATATAGTATGCTATTTATTCTATATTTTAATATATGTAAAATAAATCATATAAAATTAATATACACACA
This sequence comes from Cephalopachus bancanus, assembly GCA_027257055.1. NCBI lineage: Eukaryota > Metazoa > Chordata > Mammalia > Primates > Tarsiidae > Cephalopachus > Cephalopachus bancanus. The sequence continues at coordinate 1,602,640 of JAPVLO010000301.1, read as the reverse complement.
TACATATATATAAAACACATGTTACAAATAGCTCAGTTTGATGGCAACAGCTCTAAACTGAAACTATTTTGACCTAAATTCAAACTTTTATCAGAGTTCTAAACCACCTAGGTTTAATTCTACTTTCATAATTACTTACTTTCATAATTTTAATTTATTTTTACATATTTTAAGAGTCGGCCAGCATCAACAAATCCTAATGGTATTCGGCCAGAAGCTAAAAGAATGGTTGTCCATGAGCCCTGCCTGTGATTAGGCTGTCAGTTCTGGGTTTTTTTCTAAGAGACAGGGTCTTGCTCTATCACCCAGGCTGGAGCGTAGTGATGCAATCACAGCTTACTGCAGCCTCAAACTCCCAAGCTCAAGCGATCCTCCCACCTCAGCCTCCTGAGTAGCTGGGGTTACAGACATGTTCTACCATGCCCAGCTAATTTTTGTATATTTTGTAGAGACAGGGTCTTGCTACATCATCCAGGCTGGTCTGGAGCTTCTGGCTTCAAGCCATTCTCCCAACCTGTCTCCCAAAGTGCTGGGATTACAGGCACCAGTCATTGTGCCTGAGCCATAATTTTACGAATAGACCTATATTTCTCTGTATTACAAAACTATAACTATAAAACAAATTAATTTCAATTTTTATTCTTAATGTCTTCAGTCTTGCAGATTTGAGATCTATGTATTAGTAATTTTATTATATTTATGATTATAAAAAGGCTCCTACTCTTACTTTGAGAAATAATCAACTATATTCTTGAATTTCAAACTTCATCTTTTTACTTCAATTTTTTAAAACGAGTTTTGAATGGATGAATTTGCATTAGAAGGTGTTTTGCTGTCTAGGTTACCCCCCCCAAGAGAACCACACCTGTGATGGAGACCGAGGAAAGATTCTGAGACAAGCCACTGGTTAGTTTCAAACTTTATAAACAGCAGTGAGCCAACAGCACCCTCTGGTGCCCCGAAACTAGAACGAACCTTCTGCATCAGGATACCCGGATATAACCTGGAGGGCAGGATGCTCAAGGTTGCTCAAGGCAACAACTGCTTGTCGTGCTCTGATTAGTACTAAGGTACGTGGGGACATGGCAGGGAGGGGGGGAGAACTCACAGAGAAGTCAAACCCATCCATTTTTTTTTCTTGAGCCGGGATCTCACTCTGTTACCCAGGCTAGAGTGCAGTGACATGATCATGACGGTCATGGCCCACTACAGTCTCTACCTCCTGTGCTCAGGCAATTCTTCCACCTCAGCCTCTCAAGTAGCTGGAACTACAGGTGTGAACCACCACGTCCAGCTAATTTTTTAATTTTTATAGAGACAAGGTCTCGCTATGTTGCCCAGGCTGGTCTCAAACTCCTGGGCTCCAGCAATCTGTCAACCTCGGCCTCCCAAAGTGTTAGGATTACAGGCTTGAGCCACCACGCCCGGCAAAACTCATCATTTTTGTCACTCAAAGAACTTTCATTTCAGTTGAGAACACACCATACTATGCAATGAAACCCCTGAATGTGGGGTATGTAGACACCGAGGGGGTGGTGCTTGGTTTGATTAACAGAGGAGAGTCATGCTTCACATTTAATCACCCTCCAAATTGTGCTGGTCTTCTAAAGACATGCCTGAAAAAATAAATCATGTTTCACAGACCCCATATCTTCTTTCTACCCCACCAAAATCTCGGTAAGCTCAAGTGATATCTAAATGTGGTCCACGGTTTTTACCTGCTGTTATGCTGATGGATAAGAAGAATTTCTCCGCATTTCAGTAACAGAAACTTTCACCAGGAAACAAGTGGTGCAAATGAAGGCTTATTTCACTATCATTTCTTTTACCAAGATGTTAAGAAACCCTTCTCTCAGGGTAGGGGTGTCAACCAGTGGGGGGAGACATTTGCATTCCTCAGTTGGGTCCCAGGAAAGGCTTGTAGACTGCGCCCCTTACCTGGGACCTTCTCCTCAGTACTTACTTCTGGATCGCATGTAGCAGTCGTTACAGTTTAGGAGACCATTTCGAATCCTAACGTCCGTCCCACTCACTGCATCTCCAAGCTGTCCTTTACAAATTCCACACTACGGGCAGAAAGCACAGGCGTTATCAAAGGGGTAAGGAGTGGTTTCTTTGTAGTGCTTAGTTACTGCTGACATGGGTAACAATCTCAGCACTTGGGGAGTGTCTATCACGTGTTAGACACTACACCAGTATTAATGTGCAGCACAAGTAAGCATGCTTGGAGTGTTTTATCTTAGTTACTTGCATTTTATAGAGGACACTGGTTCAGAGAGGTTTGTGGACTTGTCCCGTGGTTGTGAAACTGGTTAGTAGTATTAGAGTGACTCCAAAGTCTATCATATCTATCTATCTATCTATCTATCACCTATTATCTATTATCTATCATCTATCTATCATCTATTATCTATCTATCATCTCCTATTTTCTATCTGTCTATCTGTCTATGATGGGGTCTCACTCCCACCTGGACTGGAGTACAGCGGCATGATCACAGCTCACCACAGCTTCAACCTCCCCCTCAGTGGATCCTTCCACCTCAGCCTCCCAAGTAGGAGGTGGAAATAGAGACTGAGAGTCTTGATCATCATGACTCCTTTGCTGGGACTACAGGCACACACCACCAGGCTCAACTAATTTTTTAACTTTTTTTTTTTTTTGCAGACACGAAGTCTTGCTGCAGTCTAGGCACGTCTCAAGCTTCTGGGCTCAAGTGATTCTCTTGGGCTATTCATTCCGAGGTCTACAATTTTACAACTAGCTACAGCCCTTTAACGGATGGGAAATGTTCCATTAGGTCAAAGAGTAAAACCCTTTGACGTTAAATCACAAGAGTTTAAGAAGGAGCAAAGATACTACATTCCAAATAGATCCACATGGCCCTAAAAGATTTAGAAGTGTCAATCTTCTCGGCAGTGTCCCACTTTCAGCTTTCTGCTAGAGCATATGTTCTTCAGCAGCAAGAATGGCAAATCACACACATCTGTTTTGCTTCTTCTAATCTGACACCCCAGAGGGATTTGTGATGGGAGAGCTTCATCCTGAGGATGAAATCCACCCACCCATCTACACAACCCTCCCAAGCAAAGGCCTTCAGGGGTTCTGGGAGGTATTCACAGCACAGAACAAAGTCAGAAGTCATCACGAAACTGGACTTAGAGAGAAGAACAAGAAATACGTACCCTAAAACACTGAATGTGGAAATAGAGATTGAGGGTTTCGATGATCATGGCAGCTCCTTTGCCCAGAGGAAGCCCACAGGAAGAGCAAAGCTTCTTCCCACTGATAGACCTGAGTTTAAAAATAGATGCAATAACAAAAACTTCAGCTTAGAGCACTTGGTCTCACACACAAGCATGTGACCTTTTACATGTAACATGCAGAACACGGATTTTCAAGATGCTTATGTCATGAATGGAATGAGAATTACTGAACAGACAATGAGTCACCAATGAAGCATGAGATATAAATTGGAACCAACCGCTAGACTAAATGTGAGAGGCCTCCTTTGTGGCAGTGAACCTGTCGCTCGAGCGTGTGTGTGTGTGTGTGTGTGTGTGTGTGTGTGTGTGTGAGTTATTTGTTCCAAGAAGTTTGTGTCACCCATCCAAATGTCTTGAAGTGAGTCAATATATTTATCATTCATTTTCCTAAGTCCTAAAACGATGACCATGTTTAGCTTTGCTAAGGTTTCACTGTCACTTGAAGATTTTCCATAATTGGCTCGTTGGTCCACTTAGGCATTTCTTTTTATTTAAGAAAAAAATGATTTTGCTTAAAAACAGAGTCAGTTGTGATACAGCAGAACAAGTTCTAAGCAGAGGGCCTGAGAGATGGGATCTACTCTGCTCTGTCACCAAATTCTGTGACCTGGTGTAACAGACTCAGTTTGGGTTTCCTTTTCACCTTTAATAGGAAAGGATTGGACTGGATGATCTCATCACCTCTTTCAGCACAGGCATGCTGTGAATCTACAGTCTGACATGTGCCTTCTCTCTAAACTGCAAGCCCCTGGAGGGCAGGAATGCATCTACTCATCTCTGTGCCCCTGCAGCTCCCAGTAAAGCACCCACCAATGGACTAGAACCAAACCAGCAGAACGACCCCAGGGGAGAGGACACATTCAGCAACCCATCTGAAACCAGGTCGCTGTCCTCTGAAGGCGGTTTTCCTAGTTCTAAGATCCCACTGCAATGATGCCTCCTGTGTGAGAAGCTCTTGGAATCGCACAAAGCATTTAAGCATATGCAATATCACTTGAAAGCCAGGGGACAGAGTGACAGAAGAAACAGAAAGGAAGACAGCAGCAGAGACGAAGTGTTGCCCTAATCAAACCCTCAGTTAGGGCTTCCCTCTTATTCAGAAGCTAAATGAAATTTCTACATCAAAGGGAACCTCTCAGCACTCAGTCATTTATCTCCCCAGCGAATGGAAGCTCAAGCGGCTTTTAAGAATATCATGAGGCCCAATTAGTGTCCAGATGCAATCGTTTGAGAGCAAGAGTGGGTTGAAAGAGAAGGATGAGGCTACGTTTCTCAGCCTCCGCCTGGTTCTCTGTAAGAGCCATCAGCGGATCCTGCCTGGAAGGACAAGCCGTCTTAGAGAGAAAGGCGCCGGTCTGGAAGCCTGGCCCTTGTCTGGTGAATTTTCTTATTAGATTGCAGGTTCCACACAATGCAATTAAAGCCCCATGGCCACAGCCGTGCCAAAGCCACACGCTTGACTTTTTCTATTGCGGCTGATAAATGGTGAATGTTCCTTTTCTTCCTGCCTCTGTGTGTGTGCAGGAAGGGATGTGGATGAATGGATCCCCAAGACCATTTGGCAAGCTCAGGGGAAACGATTGTCTCTGAGCTCGAGTCAAACCAGAGCAGCCCCGGAAGGGCTGGCTGACCTCCTATACCTGCTGGGTGACTGGCCAGGAGGGGTGGGAGAACAGGGGGACAAGGGCCCGGCCCAGAAGTTCTCTCGGGGGCTCTTCCTGTAACATGACAAAGAGCCAAAAATTACAACAAGTACAGAGAGGCTGACTACATACGAAAGGACTTGGAAGGCTGAGGCGGAAGGGTCGCCGGAGCCCAGCAGGTCGAGGCTGCGGTGGCCGGGAGCGGCCACTGCACTCCAGTCTGGGCGACAGAGTGAGACTCCAACTCCCCCCCCCAAAAAAAAAGAAAAGACATTTTATCTTATTTTATTTTATTTTTTGAGTTGGGGTCTATCACCCAGGGTTCGTGTGCAGTGGCGTGATCACGGCTCACCGCAGCCTCTATCTCCTGGGTTCAGGTGATCCTCCCGCCTCAGCCTCCCGAGTAGCTGGGACTGCAGACACATACCACCACACCCAACTATTTTTATTTTTATTTTTTAATAGAGATGAGGTCTTGCTATGTTGCCCAGACTGGTCTTGAACTCCTGGGGCTCAAGTGACCTCCCAAAGTGCTGGGATTACAGGTGTGAGCCAGTGCACCCAGCCAAGAAAAGGCATTTTAGATAAGAAAGAAAACTTCTTTGACAGCTAAATTGAAGACCACAAAATCTCCTAGTGGTTTTTTGTTTGTTTGTTTGTTTTGTTTTTTAAGAACAAAAATAGTAGCAATGTCTAAAGAGGATTGTATATGCATTGGCTACATAAAATCAAAACCAGTTTGGCATGCTGGCATTGTTGAACAGAAAAGACAGAATCATCTTCTTATTTTTATTTTTAGTGAAATTCTTCAGCTAAAAATGCTGAGTTGATTTTAATATTGTTCACCAAACTGCTTCTGTATGCTGAGCTCCACATAAAAATTATGGCCTCGGTGGGAGGGAAACAGGGTAACACTCTTAAGGAGAGCCCAGAAATAAAAGGCAAACCTTAAAGAAGGTATTTTCAGTGAGGTGGTTTCCACCTTTATCAACAAATTCATTATGGATACATAATGATGATGTTCAAAACATTTAAAAACTGCTACATCATGGGCATCGACAAATCCGAATAGCCTCCGGCCAGAAGCTACCCAAATTATTGCCCATGGTTAAACTGTCAGTTCTGAGTTCTTTATTTTAGAGACAGGGTCTCGCTCTGTTGCCCAGGCTGGAGTACAGTGGCATAATCACGGCTCACTGCAGCTTCGACTTCCTGGGCTCAGTTGATTCTCCAGCCTCAGCTTCCTGAATAGCTGGACTGCAGATGCGTGCCACAATGCCCAGGTCATTTTTAATTTTTTGTGTGGAGACAACATCTCACTACGTTGCCCAGGCTTATCTAGAACTCCTGGACTCAAGCGAGCCTCCCACCTCGGCCTCCCAAAGTACTGGGATTATAAGCATGAGCCAATGCACCTGGCCTGGGTTCTTGCTTTTAAAAGTGAGTTTCACTTGTAAAGAAAGGCGTAGAACACAGAAAAGAACAGGGGGAAAGAAAAATACCAGCACAAAAGTGACCACAGTGTGAGTCCATCTGGTTCTAACTGCTTTTAGCACAGCTCGCTGAGCCTCTAGCCCACCCAAACATCCCTCCTTAGGCAGAAATGTCGTCTCCAAAGTATCACACTTTTTTATGTAATTCCCTTAAGTGTGAGTGCCAATGCTTAAAAAAAGAAAAAAAAGGTTAAAACACTGCAATGATGAATAAAAACAATGATTACTTCAATGTGATTTTTAACTTCTGTTGATTCTTAGTATCATACTGACACTATGAAATGAAACTGGATAGTTATTAGAGAAAAAGAGAAAATGACGCCAACACTATATTGAGGAAAAAGTCAGGCAAAGAAAAACAAGGCAAAACATGAGTATTTTTTTCTTATAAAACACGTCACTATCATCACCATCATCATCACCTACACCACACAGCATTTACTACCCAGGCGCAAAATCCTGTGAGATGGGTACTATTATTATTATTCCCATTTATATAGACAAGGAAACTCAGGCAGAGGAAAATTAAGTAATCTGCCTAAGTCGTTTGTCCTATGCAGGCAAGTGGCAGTCAAAATTTGAATGGAGGTGATCTGGCTCCAGGAAGAGTGACTGGTTACAGTATGATGAATGTTATGTTTTAAAAAACTGTAATCATAGGAACCTCTGGTTCAAGTGTGCTCTTTCTGTGAAACTGAAGGTTCATTCTGAATTCCTCTATCTCTTAACCAGTCAAACACACTGGGCAAGTTATTGAACTTCCACAAGCCTCCATTTCCTCTTCTGTAAAATGGGAAGAGCCTCATGAAATTACTGGGAGGGTTCAGTGAGTTATCATATAAAGAGAAGAGAAGCAGAGGTAAGCTCTTCAACATAGTGCCTGTTACACTGAAATGGTTCAAAAATGATAGAAACTATTATTACTGTAAAAAATACATTCTTAAAAAATTAGAATATAGCCTGGGGCAGCTTCCTTAATGGAACTTAACCATGAGAGAAAAACAATTGTTTTCCTTAAAGAACATTTGTCCACAGGTTTTGAGGCAATTTAACTCACTAAAGTTTTACAAATACAACAAGCCTGCAATTTCCCCCTCTCCCCCAATTTTTACATTTGTGGGCTAAAAACAGAACTTTTTCGTTTATTTTTTTAGTTGGTGTCTCACCCTGTTGCCCAGGCTGGCGTGCAATGGCACAATCACAGCTCACTGCAGCCTTAACCTCCTGAACTCAGGTGATTCTTCTGCCTCAGCCTCCCAAGTAGCTGAAACTACAGGTGCATGCCACCACATCCAGCTAGTCTTTTGACTTTTTTTTTTTTTTGTAGAAACAAGGTCTCACCAAGTTGTTCATTTTGATCTTGAACTCCTGAGTTTGAGCAATCCTCCTATCTCAGCCTCCAAAAGTGCTGGGATTACAGGCATGAGCCACCACACCCAGACAAAAACACAACTTCGCTAATTGCAAATCTATACATTCAGAGTAAGTGTTTATTTGCCAAGAAGACTACCCCAATTTTAATAAATATTTGTTACTTTGTCAATGAGACAAAATGGTAAGAAAGCACAAAAGTGCTGCTGACATCCTGCCATTTCACACTTTTTCCCTTTTTAGGAGAATCAATACTTTTTTTTTTTAAAGGAACCCCACGGGCATCCTGTTCAGTTACTTACTTCCGCCTTTCGCTAGGAGACTCCATCTGATGGTTGATGCTTTTATCCAGCGGGAGGGTCTTGGGCTTCACCTCTTCCGAAGTGTGCACTGGCCAGCTTGGTACTTGCTGATTCTGGGATGGATCTGAGGCCAAGCAAAGCACAAGTTCTGTGCTCAACAAAGTCACCCCAGTGCCTCATAACCCGCTTGTCTTTGCGGTGCTAGTAATGCCTGCAGTGACATCCTGCAGATGCTGGGCATGCGCTGGTAGATTCATTCCAGCATAAAGGAGGTTGAGAACCAAGTTCTTTTGCCTCACTGATTTTCCATGTAATGATAACAATATGTAAAAAACACTGACTTCTTACACATTAAATAAAGAAAATTTGGGTGGATGCAATTAATTTTTTTTTCTTTTTCGAGTCGGAGGCTCACTGTGTTGCACAAGCTGGAGTGCAGTAGCACAATCACGGTTCACGGCAGCCTTGACCTCCTGGACTCAGGTGATCCTTCTACCTCAGCCTCCCAAGTAGCTGGAACTACCAGTGTGTGCCTCCACACCCAACTGATTCTTTTGATTTTTTTTTTAAGAGATGAGGTCTTGCTATGTTGCCCAGGCTGGTCTCAACTCCTGGACTCAAGCAATCCTCCCACCTCGGCCTCCCAGAGTGCTAGGATTACAAGTGTGAACCACCATGCCCGGCTGAAACATAATTTCTCTGACACACAGATTATATCAACTGTGCTGTGGTTTAAATCCACGGAGCAGCTGAATGACTTTCAGCTTGCAGAACACCTCTGTATGGGAATGCACACAAATCTATGCTTATATATTATAACCACCCATGTAAATATATGCAGACACAATATGACCAAAAGCACAAAGTCAAACTCATTAATTCAGTCATTAAAAAACGTTTGTTTGCTCAGCCATATTTGCTGTGGCTGTAAACGTATTTATATGCTTACCCTTGCATCCCCCTAACTCATCTCCCTTCTTTATATAAGTCAACATTTGAAATGCCCATTTTCTAGGAATGATCCTGTCATGGTGACTCTGACCATTTTTGTGAAGACTACATTTCGTTTTTGTCATAGTGACTGTGGAGCATGAGAAACACAGGTGGGAATGGAGGTGAACCGGCAAGTGGAGCTGACGGAACCTTCCCAACCTTCCAGCGTCCTCAACCTGGCTTTGTGGATTCTGCTTGTCCATAAGTATTTATGTGAAAATTATATTCACTGGGAATTTTTTTTTGAGTTGGGGTCTTACTCTGTCACCCAGGCTGGAGAGCAGTGGCACAATCACAGTTCACCTCAGCCTCCAACTTCTGGGCTCAAGTGATCCTCCTACCTCAGCTTCCTGAGAAGCTGAGATTACAGGTGCACACCACCATGCTTAGCTAATTTTTTTTTTATTTTTTAATTTTTTTAGTAGAGACAAGGTCTTGCTATGTTGCCTAGGCTGGTTTCGAACTTGTGGTCTGAAGTAATCCTCTTGTCTCAGCCTTCCAAAGTGCTGGGATTACAGATGTGAGCCAGCACATCTGGCCAAGAAATTGTGAAATTTGAGGAGGTCTCAAAATGTACTACATCTGAAGGTCTATAAACCGTAACTGTAAAGTTACATTTTTAAAAAGGGCTAATATCTGCCCAGGTCTCCCTGGGTCCCCAGGGATTTCATAATTTTACTAAATACTTAACATGAGCTGGAAGTCCAGGGACCTTAGAGAGACGCTCGCAGCCGATTGAGATCATATCTGTCTGGGTGCTGTGGGATCTTATGACAATTTAAACTTCGGGGTGGCCTTCTCCATTCTTACCCTGAGCTAGCTGTGGGTTCATCCCACTGTGTGGGGTCCCCGTCTCTGCATCCAGCTGAGGGTCCTGAGGGATCCCTTTTGATACAGGATTCTCAGAATGAGCCATGGCCCCTTGAGTTAGGCTGTTAAAATAAAGAAATATACTTCAGAACAGTGACAAAGGCAACTGGATTGAACTTACTATTCCTATTCCCAAGGGCATGGAAGTACCAATTACAATGCGAAAAAAGAGATGGGACTCAGTGTTTATTTATTTCTTTTATTTTAAACTGGATTTGAGATGGATTTAAGATAATAAAGCACTATACATTTTTATTAACCATCCATTAAGCAAGGACAACAAACTCTCATTTCTGATGTCTTTCTCTTCCACAGAGATTTTCATTCTAATAGTTTCAAGGAATGCCAGAGCTAACTGGAAACTCCCAGACTTTCACAAGAGAGGAGTATTGTAGGAATCATTTGGGCCATGTGGAACCTTTGCAGTCCATGGTCATTCACTGGCCTTCCAGTGACTTCTGTGTGCAAGGAAAGGGGAGATGGAGGAGATGGAAGGAAAGTTTCTGGTGGCAACAGGGAAAATTTGGAGAACTAGTCAAAAGTCACTAAAATGCTTATCAGCATCATTCAAATCTTCCCAACTAGAAGTTTTCATTGCCGAAAATTAGAAAGTCCCTTCAATGGTGTTAACTGGCCACAGATGTTTCTTTTTTTTTTTTTTTTTGAGTTGGGGCCTCACTCTGTCACCCAGGCTGAAGTACAGTGGCACAATTACAACTTAGTGCAGCCTCGAAATCCTAGGTTCAGGTGACCCTCCTGCCTCAGCCTCCTGAGTAGCTGAGACTACAGGCACATACCATCCCGCAGGCCAATTTTTTGCTTTTTTATAGAGTTGAGGTCTCACTATGTTGCCCAGGCTGGTCTCAAACTCTTGGGCTCAAGTGATTCTTCTACTTCAGCGTCCCAAAGTGCTGGAATTACAGATGCAAGTAACCATGCCTGGCCTGCAGTTTTGGGACCTAAGTCCTGAGCTCCCATAGTTTACAATTCATCCAGTCTTATAGCTGACAAGCACAGGAGAATCTTCAGAACAAAATCCACCAGGATAGCTCAGCTCACAGACAATCTTTCAAACTGGGCAGTCTTTGAGAATGATACTTCATCACTCTTTGTGCCCTCGGGATCCCTTTGGGGATGCTGTGTGTACCCATGCATGCACTCTTGCCAACTCCCATCTGGTTTCTCAGAGCCCCAAAGGCAAACATCAGTGTCATGAAGAACATGCTGGTGGTAGCGTGCTGCCAGCCTCCTGGGCTTCTGCAGATACCTTCTAGGTTAGGCGTGGATGACATCAATAAACCCACAATAGCTCATAACCACACCAGAGACTGTTCCCATCTGAACTGACTTTGTGTGACCCAGGGGTCTCCAGATGGGCTCTTCCTATCTCCTATGGAACATACTAGAACCCATGACTGGGTCAGGTGATTACCCACCACTGATTGGCTAGTTGGTTATCCCTTATATTATCACCAGAGTAAATGTAACTTCTCACAGCTTAGGGGATTGTAACAGCCAAGTTCAAGTCCACAGTGAAACCACAGTGGTGAGACCCCAGGGCCTCATTTCAACCTCTGGCACTCCAGACACGGTCACCATTTCCAGTGGGTAATATTTAGGTTTGGGGTCTTGAATTGACAACATAGTCTGGGTGATCGATAAAGTCTCCCCTTGCTTAAAAAAAAGTTTCGCCTACTTGAAAATAAGGCCATTTATATTCCAGAGCACAAGGACACTGACTTCAGAGCTATTATAATATGCTCAAGCAATATGTAATGTATTACCGGAACGATCATTGCAAAGCTGAATATAATTTGCATTAGCAATGGGTACCTTTTCTGGGACTGAACGAGCACAGCCCAGCTTTGCAAATTTGCACAGACAGCCAGGGATGGGCCCATACCTGCCCTTCTCCTCCAGTGGGTCACTGTCCCTGATCTTCAGCAAGACATCATCGTCATTCCCCTGGAATGATTTCTTCTGTCTTCTCTCTTGTTTTTCATCTTGACAGTTTTCCAACTCCATTTTACTCTAAGGAGAAAAACGAGAATCATCTTAAATAAACATTTTAAACACACCCTACCACACTGCTCTCTGACTATGGGATATCTGAAGCATTTTCCAATCATGTTGCCTACAATCTAAAGGACAGTTGTCCAAATTAACTGAATGACATCTGCCTTCCAATGATTTGGAATAAATGTATTAACTGAATCTCTCTCAAAAAAATTATCACAATTGGGGACTGGTTAGAAAATACCCCTTTAAAATAAAAGTCACAGGACTGCTCGTTTTAAGACAAATGGTACTCTAGCATCCATGTGTTATTTAATGTTTTGCAGATTTTGGAATATCTGGGTCTTGGCATGGCTTCTGTCTGGTATCTCCAGGGCCTAATTTGGGGGAGGTGGAGGTAGAACAGTCTTTCCAGGCTGTCTCCAGCCCTGGAATTCACAGGTAAATTTCTTGTGGAATTTTTGGGGTCAGAAGCAACCTTCATGGAGGTTGGTGGAGAACATTCTGCTGCTACTAAGCAATGCAATGGAATGTATGGTGTAGAAGAGAGGAATAAATGTCTGATGAATGAATGAATGAATGATCTGGGAACTGGGCAGTGAGACGGACATGCTAGCACATGACTTCACTAACTGAGTTCTTGCCAGGCAGATGTGGAGGGACTTTGGCTGCCAGTCTGTTGGGGCAGATCTGGCAGGGATAGTGACTTTACTGCTTCTCAGCAAATGACTCCAGGGTCTGGCTGAGGCTGTGACAGAACAATGGGGTCCAACAGCGGGGGTGGGGAGCGGGGCGGTAGGGGGAATAGCCAGTCCTGGTTGAAACAATTGAGTCTGGTGAGAAAACTTGGCTGTGTTGTTTTGTACTTCAATTTAGGTTTGTTAATTTCACAAATTACTTTTCATATGGGGTCTTACCATTGTCCCACTGGCTTCAGTCACGGAGGAAGATGTGGACAGCTGGTCTGCAGAACTTGAAGAAAGTGTCAATGGAACCACAGTGTCTTCAATTATCTTACGCTCCTAAGGGGGAGGGACAGGAATCAATCAAATGGGAGAAAATAAAAAATCTTCTTTGTCAGAGAGAAATTTCATTAAGGAACTTTAGAAAAGAAATCAGAACATGTGCAAACAAGCAAGGAATAAGAAAAAAGTCTTTTTTCCAAAAAGCATGCAAATCCTATATTACTCTCCATGGGCAATGATTTAGAAATTAGCATTTAATTTAGAAAAAAAAGTCCTTGCAAGTTAATTAGTTGGTGTGATGCAAGAAGCCTAATTAGAAATGCTATTAGGGATCTGATTATGCATAAAAGTTACTGTTGAAGATAAAATTCACAACAGTGTTAATCATAATCATGAACAAATTTAGGCAGTATATGTTAAGATGCAACCCCCTTTAACTTCTCTGATGTGTTCTGACTTGTTCATTTGAAAAAACAAAATGAACCAAACCAAAATTCTCTTTCCCTCCAAATCTCCTTAGTCCTATTGCAGAGTAAATGCATTAATAAGGAGACATTCATTCAGCCTCAAAACCAAAATGATTCTCGTAAGATGAATTCACTATCACAAAAACAACAAACAAGCAAACACACAAGTAGATACACTGATTCATTCATGTCATCTTCTACGATACATCAAGAATCCGCCTCACTGACTAGACACAGATGTAGCTGTCAGCTCCCTTGACTGTGACTCAACACACCCTAACCACAAACTGTATTTGGTGGGGGTGGGGACTGTGGTCTTTCAGCGCCTCTAGGATGTGACCGTTTTAAAGAGAACAGCGGGATCCTGCAAGGATTAAACAGTCAGACACAGCCACGTGCATACATGCCGCAGACACAGACAGTGTGGACAAATTTTGAGGAACTGAGACCACGAGGTCCGATTCCTTCTCAGAAATTCCTACCTCCTCATAGTATCTGCGTTCTTCCTCTTCCACCTCCTTTTGGGCTTTTTCCCACTCTTCTTTCAGCTTGTCCTGTTCCTTCTGGTATCTCTCCTGTCACGGAATGTCCACAGATTGTTCTGAACTGACCACTGCAAACATCATCGGGAATTTTCTTCCCCTCGAAACCACCACATACAATATGTTGCAAGATTATCTTCCTATTGTAACATGCCAAATTTAATCGATTCACGCAATAAAAGGAGAATGCAATTTTGGGGTGCTCAAACATTTTAGGAACATAAAAATCCACCAGAGAATAGTATTTCCTGCTGGTTGTGTTTTATAAAATTGGTCTTTAGATCTAAGAGTAGAAATTTGCTCATAGAAAGAAAAAAGATGGAAAGTCTCTAAAATCTTTCTCTGTTGGGTTTTGTCCTAAGTAGGCTGAACTAATAGTTTGCTCTTACTGGACCCTTCAGAGATGAGTTTTGCCACAAGAATTTAATAAAAGACAGAAACGTTGAAGGTTTGCAAGACAGACAATACAGAAAGGTCCAATCTGGACAAGATGATAATTAGCTGAGTGGCTGAAAGACTCTTTGTTTGTGACCCTTCTGCCCAAATGGAGTCTTCCCAGCTTTAAATAACTTCTGAATTAAGAGGAGATTTTAAACTGCCCATTAGAGTGTTCCAGTGTCAGAGCCGCCATTCTTGTTTTCAGAAACAGTGCAACACTAGTCACCACTTCTGGGGGGTAAAACATAAAATATTCCGAACAAAAATGGGGTCTGAAATGTGACTGAAGTTCCTGACAGCCGACTGGAAGAAATGAATAAATGGAGATCGAAATTAATGCTTAAAATGAGAACCGCCCCCCACCTGGCCCGATGCCTTGGAAAGGGCATCCGAATGGGACAGAGACAAAGAAACCATTGGTGTGTGGGGCACACACTCACAGATGCTCGGCTGATTATTTCAGCTCTCTCTTTGGGGCTGAAGCAAGTCTGTGCTTCTGTCTTCAGGGGAAGACACTGAGGTTTCCTCCAGGTATCGCCTGTCATGTCTCCATCTTAGTAGCGAAAGGACTTTGCTGGAATTGTCTGGAGTCTGGGGTTCTAAACTGACCTTGGGCAAAATCATTGTTGGCCAACCCATGCATGGCAGGCTCTTTCTCTCCAGGTAAAAATTTGTTAGCAATACCAAATATTATAAAGTTTTAGAGAGGGGCTTTTCAGAATAGAGGAAACAGATCTTAAATCTACATGAAAGCTGGAAAACAAGCCAAGCTTCTTAGGTTTATTGGTTTCAAGAGCTCACATTATCTGCTGCCCTCACCAAGAGGATGGACTGAGGATACAGGGCATGAAAGATGCCGTTCATCTTACACACACACACACACACACGTGTGCCTTTCCTCCCCTCAAAAACACCTTGACCCACAACCTAAGTTGCCACACCAGGTAACAATTGGGCAAGACAGAAGCAGTACCCATATCTATACCTTGGGTGTGTACTAGACAGAGTGGGGGTCACATTTGCCTGTCCCCTGTGCCCTGTAGAATTTCTGACTCTTGACTGTTTTAGCTGGGAAGTGTGCACTTGATTTTCAAGAGGACAGTAGATGATCAGGGCTGCTTTGAGGTCTCCAGTGGACCTAAAGTCCCGATGGCCCTGGGACTTTGATGAATCGGGTTCCTACTGATATTTTGGTCCTGAAATCTTAACCCTCTGCACATTTCAAAGTTCTAAATATTCTGTCACCCAGGCTGGAGTGTAGTGACATGATCACTGCTTACTGCAGCCTTCACCTCCTGAGCTCAGGCAATCCTTCTGCTTCAGCCTCTAAGTAGGTGGGATTATAGGTGCATGCCATGACACCTGACTAATTTTTTTATTTGATTTTTTAAAATAGAGATGGAGTCTCACTAAGTTGCCCAGGCTGGTCTCGAATTCCTGGGCTCAAGCAATCTTTTCTTGCATCAGCCTCCCAAAGAGCTGAGATTACAGGTGTGACACCGTACCTGGCCCAAAGTTCTAAACTAAACTGGTAGAGCTAAAGTCACACTATAGTTTACTACTACTGCTACTATCTAAACTACCCCCCAACCCACTCATAGGAATAAAGTCAAAAGGATTAGAACCAAAAAAGAAAAAGAAAAGAAAAAGCAAATAAAATAAACTTGTGTCCAGCACTGTTTTCTACATAGCAGCAGAATGTTATCAAAATTAATGCACTTTGACATTATTTTTCTTTACGATTTCTTGGGTAAAATCAGTACTACTGGGAGTTCATGGAAAGAGCCTGAGTTTTAAAGTCATCTAGACTCAAATTTGAATCTGGGCTCAACAACCTGTTAGCAGTGGATCCTTGGGCAATTCATTGAACTTCTGGGAGTCTTTGATTCTATAATTTTAAACAAAGGCTCATACGACATCCTTGGAATTGTTGCATGAGGGTTGAATGAGATAAGACACCTCTAGCACCAACCACAAGTTCCTGGCATACCTCAAGTTCTCAACATGGGTTTTTTTCCTTAGGTTTCCAGGTTGCTTTTCCAAGTCCTGCTCATCCATAAAACTGGCATGAAGTAGGACGATGATACATTTACTACCAGAATTTTTCTAGATTCGGTCATTGGCAACATTTACTCAAAGATGGAGCAAACATTTCCACTTAAAAAACTAGACTGAGGCCCACATTTTAGTTCCCATACATGCTAGCAAGTTACTTTTAGACAATTCACTCCCGCTGCTACTTGGACCAGAAATTGCCAATAAAGGAGGTGACAGTTGCCCTGAACCAATATTTGAAGGCTTTTTAAAGTGCTGACATGAACCGTTTCCTCCCATGTTCATCACTGTAGCCTCTGGCAGGAAGAATGAGATTCTGGGGCCCTCTGTTGCATGGACACAAACATGAACTGACTTGGACTCACTGACTTCTGAGAAAATTCTGTTTTCACTCATTGCCTGTGCTAAAGATCTTCTTAATGCAATTAAGAGAACATCGTCTCAAAGAAAAAGCAGCAGAACCAGTCCTACCTGGAGCAAACGTTCCTGCTCCTGTTGCCATTTTTCCTGTCGCCTGCGCTCCTCCTCTGGGTCCCATGCCCAGAATTTAAACTGCATAGAAAAATAAAACCGTGGTCAGAGTTGAGTCATGTCCTCAATGCTGGCTAGCTTGTAAATAAATGAACCAGTGTTAGGCAGCAGAAAGTTATCAAAATTAATGCATTTTAACATTTATGTCACACGTAGGCTGGCGATTTAACACTCATGTCGCAAGGGCCAGAGACGACAACCGGTCTCTAGGCTGGCACCAGGTGGACATGCAGAAATAGAAGCCTTCATGTGTCTAAATATCCTCTTTGGTGGCAGAAACTTTTTTTTTTTTAGGTCAGGGTCTCACTCTGTTGCCCAGGCTAGAGTGCAGTGGCACCGTGACAACTCACTGCAGCCTCAAAACTCCCGGGCTCAAGTGATCCTTCCTTTTCAGCCTCCCAAATAGTTGTGACTACAGGCACACTACCCATACCTGGGTAATTTTTTAAATTTTTTGTAGAGATGAGGTCTTGCAGTGTTGCCCAAGCTGCTCTTGAACTCCTGGGCTCAAATAATCCTCCCATCTCAGCCTCCTAAAGTGGTGGGATTACAGGCGTGAGCCACTGCACCCAGTGGCAGAAGTCATTTTTTAGTCTTAGTCCCTCTCTGGTTTATATCCAAGGTGCTGATATGATTCTGTGAGCCTTTTTGGAACTAATGAAAATGCAAAGTAATTTGCCACTGGCACAGGAAAACTTTGCTTCATTTCTCTGAGAAGTGATTTCTTGGATGCATTCACACACGCGAACACAAGATGCTCGTTACATCGATCCTGGCCCCAAGTAAACGGGCTGGTAATTTCAGCAGAAATGCATTTGTAACAAGTGGAGTTTGCCACACAATAAAACTAATCTTTCATACTGCTACGGCTTTTCCAAGCCAGCTTTCCCTAAAGTGGATTATTTAAGTCACCAATGTTCACCTGTACCACCTGAGATCCAGGTAAGGGGGTCCCCCGCCCCAGAGCCAGCATAACTCAAACCCAAAGACTTCTTCTTTTCTTTTTAAAATTTCCATTGTTGTTAGTATTATTTTTTGGAGTGAAGAGGGTCCCACTGTGTCGCCCAGGCTGGTCTTGAACTACCTGGCCTCAAGTGATCCTCCTACCTCAGTCTCTCAAAGTGCTAGGATTACAGGTTTACAGGCGTGAGCCACCATGTCCAGCATTTTATTTTTGTTTTTATTTTAATAAAAACTTTTTGCAAGTTTGAAAACCAAGTACATAAACAGAAATAATGGGAGAAAAATACATAAACCAAAGCTGCCTCCCAGGCCACAGAATATGAGACCAGCGGGGTACAGGGAGAAAGAAAAGTCACAGCCCATCCCTGAGAAGCTAGCCAAAGAGGGACTGCTGTGTTTAAAGTTGCCGCCCCAGTCACCCAGCTCCCCAGTAACTGCTCCTCCCCTTCCTTTGTTCTGAGGGAGCAGTTTAGGGAGGCATTTAGAACTGCCTGGGAGCCGGCTCGGTGGCTCAGCCCATAATCCTGCACTTTGGGAGGCTGAGATGAGTGGATTGCCTGAGCCTGTGGGTTCGAGACCTGCCTGGGCAACTTGGCAAGACCTCATCTCTACAATAAATCAAAAAATTAGCCGGGCGTGGTAGCGCGTGCCTGTAGTTCCAGCTACTTGGAAGGCTAAGGTGGAAGGATCACCGAAGCCCAGCAGGCAAGGTTGCGGTGGCCAGGAGCAGACACTGCACTCCAGTCTGAGCAACAGAGTGAGACTCCAACTCAGAAAAAAAAAAAAAAAAGTAGAAAAGGCAAGAGGAGGATGGGCAGTTGGGAAGGGCTGGGGGGGCAGGCAGAGGTGCCGGGGAGGGGAACAGGCAGAATCTTACCTTCCCTAGCTGCCTGGGAAGTGGGACAGGGACACTCCTGTCCAAGGTTTTGAGAGGCCCAGCTACTGCCCAGGACACCTGGGCCAGCTCGCCCTCCACCCTGCCCTGCCCCCAAGAGATCCACTCTACCATTCAGGCTCACACCAGGTAGGCTGGCCTGGGAAAGTGTCTCCAGGTAGAGAATGCAGACCGGGCCCTGTGTGATGCTTGTTTGATTGGTGACTTAGAGTCGGTGTCTCACTCTCTTGCCCAGGCTAGAGTGCAGTGGCACGATCACAGCCACCGCAGCCTTCACCTGCTGGCTCAGATGATCCTTCTGCCTCAGTCTTCCAAGTAGCTGGAACCACAGGTGTGCGCCACCATGCCTGGCTAATTTTTTTATTTGTTGTAGGGATGAGATCTCGTCAGTGTTGCCAGGCTGATCTCAAATCCCTGGGCTCAGACAATTCTCTGGCCTGCACCTCCCATAATGCTGGGATTACAGGTATGAGGCACTACGCCCAGCCTTTGATTTGTAATTTTTAAATAGTTAGAACTTTGATATATTTAGACAAATGAAATGGGGCCCTCACTTTGTGCTCTTGCTGCAAATGGCTGGGATGACCATGGTGCTCACAGAACAGTCCAAGAGAGGTGGGCCAGTAAGCTTGGGAAATACACTTCCTGTTTGCCACCCTGGGATTCACAGTGCATGTGTGCATACCGGGGGAAGCCTATGTAATTGTATATACAGAGAATGCCCAACTTAGGAAGGTCTGACTTAACAAACTTTGAATTTTACCATGGTTTATCAGTGATACACATTCTGCAGAAATCATACTTTGAGTATCCACACAACCATTCCGTTTTTCTCCTTGAGTACAGGATTCAACATATTACATGAGCTAGTCAACACTTTATTATAAAATAGGTTTTGTGTTAGATGATTTTGCCCAACTGCAGGCTAATGTAAGTGTTTTGAATACATTTAAGTAGGCTAGGTTAAACTATGATGTTTAGTAGCTTAGGTGTACTAAATGCATTTTCAATGTACGATACTGTCAACTTATGATGGGTTTATTGGGATGTGATCCCACTGTTAAGGAACATCTGTAATCTAAAGTTTCCCAAATTTCCTTGAGTGACTACAAATGGTGTCCCAGTGTGGATCCCAGATGGGAAATTCTATTGGAGTTGAATGGTATTAGAAGTTGGTGTCACCTGGCATTTCCCTAGAACATGGAGACAGCTTAAATGCTCAGAACCGCTCTCAGGAATGCCTTTTGTTTTTTGAGGGCAAGAGGGTGTTTATGTGAGAGACATAGAAAGGCCACTACTTCCAGCAGTAGGAAGATAAGAGAAACAATGAGGAGTAACTTCATTTTCAGACTTCATGAGTTAGTCATCTCAGGAATAAGTAAAGAGTAGGCAGGTAGGAGGAGGAAGTATGGAGTGAAGTATTGAGCACAGAAAATGAAGAATGTGAAGGGGGACCCTCCCAAAATGGAATTATCTTTTCAAGGGCAGGCCCCTTGCAATATAGGCTTCCTTCGCTCGGTAGGTGTTCTAGGAACCATTAGCATCAGTGTACCAGCTAGCATTGTGAGAGGCAGCGTTTGGCTTCGTGAATTTTTTTGGAGATTTTTTTTCAATGCGTTTGCCCATTTCATGATGGTGATTTACAAGTGCATCTGCCCATACTGCGCCAAGTTCAGCAGTTTTTGACAAAAAACAGCATGACCACCATGCCCCATCCTTCCTGTTCACCTGATCTCACACTAGCGACTTTTTTTTTCCCCCAGATGAACAAAGTTCTCAAAAGGAAACATTTTGCCAATGTGGAAGAAGTAAAACAAAAAAATGGCAGAAGCACCAAAGACATCATAACTGACGAGTTCAAAAATTGTTTTGAGAGTAGAAAAAGCATCTTGATATGGTGTACTGCATCAAACAAAGAATACTTTGAAGGTGACTGAAGTTTAGACGTGAGGATTTCTATAAATAAATTTATAAAAAATAAGTTTTTTTTAAAAGAAATTCCGGGTTTTTTTGGGTCCCCCTCATATGTGTTGAAAGAAAAGAGGAAAAGCAGTGGGCGTTCTAAGAGGAAGATAAAGGGGAAGATATCGGCATATAAACAAAAGGGAATAAAATAGTGATTCTGCTCCTTCCTTTGGCTATTATCTGCTGAGCACTTACTATGGGCCAGTTGTGGTATCAGTGGCTAAGGGTTTCAGCCTTGTGAGGCTTCTGGCTGAGTGTTCTTGAGATGGAGGCGTGGCCAAAATAGAAATGATCACCAGAAGACAGTGTGATACTGGGCACACACAGGCACAAGGATGGGAAGAGGCGTGGGCACTACTAAAGAGGGGCAGGAGAGAGGGGGTTAAGGGCTGAAAAACCAGCCATCGGGTCCTATGGTCACCACAGGGGTGAGGGAAGGAGTGGGGTTACCAGAAGCCCAAACCTCACCATAAAGCAATATCCCTATGTAACAAAACTTCACATGTACCCTCGATTCTAAAATAAAATGAAGTAAATAATAATAAACAAGAAGATGGCATGGTGCCTATCACAGAAGAGAAATAAAAGGTGCTGGAGAAAGTCAGAATGGAGAGCATCAAGCCCACTTTGCTCTATAATTCATCTGTGTACAGATCTGTAACTTCCCTGGCTGAGGGATTTCTCAAGGGCAGGGAGGCCCCCACATAGGGCCTCAATATATGTTTGCTGCATAAATGAATGGAAGACCTTCATGCTGGGAAACGCACTACCTACCTTCTGAGTCCTCTTTTCATGCTCCCTAGAGCCTCGGGTACTCCATGTCTAACCAAAAATCACCAGAGGCCACTGACGCCAGCCCAAGTTCCTCTTCAAGTTGTACTGATTTCCAAGTTTCTTTTACTTTTCTGCTTTCTATGAAGAGCCATGTACTACCAAAAGCACATCAAATTTGGGTACGTAATTTCAGAGAATTTACTTATGTAGGTCAGAGATTTGTCTCATTCTTGTTCCATTTTCCATAATCTAGAATTGAAAATGTATCTCTTTGGGGTGTGCCCTTCTTTTCCACTCCTGCCTAGGGGGCACACAAGCAACCGATAACTTCATTCCAAATGCAATTTAACATGGAAGTCAATGGGCTGTGTTATACTCTTCAGATCTGTGCCAGGAATGCTGGTTCTGGATTGTTCTGGGGTTCCCATCCACCATGAACAAACTCAACTTCCCAGGAACTCAAGATTCTTGGGATTGAGCCTCCACCAATGTCTTTAGTTCTGGAATGTGGTTGGAGACATCGAGGATTATGTGCCAAGTGATGTGTCCCTTCTCCATTCTGCAGAAGCATTTAGGGACTCCCAGAGTGAGACAATTTACCTATAGATAAGAACTGGTATTGGCTCTAGTGGGCTTCCTGAGTCAGCTACTGGAGGCAGTATTTGATTATGTATCAAGCACTGTGCTAGAGGCTTCTGGGTTATTATCTTAATTAAGGCTCACAACAACCACAAAAGAAAAGTGTATTAACTCATCGTATGATCAAGGGAGGTGAGGTTCAGAGAGATGCATGTAACACCTTCAGAGTCACATGGCCAGCAAAAGCTAAAGGTACAGCAGTGATCATGGGCTGAGCCCAGTTGCTCAAGGGCAATGCCACCATTGGCTGTGCCACAGAGGAAGTCTATACACCTGATGAAAGTTTCAGAAAGTGAATGAAGATGACAGGCCCAGCATTGGAAACACCAGTTCAGAGCATTCAGCTATAATTCAGCAGCAGGGAATTCCCACAGCATCATCCGTCTTGTTCTCATTAACAAATTCCCTTTTATTTCATTGAAATACAAAACTGACTGTGCCTTGCTATGTTGCCCAGACTGATCTTGAACTTCTGACCTCAAGTGACTCTCCCCACTGGGTCTCTCATCCTTTCTCTCTGGTCTTTCTTTCTCTCTCTTATCTTCCTCTTCTATTTTTCTCTCATCTTTCCCTGTCTTGTGTGTTTTTCTCTCTCATCTCTCTCTCTCTCTCACTTGTCAGAGAAATGTTAAAAAAAAATCATTGAAAATTGCTGTAGGTTCTCTCAGGGAAAAGCATGAAGCAGGTTTGCCTTTTTTTTTTTTTTTTTTTAGCGACTGTGTCTCACTATGTTGCTCAGACTGGTCTTGAACTCCTGGAAGTCTCCATAGCTGATAAAAATTTCAGAGGGTGAATGAGGATGACAGGCTCAGGGCTGGAAATGCCAGCTCAGAGTGTTCAGATGTAATTCAGCAACAAGGAATTTCCACGGCATCCTATGTCTTATTTTCATTAACAAATGCCTTTTTATTTCATTGAAATACCAAATGGAAAGCAACATGAGCAGTTACTATTATTCAAAAATACTGATTATGAAAGACGTGCTCAGGTCTCCCAGACAGAATCCAGGCTGGGTCCTGTCTGCCAACAATACACTAGGTTGAGACATTGTTCTCATATAAAAAAATGATTCAGAATGTCTGTGGAAATTGCCTATTTTAATACTAATCCATACTGCCACCTTCATTTTAATTGCTTCTTTTAGATTTTATTTTCCTGACTTACTTATCCTTTTATTTCCAGGGACAATAACAACTCCACATAATGATAATCCAAGTCTTTGTAATTTACCTGGTTGCATTATATATGACTTTTAACTATTTTTTTAAAGTCAATTGCTTGGATCTCAATTTTGGTTGAATACTCCTTCAGCAAATCAAACATGTTATAGATTAAAACCACCTTAATGCATCATTTTATTCCTTAAAGTGAGTTACTTACAGGTGAAGTTACAGGTGACTTTTCACTGCTTGGAGAATCTACTGCACAGAAAAAAAAAAGAAAGAAAAATATATCAACATGAGTAGCCGCTAATTGTCTCTCTTGTTGATCCTCTCAGTGGAATGTAGATCCCTTGTCAGTTTCAAAGCAAATTTTTTTGTTGTTTGTTAAGAAAAAAGTAAAAATCATAATAAAGCAGACCCAGGTAGCAGGTTGTACCCATCACCAAAAGAAGTTACGAACGATGTAATATGATCATATCAACTAGCACCAGCTACTACACTAAGCAAAAACTATTCCTATGGGTGCTGGTTCTTAATACACTTTGCATTCTGGTTTGACCAAGCCGTTCCCTCACTGCCTGGCATGAAGAAATCTCATATGCAGAGAGACAAGATGTCACCCAGGAAGCACAGAGAAGGACACAGTTAACAAGAGAACCATGATCAGTTTCTGGCAAATGCTTGTGGGGGGAGCAATCAAGAAAGAGACACATAATATTATTTCTTTGGATTCTCAAAATCAACATAAAGTTCTATGAATTTCCCCCGATTTTCAGTATAATAGGTACTGATATCAAAGAACTGGTTCTTTGCTGACTGTGTGTCAGAAAGGAGCATTTTTCTCCCCCTGAAATCAGAAATGAAGACAAATGCCAGACATCATTGGTTGCCCAACATGGATTTTTGCACAGAAAAAATACAACGACCCAGGATGTAGTTTACCTGACTGGGAGAAAAACTGGGAACGTCGCCAAGTGTTCTGAACTCTAAGTGGAACACTGGCAGTACCAGGCGACTCTAGATCAGATGGCAGAACAGAACAAACAGAAAACCAAGAAAACTGGGTGAGAACTGAATAGCACCTGGCTCCCAGGTAGTACAGGAGGAATGGTTGCTGTCAATGCAAGAATTGAGGGTCAGCAAACCTAAGGTCCAAAACGTCTTCATAAAACACGTACAAAACCCAAAGACATAGACAAAAATCAACGGAACTAAGAGACTTTATGCTACTGTGTGTCTCCCATGGCGTTAGGTGAAATTTCATAGGCTTGTCCTTAATGGTGATGTTAGTGTCAAATCTCAAAATGATACTAAGCAAGAGCAAAATGCAGTTTGCACGGGCTTTAGAGAGCACTAGGAAAGTGTAAAAGGCAGTAGAGATGGGTGGTTTAATTTATTATGTTACTTATATTCCAATCTATAAGATTTATGTATGGAAGTCTGTGGCAGATTTCCTTTTACAGGGGCACCCCCCAAAAAACTCGGATTTTTTAAATTAAAAATTGTGTATTTGTTCTTACATGTTGAAACTTCAGTCACCTTCAAAGTACTCTCTGTTTGATCCAATACACCTATTAAGATGCTTTCTCCACTGCTCAAAACAGTTTGTAAACTCATCAGTTTTGATGCCTTTTAGTGCTTCTGCTGTTTTTTTGTTTCACCCTTTCCACATCAGCAAAATGTTTACCTTTGAGGAGAGTTTTCATCCAGGAGAAAATAAAAGACACTTGTGGCAAGACTGGGTGACTAGGGAGGGGGGGGCATGAGGGTCATGCCGGCTTTGGTGTGGGCAGGTACGCTCATAAGTCACCCATCATGAAATGGGCAAAGGAGTTGAAAGAATTAAAAAAAAAAAATTCACTGAAGCCGAACGCAGCATCTCACCACACTAGCTGGTACACTGATGCTGATGGGTTCCTAGAAAACTTACCTAGCAGGGGAAACCTGTACTACAAGGGGCCTGCCCTTCAAAAAATAATTCCAGAATTGTTTTGGTCCCCTCGTATATGTATAAGAAAGGATGTGTGTATGTCTGCATGTGGTGGCATCAGACACACAGAGCTCAGGACAAGCATTTGCATCCTTAAACTCTGTGCTGTGCCAGTCTGCTATTATCAGTGTAAATTTAATGTGTGCACATATTTGACTGAAACACCCATTTGAGATCTCTTTTTTTTCTGTTGAGAGACAGCTGGGAAAAGTAAATCTTTTTGTGTGTACATAGACGGGGTACAAGTGTAATCTTGTAACATGCGTAGATTGTGTAGTGGTGTCACTTTTCAGTCTATTTTATAAATGTTTTCAGAGTTTCTTTGTTTTTGTTTTTGTTTTTTTTTTGAGTTGGAGTCTCACTCTGTAACCCAGGCTGGAGTGCAGTGGCCACACTCATGGCCACCCCAGCATCAACCTGCAGGGCTCTGGCGATCCTTCTACTTCAGCCTTCCAAGTAGCCGGAACTACAGGCAGGCACTACCTTGCCAGGCTAATTTTTGATTTATTGTAGAGATGAGATGTTGCCAAGTTGCCCGGGCTGGTCTCAAACCCACAGGCTCAGGCAATCCACTCACCTTGGCCTCCCAAAGTGCTGGGATAACAGGCTGAGCCACTGAGCCCAACCTATTTTTTCAAACTGTATTTACGCATGTGTGCATTTAAGGAAAGCATGGTTAGGGTCTACCAGTAGATCCTCATTGGCTTGAATGATAGGTCCATAAACAGATGACTTTGTAGAAATGGAGAGACACCACTTTCTGGGGGAGAAAGTATTAGGTGTAGCTCCAGGATTCCTGACCTGAATCCTGTAGTTCCTTTGGACTTGATGTTCGACTTCAGATTATTCACTTAAATGGGCACTTGTTATACCTGGGCAGAGACCTATAATTCCCCATGCTCCCACCCCAATTAAAGACAAATTGTGTCTTTCAAGGTTTCATTTCTACATTTCTTCTGAGAAGCTTTTTGTTTCTTGAAAGAAAAAACTTGATAAACTCCAAGCAATTATTCCTGTTATTGCCATACCTATCTATAACCATGTCTTGGGTGCATCATTTAAATAAACACCTCAAGTCGGTGGTTTTCAGAGTGTGGTCCCTGAATATGCAGCTTCAGTATCAGCTGAAAACTTGATAGAAATGCAAATACTCTGGGCCCAGTACAGACCTACTGACTCAGACACTGTGGGAGCGACCCTACACCTTGCAGGGACCCTGGCACACATGCGTTTGAGAACTGCATAAGCCCTATCACCACAACATAACACTCTTATTTTAAGGAAAGCGTTCAAGAATAGTCTATTTCTGCCTGGCATCTTGCTGTATACTTCTACTCCTCCTGCTACTGTTCTAGAATTTCTAAATTGTATTATTAGTGTTTACTCTGGGCCAGGTACTAAGCTAAACACTCCATGGACTATCTCATCTGACTCTTCCAATACCCCTCTGGGGTTGGTACTATTGTTATTTCTAGTTTACAGGTGATGATCAGAAATTAGGGAGAACTTGATAGGTTATACCACACAGCTGGGAACTAGATAAACAAGAATGCGAACCCAGATTTCCATCTCCAAGTCTGTAGCTATCATTATGGTTTCTGTAAACCAGGTAAGAGTGCACAACAGGTGTACTCCAAATAGCCTCCTACCTTGAAGAAAACATTTGAAATGCTTCAGTGATACTCAATTTTATTTTTTTAACCATTCAACTTGGGTAATGAATGAAGCAAAGTCCCTCAATTCAACAAGAATTTTATAAAATCAAAATGCCTCACAACACACAATGGAATGTATAAATGTATAAGAAAACTAATTAGTATGGCTTAACATATCTATTCTCTGTCTATATCACCTATCTACACAATTACCAACGCAGAATTAAAATCGGTTTAGATATGGCCAATTGCTGGCCCAGTTGTGAGAAATTATTTTTGTCAATTCCCTTCAGTACAGTGGGACTGACAAATTTTAGTTAAATACTTTGAGAAGAGTACTGAACTTGTCCTCACACTAGAAAACTAGTAACCATCAGTACATGTACCAGTTAATTCTTCCCAAGTGCTCTCAGTGCTGTGGATAGAGCCCAGCTTATCTGCAGTCAACAAAAGCTCAAGGAAGCCAACTCAGATTCTGTCAATGGTGGCCCCAAATAGCTGTCTCCCTCCTTGAAAAGAGACATAAAAATAAACCAAAGCTACAAAATGCCCTAGGGGAAGCACATTAAAAAAGAAAAAACAAGAAATCCTATAGCTCTTGCCTGCTGAACTCTAGGTGTTTTCACATTTTGAGAAAGATCCCACACCCATAAAGCCCACGGGTCTATCAGTCCCATGGATCCTGGAGTTCTCAGGAACCATCCCCCACTGTTCACATCCCGAAGGGTCTTTTCTGGTGAGTGTGGGCACCTGGGTTTCCCACTAGAATAAAGAGGTCCTTGAAGAGTAAAGGAGTGAATTCACAACCCACATATGGCCTTTATGGTACTTGGAGAATTTGCAGTGGTCAGTGCCATTTTAAGTTCTTATGCGTCCTAAACTCCAGTATTTTTAGAGACCACCCTTCCCACACTGTATAAACACATGGAAATGTATAAAACACATGAAACATTAAAATATCTCCTCAGTATGTATGTGTTAAACATATTAAAAATATATCCTCAGTATTATGTATGTGTGTGTGTATACACACACACACAAACCAGGGGTGCCCAAAACATGTATACACATTTAAAGAGATGTTATCTATATATTTATGTTATCAGAAGCATCTGGATACTGATGGTAACCACTTTGAACACAAGTCAACCATAAATTGTATTCATCTTTTGTTATAAGTATATATTGAGTATTACAATTTTAATACAGTTTTTTCTCCCTTAAAATATGTACACATTTTTTGGCACCAAATATATATATTTGCTATAAATAATCTTTAGAAAGATGAACATTTGGGGCTGTGACCAAAATGTTTAATCTATGATAGTGAATGTTTTCTCGGTAATTATCATACCTGAGATTATTATGGAGTAAAAAAAAAAATCTGATTTTTTTCTCAAAATTATTGTCAAATTAAATAGACACCATGAAGACTAGAATTAACAATGAGGCTAACATAATGTTAAGGTTATACACTTTTTATCAAAGTTATTGATTTTTGTCAGTCTTTTTATACTTTGGAGATAACAAACATTTTTTAAAGATCTTAAACACTGGTGTAGGCCCTACTGAGCCCCTGGAGACAGGCTGACAAAACGGCTTTGCAGCTGGGGTTCCTGGCTTGGTCGAATGGAGAATGTAGCCCAGCTTTCCATTCTGAAGTTATGCATTCAGACATCATGAAGCCAGGACCTCATCCAGGCAAACACCCAGAGAAACATCCACAAAACCTAAAATAAAACATTTCCTTCTCCTTACCTTGAGAATTGAGATTTGGCAAATATAGTTGGTTGGTTTCAGGCATTTTGTCCAGAAATGGAAACGTCAGGGTCGCTTCTGGCTCTGGAGATTTTGGCTTCACCACCTAGACGATGGGCGACAGACATAAACATCACAGCTACTGTCCATGAATACATCCACAGGAAAAATGATGTTGAAGGATTCATGGCTATTACAGAAGTCAAGAAGTTCAAACATTTAACTTTCAAATGGAATTTTTAGCTCCTCCCTTAAAACCCTTCCACGCTGTTCCACATGAATAGTCAGTTTTTTGGAGAAATCAAATAAGAGCACAGAAATGTGACGATCAGTTTTCTCCAAATCCAGAAGACAACACTCTGTCTTTGGAATTATACATCACTCTCTCTCATTTTCCTGTTGAACAAAAACATATTCTGTTCCTGATACCATATAATACTGAATTTGTAATGTCAAGAAATGAGATGACCCACGTAAGATAATTTTTAAAAAATCTTATTCTGTAATAGTACCTTCCAATGGACATTATTCTCAAGACATTACATAACCTCACACACATTTATGCAAAGTCCATTAAAGACAATATACTTTGTCTTTTGACAAAGAAGCATTATGATAAATAACCATTGTCAAACAGTACCATAGCATTGAAGTCCTTAGGGAATATTTTATTTTATTATTATTATTTTTGAGTCAGGGTCTCACTCTGCTGCCCAGGCTGGAGTGCAGTGGCACAAATCATGCCTCACCGTGGCCTCCTGAGTAGCTGGGACTACAAGTGTGCATCACCAGCTAATTTATTTTTTATTTTTTGTGTAGAGACAAGTTCTTGCTATGTTGCCAATGCAGGTCTCAAACTCCTAGGTTCAAGCAATCCTCCCGCCTTGACCTTCCAAAGTGCTGGGATTATAGGTGTGAGCCACCATGCCCTGCCTCTTAGGGAATTTTTGAGTTATGTTAGACTAGATTTGTCCTATGGTAAATAGTTCCCAAATTACAGGCTTTAAAAACTCAACATTTGAGCCGGGCTCGGTGGCTCAGCCTGTAATCCCGCACCTTTGGGAGGCTGAGGTGAGTGGATTGCCTGAGCCCGCGGGTTCGAGACCCGCCTGGGCAGCGAGACCTCATCTCTACAATAAAGCAAAAAATCAGCCGGGCGTGGTAGCGCGTGTCTGTAATTCCGGCTACTTGGAAGGCTGAGACGGAGGGATCGCCGGAGCCCAGCAGGTCAAGGCTGCGGTGGCCGGAAGCGGCCACTGTACTCCAGTCTGGGCAACAGAGTGAGACTCCAACTAAAAAAAAAAAAAAAAAAAAAACTCAACGTTTGCTTTGTAAAACTGGATTTTTCTTGTTGCTATTTATTTTTCTTTTGTTCCTTCCTAATCTGGATGATCTTTAGTAGAGGCTCTCTCTTTCCGATTTGTTGTTTCTAATCAACTGATTGCTGGAAGACCAGATTACCAAATTTATTAAAACAATGTCTAGAATATGAGCCAGTAGATTCTGAGCATAGGTCTGAATAGGCCTGAATGAAGAGCACGACTGTATATATCTATGTCCACTTAGCTGCTTGCAAGACTTCCTCTGATCCACTCTCCGGCTGGTGGCTATGTTCCCAATAGATTCACTTCATAGCTAATGACCTCAGGGCAAACAAGGAGGTAGGGCACTTGTATCATCATAAACTGGTCTATAATTTGGTGCTTGCAATAAATCAATGTTAGAATTTATTCTCAGAAGGATCTTAGTTTTCTTTATGAATAATATATTCAACTCTCAGAGAATCCTGAAGAAAATATAATCACCTCTTTCAACATTACAGAGGTCAACCAGATGGCCAGATGAACTTTGATGTAACATAGCAACAGCTAAGGTCTAGACTTACTGAAATCGACTATCCTCAAATCATTAACCCCATGCCATTTCCTCATAGTGGAGGCTGGCAAAAACATGTTTTAGATAATGCCTAATTGTAAATGAAACAGTTACCAGTCAGCATAAATGCTCAAAATGACTGCCATGTAAAAAAGTCAGGCTGTATACATGGGTGCTTTATTTTTAAAAGGTTAACACTCTGAAATGAAATCAGAAAGTAAAAGTGATTGCAACCATTTCTCCCTTAATCTAAGAGCTAACTATATGGTAGGGAAGGGAGACATTTACATGGTATAAGTGAGAAAAGTATTGGGTCCAAAGACCATTAATCCAATTTGCTAGTCAACTGGCAGTCTATCATAATATGGAGTCTACAGAAAGGAACTCAGCTACTTGGTACTGCTTGATACCTAGAATAATTTGGCAATCCGTGTATTTTATTTTATGCTTTAAAGATATTATTCTGAGAATGTTTACCAGGTGGGCAAAAGGTCCATGGCACAAAAAACCCCAAACTGAAGAATCCCTGAAAACAATTCTTTCTATAGCGGGGTAGACATGACAATGGTGTTGCAAGGATGGATCTCATAGGTGAGGTCACACCACTGAGGCTTGCAATGATCTCTTCAGTACTGGTATTAATTTTTTTTTCCTAGACTGGAAGCAGTGGCTCACACCCATAATCACAGCACTTTGGGAGGCTGAGGCAGCCAGGCTGAGGCTTGAACCCAGGAGTTTTCTAGTCCAGGTTAGGCAACATAATGAGACCTCGTCTCTACAAAAAATTTAAAAAAAAACCCAAGCCAGGCGTAATGGGACATGCCTGTGGTTCCAGCTACTTGGGAGACCGAGGTGGAAGGATCACCTGAGCCCAGCCGGTCAAGGCTGTGGTGAGCCGTGATCATGCCACTGCACTCCAGCCTGGGTGACAGAATGAGACTCCAACAAAAAAAATTTCTTTTCAATGTTGAATTGAATTATGGTAGCAATGTGTAGTGTGATGTTCACTCAACTATGCTTCTGCCATTTTCTTTGACTGTTCTGCCTGTCGCATGGTGATTCTAGTGTTCATTTGATGAACACCATCTTTTTTGAGTGGATGTCAAACTTAAATTGTGTATACATTTTTTGGGGCACCATATATATATAGGTTTGACTTTCTGTAGTGATGAGGTCTTGCTATCTTGCCTAGGCTGGTCTTGAACTCCTGGGCTCAGGTCATCCTTCCTTGGTCTCCCAAAGGGCTGGGATTATAGGCATGAGCCACTGTGCCTGGCCTGTATTTGTTCTATATATGTTTAACTTTTTACAATGAACATGTAGTGTATTTGTATTTAGAGAAACTACAGATTCAAGTTAGGAGGAGAGATCAGGAGAGAAACTAAGTCTCCATAATTAACAACTGCACAGTGAGGCCACGTTCAGGTCTGCACTTCATTGCCCACCACCACTTAGTGTCACCTTTTGTGACAGCACCAGCTCCACCTTTCCGCTCATGTCACGCTCTGGTTTTTTCTGGTCCTTTTTTTCTTCCGGGTCATCGTTCTTCACCTGGGGACTGGGGGCAAACTCCACAAAGGCCACGGTCGGGCTGCATCGAGTCACAGTGGTCGTGAAATGCAGTGGCTCTGAAACGGCATTACGTCCAGAAACAGAGAAGAAAAAGAAAGCCAGAGGAAGAACTGTTATTTCGCCATGCCAAGAGGTGCATTCAGTCTACACCCTGCCCAGAAGATGAGAAGTTAGATTTCAGCGTGATAACAGGGATGAAAGAACCCAAGACACTGGAATCCTCAAAGCTCTTTCATGATCATATGAAGAAAACTGCAGCATAAACCACATCAGATAACCCCACTATGAAAGACTGAAGTTTTTAACAAAGATCACGGTCTACCTCTGAATAACAGTACAAGAGACAAAACGCTGACACGAAATAGTTAATGATGATGACAGCTGGGTTGGACAGGCGAACATCTACAGAAAATTTCTGACCTAGACGAGTTCCGTGGCTCAGCTTGTAATCCCGCGCCTTTGGGAGGCTGAGGGGAGTGGATTGCCTGAGCCCGCAGGTTCGAGACCCGCCTGGGCAGCGAGACCTCATCTCTACAATAAATCAAAAAATCAGCCAGGCGTGGTAGCACATGCCTGTAATTCCGGCTACTTGGAAGGCTGAGGCGGAGGGATTGCCGGAGCCTAGCAGGTCGAGGCTGCGGTGGCCAGAAGCGGCCACTGCACTCCTGTCTGGGTGACAGAGTGAGAGTCCAACTCAAAAAAAAAAAAAAAAATTTCTGTCCCAATGACTAAGTGACAGCCTGACTCTTCCTTTCATTTCAATGATCCTTTAAAAAAATCACAATTTCAGCCAGGCTCGGTGGCTCAGCCTGTAATCCCGCGCCTTTGGGAGGCTGAGGTGAGCGGATTGCCTGAGCCCGCGGGTTCGAGACCCGCCTGGGCAGGCGAGACCTCATCTCTACAATAAAATCAAAAAATTAGCCAGGCGTGGTAGCGAGCGCCTATAATTCCGGCTACTCGGAAGGCTGAAGTGGAAGGATCGCCGGAGCCCAGCAGGTCGAGGCTGCGGTGGCCGGGAGTGGCCACTGCACTCCAGTCTGGGTGACAGAGTGAGACTCCAACTCAAAAATAAATAAATAAATAAACAAACATCACAATTTCTTTCTTCTTTTAAAAATAGAGATGGTGTCTCACTATGTTGCCCAGGCAGGTCTTGAACTCTTAACTTCCAAGTGATCCTGCCTTGGCCCTCCAAAGTGCTGGGATTACAGTCATGAGACACAGCACACTTCCTTAACTGACATGTGTTAAGAATTGTAGGATATACCAGGAAGGATCCAAAAAATAATGGAATTTTCTTTTGGGGGGTGGGTCCCTTGTAGTACAGGCTTCCCCTGATAGGCTAAGTGTTCTAGGAACCCATTAGCATCAGTGTACCAGCCAGCATTGTTGTGAGAGGCTGTGTCTGGCATCAGCGAATTTTGTTTGTTGGAGAGTCTTTCAACACATTTGCCCACTTTGTGATGGGTGATTTAATGAACTGTCTGCCCACACCATGCTGAGTGTTCAGCGGTTTTTGACCTAAAATAGCAAGACCCCTGTGCCCCACTCTCCTTATTCACCGATCTCAGCCTGAGAGACTTTTTTTTGTCTCCCCTGAGAAAAAAGTCCTCAAAGGGAAATGTTTTGCCGATGTAGAAGAGGTGAAACAAAAAATGGCAGAAGCACTAGAAGGCCTCAAAACTGATGAGTTCAAATACTGTTTTGAGCAGTGGAAAAAGTGTCCCAATAGGTGTATTGCAGTCAACAGAGTACTTTGAAGGTGACTGAAGTTTAAACATGTAAGAATAAATATATAATTTTTAATACGTAAACTCATTTTGCCCTCCCCTTGTATGTATATAATGCAGTGAAAATAGGCCGGGCTTGGTGGCTCAACCTGCAATCCCAGCACTTTGGGAGGCTGAGGCGAGTGAATTGCCTGGTGGGTTCGAGACCCACCCGGGCAACTTGGCGAGACCTAGTCTCTACAATAAATCAAAAAAATTAGCCAGACGTGGTAGTGCATGCCTGTGTTCTGGCTACTTGGAAGGCTGAGGCGGACGGATCACTGGAGCCCAGCAGGTTGAGGCTGCGGTGGCCGGGAGTGTGCCACTGCACTCTAGCCTGGGCGACAGAGTGAGACTCAATTCAAAAAAAAGGAAAAAGAAAATAAAGTGTTCTCTGATATATAAAGAAGAATTAGGTACATTTTAGAGGTGGTGGAAAAGTCACCACCTGAAGGGTGTGTCAAAATGTAGAGACAAACTAGTTGAAAAAGCATATGCTAGGCCAAGGTGAGTGGATTGTCTGAGCCCGCAGGTTCGAGACCAGCCTGGACAACCTGGCGAGACCTCGTCTCTACAGTAAATTGAAAATTAGCTGGGTGTGGTAGCGTGCACCTGTAGTTCTGGCTACTTGGAAGGCTGAGGTGGAAGGATCGCCAGAGTCCAGTAGGTGGATGCTGGGGTGGCTGTGAGTGTGCCACTGCACTCCAGCCTAGGTGACACAGTGAGATTCCAACTCAAAAAAAAAGAAAAAAGAAAAAGCATATGCTATTATTCTTAAACAACAATTTATTTTAAGATGCCATCTAAAAACAGTTTGCTATTGGAAGGGAGTGAGAGGTCTAATGTTTGTCACAAGAACAAACGTGTTAAGGATAATGATGCCGGGCTCGGTGGCTCAGCCTGTAATCCTGCGCCTTTGGGAGGCTGAGATGAGTGGCTTGCCTGAGCCCGCGGGTTCGAGACCCGCCTGGGCAGCGAGACCTCATCTCTACAATAAATCAAAAAATCAGCCGGGCGTGGTAGCGCGTGCCTGTAATTCCGGCTACTTGGAAGGCTGAGGGGGAAGGATCGCCGGAGCCCAGCAGGTCGAGGCTGCGGTGGCCGGGAGCGGCCACTGTACTCCAGTCTGGGTGACAGAGTGAGACTCCAACTCAAAAAAAAAAAAGGATAATGATGACTGCAAAAAAAAAAAAGTTATTGAGGAGAACTACTTTAGGGAAAAATGGGTCCTCTTCCCCAAACAACAGATGTCATAAGTTCATACTGTCCTGATTCATGGCATTACTTTTCTTTCAAACTATTCATGAGTTTTATCATTTCAGCTTCTATTTTTATGAGATGTTAAAAATCTCTCTCTTACCTATTTCTGTCACTCTGTGTCAAAATCTGACCCTCAATTTTTATTATTATCTCTATGGGGAAACACAATATTCTTTGTGATGACAGAAATACACTTTGAAGAAAAACAACTGGGTAGTTTTTAAATTACCTAGAACTTCCTCAGAAGGCCTCCAGGTGGCAGCACGACCACACCACTGGTAGAGTCTGATTCACTACCTTCTTGTGGCTCAGTAGGAAAATTTCTTGATTCTATTTCCATGATATCTTAACAGTTATCATGGTTTACCTTAACACTGGTCTCTTATGAAACAAACCTGATGAGGCAAGTTCTGGACTCCCATTTCTTGGTCTTCCGCCATTGTTCTCATCTTCTTGACCATTTGGTTCCATTTTCTCAGTGGTTGCCTGAAAAAGAGATTATTCCCCTTTGAATAAATTATTCCTTCCAGGGTTCTAAAAAGTAAAGAATTTTTAAAAAAAATTTTTGGGGGCCATGCTCGGTGGCTCAGCCTGTAATCCCAGCACTTTGGGAAGTCGAGGCAAGTGGACTGCCTGAGCCTGTGGGCTCGAGACCAGCCCAGACAACTAGGTGAGACCTTGTCTCTACAAAAAATAAAAAATTCGCCAGGCGTGGTAGCATGTGCCTGAAGTTCCGGCTACTTGGAAGGCTGAGGTGGAAGGATCACTGGTGCCTAGCAGGTCGACGCTAGGGTGGCCATGAATGTACCACTGCACTCCAGCCTGGGTGACAGAGTAAGACTCCAATTCACATTAATAAAAATAAAAATAATTTTTTTCTGGCTGGAGGGTAGTGGTGCCACCAAAGTTCACACTGTAGTCTAAAACTGCTGAGCTTAAGCAATCCTCTCTCCTCAGCCTCCCTAGTAGCTAGAATT
The DNA here is from genome assembly GCA_027257055.1 of Cephalopachus bancanus. Lineage (NCBI taxonomy): Eukaryota > Metazoa > Chordata > Mammalia > Primates > Tarsiidae > Cephalopachus > Cephalopachus bancanus. The sequence continues at coordinate 1,566,433 of JAPVLO010000301.1, read as the reverse complement.
ATGGAGGTGTGCCACCATACCTGGCTTTCTCTCTCTCTCTCTCTCTCTCTCTCTCTCTCTCTCTCTCTCTCTCTCTCTCTCTCTCTCTCTCTCTCTCTCTCTCTCTCTTTCTCTCTCCCCTCCCTCCTTCCTTTCTCTTTTTTTTTCTTTCCTCTTTTTGTAGAAACAAGGTTTGGCTATGCTGCCCAGGCTGATCTGGAATGCCATGTCTCAAGCAATCCTCCTATTTTGGTTTCCCAAAATGTCAGGCTTACAGGCATGAGCCACTGCACCTGGCCAAGGTGTTTTTAAATAGCAATTTTAGGCCAACAAAGTGGGTTGTCCCTATGAACTCGGTCTTCGGTTTCCTAGTCAGCTTTGTGGCAAGAGTCTGGGCTTGCTGGAAGGGGAACAGGAGGGCACAGACGAAATTGCTACATCCCAACCCTCCTATGATTGTCCCACTGTTTCAACGTGGGACCAACGTTTCAAAATCAAAGTTATTGGCCACTTGTGCCTGAATGGCTTTCACGTGGCTTAAGGTCATATCACCAGAGAAGTGCATTTGCGTTTTCGTTTTTAGTTTTAAGGTTACAGTTAACCCCTCAGCAGCCTTTCGTGGGCATAGCTGCCTGTAGCTGTCAGCGTTGTGGATTTAACTTTTTTTTTTTTTTTTTTGAGTTGGAGTCTCACTCTTGTCGCCCAGACTGGAGGGCAAGTGGCATGCTCACGGCAACTGCAGGATTTCGCTCTTGAAGTTCTCTCCTTTCCTGGGATCCCACAACTCTGATACTGGAGTATCATTCTCTCCCTCCTCCCACCCCCAGCCTGCTCTCCTCTCTTTAGTTTTTGTTCCTTTTTTTTTCATCAAAGTACAAACCATTTTCCACTGCCCAAGCTGAGTCACCCTCCAATGCATCATCCCCATGGATTCACCAGCGCGTTCTCTGCTTATGATTTATACTTGCATCTCCAGCTGTGAGGGTCCATCAGAGCTTCAGTTTGACTTCACTGACCCTCAGGGTCAGGGCGCATGGCTGGCACTTAACCAGTCCCTCGCCCAGCTGTGACCGTTTCTGTTTATGGCACCAGTGTTTCCCGTGACGCAACTTAAACGTGGAAGTGACCTTGGGCACACCCTCGTGAGCATTTGTCACTTGCCAAGGCCTACACCATGTCTCTAACACAAGGGTTTTCACACCCATCACTTCCTTTTGGTATTGACCACTCAGACTCCAGGTGGGCCTTTGCTTTCTTGTTCTTCCACGAAGGGCTCTCTGATTTAGATCTCACTGTCAAATCCACTTGACACACGGCGGTCATGCTCTTCTCTCTCAGAACGACCTCAATGTCTTACCTCCCTGAACCTCAGCTGTGTCTGTTTTATGCTTGATAGAATTGATCACAGTAAAAACATTTGGAGCTATCTAAATGTCCAACAATTGGGAGAGGTTGGATGAATGACTGTATGTTCATAAGGGAATGCAATCATAAAAAAATAAGATGTGAATAATCGTGAACAATATGTGAAAATGTTTACGGACTAATGTTAGGAAACGTCGACTGTATACAGAGATTGGTGTCTACGTATATAAGATGACATGTGTGCTTATGTATACATGTAAATATACCAAAACATATATTCAAATATATATTAAAAGGTAGGAAGAAATATAAAACATTAATTGTGATTATTTTTAATATGCTTATTTCTTTTTACATATATGTTATATATTCCAAACTGTTCAACTGTGACTATGTATGGATTCTGTAATAAAAAAGCAAAATAAGTGTAATTTTACAATGTTTTTCACTGGGAGCCAGTTGACTCTAGAATAAAGTAAAAAGTTCTTCTGCTATTATAATAGTTGCTTAATAAAAACAAATGAAAAGGTGAATTAAATATAGCTAGAATATACCTCAACAACTAAAGAGAAAAGTTGTGTTTTTTAGTCAAAGTTTCTTGTAAAGGGCTAAAGTTGAATTTTTAAAGAGTGTATGAAATATTTCATAAATTCTAAAAAGTTTTAAGATAGAGGTTAAGGTTGGTTTCAGAAAAAGCATTATTAAATACTTCATAAAATATCCTTACGGATTCTCAAGAAGCTGTGGACTTATTGGTCTCTCACAAGTATATATATTTTACCCATAAATCAAAAGTTGCCTCTCAAAATGAAAGGGCTTTAAAGTTAATGCACTGGTGGAAACCATCACTGAATTCCTTGAAAACAAAGACATTTTAAGCAACAAAGTTATCAAGCTGCTGAAAGATTTTACAATAGCATCTAGTGGCAAAAATGTGATTTTTCTTTGGAGGATGAGGTGATTTGGAAATCCTTACAATTAGAAGGGCAGATTTTGATGATGGATAGCCACATCTCAATTCTGGAAGAATATAATATTAAGCTAAAATGCACTTTTAAAACCCTAGGCAGAAAATATACATCATATTGATATTATTTAATGGATTTTGCAATTTTTAAATATATCAACAATCTTGAGTTGAATTGCCTTCAGAGACCAAACGAGTGAAATTAGTTAAGTAGACTGGTCTCTTTTAATACATATTATAGTATAGATAAATGATAAATATGCATAATACATACATATTACATATATATAACATATATATAATAATGTGTGTGTGTTTACATTGTTATATGAACCACTGACATGGTAGTGAGTTGTGTGTGTGTGTGTGTGTGTGTGTTTTGGGTTGGAGTCTTACTCTGTCACCCAGGCTGGAGTGCAGTGGCACTCACAACCACCACAGTCTCGACCTTCTAGGCTACGGTGATTCTTCTGCCTCAGCCTTCCAAGTAGCTGGAACTACAGGTGCGTGCTACCACGTCCAGCTAATTTTTTATTTATTGTAGAGACAAGGTCTCACCAAGTTGCCCAGGCTGGTCTCGAACCTGTGGGTTCAGGCAATCCACTCGCCTCAGCTTCCCAAAGTGCTGGGATGACAGGCTGAGCCACTGAGCCTAGCTGGTAGTTAAGTTTTGAAGATCAATCAGTTTAGTATTATAAAAGAATGAGTTAGTTCTAGAATTTAAGGTACTCTCCCACACATACAGAAATATTAATATATGATAGTATTTTTGTTTTATGATGTTAATATATAAAATATGGGCAGAAATATTGATTTTTAACTTTTCCTCCCAAATGGGTTAGAATAAAGAAAAATAACTGAGTCTGAGAAACAAATTTGCAATTAAATATTGGTGAACGATCCCCTTAAGAGCACTGGTATTTCCAATGACTAGAAATAAAATAAATACAAAATAGGGCCAAAATCTCCCCAGTCCCCCAAACAAAGACCCCTATTTCATTAAATCCAAGTTGCCATCAATTCTAAGTTGTATTCCTTTAAGAACTGCTAAGAAAGAACACACAGCACTACTGATGAAGAGACAAATTCTGATCTAGAGATGTTAAGATGGGGAGCGTGTGCCCCTGGGAATCCATGATGTGAGATAATTCACGAAGCCCTTTTAGACATAACGTTGAACGCAAACGAGACAAGATCACCAGGCACTAGCTGCTTCCCTAAGGATGATTTAGCTAGTAGACCACATTCCAGTGATGCTTCACTGATGAGTGACTGACAGACAGCTTCGACTTCCAAGAGTTCTCACATTTCTAAATGCCTTTCTAAGTGGATCCACATTCAAATCCCAAACTCCAGAAAACCCAGTGTATCTTACCTTAAAATGATGCATTAAAGGCTACATCCTGGCATCTGATACGGTACAGTGGCAGTAGCCACAGGCGTCACCACAGTCAATATTTACCACATTTACCATGTGTCAGTGCTGCCATGGCCCCTCGACAGGAATTATCTCACTTAATCCTCAGAGCAAGTTATGAGGTAGGGACACACACGATTCCCGTTATGCAGGTGAGGAAACTGGGGTCCAGGAGCTTAAGAGACTCACTCAGGGTCACACTCCTGGAGGTAAACGGAGGTGGGAATTCTGCCTGTGCTCTGTCATCTGGGCTTGAAGTCACACTACCTCCAAGTTGTCTTCCAGGATTTAGAGGTTTTGATCCATGAGAAACTGAGAGTCTCAAATTTATTCCTGAAATGATTCAAACTGTCTTTTTCATTCCCTTTCCTTCCTCTGCCTCCCATTCACTTATTCTGTAAAGGATGAGAACTCCCTGGAAGCTCTCAGGACAGGAGGCAACTCCGGGTTGCTGGGAAGAGGACAAACTGCCCCCAGCCATCAGGTCAGTCCATCTCTGAGTTTTCTATCCAGCCCAGGTTCCGTGGGGGAGGGGCCAAGTGCATCCTTCTTGATAGGTAAACAAAGATGTACACAGTATTTGTGAAGTCTACACTCTCAAGCTTAGTACACTCGTCATCAAAATCAGGCTCCCACCAGCAAAATACTCAGGATAAATCAAGAGAAAATACTACTGAGTGATCTTTCACAGAAACAAAGAACTGAGTATCACAGGTTCTCATTCATAAGCGGACCTTGAACAATTATCATAATACCGTAAGAAAAGGATCGGCAGTAGTGGGACTCTGCCTGGGGAAGGGAGGGGGGCACACCTCACCAACAAGGGCACCTGCATAATGATAATTTGAATACCTAACCCTGAATTGCACCCCATACCTTTAAAATAAAAAAATAAAAGTTAAAATAAAGAAAAAAAAACAATTTGAATAACAGGAACCCACTAAAAAATATTTTATAAATACTGAGAAGAGGACACACATTTTTAAAAAAATCTCAACAGTACTAGATTCTGAATAACTGAATGACAGAAAGTTTGGGTTGTCTTTATAGCTTCTGTATTCTGCAATGTACATAGGTGATCTGAAACCAAGGGAAATCCCCTGAGCCAGGTTAATTCACTTATGTCTGCCTACTTCATCCAGAAGTCTTATCACTTCGGTGCCACATCATTACTTCAAAGGAAATGAGTTCAAGTTGGCCGTTTTAGCCAGTCCTGACAGACTCAGAGATCTTCAAACGAACCTGCCTTGCTGGAAAATGTGCTTTGTGACTTGTGCTCTGGTTACAGCTCAGCAGAGGAGAGTTCTTCCTTTCTCCTAGCTGGTAGTGCTTTTTCAGGAACGAAAACCAGTAAATAAAAACAGATCTCTGGCCGTGAATGAATGAAAGCACAGAAAGGTTGCCCAAGTCACAGCCAGGAGCTGCTTCCCCCTGACCGAGAATGTGATCCAAACCTGCGCAGGGCCAGACTCTGGCAGGAGGCGGCAGGTTCCTGGCTTGAGAGAGACATGGTCTCGCCACGAAGCCTACCTGGCCTCCAGTTGCTCACTTTGGACTGGCCCAGAGAGCAACACTGGGAGAGGAATTAGGGCTAGCACGGTCCTGGGACCCAGGGTGTGGGAGGTGGTCCCGTTTCTCGCACAGGGGAGCTGAGGCACTTGGGGTGATCATTTGACCCCTACGGATTGGAACAAGTGGTGTTTGAGATCCTTTCCCAGACAACCTTCTGTGGCTCGGAGTGATTTCCTGGCTTTAGTCTTGAATAACTTATCTGGAAATGAGCCTGGAAAATCAGTCTGTTTATGCCCTGGCATCGTGGTCCAGGTGCCACATAGGCTATCCATGTGTCTCTCCTCTCACTTTTATGCTTCCAAATAGCTATTACCACTGAGAGGAGGAGGATCTACTTGGAAGATCAGGCTCTCCATGCCTTCAACTTTTTTTTTTTTTTTTTTGCACTACATTTTCCAAACCAACAAAATGAGAATCTGATCTAGGTAACTAGATAGTTAGGCTAGGTTTAAATTTTTATTTTCCCTGACATATTCCCTCCGTCCTTCCTCCCTCCCTCCTTCCCTCTCCCCTCCCTCCCTCCCTTCCTTCCTTCCTCCCCTACCCCCCATCTCTCTCTCTCTCTCTCTCTCTCTCTTTCTTTCTTTGAGTTGGGGTCTTACTCTATTGCCCAGGCTGGAGTGCAATGACCCAATCACAGCTCTCCGCAGCCTCAACTTCCTAGGCTCAGGTGATTGATCCTTCTACCTCAGCCTCCTGAGTCCCTGGGAATAAAGGCATGTAACACACCATGACCAGCTAATTTTTTGAGATTTTTTTTTTGTAGTGATGAGGTCTCACTATTTTGTCCAGTCTGGACTCGAACTCCTGGGCTCAAGTGATTTTCCCTCCTTGGCCTCCCAAAGTGCCTGGCCTGATGCATGCTTTCTTGAAAGATGTAAATACATCTTATCTAAATCTCTTTAATGACTTTGAATGATCATGAAATCTAGCAATCCCACAACTACTTCTAGATGGAGAAAACTCATTTCTAAAGAAATGCTTGTTGACATTTGACATCTAAAAGGAATGTGCAGTTGGTCTCAGTTGTCACGAAAACAGCACCTACTCAAATGCCTCTGGCCTGTTCTCACTGCAAAATGAAATGTTTCAAGAAAGATCTGATTGTCTGTTTTCCTGGAGCAGAAAACATAAGTAAAGTATTAGATTTTTCAAGAGGAAGGCCTAGAGCTTTTTTAAAATGAGAAAAACAGACCTGCCTTGCTACTTCACTTGAGAAAAGCACAGGAAGGTGTTTAGATACCCAGTAGCTGAGTGTGGCCCTCGGTCAACGATGGGGAGTTGCCACCAGCCAGGTAGGCAGGTGCGGGCCAGCAGAAAGAACATGGCTGCATCATTTGAGAAGAGTTGGGGAAAGACCTGATCAACAGTCATAGGCTGGAGTGACAGAGAGATTGACGGGTGGGAGTCTTGGGAGTCTAGGGGGCAGGAGGAAGTCAGAATTGGGAAAGCAGGAGAGCAGCAGAAGAAAAGGAGCACCAAGAAGAAGCATGTGAGCATCTGAATGGACAGTCATCTCCTGGAAAAAGCAGTTCTCATCTAAAGAGATATATATATCACGTCTAGAAATATTTAATATAAAAATATATTATACATATGTACATATGTGTGTGTGTACATACATATATATATATAGAAAGAGAGAGAGAGAGAGACTGTCAAGGTCTCACTCTGTCATCCAGGCTGGAGTGGCACGATCACAGCTTACCACAGCCCCGACCTCCTGGACTCAGGCAATCCTTCCACCTCATTCTCTCAAGTAGCTGGGACTACAGGCACACGCCATCACGCTCGGCTGATTTTTAAAATTTTTTTGTAGAGATGAAGTCTCACTATGTTGCCTAGGCTGATCTTGAATTCCTGGGTTCAATTAATCTTCCTGTCTCAGCCTCCCAAAGTACTGGGATGACAGGCGTGAGCCACCAGGTCTTGCCTGTATGTATTTTAGACAGTTACAACTAGAAGAACCTACCAGCTGAGTTGGAAGAGGACAAGGAATTCATCCTTTCTCCTATTCGTTATATGACAATATTAATAGCTTAATGGCACCTGTGATCGATGAGTCACCTTGACATCAAGCTATGTGTTCTCCAGACATGAATTTTCACAATAACCATCTGGTTCATAAACTATTACTATACTTTTTAAAAAAATAAGAACTGAGGCTCAGACAGTTGAACTTGTTCTGCTGGTATTTGATTTTTTTTTTTTTAATTAAAAAAAATTTTTTTTTTTTTGAGTTGGAGTCTCACTCTGTCACCCAGACTGGAGTGCAGTGGCTGCTCCCGGCCACCGCAGCCTCGACCTGCTGGGCTCCAGTGATCCTTCTGCCTCAGCCTTCCAAGTAGCCGGAATTACAGGCATGCGCTATCACGCCCGGTTGATTTTTTTATTTATTGTAGAGATGACATCTCTCTGCCCAGGCGGGTCTTGAACCTGCGGGCTCAGGGAATCCACTCACCTCAGCCTCCCAAAGGCGCGGGATTACAGGCTGAGCCACGGAGCCCGGCTGGCATTTGATTTTTGACCCTGTGCATTACGTACTTCAAGTATTTTTGGAAAGAGTGATTTCGGTACCACTGAGAAAAGATGATATTCAAATACAAATATAACTGGTAGTTCATCAAGAAAACACTGGAATGGTTTTGAGGGAGACATGAAAAAAATCTTCCTGTAAGATACTACACATAGGATAGATGAGCCTCAGATTAGAAGAGCTTCCAAATTCTTTGCCAGTCCTATATTCTAGGAATCTGTATCTGTGCTATGACATGATTTTCTTACAGAAGTCAATATTTTAAAATGCACACACACACAAAAAGTGTCAGGTTTCCAGTGGGCCTTTACCAGAGTTGCTGAAATGAACAAAGACTCTTAAATATCTCAGGGAGACCTGTGCTTGTGGGGAAGAGGAAGGGAAGAGGTGGGCCTGATCCCTCTGCCTGGAATATAGATGGAACATCTAGTCACCCTCATCACCTCTAATCCCCTGGGGCCTCTTGTGAGATCCTCACCACTGTCCATGCCTTTTTTATTTTTTGGTCAGAGTCTCACACTGTCACCCAGGCTGGAGTGCAGTAGCACACTCACAGCTACTGCAGCCTCGACCTGTTGGGCTCAGACAATCCTTTCACCTCAGACATCCAAGTAACTGGAACTATAGGTGTGAGTGCCCGGCTAAGTTTTTTACTTTTTTGTAGAGATGAGTTCTCGCCATGTTGCCCAGGCTGGCCTCGAACGCCCAGGTTTAGACAATCCTCTCACTTCAGCCTCCCAAAATGTTGGGATTACAGGCGTGAGCCACAGTGCCCAGTTGTCCATGCCTTTGATTCCACTATTCCCAACACATGGAACAGCCTGCTTCCTTCCTCCATTCCAATGCAAATCCCACACTTAAGGTCAAGATTCAAAATCTGCACCCCCACAAAATCTTCCCAGACCAAACTCAACCTACAATGATCTTCCTTGTTCCTTGCAATCTTATATTCCTCGGTCTGCTTGCTCTATAGTTTAGTATGGATGCTTCTCATCTTAAGATGGGCAACACTCCAATAAGCCCATCATAAATTGAAAATATCAAGTCAAAATGCACGAATAACATTAACCTACTGAGCACCATAGCTTAGCCTAGCTGGCCTTAAATGTGTTCAGAACACTTCAAGTAGCCTGCAATTGGGCAAAATCATCTGGTGACACAGTCTTCTGCAGAGGACCAGCTGCTCACCCTTGTGATTGCGTGGCTGACTGAGAACTGAGACTCCTGACAGAGTATCTGAAAGGAGAGAGCCAAAAATGGAGTTTCTCAGGTCTCCTTGAGCTCATATATGACAATAATCCTTTCCCGGAACCCTGGACGAGTCACAAGACACTAAGATGAACATCTCCCAAGAATTTGTCTTTCAGCTACCAGCCCAGCCCTTCTTGTCTAGGTGATTAACCATCCATGACTGCCACCCATCCATCCGGTTGTCAGAGATACAAGAAAGAGACCCCCGTTGTCATGACGTCAGCTCCTGTGAATGCTTGCCAGCCCTTCCCCCCAAAGCAAAAGGGAAGCTTTAATAGCTTCCAACCTCAAGCACTCGTGGTCACGCTTTCTTTAAGCGTCTGGTCCCCTCTCCAGTCTTGGAGAGGTGGATCCATCCCCTCTGTCTCTGATCTACTTCCTGAATAAACCATTTTTTCCAATCTAATTCCTGTGCAATTGTTTGCATGCCCACAACACCGGCTCAGTCCGCCAACCTAACAGTGTCCTACCACATGTCACTAGCCTAGGGAAAGATCAAAATTCAAAATGTGAAGTACGGTTTCTACTAACACATACTGCTTTCTCACCATCGTAAATTTTAAAAATTGTAAGTCAAACCAAGACAAGTCGAGGATCATCTGTATTTAATTATATGTTGTGTTACATACTTTTCTAGCAGCTTTATGAACATCTTTTTTTCCTGGCAAGTTTATTAGTTTCTTCTTCTACTTCAAAAAACACCAGGTCATAGAGTAGTTCCTCAATTCACACTTAATCTGTTAACAGACACCCCCCCACAAGGTAATTGCTGTCACAATTGCATTACTGTAGAGGTAATTCGATTGAGAAGGATTGGGAACTTGCTAGTATCAGGAGGCGCAGTCCAAGCATTTAAAAAAAAAATTCTACCTTAATTTAGGATCTATTTCTAAAGTAAGAAAGCAAAGGTCCCAAGAGTTTCAAATAAGAAAGGTGAGGCAGAAGGAAACTAAGGAGATGGCATGACATCATACCAAAGTGTCCATGCCAGCTCTGGAGGCTGACATACCACACTCATGCCCGTCCCCTGAGGTCCCACGGCCATCCTGCTCTGCTGTGCTGCCTCACATATCCTGAATAAATGCTCCTGCCCACTGCTGCTGCTGTGGCCTTTGAACAGTTCCAGCTCGCCTAAAAGGAATTGTGACATTTTAGTGGTGGGTGAAGCTACTCCTCTGTAGAGCGTGTATCTTTGGGGAATGCAGTTTTTGGAAGAAAGACACTATTTAAAGAGAAGAACACTATTCCTTTGACAGCCCCACAGGATCAGGTAAATGAATTAGAAACAGAAAGTCCAAGCTGGTATCTATCTCTGGAAAGCTCCCCTCTCAAGCTGGCCATCATATTTTGCCATGACCAATTAATTCCACTTTTTAAGTAGGAGTCTACTGGCTGTTAAACAGTCAAGAAATGCTTTTTTTGGAATCATGCAGACAGAAGTAAAATGAGGAGTAGGTCTCCTGGAGAAGTGATTCTTTTAAAGTGACTCCTGGGATAACACACTCTGAATGGAAAAATTGTGGTGTTGTAAGTTGCAAGTGAGTATGAAGAGAGTTTCAGTAATGAGCCAAAGTTCCGTGCAATACTGCAAGCAGCTCTGCTTACAGTTGGAGAGAGACACACCAAATTACCTACCCAGAAAATAACGCCGTAGCCCCTGCCATGGTTGATTCCAGAGCCTATGGTACTACAGACAGGATACAGAAATGCCACTGCCTATTCAGAACCAAGGGGTTTTACTGAACTGGAAATGACTCTGAACTAAGCAACTTCTCCAAGGAAGAAATGCACGAAAGGAAGAACTACCAGGTGTCTGCATGAGCTTGGACCTGTGTCCTGAGGCTGCCCAGAATCAGGGCACATTTCCAGAAAGAAAGTTTCCCAGGCCAGCTTTTGTTTGTGTCATTGTGATAGTGTCTAGACTTCTGAAATGACATAATTTCTTTTAGATCATGCAATTTTGCTTCTCTTAAAACAAGATACAAGCCGGGCTCGGTGGCTCAGCCTGTAATCCCGTGCCTTTGGGAGGCTGAGGTGAGTGGATTGCCTGAGCCCGCGGGTTCGAGACCCGCCTGGGCAGCGAGACCTCATCTCTACAAAAAATCAAAAAAAATCAGCCGGGCGTGGTAGCGCGCGCCTGTAGTTCCGGCTACTCGGAAGGCTGAGGCGGAAGGATCGCCAGAGCCCATGAGGTCGAGGCTGCGGTGGCCGGGAGCGGCCACTGCACTCCAGTCTGGGTGACAAGAGTGAGACTCCAACTCAAAAACAAAAAACAACAACAACAACAAAAACAAGATACTTTGCTGGGCACGATGGCTCAGGCCTGTAATCCCAACACTTTGGGAGGCTGAGGTGAGAGGATTACCTGAGCCTAGGGGTTCGAAACCAGCCTGGGCAACTTGGCAAGACCTCGTCTCTATAATAAATAAATAAAAAATTAGCCAGGTATGGTAGAGCATGCCTGTAGTTCCAGCTACTTGGAAGGCTGAGGCAGAAGGATTACCTGAGCCCAGCAGGTTGAGGTTGTGGTGGCCACGACCGTGCCACTGCACTCCAGCCTGGGCGACAGAGTAAGACTCCAACTAAAAAAAAACCCAAAAAACAAGATACTTCTAGAAATATGTATTCAGTGTAAACTCTTATGAAGGGAATTTAAAAAACACTCTCATGAAGTATGGCAAGAGAGAAGAACGGAATTACTAGCTTCCCCAGAGAAGCAATTTCACCCCTATATTGTCTGATTAATTCGGGGGGCTTCTATTTTAAACTTAAGAGCAGAAGTTCACGTTTACTCCACCAGTTAAGTTCCCACACGGCTAGAAGAAATCACACTCCATCTCACGATTACCCGTAAGAACTCCAGAATGGTAACATGGAGATGAAGGAAAAGGAAAATTAAAGTCCAGGCTGAGAGACTCCACATTTGTTTCGGTCACAAAACTTTGCTCCTGGAGACCAGGAAATGTCACCATGGTGAAGAAATGGCTTTGGTTTACTCTCCTTTAGATCTCGTTCCTAGAGCGCTTGAGCACTGTGCGAAGAATTATATCCTCTCTATTCCTCTGAGAAAACATTATTTTACTCTTCGAAAGACAAAACCCCAAGGGGGGAAAAAATCAATACTTAGCTTGCGGCATGGGTTTTAGCGAGCTGGGTCACCTAAAGCTCAGCCAGGGAGCAGGAAGACAAGTTTCCTTCTGTGCCAAAATGGTCTAGGTGCTGAGGAAAAAGCAGAGACTCAGTCTCTGGTGAGGACAAATGAGGGTGAACAGAGTCCAGTCTATGCCCCCAAAAGGGGTTACATCCTTGGGAGTGAACTTTTTGGTTTGGTTAGCAAAATCTGCAGGAGCCTTTCTGGTGAGAGATCTAAGAAGGTGAAATTGACACGATGATGTCTTCTATTCCAAGACAGCAAGTACAGTTGTTATTTTGAGTTCCATTTTCTGCTGAACTTGAATTTCCCTGCATTTTTTAGCTTGGCTATTCAATAGTGCTTTAGTGTCTTAAATTGCTCTGTATTTAAAGGGCTAAGCTGATAAAAATTAATTTTATTTTTTAATAACTTTCTCTCTTTCCTTTTTTTTTTTTGAGTCAGGGTCCCACTCTGTGGCCCAAGTTGAGTGCAGTGGCACGATCACCATTCACTGCAGCCTTGACCTCCTGAGCTCAGGCGAGCCTTCCACCTCAGCCTCCAGAATTGATGGAACTCCAGGTGGGCACCACCACAGCTGGCTAATTTTTTGATTTTTTTTTTTTTTTGTGGAGATGAGTTCTCACTATGTTGCCCAGTCTGGTTTCAAACTCCTGGGCTCAAGCAATCCTCCCTCCTCGGCCTCCCAAAGTGCTGGGATTACAGGTGTGAGCCACCATGCCCAGCCCCCATTCTTTTTTAGCTAATAAGAGAAAGGCCCTTTTAAGCCAGATTCTAATGGCACCAGTTATTTCTAAATTGTGTTAACAAATCTAATGAGATCCTGAATAAACAGAAAAAAAGATATTTTAAGTATTTATTTATTACTCCATAACACTGAACACTAATAAGGTAGAGACAACAAAAAGTAATTTCTGGCCAGGCTTGGTGGTTCAGCCTGTAATCCCAGCACTTTGGGAGGCCAAGGCGAGTGGATTGCCTGAGCCCATGGGTTCGAGACCCACCTGGGCAACTTGGTGAGACCTCGTCTCTACAATAAATAAAAAATAGCCGGGCGTGATAGCGCGTGCCTGTAGTTCTGGCTACTTGGAAGGCTGAGGCAGAAGGATCGCCGGAGCACAGCAAGTCGAAGCTGCAGTGGCTGAGAGCATGCCACTGCACTCCAGCCTGGGTGACAGAGTGAGACTCCAACTCAAAAAAAAAAAGAAAAAGTAATTTTTCTTTCATAATTTGTGTTATATACTTTATGGATCTGATATGAATTCAAAGACAAGTTTTCTAGCTCTGGAAAAGTAAAAAAGAAGTTATGATCTTTCAAGAATTTTACGTTAACCTTCTTTATGGTTTCCTCCTCTGCTTTATTGAATTTTTCTTATATTGAGTTTCCCTTATTTATCTATTTTAATTATTTGGTCATTTGTACTCTTCTGAAAATAGTCATCAACAAAAATATAAGATTTATCAGTGACATGCACAGTTATTAATATCAGTCATTAGAATATTATTACTATAATAAAGTTAACTATAACTATAATAGTTAAAGCTATTTATTAACTGCTGTTAAAGATGTAGTATATCTCTTGTCTTCTCATAAGTCAAACAAAAATAACCGTGATAGTAACATCCATCCTGATGACCTCATAAAGCTTTTGTGGAAATCTAATTAATTATTATGTAAAGAAAGGTTAAACATTGCAAAGTACTGTGAAACAGATGCACCTTGGAGTTATTCTTAATTTCTGGTCCTGTTCTCAAGAAAGAAAAAGCAATTTCTTGCTCACAAATTATATTATGTCCTATTGCACCCCGCTGTTATGGGTTGAATTGCGTCTCCCAAAATCCGTATGTTGAAGTCCTAACCCCTGTGGACTCAGAATGTGATCCTGATGGTTATGATGTAGTAAGTTCAGATAAGGTCATCCTAGAGAAGGTGGACCCCTATTTTAGTGTGACTGGTGTTCTTACAAAAAGGATATATTTGAATACAGACATATCCATAGGAAGAGCGTCATGTTAAGATGAATGCAGAGATTGGGTAATGCGTCTACAAGTCAGGGAAGGTCAAGATGACCAGCAATCACTAGAAGGTAGAAGGAAGGCCTGGAGCAGGGTCTTCCTCACAGTCAACAGAAGGGATCCACTTGCCAATACCTTGACTTTGGACTTCAGTCACCAGGACTGTGAGACAATGAGCTTCTGCAGTTGAAGCACCTTGTGGGACTTTGTTATGGCAGTCCTAGCCAAAGCAATACACCAGCATAGAAAGACATGATTGTCATCAGGACCTACTTCTTTTAAAGAATAGATTTTTTTCACTATGAAATTATCCCAAAGAAGAGGGGAAGAAAAAGTTTGGTTCTTACTATCAGTTCTTGGGGACCAGGATTTGGCTTCTTGATGTTGATCTCGATGCTGTTGCTATCTTGTTTCAGCTCCACTGGGGAGCCATGCACTCTGGCCACGCCTTCGAACAGCTGGGATTTGGTTAAGGATGGGGTGGAGGCCACTGAGGGACCCTCTCTTTCCTTCTCCTCGTCCTCTCCGTGAACTGTCTCTCCATTCATGCTGACTTTCCCATCTACCTAAAAGACCAAATGATCAAGAAACATGTTATACCCCAGTCAAAAACTGTAACAAAATAACTCATCTGGCATTACCTGAACAGATAATCACTTAATAACCACAGTCCAGCAAAGAATAAGTTCCCTCAAATGTTTGGATCAGTTCTCTGAGTTAGGGCTTCTATAAATGCCATCTGTGAGGGCCTCTTTGAAAGGTAGTCAGGATTTGCCGGGCTCCCTCACTTTGGATTCCACTGCATGCTCACCTTATTTACGGCGTGTTTTACGTTAAAGTATAGGAAACCGAAGAATCTTAAATACAAACACATGCCACATCTTTGGGTTCCAGGAGCTTTTCATTTAAGTTCTGACTGCTGTTCTACCATTTTAACTTCTTTTTTGCCTGGCTAGTATATAAATTAGGTGGAGTCTACTACATATCGGGAATATTTTATAGGTTATCTTTTATAGGTGATAGAGATGGCACTGCATGATTTTTTCATGCAGTATCATGGAGGCCACGGGACCTGATACTATGCCATGTGACAATAAATCTCTATTTCTAGTTAATTTTACAACCTCCATTTTTTTTCCAGGAAAAAAAAAGACCATGCACTTGAAAATATTTTTTTTTGTTTTGCACTCATGTCTAGGGAAGGCAGTTAGAGCAGGGAAGAAGGGTCAGGGAGGGTGGTTAGCCTGCTGACTAAAAGTCATCTGGAAATCTCAGTCTTGAAGTCTGAGGCAGACTGTGGAGGGGTCAGGGAGGGAGTTGTGCAGTTGGATGACTTAAGATCAAAACCGGGCTCTACCACTTAGCAGCCCTGGAATCTTCAACCAAATGCCTTATGCCCTGTGTTCAAACACAGCATTTAAAATGACAGTATCTCCCTCCCAGTGCTGTAAGGAGGGGTTTTATGGATTAATATAGGCACAGAGTTTAGAACAGAACCTGGCATATTGTAAGTACTTAGCTATTAGCCATTATTATCACTAGGCTTTCTAAAACCCTTCAAAAGAAGTAAGAGAAGGCCGGATATTAGCTACAGTTTATTGACCATAAGCCACCAGTTTTCTTACTCTATTGTCTGTTGCCCATAAAAAAGAAAAAGCATATACATATAAATATAACTGAAACAGAAGTTTTCAAGACAATATTTACCTTTGTTATGTGTGATGCACTATGCTGTTTTTAAAATTACATTCTATTCCACTAAATTTTTTTTAAATGCTGACTTTGAACTACTGAAATGATTTTATAACCTGGGGGGGAGGCAT
Organism: Cephalopachus bancanus; assembly: GCA_027257055.1. Classification (NCBI taxonomy): domain Eukaryota; kingdom Metazoa; phylum Chordata; class Mammalia; order Primates; family Tarsiidae; genus Cephalopachus; species Cephalopachus bancanus. Next base: position 1,550,356 of record JAPVLO010000301.1, on the reverse strand, counting down.
TTGAAACACTGCCTTAGGCTGGGTGTGATGGCTCAGGCCTGTAATCCCAGCACTTTGGGAGTCTTGAGGTGAGGAGTTTTAGACCAGCCTGGACAACATTGTGAGATCCCATCTCTACAAAAAAACAAATTTCAAAAAATTGATTTAAACAATTTCACTTGAGCTACCTTTACTGTTAATTCTGTTGTACTGAAAACATAACTGAGACCATATTCCCTTCCTTTCTGCCCACAACAAGCTCTCTCTCTCTCTCTCTCTCTCTCTCTCTCACACACACACACACACACACACACACACCCCTTACCTTCTGCCTGGGCTAGTTGGTTACATATTACCTTGGACCTTGGACCACAGCTGCTACCTACTACTCAGGGATAGAGCTACAGACTATCAACAGGCTGACAGCCATCAAGGACTATGATGAGTGGAGGGGACATCCACCAGTGAGTGGTCAAGAGTGGGGACCTCTACTCAAGTTCCTCAATACATGCCACCTCAGATGTACTTCCTGAGGCCACTCGCCATGAAGATGGGGTTTTCACAGAGCTGAAGTTTTGCCATAAAGTCATCTATCCTCATTCTTCCATTATTAATTGATCAATTGATTGACTGAGCTGGAATCTCACTCTGTTGCCCAGACTGGAGTGCAGTGGCACGATCACAGCTCACTGCAGTCTCAACTTTCTGGGTTCAGGTGATCCTTCTGTCTCAGCCTCCTGCGTAGTTGAGACTACAGCAATGCACCCACCTAATTTATTTTTATTTTTAGAGACAAGGTCTCACTATCTTGCCTCAACTGGTCTCCAACTCATGGGCTCAAGAGATCCTCCCATCTCAGCCTCCCAGAGTGCTGGAATTATAGGCATGAGTCACTGTCCCTTGTCTAATTCTTTTGCTTAAATAATCACTTTGCACTATTTACATAAAGGAAGGGAAGTGGATATCTAGATTGTGTGAGCATATGCCTTGACTACCCAGTTAAGTAAACATCCTCCATATAAGTAGTAGCTCATCTTCTCAGGGAAAGTTTGCTTCTTTATTCAATAAGTACTTGCTGAGGGCCTGCTCTGTCCCAGCACCTATGTTAGGCTCTAGAACGAAGCCATGAATGACAAAGGCACAGGCTTGGCCCTTAAGGGGATAAGCATCTCAACTCAATCCAGATGAGACAGCTGGGACATTTTTTCTTTTATTCTACCAAAGCCTAAGGCACAGATTTCTAAGATACATTCAGAATGATTTAAGCTAAACCAGAAAATGCACTCTGGTTCCCTCTGAAATTCAATAAGGAAGAGGCGTGGCCTCACATCACTGGATTAGTTTAGCTATGCAAACTCAACAGCCACATCTCTCAGTGCTGCATTCCACCTGTCTTCTACTGGGGACTCATGGGGTGTGCAGGGACAATAAGAACTGATTTTTCTTCATGTCAAAAGAACTTAAGACAAAGGATGAGTGCTTCCTAATGGTACCAGGGCAAACAACAGAACCTGAGGAAGTGAAAAGTTGTTTGGTTTCCATAAGTTCTTTGGTCTGGAACATTACCGTACACATACATTGGCAAAACAACCCAATGTCTTTCTACTTAAAAAAAAGCCTGTCTCATCTGAGAACAATATACATCCCATGTTCCTGTGTGTTCTTTGTATTTTTTTTCAACTGTAGCATCTTTTTGGTTATGATGTCAATTGCTTGCTGAAAAAGAGGTAGGTGCATTTGAACTTCATCTGCTTCTATCTGAACCAAAAGCAATTAAAATCTTGTTCTGAGGAGTTAGTCATACCTCCAGATATCTGGAAATACTAGGGTGTTACTAAATCAGGGTTTGTTGCCAGCTATAGAGAGACCATGCCATTGCAACAAACTGGAAAATGGACCTTGCTCATGAAATGACTATGAATCTTACTGGAGTCCAGCAAGATTAACAACAGTAGTTGAAGGGAACATCCATCCTTTGAGTATTTACAAAGCAAATTTCCCCCAAGACACATACACTTCACAATCGCAAATGTTAACCCATGTTGCTTTTGTTTGGTAAAAACAATGGCATTTTCTTGAGTCAGGATGCCTCTTTCAGTGGACTGCCCAGAGTTTGGCTGTGTCTTTTTTTTTTTTTTTTTTTTTGAGTTGGAGTCTCACTCTGTCGCCTAGGCTGGAGTCCAATGGCACGCTTACAGCCACCACAGCCTTGACCTGTTGGGCTCAAGTGATCCTTCCATCTCAGCCTTCCAAGCTGCTGGAACTATGGGCATGCACCACTATGCCTGGCTAATTTTTTGATTTATTGTAGAGACGAGGTCTCACCAAGTTGCCCAGGCTGTTCTTGAACCAGTGAGCTCAGGCAATCCTCTCACCTTGGCCTCCCAACGTGCTGGGATTATAGGCATGAGCCACTGCACCCGGCCAGGCTGTGGTTCTACTGAGGGAACTTGTCTTACCTTAAAGGTCTTCAGAACCTCTTGAGAGTTCTTGGGCTGGGAGTAAGGCTTGGGTGTCAGCATAGGCACTGCTTTGGGAGTGACAGTTTTGCTTGGAGACCCACTGCCTGCTGACGTGCTGGTATCTGGAACACTGGCACGAGCAATGGTAGTTTCCACCGTAGCAGTGAACTTGGGTGGAGGCAGTGACTGTTGCCGCAGGTACTTCATGGGGCTGGGGTCATTCAGGAAGGAGGATAAGTTTGGCTCTGTTGAATGGCTTCTTTCCAGAATTTTTGGCATCTCCAAGCGCTCGAGCACAGCCTCACTGATGGTGAACCTCTCGATGTATTGCTGGAGGATCCCTTCTGCCTCCTCTTGGGACCGAGCATTCTTATATGCCTCATGCAACTCCCTCTCTCTCCGCTCTCTAAAGAATGGGCATGGGAAGGTAAAGCAATAACAAAGCCAACAGTCATGAAAATTGCCAAGAGGACCTCGCAGAAGCCACGGCAGAGGTGAAAGGGACAGGACAGGACAGGGAATGTACAATATTGACGTCAAAGCCTGTGTGACAACCAACAGTTTGTAGAAAAAGCACATCTGGATAAACACTGTAGTGTACATTAACAAACAATGGCAGAAAACACTCACTTTTCTTGAACAATTTCTCTGTAAGTTTTGATGCTTTTCCTGCGTTCACGTGCACCATCCTCGCCAGCCAGTAACTTCTCCATTTTTTTCCTCTCTTCCTCTTTCTTGATTAAGTCCTGAGAAGCACTTCTTCTACGACTCTTCCAACGAGCCAGGTCCTGGGGGATGGGGTGGGGGGAGGGCAGAGAGAGATACAATATTCCTCTTCGGGTGTAGTGAGCACTGGCCAGGGGCCCAGGTATCGTACAAGGGCATTCCCACACAATCCACTGTAAGTCTGGTTGGAACAGAAGTGCCTTAAAGACGAGAATCAGTCACACATGATCTACACTATTCATAGCAGGGCAAGCACACTTATTTAAATATGGCAGTGTGAAATAGGCAACTGTATTTCATGTCAGTTGCCAAATTTTAGAGCATCGCCTCCCAAGGTAATTGTAAGGAACTCACTTCTTCCTGTTTATGATCTCTGGCTATGAACAGATTTGCTTGCAATAGAACAGTAGGGATTAACTTACACAGTTTCCACATGGAAGAAAGTAAAGGCAGAAAATATTTGGTTTTGGAATCTTACAGATTCTGTATGTATTCATTCATCTGATTCTTACAACCTTACCACAAATCCTACAAGTAGTTATGGCATCCCAGTGAAGAGAGAGGATTTTGGGGTTGGATGGTTGGGACAGCAGCTGTGGAGAATAATTCCACCTTGGTCCCTGCTTTGGAAGCTCTTCTTAGTCTCTCTGTACCTCAGTTTTCTCATTTCTAAAACTCTTACAAGCTTGCAGAGTTAAATGGAGGAGGCCTGGCAGGCAGTAAGTGCTCAGTATACTGTAGACACAGCTGTTACTACCTTTTATCAACTTTGGAGACGTTGCCTCTTTTGACGAATGGTAGATCAAGTTGGTCCCAGCTACCCCAGAGTGCTCTGTGAGCATTCAGAGACACATTCCACGCTTCCTCCTCTCCTCCCTCTTTGAGCTCACCCCTGCTTTGGGGCTCAGCGCACAATCTCAAAGCCCTCTCGAGACCTCATCAGACTTTCTTCCCTGGTTCTCATCCCGGCTCCCCCACTGGCTAGCTGTGTGACGTTGGGCAAATGACTTAGCTGTGCTAGGACTCGCCTGTGGAATCGAGGACAGTAAGAGTTGCTAGCCTATGGCGTGACTAAGAGGATTAACCGATGATTGCCTGCGAAGCACTTGGAACAGGGCGGGGTACGGATACACTTTCATGCTGGCCGTTATTACTGTTGTGACCGTCATCATCCGTGTCAAACACACACTCTCAGAAGACAGTGCTCCCTCAAGTCCGCCCCCACCCCTTTGAGGCCCAGCTTCTGGCCGGGGAGGGGAGGGGCCTGCGGGTTCCCGGTCTGTGCCCCCGCTCCGCACCTCGCCGTGCTGCCTACCATCCTGGGAGTCCCACACGGATGGTGTGTCCCCGCGGCCCCCGGGGGATGCCCTTCCCCGGCACGGCCCCCAAGTCCAAGTGCACCCGCCCAGGGCTCTCCCCGCCGCCCGCGCGACCTCGGCCGGGACTCACGTCTTGCCACTTGTCGTCCTCTTCTCTCAGCTGGCTGTTGATCAGCTGCAGCTGCTCCTGGCGGGCCCTGCTGTGCGGCTGCACCGCGGCCTCCTCCTCGCACCGCATGTCGAACATGCTGGTGCTCCTGCGCGCGGAGAGAGCAGAACCAGAAAGGGAGAGTCGGCGGCCGCCCGGCCCCGTGCGGCCGGGCGTCCCGCCGCCAGGGGGCGCTGCCGGGCTTGGGCACCTGCCCCTTCCCCGCGCCGCGCCGGCCGCGCGATCGGCCGTCTGCTCCTTCCCCGGGCGGCGGGTCGGCGGGCACCCCACCGCCTCCTTTTGCGATAGAGGCCAAACGGGACTGTCTTTGCCTCGGGGGCGTCCCTGAATCGGGTCAGCATCGTTTTATAGGCAGGTGCCAAAATGTGTCGAAAGAAGGGCTAGTGAAAGGCATTGGAAGCTCTGGGCTCCTCTCACGTTTTATTAAACAATAAAACGAACATAACCCAAAAGGGTAACTCGGGGGAATTTGTGGGGAAGGAGGGCGGCGTTCCGTAAAGGGAAACTTTATTACAGTAACTGCTTCTTTGTGTAAAGGGCTGGCGTAAATGGCTTCCTACAGAATGAAGGCAATTTCTGCATTTCCAAAAAAACGCTCATTTCCCATTTTATTTTCTGAATTTTGGATGCATCCAACAACTATGAATTGATGATGCATGTTTTTATGTGTTCATTTCTTTTTATTTCCTGTAAAACTGTCTGTAAGTGATAGTGCAGTTGATGGCATCTTAGAATCAAGAAAATAAGGTATTTTATAATAAGAATAAGGAATACATTAATCAGTATATGCTTTTTATTCTAATACGCCCACAATCATGTTATTTTTTTTTTTTTTCCAGGATGCCTCTGAATTTATTGTTTTAAAAGAAAAAGGACAAGGGAAACAATTTTGAAAAAGGCTTTCGGCTGTGCATGTAAGTAATCTATACTATAAAAGATGATTGAAGGTTGGGCAAGACCAAAGGGCTTTCCTGTGATGCTTACAGAGAGCTTTGTTGCAGTCAAAGCTGAAGCAACAAGATGAAAACAGAAATAGAAACCAAAGCAAAATTCCCCTTCCTTTTTTTCAAAGAACTGAGTAGCTCTGGGACCAAGTGGCTTATATTATACAACCCAAAAATCAAGACATGGAGGGCCCTTAAAGGCTCACTGTTAACCACTAGGAAAAGAAGATGGTGATAGTCCATTTCTGAAGCCATCTTCACACAAAGAAAAATAAAAGCCATGCACTTAGACACGAACTATTTCCAGACATCAGCAGTGATGTCCACAATCTTTATCTCATGGTCAAGCAACAGACAACGGTAGCATCGTTGGGTGCAATGGGTTCCTTAGCAGACAACTCTCTGGAAGAAGATGGTCCCTTTGGGCAGGGGCTACCCACTTTCATTTCAGTCAATCCAAAAGAAATCTGCATGAATGGGGGGGGCTCTCCTCTCTCTCCACATCTTGGACAGCTGGAGTCTGACCTAAGAGAACTAAACTAAGGACTGTACTTGTCTCCAGTTTGATTGTAACTGTCTTCCTCAAGCATATTCTCATCACCCAACTGCAGAGAAGGACTTCGATATGAGACTTCTTTTTTTTTTTTTTTTTTTTTTGAAGTTGGAGTCTCACTCTATCGCCCAGGCTGGAGGGCAGTGGCAAGCTCACGGTCACCCCAGCATCAACCTGCTGCACTCAGGTGATCCTTCCACCTCAGCCTTCCAAGTAGCCGAAACTACAGGCAAGTGCTACCATACCTGGCTAATTTTTTTTGCTTATTGTTGAGATGAGGACTCACCAAATTGCCCAGACTATTCTCAAACCTGTGGGCTCAGGCAATCCTCTCACCTTGGCCTCCCAAAGTGCTGGGATTACAGGCTTGAGCCACCACACCCAGCTTGACCTGAGACTTCTATTAGTATGAAAAAGTTAAGGCACCGTGTCACACGGCCTCTACACACTCAATGGAGAGGGTGGATTTTGGCAGTTATGCCTTCTAGAAGAAGAAACTGCAGTCCTCAGAAGGGGAGAAGGGCTGTGGTCTTTTATCCATTTTATACTGTTTGTTAGTGTTGTTTAAGAAAGATTTTGGAATTCATAAGGTTAGGCAGAAAAATCGAACCATGTTTATTAAACTTCATGGATGAAAATTCACTCAAGTAGGCCTTCCACAAGGAGACTGAAACTCATCCTATTCTTCCTCTCGCAGTTAAAGAAAAAATGTTACCTTTACCCTATCCAATTGAGTCAGTTCATCTTTTAAGGCAATTAAGATCGTAGAAGGCATAAACCTCTCTGAGCTGGGACCCTCTTAGAGTTACACTAAGTAAATAGCTGGCACATTGTGGGAGAGAAAGGAGGTCCCTTCCTTCAACTTTGCCATCTAGAATGTTTGTTATTTATTTATTTTATTTTTGTAGAGACAGGGTCTCCCTATATAGCCCAGACTGGTCTTGAAATTGCTGGTCTTGAACTCCTAGCCTCAAACAATCCTCACTCCTCAGCCTTCCAAAGTGCTGGGATTACATGTGTGAGCTCTAATTTTTAGTAGAACTTTGGTTTAGGCCACAATAGGTGACCACAGAGTCAGGTCTTCTTCTGGGATCCCAGGAAGAAAATGGCAGATTTCTCCAGGATTTGGGATTTAGTCATCTCACTTGATGGACATGGAGAAAAAATGGGAGCAGGCCTTCAGAAGTCGCTTCTTTGGGTCTAGGTCCTTAGCTTTGCTCCCACTGGAAAGCTCTAACTATTCAGCCCAAAGGTACCCAAAGCTACAAAATAAAAAGACAAATTCTTGCTTGCCCTTTCATATATCAGGAAGTACAGGTTGAGCACCCTTAATCTGAGAGTCTGAAGTCCAAAATGCTCCAAATCCAAAACTTTCTGAGCGTCATGATGCCATAATGGAGAATCCCATACCTGACCTCAGACGCACACTCTCAAAACGCACTCAGAACTCTGTTTCGTGCACACAGTTATTTAAAATGAGCTTTGTGTTTATGCATGCAGATGTTCCCAAATCTGAAAAAGATAAAAAGCCAAAACACAACCCAAGCATTTAGTCTAAGGGATATTCAACCTGTACTTTAAAAAATTTTTTTATTTTTAAAAGGGATATCAGCAAACTAGGGCTGGGTGTGGTGACTTTGCCTGTGCGGTGACTCTGCCTGACTGGGAGGCTGAGGCGGGAGAATTGCTAAAGCCCAGGATTTCGAGATCAGCCTGGGCAACACAGTGAAACCTTGTCTCTAAAAAAATACAAAAAATTTAGCCAGGTGTGGTGACACATGCCTGAAGTTCCAGCTACTCAGGAAGTTAAGGAGTAAGGATAACCTGAGGCCAGCAAGTTGATGCTGTGGTGAGCTGGGATAGGCCACTGTACAGCAGCCTGAGTGATAGAGTGATACCCTGTCGAAAGAAAGAGAGAGCGAGAAAGAAAATGAAAGAAAGAGGAAGGAAGGAAGGAAGGAAGGAAGGAAGGAAGGAAGGAAGGAAGGAAGGAAGAAAGAAAGAAAGAAAATGAATATCAGCAAACTGGCCAAAAGACATTGCGAGTGATACCTTTAGGCCATTTCAAAAAAAACAAAGGAACTGAGAAAGTTGAGAACTGATCATACTACATAGAAAATTGGCCGAGTCACCATTAGAAAATGTCCCCTAGTTCAGAGGCCGGACTTGGCCTCCCAAATGAAGAAGTGTGTGCCTGGGGATGGGGGTGGGAAAGCCTGGCTTCCAGAATATTCATGTGCTTGGACTAACCCCTTCTGCCTGTGCCCTTGGGCTGTTGGGATGAAGACCCTGGCTGCAGAACCCAGGAGTCTCCCTTGGCTGGCATTTTTGAGGGCTGGAATCAAATTTCCCCAAGGGGAGTCTGGCAATTGTTTCTGGGCTAAGGCTAAGGCGAGGGGATTCAGAATAAAATGGCCTGTGTCTCTCACAAGGTACAGACTCCTTGGGTGGGGAGTGTGCTGAGAGACAGAGAGTGTGCAGATGAGGGAAAGGGGCAAGAAGGTGAAATTAAATCTACAGAAACATTCCTGACCAGCTGGGAGGTGGAAACATCTCCGCGTGCCTGTGCAGTAGGTCTGCCCTGACCTACATCCTCCTTAAAAGGCACACTTTTTTTTTTTTTTTTGAGTTGGAGTCTCACTCTGTCGCCCAGACTGGAGTGCAGTGGCTGCTCCTGGCTACCGCAGCCTCGACCTGCTGGGCTCCGGCAATCCTTCCGCCTCAGCCTTCTGAGTAGCCGGAACTACAGGCACGCGGTACCACGCCCAGCTGATTTTTTGACTTATTGTAGAGATGAGGTCTCGCCAAGTTGCCCAGGCGGGTCTCGAACCCACGGGCTCAGGCAATCCACTCACCTCAGCCTCCCAAGGCGCGGGGTTACAGGCTGAGCCACCGAGCCCGGCTAAGGGCACACTTTTTGGATTGAACTCTAGTTTAAGAATGTGTCAATTATTAGCAAATGCAGCCTGTGCCAATAATTGCCTTCAAAATTTTTGGAAAAAGGGAGATATTAAGGGAATAAACTAAAAATAGTATAAATTTCTAATAAAAAATGAACTCCCGATATCAACTTTTCATGTTAATAACATGGTTTCATGTTTCTTGTGTCTGTTCCAGGCAGGAAATTCGGCATCTTGGATATTCCCAGATAAAAGCTCTAGAAAAGAAGCTCCTTTTACTCTTCTTGGTCCACGGGGCTGCTTTTTGTAAACTTAGAGGAGAGAAGGGAGCCCTATTCCTGTTCCTTTTTAAAAAATCATTAACTTTTCCTTTGGGTGAGGTTTTGTGTTCAGGCGCAGGAAAAATTCAAATGCTCTCTTTCATTTAGCTTTCTTTCTTTCGCCTTTTAGGGTTTCCCATAGATCTATTTCAGGCAAATTGCACGGCGGCTTTGCATTGAGGAAGAATAAATCCATTCTAGCAAAATGTTTTTGCTCTCCAAATCAAAGTAATGTTTTGCCTATCAATCTTATAAAATCCTCCTTTCAGTGAAAGTTAAATATTGCCATTGCGGATTTTAAAAGTAATAACCAGGGTTCAATTTTACAGACTACTGAACTCTGCACAGTCAGTCAAGCTCAGGCTGAAATTGATTTTGAGACATGAGTGTTCCATATGTCGGACCACTAACTAGTCATAGATCGCATATGGAAAACTTGACCCTGAAGTCTGACTGCATAGGGTTTAGCGTCCACACTAAGTGGACATCTTGAACACAAGCATTGGAAAAGCACAAGTTGAAAACACTGATTTTTTTTTTTTTTTTGCCTCATTGTCATCGGTGGGCGTGTGTTCTACACCCTTATTTAAATTTCTTGCTCTGTGACTTGAAACTGTGGCTCAGGAAAGAAGGACTCTTCGAAGGGCCCAGATTTCTGCAAAGAAAACTTTCGCCTTGTATATCAGTTTCAGAAGGATCTGCAGATGTAAAACCTGCTTTTTGTTTGTTTGTTTGTTTTTTATAGAGTCCCACTCTGGCACAGTCACTCAGTCACAGCCACTGCAGCTTCAACCTGCTGGACTCAGGTGATCCTTCCACCTCAGCTTTCCAAGTAGCTGGAACTACAGGCATGTGCCAACACACCTGGCTAATTTTTTTATTTATTGTAGAGACGAGGTCTCGCCATGCTGTCCAGGCTGCTCTCGAACTCCTGGACTCAGGCAGTCCTCTTGCCTCCGCCTCCCAAAGTGCTGGGATTACAGGCATGAGCCACTGTCTCTAGCGGAAACCTGTTTTTGAACCCGTTTAATGTGGTCACCAATGGGAGGGTATGGATTCTCCCCAAATACAGATGTAAAGTGCATGATGAGGAATGAATTTCTGGGAGAAGCAAAAACCGAGTAGCCAAGATGGAAAGCCCAAGTCATGTCTTACACCCTTGACCCCCTGTTATGCCACAGAACTTGAGCAAAACCCCAATGTTTTGGTCTCGAGGTTCCCACAGTTTATATGACTCCAGCCTGAGAGGAACTTGGGCTTCTGAATCTATAATTAGTGGTTTAGGATTTATTTTCTTAGTTTCACAAAATATGTGCCTACAGGAATGACTACTTCACTGTTCACTCCAAGCCCCAACATATCAAGAATTAAATGCAAAACTCAGAATACCCTTGTAACAATTCCATGGTGCAGAAGGAGTACCCACGTTCAAACCATAGCAAGAGCAACAACTTGGACATGCCCAGTCTATGAAAAGCAAATGTTAAGTTTTAAGCAGCAGCTGCACGTTAGACTCATGCTTAAGTTGCTTTTTCATTCATCTCTCCTGCACAGAACATATGCTCTGCATTCCAACTTCAAGTGCTTTGCTGCACAAGTCAGTTAACTATTCAGTTCACTGTTGCACCGGTTGCATTCCAATTAGTGGTAAGTAATGCTGAGAGCATGCAGTTTAGGCTAGTAATTAATGTAATCCTATGGATACAAGACAACTTACTCTGCGTCATCAGACACAGGAGTTCTCGGACCGTATCTATAAGACCAAATACACAATTAGAGGACGAGAAAGACAGAAAGTTAAGGCTGTCACCAAACTGGAAATAAAAAACTGCGGATGAAATACATGGGTGCCAAACCTTTTCTGCTGATCAAACTGAAAGAGAAGGGTTGTTAGACAATTAGCAATATTCATTAGCTGCTGGAAAAATCAAAGAAAAGTCTTGATGTTTCTAAAGAGTGTAAAATGTGTATTAAAACCCAGAGGAGAAATAAAAACAATCCCCATGCTACCCACAAAGAAAGAAACTGTTCAATATAAACACAGAAAGGCCTAGGTGCAATGCACAGGGTTTAGAGAAGGCAGCTTAGGAAACAAACGTGTATTGCAGTCATTCACAAACGGTTCAGTTGTGTTTGGCAGTAATGGGCTGTCATGAGCACCCAACCTATAAGGACACCCTAACTGCTCCTGTCCCTGAGGTGCTAATGCAATGGCACAAATGACATCAAAAAGTGTTTCTACAGTTTTCTGAAAGCAAACCAAGAACTCTAACCAATGCATTTGACTTCACGTGCATTTGACAAAAACCACAATTCCTAGAAAACTGGTAGGCTTAATCAAAACCAGACTTGGATGATAGTTCAAGCTTGAAAAACCGGAGTTCCCCCCCCACACCATCTTTTAAGTTCTTCTGATTATTTAGATCTATAAAGCTGTTTCCTCTTTGATAGCCACTTTAAGTCTTAATGTGTCTGACAAAGCAAAGAAAGTGATTTAAAAAAAAGAAAAGAGAACATGACAAGGGCATATTTTAAGCACATTTGTGAAAAGACAGCACCCACAAATGACTGTCTTTTCAGGCGAATGTAAAGGGACAGTTCTTACCTATACCCTAAGAGGTTGCTCACTGCTCCTTTCTGCATTCGGATGGTGGACAGATAATTATTTCAGTAAAGAAAATCTGTTCTGCTTCCAGTTTCCGATAAATTACAGTTTGGGTTTGTCAGCAAAAATCACCTGGTCTCATGCTCAGTTTCATAACGGTTTATGGGAAAAAGAGTAATTTCTAAAGATCTCTTCCCACACTGTTAAAGAATACACCCCAGAATGCAGGGGTGTACACATGTATACACCCGTCTCTTTTAGGCCTTTATCAGCCTAGAATAGCCTTCCTTCACTGATCATTATTTACTTCACAGTAAAGGCAACCATATCAGGGCACAACCCAAAACCTCTGCTGAAATGTCCAAAAGCAAGTCAAGGAAAGGGTTTGTGAATGTTTTTCTTCAGGCAGTAAGGCATATTTTCTGTTTCTCCAAGGGATAGTTCCAGAAAGTGCTTATGTTTTGCCTAATAGTCTCAACTTTCCCAAATCACCACTGCATTGAAGCAGATGACAAGTAGATTCCTTCATATCAAGAGAGAGCACGAGGACAATATTAATTCTGAAGCCTAGATAAATGTTTCCCAGTCAATAAGTAGGCCTACTGGAATAGATTTACTCTAATACAATATTTTCCAAACTATCTATGGAAGAGAGCAGATAAGTCATTTTTAAAGAACGGTTAATTGAGAATCTATTAATAGTTTCCGTTTTTGTGTCTCTATTTGAATATTCCATTAACATTTTATTGAAGTGCAACATGCATACAGAAAGTGATCATACTGAATGTTCGCAAACTGAACATGCCTACAGGTTAGTGTTGGACATTTTGCACAAAATAAACAGGCTCATAGAGTATGTTCTCAAGTTTGGCTTCTTTAGTTCAATATTGTGTTTGTGAGGTTCAACTATGTTGTTGTATGTTGGACACATTTGAATTTAAATTGTTTCTACACAAAGTAATGGACAGCATTTTATACACATCTCTGTCAACAAATGTAGATTTACAGTAAAATTTAAGTTCCACGGGGGCAGGGATTTTTCTGTTTGGGTTCCCTGAACAGGGACTAGACAAGGTCCTCCGTAAGTATTTATTGAATACTTACTGGATGCTCTGGAAATTGAAAAAAAAAGAAAGAATAGCACAGTCTCTGGTACTAATCTTCATTTATCCTTTTCCTATGCACTTGTGGACTTAAGGAATTTCCGCTCAGATTAATTTATGAGCTTTAAAAGGGCACCAATTTGAGCAAAATTGCCTTTGCTGGAAGATCACGAGCTGAGGCTTCCAGTGACTTTCCCAGTCATCCTACAGGAGACCAAAAAGTAAAGGTAATTTACTATAAAAAAATCACTAATAGATCTTTTTAATGTCAAATAGGTGAGTCAATAGGCTACAGGGTTCAAAAGTGGCCCCACAAGTCACAGTTGGTATAAAAGCATCCCACCAAAAAAAAAGTCAATTAATGATGTTTCATTTTGAGCGCAGGTAGGGGTATTTAAAAAGATAAAGGGGATATTCTAGGCACCACTGATTGCCCATTTATGTAACTTTCATCACTAATAAAGCATTTCAGAGTCTACTATTTACTGGTTATATATTTCTACACTGTGAACTAGCACTTGCTTAATCTGTAGCGAGAAGGCAAATGGTTTTAGTGCTCATCCAAGATCATTCCCGAGCCCCTGGCACAGTGTTTTATGCATAGTAATTACTCAGTAAACATTGAATTCCCAAGGTGTGTGCTGGCTCAATCACACAATGACATCACACAGTTAATCTGCCTATACCTCTGGAGTGCTCAGAGTAACCATTCACCCCCTTTTGAAAATAAAGAGGGCTCTTTCTGAGTCACAGATAAAGCGACAGATAGAAGTGACGGGGGATCGGGCAGGCCTTCACTGTCTCCTTTAGGAATTTGTGCAGGCGTGTCCCTGGAGCTGGACAGTGGTTTTTCACCCAGAGCTGGGCGTGGCTCTTGACTCTGTAATTACTAGCTCTTGGGCTCCCACTTCCTAACTGCAAAATGCAGGTGAACCTTACTCTTCCAAGGTTGTGTGGGGAATAGGGAGCAGGAAAGCACTCAGGATGTACCCAGTAGGCAGTTTACAGGCCCGCCTCCTTCCCTTCCTGGCAGGGTGGTTGGCCGTGGATCGGTGGGCCACTGGACAGCGACTGAGAGTGGAGACCCAGGTTGCCCACTCCGTCCCCCGTCATCACCCAGCCTAACCAGCCCAGGAATCATGCGGGATCCACTCACTTCACTGCTCTCTACGTCAGGCTTCTTATTTGTGAAATGCAGCTAACACTGAGTCAACTGTCCTATGAAGTGAGCGAGGTGGAGGAGAAGCTCTTTGCAAAGGCCACAAAGCACTCTGGTTGCAGAGTGAAGCATGACTGTCACCCCTGCTCCCTGAACACCGTATGCTAACAAGGCCCTGCCCTACTACGGGTTATTATTCAGAGGAATGTAAAACATAGATTAAATCCAGGTGATGCAGAGGGCCAGGCTCTTGATTGTAAAATGTGAGATTACTTACCATTCTCCTAACTCTCCACTCTGCCCTCTGTCCCACTGCCATCAAGATCCTTTTTGTGTTTTATTTTTTGAGTTGCGGTCTCACTCGGCCACCCAGGCTGGATGCAGAGGCAAGGTCTTGGCTTACCACAGCCTCGACCTCCTGGGCTTAAGTGATCCTTCCGCCTCAGACTTCCGAGTAGTTGGGATCACAAGGGTGCACCATCATGCCCAGCTAATTTTGTTTATTTTTCGTAGAGATGAGGTGTCACTATGTTGCCCAGGCTGGTTTCAGACCCTTAGGCTCATGCAGTCCTCCTGCCTCGGCTTTCCAAAGTGCCGGGATTATAGCACTTTGAGCCACCACACCTGGATAGCCACCAAGGTCCTTTGAGAAGCAGGACCCCATCACTTTCTATTGTACAGGGAGCTCATATTATGCAAAGCACTCCTCACTCACCTTGATCAGGCTGACCACATTCCCCACAAAAATACATCACTTTTATTAAATGCAGGAGAGGCTTGAACATCTAAGACCTTAAACCAAAACATGACCCCAGGGTTACGACTTCCCTACTCATCATGAGGTCATGCCTGACTCTAAGTCAAGTCAGGGCATGGAACAGAAAACCTACTCTAGAAGAAAATGAATGTGTGCAAATGTGAAAAATTAAATTATATTATGACTTTTATAAATGGTATTCATCCTCTTCGACTTGGAATTAGCCAAAATCAAATAGGTCAGAAAGAATGGTGAACTAGGAAGAAATTTTTAAAATTCCCATTTATCCTGCCCACAAGATCAGAGTTGGAAAGAAGGTTTAACAGGTAAGTTCACCACTTAAATGTTCTTTTCACACCTGCTTACATGCAAAAAAGATCAGGTCAGTTTTAATCATTCTGTTTTTGCTAGCAACAGCAGGTCAGTGGCATTAAAGCCCTGAACACATTCATAACACACTAAAAGCATATGTCAAAGCTCACACTGGAGAAACAAAGTCACACAGGCACAGGATAACCTTCTGACCTCTGATCTTTCATGGGTGGACCCTTGGCAGATTCCTCCACATCCTGTTGCTTTGCAAACGGCACAGGAAGGAACTGGTTTGGGTTGAATCTGGTGTGTCTAAGGGATATCCCAGTTCTTCTGGTCATCATGTCATCTTTTAGTGAATCACACAACTTTTTTAGGCTTTTCAGTTCACCACGACTCCAGGCAGGAGCTGTCATCTTCTCCGACCTCTCTTCTGTCCCTGAAGCCTCCCCTTCAGAGGCCAGAGGACACACACTAGGGCAACATTCAGTCCAGCCAGTCAAAGGTCACTTAATGCCTTAATATTTTCACTTGCACTTAACATTTTCAGTAGCGTCATTCACTGGCATTAACTCAAGAAAGAAGAAGCCAGCCTCTACAGAGGCAGCGGCACATGGACAGAGCAGCTGAGCAGCAAATCCCGCAAGCCTCTGTCATGTAGCTGGTGCTCACACAGGAATGGCTTTCCCTTTCTGGTTTTCATGACTCCTGAAGACGACATTTGGCCAATACCTAACCACATGCAAAGGTGAAAAGCCCTACCCAGAGAGGCACCAGCAGCAGAGCTCTGATCCTGAAATGAGCACATTCCTTTAGTGCCTGTACTCCACGCACCATCCGTCACTGAGTGCAAGACTGAGCTGTTAATTTTCTAGGAGGGTTGGGGGGAACACAACAGCCATACACAGCAGAGGCAACACACCACGCCGTGCAGGCAGGATGCTCACACTGGCTGGGCTCTCTCCTCTGATCTTTCTGCTTTTGGCGACACCTTAGAGTTTCTGGGAGCCTCTTCATTTTCTTTTCTGCCATGCTGTGGCAGCTGCGTGGAAGTCACTAAAGCCAGAGAGAATGGGTCATGACAAGGAAAGAAGTCACAGCAGAGGTCTTGACCCCACCCGTCCCTCCTTCACCTCCTGGAAAGGCAGGAAATGCTGCTCCCCCTCACCTTCCTCTGTCTTCCTGAGACACTCGCCCGAATCATAGACCCATTCTTCCTGGGACTCCAGCACAGGAGTCAGCCGCGAGACCCTTCTGCAAGTGCCATCTATGCCAGAATTCACAATTCTGTTGATGATCAAGTGGCATTGGTGGCAAGAGAGGAGAAGAATAAGGGTTAGGGAGGGAGACAATGAAAGTCGCTGAGGCTGAAAGATTAAGAGATGACAATGAAGACAGAAGAGGTTTGGTTGCTCTCATTCCAAAAGCAGGTTAGTAAGGGTGATAGAATGCAGTAGAGACAATGGAGCATGAACTTTGGCTAGCCTGAGAAAGTCAAAGAAGGCTGGTAATGACTCCGTCACCACAGGACTGAGAGTTCCCTCAGGATTCAGGCTCTCGATCATGTTTTTAAGAATTTCCTATCCCACCCCTCGCCTCCCCTCAGATCCCAGTGAATCTCTGAAATCCCAACTGTGTACTTCTGGTGTCTAAAACCTGTTCTCACTCACAGTCTGGAACCAAAGAAACCCTTCTATACATCATGGGTTCTGTTGGATTCCAAGGACAAAGGAATACAGAAGAATGTTCTAAGTCTCACTTTCTCTCACCACGAGGGTAGAATGGAGGATCCTGGACAATCCAGTCCCATAGATGTTCTATAGCTGTTTAATGGCAGAGAGACCAGCCATAGAACCAAACCCCCAAAAAAGGGTTTGGGAATTCAAAGCTGGGTGGCCCCCAAGAAGGATGAGCACTGGAGACAGGTCTAGAAGTATCCCTTCACAAATGTGCATGGTGATTCATCCAAGGAAACGAAACTCTACTTAGAGAAACCCCCAAAGGGGAGTCCTTTTCAGCTCCAGATTTATTATATAATTTTAAAAAGTAGGGGAGGGAGGAGACCTTTACTTTTTTTTATATGTCTACTTAGAGATCCAAGATTTGAACTCATGATACTAATAACTATTTTTTACTCCCTCTGTGGGATAGGAAAGAGAGAGGTTATAGATAAACCCAATTTTTATCAATATATTTTTATAAGATACGCTAGTGATATCATTAAAACATTCCATTGAGCTCATTCAGGATTTTCAACTAATAAAACAGTGCTTAATGCAGCCAAGAGAAAGAGGGTCATTTGCCGAGACATTGGCATTCCCAGGCAGGGATTTCTGGCCACAACAGAATCGAAATGGACGCTTGCCATTTAACTTCACACACGCTCCCCCCAGGGTGACCCGCTAACATCACTTCTCTGCAATGCAGCAGGAGAGTATGTTAAAACCATATCACCTGTAGGGGTTTATTTAACGTGCTTCAGCAAACACGTTAAAAGCAGTCATGACTCCCATGCAGATCCCTTGCACATATATGGCAAAATAAAAAATAAAAAATACCTGCAGTCACTTTGTGGACTAAGTACTTGGTCTTCCTTTATACCAGAAGTAGCTCTCAAGCCGGGAGACCCAGAGTCAGTTTGAATCTTGCTGCCATAACTGACGACTTCTTCAGGATCCTCCCTAGGCCCCGCCTTGCCAATGCTGAGCCGCTTCCACCTCTGCTGATCTATCTCTGTCACTGGCCCAAAGTGCACGAATTTCTGCCTGGGGCTGGAAGCTTTCTGATAGGTCCTGGCTTTGCGGCTGGCAAAGTCATCACGGATGGCAGCTTCGGCTTTAATGTCTGGGGAAGACTCAAGGGCACAGATGTGCTGCTCATCCTCATCCCTAGTCAGAACCAGAAATAGTTCCAAGGATTTCTAAGGCAAGTGCAAACCAACAAGAGGTCAAAACAGAAAAACAACACGAAAACCTAGACATAGTGGTTCTCCCTTTTGGTGGGTTTGGCAGCCGTGGATTCAACCAATCTCGGATCAAAATTATTCAGGGAAAAGAATTCCACAAAATTTCAAAAAGCAAAACTTGAATTTGCTACATGAAACCCACATGAATAAAATGATATGTAGACATTGTATTAAGTGTTATAATCTACAGATAATTTAAAGCTGTATATAGGTTATATGCAAATTCTACACCATTTTATAAAGGAATTGAACATCCAAGAATTTTGGTATCCAAAGGAAAACTTGGAATCAGTCACCCCAGATACCAAGGGACGGCTGTACATGAAAAATACTTATATGGCTAGATCAGAATTGCTTTTCAATTAGCCAGTGAAATGCAAAAAAGATCACTGTCTTGCCTAGAAATGATCACCTTGTCTTTAAGTTTCTACAGTTTTCAAAACATCAATTCTAACATTTCTAGCATCATAAATGATGGCATCAGAAAATCTCAGGTACATTAGGATAATTAAAATTATTTTAAAATCAAGTTTAAGCTGGTTAGGTGGCTCAAGCCTATAATCCCAGCTCTTTGGGAGGCCGAGGTGAGGGGACTGCCTGAGCCCATGGGTTTAAGAACAGCCTGGGCAACTTGGCGAGACCTCATCTCTACAATAAATCAAGAAATTAGCTGGGCATGGTAGTATGCACCTGTAGCTCCGGCTACTAGGAAGGCTGAGGTGAAAGGATCACGAGAGCCCAGCAGGTCAATGCTGGTGTGGCCATGAGTGTGCCACTGCACTCCAGCCAGGTGACGGAGAGAGACTCCAACTCAAAAAAAAAAAAAAGAATCAAGTTTAAAGTCCTCACAGTTAACACTCATACCAAAATAAGTAACCCTTCATGGTAAGTCAGATGAGTGAAAGAGGATGCTTTTTATCCATGTGGCTTGCAATTTTAAAATGAATAATTTTGTCTCATGTTGAATATGGTGATCTCCAGAAGCTCTATGATTTGAGGGCACTTTTTTCAGCCACCAGCATTTTGAAAGATGGGCTAGGCATGGTGGCTCACGCCTGTAATCCCAACACTTTGGGAGGCTGAGGTGGGAGGATCACTTGGGCCCAGGAGTTCGAGACCAGCCTGGGAAACATAGTGAAGACTTCGTCTCCACAAAATAAATAAATAAATAAATAAATAAATAAACAAATAAACAAACAAATAAATAAATAAATAAAAATTAGCCAGGTGTGATGACATGTGTCTGTAGTCCTAGCTACTTGAGAGGCTGAGGCAGGAGGATTGCCTGAGCACAGGAAGTCAAGGCTGTGGTGAGTGCTGTGATTGTGCCACTGCACTCTAGCCTAGGTGACAGAGTGAGACCTGGCTCAAAAAAAAATTTTGTTTAAATGACATAAGGATAAGCATTTGATTCCTTCAAAAAGTAACTAATACCACTGCTGGGGGTAGGGGTGGGAGTCAGGGGAAAAGTGACACACCTTGTCTTTCCTGACACTTTCAGCCTCTCCCAGGTCTCCAGGTCGGCCTCTGTTATGTCAGAGAGCGAAACGAAGCTTGGGGGCTCACGGTGAGGGACCAGGCTGCCCTGAATCCTCCGCTGGGCCAGGTCATCCTTGCGAAGATCCGGCACCTTCCTGAGTCCCTCTTCCAGAGGCTCGCTCTCCCGAGCCCTCGTGATACAGGTCACCACTGACTTCCCCTCTCCTGGGTGGCCCCGGTTGCTGTCCATTTCATCCAGGCCCCCACATCATTGGAAAAATCAGGTTTAAGGAAGGGGAGCAGACAAACAGAAGGTCAAACACGGAAATTCAGAGGCCGAGGAGAACAAACCACAGAAGCACCTTTCTCTTTCTCAAACACATGGAACCCGTGGGGGATATGATTCCTTGTAACTCTGCACAGAGAGAGCATTTTTTTCCACCAGATGACAGTCTCTAGTCTAGTTCAGGAAGAGGAGCCAGGCTGGCTGAGAGACTATTAAGAATGGTAATGAGATTTCAGCTGGGTGGTAATGAAGCCCAATTCCCACACTATTCAAGCTCCTGTAATGAATTCAGGTTTTCTGATTGAATCCCTCAGCCTGCCTGGAATGTTTTTTTACTGCACCAGTAAAATGGTGTAACGAGCACTGAATGATCCAAATTCTAGGATTAGTTAGGAGATAGCTGGAACGTTGTTCACATATTAAACATCTCAAACCCAAGCCCACAACTGCCAGAAAGAACACTTAAGCTAGTTCTGAGCAGAAAGTTTTGGTGTTTAAACTCAATCTCTGCTTCATGGCACTGATCAGGTTTGGCTAATGCCAACCTGAAGAACAGAGAGTGTTCCTCTTTTACCTAGATTGACTGAGTTGGGACTCATTTGTTTCTTGTGTTAATAACTGTTCATCTTTATTGATGCTAAAACCGATATTTTTTATTGTTCTCCTAAGATGTGAACATTAGCTAGCGAATACTGATAAAGTAATTTAAACCAAAGCTGTGGCATCTATGTGCATGAATATTCTATCATATTAAAAGTTCATTTCTAACTAAGCATGCTTCTTTAGATAGAAAAGTCTCAAAAATATACACAGACAGAGCCTATTAAAAATTTCCAAAATATATCATCCAAACCAAAAAACCAAGAGACATTCTTTTGTTACCTGGATGATTTGGGGTATTTTCAAAGCCCATACACATAGAAAGGTTACAGAATTTTCTATTTCATTTGAGGAAGAGAATCAAGGAGGGGCACAACAAAGAGCCATCTTTGATGATGTCTAGAGAGGCCACAGGCTGCCTGAGACCCAGAGCTTTGTCCCCAAACACAAGCCAGGTGACAACAGACAAATGCAGTTGGAAATATCAGGAATTAAATTTGCATGAAGGAGAAAGGAAAAAAGGGAGACACAAAGTTAGTTCTTTTCTTAACTCAAATTGCTGATCGCCATCATATGCCTTGATGTCACAGTCAGTTATCCAAAAGTCTTTGTTTCACTTGCAACAACTGATCCTTCCCACAAGGCCTTCCAAGAATGGTTTGTTACAAGGCATGCCAACAGAAACAGTGAAGACCAAGCTATAATGTGTCCTGTAAAAATGTGGTGCCTGGTCTTCTCTGCTCTAATCCCTGTTCCATATCTGAGAATGTCTCATGAGTTTGATATCTGGTACTTTCTTTAAAACATCCAAAATACCAACTACTCCATTGAGCTCAAAGAACCATTTTAATTGTCATCGCTGAGATCATTCTGTTCTTATTTCAACAGACTCAAAAACTCTAAAGTGGTGGCAAAAAGATGGCAATTTCATAATGACGATGCCAACTCTAACTGATTTTGACATAAGGAAAAATACAAGATGATAAACTCTGCAGGATGAAATGCAGTGAGTAGACAACTTAAATGAAATTGTAGCTCCGTCTTTGGACAAAAGTAACTGGCCAAATCCCATCTTACTACAATTTTTCTTCCCCGAATTCACTCCAATATATAATTAAGAAGAGGGGGGAAAATGTTGGGAGAAGGAAATTCCTTTGGAAACAATTTCCAGGATAGAACACCTATTAATAGAAGTTCACTCTATGAAATGTTTGAGAAGTGTTTTTGATGGGAAATGTCCATTGTCATCCGGACAGGTGATGTTGCAGGTGTGAGGGAAGAAAGAGAACGTCTCCTTTTTTTTTCTTTTTCAACATCTAAAAACAGCTACTAAGAGAGAAGTGCCTCTAACTCTTCTCTGCCTCTTTTGAACTGACTGGTGCAGCCTTGAGAGTTAGCTGGTCCTAGATAGGCACTGGGACATGGCTATGGATGCCCAGTGATGCCAAATGATTACGCTAGCACCCTATGTGGTGATATGCCCTGATTCAGCACATAGACACACTAGACTTAAATCTTTATTTGGCAAATTCAGCCCACTTGGGACACAGCCACTCTACTGTCTGACATACGCACTTAGAGAAGATTTGAATATCTGGGGTTCCACCACCATCACTAAGTACATATTATTGGGGCTGGAAAGAGAAAGTGGGTGGAGCTACAATACCAATAGGTTTCACTTAGTGGAGTTACATTCTCTTTCCTTCACACACACACACACACACACACACACACACACACACACCTTTTATATTCTAGACTTCTCCATTCCAAGAGTCCCTTTGCAGGTCGTTTGCTGCCATCTGATTTCTCTGCCTCCCTTTTTGGGTAAGGCCCATAGAGGAGCTGATTTAAAGGCACCGTTGGCTTGGTTTGGTTCATTCTTGCCCTCCTTGCTGCAAAGTCATCTTTCTCAAGGTCAGGTAGCCGGCGTGCAACTTTGTCCTCTGACTCTGAATCATTGTCATGTGGGTGGGTCAGGAAAGGGTTTTCTTTGCGAAGGATAATATCACAAACAGCTTCCTTTTCTTCAATGGCTTGTTTTTGACTGATAGAGCAAAATTATATGAAACTCCACAGGTGATCAGACCAAAACTAATTTTCAGTCCTTATCTCCAGACAAACAACTGTGTTGTTAGTGAAAAGTCTTCTTGATAGAGTTAGTTCAAATGACATCTGCTTATTATTTTAGTCTGGAGTTGCAGCATGGTTAGGGTGGTTTTAAAACCATATTAAAGTTAGCCATACTAAAAATTCACTTAATTTTCAGGGCTCCATTTGCACTGGAAACATAAGAATCTAAATGGCTCTCAAAGTGACAATCCAGATTCTTTGAATGAAATTGGAAGTTTTTCGTTGTCGTTCTTTTTTTTCTTTTGAGTCAGAGTTTCACTCTGTTGCCCAGACTGGAGTGCAGTGGCACCCCAGCATTGACCTTGAAAGCAATCCTTCTGCCTCAGCCTTCCAAGTAACCGGAATTATAGGCGCAGGCTACTATGCCCAGCTAACTTTTTGATGTACTGTAGAGGCAAGGTCTCACCAAGTTGCCCAGGCTGGTCTTGAACCCCTGAGCTCAGACAATTCTCTCACTTCAGCCTCCCAAAGCACTGGGATTACAGGCTTGAGCCAGCACACCTGGCCTGCTGTTCTTTTTTATTTAGCACATTAGTCATGGTACTGACAGGTACTCAATTTGTTTTTGACTGACAGGGCAAAAAAATTGAGCCACTGAGAAACTGATCCAGGGGAAAACTAATGAGTACAGTCATGCGACAGCACACCCAGGATGTGTAACAAACTGCATAGCGTAGGGAAGCTCTTTCTGCAGAGCTAAGCTGACCTGAAACATCTGGAATTGTTTAAGACCATTCACAGGATGGTCTTAAACAATCCCATTCCTAGTCTTCCACTCCCAGGAAGCATCTCTTGTCCTGCAGCCTCTGGTTAGCAACCCTTTCTTCCTTCTTTTACCACAATGACTCTGCACCTCACAACTCATTTTTTTTTTTTTTGAGTCAGGGTCTCACTCTGTCACCCAGGTTGGAGTGCAGTGGCATGATCACAGCTCACTGCCACCTCAACCTCCTAGGCTCGGGTGATCCTCCAGCCTCAGCCTTCTGAATAGCTGGGACTACAGGCATGCACTACCAAGCTTGGCTAATTTTCTTTTTACTTTTATTTTTTTATGAGATGAGGTTTTGCAATGCTGCCCAGGCTGGTCTTGAACTCTTGGGCTCAAGCAATCCTCCTGTCTTGACCTCCCTAAGTGCTGTGATTACAAGTGTGAATTATCATGCTCAGTCAAATTTATTTCTTAAAATATGAAATCTTGGCTTGGCTCGGTGGTTCGGTCTGTAATCCCAGCACTTTGGGAGGCCGAGGCAAGTGGATTGCCTGAGCCCGTGGGTTCGAGATCAGCCCGGGCAACTTGGTGAGATCTCGTCTCTACAATAAAATTTTAAAAATTAGCCAGGCATGGTGGCGTGTGCCTGTAGTTCTGGCTACTTGGAAGACTGAGGCAGAAGAATCACCGGAGTCCAGCAGGTCGATAGCTGGGGTGGCCGTGAGCATGTCACTGCACTCCAGCCTGGGCAACAGAGTGAGACTCCAACTCAAAAAAAAAAGAAGGAAAAAAAAATGAAATCTTGCCCTCTGAATTACACACTCAAGTCTCAATCTCCCACTGGCCATCATACCTGGCCCCCAACTCTTCTTCTCTAATGCTAGATGTTCAGTCCATTGTGGTAAAACATTTGGCCAAAATGGCTAGAAAATGATTACTGTGGACTATTTTCATTCTCAAAGGGGTCTTGAAGGTCACTTTGACACTCGGAACCCGAAATTCCTAGAGTCATGCAATTTCATGGCGGAATAGCAGGCAGTATGACTTATAACTTTTTCCACTTGATTCTGTTTCTGGTTTTGTTGGAGGGTGAGGGGAGGTCACAGCGGATTGTATCCCCCATCCCTTCACCTACTCATAAAGCCACCCTTGCTTTTAAGTAATCGTAAGATAGTAAACGTTTCTTTCATCATTTATTATCTTCTCAGCTCATAAAGATGATAAGTAAATAAAATACCTTGACTTCTAAAGAAAGTTCTCCTACTTTGAATCTGCTTTCTAAGAGAGGATTAGGAGTAAATTCTTCAGCCTCAAAGGACACACTCATCTCAGAAATGAAGACAGGGGGAATTAGCCTGATTGACAACAGAGCAGGAAATGAAACTGAGTATTGTGGTCGACCAGGTGGCCCCCTGTTGCTGCTCTGCCCTACACTGTATTAGGGGAGGTCATCATTTTAGGTCTACAGCTGTGCTTATTCCAACAGACTTTTGGAAAATCAAAGCATCATTAGTCATGCCCAGAAACTTCCTTCTCACTGCTAGCCATTATTCTAAATAAAATTTTTAAACACAGAAGTTGAGAGGAGGGGAGTGGATGCTTTCCTCCCTGAATACATTTTTTGAAATTTCCTTCTTTCTTTGAAGTGGAGTCTCACTCTGTTGCTCAGGCTGGAGTACAGCAGCATGATCACAGTTCAATGCAGCCTCAACCTCCTGGACTCAAGTGATCTTCCTGCCTCTGCCTTTTGAGTAGCTGGAACTACACGTGTGTGTCACTATGCCCAGCTAATGTTTTAATTAATTTTTGGTAGAGAAGAGGTCTTGTTATGTTGCCTAGGCTGGTCTCTAACTCCTAGGCTCAGGCAATCCTTTCACTTCAGCCTCCTAAAGTGTTGGGATTACAGGAATGAGCCACCACACTCGGCCAAATTTATTTCTTAAAACATGAAATCTTGCACTTTGAGTTGCACCCTCAAGTCTCAGTCTCCTGCCTGGCCCCTCCCTGAACTGTGGTCACTCCTCCCCTGGCTGGCAGGGACCCACTGGTGTTGGTTGACTGCAACCACAAAGAATGGTCAGTGGAAAATGATAGACCACTGAATTAATCTCTTCAAAGGCACTAGGTAAAAAGCAAAGGATAGTAGCAATGAAGCTGGCTAATGGCTGAGTGCATAATATTTGCTAGAATTCCTCCGGAGTGCTAATTTATTCAACCCTAACACTATCCCCACAAGGTCAGTGTTATTATCATTCCCCTTATACAGAGTGGACACTGAGATTAGGTAGAGAAACTTGTATGAGGTCAAAGAGCTAATGCTTTAAAATTCAAACCTAGGTAATCTGGCTTGACAGGTCCTATTCTATGATAATGAATAGACCACCATACCATTTATTAAAGGACCATGACAGGAACAGGTTTAAAAGTCGAGTATCATACACAAAAATAAGGCATTATCGTGACCATGGAAGAAGAAGAGAAGTAGTCGTATTAGTAAACAAAGAGGTCCTGTGAGCTGTGCTTAGAATGGATTTGTAGCATTCAGCCAGGACTGAAAACAACAGAATGCTAACAGATCCTATCTTATGAAATTTGCACAACACCCTATGTTTTACAAAGCTTTTTTGAACTTATATCCCAGTGTGGGAGTACACATTCTCATGCCCAGTGCAGGAGCAGACCTTCATCTTGAGTCAAGTCTAAGCAGCACTCTTGCCACTTTTGGACTAGGAGTCCGGGGCTTCAGCCTCCCCCAACACAGGCAGAAGTCTTTGGAATAAAATACACTCATTTATGCAAACGGGCCTGCCAATTTGAGATGCCAATTTGAGCAGGGAGAATCTGGTGCCTTATGTGAGCACAGCCGGGCTACACATTCCCCCGGGTGTTCTTTTTAGGCTAGATGCCCAGTGTGGCAGGACTCGTTTCAAGTGATCTCAATTTAGATATGTGCACTTGAAAAAAAGGGGGAGGGAAGTTTCTGTTTCATTGGCTACCTGAATATACTCTCAGCCAACTTGAAAAACTGTCAGAAAGACAGATTTTCTGCTAATTGCTTGAATCTCGTAAATTCAGAGCTTCAAGGCAGATTCGTGGAAAGGAAAAAATAATAATACAACTTCTGAGTTGACACTCTTGGCCATGAAATAATAAATAATATGTATAAGGCAGATATATAGGATCATGTCCACAGGTGACTAATTACCAAAATATTTAACTGACTTCCATGATGTACTTTTTTCTTTTTTTCCTTGAAGGACCTTAGAGGCAGTCCATTGTGAATCTCTGGTCTAATTTTACTTTACATTTTAATAACTACAACTCTCTGAGCAGCTAAGCATATTCCAGATGCACTCACTTTCATGATAACCTTGCAAAATATAAATCCTAATATCCACCCTGCAAAATAGGAATTCAAATATCCACTTTCCAGGCATCTGAATGTAGGTAAATGGATAGAAGTAAACCCAGGCTGTCTGGCTTCACATTCATGGGGAGGTCTGGAATTCACTTCTTTCAAGGCATTCACAGGTGAGTTACTTTGGGAAGAAGGGGTTGCTTACAGCAGGGACACCGCTCACTGCTTCCCTGAGAAGGAATATCACCCAGCGTGACAGAAGAAATGCCAGGCCCTGCCTCCACAGTGGTAATCCTGTCCAGCCTCACCTAAAATGAGTAAGGCTATCTTTGTAGGAGAAATTATGGGCCCGAAGCAGTTGAGGGAGAAGAAAAGCCCTTGTTTTAACATTTCTAAGGCTAATATATTTCAAAGTGAATGAGATAATGATTTAAACCAGGAAGAGCTGACATTTTGTTTCACCCCTCCTTTCCTTGGCAACACACAAGCAGCCAGCTCAGACTGGCAGTGTGTTCTATTCAAAGAAACCAAGCTTACCAGAAAAGCCTGTTAGTCCCCCAGGGAATATCCTGGGCAACACTACCCACCTCCCTACTCACTGGTCTCCAAACGGGGCAGCTACATCCAGGGTTACAAAAGTTTGTGCAAGTGATGTGCCTGACTGGTCCCCGGAACCCTGGGATCTGATCGGCAAACATCAGGCATCTGGTGGGGGGACGCAGAGGAATCTGTGTCTGGCGCTTGACTTCATCTGCTCTTTCTCTAAAGATTTCTAAAATGTCTATTGTTCCTTGGAGATTTTTTCCCCCTCTGTAATTAATTACTATGTGGTTGAGAAGATCCACAGACTAGCAGAAAGGGCCGAGTGCTGACACATATGAAAACAATTAGAAAAAAAGCAACATCACGTGAAACCTATAATTCAGTTAAAAAAAAAAAAGTTGACTTCTCCAACGGGAAGCTCCAAGTAAGAGAACCCAAATCTCCGTGGCATTTTAATTCGGGGGAAGTGAATCTTGGTTCTTATTTTATCCTCTTAAAAACAGAAATCTTGACTTCTTTGGCAGAGTCTTGTATTTTGGGGATAATTAAGTTAATGCAATCATAAAATAAAACAGAAAAAAGTAGATTATATACTTTTTTACTTCAATGGAAACTCTAATAAATATTAAACTCTGCACATTTATTAAGAAGTCCTCCCTTCTGTCCCTTGATGCTGAGATGCATTTTAATATGTTGTTTGACAGGAAGCTTGGGACTTCCAGGTTTCAGACCTCATGTGAAAATGGCACAGTGTGCATTTATGCTTTTTTTTTTTTTTTTTAAGTCGGGGTCTTACTCTGTCACCCAGGCAAGAATGCAGTGGCACCATCATGTCTCACCACAGTCTTGACCTCCTGGGCTCAGGTGATTCTTCCACCTCAGCCTCCTGAGTAGCTGGAACTACAGCTGTGCCCCACCACACCTGGCTAAATCTTTTGTAGAGATGAGGTCTCGCTATGTTGCCCAGGCTGGTCTTGATCTCCCAGGCTCAAGCAATCCTCCTGCCTTGGCCTCCCAAAGTGCTGGGATTACTGGTAGGAGCCACTGTGCCTGGCCCTCCGTTTTGTATACTGCCTTAAAGGTAATACAAAGAGGTGTTTAAATGCTTGAGAAACAAACAAATAATGACCATGAGAAACAGTTGACAAAATAAAGCTTTGTTCATCATCTACATGCTCCACCTTTCGGACATATCTCTATTCCCTCACTCATCTCTGCAAACGCAAACTTTCCCAGATGAGCAAGGAGCCACAAGAAGAATCTTGGGCTTCTTGCTGGGTGCAAAAGCGTGATGACCAGAATTCATCTGGATGTCAAAGACAGAAGACTGAGGTTAAACGCTTTGAGAGACATCAGCACAGTTCAATGATTTATATCCTAATTTTCCAGACACCAAGAGTGCTTTTGTTCTTCACGATACAACACTTCATCCCAGTGGAGCCACTTTCTGCCACATTAAAAGCAGGATTCTAAATGTGGGTAAACTCTCATGTCTGCTGTGGCCTGAGGAAAGTGACAAAGACAGAAACACACCAGGCTGGTGGCATGGTGTACAGAAAACCTTTATGAGAGAACTTGCAGCTGAAAAATCTGCCTAACAAATGAATTCTGGGTATTTGGACCAGCTGTATTGGGTTGCTATTGAGAACATTCTCTGGGAATATGCATAATTATCCTGAACTCAATTTTAAATTCTAAATCAGGCCGGGTGCAGTGGCTCATGCCTGTAATTCCAGCACTTTGGAAAACTGAGATGGGAAGGTCACCTGAGGCCAGGAGTTCGAGACCAGCCCAGACAAAATAGTGAGACCCATCTCTACAAATAAATAGACAAAATAAAAAATAAATAAAATGCTAAGTCAGAAGATCTAAGGTGTGATGACATTCAGTGGTCTACAAACTTCTGCTCAATAGAGATCACTTGGATTGAAATATAAAATTAAGCCAGAGATCAGAGAACATGGATGGGCACAAAAATGACCACATAATTATAATAAATACACCAGTCAGAATTACACTTTGAAACTAATGATGATTCTATGTACAAAATGGGAATTGTGCGAAAAGAGTTCAGTGTCTTATTATAAAATAAGCTTCCCAGTTATGGAGTGGTACAGTACACTCATGGAATCCCAGCCCTGTCCAACCTCTTTTTTCTAAGTCACACTCCTGGGTGTGCAGAATTAGCTGATTGTAGCTCTTTGATCCTCTCCCTTGAGACTTTGGATACTCTAAAGATGATGTTGTTCCTGGTAAATTTTAGCTTTAAGACTTCACAGATTAATGGTTTTTTGTAAATTCACTCTTTTATCTGTATCACTTTTTACCTACTCCTGCCGTGTCCTTAAAGATCAAAGTAGGGCCAGGTGCAGTGGCACATGCCCATAATCCCAGCACTTTGGGAGGCTGAGGTGGGAGGATTGCTTGAGCCTCGGAGTTTGAGACCAGCCTAGACAACACAGCAAGACCTCATCTCTATAAAAATAATAATAAAAAATTAACCGAGCATGGTGGCGTACACCTGTGGTCTCAGTTACTCAGGAGGCTTAGTCAGGGTTTAACCCAGGAGGGTCATTTGAACCCAGGAGGTTGAGACTTCAGTGAGTCATGATCATGCCACTGCCCTCCAGCTTGGGTGATAGGGAAAGAGAGAGAGGTGGAGAAATCTGAAAAATCATACACAGTGAGGGGATATTAGACATTTTTGTATTCTCAGCATCTAGCCCTGTTTCTGGTACAAACAGATTCTCAAGGAAAAGTGTCTTATAAGGTTTCTAAATTAAAACCTAAAGAATATCTGGGGTTTTTGGTTTGTTTTTAAGACTGTATGGCATCACTCTTCTTTACTTAGTAAACCCAGAAAGTTGTTTGTAACACAAGCACAATTTTACATTAGAATTTTCCAGAAGCATATACGTGTTTAGGATAGACATGATTATCTGTGGGATACCACAGACAGGGAAGAACTATAACCTTGGTTTTTTATCAGTACAAAGCTACCCTAGGATTAAATCCACATAAGTCAATGCTGGATATTTTAATTAAGACCTGGACCACAAAAGGAACCACATATG
Organism: Cephalopachus bancanus; assembly: GCA_027257055.1. Taxonomy (NCBI): domain Eukaryota; kingdom Metazoa; phylum Chordata; class Mammalia; order Primates; family Tarsiidae; genus Cephalopachus; species Cephalopachus bancanus. The sequence goes on along the minus strand of JAPVLO010000301.1, from coordinate 1,519,901 downwards.
GAGTTGTACAGGAAAATGGAAAATGTTCCGTTAAATGCGTGGGAGGCAGATGTGCTGTGGTCAGAGCATTTGAAACTGGCCACCAGGTCAGCAGTGAACAGCTCTTCAAGCCACTTACTATCCCTAAGCCTCAGTTTCCTCTTCTGGGAAACAGGTATGTCGTTCACACCTCTTAGAATTAACTGGAACAGCACGTGGCAAAGGAATTTCAATGGTCAAATTGTTATGAATGTCAATTTGTCATACATGTTTTGGCTGCACTATTACTTGTTAGGATTTCTGTGGTTATTATACAAGAAAAATTAACCAGCTTCTCAAAGCACTACAGAAAAGTGTAGAACTCTAGTTTTCTGTGGCTTTGATTACTGAAGTTCTCCACCTCCAGGGTAATATGAAGCCATGGGGCTGCATACCAGCGCCTTTGTTACAATTAAGAGAAGTAATTACTCCATTCTTTGTTTTTGAATCAACATGCTTTAGAAAACAGGAGTCAAATCAACTCAACTCTCCTTAGTACTCTCCAGGGACAAAGAAAGTAAGTTGATTTCTGTAAGCCGGCCACTCTTAAAGAGTGCTCCCCTTTCAAAGAAACTGACTATGTCCTAGTGATGTATCAAGTAAGATAAGAGCCATTTAGGAGTGGTGTGAAAATTAACAAGCTGCAAACAACAGACAATGGAATGTTATTGCTAGATAGATCCTGCAGCCCACAAATGACTTGACCACAAACCACATGACAAAGATAAGGCCTGGTCAAGCAGCCAGGAACACACTCTCCACCTTCATTGAAGATAGCCAAGGGCTGAGCAGAGACATGCCCTGAGGCGAAGACTAGTATCTATTTCTACTTGCTCGGAGGAAACAGGGATGTAACAGGAAAAGCAGGAAGTAAAGACAAACAAGAGGAAAACTCCAACTCTCTAGCCAGATTCCAAAGCCCCAGGCATGCAGACAGCCAGCCAGGCCAGTGCTGACCTGGCAAAGCGCTGCGCAGCTGGCATGACCTTGATTCCGGCTCGCTCTATCCTTTTACGCTTTTGAATTTCGGCGGCATCTTTTTCTTCAGCCTTGGGAGCCGGGGCCACCACAGTGCCTTCTGCAGCAGGCAATTCTAACCTGCCATCAGAAGGCTTCCCACCAGGATTCAGGTGGCCGATGGGGTCCTCTTCACCAGGAGACCCCGTGTCGCTTCCCTCTTCCTCTATCGTGTCAGGGTAGCTAGTGAGTTGGACGAGACGGTTTACCAAACTAATAGACGGGGCTGGGGAGCAGACCACATGTCACCTCCCACCGCCATACTGATATCACTTGTCCCTTTAAAAAACAAGTCACAGCATACACTAGGATCCTCAAACTGTGAAGAAAATTCAGTACCACCATTTGTTAATTCATACAATGCATCATTCTCTCAACATTAAGAGCTATTCCAAATGATACTGAAAGACAAAAACCTTTTCTGCTGGAAAGGTAACATTTGTTAGCTTTTTTTCAATCATTAAAATTTTAATAAAAAGCTTCTTCAACGAAAAATCATAGCTAGAAAAGACAGACTATTAGAAAAGTTTGTTTTACTAGAAGGTTCTTGAAGGCAGGAATTCTGTCATATTTATTTATTATTTATTTATTTATTTATTATTTATTTATTTTTTGAGTTGGAGTCTCACTCTGTTGCCCAGACTGGAGTGCAGTGATCGCTCCCAGCCACCACAGCCTCAACTTGCTGGGCTCCGGCGATCCTTCTGCCTCAGCCTTCCAAGTAGCTGGAACTACAGGCGCGCGCTACCACACCCGGCTAATTTTTGATTTATTGTAGAGATGAGGTCTCGCCAAGTTGCCCAGGCGGGTCTTGAACCCGCGGGCTCAGGCAATCCACTCACCTCAGCCTCCCAAAGGCACGGGATAACAGGCTGAGTCACCGAGCCCAGCATGTCATATTTATTAAAAGACAGCACCTCACAGATAGTAGATGATCAATAAATACTTGCTCAATAAATGATTGACTAAATTCAAAACCATGATCAGAGATTTTTAAAAATACTATTTCTCTAAAGAGATGAGAAAGTCAATGAATCTTCCTTTTATTATGACTGTTTCTACATGCAATTGTGCAACATGTACCATAAGTCACTTACATGCTTGAGCTTGTACCTACATAAACTGGCATCTAGATTTTTAAAAAATATTTTTGCATAAAGATCAGAGCCTCTTTAAACCCAATCTGACTGGATCAGGAGCCAAGCTGTCTTCACCAAAGAACACAGATGACAGATCTGTTCCCAAAGTCCTATCAGTAGAATTGGTTTCAAAAATCTGCTGGTTAGACAAGTATTTGTTGACCATCTCTACTGTGTGCCAGGCACTCTGTACTAGGCGCACTCCTGGGGCTTCTATTTACCCTGACTCATCCTCTCCAAGGACCTGTCCTGCCCACCTCCATTTGTAATCCGACATCCAGTTCTGAATCAGTGGTTTGACATCCTCCGCATCCAGGAGCTATGGTTCCTACACCAGGCTGGGAAGGCAGCGGTGGAGTTCAGAGCTTACCTGAAAGGCCTGTCCCCACCCAAAGGGGAGGTGGCAGTACTCCAGCTCTTGCGGTATTCCTCGCGCTCTACCTTCTTCTTTCTCAGAGGCGCGGGGACATAGGCCGTCTGATTGCTCTTGTTGGGCAGGTACTGGTTAAAAGGCACTGCTGATTTCGGCTCGCCGTGGGAAGTCCGTCGCGCAGACATGTCATCCTTTTTCACATCTGGCAACTTTCGATGCGGCAAGTCGGATTCAGAGTCACTTCCTCTCCCTGGGAAAGAGAGGATGGGTGCTGAAACGATGTGAGGGGACTAGCAGAAGAGTTCCCCATGGCCAGCACGCAGCATTCAGGGTGTGGTCAAACCCATGAGTTCTGAGGGTTCCTTCTTAAATTATTCACTTAACAATTAAAATGTCAGTCTAAATTACTCTATTCTGGGAAAAGCTCTCAATTCTAATGAGAAAAAAAAGGGGGCCAAATTAAAAAATGTAGAGGTAAGCCTGTTTCTGGGAGTTACAAGAATCAATATATATCTGCAATAGAACCAGATGTCTGCTGAGATCCTGCAACTTTCTAAAGAAAAAACACAACAAAGTGTTTTGTTTTTGAGTTGGGGGTCTCTGTCTGTTGTTCAGGATGGAGTGCAGTGGCACAATCACGGTTCACCACAAGCTCGACCTCCCGGGCTCAGGCGATTCTCCCTTCTCAGCCTTCTGAGTAGCTGGGACTACAGGCATGTACCACCATGCCTGGCTAATTTTAAAAATTTTTTTGTAGAGACGAGGTCTCACTGTGTTGCCCAGGCTCGAACTTCTGAGCCCAAGTAATCCTCCTGCCTCAACTTCCCAAAGTGCTGTGATTACAGGTATGAGCCACCATACCGAACCTCAGCCAATGAAGTTTTCTCTAAGCACCTGATGCATGTCTTATACTGTGCTAGGTACTCCAGCAAATAAGAATTATAAAGGATTTTGTCATGGCCAACAAACATGAAAAATGTTCCATATCAACAATCATTAGGGAAATGCAAATTAAAACCACAATGAGAAACTTACCCCAGCCAAAATGGGCATGATAAAAAAGTTAAAAAAAAAAATTGATGCTGGCACAGATGTGGTGAAAAGGGAGTGCTTTTATACTGTTGGTGGGAGTGCAAATTAGTACAACCTCTATGGACATCAGCATGGAGGTTTCTCAAAGAACTAAAAATAGATCTACCATTCGATCCAGCAATCCCACTACTGGGTGTCTACCCAAAGGAAATAAAGTCATTATATAAATAAGACAGGTGCACTCAAATGTTTACTACAGCACAATTGCAAAGACATGGAATTACATAAGTGCTCATCAACTGATAAAGAAAATGTGATATATACAGACACACACACACACACACACACACACACACACACACACACACACATCATGGAATACTATTCCATCATGAAAAGAATGAAATATTGTCTTTTGCAGCAACTTGAATTGAACTGGAGGCCATTATCCTAAGCAAAATATCTCAGGAATGGAAAACCAAATACCACATGTTCTCACGTATAAATGAGCACTGAGCAATGGGTTGACAAAGGCATACAGGGCAGTATAATGAGTATTGGAGACTCAGAAGAGAGGATGCTGGGAGAAGCATGAGGGATAAAAAACCACCCATCATGTACAATGTACACTATTTGTGTGTACATTTGTCACACACAAATAGTCACACTATCTGTGTGACGGGTACACTAAAAGCCCGGACTTCACTACTCTACATTTCATCCATGTAGCCAAAAACTACTTGTACCCCTAAAGCTACTGAAATTTGAGAAAAAATTTTGTCTTTGAGACATCTTTAATCAACCTATAAAATACATAGAGAGTTTAAGTTATAACAAAGGAGGACAGACGTATAAGAACCATAGGAATACAAAAAGGTAACTGATTTGGATTATACCAAGGGTTTGCCTTCCAGAAAGTGGCTTGAGTTCTAATAAATGCATATTTCTCTGCATAGGAGCTCTTCTGATTCCCATAGAGAGAGGCAGTATTTTCCTCATTTGATATGGTCCTATGATCTTGCCTTTTCTTCCTGCACATTATACTTTCTAACCTTGTCTCTCCCTCCCTCTCTCCCTCTCTTCCTTTCTTTTTTGAGTCAGAGTCTCACTCTGTTGCCCAGACTGGAGTGCAGTGGCATGATCACAGCACTCACTGCAGCCTCACCTCCTGGGCTCAGGCAATTCTTCTGCCTTAGCCTCCTGCGTAGCTAGGGCTACAGGTGTGCACCATCATGCCCATCTAATTTTTTATTTTGTAGAGACAAGGTCTCACTTTGTTGCCCAGGCTGGTGAATTCCTGGGTTCAAGCAATCCTCTTGCCCCAGCCTCCCAAAGTGTTAGGATTGTAGGCAGAGTCACCGTGCCCAGCTTTACCTTTTTTTTTTTTTTTTTTCTTTTTGAGTCGGAGTCTCACTCTGTCGCCCAGACTGGAGTGCAGTGGCCGCTCCCGGCCACCGCAGCCTCGCCTGCTGGGCTCCAGCGATCCTTCCGCCTCAGCCTTCCAAGTAGCCGGAATTACAGGCATGCGCTACCACACCCGGCTGATTTTTTGATTTATTGTAGAAATGAGGTCTCGCTGCCCAGGCGGGTCTCGAACCCACGGGCTCAGGCAATCCACTCACCTCAGCCTCCCAAAGGCGCGGGATTACAGGCTGAGCCAACGAGCCCGGTCCAGCTTTACCTTTATATTTCGAGAACAAGGGTTTTATAGATTTCACAATTTTTTCTCCATTGCCTTTACACAGTGAACAACCTCAGATAATATGATGAAAATAAATGAGTTGGTTTGGCTTAGAGTGTTTTAGACAACACAAATGAATTTAATATTGCCATCACCAGCCTTTTATTGGACAATACCTCTAGTAATTGTACTGTATTTTTGTCTCTTGAGCATCATCTCATTAGATTTCTAAGATCTATTAAATGAAGCTATAATTACAAAGAACACTATCATATAGGTAACCACCATTTCAATGCAGGTCGAAAACACTCTTTACAATTTTTTTTTTTTTTAAAACAGGATCTCACTCTGTTGCCCACTCTGGAGACTTGAACTCCTGGGATCCAATGATCCTCTCACCTCGGCTTCCTGAGTAGCTAGGACTACAGGCCTGTGCCTAAATAATTTTTTTTAAATGTTGTTGGCTGGGTTCGGTGGCTCTGCCTGTAATCCCAGCACTCTGGGAGGCAGAGGTGAGGAGACTGCCTAAGCCCATGGGTTCGAGACCAGCCCAGGCAACTTGGCGAGACCTTGTCTCTACAGTAAATCAAAAATTAGCCGGGCGTGTTAGTGTGCGCCTTTTAGCTGCACATGGTAGTATGCGCCTGTAATTCAGTCTACTTGGAAGGCTGAGGCGGAAGGATTGCTGGAGCCCAGCAGGTCGATGCTGGGGTGGCCATGAGCGTGCCACTGCACTCCAACCTGGGCGACAGTGAGACTCCAACTCAAAAAAAAAAAAAAAAGTCATTGAGATGGAATCTTGCTATATGTTGTCTCAGGCGGTTTCGAACTCCTAGCTTCAAGTGATCCTCAGTCTCCCAAAGTGCTGGGATTAATTTTTTTTTGTTAGACATGGGTGAAAACTCTTAATCAATGAGAGCAGTACAAGATTATTCAACTCCCCTGATAACAAATATAAATATACTTAAGAAAACAGCCTTAAACTAAGAGCCAAGAGATGTGGTAGCTGGTCGGAGGGGGTAGTAGACAGGGTGTTAAGTCAGATCCACTTCACTCTGAGCTACACTACCCACTGGTATGAGACTTTGCACATGTTACTTCTCCCTTTAAGCCTTGGTTTCCCAATATATAAAATGAAGATAATTCGTAGGGCTGTTGGAAGACCAGACACATGTAGAGTTATTGGTACCATCCTTGGCACAGACTAAGTGTTTAATGAATGCTGACTATTCTTTATGTCATAATAGCTTGAATTGGCCAGAAACGAGCTGTGGGTGCCTAGGCTGGTCTCCAACACTCGACTGTCCTCTTCTGTAAAATAGGAGTGAGATGATTTGCCCTGGAGATTAAATGACATAACGGCTTGCAAAAAAGTTAAAAGCATTGACCATAAACAAGTTGCTCATTGTTGGAGATGAAATATTCAGTGTATGAATTATTCATGCCACTTGCTCTCAGTCTCCCGTCTGAAGTTTTGACCATTTCATGACTTGGTAGTACAGTGTCTGACTCATAATTTAGCTCCTATCCCACCCCGAGTCTTTGAACAAGTGTGTCTGCCTGCCTCAGTGTCATAATGAAATGATGAGAGCTCCCTGTGAATGTTTTATAAATACGAGTACTACCTTTACCTTGCCAAACTCTTACGTTTGCTTCCCCGCTTGATATTATTCCCATTTGATAGAGGTGGAAACAGAGGCTTGGAGGGCTGAAGGCCCCCCTTCTTCAGGGCTGGTCAGTAACAGCTCTGAAACTCCAATTTCTGTTGTTGACTCTCAGCTAAAGTTTTGTCCTCTGTGACACATCTCTCTCGGGAAAATGTCCTCTGCTTAAAGCGTCCTGACTAGGAGAAGTACTGCAGTTTGTTGGGTAAAGAAATGAAAGAAAAGGATTCTTCAATCAACTATGAAAGCTTAGTAATGGATTCGCACTGTCTCAGGTCCTTCAATCCTAAAATCCTGTACTCTATAAACCTTATTTGTGTATAATACCTTAAAATATATTATCTGTGAAATAACAGTGAAAGTCTCAGCCAGATACCGTGGTTCACGCCTGTAATCTCAACACTTTGGGGAAGCCAAGATGGGATGAGTGCTCAAGTCCAGGAGTTTGAGAACAGCCTAGGCAACATAGCGAGACCTTATCTCTACAAAAAATAAAAGAATTAGTCAGGCATGGTAGCATGCACCTGTAGTCCCAGTGACTCTGGAGGCTAAGGCGGGAGGATCGCCTGAGCCCAGGAGTTTGGAGCTGTGGTTAGCTGTGATTATGCCACTGCACTGAATCCTGGAGGACAGAGTGAGACTCTGACTTTAAAAAAAAAAAAAAAAAAAAAAAAGATGACTGGGTGCAGTGGATCAAGTTTGTAATCCCAGCACTTTGGGAGGCTGAGGCAAGAGGATTGCCTGAGCCCAGGGGTTTGAGATTAGCCCGGGCAACTTGGTGAGAACTCATCTCTAAAATATATATGTATATTTAAAAAAATTAGCCGGGCATGATAGTGCGTGCTTGTGTTCCAACTTTTTGAAAGGCTGAGGCAGAAGGAATGCCTGAACCCAGTGGATCAATGCTGGGGTGGCTGTGAGTATGCCACTGGACTCCAGCCTGGGCGACAGAGTGAGACTCTGACTCAAAAAAAATAAAAAAACAAAAAACAACTTCTACACTGTTGGTGGGAGTGTAAACTAGTACAGTCTCTGTGGAAAACAGTTTGGCGATTCCTAAAACGCCTGAAAATCAACCTTCCATACAACCTTGCAATCCCCCTACTGGGAATATACCCGGAGGAACTCAAATCACTCTAAGGAAAAGATACCTGCACACACGTTTATTACAGCATTATTCACAATAGCAAAAACATGGAACCAACCATGCTGCCCATCAAAAGAGGACTGGATTTTTAAAAATGTGGTACATATACATGATGGAGTATTACACAGCCATAAAGAAGGATAAAATTATAAACTTTGCAGCAATTTAGAATTAGAGTCTATAATACTGAGTGATCTATCACAGAGACAAAGAACTGAGTATCACAAGTTCTCACTCATAAGTGGACCTTGAACAATTATAGTAATATTATAGGATAAGGATTGTCAGTAGTGGGAAACTACCAGGGTGGGAGTTGGGCTGGCAGTAGTGGGATTCTGCCGGGGGTTGGGGGGCAAACCTCATCAACAAGGTTACCTGTATAATGAACACTTGTATACTTAGCCCTGGATTGTACCCCACGTTTTTAAAATTAAAACTTAAATAAAAATTTAAAAAAGAAAAAAAGACTGAATGTCTCAAAATACTTAACATATAAGTAGATCAAGTTCGGTCCAATTATACTTTGGTGAATGTCTCAGACATTTCAAGAAATGTTCACTTGCAAATGCCCCAGACAGAAAGGCTCAGCTGAAAGAAATGCAGGTTTATGGACTTAGAGACCAGGGTTTAATTTCAGCTCCATTATCTGCCAACTGTGTGACCCTTGGAAATGTAAATCTCCCGTACTTTAGGGTCCTCATGGGATACATAGAAGTGGTAACACAGGTCTGGTAAGTTGTGTGAGGATTTAATAAGATGGCATTAAGCACCTAGGAAGTGGTTGGCACAATCTACCCTCAGTAAATGCTACAGCTCTTCTTATCTGAGATTTTGACTTCACTTCATCCTGTAAACATGGGCACTTACTAGGGTGGTTTCTCCATTTATGTTCAGAGTTAGGAAAATGCAATATAGCACACGATCATGATATTATTTTATCAAAGTCTGACCCTCCCTTTCCATGAGGCTACATTTCTCTCTTAGCAACTAGAGGTCTTTCTTTTTTCTTTTTTTTATATGTATCTTTGTCATACACCCCCCAACTCTTTAGATTTTTATCTTCCTCTAGTACTTTAATTTCTATCATTCCTTATTTGTCTTTCTTAACGCATCGAGACTATTCATATAACCCAATGTGTCATATTTATCAAATATGTTATTAATTTTAAAAGTGCCTGAGTGGAAGATTTGGTAATTCCTCTTCAAGGAAACCCAGAAGAGTGAAGAAGAGTAAAGTAGCCTCAGAAGAGTGAAGAAATGGTGAAGGTGAGGACACACATGTCCAGCAAGGCAGATTGGCTGCATCAACCCTGGAGCTCTACAGAATCCCTACCAGGTAGCTCTTGGGTCCAACCCATAGAATTATGGTACATCTTGGGAGGGCTCATTTGATTATCATTATGGAATGGATCAGCAGACAACAATAAAAATAAAATACAAGATCTTCATATTGACCCAATATAGAGTTGAAGAATTTCATGATAAGACTTTCCCTAATTGACCGTGAGTCCTAGAATATAAATCCTTAAGACTTAAAAAATTTTTTTTCCAAATTTGGAAGTATTTATTAGGACTAGCAATCTTCTTAATTAGCATTATTTAAAAAAAAAAACAAAAACCATAAGCACTTATGAAATGCAACATCTATTTGGCTGAAATTATACTACAATTTAAAAGGCAGATTAATAAATGCATTGTTTTTCTTTAGGTCTTGATTAGTTTATAAGAACATAAGCCTTAAGGTATTGGGCTGATTGGTGAAATCTGTGTAAGATGCTCTTTCATGGAAAGTGTTTTGTGAAGCTCAATTCATGGTTTTTTATTTATGGAGAAAACGTTTATAAAAAGACTCTGACTTATCAATCTTAATTGCTGCTAACTTAATTGCGCCTCAGTACATATTAGTATAATATTAGTTATTACCATTTCAAATCTCTTCAAGATGTCGTTCCTTATTAACTCTGAATCTCTCAAAACTGGTAACAGAATAAATAGAGGATCTACATCACTAGTTATTTTTTAAAAAACAGAATAAAAAATGCAATTTTTTTGAGTCAGGATCTTACTCTGCTGCCCAGGCTGGAATGCAGTGGCACAATCACAGATTATGGCAGCCTCAACCTTCTGGGCTCAGATAATCCTTCTGCTTCAGCCTCTCAAGTAGCTGGGACTACAGGAGCGTACCACCACACCTGGCTAATTTTTTTATTTTTTTTTATAGAGAGGAGGTCTTCCTATGTTGCAGAAGCTAGTCTCAAACTCCTGTGCTCAAGTAATCCTCCTGCCTTGGCCTCCCAAATTGTTGGGATTACAGGAATGAGCCAATGGTGCCCAGACTAACACAATAATTTTTTAAAAACCAATCAAAATGATATGGACAAAATAGTTTGGTTAAGATATGTTTTGGAAAAGTAAATCTACTTTTTGCTTATGTTACATCTCAATTAGATTATGAACTTGGCATTTAACTTCTAATACCGTGGGTGGTACTGAGGATGTCATCTAAAATTTTAGAAATGTTTTTCAAAAGGCACACAATACCATGGAATTCTTTTGGAGTCGCATACTATGTGGCCCCAAGGCTAATCTGTTTGTTGGAAAGTTTAAGTCCTCAACAAAAGCGTTAGTTCAGTCATTCTAAAATAAAACATCTGTTAGGCAAAGAGAAAGAAGTATGGGTAAATTAAGTTTAAGCACAGAAGTTTTGAACTCACACTTCCTGAAGCTAACATTGTTAGGCTACTTCCTGACAGTAATTTTTTGTAACCTGTAAATATTAGGATTATTAAATTTTCAAAGGCTCATTTATAAAATAAGGATAAGAAGGAATGTCACACAGTTCTGTAGGAAGACTAGGTGAGACACTGCATGAGTATCTGAGATGTGTGCTGAGAACTAAATGAGATACTACATGCCGACTGGATACATTAAATACTCAATTCTTTTAGCAGCACATAATTTTATAGCTGAAAGAGATCTTTTAGCTACAAAAGTTCGTTTTGATCTCAGAGAGTAGGCTTAAGTCTCTAGCTATATTAGCATCAATCAAGCAGTAAAAAAATTGAAACAAATAAAAAATGCCCCCTCCCAACCTCAGTGCCTTTCTGCAAGTTTATATATGCAGAGCTAAGTTGTTTTTCCTTGCTAAAAGTACACAAATAAGTGAGGCAACCACCCTCTGAAAAACAGGCATTGTATTTGTATCAGGTTATAAGACTATAACATTTTTGAAAAGAAAAATGATTATTTCTTACAGATGATATAAAACCCACAAGATTTCAATCCAACCCAGCATCAGAACAAACAGACAGTGTGGGTTGGGTACTGGTTATGAATGGCCACCTGTGTCATGCTGATCAGCTGTTCAGGTATCATAAGCATCAAACGTTACCAAGAACCATGCCCATTAAAGTCGCACAAGCTCAGGCTTCAGAATTTTCCTAAGTGTGCACAGTGCACTTCCAGTTTGTTGGAAGTTGATCCATTTTCACTTGTGCAGTGTGGTACTCACTCAAACATTTCCTGTTCTTGTGCCCAGAGTATATAAACCTCCGGCACACTTTATGAGCTAATGGTCTGCACAGCATCTTGATTCAGAGACTGAGGGCGGAATGATGTAACACTTTTTCCAACAGAAGATATGCTCACTGAGGCAATGCTCAAATAAACTCCTGGCACAGCCAACCAAGATTCTAAGGACCATGAAAAACAACACTCGGAGACTTTTTCCCTGCCAGTTTCTAGAATTACCAGGTTCCAGCAAGGTGGGCATGGAGTTCGTCTTCCCAGCCCATCCCTCTGCGGGCAACAGGGCAGGCTGTTAATGATCAATTCTGAGATGCAGTTTATTAAGATTCCGACCTACCATCACTGCTTCCCCTGAGGACTACATCTGGAGAAGGTGTCTGCCGGGAGCGAGAGCCAAAGGAGTCCAGGCTGTCGAAGGAGTCATCTCGGCCGTGACGCGGGGGAGAGAGGGAATCGCTGCGCTCGGAATCCCAGCAGTCAATGTAGCCACTGTCCCGGATACTGCGTTTAGGACTCTCAATGTCATCAGTCTCCTGTGCAGACAGAAAATGAAATATTACAGACCATTACTGCTTTCTCGCCTACAATATCAGGAAAATCAGTCTCCAGTGGACTCCAAAAAAAAAAAGTCCTGCAGATCATGTCAGTCTGGAAAGGTTTGTGGCAACCAGTTATGGGATCGATTCTTATCCACAAGTCATCATCTGTCCCTCAGCTCTCCTCCACTGCAACTTTCCCAATCAGAAAAGCATGTAGAGCATTTAAAAAGTCCCCAAGTAACTCATACTCCATCATGTTTAAAAAAAAAAGAAGAAGCAAAGAAATGAGAATCAAGGATCACAAAGTTGGGATTCACAGAAATACAAGGAAAGATAAAAGCAAAAGCGAAAAACCAAGACCTTAACCTTGACTTGGCTTTCGGGATCCATTAACTGCATTCTGTCCGGGAATGAGCCCCTGGTCTAGCTGTGCGACTGCCCCTGTTTATGCTCTCTGGCAGTTGCAAGCAGCGTTTGTTTTTTGCAGCAAAATCAGTTCTGTAAAATCCTGGAGCAGCGTGAGTCCATCTCCTGCTACCTTGAAGGGAAATTCCTGCTCTGAAAGGGAGCTGTCTTTCTGAGGCAAAAAGTTAAAAAAAAAAAAAAGCAATGAAAAATATGCAAAACGCTTTTCCTGATGCCTCAGAAGAATCCAGGCATGCTCCTGCTCTCCGCCAGCTCTTGGCGTTGGGGGTGCTGGAAGCACTTGCGGCTGACCCACATGTTCAGAGCAGGGAGAACAATGGCCGTCTTTGACAGCCTGTGATTATAAATTCTTTCCAGCACAAGCAGCACATACTAAAACACTGGAACTCCAGCAGAAGAAAGGTCAGTCAAAGCCATCCTCACCCTCGTATTATAATAAAAGCCTTGTTCCCGCCAGTGTCTTAGCATTCATTATAATCATCCAGGCTGACGAAAACAAAAATAACTCTGGTCACTCAAAGATAAACCTCAATTTAATATCCTCCAGACTGTTGCTTAAAACCAGGACAACACGAGCAGAGGGGCACGTTCTCATCAGCAAAGAGTGGAATGCCATACTGTGGCTGGATTTCCTGGGACGCTCACAAAGGTCCCTGCTGCATTTGCAATAGAAAGGAAAAATAAATATTCTTCCTGCTAGCAATTTTGGGTACACTGGTCTAAACTGTCTAGGATGCCCCGGGAGCCAATGCCTTCGCAGGAAGTGCCTTTGCTGGTTGCATCCATCAATTATATCCGGAGCCTCTGACACACTCAGCAGGGGGAGGCCCTTTAGGGGGATGGAGTGGCTGTAATTTACAAGACACATACAGGTTTTGCAGCAAGGAAGGGAATGGGTGAGTGGACAAGGACAGGGCTGACAGCAACACCCTGCAGCCTCCACACAGAAGACCTGATGAATGTCCCTGGAGAGTAGATTGTCAGAAGCTTGGGTGAGCAGAGCTGACATGACCCTCCAGAGGAAGGCAGACATTCCAGTTATGGAAATTAAGGTAGCTCACTTGAGGGTCAAAAGTTAACCAGGACTTGAACAAAAGCCAGGCCCGACTGGCTGGAAAAGGAAGAGCTCATGACTCACTGCACATTATAGACCTAAATTGGATATGGTTTTATATTTAATTTCTTTGGAAATGCAAGTAATTATCTTGGATTATTTATCTGCTGAGAATAGGCCAAATGGCTGGAAAACAAAGGTCACTTTCGTTGAACACTCATAATGTGTCTGAGGCTACACGTAATGCTTTTTGTACATTATATTATTTAATCCTCATGACATGGTTAACATTATTCCTGTTTTACAGAAGAGAAAAATAAGAATCAGAATAAGAAAAATTAAGAATCAAACGATCATGAAGTCACTTGACTGAGGTTACACAGTCAGTGGCAAAACTGTGATTCTAACACAGAATTCTGTCTACAAAATCCCAAATGGTAAACCTGAAAACATTTGACCATCTCTGGGCTAGTTATAGCTCACCCATCAGCATCTTCCCCTCTGCTACTGGACACTTACCATCTCCTTACTCTGTAGAGGATGCTAACTGTGATATGTTCCTTAGCTAATGTTGTTTATGTCTAGATCACCAAACCATAAACACAGTCATGCATTGCTTAACCATGGGGATACCGTCTTAGAAATGTGTCTTAGGTGATTTCATTGTTGTACAGACATCATAGGGTGTATCTCCATGCACCTAGATGGTCCAACCTAATACACACCTAGCCTACATGGTCTTGCCTATTGCTCCTAGGTTACAAGCCTGTAAAGCATGTGACTGTACTGAATACTGCAGACAATTGCAACACAATGGGAAGGACTGGTGTACCTAAACAAAGAAGAGGTACAGCAAAAATACAGGTTGAATATCCCTTATCCTAAATGCTTGGAAGCAGAAGTGCTTCAGATTTTTTGGATTTTGGAATATTTGCATTATACTTACTGGTTAAGCAACTCATGTCTTTGTTCCAGTTTTCAATTTTGGAGCATTTCAGATTTCAGATTTTCAGCTTAGGGATAGCCAACCTATGTTATAATTCTATGAGACCACTCTTGTATATGCGATCAATCATTATTATGCAGCATGCAGCTATTGCAAGAGAGAGCTATCTAGAGTAATGGTTAAGAGAATGATTTTGGGGCCGGGTGCAGTGGCTCACGCCTATAATCTCAGCACTTTGGAAGGCTGAGGTGAGAGGATTGCCTGAGCCTATGGGTTCAAGACCAGCCTGGGCAACTTGGCGAGACCTCATCTCTACAATAGATCAAAAAAGTAGCCAGGTATGGTGGCACATGCCTGTAGTTCCAGCTACTTGGAAGGCTGAAGCGGAAGGATTGCTTGAGCCCAGCAGGTTGAGGCTACGGTTGCCGTGAGCAGCGTGCCACTGCACTCCAGCCTGGGCGACAGAGTGAGACTCCAACTCAAAAAAAAAAAAAAAAAAGTGGACCTTGAACCTGTATTGTAATACTATAAGAAAAGGATCGACGGTGGTCGGAATCTATGGGGCGGGGACAGGGAGGGCAAGGGTGGTGGGATTAATGGTTGTCAATATCTGTCTGGGGATGGGGGGGGGACACCCCTTATCAACAAGGGTGCCTGAACGATGCATATTTGTATACCTAACCCTTAACTGTACCCCACAATTTTAAAATAAAAAATATGTTTAATAATAAAAAAAAAAGAAAGAAAAGAGAATTATTTTGGAAGCCAGACTGACTGAGTTTAAATCCTGGCTCTACCTCTTGCCAGCAGTGTGACCTCAGTTCTCTCATCTATAAAATGGGGCTAATAGCAATGCCTATCTCACAGAGTTGCTGAGAGGGTTGCATGTATTCACATATGGAAGGAAAACGCCCAATGCAGAATAAAGTACTCTAAATGTATCAGCTATAGTTATAACTACTATCATGAATGTACTCACTCAGATGGGTAAATTTCAATATATATATAAACCACATAACATTTATAAATGTAGTTAGGGACACATCTTTACACACAGCCTTACATTCCTCTGTCTCTTTCTCCATCTACACCCCAAATCTAGATGCCTTGGGCCCAATTCCCCTTCAGGGAAGGCAGACACTCAGGGACTGGGCTGCTGGTCACATCTGGAGATGACACAACTACATGCCGCTTAGCATAGCATCACAGAACTGGATCTTCAAGAAGATATACCAGAAAGGCTCCCGCAAAGACCCAATATCTTCTCCACCCCCACCCCACAAACCACAGGAAAACAGAAAGGAAAAAAGGAAAAGTCATCGTGCTTTAGCAGCTGTCTCACAGCTAATTATGGGAAAGAAAAACAGAAAGGTTATGTTCACGTCTGAGTAGAAAGCCAAGAATCGAACCTTGGAGCCAGTGCAAGAGCTGGAGTGAATGGTATGGCCAGTTTGAAAAGTGATACCCAGGCCACCCATGGCTGTCCTTGGCCAAACTGGTCCCCTGGGAAGCTCAGGGTGAAGTGAGAGGCTAGTCCTTCAGCCAGAAATTAAGACATGGACACCAGCTGGACGAACAGTTGTATTGGTTTCCACTAAGTCACCACATTTTGTTTTTTGATCACCTAAAATTAAGCTTCTGGGGGAGGGTAGAAGATAAAAACCATCACAAAGGTTCGCAGAGTCTATATTCTCCTTTCTTGGGGTCCAATGACATCGTCTCTGCTCTCTCCCTAGGAAGCCAGTAGTTTTTTGTTTCTACAGACAGCACTCCTGGGAAGGGAACAGAGAGTCAACTCAAATCAGTCCAGGATGTCCACTGCTACTTAATTGTTCTAGTATAAGTGTGCTAATGAGGGAGGTGAGAACTACCAACTGCCATGATATTTTTGGGTTATTTCATTCACCTGTTCTTCTCTTATTCCTCCTTGTCAGAGATAACAAGAACCAGTCAGGACTGGCAAATGACTTACAGTGTCTGAGACACTCCAGATGTCTCTCTGTTTACCACTCAACACGTTCTGCTTCCTTTGTGATGTGTAAGGTAGCTGATCCTATTCTAGAGTGTTCTGAGGTTCTACTTTTCCAGCCTGGTCCCCTACTCTCTACCCACCACTCTCTGCTGGTGGAAGCGAATCATTCCACAGATATTCAATGAGCATCGTCTGTGTGCCATGTACTGTTCTAGTTCTGGGAACACAACATTATGCAATAATCAACAAATACCCTGTCCTAACCGGCCTTATGTTCTAGAAGAGAAGATTAAATAAAACCCTGAAAAACCCAGAAAAAACACACAAATGAGGACAAAGTTGGATGATAATTATTGTGAAAAAAATAAGGCAGGTTGGTAACAGAAGCTGAAGCAGTTGCTAAGGTAGGGGGTCTTTGCCCACCATGTCTCCTCCTCTTTATTCCCTTCTTCTAGTAATACCCCTCACTCCCTGAAACAGGATTGGGCCAGTCACAGTATCCCTTGCTCCCTTGGTTCAGGAAGAGGACCCACACTGGAGCACAGCACATCCTTAGGAATTTTACACTTGTGGTCATGGGGAAGAATTTCCCTGCCTTTCTGTGCAAGGAGCTGGAAGCAGGTAATCCTGGGGGTGACCTTGGTCATATTCCCTGTTATGAGGGAATGCTTGCCTATAGGAGGAAGGAATTAATTTAAGGAGAAATAAGAAGAGATGAGAGTAAGAGATAGGAACAACCTAGACTATTGACTTTCTAGCTCTAGTACCTGAGATCTCTAGAGCCACCCTGCTCCGCACAGCTATCTCAACATTCTTGATAAATCCCCTCTGTTCAGCTTAAGAGTCACTACCTTTGGGAGAAGTTCTCTGACATGTAAAGGATTGGTAACAGGTCATTGCCACTATGCTTTCAGAGACCCTTTTGTATACAGAAACAGCAGCAACCTATGAGTATCTACTATGTGCCAGACTCGATGCCAAGGGCTCTACCTGTGTTTCTTAGATTATAGAACTTAACAAGCTGTACCTTCATTAATCATTTTTATGTACATTTCTCCCACTAGAAAAATGAATATACATTTTTCTGGCTAGTCGCCTTTGTGAAAGAAAAACTTTTTTTTTTTTTGAGAAAGCAAGATTTATTGAGAGGACAGAAAAACTCCCACAGTAGGAGGAGACCCGAGGGGGTTGCCCAGAAAGACTTTTAATTTCAAATTTATTCCAGCCTGTGTATATGCAGAAGAGATTACAGTTATCTTTCAATATCTTTTTTTTTTTAGAAAAAATAAAACCCACAATTTTTAGTTGAAATAAAGTCTACTTTTCCCAAGTCTTTTCTTGCAACTAGGTATGGGTGAGTGAACAAGTTCAAGTTAATGAGATGTAAGTAGGTGCGTGGTGTGGAACTTCCCAGAAGTGTGTTTAAAGGGAGGGCACAGGCCCATCCCCTCACTCTCCCTTTCTCTTAGCCTGAATGTAGACATGATGACTAAAGTCTGAGCAGACATCTTGAACTACCAGGTGAGAAGCCGTGAGTTGAGGATATTGGTGTAAAAAGACAGAAGGAGCTTGGGACCCTCTGTTGTGGGACAGAAACGGAACCCCACACCAGCCTGAACTACTCAGGTCCAGATCTTGTCTATATAATTTACAAATAAAATTCTATCTCATCTTAGTTGTTATTTTGAGTTTTTTTGCATTTCCCAGCAGAACCTAATCCTAACTATTAAATGAGATAATATATATTAATAGATGAACAAAGATTGCCAGGTACTTGGATAGACCACTGAAGTTTTAAGTCATTTACTCTCTAGATGGAGATAGGAGAGAGGATCATAGCTGGCCATTATAGGTAAGAGTAATGCTTTGTCGGGGATACTAACTACTCCGTCCTGTCCTGTGATGGTATCTACAGTCATTCAATAGGGCAGCAGTTGTTAATGACAGGTCACTTCAAGACAGTTGAAATAACTAACTGCATCAGTAGAAAGAGAAGCTAGAGGGGTGGAAGAAACCAATAGCGGCTCGGATTACAGAGGAGCTGGAGAAGGGTAAGACATGTCAATAACAGGAATAAATCAAATTCCAGCAGAATCCATCAGGGAACTGTCAGGTAGCACTTTTAAAGAGTTTGAAAAAGATGTTCCATTATTATCATTAACATCCCAACTTAATAGAAAACAATAAATGTTTATTATTTTCTATCAAACTTACCTTTGTCGCTTCTCTAAGAATAAAGTGAGATGAAAAATTAAAGGACAATTAAGAGCTGAGACTCAGAAACAATGCATTGTGCTTAACTGTGTGGGTGTGTTTATTTCATTTCTGAAGGAATTCAGCTGAAAGGACTTTGTTTATGTGAGTTCTGACCCATATGAAAGCTTTGTCCATTTATAAATACATGAGCCAGACTGGCTCTCGGCAAATGGGAAGAACTATTAGGACTATTCACTTTAACTTAGGGAAAGGAAAATAAATTATTAGAAAGTTGGAACAAATTCTTGCTTTCAGCATAAAAAGAAAAATTGTAAAGTACTATGTGTCTCTCAGTGCGGCTCATGAGTTCATTTGTTTTGCAGGGTAGAGAAATTAAGAAGAGCAAGACCTCAATTATTTGTGCTCTAAAATGGACCTTATCCAAAATATATGCATGCTGATTGCAAATCATCCTTATCCCTTCACTAAGGAGGCTTCTTCTGGGTCATACTATATCCCAGCACTTTGTACGAGTTATGTATATTGCTGAACCTTAAAAAGGAACACTCAGGCCGGGTGTGGTAGCTTATGCCTGTAATCCTGGCTCTTTTGGAGGCCGGAGCAAGAGGACTACCTGAACCCACAGGTTTGAGACCAGCCTGGGCAACACGGCGAGACCTTGTCTCTACAATACATTTAAAAAATTAGTTGGGCATGGTGGTGCGTGCCTGTGGTTCCAGTTACTTGGAAAGCTAAAGTGGAGGGATCACTTAAGCCCAGCAGGCTGAAGCTGCGGTGGCTGTGAGTGTGCCATTGCACTCCAGCCTGGGCAGCAGAATGAGACTCTGACTCAAAGGAAAAAAAAAAAAAAGGGGAACACTCAAGCAGGTACATACAAAACATTCCACTGTTTCTTTGACAAATTCTTACCTTAGGTCAGCTTTCCCTATAGTCAAATAAATGAACCAAGCTTTTAATAATGTACAAAATGTTTTCCGAGTTTCCAGGTCATTCAAATACAGTGGCCAGAAAATGCACGTATCAGAAAAGAATGCTTCTAATTTATCAGAGCTTGTCCAGGGGGATGCCAAGAATTTGGCTCACACCAGCGCACCCACACTAAGGCCCTGACGGGAAACACAGTGACCTTTAGGACGAAAGTGCGGAGCGAGTCTTCACTTTCAGATAATACTGCATTGTTTAATGTAAGCGTTATTCCCCAGGAAAACAGCCTTGAGCTCCTGGGCATACAAAGCCATACACTGAAAGATTTGAATTTGCTCTTTTGAAATTAAAGTTGAGCTCAGAACTCCCATTCTCCAAGGGGTATAAAAGTTCAGGTAGGCGTGAGAGGCATGAGGCAAAGATGCCATTGGGAAGAGAAGTGGTCATTTCCTTGAGTGCCTGGCATCTTTGGCCTGTACTGTTCCACAACCCAGTCCTCTAATAATCTTAAAAACAAGCAAATGTGCGGCTTTCCCACCCTGTCTAACCCTCATAGGATAAAGAAGAAAAGCCAAATTACCTTTCTCATCTGAGCCAACAATCCTTCAAACTCCTTCAAGTTCAGTGTAGTTCCACTGTAGGACGTACAGCTATTTGCTGCTTTTCCCAGCCAGTAAATGGTAACTAATACCTGTGGAACAATACAAGGCACAAGAGCAGAAGAATTTTCCCTCAAGAATGACGTCTAAACTAAAGAATCAATAACGTTCCCCTAACCGGAAGGCAGGAAGGAAAGAACTGACTTACACTGATTTCCAAAAACCATCACCCATGAGGTATCCATTAAATGTAAAATCATTTTAATAAGAACCCAATGCCATATCAGTCAACACAAACATGATTCAGTAGTTAAAATAAGAGTCCAGTTTGAGGAAAAATTGGGTTGTGAGAAAGTAATCACTAAGTCGGCAAGAAGGAAAATACATCCTCCAAAATCATTTTCACCTAATGAAGTTTCCACAATTAGGCAGCAAAATTTTTCTGAAACCCTTTGGAGTCTTTACCCAAACAAGCAATGAAAGAGACTGCCAATTCTTTTTGAGAGAGGTGCTTTTAAAGACATTTCTACTTATGGGCACAGAGGTTCTGCTGAGACCAATGGCAAAAATCCCAAAGGAGTGACAAAGGTTAATTAGTGGTTCCCAGCACAAGATCAACAAATATATCTAATTAAAGTCAGAAGAAAGCAATGTAACAAAGACTGTGATCTGTAAGTACCTAGCTTTGGGGTAATAGTTAGAGTACCATAAGTCTGAGATGGGAAATTATTTAGCCTTGACAAGTTTGCTACCAATTAAACACTCTGGATGTTTCAAATGTCTATGAATATTGAATGATTTGACACTACAGTCCTAATAATTTTATTCTGTCTTTCCAAAGAAACTGTCCACAGAAACAAATGCTCTTTCCATTGCCTTCCCATAAAACCCAGCAGGCATCAGCTGAAGATGAGGTTCTTAAAGTTGAATTGTAGAGATCTTAAGCCTATGTAAGAGTGAAGACTATTACTTTTACTTTATTTTCACATTCTGTCTTATGCTCCAAACAGGCTGGGAAGAACTTATTGTACCTCCTTCCACTTAGTAGGCCAGAAAATGCTTTGGATAACATGACATAGTTCTCTAGATTCAGCTGGCAACAGGCCCAAAATGTGGTTCTGTACATCGATGCTAGGATGCAATTCCATTTTCTACCTCCATGGGAAAATTTTTACTTTATGAATCCTTCAAAACTTCCAGAACATCTTGTTTTTAGCTGATTGATTACAAATAAATTTCCAGAGGATAGTTGATTCCAAATGTCAGGACCATACAGTAAAGAATGAGTGCTGAGAGTATTAGACTGTCTTGAAAGGTATAACAGGAGAATGGAAAATGGACGGTGTTGTGTTTTAGATTAAGGGTTTTCTGACTTGTTTAAAACTGTGTGTATGATGAAAGATGGAGTATACCTTTAGTTTCATAGGGGAAGAAAAAGAAAATAAGAATGAGATTGTCAGACAAATACAATAGCACCTGGGAAATGTAACAAAAGAGGTTAAGCCAATTTTAAAATTTAGGTACAGAAGGTCACCCCTTACATTCCTCAATTTAAATTTAAGATAAAAGAGCCCTAACATACTCACCTTTTGAAAATAAGCTCTACCTACAGAAAGTTGATTTGGGGAGGTACTAATGAAAACACAAAAGATTTCTGGGAGAATAAAATACACAAAGTATAGGCCTATACAGTCAACTCTATCCAGATTGTGCTGCTCTTTCTGTAAAGCACTTTGCCCAACTGCTTAATTTAATCTTCCATCTGTGCCTACAAATGGGAAGGTGCTAACATTAGTGTTGAGACTGATCATCTTGTGTTTAAGAAACCGAATCACAAGCAGAATACATGCTCTCCTTTGTCTATGGATGTATCGAGCACTTATCTAATTAAAGAGAACCCCCTGCACACAATCTACTACTTTTATTTTTATTACAGTCATTAATTATTCTATCAGATACACACATACTCTTTTCTAAGAAAGACCCTTTCAAGCAAGGCATATGAGAAGCATTGAACTTAGCTAAACTTTATACTTGAACCATTCAAGTCAGAAGGATACAAGTTTGGAAAATGAAGTTAAAACACTTACATTTTTCAGCTTCCTACTATAGTCAAGGCTCCTAGTCAAGGAAAGGGAAAAGAAAATATGGTCAGAATAGCAGTTTCTACATTGTGATCTTTCCTTAGACACCTCTAAGATGTACTTGACGCTAACAAGTATGATAAAATCAGAAGAACACATTAGTCTTTCAAAGCCTATGACTGTTGATTTCAGGCATTGAATAAGATAATTTAGAAAATAATATCTCATCAACAAGGGTACATGTATAATTAATGTTTGTATACCTAACCCTGAATTGTACCTAACATCTTTATAATAATAATAAAAAAAGAAAACAAAATATAGAAGGACAGGTGGGATTAATGTTCCATAGTACTGTGAAAAGATGAATGCTTTGTCATATCTGGACAATGAAAAATTCTGTTTTAAATTGGGACTGTTTAGATTTGGATTCTCAAAGTTTAACCATTAAAGACTCTGTCTTTTTTGAGTTGGAGTCTCACTCTGTTGCCCAGACTGGAGTGCAGTGGCCGCTCCCGGCCACCGCAGCCTTGACCTGCTGGGTTCTGGCGATCCTTCCACCTCAGCCTTCCAAGTAGCTGGAACTACAGGTGTGCGCTACCACGCCCAGCTAATTTTTGATTTATTGTAGAGATGAGGTCTCGCCAAGTTGCCCAGGTGGGTCTCGAGCCCGCGGGCTCAGGCAATCCACTCACCTCAGCCTCCCAAAGGCACGGGATTACAGGCTGAGCCACTGAGCCCGGCTAAAGACTCTGTCTTGATTATGAATCACGCCAAGTTGAAATCTGATGGCACTTCCAAAATCTTCATGCAAATACTTTTTAAAAAGGTCTGAAACTAATTACACAGACCTGAAAACATGTATACAAAAAGCAATACTATCCAGATATTTTATTCTTTTCTCCTCTGGACATAAATTAGCATCAGGAATTAGCTGTAAGCAGGAAAGTATGCATGTGATGTTCAAATATACACACACACATATTCTCAAATGTACACAAATGTTTAATCTCAAACTATACACAAAAAAGCTCCTTGATAATACCTTCTAAATATCCATATAGTGAAATATAAAAATTTCCCCAACACTAATTTAAAAGTTTTTTTTAACATTTCAACAAATAAAACAAGAACCCCCCCCCAGACACTGAGTTTCTTTTTCCGACAGTAGCTTCAGTGAGGAGGAAATATAAATCCATCATATAAAGTAGTCAAGAATTCCTTCAAGTATTTAGACCCAGATTGCTTCATTGTAGTGCATTCTGACCTATTCTGAATAGATGGACAATTTTCAGTCACTTGAGATTTGAAGGAACAGAAAACAATGGAGTATGTATAGAGATAAGTCCATTAATAGGGATTTAGAATGAAACAAACATTGGTCCAATGTGGATTTTAAAATGTTTCCATGTTTTTGCTTTTAATACAAAAAAAATAGTATGTCATTATTTCCTTAGATATCTGCTAGGACTTTTTAAAAAAATTCAACAAAGAATCCAGATTTTAAAATCTATAAATGGGCTGGGAGTGGTGGCTCAAGCCTGTAATCCCAGCACTTTGGGAGGCCGAGGTGAGAGGATTGCCTAAACCCAGGGGTTTGAGACCGGTCTGGGCAACTTGGTGAGATCTCGTCTCTACAAAATTAGATAGTGCGCACCTGTAGTTCCGGCTACTTGGAAGGCTGAGGTGGAAGGATCACCTGAGCCCAACAGATAGATGCTGGGGTGGCTGTGAGCATGCCACTGTACTCCAGCCTGGGCAACAGAGTGAAACCCTGACTCAAAAAAAAAAAAGAAAGAAAGAAAATAATAAAAAATCTATAAATGACTTGAAATGTTTATAATACATAAGTGAAGAATAGAGAACATGGCCGGGATTCGTGGCTCAGCCTGTAATCCCAGCACTTTGGGAGGCTGAGGAGAGTGAATTGCCTGAGCCCGCAGGTTTCAGACCAGCACAGGCAACTTGGTGAGACTTCGTCTTTATAATAAAAATAAAAAATTAGCCAGGTATGGTAGCACACACCTGTAGTTCCGGCTACTTTGAAGGCTGAAGTGAAAGGATCGCCGAGTCCAGCAGGTTGACACTGGGGTGGCCATGAGTGTTCCACTGCACTCCAGCCTGGGTGACAGAGTGACACTCTGACTCAAAAAAAAAAAAGAAAAAGAGCCAGGCTCAGTGGCTCAGCCTGTAATCCTGCACCTTCGGGAGGCTGAGGTGAGTGGATTGCCTGTGCCCGCGGGTTCAAGACCCGCCTGGGCAGCGAGACCTCATCTCTACAATAAATCAAAAAATCAGCCGGGCGTGGTAGCACATGCCTATAATTCCGGTTACTTGGAAGGCTGAGGCGAAAGTATCGCCAAAGCCCAGCAGGTTGAGGCTGCGGTGGCCGGGAGCAGCCACTGCACTCCAGTCTGGGTGACAGAGAGAAACTCCAACTCGAAAAAACAAACAAAACAAAACAAAACAAACAAAAAAGAATACAGAACATAAAACTTTTTCTGCACTGAGAATAAAAGTTTACAGACTAAAATTGTGACCTAGTGCTAAAAATTTACGCTCGGTACATTGTAGGAGCTCACAAAATATTTGTTGAATGACTTCCACATAATAGTCAGTTATGTGAAAATGCCTCCGAACCCGCGGTACTCGCCTGGGCAAATTGGCAAGACCTTATCTCTACAATAAATCAAAAATTAGCTGGGCGTGGTAGCGTGTGCCTGTAATTCCAGCTACCTGGAAGGCTGAGGCAGAAGGATCGCCAGAGGCCAGCAGGTTGAGGCTGCAGTGGCTGGGAGCATGCCACTACACTCCAGTCTGGGTGACAGAGTGAGACTTCAACTCAAAAAAAAAAGAAAAAGAAAAAGAAAATGCTTCCACATTTCACAGAGACACTCGGGAGAACCATGAAGCCTTCCCACATTTTTGTTCAATTGCCTTGATTCCCCAGAATGATGCTAGCTGCCTGCTTTCCAGATTATGTTTCCAGTTCCCATCAAGGTTGTCTGGCATCCATTACAGGTAGAATTCACTAAATTACACACACGGTAAGCATTCACTGGCTTTCCTCTTTTTTTTTTTTTTTTTGGTCTACTCAAGTTACTTCTCAAAAAAAAAGTTGGGCAGGCTCGGTGGCTCAGCCTGTAATCCCAGCGCTTTGGGAGGCCAAGGTGAGTGGATTGCCTGAGCCCGCGGGTTTGAGACCTGCTTGGGCCACTTGGCGAGACCTCATCTCTACAATAAATCAAAAATTAGCCGGGCGTGGTAGCAAACACCTGTAGTTCCAGCTATTTGGAAGGCTGAGGCGGAAGGATTGCCGGAGCCCAGCAGGTCGAGGCTGCGGTGGCAGGGAGCGGCCACTGCATTCCAGCCTGAGTGACAGAGTGAGACTCCAACTCAAAAAAAAAAAGTTAAGAAAAAGGCCTATAATGAAAGCTAAACTAAAGAGTATTTTTTAATTAATTGTTTTATTTTAGATTCGGAGGTACACATGCATATTCGCTACATGAACAAATTGTGTTGTGGTGGGGGTTGGTTCTCAGGTGACACAATCCCCAGATAGTGAATATTGTGCCCCATAGGGAGTTTCTGAACCTTAGTCTCCTTCCCCTCCCCACTTATTAGCATCCCCCAGTGTATTATTTTCATCTTTGTGACCATTTAAGCTTCCACATACGAGATGAGTGAGAGCATGTGGGGTTTGTTTTTCTGTTTCTGAGTCAATGTACACCATGGAATACTACACAGCCATAAAAAGAAAAATAAAATCATGTCCTTTGCAGCAACATGGATGGGACTAAGGAGTATTTTTTTCTCCTTTCCTGCCAGGAGTATTTTTAAAAAGACAATTTCAGTGCCAGATGCAGTGGCTCACGCTTATAATCCCAGCACTTTGGGAGGCTGTGGTGGGAGGATTGCTTAAGCACAGGAGTTTGAGACTAGCCTGGGAAACACAGTGAGACCTCATTTCTACAAAAACATCAAAAAATTAGCTGGGTGTGGTGGTGTGAGCCTGTAGTCCTGGCTACTTGGGAAGCTGAGGCAGAAGGAGCTCTTGAGTCCAGGAGGTCGAGGCTGTGGCGAACTGTGATCATGCCACTGCACTCCAGCCTGGGCAACAGAGTGATATTCTAACTCCAAAAAAAGACATTTTCAGAAAAGCGTCAGATATCCTGTGCGGATGCACCCTGCATCCACCCTTGCTGCTTTCGCCACTCATGCTGCAATGGGGTGCTGTCTATGTCTGCTGTTGCCTTGCTTACCTCTCCAAGAGGAGAACAGTGAAATTCAGTAGCTCAACTTTAGTTAACAGCATCTGCGTATTTTCCAAATGCTCTCTGGACAGCGCCAAGTTAAACTAGTGTCACTTCCTGAAAAGCTGCGAAGTCCTTAGTTCTTTCCCTACCCGACTCCTTACTAGAACTGGAAACAACTTTCTTTCTTTTTCTTTTTTTTTTTTCTTTTTGAGTTGGAGTCTCACTCGGTCGCCCAGACTGGAGTGCAGTGGCCGCTTCCGGCCACCGCAGCCTCGCCTCCTGGGCTCCAGCAATCCTTCCGCGTCAGCCTTCCGAGTAGCTGGAATTACAGGCATGTGCTACCACGCCCGGCTGATTTTTTGATTTATTGTAGAGATGAGGTCTCGCCAAGCTGCCCAGGCGGCTCTCGAACCCACGGGCTCAGGCAATCCACTCACCTCAGCCTCCCAAAGGCGCGGGATTACAGGCTGAGCCACTGAGCCCGACTGGAAACAACTTTCTAAGTGCCATAAATAAATTCAGGGCATAATGTTTAATATACAAATCCTTATGTTCTTCTAAATACTCATACAGTTAAATGATTTTTCTCCATCACGATTCCAAGTCAATATCCTGTCCAGTTTGGGGACTGTCCTATGCTCTACCTTCATCCCTGCTCAATGCCCGTCAACCACATTGGTTACTTTTTCTTTCAAATGTGAAGCTTGGTCCTCTTTCCCAGCCTCTGCCCTAAATGCCCTCAGAGATCTTCACCTGGCCAGTTCTTATTTCCCATTTGTGTGTCAGCCCTCCACCCTCAGCTGAAGTGCTATCGCTTCAGAGAGGTCACCCTTGGCTACCACAAGAGGAGCCACAATCTTTCACATCTCTCTGTTTTATTCTCTTCTCAGCACTTTCTACTCCCTGTAACTATCTTCTTTATTTATTTGCTCCTCATTTCTTAACACTGAAATGCCAATTCCTCATGAGCAGAAGACTTGTCTTGCTCATTCCCTTTCTCTAGCGATGAAAAGTATCTGCCACATAGGAACTGCCCAGCAAATGTTTGTTGTATGAATGAATGAATCAACGAGAAACAGGATAGAAAAGGGGAATGGGATAGAAAAGTATTGCCTAAAGAAACTAACAGTGCTCAAGGGAAGAAAAACCTCATAAAGGAAGAAAATGAGGAGGACAAATGCTGAAGGGGAGATAGAAAGACAGGATAAAGAAGGAAGGGAAGGCAGAGGGAAGAAAAGGAGACAGAGGAAAGAAGAAGGAAAATCCACAAGAACAGGAAAAGAGGGAGGTGGTGCAGTAATTAGGAAGGCACTGTGTCCATGTGTCACCTGCCTAAGTGACTTTTTCCCCTTTAGCTGGCTTCCTGTAACTTTGAATTATAGGCTCTTTCTTTAGAAATAGGTTGTCCCATCTTGCCAGTTCTGCACTGAGCAAGATTTACCTACAGCCATACCTGCGAAAACATTCTGTCCAATTTCATTTTGTAGAAGAAGGAACAGGGTCTAAGGAACAAGGAACTTAACCAGAATCATAGATCTATGGAGTAACAGACCCAAGGCCAGACCCCCGACTTCCTGATGCCCAGTTTTTTGTAGAAAAGTCATCAAGGTCTACGTGTTCCGAATTTCTAAAACTAATCCATCCCAAAATTCTCCCAAAATTTTCCCTAATATATTGATTTTAAATGGCTTTAAAAAACAACAACAAGCCGGACTCGGTGGCTCAGCCTGTAATCCCGTGCCTTTGGGAGGCTGAGGTAAGTGGATTGCCTGAGCCCGCGGGTTCGAGACCCGCCTGGGCAGCGAGACCTCATCTCTACAATAAATCAAAAAATCAGACGGGCACGGTAGCGCATGCCTGTAATTCCGGCTACTTGGAAGGCTGAGGCGGAAGGATCGCCGGAGCCCAGTGGGTCGAGGCGCAGTGGCCGGAAGCGGCCACTGCACTCCAGTTTGGGCGACCGAGTAAGACTCCAACTCAAAAAAAAAACAAAAAAAGAATCCTGGCCAGGCACGGTAGCTCATGACTGTAATCCCAGCACTTTGGGAGGCCAGGGTGGGAGGATTGCTTGAGCCCAGGAGTTTGAGACCTGGGCAACATAGCGAGACCTTGTCTCTACAAAAAAATAAAATAATTAGCTGGGTGTCGAGGCACTCTCCTACTTTCAGCTACTTGGGAGGCTGTGAAGGGAAGATCACCTAAGCCTAGGAGGTCAAGGCTGCTATAAGCCATGATCATGCCACTGCACTCCAGCCTGGGAGACAGAGTGAGACCCCAACTTAAAAAAAAAAAAAAAGAATGCAGCTGCAGACACTATCAAAGTGAACTTTCCTTCACCCTCCAAGCAATGTGTGTGTGTGACTAATTATTACCTACAACATTGCACATTTGTTATCCTTTCTGGTCTCTTGCCACCCAGGTGAAGCTATGAATGTGAGATGAGGCAGAACCTAAAACAATTTCCTAAAATGAGCAGCGATATATAGAGGATGGATTTAGGTACAGCCATAAAGGAGCATGTGATGACTAAGATGAGGTTTATAGTTGTTCCCATATTCAAATATCCTAATTTTATGCTGTTATTTTTTCGCTTAACTAAAATTTTTCCATAAGCAATATTAGAGAGTGGCACACTGACAACAGAGAAGTAATTTTAGATCATAAATCATGGCCGACTCTCCCTTATTTCTGGACATGAATCATAAAATCCAATATAAGCCCCAAACCTTATTTTATCCAGTGGTTTCCTTTTTTTCCTATTATTCCTCATTATTTTTAAAAAAATCAACATCAGCAAATAGTATAAAATTAACAGCTCTGAATTTTGGCTTCTCTCCCTTTTCTGTTCTTCCATGACTCCAAAAACAATCAAAAGAAGGAAAGACATAGTCTACAGTCCTTATTTATGTAAGTAGGCTTATTACTAAGGCATATCCATGTCAAACATTGTTTTGTCTAAAGTAGAAAATGTTTCATATGAAATCAGTAGGGTCTAGAAAACTCCTAAAATGCAGGAAAGTTTTCTCTGCCATCTCATACCCTGGTCACAAGCTATCTCCTTTTTTCTTTTTCCTTTTTTTTTTGAGTCGGAATCTCACTGTGTCTCTCAGGCTCTAGTGCAGTGGCATGCTCACAGCTGCTACAGCCTCGACCTGATGGGCTCAGGTTATCCTTCCGCCTCAGTCTTCTAAGTGGCTGGAAACATGGGTGCCACCATTCTGGTAATTTTTTTATTTATTATAGAAACAAGATTCTGCCAAGTTGCCTGGGCTGGTCTCGAACCTCTGGGCTTAGGCAATCCTATTGCCTCGGCCTCCCAGCATGCTGGGATTACAGGCATGAGCCACCATGTCTGGCACAAGCTATTTCTTTACACAAAATCCATTGCCTTTTCTTTTACTGTGCTCCATTCTGCTCCAAGTATTCTTTGGCCCCAAAATAGGATCACTAAGTAGATACAGTCTAAGTGCCAATGATCCATCTTCAAAGAACTTGATCACTGACACATATGAGGAAAGAGTTACAAATGTAAATGAAGAAGAGATTTCTCCATAATCTAATACCTGCATAGCAAACAGAGTTCAGATCCATTTACCTAGTTTGTAGTCTTCCAAGAGTCTATTCAAACGCCCAATTGGAGCCAAGAAAAGATTTTTGTTCAACACACACAAATCCTGGGCTATTTCTCTCTTGCCTCTCTGTTAAACTTTTCTTAATACTTTTCTCCTTCTCTTCAAAATTCTAACTCTATATGCATAATTTTTGCACTTGAAAAAATTGTGTTTGATCAGAGTGAAAACTATACACAGAGGGAAGGCACAATGTGAGCTATTTTGGAAGCTTGATTTTTATTTTATTAG
Organism: Cephalopachus bancanus; assembly: GCA_027257055.1. NCBI lineage: Eukaryota > Metazoa > Chordata > Mammalia > Primates > Tarsiidae > Cephalopachus > Cephalopachus bancanus. The sequence continues at coordinate 1,489,425 of JAPVLO010000301.1, read as the reverse complement.
GAATAATCAATTCTCTGTCTCTCTTTTTTTTTTTTTTTTTTTTTTTTTGAGTCGGAGTCTCACTCTGTCGCCCAGACTAGAGTGCAGTGGCACATTCCCAGCCACTGCAGCCTCAACCTGCTGGACTCCGGCGATCCTTCCACCTCAGCCTTCCAAGTAGCTGGAACTACAGGCACGCGCTACCACGCCCAGCTAATTTTTTGATTTATTGTAGAGATGAGGTCTCACCAAGTTGCCCAGGCGTGTCTCGAACCCGCGGGCTCAGGCAATCCACTCACCTCAGCCTCCCAAAGCATGGGATTACAGGCTGAGCCACCGAGCCCGGCTGAATTTTTTTGATTTATTGTAGAGATGAGGTCTCGCCAAGTTGCCCAGGTGGGTCTCGAACCTGCGGGCTCAGGCAATTCACTCACCTCGGCCTCCCAAACGCAGGATTACAGGCTGAGCCACCGAGCCCGGCCAATTCTCTGCCTCTTAGAACTTACAGCATCATCACAAAATTGCAAATCAAACCATGAAAGAGGTTCCCTTGAACCTAAATCACACATTACTTACTTGACTGTTACTCTGTTGGCTGTATCCTGGAGGTCACTCGGGTCAAAAAGTTGAGATTCTTTAAGGCCGAGCTCTTTACAACCTCTCAAGAATAAGATAATGTTGTCCTGGAAGGAAGAAAAGAAATCCAAGTTTATATTTTCTTCGATTATCTTTATGAACCAGCTCCTCGCCTTAATGGTCCAAATTACTATGGAGATGCCAGTCATCAAGGAAGGTAGGGTCAGGTTTAAGTCAGGGCTTGTTGCATTAAAAAAGAAAATACTTTGTTAGGAAATGCCAGAGTAAACAGACACTTCAAACTTTCAAACCCACAGTTATACCAAATTCATTTTTTCCCATTTAGTTTGACACTTTTATATAAAACTGCAAGTAAAATGTAATTGAAAAGAAAAGCAGAGCATCGTTTGTGGGAATAGTGCTCAAAAAATAGGTATTTCTATAGCTCCAGAATTTTTTTGTCCATGGCTTGCTGCCTAGAATCTGGTTCAAACTGAAATGTTTTTTACTTTTTTTTTTTTTTTTTGACTCAAAATCTCCTTCTGTTGCCCAGGCTGGAGTGTAGCACGCACATGGCTACTGCAGCCTTGAACTGCCGGACTCAGGCAATCCTTCTGCCTCAGATTTCCAAGTAGCTGGAACTACAGGCATGTGTCACCACGCCCAGCTAATTTTTTTTTTGTTGTTTGATTTGTTGTAGTGACAAGGTCTCGCCAAGTTGCCCAGGCTGGTCTTGAACCCCTGGCTCAGGCAATCTTCTCTCCTTGGCCTCCCAAAATGTTGGGATAACCATGCTCTGCCAAACTGATATGTTTTTAAAAATAAGTTTTACTTTCCAAGAGGTTTTCTCATCTTCAGCAAGTTTTTCTTGTTAATTCATCTTCTAGAATATTTCCTTTTTGTATTTTGCATCCTTTATGGGTTTTAACTGATGATAACATTTTGTGGACTATAAATTGATTAAATAAAAAAAATCTAGGCTTAATGGGAGGAGAAAAAAGGGGGGCAGGAAAAAGTTTTTGAAAGTAATATAAAAGACCATTCTCAAAATGAAATTTTCTCCAGCAGGTACTGATCACTTTGAACCGGCAGGCACCATTGACAATTAAGGAGGGTTCTGGTCTTCATCTGTTGTGAGCACACATGGTTACGAAAGGGATTGCAAATTGCGGGGTATCCTCTTGGAACTCCAGCATATTAGCTAAGAGTTTTATCGGTTATAAGCCTCTCATTGTGCTCTTCCTAAAATACTCTGGAGGTGTTAACTGACCCCATGGGAATCCATCTTCTGAATGCTGTAAGAAAGATACACAACAATCTGAAATACTAATGGTGATTGCTGGATCATCTGTTCACCCAAGTGCAATTCAACAAAGTGAACAGAAAAGATAATATTTCCCAGTTACCCAGTGTATAGGTAGGATTCTAAGTTCACTCCCAAGAATCCAGTCCCCTGAGGTGCACACCTCATATAATTTTCTGTCCTTCATCGCAAGTGGAAGTTGTGAATATGATGGGACATCACTCTGTGGTTGTGTCACTAACCACTAACCACTTGGCTTGGAGTTAACAGAAAGATTATCTAGTTGAGCCTGACTTAATCAGGGTTGCTTTTAGAAGAAAGGTGAAGTCTGAATTCCTGCTGTCCATGAGTTCGAGGAGAGGAATTCTGTTAACAGCCCATGAGCTTAAAAGAAGCTCAGGATGCCCAGGTAGGCTCTCAGCCCTACCAGCACCTTGATCTCAAACCCCTGAGATCCTGAGCTAAGACTTCTGATACACAGATGTGAGATCAACAATGGGTGTTATTTTACGATGCTAGGTTTATGGTCAAGTTTAATGCAGTAATAAAAAAATTAATACACCCACACTCAAAACAACAAGAACAATAGTAACAAGTAGCTAATCTTTCTCTGGCCCTTATTATTCACCATGTGTTTCTTCCAAGAACTTTATATATATAAACTCATTTGATTCCTGTACGACCTTATGGGCGATTTTTTACAGGTGAAAGATATAAGGCACAGAATAATTAAACTGTCCCAAATCACACAGCCCACAAAGGATGGAGGTGCCGAACGACATGGTATACATGAGAAAGCCAAGCATAAAATCTGGGGTGGGCGCCAAAGGAAGATGAGGTTATGCAGGTGGGAGCTGATCATGGAGAGCCTTGAAGTCTGTGGAAGGCAGAGTGCAGGATGTCACAGGAAGGGCTGTATCTAGAAGTGAGAGCCCAGGTCTGTGGTGGAAGGAGACTGCTGGGGGTGGAGCCCAGGAGGAGGAAGACAGTGCAAAGGAAGGATTGATAAGAAACCTGGCATGGAGGCCAAGGAAGGGAGGCTACAATCTCACTCCCCCCACCACTAAGGGTGACTTCATCCCAGAATGTGTTGGCCCTGGTCTTTTCCTTAAATTTATTTTTTTTTATTTTTATAGAGGTGGGGTCTCGCTATGTTACCTAAGCTGGTTTCAAACTCCTGAGCTCAAACAATCTTCCTGTAATCTTCCTGTAATGCTGGGATTACAGGTGTGAGCCACTGCACCTGCCTACCCTGGTGTTTTTCAGCAGATGAGAGGTACCATCATTCCCAAGACCTCTGTAGGCTGGCAATGAGCTGGTCATACCAAGTCTGAAATCACCCACACCCCCTCTAGTCTCTCTTTCAGTTACTTTCCACATTTCAAAATTATCAAATTTGGGAATTCCTTCCCACCCACTGAGTGCTACGGTTTTCCACTTTCTCAGCAATATATTTCCACTGATTAACTTTATCTGAGGAAAGAAAGAAAAAAGAAGCAAGGAAAGAAGAAGGGGGGTGACACTGAGTCCTTTTTAAAGGACCCAGATTTTCTACTTGTACATTGATCATCCTGTTATGAAATTTAAATAAAACATCTTTCCTTCTTAAAAAGGTATTTTGTCCCAGTATTTCAGTTTTCTGATATACATTGCTTTTGGTTCATTTTCAATTCTTTTTCTTCTCCAGTTACTTTTATCACACAAACATATCCATGTATCATTGAACTTAGTTCTGCCAATCATGTCAGTCCTACTTGCTTCCAGATCTAACCCCTAGTCTTACAAAATTTGTCTTTACCAGTACTCAGACCTCCACACATCCCTTCCCAGATGCAGCAAAATCAAGAGGCCCTTCTCTCTGCAACTTTGCTTTTCTTTTTACCAGTGGAAGAAGCTGTTGCAACATGACAAGCATGTGTGGGTGTTCATTTGATACATTTACTTGTAAATGATTGATTATAAAAATGAGATAAAAGTAGAAGGAATAAAAGTCACCTAATTTATGATTATTAGCATCTTTATGCACACATATTGTGATAAAAAGCATATGATATGGTACTGCTGAAAGCTGGAAAAAATATTTTGCTAATATGAGGCTCAAAGCTCACTGATAAATTCTTTTTTAAAAAGGTTTGAAAGGTTTTTATTTACTATTCTATTTTTTTTTTTTTTTGAGTTGGAGTCTCACTCTGTCGCCCAGACTGGAGTGCAGTGGCCGCTCCCGGCCACCGCAGCCTCGACCCACTGGGCTCCGGTGATCCTTCCGCCTCAGCCTTCCAAGTAGCTGGAATTACAGGCACGCGTTACCACGCCCAGCTGATTTTTGGATTTATTGTAGAGATGAGGTCTCGCTGCCCAGGCGGGTCTCGAACCCGCGGGCTCAGGCAATCCACTCACCTCAGCCTCCCAAAGGCGCGGGATTACAGGCTGAGCCACCGAGCCCGGCTTATTTACTATTCTTAAGTCAAGAAAGTAGGTTAAAGATTGGTAAAGGATTCAGATATCAGAAGACCATTACAGCAAATTATGTTCAGCATTTTATAATATAAACTAAACACTTGTAGCTTACATATAACAAGTATTTGCCATGTTCCTGGTCTGTTTTAAGCATATTTTGTTCTCAAAACAACCACAAGCAGCAGGCACTGTCAATGGAAGGTTATGTACCATACGCCGTCACCCAGCTAAGTCTGCCTCCAATTAACTCCAACCAGCAGAAGGCAATCAGGGTTCTCCTGATGTGAAAAATCTAAGTCTGAAAAGTGGCAATTCCTTTTCCAAGTTTCCAGGTACCTTATTCTTATTCAACCTTCCTGAAATTTCCATTTTAATTTTTTTTCTTGTCTTTTTCTCTATGGGTTTCTCCTTCCTGTCTGCCTCCCAACAGCACAAATACACACATACATGCACCTTCTTTGATTATTTGGCTCCAAGACTTAAAAAGCACCACTAATTCTAGCCCTTGAAGGATCTCGAAGACACCAAATTCATAAAAGGGTGTATCCCTCACTTGCAATTCTACGTTTCAGGAACAGCAAACAAACCCTTAAACTATTCAATGAGGCAACTCCCAACCAGACAGTGACCAGTACAGATGTCCATGTGAGTCTTTTTTGATTGACCTGGAAGCTCTGAGTGTTTCCTGCCCAGAGGAAAGCAAAGAATGGGTGCTGGTGCTCTCTAGGAATCATCTGAGTTCACAATAAAGGACAAGACGTGCGACAAGCATGGTCCCACAGGAGGTATATGATTGTGGCATCCCAGATTCTCAAGAAGGTGCTCTTCCTATATACATGCCAGACGCACACACCCACCCTCAAGTGCCATGCTATATTCGACACACAGCCTGCAAACACAAAAGCTTTGTGTTGCCAGCCAGTCCAAACAATTTGGGCTGGAAGATTTAAATAACTGGAGGTCTGTTTCCAGCTCTTTGCTACAACCTAATGATGCTGGAAGGGAGCCAGGCCCCAGGCAGGAGAAAAGCCAGAAGGAAGAGCTACCCGGCCAAGAGCTGACAAGGGTAACCACCGGAGCAAACGAGAAGGACTGTGCCTTTAATTACATAGAATGCATCCTGCGAATTCTCATTTGCCGTGCTCTTCACACCAGGATTTTTCCACATTTGCAATTTCAAGTAAAACCCACATCTTAGTGCAATTTCAAGCAAACAGTGTGTCTCAATCTTAAGGGAGAAGAAGTGGGAGCCATGGCTTTACTACAATGGCTATTATATTTAGCTTTTACTAACATAGAGCCGACAAACCCATGAAATCTCAGGAACCATTATGAGAAAGTTTTAAAGAATTATTCAAAAAGAATCAATGTCATGAAAAAAATGAAAATCAGCGATCAAAGAAATATCATGATCAAATGCAACGTATGACCTTTGATCGGATCCTAGATCCACAAAGAAAAAAATAAGTATGCTTGTAAAAGTCAAATTTAAATACAAACTGTATATCGTTGAGTGAATGTTAATTTTCTTAGGTGGATGATGATATTTCGTTCATATGAGAAAATGTCTTTATTTTTAAGCATACATAGGAATTATTTAGGTGTGGTTTATCATAATGTTGGTAATGTAACTTTCAAATGGTTCCAGAAAAAGTGTGTGTATACACATATTTGCTCATGGTGGGGGGAGAGGAGGGAGATTGTGAATATGTCTGTGGACAGAGAGGTAAGGCAAATATGGCAAAATATTAACAAGTGATGAATCTAGATCACAGATCAGTTAACTTCTCTGCAAAGGGTCAGATAGAAAATATTTTAGGCCTTGGGTCCCATGGTGGTCTTGTTAAAAGAACTCAACACTGTTGTTGAAATCAGATCTGGTGTAAATGAGTGTACATGTCTGTATTCCAATAAACTTTATTTACAAAAGCAGATCTAGGGTTCAATTTGGTAAACAGGCTGGAGTCAGCTGACTCTGTTCTAGGTGAAGGCACTCAGTTATTTGACATATCATTTTTTCAACTTTTCTGTACGCTTGAAAATTTTACCCAAAACAGTCATTCTTAAATTTTAAAAATTAAAAAAAAAATGGAAAGGTTCTTATATTTATAAAAATATACTCAACCAGGTAGGGTTGTGACTTCAGTGGCAGAATCAACTTCACAAAACTTAAGGAAAAACGGTTGTGCCCTCTGAGACAACCGGCAAAATGTCACTGTAATAAATGCTCACGTGCTCCTAATAGAAAGTTACCTTTTCTGGCTAACTGGAAAGTACTGTAACATGAGCCTCAGTTCAACAGAGAAACATAACATAAGGTCCCTAAAAGAGTCCATTTTGTACCAGGCTAATATTAGTATATGGATTTATATCACTGTTTATGTAACTCCTATACATTAAACCCTCCCCCTTGTTCACGGCCCAATAGTTTCCCATTTCATTAATTTGTGGACCTGACCTAGGTAGGAAAACCTTCCCCAGGGGCCATGGTTGGGACGTGAGCCTGTCGCCCACCCAGAACCTCTAACTCTGAAGTAGTCTTGGCACCTGGCACCTTCTCCTTTCCCTTCTCACTCCAAAGGCAAGATGAGGGAATGGCCAAATCCCCCAAGCCGGTCTCTACCCCTAGAGTGTAGCAGAGACCCTACTTGTAATAAGTGCTCACTAAATATTTACATACATTTAATACAATGTGCTAGGGACTCTTCTAGGTACTTACTGAATAAAACAAAATTCCTTAACCTTTATAACCCATCAAACACCTGGATTTGTTCAAGATATACGTGAGCAGAGGTCTGACATCAGAAAATGGAAATGAGAGAAGGGAAGATATATCAAGGAACACAGCATGGCAGCTTTTCCAGTAAGAGTCCCAACTTCAGTTGCTTATCAGCTACTCATATGAGTCTTTTCCTATCCTCGGATTTCTAATTGGTAAGGTGGGGGAATGCTATCAATCTGGTAGAGATGTCAGAATTACAGAAAATATACACTAAGGATGCAGCCCAGAGTCTGGCACCTTCTAGACACTCATTATATGAAGTTATTATGATGGCATTCTTGTTCCACTCAGGAGGGATGATGGAGAAAAGTGTGTCCATCTAATGAAAACAGGCACCCTGTGCCCATGCAGCCCTTGCCAGTTCCATGGAAGATAGTAGAAAGAAAAAAAAAAAAGTAGTTGCTGCTATTGTTATTTAACTGTTATGTATTTTTTTGTTTTTGAGTCAGAGTCTCACTCTGTTGCCCAGGCTGGAGGGTAGTAGCACAATCACAGTTCATGGCAGCCTCAATCCGTTGGGCTCAGGCAATCCTTCTGCCTTAACCTTCCAAGTAGTAGGGACTAAAGGCATGCACTATCAAGGCTAGCTAATGTTTCTATTATTTTTTGTTGTTGTTGAGACTTTTTTGTTGCTTAAGTTGGTCTCGAAATCCTGGGCTCAGGCAATCCTCCAGTCTCGGCTTCCCAAAGTGCTGGGATTACAGGAGTGAACCACCATGACTGACCTGTTATTAACTGCAAACTTGGTACTTTTATACAGACAGCCTCAAATGTAGGAGCAGGGTCTGTACCAAAAGTTCATTTATAATGCAGCTGCTTGTGATTATCCCACAGAAAAAATCCTTGCATGGAGGTTCCCAGTCCAGACCAGAAACACCTCCTTAGTCCCAAGTGTATATGAAAGAGAGTACTAATTACGTTATAGAACCTAAAAGGTGAGCAGAACATTTCAGCGGGAAAACGTATTCAGAAATGCAAGGCTTATCTCCTCTTGCTGCAGTCAGATCAAGAATCCCAGCAGCTTTGGACCACAGAAATTTCCTTTGCCATGGCGGTGCTACGGAGGGAGGGGCAGGGACAGGAGGAAAGGTGAGTTGGGACTTCATTCCAGAGTAGCCCCTGAGACATCCCAGCATAGCCTCCTCATCCAGGCCTCTCTCTCTCTTTCCTCCAGAAGGCAAGAACCAGTGTGCCACCTTGTCCCTTTCTCCAGTTGTCATTTCCATCTGCAAAGGGGTATCTCTCTTTTCTGGATCCATTGCAGAGAACTAGCAGCCCTCTGTCTCTGGGACAGGCCCCTATGATTTGGTGCTTCTCTATAGAAACCAGATGGGGAGTGAGAGACTTCTTTCTGTGCCCAATCTCCCTGGTTTTTGTTCTCTTACACCAATGGGGAAAGATCAACATGGTGGTGGATTTGGGTTCACAGAAAATGGAGGGTTTCAGATGAATTCAGACACCTCTACTGCCAGGTGTTTAAAATGCAATATCCTGGGGTGCCAAAAAAATGTATGCACATTTTAAGCGAGTTTATCTATGTATGACTTTTTGAAGTTGAATTGAATGACTGTAGCAATGTATAGTAGGACCTTTGCTTAAAAGATGGCATTCATCAAATGAATGCTAGCATCACCATGTGACAGGCAGGATGGTCAAAGAAAATGGTGGAAGCATGGTTGTCATTTGAGGAGCACAACTGGTATTTGAAATTTGAGAACATTGTGGAAGGACAACGACAATGGAGGCGTGAGAACTCAACAGAACTTCTGTCACGTCAAACAACTGCACACATTCATGATAATTTTGAGATGTGTGGTCCTGTATGTGATGTACACAAGGCAAGATCTGGGCGGCTTTGTACAACAAGTCCTGCAGGGGTCACCATCATCAGAAGTGTCTGGACAGTGATGGTAACTACTCTAAACACCTCTTGTAATTGCAGAAGTCAGCTGTGACTTGAATTCATCTTTTCTTATTGGTATATATTGAGTATTTTAATTTTAATAAAGCTTTTTTTCTTTCTTAAAATGAGTACACTTTTTTGGCACCCTCTATGAATGTGTGGTGTGTGTGTGTGTGTGTGTGTGTGTGTGTGTGTGTGTGTAAAGAGAGCACACCAAAAATGTATATCCATTTTAAGAAAGAAAAAACTGTATTAAAATTATAGATGAGTACAATTCATGTTTGACTTCTACATTTAGAAGAAGTGCTCAAAGTAGTTACCATCAGCATCCAGACACTTCCGATTATGGCAAACTAAAAGTAATACATAGATAGCATCTCTTAAAATGTGCATACATTTCTTGGCACCCCCAGTATATAAAGCTTCCATAAAGTTTTATAAGTTAAAAGACTAGATGGAAAATATCAAAATGTAAGTTGGGAGTACCTCTGGGATATTTATCATTTAACAATTTTCTAGAATAAATATTTGCTTTAAAAATCTTAATAAAGATCTGCAAGTGTCTCATTGAAGACCCAGATCTTGTTAACAAATCAATAATTAACATTCATGTAATTTTCTATTCTACCTTTAAGACTTTTTTTTTTAAACATGGTTTCGGTTCAGTTTTCTATATTAGAAGCAAACTCCCTTGAACAGAAATGCAATTAAGAAACTCAGAACTTAAGGAATACATTACCAAAATATCTCCAGGAACTTACCCTGCAATTACTAGAATCTGGGGATTTCCTGTACCTGCCGTGTGTTCACAGTTGCTGCCCCAGCCTGTGCGGGTAACAGCCAAACTCCAGACTGGCCGACGTCCAACAGCAATCAGTACTCGCCAGACTTGCAATGCCTTTTTACTTGCCAGGAGCACTTAATGAGGATACCAGCTCTGCCACTGAGAGGACTGAACAACTCATTCTGCCCGAGGGGAATTCTGGGGACGTTTGACCCAGAAGGTGGTGACTGGGTGGCTGCTTGAAGCATAAGTAAAAATGTCATGGAAGGGAAATAAGCAGAAGCAAGGTAGGTTAGAGAGAGAGAAGGGGAGGTTGGGAGGGAAAGAGAGCTCCGAAAGGTAAGACTGGGGATGGCTGTGAGTTCCCTGCTAAAGATCCGGACTGTTCACTAGGCAGTGGGGAAACAAGGCCAGTTCAGGAGAATGGGAAGGAGGGTCAGGTCTGTCTGGTCCGTGGGAGAGATCACTGAACGAGGATGGGATCCTTTTTTTTTTTTTTTTTTTTTTTTGAGTTGGAGTCTCACTCTGTCACCTAGACTGGAGTGCAGTGGCTGCTCCCGGCCACCGCAGCCTCGCCTGCTGGGTTCCAGCAATCTTTCCACCTCAGCCTTCCAAGTGGAGGATGGAATCCTTTTAAGAGGCTATGACAAGGTCTCAGGAAGGGCCTGCCCAATGCGGGAGAATGCAAGCACCTTTCTTTGGCCTGGCTACCGAGAGGATTTAGGAGGAGAGGACAAGGGGAAGGAGGGGATTCAGGTAATGCTAAGGTTTTTCGCCATTGAGAGCAGCCTAAGGAATGGGTGAAAGAGGACAGGAAGGAACAGGAGGAAAAGCGTTAATAGAAAGGGAAGTCAATTAAATTGGGAGCATTCTGTATTTGTCAGTCACAGCTCATGGGCACTTACAGGTCTCGATAACTAAGTTCATGAAATCATCCTAGAAAAGGGGCTACATACCTCATTGCTGAATATCACCTTTGAAGTACTCCCCCTTGGGAAACTATGCACCAATGCCAGTGCCTAGTCCACCTGTCAAATCAATTTTGGAACTCTTTTTCTGGAATGACCATCAGAGCTGCCATCGTATTATCCTTGATGTCCTGAATGTCATCAAATGTCTCCCTTTCAATAGTTCCTTTATCATCAGGTAAAGAAAAAAGTCATTGGGGGCCAGATCAGGTGAGTAGGGAGGGTGTTCCAATACAGTTATTTGTACAGTGCTGCCAATGTAAGGACACGTGGTAAGTTTGAGAACTTAATTGTCAGACCTCAACAAATAATGACAGCTCTGATGGCCATTCCAGAAAGAGAGTTCCAAAACTGCATTGACGGGTGGACTAGATGCTGACGCTGGTGCCGAACTTCCCCAAGGGGAGTGCTTCAAAGGTGATCATAGAGATATTGAGCAATGAGATATGTAGCACTTTTTCTAGAATGGTTCACAAACCTAACTGTTGGACCTCATATGTTTGGGTCTGGAGTTGAGAAGTGAGGTCCTGGGAGTCACAAGCACATGCATGTAGAAGAGGCAGAGGGAATGTGGACTATTTTCCAGGAGAGTTCAGACAGAGCACAAGAGAGGCTAACACAGAACCATCCAAGACAACAACATTTAAAGGATGGTTAGGGGAGGATGACTTTCTTGTGTCTGAAGAGAAGCCAAAGCAAGCAGAAGAACCAGGGAAGACAATGCCCGGGAAGCCAGGTGACACAAGTTCCCAGTGCCATGTGCCCAGTGCCAAATGCTGCGACATCATATTCAGGACCCCAGCTCTGCCTCTAAATGGCTGAACAACATAACCCTTCTTGGTCTCAGTTTCCTCTCCCAAAAGCCCTAGTCCTTACAATGGCCTTACGAGCCCTGTGGGATCAGCTGCCCACGGCCTCTCAGATCACATCTCCATGGCTCTCCCAGTCCCTGGTGTGGCTCCGGCCAGGCATGACTACTTGCTTGTCCTCAGGCATGCCAGGTAAGTTCCTGCCAGGGCCTCTGTACTGCCCTCTTGCTCTCTTTTTTTATCCTAGATATTACCTAGAACAATACTTGGTGCATGATAAGTAAACATGCCCACCCTTCGGCCTTTGCCCCTCTGCTTCTGGCTCCTTACTCCTTACTCCTCTCCTGTAACACCTGCTCTTCCATCTCCCAGTTCATATCGCTCTTCCTCTGTTGTCTCATTTCTGTCATGATCCAGTCCAGACCAGGGCCCATAGCTTCAACACTCCCACGTCTTTGTCATTCCATGAGGGAGCAAGGAAATGACACTGGTGGAACAGTTAGCCTGGGAAAATGAGCCTTGGCAGTTAACCCAACTGTGTCTTATCTCTGCTGGAAGAGGGATCAGCCATGTGTCTGTCTATGCGGAGGGACCAGCTAGGATGATGCTCCTGGGCCCTCACTCTGCATCACTTCAGTTGGCTCAGCTTGGCCAGTTCTGGGCCTCCTCTCCATGGAAGACAGCCTGTGGGACACACGTAGCCTGTCAGTCTCCGCCCTGTGGAAAAGGGCCTCTCTCTGTGGGGGAGGCCTGTGGTTGTACAGCTATGCCGTGAATAGATGGATACGTTTGTTTAATTCAGGAGGATTAGTGAACCCACGTGGCTGCAGCTCTAAACCCATGTCCTCCGATTTGTTCCATGAGAAGTAAAGCTGGCATTTGGATGTCGATCTGACTCCCGTGTTTATGTCTCAGGGGGAGGGAAAGAAAAAGGAATATAATTTATTGATCACCTAAATATCTGACATTCGACTCCTGGTACTTCTGGAAGTCATAGTGCTATTACTGGGTCTAGGGCTGCTACACATTTATGAGACGACCTTTCTCCTGAATCCACTCGGGAATCCTCAGAGACACCCCCAGTCAGCTCCTCTTCCAGTCCTTGGAGAAGACGTATGAGCCTTCTCTGCCAGCCTTCTCTGCCTGCTTCAATCTCTCTGCCATGCCTCTACCATCTTCTCTCTCACAGATGCCATTGGCCCTTGAGAGTTTACTCCCTTCATTTTACCAAGCCCAAGTTCTGTATCTAAAAATTGCTTTATATATATATATATATATACATAGAGAGAGAGAGAGAGAGAGAGAGAGAGAGTTGACTATTTTAAGGTACTTCTAAATAATCTGTCAATATTTTTTCAAACAGGAGGAAAATGTGAATCTGGGTTAGAATGAAGATTCATTGGGGCTTAGGCTCTGTTAACTTCAGTTTAATTTTTTAAATGTACTCAAAGCTATTTCTTGCATACTTACCATCTTAAAGGCAATATGTTAAGTGCTTTGAGAAGGAAGGGGTTATCATAAAAGTCAGGACTCTTATTTGCTAATGAGAGAAGTCCAGACGGAAATAGGCATGTATTGGATTATACCGTCCAGAACAATCCAGCTACAGGGTGGGTGGGGAGGCAGCTGACCTTTTGAAACAGCTGGAAATCAGGACCTTGTGAACTGGGGGCCTGGACTCAGTTTGTCTCTTGTCTGCCCCACTGTGCATGTGGGTTTAATGGCACACAAGTTCCTTCCACATGGATCCCTGAGTTCCCAAATTCGCATATGAAGGTTTTTACTCCCTGGGACGACTGACTCTCTCTCTCACTTGCAGTTTGGAAAAAAATCCCAGGAAAAGAGCCATATTGGTCTGCCTACGGTCAAGTTCCCTCCCACAGCGGTTAATAAGATAGGGTAGAAGAGACCATGTTTCCTTTCAATCAATGGTAGGGGAGGATAATTTTCCAAAGAAGGAGAATGACAGACAAAACTGTCAATAATGGCCCCACCCTCCAACATGAATCATGTGTGGATTTTCCTTTTAAAGTTTTAGAATAGAATGCTGAATTACTGCTACTATTTTTGGCATACTACAAATAACTGATCAAATTTGGTTGTGCTTTATTCTTGTGAAAAAGTCTATGAGCTAAGCTGTAATGCTGTCTCAGTTTCCTGAAGTTAACAGTTCTAATGTCAAAGAAGGCCAACTACAAAATGAAGTAAGCATCCACTGTTCAATTAACTCTGCTTGGAAGTTTTTGCAAATGACTTCCTTGTCAATGCAGCAGTTGGAGCCTAATTCTTCTCTCTCCTAGGACAGGTAGGGAAATAGAATGAACCCCAAGATTCCACGGGCTTCAGTCCATTGATTGTATCTCTTTCTGGATTCCAGACTCATGACCACCCATGCAGCAGCAGCATCGCCTCTCAGGGACTTGACATTCAAGCTCATGAGGGTCAATACCAAGGTGCTACCTCAGGAGACCTGGAATCCAGTCTATCAGGAAAACTGTCTGGATTCCAAGGAATCTATCCCTCCCAAATGTAACTACACTATTCCCCAGACTACTTAAACTAAGCCTAAATCTCAACATGAGTATTATTATGTTAAACTGCCAGGTTGTTTTCCTACATACTTCACTAATTGCATTTTGGGAATTGAATAAAAAACAGCCCTCACTTACGTTAGAATAAAACTGCTCGAATCATCTAACATACCCCATTAAACAATACACATATATTTGACACGTAAAAGATGACTGAGAGCAGTGATAACCTGTGGTCTATGGACTGCTATGGGTTTGGTATTGGTCCATGATGAAATAAACACAGAATTGAAAATATGCATTTAAGACCTTTCAAACAATTTGGCATTCTAATCACATCCAAGAGTGTGATCAATGGAGCCATTTCATTCAGCAGGGAATATACCTTTTGGGATGTTTTTCCAATGAGGTTGAGTCACATGTTGTGCTGAACTATGTAATTAATGGCAGTAGAATCATACCTCAGTCTAAGTTGGATGCCAAGTTAAGCAACAGAAACAAAATGCAAGCAAACAGAAGAAGGTACCACTTCACATTCATTGGAACGGCCATTATAAAAAAGAAAAGAGGGTCGGACGCAGTGGCTCAAACCTGTAATCTCAGCACTTTGGGAGGCTGAAGTGAGAGAATTCCCTGAGTCCACGGGTTCAGGACCAGCCTGGGTGACTTGACAAGACCTCATCTCTACAATAAATCAAAAAATTAGCCTGGCGTGGTAGTGTATGCCTGTAGTTCCAGCTACTTGGAAGGCTGAAGTGGAAGGATTGCCTGAGCCCAGAAGTTAGACGCTGGGGTGGCTGTGAGCATGCCACTGCACTCCAGCCTGGGCGACAGAGTGAGACTCCAACTCAAAAAAAAAAAAAAAAAAAAAAAAGAAAAGAAAAAGAAGAAGAAAATAACAAGTGTTGACAAGAATGTGGAAAATTTGGAACCATTGTGTCTTGTTGGTAGGAATGTAAAATGGTATAGCTGGTATGGAAAACAGTTCAGTAGGTCCTCACAAAGTTAAACATAAATTACAATATGATCCAGCAATTCCACTTTTAAGTTTATACCTAAAAGAATTGAGAGCAGGGACTCAAACACCGGTACACCCATGTTCGTATTCACAATAGCCAAAATGTGGAAACAACTCAAACGTTCATCAGCGGATAAATGTATAAGCAAAATGTGACACACACACACACACACACACACACACACACACACACACACACACACACAATGGAATATTATATGTAGCCTTAGAAAGAAATAACCGTCTGATACGTGCTACAACATGAATAAATCTTGAAGATATAATGCTAAGAAATAAGCCAGACAAAAAAGGATTCCACATATATACAAGGTACCTTATGAGGGTCTGAGGGTAGCGATAATGGAGAGTTATTATTTAAAGAGTACAGAGTTTTAGATTGTGATGATGGAAAAAGTTCTGAAAATGGGACCAAAAGGATTAGGTAACTATAAAAACCTAGAATAAACTTAGTTTAGCATGGTCTTTTTGCCTCAGCATAACCATTTTTGCTTAGACTTTATCCCTGACACGCTTTGAATCTAGCACAGGTTAGACATAGATAAGATAAATTTCCAATAGGCAGGTTTTAGGAAGCGTTCAGACATTCTACTGCAGGCCAAGCTGGCAGCCTGCCCTACCCGCTCGGCAAATCTCCATCAGATGCAAGACAAGGACTGAGCCATAGAAATGATAATAGACCACCTTTTGGACAAGGAGTTTATGGATTGCAAATGTCAGACAGGTCTCTTGCAGGAAAAACCCCTCTGGGCCCAAATCCCCAAGTTAACCTAATCAGCCCTTTGTGACCTATGTGATACATGGCAGCAATCATGTGACTAACCCACCCATTTGCCTGCTGTCCATCACCTGATGTCAGTACCTGTCCCTTCATAATTACGTGGAGCACACCACCACCCAGTCACCTTAACGACCTTCCCCCATCCAAGGGAAATGGTTAAAAGGACTCAACCATGACTATTCATTTTGCCATTGCCTTGCCAGACTATGGTGTGGCCATGTGTTCTTTGAGCTGAGGACAGGCCATGTTTTCTTAGGCTTTGGCCCCTGCCCTACCTTGGGGAGATGAGGCTGCATTTTCTCTCTCTCTAATTTACTTTCTAAATAAAATATATTTTCTTTTTATGTTTTATTTTTGAGTTGGAGTCTCACTCTGTCGCCCAGGCTGGAGTGCAGCGCCACTCTCATGACCACCCCAGCATCGACCTGCTGGGCTCTGGCGATCCTTCTGCCTCAGTCTTCCAAGTAGCCAGAATCATAGACATGCGCTATCACGCCTGGCTACTATTTTGATTTATTGTAGAGAAGAGGTCTCGCCAAGTGGTCCAGACTGGCCTCGAACCCAGGGACTCAGGTAATTCACTTGCCTTGGCCTCCCAGATTGCTGGGATTATAGGCTGAGCCACCGAGCCCGCCCAATAAACTATATTTGCTAATCTGTGTAATTCTTTACTTCTTTATGGCAGCATCAGATCACATACCAGACACCCACATACCCCAGCAGACCTGACCTAACATTCTGGGGGTGCCACTGGGAGCTATAGGCTGAATGTTTGTGCCCCCTTCCTCCTTGACTCATATGTTGAAACCCAGTCCCCAGTGTGATGGTGTTTGGAGGTGAGGTCTTTAGGAGATGATGAACTCTTGAGGGTGGGCCTCTCATAAAGGGAATTAGTGCCCTTACAAAAGAGACCCCAGAGACAGTTTCCTCCTCTACCATGTGAGGATACCACAAGAAGGTGCTCATCTGTGAACCAGGGAATGGACCCTCACCAGAATTCACCTCACTGAATGTGCCAGCACCTTGATCTTGAACTTCTCAGCCTCCAAAATGGTGAGAAATACAGTTTTGTTATTGATAAGCTATTCAGTCTGTAGTATTTTGTTATAGCAGCCTGAAAGAACTAAGACAAATAGATAGTGGTGATAATTGCACCACATTGCAAATGTGCTTATGTCACCTAATTGTACACCTAAAAATGGTGAAAATTATCAATTTTGTTCTATATAAAAACAAACAAAAAAACTCAACAACTCACAAACCCCAAAAACAGCAACAAAACTTGTTCTGCATCACATCACACAGTCCTAGAGTATATGCCCTAGGAAATTCTGGATCAAATCAATTTGGAAAAATGCTGCATAAAATACTCCCCACCTGGAGTTCATAATGCTGAGATGAACAGTTCTGAGAAATTCCTACTAAGAAAGTCCTTTAATTTTAACTAGGCATTTCCTAAAGGTATTGGACTTCAGAATTCCTTTCTTCACCATACACATTTTAATATCTCATGAAACACAGTTTGAGAAATGCTGAGTCAATTATTAAAATGTCAAAAAACAACAGGTGTTGGCAAGGCTGTGGAGAAAGGGGAATGCTTATACACTGTTGGTGGGAAAGTAAGCTAGTTAAACCTCTGTGGAAAGCACTTTGGAGACTTCTAAAAGGACTAAAAATAGAGCTACCATTTGACCCAGCAATCCCACTTCTGGGAACATACCCAAAGGAACACAAATCGTTCTATCAAAAAGACACCTGTACACGCATGCTCACTGCAGCTCTATTCACAATAGCAAAAACATGAAACCAACCCAGGTGCTTATCGAAGGTAGACTAGATAAAGAAAATGCAGTACAATTTACACAATGGAATACTATGCAGTCATAAAAAAAGAACAAAATCATTTGCAGAACTTGGATGCAATTCTAAATGAATTAATACAGAAACAAAAAACTGAATGCCACATGTTCTCACTCATAAGTGGGCACTAAACACTGGACACATATGGGCACAAGGACAGGAACAACAGACATCAGGCATTGTTAAAGGAGGGAGGAGAGATAAGGGATTAAAAATCACCCATTGAGTACCATGCTCAATACTGGGGACGGGGAGGGCTCGTCAGAAGACCAAACCTTGCCTTCACTCAATAAACTTACATAACACATCCTCACATGAAACTCCATGATTCTAAAGTAATAATTAAAAAAAGAAATGAGGAGGCAGATGAACTACTGAAACAGGGTTCATACTTTTGCATCATACTCCAATAAGACTCAAATATTCATCACTCTTCGGTTGTGGCTCATCACTTAAAACCCAACTTTCAACAGTTCCTACGCTAGCAAGGTCACCCCCCCAAGGCACGTGAGGCTGAGCAGAGCCAAACATCAAGGTCTGGGTCACCTCTGCCTCCTTCAAACTTCACAGTAAGGGATATATTTCACACCCGTCTCTCCAGGGCTGCAAGTTAAGACAATGATTTACTAGTTAGGGATGACCCCAGGAACAAAGTGCTCCATAGTCTAGGTCAGGCATGTGGATGACATTAGAAAAATAAACAAGTGAGTGTGCAGAGAAGGAGCCATAATGATACACCGAAATACCGTGACCTCTCTCATAGTTAGAGGTCATAACCTCTTTACTGAGAAGGCTAAGAAGTTACCAAGAAGGAAAATACCACAAAGTGAAAAACCAAAAACAACCCTGAAGTCATCTCAGTATTCACCATTTACAGCTGGAGAGAAGTCCACTTAAGATGCTCTACTGATATTAAAATGTGTATGAAGAGGAGGAAGAGATATGCAGGGTAGGAATTCAAAGCAAAAAAGAGAAATCTGGTGGAAATATCACCACTGCTCCTTTTATGTGTTCAAGTTTATCAGGTCCTTAACCCAAGTGGGGGCTGCCTTTACTACTCCAAATTTTTTCTATGTAATTCAAAAAAGGTGTGGAGAAAAGCTTGTCTTCATATAACTGTGGATTCTCAACTTTGTAATCATGCACAAGTGGAAACCACATTTCATCTTGAAGGAATGTTAAAAAAATGTATATTCCAAATAATAAATTTTCCATGGATACTGGCTTCCTCTTTCCAACTTAGTATTTGACCTAATTTATACAATAAATTGAAAGGGGGGAGTTCTGTTTCTCAAATAGCACCTAGCACATTCTTGGCAACTAAAAAAAGTTAACACATTGCATATGCTGTCCACGTTCACAAAACAAGTTATCTGAGAAAAAAGTCACAGGGTGGGGGGGAGGGTGAATATAAGGAATGCCGAGGGCCACCAATGTGTGGCTATAAAAGACTCTTTCCTAAACACTCGGGCTTTTGAAAGTATGTACATGGGTTCCTAAGGACAAGAAGCTCTGAAGTCCCACAAGGCCCGAGGCTTTGTCATTTCTACCACATTTAATTATAGCAACCTAGCCCTAAGTATGCCTACCTCGCAGACATAGAGAATGATAATGTTTAAAATATATTGCCAAGTTATTGTTTGACAGGTACAGAGTTTCAGTTCGGGTTGATGAAAAAGTTATGGTGGCAGAGGGTGGTCATGGTTGCACAGCAATGTGAATATCCTTAATGCTACTGAACTGTACACTTAAAAATAGTTAAAAGGGTAAATTTTATTATGCATACTTTACCACAAAAAAAGAGAAAGTTTAGTGACATTCCGAGGTCACACATCATGCCCATGACAAAGCTAAGAGGTATGCCATTCTGATTCAAAAGCCATAACACTTCCCTGCATCTCCCCAAAATAGTCTAAGGATAATAGTGATTATAATATGATCATCATCATCCCTGACTTCCTGAATACTTCCTGTGTATTAGTCACCGTTCAAGCCATTTACATATTTTACACCCTTAAGCCTTATAACAACCTTATGAGGTAGGTACCATTATTATTCCCATTTTCCAGATCAGAAAATGAAGTACAGAAAGAGAGGCATATAACTTGCTCAAGGGCACAGCTAACAAACCATCACACCCAGAAATCAAGTCCAGGCAGACTGAGGGCAGAGTCCCTGCCCTCTACCACATCGTTGCATTGCCTCCTGGGACACAAGCACAGGCACATAGCACATCAAGACATAAACCATACTAACCTCAGGATGACGCATAAACCAAGGGTGTCACAGTAGGTTACAAATAATATCTAGATGTGCTGAAAAAAGTCAGTCGACAGCTAGTCCCTGAAGAGGACATTCTGAAGACCTGCTTGGATTCCATCTTTCATCATTTTCCATGTGCCATGTTTCCTTGGCTCTGACTAAACCATGACAGCAGTCACAACGCACACACTCAGCTGTGTGTTATGGTGACAACCTATGACTGAGCTCCCCATGACTCCATGAATTACCATACATGAATTCATACTCTTGCATGTACTGACTATTTTAGGACAGGCACAATGGCTAGTATACCATGTTTTCAAAAAGTTTTGTTTTTAACGCACTTGGAATTGTTTAAATAATATGTTCATTGTTGCATTCTTCATATAGCCCAGATATGGAAACAGTCTGTCCTTCGATGGATGAATAGATAGAGAAAATATGGTGTATACATATATTTACAATGGAATATTATTTTGTCAATAAGAAAGAAGGTTGTAGCAACATGGATGAACCTAGAGGACATTGTGCTGAGTGAAAAAGCATGACACAGAAGGGTAAATTCTGAGTGATCTCACTTGTACACGGAATCTAAAATCATGGAACTCATAAAAGCAGAGAGTGATATAGAATGGTGGTTGCCAGTGGTTAGAGGAAATGGAAGGATGTTGGTCAAAGGATACAAGCTTTCAGTTATAAGCTGAATACATTCTAAAGATCTAATGTACAGCCTAGTGACTATAATTAATAACACTTTACTGTATATGTGAAATTTGCTAACAGCAGATCTTAAGAGTTCTCACCACACAGTGTAGTGATGGTTATATTACCTAGCTTAATTATTTCACAGGCATATGTATACAGAACCATCATATTTTACATCTCAATTATGTACAATTTGTATTTGTCAATTATACCTCAATACAACTGGAAAATAAATGAATAGATAGATGAATAAATAAGATTGTTATCCTCTGTCTTTAAAGTTAGCTCTGTAACCACCTGGTTCTGAAGTTCTGCTTAATGCTAACTCTTTAATTGCCTTTCCAGGCTCCTCTGTAGTAATTGGCATAGTCAGTGTACTACTTCTGGGACCAGTTTTGATAATTTATATTTTGTTATTAAATCATCCTTTCTTCTGGTTTCCAAACCTATTACCACAAGTTTGTTTACACAAGTCTCAAAGGACTTTAATTTATTGTCTTTCTATTGGTTTGCCATTTCTTTTTTTTTCTGTTTTGTACTCTTTTGCTATCTTATTTGTCCTTAATTGGGTTTTTAAGGGGTTTATCTATTTTACTGGTCTTTCAAAAAAAAAAAACAAACCAGCTTTTGGATTTATTTATCCATTCTTCTATGGTGTTAATTTTAGCTTTTATCTTTATTCATTCCTTCTTCCTAGATTTTTAGGTTTATTTTGCTTCCTGAGTAATGAGTTGACCTATTTTTTATTTACTCATTAATACAGCAAAAAAACTTCCTCTGAGTACAGCTTCCACTGTGCTTAGAAGTTTTAATAATAAAATATTCTCTTTTTAATTTCTTTCCTAATAACTTTCACTTCCTCTTTGATTTCCTGTTTGATTCCAGGGTTATCAATGCGTGTGTTTCATAATTTGTGTTTCAAGATTTCCTTCCTGTTTTTCCTTCTATCCCCACTGCATCATGATCAGAGAGTGGGACCTATTAAATATCTCTTTTTTCTCTGAGCTTTTGAAGGGTTTCTTTGTGGTCAAGTATATGATTCAGGGGAAGGAGAGTGGCAAGACATGACCCATGGACATTTAACCGTCTATGTTTTATATGTTGACTATAATCTTTGAACACTGGCAACTGTTCAACAGGGTACCTAACATGATGTGGTGAGAAAAAGCTCGAGATTTAGAATTGTAAAATCCTGTCTCCTCCCGTCACAGGCCTGGGTCTCAGTTACCTCCTATATAAAATGCAAACTGTTACTAGTGAAAGTTAAAGGACCCTAGCGTGCTCTCCCTTCCTACAGCGCGCCTTTCTGAAATCCCAGGTTGCTGCCGAAACACTTAAGAAGAAGCTTCTCTTCAGCCCTGGCAGACAACAGAGAATCCTTCAAATGGAAACTGAGTCAGGCACTGCAGACTACAGAGTGTGGAAAAACGATATGCCACCACATGCATGTTACACGTGCCTTTGCATGTTACACACGCGGAACAGATCCTAGAATCTAAAGGATGCTTTTGATGCAGGGATGTGTTTTAAACCCCTGAAAGCACTAAGTGTGCAGGGGGGGAAGGAGAGGAAGGACTTAAAGCAATTTGGTTGTTATACTCAGCACTGTGGAGAATATTTTGGAAACTAAACACTGATTGAGAGGGACATCAAAAGAGTCTGATTTGTTTGATGTTTATACACGTCTACATGACGCAGATCATTGTTGTATTTATGATGGCCGTCTGCGTGCCAGATGGACTGTGCAGCTATGTCCGGAGGCATCTAACTCAATGTCATTTGAGAAGCAGATCAAGGTAAAACCATCCTAACACAAATGACTCCTGCACCCTCTGTTTAAGGGTACAACAGAGTTAACAGAATTCAGAAAATTATTACAATTAAATTTTAAGAGCTCTTCTGTTGAAGTCAAACCACTGTGTAAGAATCAGAAGAGGCAATATTATGCCCATTCAATTTCGGTGACTGGGCAAGACTCACAGGACAGGAAATCAGGTGTGATAAACAGTTCCCATGCTCAGAGGTACAAAGTCAGGTACCACATAGCAGCGGGCAGTGGACTGAAATAATCATTTGAGATTTGACATTTATAATGCAGTTCTTAATCTGAGTATTGTGACTAGTAAAAAGACAACCAAAATTCATGCAATCCCATTCTCCCAGAACATTTTTTTTTTTTTGAGTTGGAGTCTCACTCCGTCATCCAGGATGGAGTGCAGTGGCACACTTACGGCCATGCCAGTGTCAACCTACTGGACTCCGACTATCCTACTGCCTCAGCCTTCCAAGTAGATGGAACTATAGACATGTGTTACCACACCCTGCTAACTTTTGATTTATTGTAGAGATGAGGTCTCACCAAGTTGTCAGGGCTGGTCTTGAACCCATGGGCTAAGGCAATCCACTTTCTGTGGCCTCCCAAAGTGCTGGGATTACAGGCTGAGCCACCAAGCCCAGCCAGAACATTCTTTTAAGGCTTTGGTTCCACTAAAATATTGCTCATTTTTCTTTTGTTAGCTTTTATTTAGAACAAATACAAATGATCAATAAATATGTGAGGGAAATGTTCACCTACTCCGAAAATATTTAAATGCAAATTAAAGCAACAGCATAAAAACAGTTTTACCCATCAGATTGGCCTAAATGAATAAGAATGATAAGACCTAGTGCTGAGAAAGATATGGAGAAGTTAGCAGTCTTAGATTCAGCTAGTATGAGTGTAAATTGGTTATATGCTATCTTTTAGGAGAGTGATTTAGAAATAAATGCCCAAAGCCTTAGGATTTTGCATTTCTGGGATTCAGCAATTCACCCTTTAGGAATCTGTCCTAAAGACATACACATGGAACATTCGCAAAGATTTCTATAAAAGCATGTCCATTGCAACATTGTCTTAAAATGAAAAACTAGGAACAAAATACATGTTCAACAACAAGCGATTGCTTAAATAGAATTATGGTATAAACTTATGTTGGAAATTATTATGGTATATCCTTATGTTGGTATATGCTTATGTCATTAAAGTGATTTGAAGAAGTTTAATCCTGAAGTCCAAATTATGCCAATATGAAAAAAGATACATATAGAAACCCCTGCCAATCAAACTATCCAGAATAAGCATTGTTAACAGGAGGATATATAATTTTTAAGTTATTTTTCGACACAGATATTTCCTTTTGCTCTAAAATTCTGAGTGTTTCAGCTAGGCATTCACATAATTGAAATACAGGAAAGGGTAACTATAAAGTTTCCCTCCTAGTTCTGTCCTCCAGCTACCCAGATTCCCACCCCAAAACAACTAATATTTTTTTGCTTCTTGTACATATTTCCAGAAGTATTTTGTGTACAGTCAGCTGTTGGTATAAAAGGGAGACTGCTTCCAGGATCCCCACACATACCAAAATCCACACATTCTGAAGTCCATTCTCAAGTGGGCCCTGCTGAAACCACATATATGAAAAGTCAGCCCCTCTGTTTATACAGGTTTTGCATCCCAGAAACACTCTTTTTCCATCTGCGGTTGCAGATATAGAAGCCTCGGATATGATAGACCTACCGTATACTGAAAAGAAAAAGCATATAAGTAGACCTTTGAAGTTCAAGCCTGTGTTGTTCAAGAGTCAACTGCCTGTCCAAATGTACTTGGACATATTCTGCATTCTCCCCCACCTTCTCTTAAACCCAAGTAGGCATACTTTGTTTTTTAACTAAACAAAAATAATGTTATCCATTTTTAAAAATGGTATTCCATGATAAGACTGTACCAAAATTAGAGTAAACACATAATTTATTGTCCAAATTAAGATTCTTCTGGAAGGGAAGAGGATGCTATTCTTTTCTCTCTCTCTCTCTCTCTCTCTCTCTCTTTCTTTTCCAAGAAGCTTTTATTTTATTTTATTTTATTTTTTTGAGTTGGAGTCTCACTCTGTCACCCAGACTGGAGTGCAGTGGCCGCTTCCGGCCACGGCAGCCTCACCTCCTGGGCTCCGGCGATCCTTCCGCCTCAGTCTTCCGAGTAGCCAGAATTACAGGCATGCGCTACCACGCCCGGCTGATTTTTTGATTTATTGTAGAGATGAGGTCTCGCTGCCCAGGCGGGTCTCGAACCCGCGGGCTCAGGCAATCCATTCACCTCAGTCTCCCAAAGGCGCGGGATTACAGGCTGAGCCACCGAGCACGGCTTCCAAGAAGCTTTTATTGGCTCTATAAAGTCAACTCAATTCCTCAAAGGAGTCTAATTATATATGAAAATATACCATTCAGGTCAAAAGCTTGGAAAAATAACCAGTATCTCCAATTGTGACGTGTTATTAAAGAAAACAAGATTCTTACTGAACTTATGCAAATAATTATATTTCCATAAATTAAGAAAACTCACAAATAGTTTCCAAATTTTAGAGCAATCCAGTAGAGAAAAAGATAAATGCTTCAAATCTTGCTCACAAGGGTATACCCAATTTGTTTTCAGTTAAAAAGCTCAAAAGAAGAGCCGGGCTCGGTGGCTCAGCCTGTAATCCCGCGCCTTTGGGAGGCTGAGGTGAGTGAATTGCCTGAGCCCGCGGGTTCGAGACCCGCCTGGGCATCAAGACCTCATCTCTACAATAAATCAAAAAATCAGCCGGGCGTGGTGGCGCATGCCTGTAATTCCGGCTACTCGGAAGGCTGAGGCGGAAGGATCGCTGGAGCCCAGAAGGCCGAGGCTGCAGTGACCAGGAGCGGCCACTGCACTCCAGTCTGGGCGACAGAGTGAGACTCCAACTCAAAAAAAAAAAAAAAAAGCTCAAAAGAAGAAAAGCAAAGTTCTCCTAATTGCTATTTTTAACTTGATAGAACAACAGGTATAAACTAAGACTGATCTCAGCAAACCTGGAAGTATAGTCACCCTAACCATAAATGATCATACATTATTTAACCAGCCTTCTACTGATGGACACTTAGGTTATTTCTAATCATTTGCCACTGGAAAAAGCGCTGCAGTGAGAAACTTCATGTGTGTGTCATTTCACACAAGTGGGAGTGCATCTGCAGACTATAACACTTAGAAGTAAAATTGCTTAGTCAAAGGATATCTGCACTGTTTTTATTTGGTAGGTATTTCCAGATAGTCCTCTAAAAAAGCTGTCATCGCTTTCATTTTTTTCCTTAAATAAGCAAGTGTTACCTTTATAATAAGATAAAACAATAATTCACTTTCAAAATTTAAAAAAATGTTTGAAAAATGTAGCTTGAGCAAGTTTAAAGCATTCTTAATCATAAACACATATAGAAACACAAGACTGGAAACAATTAAAGTTGAGTGTATTTGTACTATATAGACATTTCAAAACAAACATAAACCCTTCCAAGAAATGTACACAACTGAATAGATAGTGCAGTCAGAGGGTGGGTCCACAAGCTCTTTGTAAATGTGTTGCATATTAATGTCACATCTCCATTTCCCTTGTTATTCTGTATCTTACATATTCTTCTTTTTGTCCAACTAGGCATGTTAGTTTTCACTAGAAGTCAGTAAGTGACAGAGAAGCCTGTCTTTTTTTCTTCTCAGAGGACAAATAGTTCCAAAAGGCTGTTCTACTTAGGGCCAGCTGTGGCCGTACCAACAGTATTCATTGAGGCTTCTGATCTAAATCCCAAAGTGGCAGGGAATTCCCCTGGGAGGACAACAGGCTGGGAGTATCTGCTAGAATTATGCCATATGAACTTTGCAAGAAACAAATAATCAACTACCACCAAGACGGACTCATTCCTGGTTTGGGTATTTAAGCTCTGGGAGAAAAGAAACAGATCCTTTCACTTATAAAATAAACCCACACTTGCCAAAATACGTTTTAATAATCTCATATATTCAGACCCTAACCTTAAATATCTTTCTACTACTCACAAGACATTCCAGATATGAGCTTTATGTTTATCATATAAATTTATATGCCAAGAAGTTACAAGACCAAGCAAAGAGTGTTCTCAAATGTGTGAGGGAGGATTTCTATGAGTGCTTTTGTAGGAATGTCAGATCCTCATTTGAATAAGTATTTGAAAATTATTTCCCAAAGAATACACTCCAAGATGAATAGAGTTTTAAATTTTTGAACTTGTAATGAGTTTGTGAAACCATAACACCATGCTGGCACATAATAAATCCGTATTTACTGAATGACTGTATTTGTGGTAAGACAAATATTTATCTGTTAAATATCTGTTAAAACTACACCTTTTGGGAGGCTGAGGTGAGAAGATTGCCTGAGCCCACGGTTTTGAAAATAGTCTGGGCAACTTGGCGAGACCTCGTCTCTACAATAAATCAAAAAATTAGCCGGGCATGGTAGGGTACACCTGTAGTTCCAGCTACTTGGAAGGTTGAGGTGGAAGGATCGCCAGAGCCCAGTAGGTCGACACTGGGGTGGCCATAAGCGTGCCACTGCACTCCAGCCTGGGTGATGGAGAAAGACTCTGACTCAAAAAACAAAACAAAAAGACCCCACACCTGATGAAATAATACAGGGCTGAGAGAAAACACTGCATTTTCTCAATTGTAATGACTTTAGAAATCAGGGGTGTTAAATAAATGCTATCAGCCGGGCTCGGTGGCTCAGCCTGTAATCCCGCGCCTTTGGGAGGCTGAGGTGAGTGGATTGCCTGAGCCCGCGGGTTCGAGACCCGCCTGGGCAGCGAGACCTCATCTCTACAATAAATCAAAAAATCAGCCGGGCGTGGTAGCGCATGCCTGTAATTCCGGCTACTCAGAAGGCTGAGGCGGAAGGATCGCTGGAGCCCAGCAGGTCGAGGCTGCGGTGGCCGGGAGCGGCCACTGCACGCCAGTCTGGGCAACAGAGTGAGACTCCAACTCAAAAAAATAAAATAAAATAAAATAAATGCTATCTTGTCAGTGTCTTCACACAGTAAAAGCAGAAGATACAGCTACTAGTCACAGAATAATTACGTTAGTCTTCTACTGATGGACATTTAGAGGTTGTTTCCAATCTCTTACTACTTCAAAATTGCTGCAATAAATTGTGTGTGTGTGTGTGTGTGTGTGTGTGTGTGTGATAGCACATAAGTAGGAATGTACCTGTAGGCTTAAAAAAAAACTTAGAAATGAAATTGTGCTAAATATTTCAAGGACATTATTCTTCTCATTCTCATAGTAGTAGGTTCAATTGTTCCTACTTTACAGATGAGGATATTAAAATTAAGGCTCTGAGTGGTAAAATAATTTTTCCAAGGACACACAGCCAACCCGTGGTAGAGCTGGGTTTCAAATCTAATCCCAAATGCCCTGCCCATTTCACTCCCTTACACAGTCTCACAAATACTTTCCCAGAAAGCCAAAATCAAATAGCATCATAAAATACTTGAATCATATTTCAAGTTTCGATCACTTACATGCAGCACATTAAAACAATGACAGGAATGATGAGTAAGTCATAGGTTTGTGGCCTGTACTCATCTTCAGGAATGGGTCTAGACTCTAAAATATGAAAAGACATGGACATTAGGCAAACCCAGGATGGTCCTCCACCCACCCTCAACACGTTTTGTCCTTTTGAAATTTTTTCTCGATGATCGCTGCCAGATCCCACCTGATTCTGAATTTAAGATCTGCCTGGAATAAAGCTAGCTCATCACTGGGTGCAGTGGCTCACACCTGTAATCCCAGCACTTTGGGAGGCCACATGGAAGGCTGGCTTGAGTCCAGAAGTTCAAGACCAGTCAGGCAACATAAGGAGACCTCGTGTCTACAAAATCAAAAAAATTAGCCAGGCATGGCGGTGTGCACCTGTGGTTCCAAGTACTCGGGAAGCTGAGGTGGAAGGATCACCTGAGCCCAGGAGGTAAAAGCTGCAGTGAGTCAAAAAATAAAAATAAAAAAGCTATCTCAACAAACCCATGGTATTTCCTGCCTCCTGGTTTGCTTTATCAAAAAAAAGTTGTTTGGATAATTTAGCACAAATACCTTTACAGGTGGTATAAAAGTTTATGATAAAAACCCAGGATTCAGAACTTTTAAAATAGTTCTTAAAACTAATGACCTAATAGCCATTAGCTTTTATAATCAAGTATCTCCTCTCTAGTGCTTTCGAATACTTTGCACACTCAAAGTGTATATAACTACTTTTATGACAGGGACTTGACAACATCATGTCTCAAAATCCTTAAAAAATGTAGGGTTTCTGCTGGGTGCGGCTCAAGCCTGTAATCCTAGCACTTTGGGAGGCCAAGACGTGAGGATAGCCTGAGCCCAGAGTTCAAGACCAGCTTGGGCATCTTGGTGAGACCTTGTCTCTACAATAAATCAAAAAATTAGCTGGGTGTAATTTCAGCTACTTGGAAGGCTGAGGCAAAAGGATTGCCTGAGCCTGGCAGGTTGAGTCTGCAGTGACCATGAGTGTGCCACTGCACTGTACTCCAGCCTGGGCAACAGAGTGAGACTCCAACTCAAAAAAAAAAAAAAGTGGGTTTTCTTTGATCTATCAATTTACTACTGGAATTTGTCTTTAAAAATGATCAGGAAAAAAGAAGATTTATGTACACTATTGTTGATCACAAGGTGATTTATGATAGCTTAAAAAATAGAAACAACCCAAATGCCCAACAATAGGAGTATTGTACCGTTAAATAATTTATTGTATATCCATGTGGGAAAAAATATATATACAGCCATCAGAATAGTGTTTTCAAAGAATACTTAACCACATTGGGAAATCTTCATGATCAAGGTCAATGGTAAATGAAGGCTAGAAAACTGATGCACAGGATAACCTCAACCATGTCATCTAACACGTATAAACTTATAGAGAAATACCTAGAAGAATGTAAATCAGAATGCTAACAGTCTCTGAGTGAACTATTATGCGTGATTTTATTTTCCCCTTTATATATTTTAAAAATTTTATTTCCATATAATGATTCTATGTTATAGTTAAATCCAGAAAAAGATGACAAAGGGTATTTTTTTAAGACTCTTTAAAGTGATTGGTGATGCTAAGTTTCTCAGCGATAAGTTCTCCCCTCCCTCCCCCCAGCCAGGCCAACTGGACATGGACTATTTCTCTCTTGCCATCTGTTGTCTGGCAATTCACTACTTGGAATCACCACTGGTATGTACAGTGAGGGGACAAACAGTGAAACTCAAAGCCACCTTTTTGGTAGGAAACACTGGTTGCCATACATTAGTTTGGAGAAGATTTCAAAGCCCTACACTGGCTAAAAAAAATTTTTTTTTTTTTTTTGAGTTGGTGTCTCACTCTGTCACCCAGACTGAAGTGGAGTGGCCGCTCCCGGCCAACGCAGCCTCGACCTGCTGGGCTCAGGTGATCCTTCCGCCTCAGCCTTCCAAGTAGCCAGAACTACAGGCGCATGCTACCACACCCGGCTAATTTTTTGATTTATTGTAGAGATGAGGTCTCACCAAGTTGCCCAGGGGGGTCTCGAACCCACGGGCTCAGGCAATTCATTCACCTCAGCTTCCCAAGGCACGGAATTACAGGCTGAGCCACCGAGCTCGGCTTCACTGGCTAAATTTACTTGGAGATTTTCTTTTTCTATAGAACCCCTGGTGTAAAAATTGTTTTATTACTATCAACAACCGTATCTTGGTCTGAGGGAACGAGAAACTGGAAACTAAGTATTTCCATGATGTCACTGAACAGCCCTCGTGAAGAACCTGCCTCCTCCTTTGATCACTCTTGTCTGTCTCTTCCTTCAATTTCCTCATTCTTGATGCCTTATGTCTAGAAAGTTCTCAGTCAGCCTAAGAATGACTAATTATGCTCTATCTATCTGACCGGATACTGAAATCAAAACACAACTTCGTGTGGCAATATTCTGCTTGTATGCTTCCACAAACTCTAATTCCAGTTTATTTCAGCCTGATCTTGCATTATTCCTTTCTGTGTTTCCCTTCCTTATAGAAGAATCTTTTCCACATATTTTCCTTAACATACTCATTTAAAATCAGCTACTAAGAGCCTTGTTTTCTTCTTTTTCTTCTGCAAGAGAGTTTTACTTCAGAAGTCCTTTTCTGTTTACCTTGCCGTCAAATTCCATATCGCTCCATCTACACTCTTAATTTTCCCCTTGGAATTAAGATGTCTCACATTTTCTTTCCCTATGTAAAAACAAACAAACAACAACAAACTAGGATTGCAAAAAATTGTGGCATATGCCATCTTGATCACTGAAATGTATAAATCTGATTTCAACAGTCATCTACTTAATTGCTAATCGTCAAATATTTTTTCTCGTTCTAAACTCCCCAAACTGTATCTCTATACAGTTTCTCATAATTTGAGTGGGGCACTTGAAAGCTCATTTTCCCTGAGCCCGCGGGTTCGAGACCCGCCTGAGCAGCGAGACCTCATCTCTACAATAAATCAAAAAATCAGCCGGGCGTGGTAGCGCATGCCTGTAATTCCAGCTACTTGGAAGGCTGAGGCGGAAGGATCAACGGAGCCCAGCAAGTAGAGGCTGTGGTGGCCGGGAGCAGCCACTGCACTCCAGTCTGGGCGACAGAGTGAGACTCCAACTCAAAAAAAAAAAGAAAGCTCATTTTCTTGTATCTATGAAGGTGCTGTTAATTGTGTTACATTTGTAGATAGAGTTGCATTTGGAAAAGTTCAATAAGGTTGAATTAAGTTCCACAGCTAACGTTTCTCTCTTTCTCTCAGCCACAGTGCCCATGTGCACTCTCTCCACTTACTCCTGCCCTTGTCAACAAACCAACCAATAAATATTTCTGAGAACTGCCCCCTTTCATCTGTCATCCATGATTAAATAGAAATCACTAGAGATTAAAGCATCCCCAATCTCAGTTCTGTTTCTGGTTTACTGTAAATGAAAGGCTGGTATAAACGCCCCTCATGGAATTTCAGGCTCCCGTAGATACCTATCAGAGTAGGAGAGAAGTTTTGAGGCAGTGCTACTTTTCAACATCCCTGACATCAATCAGTCCTATAGAAGCCCTCTACTTCCTCTACTTTCCTTTCTGTGGGGCTAGGGTCCACTCTGGAGACCTACTCTTGTCATCACCCGCAATGATACCCTGGAAAATCCAACCATATTTCATGATCAAACACATTGTCCATCTGGCTCTCTTGCTCTCAGAATGCACTAGTTCTTGGACCTTATAACAAACTTCCAACCTGCTGATCACCCAAATTTGTGGTTTCCCAAGTTCGCTGAGTTCTCCTTGAAATCACCGTCTTCTCCCAATCTCCTCGGCAATGAATCCAACCTTCGTGCTTTTCTCGCAACATCCCTCCCATTTACTCTCAGATACCCTCACCTGTCTTTGCCCTGGGGAAGCTGAGGTCCTTGGGAATGGCCCTGTTAACACGCCATCATTCATCATTCCGTGCTCACCTCCTTTCCCCTGCTCTGAGGACATAAGAAGCCTTTCCTTCCTTGTCAAGGTCATCCCTTCCGAACTTCCAAGACTTCATTCTAGACATTTTACCCTTTCTCCTCTAACTTCAACTTCTTTTTCTTATGAATCTTCTTCTTTGTCCTATAAACAAAATAAAAACATTCCTCCTCTAAAGAACTGCCCTCCAAGGACTGTGTGGCTCCCTGAGGTTAACCCCATTCTCTCCTCTTCTCAGCTCTCTTGCCCACAAGAATGGAACACAATTGCAGTCTTTGCTTCTCTCCTCCTGCTCGATCCCCTTCACAACCTGACTTCAATTCTCACCATCTTTTCCAACTCCTCTTAAGGTCAACAGTCGCCTTCTCCTTGCTAATCCGGGGGATGCTTCTCAGTTCTTGCTATGTGTTCACCCTTCTACCTGCATTGGCCACCGTTCGCTGCCTTTTCTTTTTGGACATTCTCCTTCTCTTTGATGCTACAATGCTGCCCCTTCCACTAAGTCTCTGTTCCCTTTTCTCAGTCTTTCGTCTTTCTCCAGTTTCACCAGTTTCCCCAGGTCATGCCCCACAGCCAGTTACTCTCCTCAGTCTGTTCTTGCTGGAAAGGCCATTCAGCCTTGTGGTTTTACCATTACTGGTTCTTGACTCCCTCTTGCCTGTTCAGAACCTCCAATTGGACATCTTTATGCCACAGAATGTCCAGAGAGGGGTCACTGTTACAGGTGATGTGCAATGACAACTTCCTCCTTTTCCTTGGTCCGTAGGTCCAACCATGATTCATTCCTGCTCCAAAATGAATGCCACTGCCTAAGCGTAAGCATGCAAACTAAAATAAATATGGATAAGTGACACTAATGCAAAAGATAACACTCAAGAAAAGGAGGGCTGAACAGAACAAAAGCAGGGCTTCCACTTCAGATTCAAGGGCTTCTGCTGAAATCAGAGAGTTCTTTACAGCAATTGGGCAGGAGTGAGGCCACATGTTTTGAGATCATTTCTTTAAACCCCTTGGGAGACAAAGTTGTATTAGTGCTCTAAGCAGAAAGCCCAGGTAAGAGCCTGGCTTCAGAACTACTGGCTGAAGCATAGAATTGTGCTTTCCAGGCAAGATAACTATTTCTTTTTTTTTTTCTTTTTTCTTTGAGTTGGAGTCTCTATTTCTAACGTTCGAGTTGCAGCATATCTAATGTTTCCTGGAGGTCACAGAGTATGCTGTCAAGGGTATTGCTCTGTGTTACTGACACACACGGAGACACCCATACCTAAAATCCCAAACCAGAATCTGATGCCCCACCCCCTGCACCATTCTCCAAATATGTGATTGATGCTGGGCAGACCCTCGGCTGTATCCTTGGCAATAATGTTATAAATGGTTGTCATGCAGTCTTCACTGAAGAGAAATTCAGCCACAACGGCCAGGGAAATGCTAAGTAGATTAAGTAGCATAGGAACTTTAAAGCATAAATCTTTTCCTGACCATGATGAGGATCAAGACTTTGCTCTAATCAGCAAGTTGTTTTCAGTGAATTTGATGCACAGCCAATATTGAGACTCTTCTCAGTGGCATTTCTGGAGTTTTTATTAGGTGCCGTTATCTTCAAAACTCTCCCCAGTATTGAATATGCTCACCTTGACAACCTGTCTCCAGTAATCTGGGTATGTCCAATATATTGATTACAGTAATTGGATAGCCCAAGGTACTTTACTAATGAGTTCAGTCAGAGTGAAAAAAAAAAGGCTTACATTTCAGCTTCATTTTAATCATAATTTATTGTTGGAGGAAGATCCTCCTTTTTTTTTTTTTTGAGTTGGAGTCTCAGTCTGTCGCCCAGACTAGAGTGCAGTGGCCACTCCCGGCCACCGCAGCCTGGACCTGCTGGGCTCCGGCGATCCTTCCGGCTCAGCCTTCCAAGAGTAGCTGGAATTACAGGCATGCGCTACCACGCCCGGCTGATTTTTTGATTCATTGTAGAGATGAGGTCTCGCCAAGTTGCCCAGGTGGGTCTTGAACCCGCGGGCTCAGGATATCCACTCACCTCAGCCTCCCAAAGGCGCGGGATTACAGGCTGAGCCACCAAGCTCAGCTTTTTTTTTTTGAGTTGAAGTCTAACTCTGTCACCCAGGCTGGAGTGCAGTGATATGTTGGCAGTTCACCAAAGCCTCAACCACCTGGGTTCAGGAGATCCTTCCACCCACAACACTTCCAGCCCCTCCTAAGCCTTTGCTTCCAGGCACATCCTTGTAAAGGAAGCTCTATTAGAATAATGCCCCTGGGCATTTCTCTGCCACCTTGCTCATGGGCTGTCTGAGTGGTAAGTACTGGAGAAGGAACTGAGCACGTGTAGCTAAGCGTCTTCCTCCAGCTTCTGGAATGACACACTTTCTCTCCTACTCCAAACTACAAGTTCTACAAGAGCAGACCTACAGGGGAGGGCATTGTGGGCTCTTCCTGGGGCTAGGTGGGTAAGTCTGGGTCAGTCAAGGCTGAAACAGCACCAGGCACACTTATCAAAGACTGCAGTTTTCATGGTAAATCTTATCACTAACAAAGTGAGTGCTGGGGATGGTGGCTCACTCCTGTAAACCCAGTGCTTTAGAAGACCGAAGTGGGAGGATCTCTTGAGGCCAGGAGTTTGAGAACATCCTGAGCAACACAGTGAGACCCCATCTTTACAAAAAACTTAAAGAATTATCCAGGTATGGGGGCTCACATCTGTAGTCCTGGATACTTGGGAGGCTGCAGAGAGCTATCACACCACTGCGCTTCAGCCTGGAGAGCAGCGTGAAAAGCTGTCTCAAAAAAAAGCTTTTTGACC
The DNA here is from genome assembly GCA_027257055.1 of Cephalopachus bancanus. NCBI lineage: Eukaryota > Metazoa > Chordata > Mammalia > Primates > Tarsiidae > Cephalopachus > Cephalopachus bancanus. The sequence goes on along the minus strand of JAPVLO010000301.1, from coordinate 1,454,512 downwards.
TTTATCTGTCTAACTCCTACATCTCTCAAGAGAGGTAATGGGTGACACAGCATTACTAATCATGAGAAACAAAATCAATTATTAAGCAATATCTGTGCTGGCTTGGGTTCCAATATTTGCATAGTCAACTCTTCTCAATTTCCTGCAGCTGATAATTCCTACATAGGACAACATTCAGAAACACTAACTCCTTTTTTTAATTTCATGTAACATTTCTTGATTACATTCTGCATATATTTTCATTACACAGTATCTGGAAGATCAACAGGATGAAACACTGGAAATACATACACAAAGAGACAAAGGGAGAATCAAAATGCAGTGAGACTGCCCATAAGCCAAGATAGGCCGTATAACCTGAATAAATAATGAAGGTAAATAACATGTCTGAAAGACCCAGAATTTGAGAAAATACATCTAAATGTTTATCTTTGCAATCAATGTCAAAGCCAAGCGCCCTCTTTCAACAGTTGCTATTCACAGACACTGCCAACACCTTGACTTGTAGCCTCGCTTCATTTTATGACAAAGAAGACAGTTTGCATTCGATTGTATCCTACAACATTCATAGACACTTCAACCACATGTGGTCCATGCTCGCAGCATCATACTTTCCTCATCCAGTCTTTCTGGCAGAAAGCTGGAAGAAATCATCCATTGTAGAGTTTTTTTCTAGCACTGGTATCTGAAGACACCTAGATCCAAAAATAAGTGGAAAACGATGTCACCATTGTTTTGAATACACACACTAAGCCTTTATGTGGTCAAATCCATGACACCCATTGCAAGGGACTGTGACAATTCTCATCCTGTAATTCTGGTGTGTCAGACTGTGTGTCACACTGGCAGGCCCCAGCCTGGATCTTGATCATCTTTTTGTTTTAAAATTATTTTCAGACCACAGTGTAATATGAGTGATGGGTCTGGAATTCCACTATCACTTGTGGTTGTAAACACGGTAGTTGTAAACACGTTAGTTGTAAACCAACGCCATTTGACTGCACATGTCAAGTAAATGTCAGAGCTGCAAAATTTTTAAGGTCATTATCTGGGAATGAAACAAACTTGTAATCTTTTCTGATGTCAATTAATTATGGGCCTTTTTTTTTTTAGTTGCTATTTTACTCTGTCACCCAGGCTGGAGTGCAGTGGCACACTCATGGCCATCCCAGCATCAACCAGCTGGGCTCTGGCAATCCTTCCGCCTCAGCCTTCCAAGTAGCCAGATCTACAGGTACATGCTACCATGCCCAGCTAATTTTTGATTTTTTATTGTGGAGATGAGGTCTTACCAAGTTGCCCGGGCTGGTCTCAAACCTACGGGCTCAGGCAATCTACTCACCTCGGCCTCCCAAAGTGCTGGGATTATAGACTGAGCCACTGAGTCTGACCAATTATGGGCTTTTTAAAAAGGGCTATTTGTTACTGCTACACAAGTATAGAAATACTTCCAACGATAAATACACAGAAAGACCTGGAATCTAATCATGCCTCTCCAGGCACTTACTGGAGATACTGGGCAAGCTGCATAACCTGTCTAGGTGCCAGGTTCCTCACCTGTAAAATGTAATGACACCTATCTACCAGGTTTTCCTAGGAAATACAAGAGTTAACTCAATAGAGCACTCAACTTAGTACCAACACCAAGTAGGTAGTTAAGAGTGGGCTTTGGACTTAATTTCAGTTCAGTCACTTACTGCTACTGTTATTTCTATTGACCTTGTCATGGTTATTTTTGAAGAAAATGCTTTACTTATTTGGCTGAGAGCAAATCAAAAGCACCATCATACTTATAAAGCCAACACTAACAATTTCTGAGTAATAAAAATGCCAGGCTCTGTTCTGAGGGCTTTAAATGTATCAACTCATTAATCTTGAAAACACTTTTCAATATTGTTCCATTTACAGCATAACATATAAGGAAACCAAGGCATGAAGAGGTATAGTAACAATTGCACAGCAATGGACTGAAACAGGGTCTAAACCCGGGCATGCCCACCCTTAACCTCAGTATCCTCTAACCTGACTCATGCGTTCCATCAGTTTTACATTTGCCATGACATACCACTTGGCAGTGCCCTTGGTGGTTAGTTCCCTGGATCTGGTGAAAGGAAGAACAGACTCAAAAACAGAGGAGTCTGAGCAGGTATAAGGTTTTGTGATGATTCTGACAGGCACTTTGGACTTATCAGAGCACTACAGGTTGGGATCAAAGAATCACAGGCTTGGCAATGGTCGAGTTCTCCCCGTGGAGCTGCCCAGCCTAAGCTTGGAAGACTTCAGTGACATGGAATTGGCTGGTGTCTGGTGCACTTTCAGCCCATCCTGGGATAACTCTGAATGTGACCGAGAACTCTTTCTTTGTTTTCCTAGTCTTATTGTGGTATAATTCACAGATAAAAATTGTATAAATTTAAAGTGTACAATGTGATGTTTTGGTGTATGTATATATTGAGAAATTCTCATCACCATTATTAGTTAACACACCTATCACCACACATGGTTACCACAGAAACTCTTGGCTACCTTGTACCAATATGCAGCTCCCAGTGATTTTTCCTCATTGGTCTGATTCTACCTCCACGAAACTGCCTAAATCACTCTGGGGCTCTCTTCCACCCAATGGTCCTTCCATATTTTATCTCCTCACGTCTCCCCTCAGTCTTATCTTCACAGTTGCCTCTGCCCCTACAGCATGACCTTTGGCATCTCCACCACCAGGGAACCCTACTTTAGTGGTTAAGAGCTCTGGGATGGATGAGACAGACTTTGGTTTGAATCCCGGCTCTGTCTCACTAATTTTGTGACCTTGGACGAGTTTCCTTATCTGTGAAACAGGAATAAGAATATCTATATTATAAGCTAACTGTGAGGATTAAATAAGGAATTCCCAAGAACTTAGTCCCGTGTCTGGTACACAGTATATATTTCCCGAATGTTAGTCGTTTGTCGTTTTAATCATCATCATCTTGGATACTATCAGAGTGTGGACCACAAATTGGAATTGGATGCCTACTCTGGTCTGGGCAGCATAGTTAGAGCTGAAACAGCACTCTGATTCCTAAACTCCAGCTGCACACATCAGAAGTCCAGCCCCAAGCATGAGAGCCACAATGCCCCCTGCTCACTTCCTCAGCCTTCCTTCTCCTGGATTTGGAGAGCGAAGGCTTCACCACTTCAAGCACACTGGCGGTACCGGGTACCTGGATCTTGTAAAATATCTTGGAATTCTTCTTAGAGAAAGACACAAAAGCTAAGTGATGCTCTTACTATGAAACAAGAGAGATTCTAAAAATCCTAAGATACTCTTTGGAACAATGAAAATAGACACAGACAAACAGGTGGAAAGAGACAAAAAGATTGAAAAAAATCAAGAACAGAAGTAGCAAAATTCCTCCTAGGAGCTAAATTACTTCTTTCCTAAGATGTCAGACCAAGACAGACAGCCACCAAACCACGATTCATACACTAAGGATAGCCTTGACTCAGATAACTGATCCTTGCTTAGAGCATAATGGTGACAACCAGAGAACAGAATTACTGCAGGATGCCACAAGTTTTAAGCACTGGCAACACAGCACTGACACATTACTTTCACAACACACCAAGATATAATTTGGGGACATTTGTTATTCACATTTTACTCTCCTATTTGTTTCATTTTAGAGACAGGTTTTCACTCTGTCACCCAAGCTGGAGTACAGTGGCACAATCATAGCTCACTATAGGCTTGACCTACTGGGCTCAAGCGATCCTCCTTCCTCAGCCTCCGGGGTAGCTGGTACTACAAGCATGTGCCACCATGTAAGCTCATTTTTAATTTTTTTTTTATAGAGATGGAGTCTCACTATGTTACCCAAACTGTTCTTTAACTCCTGGCCTCAAGCAATCCTCAGTCTCCCAAAGCGCTGGGATTACAGGTGTGAGCCATTGTGCCCAGTCCTCTTAATCTGTATTTCACAGGGACAATTTATCCCTCAAGTAACTTGGATTTTCTAAAGATTCATCAGCTTGTAGTGAGAACTGTCATCAGCCATAATTCTACAGAAGTCGCTCTGAAGTTTCAGGAATAGGGTACACTGATTTCATCAAGGACAAAGCAGCACTTGTATTCACTTTCATATTCCTCCATAGAAACCAACACAGACCCTTAACCAAACTACATACTCAGTAAGTAGTTACTGAACAAATGGTCCCTAAATGCAGACAAATGTGCCTTTACTTTTGTGATAATGACCTTGAGTAATGAGGCTTATGTGGGAACCAGGAAAATGAAATAGATTCTAATTGAATTCTATTCCCACTTCTGTCCCAGAGCATATGGATGATAGAAGTCTCTGGAGTCAGCCACCTGAGTTCTAATCCCAGGACTACATCCTTGGGTAAGTTGCTCACCACCTGCCCTCCTCTCCTCATCTGAAAATTGTTATAGATAATAATACTATCTATACCTCTTAGATTTGTTCTAAGAAGTAACTGAAATAATACATAAGGTACATAAGGAGAGCTTTTGGGCTGTAATGAGTACTCAGTCAATGCTAGCTACTTTTTTGTCATTTGCTGTCTGGTGAGCCCAAGGTAAGTCACTCAACCACTCTGTTCCATAATTTCCTAGGGTGTAAAACAAAAAGTATGGGCTGGGTGTGGTGGCTCACGCCTATAATCCTATCACTTTGGGAGGCCTAGGTGAGAGGATTGGCTGAACTCACAGGTTTGAGACCAGCCTGGGCAACTTGGCAAGACATTATCTCTACAATAAATCAAAAACTTAGCTGGGCATGGCAGCACACACCTGTAGTTCCAGCTACTTGGAAGGCTGAGGTGGAAGGATCGCCTGAGCCCAGCAGGTAGAGGCTGCAGTGGCCATAAGCATGCCACTACACTCCAGCCTGGGTGATAGAATGAGACTCTGACTCAAAACAAAAAACAAACAAACAGGAGCAAAGAGTATGTACAGTTTCAAAGGTCCTTCTGTTGTAGGATGAAATGAAGAGGATTGCTAAGGAGTCCTGTACTCTTGACTTACACAGATTTGACAGGAGATCCCTGTTGGTAAGTTTTCTGATTGTTGGTACAAGAATGACAAAGAAGGCAAAATGAGACAGTCCTGTTTTCATTTCTCATAGGGATATCTGAGGAATTAAGTACAAAATCTGGTGATACCTGGCAAGGAGGAAAGCTAATGGCTTGTGAACCTGACTTGGAGGTAGGTGATTTATGGGGAGGGATGGGGAACATTGCTGTGCAAAGCATTCACAAGTGATGTTTGTTCATTTTTGCAGGATGGGGAGAGGGAGGTGCTGTTCCCCAAAGCTGAGTTGCTTTTCAAGCCATTGGTATTTTGGGTTTCCCAGAATTTCTCAGTAAACTATATAGATTCAGGACAATGGAGGAAAAAATTTTGCCCTTTTTTTAGTATTTCTTACTATGAATAACTCACTTATGCAAAGATCTGGGCTGGTTACTTGAATTTGGGAGATACTCTCTTCACCTTACAAGCTGTTTGGGGGGGATTTTATTACCTATGCTCCAATATGGAAGAGAAGAGAATACCATGCATGGAGTATGGGCATCAGGATAAGGATGCTGATTGCAGGTACCACTTATTATTGAGCACTTACCCTGTGCTCACACAGTGCTAGCTACTATATGTACATCCTCTTTCATCCATAATCCCTTGAATGTATTCCCACTAAGTTTCACAGATCAAGAAAACTGAGCATGGGAGGGGCTCTGTGACTTACACACTGTCACAGAGTTTGTAGGTGATAGCCCTGAGATGTGGTCCGAGGTCTATACAGTCCATGGCTCATGTGGTTAACTTTCAACTGTGCTGATAAAAGATGCATCTTCTCAATGTGAGCACAGGGTTTGAAGTTTACAAGACGATCCTCTACAGTGTTCCATTGGGAGAGGTTTCACTAGAAAAGGAATTGAGTTAAGAATGCTGTGATTAAGCCGGGCTCAGTGGCTCAGCCTGTAATCCCGCGCCTTTGGGAGGCTGAGGTGAGTGGATTGCCTAAGCCCGCGGGTTCGAGACCCACCTGAGCAGCGAGACCTCATCTCTACAATAAATAAAAAAAAAAAAAATCAGCCGGGCATGGTAGCAATTGCCTGTAATTCTGGCTACTCGGAAGGCTGAGGTGGAAGGATCACCGAAGCCCAGCAGGTAGAGGCTGCAGTGGCCGGGAGCGGCCACTGCACTCCAGTCTGGGCGACAGAGTGAGACTCCAACTCAAAAAAAAAAAAAAAAAAAAAGAATGCTGTGATTAGGTGACTAAATCCTTTCCTAATATTCTACCAGGTGTAAAAACACTGCCAGTGTCATTTTATTTGACTTTTTGTTCACAATGTGGGGTACAATTTAGGGTTAGGTTAATAAATGATCATTGTACAGGTAAAGTTTGGGCTTCACTTTGGTCCCCACTTCACCTGGTTTGAGATCAGGTACCTTTATTGCTGAGGTGTGCCCCCCTCCCTCCCCTGGCAGTTTCCTGTGCCATTTAAAGATCTTTTCTATCAAGTGTTTATCAGTTCTGATGAAAGGGAAAGCAAGAAACCTACCTCATACCCATGACCCAGAAAGCAATATTTCACTCACTGGTACAGATATTAAAATATCTATCCAATAAGAAGATAATTCGGTCAAACCCTTGGTCCCACAGATGGGAGACACAGGGATCAACACTTATTTCTGGAGGCCAATCAGGACCTTCCCATTTTAAACATTTCTACACTAATAATATGGCCACAGTAGAAATGAAGTCATCCAGAGACCAGGAGTAATGATTTTCAATTTTGCTATCTGATCAGCATAATTTAGTTAAGGTCTAAATTAATTTATTTTAGGACAGGATGACTGAATCCATGCTAATTTTTACAATAGGTCAAAAAGTATTTCCTCTGGGAAAACTGGCTGATCACATTCAGAAGAATTAAGCAAGATTCCTACCAATTACCATACACAAAAATCAACTCTAAATGGATCAAAGACCTAACAACAACAAAAATAGTATTTCCTTTTTATTCAAGCATTTCACCAAATTGTTATCCTGCTACCATAGTTAGTGACATTTCCTATTTCCCTTTCACTTCCAGATAAAAATTTCTTGTTAATGGACATTCTCTCAGACATCTTCCAATGCTATTGAAGACAAGGGAAGCTTAAAATACCACCCAGAAAACCTGACTCATCCTCACCACACCAGAAAGGGGGAAACAGAAAAAAGTTCTCACACAGCCCAGTCACTCTGCTCATGGTAAGATACAACGAGTAAAGGGATTGTAGAAAGTTCTGACTGGAGAGGGAAGAAGTTTCTTAACATGCAAAGTGAGAAGAGGTTTCAGGGCCTCTTTTTTGAAAGACATGGGGCTAGGTAAGGCAGGAGGATCCCTTGAGCTCAGGAGTTTCAGACCAGCTGGGCAACGTAGTGAGACTTTGTCTCTATGATAAAATTGAAACATTTAGCCAGGCATGGTGGTGTGCACCTACAGTCCCAGTTACTTAGGAGGCTGAGGCTGAAGCATTACCCGAGCTCCAGAGGTCGAGGCTGTGGTAAGCTGTGATTGCATCACTCCATTCCAGTCTGGGTGACAGAGTGAGACCCTGACTCAAAAATAAATAGTAAATAAAAGAAGTGGGAAGGGACTGGGACCCTCTCAAGGCCACACTCCTCCTGTCAGCTAGGAACACCTGAAAAAGGCCACTTTGGCTACTTCTGGGCTCTGCTCAGAAGCTCACAACAGAAGCAAAAGCAAAAGAAAACCCAAAACCCACAAGCAATAATGATACTGCCTATAAAAGAGAGGGAGACGTGCAGAAAACGTTTTATAATCACAATTCTCTCCAGACAGAAGGCTTTTTACAGGCCTGCGGAAAGATTTCTGGGGATTCTTAAATACCATTTCAAGCAAATGTTTGTTGAAGTTCATGTTCTTATGACATCTATTTCTTCACTTTGTAATTAGGAGGCAGAAAGAATAGAATTGTTGGGTACTTTTCCCACCCTACTATTTCTGAGTCTCTCAGTGATCAAATTCCTGGTAGGAGTTTAGTGATTCATCAGTGGAATTTTTTGGAATACCTACTTTTTTTTCATGATACTTGATTCCTATTTTAATGCCTGAGAATATGAACTTAAGATCAAGAGAGATTTAAAGAAATCCTATAAACTCGTTTTTCATATGAGATAAAGCACAAAAACTTCTCCTTGAAAACAATAAACAAGACTTAAAAGCCTCTTATTTGTTTACAGCCTTCTTCTCAAAACCAATCACACAAGTGCAGCGACCACACATCTTAATCAGTTCATCTGTATTCTGCTCATGCACCGCCATGCTCAAAGAACTTTAAAATTTTCATCATCATTCATGAGCAAGCCCTGACTCACCAAGATTTACAAAGCAATCAGTGGCAAAGTTAATTGGAATCCAGATTTTCTAACACCTACAGAAAAATGCATGCTGTTATGAAAAGAAAAAAAATACAGACAAAGAAGCAAGACTAAATTTAAGCCTGGCATTTCTAAACTGAAGAGAAAGTCAGGGAGGGAGAAGAATGTTTAAGAAATTTAAATATGTGTTGGGACAGTATTGTTTTCTTTCCTTTCATGTTTAGGTTGGATGAAGCAATACAGGGTCAGGAAGAGCCTAGCAGCTTCTGCAGATCCAAGTCAGCTCTTGGGTCTGTCTCTTGGATCTGAAACACCCCAGTTTTTAGCCCAAACCCAGGAAAGACCATACAGAGGGTCAATGTGAGGCTGAAGCTTGGAAGTAACTACACTTTAGGGAGGGGAGGACTGAGGTTTTCATTCCTGTCTCTATGCCTCCTGGACTTTTGCCATGAGCAGAGTACCGCTTCCCACCATACCCTTCTCCTACATAAGGTAGTCGATAGTCAGATTTGTGTGGCTTTGAAAGTCTTGCAAAGGAATCTGAAGTCTTTCAAGTGATGATGGAAGAGCAGGAGAGTCACAGAGCCTCCACTGTGATCTGACACAGGAGCCTTGACAGAGGCCAGGAGGAATAGAAAGGAAGAGCCAGATGTGAGGAGAGGATTTAGGTAGGATCCACAGAACTTTGGAACAACTGGACAGAGGGGTGAGTGTCGGGCATGCCTCCAGGATGACGGCTGGAAGAACTGTGTTGTCAATAAAGGAAATGAGGAATTAAGGGAAATAAGGCATGCCGATGGAAGAACAGGTTGTGAGGTCTGTATGCATTGGACAGAATGAAGTTGAGGAACTATCAGGAACACAGGAAAAGAAGTCCAGGTTGCATTCGGAAGTCAGACTATAAAGACCAAGAGAGAGGTTGGAACTATCAGTAGAGACTTGGGAGTCCTTAGCATGGGGGTTTGGGGAGTTCCTTAGGATAGAGAGAAAGCAGGGGTAGAGAGAGAGAGAAAAGAAAAAAAAAGAGAAAGAGGAGGAGGAGGAGGAGAGGAAGAAGAGGGAGAAAAAGAAGACAGAGAAGGAGGAAGAAGAGGAGGAGACGAAGAAAAGAGAAGAGATATATAGCAATAAAGACAGAACCTGAAGAAATATCTGCAGTGGGTAGGGTGAGGTGAATAGAACAGAAATAAAGGAGAATTAGATGCTGTGGTGTAGTAACAGCCAAGTGGAAAGTCAATTTCAAGTAGGAGCTGACTAATGGTATCACTCATGGGGAAGGTAGCTGATGAGGGTTGGTGACTCCAAGAGCAGGTTTAATCCAGAGGAAGAATGAAAGTCGGACTAGCAAAAGTTTCAGCTGTGTGGAGAGGATGAGGACATGAGGATGGAAATGTAGGCTATTTTGCAAGATGTTTGCACCTAAAGAAGAAGATGGAGAAAATGGAAGTGGGAGGATGCAGCCAGGTTCAGGAGAGGAGGAATTCAGAGTCAAAGGGGGCTTGGTAGGTTTGTAGACTGAAGGGAAGGAGCTGATGGCGAAGTAGGGGGTGGAAAATATAAGAGCGAGGGGCTACGACAGTGGAGCTTGGTTCCAGAGATTCTAGAAGAAAGTAGGATTAAGACAGGAAGGAGGGACTGGTCTTCCTCTAAGGGTTAGGGGAAGGAGAACAGGACACAGGCTACATGTATACAGAGGACAAAGATTAAAAGTGCTCCTGTAAAATGACTTGAAGCTGGACTTTATTTTTATTATGTTTTAGTGGCAACAATAGCAAGGGTATTCAATTTCAAAATCCACAATTCTTCGAGGACTCTATTTAAAAGGCAAATAACAAAAACTGCATTTCACATACACTGTCATAACCCTCCCCCGGTTTGCAAAATTAATCTACCAAACTAGACAAAAGATTTCCTTTTCTTCAGCTACAAAGATAGAGCTCTTTTGGATAATACAAAACAAACAAACAAAAATCTGCATGTGTTTGACAAAGCTACATTTCTGCATTAGTAACTCAGACATTTATCATAATATCAGATGGTGAAGACATGTTTGTTGAAATGAGTGTTGAAATTCAAAGCCAAAAATTTTAACAACGAAAGAAGCTTAGAGATTACGTACAGGAAGTCTCCTCTTTATAGCATCAATGCAGTCATTCATGAGCCAGAATTATGCCACATACTTAAAGGATTGATAGAAAATAGTCTATAAATTTCAGAGAATGTTCTATCTCGAGGAGGAATTACACAAATGTGTCTTTCATAAATACAAAATGGCCTATGCTATCGTGGAGAACTGCACAAGGGGTGTGGACACAGAAGGGTTAGGCCACACAGAAGTGCCTAACAGTGGGCTTCAGTGAAGTGATGTGAGCTGGGTCTCCAAGGTGGACTTCAGGTTTGCCTCTCCTTGGATGAGGAAGGGACAAGAAAGTGATGCCAATGGGAGGCGGAATAAATGGGAACAAAGGGTCAGGAAATGAGGCCGGGCAGACTGCTGAAGAGAATATGAGTGCTATCCTTCTGGGGAATGGAACCAATGTAAGATTTTGAACTGGGAGGAAGAATCATCAGATATCACTGCCTAGTTTAAGTCACTGACTTAGCCAATGGTGCAAGTAATACTCTCCTATCCCCACCTCACCTTTTTAGTAGATTCCTGTAAGATCTAAGGTGGGCCAATGCTGTCTCATTCCCACCTTTACAACTCTAAGAGTCAGTCTTTGAAGTTCTTTTTTTCTTTTTAATATATTGGTATCATTTTTTATGACTCTTCAAAGATGGGTGAAATGGTCTGAGAGTTGTCACCAAAGTGTCAAAAGCACATACTGTTCATGAGTGGTAGTAACTTGGTGTGATGCAATTGCAGCAGCTATTCTTAAAGCTTTATATAAAGCTGACATCCAGGCACCATGAGGAGTCCTTGAGGAACGTGAAACTCCGTCTTCACCAGCTGGCACGGTGGGTGCTGTAATAAGGCTGAGAATTTGCAGCCCTTGAAACCTGCCTGCTGAACATCAATTTTCAAGGAAGGGTGAGTTCAGCATGAGTATGTGAAAAAAAAGTATGTGTTGGTGCCAAGTTCACCTCCCCAGTATTCCTATTCAGCCCTTCACCTCACAACTGAAGCCCATAATGATCGGACTTGCCTTCACGAGAGGGTAGTTTACAGTCTTCCTTGGCATTTTCAACTTGCCAATCCACCTTCTTCCCAGAGATCCCTTCCACACACCCGCAGGGAATTCTGGTAAATCAAGCTTTTCTCATCATCTTAAACTTCTAGCAGTGTTTTAATACCTCGGTGTTTAAAATTGTACTAGTTCTGACCACCAGGCCATCTTTATTAAGAATTCTCATCACCATTTTATACACACACACAGACACACACACACACACGCATGCACAGGCACAGGCACACACACACATAATGGCAGTGACACATTTTTTAAAAACACATACAACATTTTAACATCTTTGCTTGATTTAGGCCAATTTACCGAAAGAAAATGCATCCATTTAAACTTCTTTGGATATCTTTTTAAAAAGAGACCTAGGTTTTCCAAATCATCTCTTCTAAATTCTTGTAAATTCTAAATGTATGAGAGAGTAGAGTTATATATTCAATGTATTTTATGTGTACTGACTAGTACATAAGACCCCCTTTGTATAACCCTTTTTATGGTGCTTAGAATGTAATTTTACATTTATTTTTGTTTTTATGACACTGTTAGTCATGGTGGCCACTTGATGCCCGATCCTTACACATTGTAGGCAACTCTTCCATTGTGGTACTGTTGCTATGGAAAATGAGAGCCACTTTACAACAGCCCACGTTATGATACAATTTACGTTAGAATGCAAGGAAGGTCTGTGTGTGTCAGGCAATCACTAATCAGTGGATACAGCACTGGTTTTGTATGCCAAGGAAATAGAGATATATTCCTGAAATAGTCATGAACAGAATGCTGTGCAGCATGGCTACCTTAATAGCTGATAGGCTATACAAAGAGCTCTACCAGCCTGGGTGGATGCTAAACTCCAAATACCTTCATTCAGGGGAGATTCCCTAGAAAAAGTAGATCCTGAGGGGAATTTTGAAGAACATGAGTGATGTCATTTTATCTCCTAGAAACCTGATCTTTAAGTCTCTAAGGGTTATAAAAACACTCTCCAAAATGGCTTGATTCAGAGTAATTTTCCAGTTTGCTCCCACCAAGATTAGAGATAGAGATTTAGAGAAAGAGATAGAAATAGAGAAAGAGATAGAGAGATAGAGATGGAGAAAGAGAGTAAGAGATAGAGAGAGAAAGAGATAGAGAAAAAGTTAGAGATAGAGATGGAGAAAGAAATAGAGATAAAGAGATAGAGACAGAGAAAGAGTTCGAGAGAGATAAAGATAAAGATAGAACTAAAGATAGATAGAGATAGAGATAAAGATAGAGATAGGGAAAGAGATAGAGTTATAGCCATATGACAATAAGGGAAATGCCCAGGCCTCTGGAATTTCAAAATCAGATGAATTCAAATTCTATCTCAGCTCCTGCTTAAGATACAGGACTTGACTTAATTTATCTGAGTCTCTGTTTTTTCAATGGTAGATACTCATGGATAATATAACCCATCTCCTGAGCAGATTTCAAACATCTATGTGAAGTGCCCTGTACCTGGGCATACTAGGACATTCAAAGCTGGTAGTTAATGTTGTCAGCTGGAGGATAGCAAAGTTAACAATAAGGAAGGTGGAACCGGGGACCTTGACACTGTCACCTCTGTGTGCTGTGATTCTTTTTTTCAATGGCCACATGGCTAACTTCTTTTTTTTTTTTTTTTTTTTTTTTGAGTTGGAGTCTCACTCTGTCGCCCAGACTGGAGTGCAGTGGCCGCTTCCGGCCACCGCAGCCTCCACCTGCTGGGCTCCGGCGATCCTTCCGCCTCAGCCTTCCGAGTAGCCGGAATTACAGGCATGTGCTACCATGCCCGGCTGATTTTTTTGATTTATTGTAGAGATGAGGTCTCGCTGCCCAGCCGGGTCTCGAACCCGCGGGCTCAGGCAATCCACTCACCTCAGCCTCCCAAAGGGGCGGGATTACAGGCTGAGCCACCGAGCCCGGCTACACATGGCTAACTTCTTACCTTTTATTTCAGATCTTTGCTCAAATATTGCCTTCTCAATGAGGCCTTTGGTGATCACTCTATTTGAAGTGACACCCTACAGCATTTTATGCTCTTATTTATAGCACTTACTGCCTAACACAGGGATCCCCAACCCTTGGGCTGCAGCCCTATACTGTTCTGTGGCCTGTTAGAAATCAGGCTGCACAGCAGGGGGTGAGCAGCGGGTGAGCTCCACCTCCTGTCAGATCAGCGGCAACTCCCCAGTATTTTATTTACCACTTCTGTCCACGCCTCTTTTTTTTTTAATGGTGAATTACATAATTATTTAATTACAATGTAATAATAATAGAAATAAAGTGCACAATAAATGTTAGGTGCTTGAATCATCCCAAAACCATCTCTTACCCCTACCCCTGTCTGTGGAAAACCTGTCTTCCAAGAAAGCAGTCCCTGATACCAAAAAGGTTGAGGGCTGCTGGTCTAACATGCATTATAATTTTCTGATCTATTAGTTTTATTAGTAGTAGTGTCTGTCTAAAATAAGCTCTTCAAGGGCGAGTTCTTTGCCTCCTCATGAGTTTTCAGCGCCAGTGATTTCTTGATACTTGTTGAACGGATGAGAGCACTTCTCTTAGATTTGTTTTGTATTTTGAGTGTTGGGTTAGTTACAGGAGTTGGTGCTTCCTCACAGAACGCATGGGCCAACTTTAGAGTCAGGACAACACTGAGTGTGCTGGTAACTGGGCATCCTTTGAACAAAAGGAAGGCACTCAGCAGGCTCTAACATGGGCACCCCATGGAGTGTGAGTGACAGAATGCTTTCCCGGGATAGGTTCAAGCATTCACCACATGCTCTCTTGCCCAAAATCCTTCACACGCTATGCCCATCAAGCGGTCCGGGGGAAAGATGTTTGAGCTTTTCATGAAAACAGTAGGAGAGTCTTGCTAAGTCAACATCACCACAAGTGTGATGTCGATTGCATTCATAATGTGCAACAGAAACCTGCTTTTTGTAATTCGTGAACAGTTTCCACATCCACTAACTGTTCATGTCTTGTTCAAACAGACGTGTCAACATCTCACCAAACCCCAAATATCAATCAAATGGCAATGACTGGAATTTTAATCAACTACAGGAGTCCTCAGATAAAATGGAGAAGACTCTATAGTAAAAACGATTCCACCAAGCTAATAATCCCTTTCAATCCTGACAGCTAAATCTTTACCATCAACCCTACCACCTTCTGTAACCAGAGTACAAATTCCACAAAAGCAAGGACTATCTTCATATCTTGTTCCCTGCATTGCGCCTGGCACCTAATAGGCACGTGATAAATATTTATTGAATGAATGAATGAACTTAGTTAATCCAATACGTATTTCAGAGACCCTTTACAAAACCCAATTGACACGGTTCAAGGACTAGACATTCAAGATAAAGATTGTGTTCAGCAGGATGGATGAGACTTGGCAGCAGTGTTCATGGACAAGAATCCGAGAAGTGTATTTTTCTCAAGCCTGTAGTAAGATGAGGCCAACTGTGCAATTCATCTGCTAAATAAGCTAATGCCATCTCGGCCCAAGCTAACAACTAATAGAAGCAGTATATTCAAGGTATAAGAAGTAATGGTTTCTCCTGCAGTTTTTACTGGTCAGATCATACCTAAACGAGAGCTGTACAGGCTAAGTGCACATTTTAAGAAAAATTCTGACATGGTGAGTAGTCCAGAAATGAAGTCTCATAGGTAGTAGCAGAAGGCATGGGGTGGCATAAGCAGATGTTGGGATAGCCTGCCAGGGTAAGAGAGTCTTGGAGTTATGCCAGATAACCTTGGCTTAACCTCAACAGAGCCACTAAGTGGCCATCCCAGTTGTGTGAGTGATAAACACTTGTCTTACAAACGTGAGGTTTGGTGATTGTTTGTTACATAGCTCAACTGCAATGATAGATAACTGATACAAAGATAACTGACAGGTGGACCAGGCATAGCTTCCCAAGGGGAGTACTTCGAAGGTGACCGTAGTGATATTCAGCAATGAGGTGTGTAGCACCTTTTCTAGGATGGTTTGTGAACCTCGTATGTACAAAGGACCACTGGGCCACAAAGGTGAGGTAGAGTGTGGTGGGGAGTGAGGAGACCCAGAGAATGTGGACTGAGTCTTGAGAATCCTTGTATAACTTGTAAAGGACTTGAGGTCCCTTCCGATGGTAATTCCAAGACAGGAAGCAGTAACTATGAATGGTAGGGTGGAGAGATGGACTGATCTCAAGTTTCCAAAGGAGATATTGGAGTTAGTGGATAAATTGATACAAAGATAAAATGTGTCTAACAGGAAATGAAATTATTTTTTTCCTTAGAAGATGGAAGTAGAAGAGGTGATTCAAATGCTCTCAAGAAGAAAATGTTGACTTTAGAAAATTGTAGCTTCATAAGAACTGAAGCCATTCATCAAAAGAATAAGTTTACTGAATTTGAATTTGGAAACCAGCAAAACCGACCACCCTACCACAGTTTCACTAGGGCCAGGTTGCTGAATCTGATCCGCCCTGCCCTAAAATTGCTGCACTTGAGAACTCACTTAGGTCAGGGACCTTATCTGTTTTGTTTTTAAATCCCTACACATTCAGCTAACATCACAGACCTAGTGCATGATACGTATACAATAAATATTAATCCAAAATGAATGGAGGGTGCCAAACCTGGCCTTCAGTCCCTGGATCTAAGAGAGAAAACTACTGAAACGGCTCAGGAATCTTTCATCAGAGGTCCCCACCATGGCCCCATGAATTCTGACCCACTAACGCCAACCTCCCCTTTGGAAATGAGGTCAGCTCATTCCTCCATTCCTCTATCCCTACCGTTCATAGTTACGGCTTCCTGTCTTGGAATTACCATCAGAAGGGACCTCAAGTCCTTTACAAGCCACACAAGGACTCTCAAGACTTAGTCCACAAGTACTGTCCTCCTTACTCCCCACCACACTCTGCCTCACCCTTGTGACCCAGTGGTCCTTTGTACATACGAGGTTCACAAACCATCCTAGAAAAAAGTGCTACACACCTCATTGCTGAATATCTCTATGGTTGTCTTTGACGTATTCCCCTTGGGAAGCTATGCACTGATGCCTAGTATACCCATCAAAGCAATTTTGGCACTCTTTTTTCTGGAATGGCCATCAGAGCTGTTGTTATTTGTTGAGGTCTGTCCACTAAGTTCTCAAACTTGCCACCATGCACTTACGTTGGCAGCATTGTACAAGTAACTATATTGGAACACCCTCCCTAGTCACCTGATCTGGCCCCCAGTGACTTTTTTCTTTATCCGACGATAAAGGAAATACTGAAAGGAAGACATCTGATGACATTCAGGACATCAAGGGTAATACGACAACAGCTCTGATGGCCATTCCAGAAAAAGAGTTCCAAAATTGCTTTGACAGATGAACTAGGTGCTGGCATTAGTGCATGGCTTCCCAAGGGAGGACTTCAAATGTGACCATAGTGATATACAGCAATGAGGTAGGTAGCACTTTTTCTAGGATGGTTTGTGAACTCAATTGTCAGACCCCGTATTTTGTTCTTTTGCTGTTTCTGTTCCTTCCCTCATACTGTTCCATCTGCTGGGAATATATCACCCCCCATTTTTCTCTCTGCCTGGTGAACTAGTTATCTTTCAAGACTCAGCTCATGTGTCATCTTCTTTAGGAAGTTTTCTCCAAAGTCCCAAGTGGACTCAATTAAGGTCCTCCTCTATAGTCCCATAGCACTGAGTGAATATATCCATCTTAAACCCTACCATGCTAACTTGAAATTGTCTGCCTCCCCCATTGGACAGTCAGTTTTTCAAGGATAGAGACTAGGTCATTCCTGTCTTAGTAGATATTCACACAATAACAGAATTAAACTGGAAGACAGACAGTTGCTCATCACTAAGAATGATCTAGCAGAGACCATTGGTTGACTAGTCATCGACCCCACAGGAAGAGAGGAGATTCATGTAGTGCCAGGGAGACTGATTACAGAGGTGGCCCCTAGGGTCCCCCAAATCACATGATTTTCTTGATCTCCACTCAGATTTTGGGAATTGGAATTAAATACACAAATGTTTTGCACTTTTATTTTTCAAACAGCTCACCTCAAATAACTAATTAAAATTCCTATGGAGATAACTTTATACATTATTTCTGTGAGCCATGAACTTGAACTTTCAGCTCATCATTCATAAAGTCTGTCTTACCTCTGATTACACAAAGCTTTAAAATTATCACAATTAAATAATAAGGGCATAACATGTAGAATCTAGTAGAAAGGCAAACTGATTTAAGCAAACATTTTTTTAAAAAACTCCTTTATCCAAGCAAAAGGGAAAAGGACAGCATTAATAAAGAACAGGTTAAGTATCTAGGAGAGATAGCAGTAGGGTAATTTGAATATTGTGTAGCACAAAACTAAAATCTTCATGTTTATCATTTTGGGGGATTTGTGAGAAACAACCTAGAAGAACAAGAAGGAAGGGACAAGGAAAAGGCATTGATCCCAAGGGAACAAGAGCTGTCAGGGAAGGCTTCAAGAGTAACATGATGGCATTTACATTGGGCCTTGGACTCAGGATTCCAGTCTTCTAGAACATTCTTCCTCTCAGTGGGATACATGTTTTAAAGGTCAGTAAATAGAGACACAAGATAAGCCATCGGGCTGGAGGCCCCCGTCTAGAATAGTCAGGCTCCTTCTTTTTCCAGGCTCCTCAACCAGCTCATGCTCACACAGTAAGCACTTCTCTGCCATAATGGGAGCTGGCAAACTTTTTCTTACACGACCAAATAGGATACATTTTAGGCTGTGCGGGCCACATGTTTTCTGTTGTAACTACTCAACTCTGCCATTGTAGTATGAAATATTATGTAAACCAATGAACATGGCTGTATTCCAATGAAGCTATCATTATAGATGCTGAAATTAGAATTGCACTTCATTTCCATGTGTTATGAAATATTCTTCTTTTGATTTTTTTTCCCCCAACCATTTAAAGATGTAAAAAATCATTCTCAGCAAGCAGAAGCAGGTCATGAACATAAGGAAGCAGGCTAGTTTGGCCTGTAGGCTGTAGTTCCCCGACAGGGCCATTTTAATTCCTTCACATTCTTGTCTCCTCCTACTGTCCAATGCTAGCAAAGCAGCCTACCTCTGGAAGAGTCTCAGGATCGGCCCGTTTTGTCTTCCTTTTATATTCAAGGGGTACATGGCAAGTTTGTTACATAGGTATACTGCATGGTGGTAAAGTTTGGGCATCTATTGAGCCCATCAGCCAGTGGTGATCATGGTACACAATGGATAGTGTTTTCAGCCCCTTCCTATCTTCTTCCCCTCCTCTCCCCTTTCAGAGACCCCAGTGTCTGTATTCCTATCCTTATGCCTGTGTGTGCCCATTGTACCCAGTGCTCCTACATGTGAGAACATGCTGTATTCAGTTTTCTGTTTTTGTGATAATTCACTTAGAATGATGGCTTCCAGCTGCATCCACATTGCCTCAAAAACTACAATTTTATTATTTTTTATGGCTGCATAGTATTCCATGGTGCATATATCCCACATTTTCTTTATCCAGTCCACCACTGGCGGGCACCCAGGTTGGTTCCATGTTTTTGCTATTGTGAATAGTGCTGATAAAAAATATGAGTGCAGGTGTCTTTTTGGTAGAATGATTTATGCTCCTTTGGGTGTAAATTTAGTAGTGGGACTGCTGGTCAACTTGTAAATCTATTTTTAACTCTTTGAGATATCTCCATACTGATTTCCACAGGGGCCAAACTAGCTTACATTCCCACCAACAGTGTATAAGTGTTCCTTTTTCTCCGCAACCTCAAGTGTTGATCATTTTGATTTCATAAAAATTAACTTTTAATTTCATGATACAGCTATATATAGAAAAGCAAACCTTGCTAGCACGATTTTGTTCCAAGCAAACTGTCCTTTAGAAAATTTAAAAAATCAAGCCTAGTTTTGAATGGTTTCTAATGAGCTTGGCAGAAGACAAAATCTTTACACATATCCATGATTATGAAAGTTCAACTAAACTCATGAGTTCTACAGATAGTGCTGGAGAGATGGCAGACACATATTTCCCCTTAGAAGCCATCTGAATTCTTATCTCATTGTACTGAACTAACAGTGACTTTAGAAACTTCCCATCTTCAATGGCATCAATTTCCTATCACAGAAGTAGAAAGACAGGAGAAATCTTCTGAATTTTTGGAATCAAAGAGTTAGTCTCCTATATAAATACCTATAAAAGAACTTTCTTTGAAAACTAGATGTTAAGAATAGCTTTCCTCCTCATGAGAAATTAACATGACTATGTCTCATGGAAGCTAAAATCTTTGTAATTAATCATATTTTCCTTTTTGCTGTGGCTGCCAGGAAACTCAGAGTCAAGTATATGCCCCAATTATAAAAATTATATAAGATATTTATCTAGCCGGGCTCGGTGGCTCAGCCTGTAATCCCGCGCCTTTGGGAGGCTGAGGTGAGTGGATTGCCTGAGCCCGCGGGTTCGAGACCCGCCTGGGCAGCGAGACCTCATCTCTACAATAAATCAAAAAAAAATTAGCTGGGCGTGGTAGCGCGCGCCTGTAATTCCGGCTACTTGGAAGGCTGAGGCGGAAGGATCGCCGGAAGGCCGGAGCCCAGCAGGTCGAGGCTGCGGTGGCCGGAAGCGGCCACTGCACTCCAGTCTGGGCGACAGAGTGAGACTCCAACTCAAAAAAAAAAATAGATATTTATCTTCTGGTTATATTGACATTTTCCAGGGTCAGAACTTTTACTCCCCCCACTATATCTTTATATTTTTATAAGATGCTCCAAAGTACTTTTTCCAAGTACTTTGTAGAAAAAAAGGGGGTGCCAATTAATTCATTAGTTCTCTAATCTTAGTGAGCTTGTATTTTTTACTTAGGAACACAATAAACCATGTTAGCAACATGCCCAGACCAAGATGAGTCAATTGAACACTTTTTGCAAGTATCCTCTTTTATTAAGGCTGCCTCTCATGTCTCCATATGTTTCTGTTCTTCGCCTGGCTCTTAGCTTTTTGTTGCCATAGTTCTTAATGTTTATACAAACAATAAAAACAAGGGAACAATTCCTCCCCACTTCCTGTCAATTATGACTTCGAATTTCAGGCCAAGTTGTATGAGATTGATTCCAACTTGATGCACCCAGAGATGGTGAGATGAGATGACCTTCAGTTGTTTACTCCAGATCATGTAGAAAGTGAAAGGCTCATTTTATTTTAATACCTAGGAGAGTAAAATGAGCTAAAGGTATCAGATTATTATTATTGATTCAGTCAACAGGTATAAATTGAGCACTTGCTACAACATACAATATTAGTTAACCAATTAGACTCAACATCAAATTTTCAGGCCAGGCACAGTGGCTCACACCTGAAGTCCCAGCATTTTGGGAGGCTGAGGTGGGAGGATCGCTTGAGCCAGGAGTTTGAGATCAGCCTGGGCAACATAGTGAGACCTCATCTCTACAAAAACAAAAAACAAAAACAAAAATGAACTGGGCAAGATGGTGTGCACCTGTAGTCCCAGCGACTTGGGAGGTGGAGGTGGGAGGATTGCCTGAGTCCAGGAAGTTGAGAATGCAGTGAGCTGCAATCATGCCATTGCACTCCAGCCAGGGCAACAGAGTGAAACTCCAATTCAAATATAAATATACATAATGTTGAGTCTTACCTTCTGTAAATAGGAAACCGGTTTTTAAATAGCAGGGAGAGAGCTAGAGGGTAAGAGCCACACCGAGGGCAGTGGGGTGACGCCTACCATCTCTTACAATTTGGATACATGATGAAGTTTTATTATTTCAGGCAGCATCGTTTGGAATATAAAACACATCAGATAGGAACTAGATTAACCTGTAATATCTTACTAAATAAAAAGAATCTACAAATAAATAATGTGTTGATTATAAATGATTCATATTGATTTATTCAGGGAAACCTAGCAAAGCTTCTAGCTTACATGCTTAAAGAATTAGAAAACAAAAAGCAAAAGCATCCTTCATTTTTGAAAGTACCATACCAAAGTCTCTCACTGACTCACAAGATGCCTGCGACAGGAGTGAGGAATCTACTCAGACCATGGAACATGGCGGCCAAGAGCAGGGCTTGGGTGTCACCCAACATGCACTAGCTGGGTGACTTTACCAGGCTGTTTAGCCTCTCTGCCCTTTGTTTTTTTATTTATAAACTAAGGACATTATTGCATTCTTCCTAGTGTTGTTGTGGGGAGAAAGTTGGGGGGGGAGGGCTTGAGAATGTTGTGGAATAAAAAGACCAAGGGCAAGGGCATTGGCTCAGACTTCTGGGTTCAAATCCTACCTCTGTCCCTCACTCAGTGCATACCCCTGAGCATGGATCTAACACCCTGTGTCTCAGTTTCCTCAAAGGAGGATTCTAGTTCCATCTACTGTGTTGGGTTATTGTGAGGGGTAAGTAATAGATATCAAGTGCTTAGCACATAAACAGCACATGCTAAGTGTTTTTTTGTTTTTGTTTTTTGGGTCAGAGTCTCACTCTGTCACCCAAGCTGGACTGCAGTGGCATGATCATGGGTCACCACAGCCTTGAGCTGCTGGGCTCAAGCGATCCTTCCACCTCAGCCTTCCAAGTAGCTGGAACTACAGGCTTGCACCACTATGCCCGGCTAATTTATTTATTTATTGCAGAGATGAAGTCTCACCAAGTTGCCCAAGCTGGCATCTGGCATAGTGTACGTACTAAATAAATGGCAGTTAACATTAACAGTAGGGGACAGAATTGGAATGGATGGGGGCCATGCGTCTTTGCAGGTAGAAAAGTCTGAGGAATCATTCAGTCCTGTCTTTTCAGCTCACAAATGGGAAAACCAAGGACTAAAACAACAGAAAGTCCCCTGCCTCAATCCCCTCCACACCAGAATCACAGCCAGGATCACAGTCCAGGTCTTTAGCCTTGTGTCCACTGTTCTTGGCTTGAAATCCCACTGCATAGTTATTCTTCCTGCTTCAGAGGTGATAGGATGATAATGGAAACCAGTGTTTTATGACTGTTCTACAAAAGGGAAAAAAACGAGATGGACTTTGAAGGCTGAGGCAATGAGAGACCAGTCACTGGCAAAGAGACAACATTGAATGATTCTCCTGGATATGTGGGACATGCATCTGGAAAGCTTCAGGATTTAATTGGTGGGGAAACTGGCCAAGGATTTATCAATTAGAAATACAACCATAGGAAACAAGAATGACTTTGGGGATCAATTACACTTTGGGACAGGGCCAGCTGACGGCATTATTCATCAAGCAAAACAGCACAATTTTTCAAATAAGAGAAAATTTACTAAGACACTAGTTTACCGAGGTTTTTGGTGAAAGAGGGACTAACGAGTTCTCTTGGATGTCCCTGATTAACAGGTGTTTTTTAATGAGTTGACTGATGTGATTGTTGCTAAAATACTCTAAAGAAAGAGACTATTCAGAGTACTTAGTTCAACACCCTCATTTTATAAATAAGGGATGGAAACAAAAAAGTGACTGACTCAAAGTGACTCGGCTAGTTTAATTTTGGGGTCTCATGGTAGGTTTGTAGCTTCAAGTGTAAGCCTTAGACAAAGAGCAGAGATAAACAGGTGAAGTCTAGTGATCTACATCATTGCAGAAGTGTCCATCATCATTCACAGACAGCTTATAAGGAGTCGGACATCACACAAGGTTGGTCCACATGCCTTTATCCCTCACAAGTCAACAGGCTAGGTACTATTATGAAGCCATTTTACAGGTTCAGGGAAGGATGCGAGTGACATCAACACCTGCATCAAGCACTATTACTGCAGCCATCTTTTCCTGAGCTTGTACCGGGCACTAGGTAAATGTACTAGTTGCTTTTTATATATTAACTCATTTAATCCTTATGGCAGTCTTGTATAGTCAGTACTATAGCTAATCCTCATTTTACAAATGAAAAAGGTGAAACTTAGAATAAAGTTAAATAACTGGCCCAAGATCACACGGCTGGGAAGTGGCTAAGTCCAGGAGATGAAGGTGAGCCTCTGCAATTAGCATCTTTCAGAATGACAGGCACAGAAAGACAGATGCTACATGATCTCACCTACATGTGGAATCGAAAAAAGTCCAACTCACAGAAGTAAAGGGTAGACTGGAAGTTACTAGAAGCTGGGGAGGAGCTGGGGGTGGACAAAATGTTCAAGATTTCAGTTAGACAAGAGGGAGATGCTGTAGTGAACTATTGCACAGCAATGGCGACTATAGTTAATAATAATGAATATGAGTATTTCAAAATTGCTCAAAGAGTAGATTTTAGCCAGACACTGTGGCTCATGCTTAAATCCCAGCACATTGGGAGGCCGACACAGGAAGATCATTTGAGACTAGCCGGGGCAACATAGTGAGACCTCGTCTCTACAAAAAAAAAAAAAAAAACCGACCAGGCATGGTGGCATGTGCCTGTAATCAGGAGTCTGAAGGGGAAGGATCGCCTGAGCCCAAGAGGTCGTGGTTGCGATGATCCATGAACATGCCACAGCACTCCAGCCTGGTGACAGAGTGAGACCTCTACTAAAAAAAAAAAAAAAAAGAAAAGAGAAAGAAAGAGTAGATTTTATGTTTTCACCACAAAGAAATGATAAATATGTGGTGATAGATATGTTAATTAGCCTGATTCAATCACTCTCCGTGTACACATAATACCATCACATTGAACTCCATAAATATACGCAATAATCAGTTGTCAATTAAGGAAATTGAATCCTTGCATTTCTGTGACTAACAAAAGAGCTGAGTTGAGCCAGAAGAAGAATGGAGCTGATGCAGGAGTCTTTTGCTCTGATTATACTAAAGCTTACTACTATTTTAGCGCCATCATCCATCACAGGGGAAACAACACATTCATTGCCTGGAATAACATGGGAAGTGGAACAGTAAATTAGGCAAGAACAGACTGTTTCAAGTGCCTGAAAGATTCGGGAGCATAGAGGCTGAACAATGGGATTAAAGAGAAAAGAGAAGAAAGTTGATGGGAAGAAAAACACATTGATTTCATTCCATAGATTCCAGAACAACAAGAACAGTTGTTCAGCAATTACTTTTATTTTTAAAAATACACTGCAAGGGCTTCTTCTTGCTTTATATGGAAGGCAGTTTTCTATTCATTGATAACAATATTATCATAAAATATCTGCTTAGGAATCTGTTAACAGAGTCTGGGATGTCCTGAAGGAATAAACAGTCCATGAAGGAATAGTTTCTTTTTCTTTTCTTTTTTTTTTTTTCTGTAATGCATTCAACTCATCGTTAATATTTCACATTGGCAAATTTAACCAACCTAAGAGTTGGGCCATCTAAACTATGGCCAAAATAATTAAACTGCCAAACAAGTATGAAATGAAATGGATACTCTTGACTGAAAACATTATTTTGTCTTCCAACCTTTTAAGCACATAAGCTCTGTGTTTTCCTGACTTTTTGAAAAGTCAAACCCGTGACTTTTTTAAATAAATATTTTCAGATCAACCAAAGAGACGATCAGTCACACATATATTGATTAAATAACCATTTAATAAAACACCAAGTAGTTCCAGTATCTTATAATTCAAGTTGCAATAGCTTCTTTTCAGGCGTATACAAGAGTAAAGGAGCCTGTTAACTATCAGAGAGAGAATATCAAAGCCATCAGTCAAGGTCAACATTAAGTTTAGAGCCAGATGACATGGTAGCTGCCCGATATTCTTGCTGTAATTTCTAGCAAAGCTCTTTGTTTTTCATTCCTGCCAAAGAGTGCCCTTCACTTTCCACAATAAGTCTCCCCTTGCACTGACAAACAGGAAAAAACTACTCAAGTTCTTTCTTACATAATGTGTTTTTTTACAGGAGACTCAGAACTCAAAGAGCCTTGATGCTTTTTTATCAATTCCACTAAACGTCAAGGGCAGGAAATAAAAATATTTTTCTCTTCCGACTCAAATACAATACCCCTTTGTGAAGCTGCTAAAAATCTAGAAATAGCAAATCTGGGAAAATTTTCAGGTGAGAGATATGCATCAAAATATTTCATTTTGCTAAAAATATCTGTTTTTCTTAGCATTCCAACTCACATCACTCCAAAATTCAGTATGATGAACAAAATCTGTTTCCCTCTTTTAGTGGTGGTACCTCTGAGGCTTTACAAAGGAATCTAAGTCACCTCTCCTATGACACTGAAGTCCCTGCAGGGATTTGCCAGTTCAGAGCAGTTGTTTTCAGAAGGGAAACAGGAAAGACAGAAGAGGGAAGAGAGATCAGTGCAAATGACTGCATCTTCACTACCTGACAACCGGAGCTTAGATCAAGGACCCAGGAGGTAACTTGGACAAGCTGGGGAGTCCCTGAAAGCTAAACCCATGACAGCAAAGTGTGTGCAGTCCTCAGCAGCCACCCTGGTGCAGAATAATGAGGCTCCCTAGGAAGTTTCCCCATCCTAATGGCAGCAAGGCTGACCCAGGGTTCAGAGACCAGTGTGGTGGCAACAAAAGACATGTGTGGTCCAGGGTAGACTTTCATGTCACAGCTCCACAGCAGTGGAGAGACACAGGGAAAGATAAAAAGAAAAGAAAAACTCAGTCTGGCTTGGGGAGGAGGTTGAAGGCAAAGGGATAACTAGGTAACAGGGTAATGGAATTACTAGGTAACTAGGTAATGGGATGGCTAGGAACCCACGGGCCACCCAGAGGCTCCTGGGCTCTCCTCTCCTCTGAGGGCTTCTCCCTACCACATTAAGCCTCCCTGAACAGGAGCAGAAAATAGATGACAGCTGAGTTTCCTTCAAGTTCTGCCAAGAAAAACCTTGCAGGGTTAAGAACACAAAAATCTTCAAATCTTGCTACTGAGGTTCTTTTTTTGAAACTTTCAGTACACACGCGCGCGCGCACACACACACGGAAGAAAATTCACTTTAACTCAAAGGGTTCAAGAATGTTCACAGGCTTTCGAGAGCCGCTGTGCTCTTAAACTCTTTCAGCAGATCTACTTGTCCTCAAAAGGGTCATAGATTCATTTAAAAGCAGTTTATCTTTCAGCAGGCCCATTCCAGGCCAAAGCTTGACACATAAAGCACATAAAGGTTTGAAGCTGAGGAGGACTGGGAGGCGGGAAGGGTAGGGAGTCTTAAACATAAGACCAAGAGTTGATTGTGCTATTTGCTGCAGGAAAGCGTGCCCCCAAAGGTGAAAAGGCTGAATTTCGAATAGGAATACAGAAGTAAACATTGGAGAAGGAAGATTTTTAGGGCGGCCTGTTGACATGCCCCCTTCACCCATCACCCATGCAAAGAAAGCAACTAAGATCTATGGCACAATGTGGTGAAGTGATCATTCTCAAGAAATGAGAACATCTTCCTACCAAGTGAGAAAAACCTATCACAAAATAAATACACACCACATGGTCTCTTTACAGAGAGACGCCTTTGCTTTTTTTTTAATCAGAAATCCAGCCAAGATGTCAGGACTAAGAGTATAGCGCTGCTCTGGGGCTCAAGGAGGCCCAACAAGAGAGCTAAGACCTGAATGGAAGAACTAAGATAGTGTGACAACTGACCTTACTAGCTAACTAATCACACTCATAATGCAGACAGACTGACCATGAGACTGCATATCCGTCTACTGGGTAGTACGCTATCCTTCATCATTGGGCTCAGAGACAAGGAAGGAAGGTTCAGTTTGAGGCGAAATGGACCTAAAGTGTAGTTGTCATATATATTAAACTTGGTCTATAGACCTAGTTAGTAAATTTCATGAACAATCCAAACTTCTTCAATAAAAGTGCTGTTAGGGACAAAGCACTGTCTCTATAGGAGCTCAAAGATGTCCCTAATGCATTTCATATATATTATATATTTTTTATAGTTTAATCTATAAGTTCACACTTCTATTAAAAAAAAAAATATGCCTGAGCCCGCGGGTTCGAGACCCGCCTGGGCAATGAGACCTCATCTCTACAATAAATCAAAAAACCAGCCGGGCATGGAAGCGCATGCCTGTAATTCCGGCTACTTGGAAGGCTGAGGCGGAAGGATCACCGGAGCCCAGCAGGTCGAGGCTGCGGTGGCCAGGAGCGGCCACTGCACTCCACTCTGGGCAACAGAGTGAGACTCCAACTCAAAAAAAAAAAAAAAAAAAAAAAATATATATATATATATATATATATGCATATTTATAAAATAAACTAAATACCTTGCGTGGACTTAGCATTCTGTTCTTTGAAGGACATCTGTTGTCCTAGGGACAAATACTCGTCACTGAGAAAAAAGGGCTGAACCCATCAATAGACTCGACACTCACATCTCTTAGACATAGCTCCTGTGTTACTTTCTTCCCCACAGATCACACATTTTATGCAATTAGTTTTCATCAAACCAACATATTATTCACTAAAAACATGATGATAACAAAGATAGACTAGTTACATATTTCTTGAACATAAACAGATGCCTTGACCATCATATATGAACATCAGTTTTGCTAGCATCAAAACAGATAATTAAGCCGGGCTCGGTGGCTCAGCCTGTAATCCCGCGCCTTTGGGAGGCTGAGGTGAGTGGATTGCCTGAGCCCGCGGGTTCGAGACCCGCCTGGGCAGCGAGACCTCATCTCTACAATAAATCAAAAAATCAGCTGGGCGTGGTAGCGCATGCCTGTAATTCCGGCTACTTGGAAGGCTGAGGCGGAAAGGATCGCCAGAGCCCAGCAGGTTGAGGCTGCGGTGGCCGGGAGCGGCCACTGCACTCCAGTCTGGGCGACAGAGTGAGACTCCAACTCAAAAAAAAAAAAAAACAAACAGATAATTCATTAAAAATAATGTAAGGGGTATTTTATAATTTGTTTCGTTCTTATGGAAGGCTCCAAGCTCAATTTTCAATGGAAAGGATCAATTTTCAATGTATTACCATTGATCCATATACTCACTATATAGCAAGCTTTTCTCTTTTATTGTTGAAACCTGCTATTATGCAAGCTTGCCTTCTGACTTAAGGAAATACTGTGATGGGATGAGTTTCTGGAAATAACTGAAGTATCAATGTGGAATAAACTTCACACATAATTGTTTTAAGGAAATGAAGGATAATAGAAAGAAGGAAAACAGGTTAGCTTCCAAAAATAGCACAAGGTATTTAAAGTAGAAAAAAATCAGGAAACAAAAGGATGCTCAGTCGCTCGTCAATCCATTCTCCCTCTCTCTCTTTTTTCTCTTTTCTTTTTAAACAAGTCTACTTGTTCTAATTTTTCTCTTACTTTTTCTTCCTGTAAGTTTTTACTGCTAAATTCATACATTAAAATTTTTTAAGTCCTTAATTACCCTGATTGAATAATTTGAGAGCAGAAGCCTCTTGCCATTAGTACCTTCTCAGAGAAGACACACACACACACACACACACACACACACACACACACACACACAACCCTCAGGTCAACTCCAGGAGGGGCATGGAAATTGCAGTGATGTTTCAAGTTGTGTCCTTTATGGAATTTATGGGAGTCACAGTCAAAAACAGAAAAACAGCCAGGGGGCTGTTTACCAGAGTTACATATATATATATATACATTTTTACATGCACATATACATGTTAAAAAATCAGGAACTTCTAAGGTTGGTTAGTAATTCTGGGAGTGAAATATTGAAACAGAAATGAAGAAGATGAAATGAGACTCATCCCAAAAGACTCCAGCAATTCCAGGGCCCGGGTGAAAACCCTAGGAAGTCACAAGAGGAGGAATAAATGGAATAGTCAGATCTCTGCTCCAGCACAGAGGAGTCCAGAAGGAGCCACAAACCAGACTCATCCCAGACCGCTGCTCATGCCACAAGTATGGCTGAGGTCAGGTTTTCAGATGTCAGACCCGGGGTCAGTCCTAGGAGGGGCTGAAAGACCTCAGTGACTTTTCAAGTTTTGTCCTTCATGGTATTTGCAGGAACACGGCCAACAGCAGCTAGGGGGCTGTTTACCAGAGTCATTCCCCAGCACCTCCCAGAAACGCTTATGGAAGTCACTGCCAAAGCTGACATGGGAATTAAACAGAAGGACCTGGACCCAGCCATGTAAAACATGCCCCAGTGATTTTGTAAGCTCTGTTTCTTCACAGATGGCTGCTGAGGAAGAAATGACGGCTTCCAGAAAACAGAGACCCAAGGAATTAATCCAGCCAGTGGCATGAAAGCAAAATGAAAAAGTAATTACTATATTCTAGAATTCACACTGGTGACTTACCAGGTCTGGGCCATAAGACATCCAGGGATAAAACTGCCACTCAAACACAGATCTGGCAAAGGTGAGTGACTCGTGTCTAAGTGACGACCTCTGAAGTCAAAAAAGGATTCACCAAATTAAAATATCAGAATGTTCTACAAACTGGCAAAGCCAGATGGGACTCAGTAGCTCACACATACCCTTGTATTTCCCAGAGATGGGAGCTCCAGGCTCTGGAAAGAACAAAACATAAGCTCATCTGCTGTGGCAGGACCAAGCGCTGGAAAGAGAGGAGGACGTCGAAGGAATTCAATCTTCCTCGGTCTACCCTCTAAAGGTTGGGCCTTGGGACTGTTAGGTTTGAAAAGCTGTGGCTCTTACTTTACAGCATTCTGACATCTGTTTTGAGTCTTTGATTCCTTTACTATTTCACTGTGCTCCTTTTTGTTTCATGGGTTGATAATATACATCGCTGTTATAGAGTTCCCTTGGGTTTCATGGTTTGAGCCAATGTCCATAATGACATATCTTTCACTGCCTTTATGTAGAGTAGGGCTTTGCCCACCATGCCATATACTCACAATTCTCTCCCTACTTACTCACCCTTCACTCCCTGCTGGGAGCCAAGTTTTAAGGCTTCATCCCTGTAGGCTTACTCAATGTTCCTTTGTAAAGGCAGAGAAAAAAGAGATACAGCAGCTGTGTTCATTGAGCCAATGAATTAATTCATAGTACCCAGCAGCCCTCTAGAGTCAACTATGGCATCCGGAAGGGCAGGGACCATGATTGTTTCAACACTGAAAATCTAGTGCTTGGTTGAGTACCTGGCATGGCGTAGGAACTCAACTATTTGTTGAGAGATTGGAAGGAATATCTTTCCCCTGAATTCCCTTTTATTCTTTTATTCTAGAGTCTTTCTCTCTACTGAACAAAAGAAGGCTTATAAATCACTGAAATCATGGTTTCAGAGAATTATTGAACCCAAAAGACAGGGCCAAAATCTCAAAGGGTCCCCAAATTCATCCCAATGACCAATGCGCTTGCTTTTCTTCCTCTTTCTTTTTTTGCTCCTGATTTTTCTCTTCTTCATATCTTGAACTACATGACAGAGAAAAAAATATCTAGGCATTTTACCTATATTAATTAGCTTACCTTCATGAAAATTATATGAGCAGTTACTATATTTATGCCCATATTACAGATGAGGAAACAGGTCTCAAATGATTAAGTCGCCTGCCAAAGAGCACACAACTAAGAAGTTGCAAGTCCAGGATTTGAACTCAGGCCATCTAACTCTAGATATCAGCTTCTAAACACCCTACAATCCTACCTTCCGAAGGTTAGCTGTTAAGGTTAAGTGGGGGCTATGGGGAATTGCACCCTGGCCATTCATTTAATCAATGTTTATTGAGTGCCTACTATATATCAGGTGCTGAAAATACCCCCACAGCCCTGGACACTGTTCCTATATGGTCAACATTCCTATGTCCATTTGTTGTAGCTCCCAAAGAGTAAGCACGCTGAATCCATTAGACAAGGAAACTCAGTAACAGCTGGCTGTTTTTCCATATCTTTATCTTTTAAGCTTCCTTATTATAGAAAACAATCGCTGCTCCTCTCAGTATTACTTGGGACTCCAGCAAGACCAGCTGGGAATATGTAGCTACCTGGAATGGCATAGTGTTAGAGAAGAATGAACATAAATGGTGAATGAAATAAAATGGTGTTAGGAGGTCCTTTTCTACTCCATTATTAGCTTGAGGAGATGCACTGGCCACTACATGGAGAATGGCACAGCCTTGCCCCTCTTTCCTTGGGAAGGTCTTCAAGTCTGGAAAAACGATGGTCAGCCAGTTACCCTGATTACACCTTACACAGAAAGAGGAGAGTAGAGTGGCACACACCCCCAGGCAGGATTCCCGAATGTAGGCAAGCCGCTGAAGCTCCCAGCCTGGTGTTTTCTTTGACCTTCACACCATGCGGCTCCTGCCCAGCCCTTGCAGAACAATCCTCTTCTCCCCAGGCTGCTGATTCGGCCCCCATGGGGACAGCAGCTCCAGCCTCCTGAGACATTTGCTCTATTCAGCACCATGAGGGAAATAGCCATCATTCAGTGAGAGAATAAAAACGAGGAGTTGGCTGAATAAAGGTGATAAAAATAGATTTTCCAACGCTACGAAGATGAATCATTTTGCCACCGGGACTTGCTAGGCTTTGTATCAGCTGGGTTTCAACCCAGCCTCATAAATTTGACTAAGGGAAATTTCCTTCCCCTAGATAACTGGGGCCATGGAGCGCTGAGCGTTCAGACAGGCCTGACAGGGTTTTATTAGAGAATTACCCAGAAATAACTCCTAGTCCTTTCCCAGCCTGCAGTAAATGCCAACTTTGAGGGACAAGGACTGAGTGGGCTGGGCTGGGATGAGCATTCTTTGAATCTAGCCTTGGGCCTCCTTCCTCCCTCCCCAATTTTCTCCCCTCTTCTTTCCCTCCTCGTTTTAAGAAATGGAGATTTTTTTTTTTTTTTTTTTAGAAAGCAAAGGAGGTGGTGGAGTGAGTAGAACATGAGAGAGGGCTCAGGTAAGAGTTCCCTCCTAGCCGGGCTCGGTGACTCAGGCTGTAATCCCGCACTTTGGGAGGCTGAGGTGAGTGGATTACCTGAGCCGGTGGGCTCAAGACCCACCTGGGCAACTTGGAGAGACCTCATCTCTACAATAAATTTAAAAAAATTAGCTGGGTGTGGTAGCGCTTGCCTGTAGTTCCAGCTACTTGGAAGGCTGAGGCGGAAGGATCGCTGGAGCCCAGCAGGTCGAGGCTGCGGTGGCTGGGAGCAGCCACTGCACTCCACAGGTCGAGGCTGCGGTGGCCGGGAGCAGCCACTGCACTCCAGTCTGGGCGACAGAGTGAGACTCCAACTCAAAAAAAAAAAAAAAAAAAGAAAAAAGAGTTCCCTCCCCCCACCGCCCCTCCCTGGCATGCAGTCACCTTTCCCATGACACCATGTGCTACTGCTGAAACAGTAGTGCTGGAGAAAAATCTTTAGAATGCAGCAGAGTGGCATTCTCATTCCCAAAAGTCTTCAAAATTCTCTTTACTTTGACTAAACTAACAGCTATGGGTCTTCCACCATGCATCCAAAAAAGAAAACAACAACAACAATGCTTTCCTTAGGGGGTAAAAAGTTTAATTAAAAGCAACAGGTGGTAAAACAAAAAAAAACCCTATCAAGGGACAAGGTGAATCCATCAGAAAGTCACAACATTAATTGCATGAAAAGTAACTTTTTAAAAAAACCAACCGTTAAAATCTAAACAGCTTCCTTCCTTCCCCCAGTCAACCCTAGAATGCATTTTGTTCCTAAAGAACTGTACTTACCCCCACAAGTCCTCATACTCTGCACTGACCTCCAGCAGCCCCACTCCTGGAGGCGGGAGGGACATCCCTCCGTGTGTGCCAAGACGGTCCCAGCACAACAACCGAAATGGTCTCACATTCCCCTTCCCAAGACGACTATCCTCACCAAGCAGCCAAGCCCTGCTCTATCCACGAGCAGACTGTAACAGCTGAAATGCTGATGCAGTGAAAAAGAACTCACTGGAAGAGAGCAGATTGCCACACCTATTGGGGAGGGAGGCGGAGAATCCTGCTCCCTCTAAGGAAGGGGAATCATATCTCACGGGGTACACATCCCCCAACTGGAATTCTGCAGAAGAATCTTGTGACCATCACCAGCACTTAGTGGACTTGCAAGATTGTCAGGTGTCTGGAGCTGGCATCTGAGGGACAAGGACTCAAGTCCCAACTCGGAAACAAAGTAGCTGAAAGACCCTGGGCAAGTCACTGCCTTCTGAGTCTCAGTTTCCCAGCCTGTAAAATAATGATGCTTCAGAAGTAAATTTCTAAATGGCTTCTAGTTTTGAAGTTGTAAGGTCATCATAACATTCACGGACATAATAAATAGTAAGCACTGCTTCGATTTATTGAAAGCATAGTATGTGCCACTCGCTCCATTATGTATCTTACGTTTATGATCTCACTTAATCCCACAATGCTTAGATGACATTTATCAATTCAATCCTATAGATGAGGAAACTGGCAAACTCACTCCATGAACCTCCATGAAAATAAAGGATCATCATATCCATTCAGTGTTTTCAATTTATATGGAAGCATTTAATCTTTGTGCCTGAAACTGAGATGACATCTGAGAATGGAATTTCTGCACTGTCGGGTGATGAATGTGTTTACAGTCCTCTGCTGGTATAATTCTGAGATACTAGTATTTATGGCCATGGCTGTTCATGCTACTGCCAAATTCATTTTCCACCTGTTGTTTTTATTAAACCTCCCCAAGGGACATGAAATATTTCTTTGTGCAGATTCTAAAAACGGGACCTTGAAATATGTGAGCAGAAAGCTCATGTGTGGAGTTACCATTTGGGATTTTCAAATGCTATAAAACCCAGTGTTTACAACCAATTCATCATTTATAAATGTTTATGAGGTTGATATGCCAAGTGACTCACTGGTATCTTGCCATTTATTGATATCTATACATCAATCGGAAGGCTGACATTTAATATTTATTAATAACTTATGCGAGTTCATTGTTTCCTGCCATCATGTTGTGTTACCTTTATTGTCACTCATTCTATCTTTTAAGTCAACTTTTTATTTTAGAATCGTTTTTAGACTTACAGAAAATTAAAAGATAATACAGAGTGTTTCAGCGTAACTCAAACTTTGCATCTCACATTTCTATTTTCTCTGATACATTTATCAAAATGAATGAACAAATGTTGATATACTACCATCACCTGATATCCATGTTTGATTTGGACTTCAGTAGTCTGTCCCTAATGTACTTTCTCTGTTTTAAGATCCCATCCAGGTCACCACATTCTATGTAGTCATTATAACTCCTTAGTTTTACTCTGGAGTTTTCTTCTTTCTCAGACTTGCCATGTTATTGGTGATTTTGACAGTCTTGAAGACTACTGCTCAGGTCTTTTGTTGAGTGTCCCTCGATTTGGGTTTTTCTGATTTATTTTTTCCATGATTAGACTGAGGTTATGATTTCAGGTGTGGAAGACAACTGACATCGTATCAATCATCCTATTTTTTTAAATTTTATGTTTAAGTCACATCAAAACCTTAATCTAAATAAGATTAAATTTTAGAAAAGACAAATAATTCAATATCAAATGATTAATCCAGAAATTCAGTATTTTATGTTGTGAACAGAATCACAGAGAGAGAAACTAATTTTTGCACCCATTTGTGATGAACGTAGATAGCAGAAATCCAGCAGCTTACAAGAGAGGTGTCTAGCAAATTCTTTTGAAATGCTTGTCAAGACAGACGTTCTACACAAGCAATCTCAGAGGAAGGCATGTTTCAAGAGAAGTGCTGTTTCAGTGTAAGACGGTTTCAAATATTTAGGTAAAATTTTTTCCTGTTGTCAGACAATAGAATCTCTACAAACTCAGGTTTCAAGTATATGCAAAGAATTAGTTCCACAGAAATTTCTACCTTATGCAAACTTTAACTATGAAAAAAGAAGTAAGATTTGGGCTGAAATATTTGTTTCCTACTATTATATATTTTTTCTTCACAGTTCCTAATTGAAGGTCTATTCCTAAGGGAAAAAAGTAAGGAACTGATGTAATGTCACAAACTTTGCTAAGTACTGTTCAGCGAAAGATAAGGGAGAACAAGTGATTTCTTTCTTCAAAGAATGGCGTGGTTTTCGTTTTTTTGTTTTTTTCAGGAACAGGAAGGAAAAAAAGCCTAAGGGGGTAAAAAAAAAAAAAAAAAAGCTTTACAACACTGCTATATGTAACCTTCCACCTCTGCAGAGACACAAAATAATTGTGGAAACAAGCTTGGAAAAATAATTTGTGGGACATGAGGAGGAGATTAGACTTCAGCTAGCAAGTCTAGGCATTCAAAACATATGTGAATAAGAAAGTAAGTGCTTGGCTAACATACCCACCATTATAGGCTAAACTGTATCCTCCCCCCATTTACATTTTGAAGGCCTAACCCCCTGTAAATCAGAATGTGACTGTATTGACTTTAAAGAGGTAATTACATTATATGAGGTCATCTGGGTGGGCCCTAATACAATATGACAGCATCCTTATAAAAAGAGAAAATATGGATGCAGGCGCATACAGAGGAAAGACCATGTAAAGACACTGGAGGGTAAGACAGCCATCAGCCAGCCAAGAAGAGAGATCTCAATAGAAACCAACACTGCTCACACCTTAACCTCAGTCTTCTAGCCTCCAGAACTGACAAAGCAAATCTCTATTGTTTAAGCTACTGAGTCTGTGTTACTTTGTTACTGCAGCCAGAGCAAACTCACAAACTCACCAGTGCAGAGTGAAATATCAAGGGTAAAAGAGAGGCTGTAGTGCCCCATATTGGGTGGATGTTACATTTAAGGAACTGTCAGTTCTATAAACCTCTTTCTAAGTCACTGCTTGTCATGATTTTCAAGTCTAAGAGCAATTGTTCATGATTTCTCCTATGGTCTCAAACTCCATTTCTCACCCCTCCCCCCTTTCCCCGAGTCTCCATCAGCATAGATCAAACACTCCAAAGAGAAGACTGCAATTGGGAGGTGGAAGGCTTCACAACTTGTGGTTACCAAAAAAGAAATAATTTGTCTTCATGTATACTAAGCATAAGGATTTAACTTCAAATAACCTATTCATTAACCTAGTCCGAATTTTATGGAACTTTTTCACTGAGTTCCAAACCAGCAATTCTAATAGCCTGCCAGACATCTGCACATGAATATCTCTTAGAGAAAGCCAACTTAGCGTGTCCAAAAGAGAATTCATCTTTTCTTCTGGAGTCCATTTCTCATTCCTCTGCTCCCACGATTCCTTTTAATGGCATCTGTGTCCCCCATGTTGCTGAAGTCCAAAATGTAGATGTCATCTCCCTAAGATTACTTATTGTATTTCATCAATTCCAAGCTATACACTTAAAAAAAAACAACAAAAAACTGTGAAATAAAGATTCACCTTTTCATTCCTGGGGTCTTAACTTAGCATTGTGTCATAATTGAATTGGCAGCTTTTTAAAATGGCACTTTTAAAAGTGGCATGTCTTATCATTGATGGCATATTACATTTAGTGAAGAGCAAATCTCATCTCCTCATCTCTATTCTCATTGCTTCTACCAAGGTTTAGGAAGTTCGCCATCTCTCATCTGGACTACTTATCTCCTACTTGACTTTTATTGCTGATCTCTTGCCAGTTTCCCACATGACCACCCCAGTTATCAGGAACACAAAATTCCCTTGTTCTCAGTGCCTGTAACTGCACACAAAACGAATCTGAACACCCCCAGGAGGCATTTCTGATCTTAACTTTCCCAAGCCTGAATTTCCATCAGGGACCCTGGGTTCCAGCTGTAGTCACATGCAAATAATAACTACTCCCAGATAAGAGCCAGCTTCTTCTGGTTCACAGCCTTTCTCATTCCATGCCTTGAAGCCAGAACGTTCTTCCTCCAAGTCTAAGGGTGTTCACTATTTGTAGGTGTCCTGTTCAAATCCCATCTTTTCTAAAGTTCTTCATAGGGAAATCAAAATTTCTTCCTTGTCCTTCCTTGTATATTATGCTTCATTTATTAACATTTCCCAATCAACTTACAGTAGACCTTGCTTGTGTATTTGGCTTCTAGAAAGTGATCTCCTAAAAGGCAAGACTTATGTCTTAAATCATTAAGTAGATTTTCACTTGGAAAGCAAGAGAGAACACACCATGTCCTCTGGTGTATATGTGCTAAAGAAAACTGGGAAACAGATCTTGGATATCATGCAAAAAAGATTGTCCAAGGAAAATGCGTTATTCTTAAAGCCCTAGAAACATAAGGAACACATTTTCAGGAGAACGAGAAATCTATGCCCTGATTTCTCAAGAACTGACACAACCACTTCATTCACTGGATGGGCAGCTTCTGAATAGCTTCCAGAGATCCCTACCTCCTGGCATTCAGGCCCTTGTGTGATCTCCTCCCTTTGGAGAGGAGGCTGGACTTAGTAACTCACTTTTAATTAATAGAATATGGTAGAAGCCATAAAATGTCACTTAGGAGATTAGGTTATAAAGGACTGTGACTTGCACCTTGTTTATGGCAACGAGAGCAAACTGATTCTCTCTCTCTCTCTCTCTCCTTGCTTGCTGACTCTGATAAAGCAAGCTGCAATATTGTAAGCTGCTCTGTTGAAAGACCCAAATGGCAAGGAACCTAGGATGGTTTTGGCCAACAGTCTGTGAGGAGCTGAATCCTGCCGGTATCCATGAGTGTGCTTAGAAATCCTTCCCCACTCGAGTCTTGAAATGACACAGATCAACACCTTGAATGTGACTTTGTGAGAGACCCTGAACTAGGAACCCAGCTAAGCCTTACTCAGATTCCTGACCTACAGGAACTATGAGATAATAAATGCTGTAATGTTAAGCCACTAACTTTTGGGACAGTTTGTTATACAGTAATAAATGAACAACTAATACACTCACCACATAAGAAAACCAGAAAGGAGATCATAGGCACAGGATGAGTGGAAGGACAGGAAACTCTCACCGAATCTTCCCAAGTACCCAAAAACAATATGCAAGAGAATTAACTTGGTCTAATCCACGTACATCAGTGAACAGCCAGAAGTCAGCCTGCTACGGTGGACATCAACACTTCCCTTCATCCTCACTGTGGAGATGGCTCTTACCAGCTGACACACTTTTATCACTGTAGTCACTATGTGGCCAAGTCTTTCAGTTTAGGTCATAAATTAGCTGTAGACCTGGTTTCTAAGAGTCATGTATGAAGTGACAGATAAACCTTGAGTGTTACCTCAGTTCAAGAAGAGTCTTAAATGCCTTTGTAAAGTGATTGAAATTTTTTCCACATGCAGTCAGGAGCTATACACAAGTGTTTGAGAAGATGAGGGACATGAGCACAACGAGTAGCACAAAAGCCACATTGTCTTGGGAAGTATTAAATAAACTAAGAATGCCCTCAGCTCCTATCCTACCATTCCAGTGAATGCAGGTTGAACGCACCAAAGACCTCATGTGTTCTGTTGTTTTCCCAGCAGTCTGTCCTCTTTCATGTCTACACCTACTAAAATGCTAACCACCGTGCCTATTTCGTCTTGGCTTTGGCATCAAACTCGAAAATAGCAAACTGAGCATTCTGTGTGTGGTGTGGGAACACAACGGAGCTTTCTCATACTGTGCCAGGAATGGGGATAAAGAAAAATGTGTCATCAGCTTCCATTTTGGCTGAGATACTTCATAGCATCTATTCATTTCCCTCAGTGAAATGTATTTCTCCTTCACAGAGACCATTGCTCCGCGACCAGTTTTTACTTGTCCCCTAAAGAAGAATAGGATGACCCCTGAAGAGTCCTGCTCATACCATGCAGATACCACAGAAGAGCAGAAAGTGTTAGGAAAAACACCCAAGGATGGTGCTCCAAGTCACTCCTCCTCCCTTCCCCATGAAGGAGAATTCCATGTCCTCTTATCTCTGAGTTGTTGATGTCCAGAACCAGAACCCACAGGCAAAAAGAGCCAAGTCTAGCTGGACTGATTTGCACTGGAAAGGGTCAACCATTAGTAACAGCAGAGAAAAGCATAAGAAGCAAGAAAAACAAGAACTAGCCCAGTGTGAGTCTGGAAGATTCTAGGTCGTTGGGGGTGAGGAGAAGTTTAGGGAAGCTGGCAAGTGTGAGATTTGTGTGCGTGAGACAGTGTGTGTTGTGTATGTATGTGTGGAATAGAAAGACAGAGAGAGGAGGCCATTTTAGGAAATTTCACTGCATGTTCTAAATAGACTCACTCTTTGACATTGTTTTGAAAGACTTCAGTAAAGCTGTCTAATGCTTTTCTATCATCAGTTGTTAGACTGTTGCTTCTTTGACTGTGATGCTTGATTTTATAGTGGTGCTAGTAGACATGCTACACTCAGCAGTGCCTTTTAAAATATGCCACAGCCTCAATTTGGTTCAATTGGTAGACTTTAAATGAGAAGCAGTTGTCTTCTAACAACATGTAAGACCCCCATAGAGGCTGATGCCTTCAAACAGATATTCAGAAAGTGTTGAGATTCGATAAGGTCTAATGGGGATAGGTAACAGTAGAAAAGCCACAGACCCTAGAGCTGGACAAACCCAGGTTCAAATTCCAACTCTGCATCTCATTAGTTGGAGAGCTGGTATCTTACCTCTTTGAACCCTGGTTTTCTGAGATTCACTGAGGGTACAGCCATGACAACATCTCATGGTTGTTGTAAAGATTATGAAGGACGGTAGCTCAGCCTGTAATCCCGCGCCTTTGGGAGGCTGAGGTGAGTGGATTGCCTGAGCCCGCGGGTTCGAGACCCGCCTGGGCAGCGAGACCTCATCTCTACAATAAATCAAAAAATCAGCCGGGCGTGGTAGCGCATGCCTGTAATTCCGGTTACTCGGAAGGCTGAGGCGGAAGGATCGCCGGAGCCCAGCAGGTCGAGGTTGCGGTGGCCGGGAGCGGCCACTGCACTCCAGTCTGGGTGACAGAGTGAGACTCCAACTCAAAAAAAAAAAAAAAAAGATTATGAAGGATAATCTGGCACTGCACCTGGTGTGTGGTAAGTGTTCAATACATGATAGTG
Source organism: Cephalopachus bancanus (assembly GCA_027257055.1). Taxonomy (NCBI): domain Eukaryota; kingdom Metazoa; phylum Chordata; class Mammalia; order Primates; family Tarsiidae; genus Cephalopachus; species Cephalopachus bancanus. The sequence goes on along the minus strand of JAPVLO010000301.1, from coordinate 1,414,058 downwards.
ACCACAATGGTAGCTTATACCTCTGGACTTTCTCTGCCTGTCGTGTCCCACTCCTGGCCTAAAACAATAACTCAACTGCAAGAGAGACAGAGGGAAAGGACAGAACTTTGACCAGTTTTTTCTCAGGTAATCTATAAGGTAAACGGTTAAAGGGAAGGTAAAGGCTTTAGAAATTCTAAAGGACGTTACAGAATATAAACCTAAAACATAAGACATTGATATGGGTGAGCTGAGGCACACCAGAGCTAACCTCTACGCAGGATTTGCAGGAAACTTCTTCTTGCCAAGTAGATACCCCAAATGCCTGGGATCCAAATTTATTGTATTGTCATCTTCCTAAAAAGATGAAGTTTGCATCAAGGCTTTTCATTCTTACTACTCAGTTTTCAACAGCTTTGTATGTCTTCCTTTGTCCAAACAATATTTTAAATCTCTTAATGCACAAATCTCTATAGACTTTTCATCATTTTGCCTGCTTTGACTGCCCTCAAACAATGAAATGTCAACTGCTTTGATATCAGTTTCAAAGATAAAGCAGATAACTTTTGAAAGCTTCTTAAATCTACAGAGTCAATGGAAGTTTACATTTTTATCCACCAGGAAGCCAAGCTCTAATCATATTTGAAATTTTATCTCTGACTAGAGAAAAATACATCTCATTTTTCCTAAAGAATATGTCTCTGAGTGAGGTAGGGTCACTAAATGGTAGGAGATTCTACCAGTCACATTCCTGCTCTGTCCTACTGAGCTTCACCTGGCATCAAATCTCCACCATTCGCCATGTGTAGAGGCGTCTGATGAAGTGAAGCCCTTCACAAAGCTCAGAAAAATATTTTGAAAGTATTGGTCAAAAGGAAGAAAATGAAGGTGAGCTTAAAGGTGAGTCTTTGTTTCCCTATATTTTTTCATAAGCGGTAAAATACTCTGTCGTTAACATGTGCCCCATCTTTAGCTGGGAACACTTGGATATGAAACAAGCAAGGACCGGGCTAACTGGGACTTGGGGTCCATCTCAGTTTTTACCGTTTGCTTAATTTGGGGCAAATAGTGTTCGCTTTATGGATCTAAGTGTCCTCATCTGTAAAGCAAATATACCTAAGATGTCCTTCTATATGTGAGATTCTCTTTTCCTCATATCACTTTCATCCTTAGGGACTCACAGAAAAGACCGAGTGAATATTTCATGACAGCTCTAGGAAGGTTCAGATATTCAGGGTAGACGCCCCAAATATCATCTGTTTTCAATTATACTTCACACGTTCACACACGCACACACGCACACACACACACACGCACACGTGCACACACACATATACAATAGCTGTCACAATTAAAATCTGGGCAAGAAAAAGCTTAATCCCCAAACTCCTATGATCAGCAAGGATTTCATACATTCGTGTCTTTTGTATAAAGCCCGATGTTCCTGGGATGAAAGAGCCTTTAGCATGATCTCTAATGACCAGTCAATTGAGTTGCAGGATGTGGCTTAATTGTACAATCCTGGCAAGCTGGCAGGCGGAAGGGCAGCGTTTTGCAAAGTCTTTGGTTCTCCAAGACCTAAATCTGAGGCCTTTCTCTCTCTGGCAACAGCTAACAGTATCACTAACACCTAAAAAAGAATGCAAGCATCTGCAGGCGGTCACGACACGGCTTCGTGTGTCAGCAATTGTTATAGAAGAAATACAGACCCGGATCCGAGGCTTTGCATTCTCATCAGGAAATGATTTCCAACTACTTTGTTTTAACACCTTCACCCCTGAATTCTTTGTAACCACAGCTTAACTCGGGGGCTAAAATATACCTATTCATGCCTTTGTAAATCTACATGTGTTTATAATTCGGGATTCCTATGTGAAAACACACTTTTCTATTTATCTTCAAGTTAAGCGGCTGGGCCATCTTAACAGATTGGCTTCTCAACACTGGGCCATTAAGACACACAGGCCTGGGTTCCAGCATAAAAAACCTTCTGGCCACGCTTCTCAGTTCTCTGTGGGCCCTGCTACTATGGACTTCTTGATCAATAGATGGTCAGCGGCCTGTCAACCCCCAACAAAGGACAAGCCAATCTAGACCTGTTCGAAAGCATTTGAGGGATTCACTATTTGCTTTTTTCTGACTGTCATGAATATTAGAAAGAAGAAAATGTCATGTGAAAAATAGACTCACATAAAGGCTGCATCTCTACTAATTCAAGGGGGTCTCTGTGATCTTTAAATGACTACTCATTTGAGGTTTCTCTACCCCCCCATGAGATAATTAACTAATTCTAATCCTCAACCTTTTATATTGAAAAATTTCAACCTACCAAAAAGTTGCAAGAATAGTGCATCACACCTCTACATCCCTGAGATAAATACAACATTTTGCCATATCCATCCTCCTACCCATCCCTCCCCCCACTTCCTTCCTTCCTTCCTTCTATGTCTATCTCCATGTGCATGTAAAACTATAATTATATGCATAGACCTTTTTGTTGAACATTTTGAAGACAGTTGTACACATCATGATGTAAATACCCCAGTATATTTACCTCCGAAGATCAAGAGTATTCCCCAATATATATAGGACAGTTGTCACATGCAGGGAATTCAACCCTGAGAGAATACTATTATCTAACAATTATTCTCAATCAAGGATCACACACTGCATTTGGTATCTCCTTAAACACCTTTGATAGAGAACAGCTTTCCTACATTTTGGAGATGGGGGAGATATCTTTAATGACACTGAAAGTGTCATATCTCCTTAAACACCTTTGATAGAGAACAGCTTTCCTGCCTTTTGGGGTTGGGGAAGGTATCTTTAATGACACTGACAGTGTTAGTGAGTACAGGCCAGCTGATTTGCAGTATGTTCCTGGATTTGAACTTGTTAAACTGTTTCCTCAGAATCGTTGGGATTTCTTAAGGCTTCACTAAGACAGCTAACGTCACTTGAACCCATTATGGATATGGGTAAGTTTGATCATGGCCCATTAACTACTTAAAGCCATGGTGTCTTAACATGAATACTAAGCCTTTTATAGACCTTTAATTTCAGACTGTTAATAACAGGCATTCAAAATCTCATTTCTCAAAGTACATCTCAGCAGAGCTGAATTTTATCTGTCTTGTATTAACTCATTTTCTCCCACATCAAGGGATGCTATCAGTATGCTGTAATAAAAGATAGTAACAGCCCATAAATACTAAAAGTTTCACAAAGCAGGTGGTTTTGTGTTAGATCTTGATAAACAAATAGGATCACGTCAAGAAGAGCAGAGAGAGAGAGTATTACATACACAAGAAGTGTCACGGGAAAAGGCATCATACACAAGAGTGACTAATGTTTGTGGAATCATAAGTGGACTCTAAAAGTCCAGGTAAAAGATGAGGACAGCCTCCTGTGAAGCAGCAACTAAAGAAATTCAGACAAGTAGACAGATTGGAGAAAGTTGCCAAATTCTCTGATAGCTCAACGAGGGCAATGACATAGGGAACAGGTGCACAGGAGTGGTCCCTGAAGTCTGATTTGACTATGTAGAGTTGGAGGTGTCTGTGGATCATCCCGATGGAACTGTCCCATAGGCAGAACTCCAGCCCTGGAGCTCAGGAGGGAGTACTTGATGAGGAATGTTGATTTGGGTCAGTGTTACGGAGAGATGACATTGTGAAGACAGACAAGAAAATGAGCACAGAAAGGGAGTGTGAACGTTGAACCCTAGAAGCAGGGGAACATAACAGGGGGTGGGGGGTCTATTTCCTGCCAGGAACTCAACTGGTGCCCGGGTTTTGGAAAAGTCGAACTGAAGGCAGTTGGAGCAAAGGAAAAAGAGTTTGTAGATTTGGGAATCATTAGTGAATGGGCAGTAATTGTCTATGTACTTAAGAAAGTTTTTTTTGGACTAAAGACAATAAATAAATTAATAAATAAGATACAAGTGCTATAAGATGAAGGTGAGTGAGGATGTGTTAGTTGGAAAAGGGTAAAATAAAAGGAAAAGTGATAGAAAGGGACCAAGGAAAGGAAATGCAAGTAAATAAATAAGTAAAGCAGAGGAATAGATGTCAGGCACCTAAATGGAAGGAAAGAAATTGAGGTCACCTTGCTTCCTGGCAGCAGGTTGCCTGATGCTCTAAGACAGAGGGAATATGTAAGCATTGACATTTGATCTGTGGTAAGAAATAACATAAAGGTAAACACATATGTCCCCAACACTGAATTTTACCAAAATGTTCTATAATGTACATCTTAAATTAAGACTCCAGACCCTTTTCTCTTTAGTTGCTGGCCTGGGGGCTGCTTGCATCTGTCTGTCTAGATTTCCCTGGGGCCTTCCTTGACTTTATGCTGCAAGTTTTGCTTCTATAAACATTAAAGCACAGAGCTCCAAGTTCAGAGGGTGCCACAGGCTTGGGAGCCAAAGAGGTAAGTGTCAAGGTCATCAAGAAGACATACGGGATTATATTTTGGCTTTCCTATTTGGAAAAGATGAATTTAGTTTTTAAAAATTAGCCGGGCATGGTGGGTCACACCTGTAATCCCAGCACTTTGGGAAGTGTAGGCAATAGGATTGCCTGAGCCCAAGTGTTCAAGAACCAGTCTGGGCAACTGGGTGAGACCTCCTCTCTACAATAAATTAAAACATTAGCTGGGCGTGGCAGCATGTGTCTGTGGTTCAAGTTACTTGGAAGGCTGAGGTGGAAGGATCACCTGAGCCCAGCAGGTTGAGGCTGCAGTGGCCGTGAGTATGCTACTGCACTCCAGCCTGGGCGACAGGCTTAAAAAAGCTTTTAAAAAACTTTTTAAAAAAGTTTTTAAAAAACTAATGTATGTACACATTAATATATATAACATAGACTACCCATATATTGATTATTTCTGTTATAAAATTATTCAAATCTTTTCCTTCCCAATTTACCTATTTATGTATTAACTTACTTGGGTACAATGATTCTGACAAACAAAATTGGAAGAATTTTTAGTGACAAATCACCAAGTCACTACCAATGAATATAGGAAATATAATGCATCCACAGAAATAGCAATTCTTAAAATAAATAAAACATCTATTTCATTTAACTGGCTAAAACAATGTACCTTCCTACCAGGACCCCCACAGTGCTCAAACACAATGGGTTTTTGGTCACATCTAATTTCAATTAGTCACCGTGCTATGGCTAGGAAACTTTTAAACAACAATCAGCAAGTCTATGTAGGAACCTGCCTAAATTCTTAACATTTTTCTCCTTGCCTTCTGCAAAACCACATGCATAGAAGGCAATCACAGTGGAAACAATCAGAGAGTCCTTACCAGACTGTACACTTCCTCAGCTTTGTGTATGCACATGTGTGTGTGTTTGTGTGTGTGCGTATGCGTGCATGCAAAAATGCCAATTTCCTTCCAGAACTAAGATTTGGTTGTCTTTCTGATCTTCTATCCTTCCTTTTTCTATACAAAAGGCAACATCAATGAAACAAGTAAAATCAGTTGTCAAGAGTTATGATATATATCATTGCATGAACAAAATATCCTGCTTCTGAGTATATGTGAACATGTGAGTTTCATAGATTTTACGTGGGTAGGTTCAGAAAGGCAAGGGCTTTGCTTAAACAGTTCTCCAGATGGCGTTAGACCACCTTAGTGCACCATTATGTCTTTAGAATTGTTGGTCTACAAATGTGGCTTTTAAGCCCAAGTCAGTTTATTGAAAACAGCAGCTTCTTAGGAACGTGCCGCTTTCTCTTGAAATTCTCTTTCTCTCAACTCTCCCTCCCCTTCATTCAGGAGAATACCATGAAGAACTGAAATGAGAAGATGTAATTAAAATCACATTCCTCTCCTGGGGTCAACCTAATTATCAACCTCTCACCCCAAAACAAATTTACCTCTTTAAGAGTGAAGGACCTTATCACTCATGGAAAAAACACGAGCAAAAATTAAGATGCCATTTAGGCATCACTGCAATCTTTCATTTCTAAGTGACCTCTTAGTTTAATAGATTCAATGCATTCTCATTCAAGTGGAATCTATACTGCAGGAGAGAGCAATAATAAATGGTACTGTCATGACCCTTAGGTTAGAGAAAAGAAACATTGGAAAATAAATCTTAATTCCATATACTCACCAATCCCGCAATAGGGGTAGGCAATCTATTGATCTTTTTAACAAGTCCTGGCTTTATAGCATTCAGCAACCTGTCATGAAAAAAGGCAGAATGTCAAGTGAGACAGAAAGCAAGATGGATCACACAAATCACCTTTATCCGGGGCTACAGCTGAGTCGGTGGGTAGGAAAAGCTGAGAATTTAAAGCAGGTAGTAAATCTCAATAACCTATCAGCTTTCATGCATATAAAGAAAGAGGCTTGCCAACATCAAGTTTGTCCATGGCAGGTGAAGTTTTAGAATCTAGAAGTGCTGGGCAAGGAGACAGGATACAGACTGGAAGGTGCTTCAAGGGAAGACAAGGATGCGAGCTGGATTGAGGTTGGGCGGGAATTGTCTAGAATTGGAGCCAGGTATCACACCTCAGGTAATGTTGGCTGCCAATTTCCTGGCTGGGGAGAGATGTCTCCAGGGATATGCTAAGTTCAGAGACCAAGACAAATTTTACCTCCAGACCCTGTTTGCTCTTTGAGGAGAGACTCATTAAATGTGGTTAAGCTTCTTCACTTAAAAAAGGGAAGAATATGTTGAATAAGAGGTTAATCAATCCTATGCTGAAGATTTTAAACAGGGCTGACCACAATTCCCTAGGTACAAAAGATATGAGCAAAAGATATTCAGGGTAAAGGTTGAAATTATATAAAAAATGGTTGTACAATGAAGGAATGGAAGAAAACAACTAAAACTGCTTGTCTACAGAAATATAAATTCAGAGTAAAGAGATGTAAGGAAGGCAACTTCCAAAAACTAAAATATGGTTAGCAACAGGATAACAGGATAGAGTAGTACTTGCAAAATAAGTTGTTCACAAAGGAGTAATTGAAGGCAGGAGATGGTAGAATGACAGCATTTATTTCCACGTTCAGGAATGAAAGAGGCCATTAGGCAATTTAGAATACTGTGCAAAGAGACACTCAGGGAAAGAGTTTATTGTAATTCAGAAGTCAGAAAACTATGACCCAAGGGTCAAATCTGGCCCAACACCTGTTTTTGTAAATAAAGCTGTTCAGAAACATAATCATGTGCATTCATTTACATATCATCTGCGGCTACCTTTGCACTGCATCAGCAAAGTTGAGTAGTTACGACAGTGCATACAGAAAAAGTTTGCTGATTTCAATTATAATTCATGCAATCCAAGATTATGTGTAGTAAATTCTGTAGAACCTATGCTTGATAGATTTCTACAGATTAATAAAAAAATTCTTGGAAATAGTTTAATAGCCTTAAATATAGACTGTATTTGAATGTGATACTACTATGTATTAATATCTTGAGAATGTCCCTCCAGGGGTTGTGACAGACAGGATATGCTGTTGCTTGCATCCAAGATGAATCGTTTCTTTTTTTTTTTTTTTTTTTGAGTTGGAGTCTCACTCTGTCACCCAGACTGGAGTACAGTGGCCACTCCCGACCACCGCAGCTTCAACCTGCTGGGCTCTGGCGATCCTTCCGCCTCAGCCTTCCAAGTAGCTGGAACTACAGGCGCGTGCTACCACGCGCGGCTAATTTTTTTATTTATTGTAGAGATGAGGTCTCGCCAAGTTGCCCAGGCAGGTCTCGAACCCGCGGGCTCAGGCGAATTGTTTCTTCTTGGTAACTTTCACTGTAATTTCAACATGCTGTCGCCATCAGTTAGTACTTGGAGTGGGCATGGGCTTTTTGAATACCAAGAGCCAAGACAGCTACTCTTTTCATGAACTCACTTAGTTTTAACCACAAGTTTTATCTTTTTAAAAAGGGCTTTTGGGTCAGGCGTGGTGACTCATGCCTGTAATCCCAGCACTTGGGAGGTCAAGGTGGGAGGATTACTTGAGCCCAGGATCTCGAGACTAGCCTGGGCAACATAGGCTGGTCTCTATAAAATTCAAAAAATTAGCTAGGCGTTGTGGCATGTGCCTGTAGTCCTACCTACTCAGGAGACTAAGGTGAAAGGATCGTCTGAGCCCAGAAGGTTGAGGCTGCAGTGAGCTCTGATAGCACCACAGCACTACAGTCTGGGCAACAGAGTGAGACTCTGACTCAAAACAAACAAACAAAAAAAGTGATTCCTTGCAACTTATTTTGGAATCGTTGGCTTTTCAAGATGGAAGGTAATTTACTGACTCCTCATTTTACAGCTCAGAAATTGCAGCCTGGTGATGCTGGGTGATGTCCCCAGAGCTGACTAAGTAGCACAGTTGGGCCCAAGACCCAAATGTCCTAGATCGGTGCATTCTCTCAAGGGGTGTTAAAATCCCATATCCTTCTGGTTTAAGATACACAGATAAACAGGATGTCACTGAAGTCAAGTCTTTGAATGTACATAATTCTTAAGATACTTTTCTCACTAGTTCTTAACTGTGTCATTTTACTTGAACTTTAAGATTATATTCATGTACAATGTTGACAATTTGAAAGAATCAAAAAGTTATACAGTAAAATGTAAGTCTCATGTGTCACACCTCTGTCCCGGTGAGCCCCAGCCTATTCTTTGAAGGCAGCCTGAAAGATGTTCCAGAGAAAAATGCATAAAAATACATATAAAGTTTTAAAACAGGTGTAGTATATAGTACACACTCACATGCTGTCCTAAACCTTGTTTTTTCATGTAATAATATACTTTGGAAGCTGGGCAATTTACCTTGGAGAGTATGACTTATCAATGCATGAAGAGTTATGTCCTTTATTTCTTTTTAAAAATTTTATTTTTTGTCTTTTGTTTTTTAAGATTAAGGTCCTGCTCTGTTGCCCAGGCTGGAGTGGTGCAGTGGCATGATCACAGTTCATCATAGCCTCAACCTCCTGGGCTCCAACAATCCTCTGGTCTCAGCCTCCTCAGTAGCTGGGTCCATAGACATCAGCCACCACACTTGGTTAACTTTTAAAAAATATTTTGTAGAGATGAAGTCTCACTGTGCTACCCAGGCTGGTCTCAAATTCCTGGGCTCAAGCAATCCTCTCACCTTGGCATCCCAAAATGCTGGGATTACAGGTGTAAGCCACCACACCTGGCCGAGTTACATCCTTTTTAATAACTGCAAACCCTTGATGGCTACAGAGGTGGCCAAGGGGTAAGAGAGTTGGTTTTGAATCCAACTGACTGAGTCCAGCTTGGCCATTCACTGAGGTTGTTACTTTGGACAAGTCTTAACGTTAGCCTCCTCAGTGATAACATAGAAATACAATGATACCAATTGCTTAGGTGCCAATGTGACTCAAATATGGCAAAATAAGTAAAAAGTTAGCACAGAGCCTGGCACTTAAGACATTTTCTGTAAATGTTTCTCTATGTTCATGTATAAATATTTATTTATAGTATTCACAGCATTTTAGATCAGTCACTTGCTCTAATAATTTTAGATTTTTAAAATTAAATGAAATGCCCTTGCTACCAGATAACTGAGCCTTGTTGGCAAGTAGAAAAAAAAATAACAAAACATCCTACCCCAAAATTTATTATTTAAAAATCCTCTTTCAAAGAGATACCCTTTTGTCTTTTATGACAAACAAGTATATGAATATTTTAGTAATGATGGCTCCAGAAATGCCTCTTTTATACATGTTTAGAATTTTTAAACTGTCTTAAATATTTCATTATACCCATCCTTTTAAAATTGCACTTATATGGCAGAAGTTGTACAAATCAATTAATTCATCAACGGAACCGTCACATGAGAACTTGCTTAACAGAAAAACAAAAAACTGCCCTCTTTCAAAATGTGTTACCATAAATTAAAAAATGAGAGGCCATAATGCTCTTAACTATTTAGAATATTTTCAGAATGAAGCAGCTGTATTTTCTTATGTAAACATTGCTTCAATCCTATACACAGTTTATAGTACACAACACCAAAAGATAACATTGAATTCACATTGTCAAAATGCCCAACACCTGCTTATCTTGTATTTTGCTAAACTGAGGACATTTTTTGGCCTAAGAGAGTTTTTTTAGTAAGAGTCAAGAATATTGACTTGCAATTTTATTAAAAACCACTATTTCCTTCCTGTGTCAACTAAAATAGAAATATTTTCAATAAATACTTTTTGATGAAGTGCTTTCAAGTGATGATGCTGATGACGATATTTTACATATATGAAACTTCGGAGCTGCATCATCCCCCCCAAAATCCTGTCCCGTTGAGACAGGTCATAGATATGTTCCATCATTTTAAGCTTTAAACAGATGAGATGACTTCTCCAGGGATACGCACAGCTAGTTTGTAGCAGGGCTGGGGACTGTGACAGTCTTCATTGCTTAGTCATTTTACACCACAGTTTGGTGCTTTAGAAAGTCTAGCTTCAGTATGTGTTACCCAAGCACAACTCAAAACAAAACAAAAAACAAAAATTAAAAACCCAAACAAACACTATCTCACTACAATGGGATAATACCAGGTGGGAATGAAAGGAAAACGGATGCCAGTGTCTAATGGGAGACAGAGACGTGAGAGACACATCACATGCCAAGTTCTGTCCCTGGATAATCTTACAACATCCTCACCAGGAATTCCAGAGGCAAGGAGGCTGTCGTCCTCCAGGCAGAATATCTCCACTCGGCAGAGCCCTATACCAATCTCCCACCTGTGGTCTATACTTCCCAAAACCTACAGCTAGAAGACCTTAATAGGTAGTTTATCCTCACCATGTGGTAACAGACCATCTTTATGTTCGTCAAAAGACTCTTAAGATGGAGACTGAAATGATCTGACATATTTTTAAAGCAACACCAAATATAAAAGGTATAAACACAAATGTATAACTGAATGCATATAGAAATTTTCTGCTTATTAAAAAATCATAGGTATTTAAAAACATAGATAAATAAAACATCACAAATAACTTACAACATTCAGCTTGATAAAACAGAAGCAGCAGAGAATTTGGAATCAGTAGTGTAGGTTTTAACAGGTAAACCCAACTTACATTGGCTTTGAGTAACTGGGAAGTCACTTGATCAGGGACTCAGTTTTTCCTTTCATAAAATGAGTATCTAAAATAAACCTCATCTTCCATTCAGGATTATGATGAGGATCCAATGGGGTGATGTCTGTTGCTAACATTTGATCAGTGGAAACTTGCATATTCACCACTGAGTGTATTGAGCATGTCCCTTTTTGCTAGTGGAAGTTATTTTAGTTTCAACTTTTCCACAAGCCAACTGCCAAAGGCTAAAATAAGTTTTCCTTGTTCCTCTTTCTGGTCACCCTTGGATAGAAATCTCACATCAGGGAATCAGATCAACACAAGTATATAGCTCACCTAGCATATGTTTAGTGAGAAGCAACTAGGAACAGGAAGAAAAGCTATGATCTTGCATAATTCTCAATTAAGATAGAAGTTAATGGCATGGAGAGTAAGCAAAAGTAATATGTTTCTTTTATGACACAAATTAAGAGGTGTTGACTAAACTCTTATATTCTAAATTGACAAAACCCTGAGACCCATTTCACATAAAGCTGTTCCATATGTTCCTGCATGAACTCAGCAAATACTTATCAACTGTGCATGACACCTGGTCTGAAGTTGGGTTCTAGGATTGCAAAAAAAGGGAGAGGTGAGCCCAGGCCTCCCCCTCATAGGGCATGCTCACTAGTGGATTTAAATCCACAAGAAGAACAGAACTGTGATATATTGGTTTACGGTCATACCACCTAGGGCACAACCATCTTGAGTTCCTGAGAAGGTGAATTAAAGATAAGCTCTGCACATATTCTATGGAATACTGTTCTTAAAATATTAACAATCTAAGATTCTAAGATTCCTTAAAGAAAACTATTGAGACACGATGCTGGTGTTCTGATTCAACACAAAATTGTATTTTATAACTTCTTATACCCCTAATATCCAGTGTCTGATAGCCTCTCAATCATTGTTTAATGGTTATAAAATACAAAGTAAAAAAAAAAAAGTTTCTACCTGCAACTTTTAAAAACACCTCAAATTCCTACCCTGGGAGAGAGAGGTTCTGTTTCTTCCAACTTCTGCAAAAAATACAAGACCTATCCAGACATGTGGAATTATACTAGTGGGCAGCTTCTGTGTTATTGGACCATGATACAAATATTACAGGTAAAATTTTTTACAGACTGCACATTTTGAAAGTTTGCGCTTACTCTACATGTCATTCAATTCAGAAATTCAATGCTAACAATTATCCTAGAGTTTGGGGGACAGCAGAGGCACTATCTAGACCTTAAGTGCAGGGTTAGGAAGTTCATGCTTAATCTCATGGGAAATCACTTTATTCTTTGCAACAAGAGATTACATCATCAGCTCATTAGCTTGGTTTGCACAGCTGCAATAGGCAACTATGATCACAAAATTATCCACTTTGTGTCCCTTTTAATTTGGCTCAAGCATGTTTTTCTCTGTAGTTTCCTTGATCACTTTCTGTGTTTGACTATGCACCCTGGATGAAGGTATATGTACTTTCATTTAATCTAACATGGCAACTGTTTTTGAATCGAAGCATGAGATCAATTTAACCTTGACCATAAACCTGTTACAGATGTCATTTTTAAAGGTTTCTTTTTGGAGTTACCTTGGCAAAACCAGGAAAATGAACAAATCCTTGGAGGTCAAGAAAAATGGAATAAAATATAGGAAAAGGTGAGCCTTGAGACAAAGAAGAGTTTCATATGAACAAAATAGTGTTGGAATGCAAATTGCCACCAATACCTACCAAATGTTTGTTAGGTGCTATGTGTTGTTCAGAGTGTGTGCAATATAGGTCATACTTAAGCCACTTGCCCTGAGCACACCTAAGAAGAGATCATAGGAGCTTTAGAAGGTCTTTGTAGACTTGGAATTCCAAGAAATTGGGCCTGATCCTGCAAATCTGAGGGCTCAGCGTGCTATTATTCTAATGCAGCACCTGAGGCAGGGGCTGTTCACCCAGTCTGTCTTTCTGCTCTCCTGGACACATAGCTTCCTTTGCAGTTTGCTGCAGCTGTAGAACAGAGTTCTGGCCAATGTGGGTAGACAGAAGTCATACATATCACACTCAGGCCACATCCTAAAGACCCTCCCAAAAAATTCTCTGTCCTCTCTCCTTCACATTAACTAGTTAGATATTGGCACCCAGGAAGTCCTTGAAAATGATGAGATGCCTTGAGGATCTTTTTGCTGGGGTCCCTGAAGAACTGCCTGGAACAGATTTGTACCCACCCTTCCCTGCTGCCAGAATTAGGTGGAAATACAATAGTGGAAATACATGTCCATTGTACTAAACCACTGAGATGTAGGGCCTTATCGGTTACGGCATCCAGCACCACCTTAACTTTCCACAAGGGCCTTTTCCAATGAAAAAGGACCTCACTTTGGCAAGCTGTACCCAAGAAAGTCCTGTCCCCAAATGCAAAATTTAAGACCTATGCATAACCCTTCCCCTGGATCTTGCTAGAACAGCAGCAAAAAGGAAAAGAGCTAGAATTTGGGACACTGTAAACAAATGGACCTGTTTGTATTTTCCTATACTTTCTAGGGGGAGAAAAAATCTTTTCTTACATATCATGTCTACTCTTAATACTAAAAAGACTTACATTAATGAAATAAAATAAACTAGGAAGGAAGGAAATGTAGAGCGATTATCTGAGGATTTCGGAGTCCTTTGATCCATTTTCACAGTCTGTCCTTTGTATAACCATTCCTGCTGTTTGGAAGTTATGGAATTTGGGGATTAGAAAAGACCTAAAAATCAAATAAAATAATCAAGATAAGGCATCTGTCACACGTCTGAGGTCAGAGCTCCTAAACGGTAGAGTTGGGATTACAAACCCTGGCTTCGAAATCTGGACAGTTGTGCTTTCCTATGACACTTCACTTTTGTATCTCAATTCATATTTTGTATCTTCAGCCACCACCAGTCTCTGCTATCTGAATCCACCTGCCCACTGCACCTAAGTTGACCACTTCTAAAACCTAGCTCTGGCATGCGCCTTCCCTCTTCCAGTGACTTCTAGGGTCCCAAGTGCTCACAGGATGCCGCACCTGGTACTCAAACCCCTTCACCTCCAAACTGCCTCTCCCACTCAAGATTCTTCCTGCCTTTATAAGCTACAAGTTTAAGATGACACATGATCAATGAAATGTGAAGGCTAACAACACATGAACAAAATCTCCTAACCAAATAAAAGAAAGACTAGAATCTTTCTGACACAGGCAATGATACGTATAATCATCTTTGTGCTACACAGCAATTATATAGAAATGACTATAATTAGCATTTCTTTTGCACAGTTAAGCCCCAGTTATTACTGGGTTTGCCTTTAGGAGGGTGGAGAGACAACTTGGAAAGTGACATGGCTGTGCTGAAGCTCTGATGGCTTCTGTTCTTGGGTCAGATAAGCAGCTGGATCCATGACCGCCCAGCACCTCTTCAGCAAGAAGTTCTCAGAACCAAGAGTTCCAGGATTGAGACCCATAAATTTCCAAGAGCAGTAGGAGCCTCCAGAGACAGAAAAACCTGGGTTCATATCTCCGCTCTGTAAGTCACTAGGCAAGTGACTTAAGTCATTCAAGATCAACTAGCCTCGGCTTCCTCTTCTGTAAAATGGGCACAAAGCATACCTGCTAGTAGTAGCATAAGAGTAGTGTGCAGTAAGTAAAATAATTCATGTAACATACTTGGCACAGACCTGATGTGCAATATATACATCCTAAATGGCAGGCGTGATGATCATCTCCTCTAAGCAGGTTTTGGAGCATCCTGACTGTGACTAGACCTGGGTTGGGAGAGATGAAAGATTGGCCTCCATTGGGTGTAGCTCTGGACAGGTGGAAGGCAACAGGAAAGCAGGTACAGAGGGAAGGAGGGAGGGAAGGAAGGAAGGAAGGAAGGAAGGAAGGAGGGAGGGAGGGAAGGAAGGAAGGAGGGAAGGAAGGAAAGAAGGAAGAAAGGAAGGAAGGAAGGAAGTCAACAAAGGCAAGGCAGAAAGAAGCTGCAAAGACAGACTCAGCTGTGCTATATCTGCACCCACAGGGGACTAGCCTTGCTTTCCAAAAAGCTAAGCTGTCTTTGAGCTCTTTCTAGAGCCCCTGTCTCCCCACCTCACTTGCCATCCTGAAGGTGGTGGGGACAAACCAAGAGCTGCAGAGACCCGTCGCTGTCCTACAGGCGGGGAGGGGTCTGCTCTGAATGCGGCTAGTTAGATCTCTGAATCTACTTCCTTTTCACTCCACTATTGTTATCAAGTGTTCACCCCTTACCAGCTGAGCCCAGATGCCCATAGGCCTGGCTTCTATGATGGATTGGCCCCATCTCAGATGTGGGACTGTTGACAGAAGACTTTGTGAAGAACACTAGTTCTAGGAGGAGACATGCCCAAGTCCTAAGCGAGTGACTTGGAAGAGGACTTTGGAAACATGGGATGTGCACAGCAAGATATAAACTGAGGAAGGACGTAGCAAGACAGGTGGAACACACATTTCTGCTGCTCCTTGGGAGGAATGGGGTCCTAGTCACATGTGTGCGTTTGGGGAACAGCAAAAAACAATCAGAAGTCTCCACTACCACCAGAGGTAACTTCCTAAAAAAGCAAACCTAATCTCATTGCTTTTCTGTTTAGAGACTGTGCTGGCTGCCTATTGCTCACCAGATGCTGCTGAAACTCCCTAACATTCTATTAAAGTCTTCTAAAAACTGACCTGATACCTACCTCTCACCTCCAGTCTGTCCCACCTCACACTTGTCCTAATATCTGACCCCAAGCATGCAAAGCCCCTTCAAATAGCTGAGAACTTTCACATGCTTATTGCCCCCGCCCCTGCTTGTCTTTCCCACAGGCCTCCCCTCACTCCTTTGTAGCCTAGCAAACTCCCACTCATCCTTCAAAATCTAGCTTCAACGGTACCTCCTCACTGAGCCACTTTCTAAGAAAAACTGTATCCCATCTCTGGGTCTCAACATTCTTCGGCCTTCTTATTTATCACACATCACAGGAATTGGCCATCTTCCCCCTCGGGCAAAGGGGTGATCCTTTCTGTAAACTCAGTTCTAGTATAAGGGCCAAGTCTTGGTAGGCATCAATTTTTGTTTGGTGAGCCAGGTGTGATGGTTCATACCTGTAATCCCAGCACTTTGGGAGGCCAAGGCGAGAGGATTGCCTGAACCCAGGGCTTCAAGACCAGCCTGGGCAACTTGGTGAGACCTGGTCTCTACAATGAATCAAAACATATCTAGGCATGATGGCATACACCTGTAATCCCAGCTACTTGGAAGGTCGAGGCAGAAAGATTGCCTGAACCCAGGAGGTTGAGGCTGTGGTAGCTGTGAGCATGCCACTGCACTCCAGCCTGGGCAATGGAGTGATGCTCTGACTCAAAAAAATTTTTTTTGGTTTTGTTTTGTTTGGTGAGTGAATTGTTAATGACCTGAGCAAATATTACAAAGTAATTGGGAAAGCCCAAAACATCACCCTTTACGTCAGTAACAATTGTACAACTTCTGCTATTGTTTTCAATCACATCTGAATAAATTCTCTCAGGACCAAGACTCAAGTTGGGTTCAAGCATCAACCATAGAAGGATCATCTGATAGGTTTCTAGTTTTTTTCCACCATCTATTATTTCACATTCCTTTTGGCCTGTAAACTCAGCTCTTGGAAGAGGGGATGGGAAAAAGTGGAGTCATACTGTTCCCCTCTGAAGAGGAGTTGGGAGCTGGCTGGCCCCAAAGGAGGCAGTTGAGTCTCTGAGTCCTTCATTTCTGATGAGTCGCGGAGGCATGGACGGGATGAGGGCAGGGGAGAGAAACACCATGGCCGCCTCTCCTTGGACAGCACACACCATTCCACTGTACTGGGTGTGCAGCAGAAATGTCAAGTGCAGTTTCATTCAGAGAAGGGGAGAATATACTATTGAGGTCAGAGACTCCAGCAGAAAAAAATCAAATGAGCAAAATCCTTTCATCTGCAGCAGAAAAGGAGCTTTTCATGATACCAAAAAAAAAATAGAAGTCATGCAGTATTTAAGTAATAGCATCTCCTCATGCTCTGATTTCATGGCTTCCCTTTGTCTAATGTTTTTATTTCTGAGCCTGATGAATGTGCCTTTTTTATTGTTGTAATTTTTTTTACATTTTTTGGAAGTAGACAGAATATAAATATAACATCTTTTTAATGAACAGTCTTTTCATAGAACATTCTTTTCAATGAAGTTCTAAAATACAAGCAGAGCATTACAATATGATACTAGTCCACCTGGAAATGAATGAAATGATCATTGGAATGAGTCTTCTAGATGACATTTAAACATCTTGAACTCAAAACTTTATGTCTCATTGTGAGTGTGAGTGTGTGTGTGTGTGTGTGTGTGTGTGTGTGTGTGTGTGTGTGTATGTTTTAACACCTTGAGACATAATTCACATACAATTCATGCATTGAAAATGTAGAATCGTGGCTGGGCACGGAGGCTCACACCTATAATCCCAGTACTTTGAAAGACCAAGGCAGGAGGACAACTTGAGCCAGGAATTAGAGACCAGCCTGGGTGTGGTGGTGCATAATTCTAATCCCAGTTACTTGGGAGGCTGAGGGGAAAGGATCACCTGAGCCCAGGAGTTGGAGGCTGTGGTAAGCAATGATGGTGCCACTGAACTCCAGCTTGCTTGGCAGAGTGAGATCCTGACTCAAAAAAAAGGATCAGTGGATTTGTGATCATTCCTTTGTTTAACTTTGTATACTGGGGAAAGGAAATAAATATCTTTTTTTTCCCAGAGAAAATGCAGAATCCAATATTTTTGTACATTCACAGTATTATGCAACCATCACTGCAAACTAATTTTAGTTTCTCTTCCTCATAATAAAACCTCCAAACCTATTAGTTTTCACTTCCCCTCTCACCCACAACCACCAGCCCTAAGCAACCACTGATCTACTTTCTGGACATTCCCTATAAATGAAATCATATGAGATGTGGTCTTTTGTGACTGGTTTCTTTCACTTCGCCTAATGTTTTCAAGGTTCATCATGTTGTAGCAGCCATTCATATTTCATTTCTTTTTATGGCCAAACAATACTGCATTTCATGGATATACCACATTTCATCTATCAACGCATCACTCTAAGGACATTTGGATATGTCTGCCTTTGGGTTATTATGAATAATGTTGCTATGAATGCTTGTGTACAACACTTTGTTTGGATCTGTGTTTTCATTTCTCTTGTGTTTCATTTCGTACATAGGAACATAACTTCTGAGTCATATGGTCACTTAATGTTTGACCTTTTTTTTTGAGTTGGAGTCTCACTCTGTCGCCCAGACTGGAGTGCAGTGGCCACTCCCGGCCACCGCAGCCTCGCCTGCTGGGTTCCGGCGATCCTTCCGCCTCAGCCTTCCGCCTCAGCCTTCCGAGTAGCTGGAATTACAGGCATGTGCTACCACGCCCGGCTGATTTTTTTATTTATTGTAGAGATGAGGTCTCGCTGCCCAGGCGGGTCTCGAACCCACGGGCTCAGGCAATCCACTCACCTCAGCCTCCCAAAGGCGCGGGATTCCAGGCTGAGCCACCGAGCCCGGCACAATGTTTGACCTTTTGATGAACCACCAAACTGTTGTCCCGAGTGGCTGCATCATTTTACAATCCTACAAGCAATGTGTGAAAGTTGCAATTTCTCCACACTCATTCCACACTTATTATTGTCTTCCTTTTTTATGATAGCCACCCTGGGGGCTGGTGGTGGTATTTCATTGTAGTTTTGATTTACATTTCTCTAAATACTTAGTGTTGAGCATCTTTTTACGTGGTTATTGGTCATTTGTATAGCTTCTTGGAAGAAGTGTCTATTCAGATCTTTGCCTGCTTTTTTTTGTTGGGTTGTTTATCTTCTTACTATTGAGTTATAAGAGTTCTTCACATATTCTGGATACAAGCCCTTTATCAGATACATTATTTGCAAATTTTTTTTCCATTCTGCAGGTTGGAGGATGATATTATTTGCAGGACAGAAGTTTTTAATTTTGGTGTAGTCTAATTTGCCTATATTTTTCCTTTGGAAACTTGTACTTTTAATGTTATATGTCAAAAACCATGCCTAATCCAAGATTATAAAGATTTACTTCTATGTTTTATCTAAGGGTTTTATAGTTTGGGCTCTTACATTTAGGTCTATGATCTATTTTGAGTTAAAATAACCTAGCTTTAATACACATTTACAGATTAGTTATAAATATGTCAGTAATTTCAAAAATGTTAATTTTGCAATAATCTCTCTTCTTTCCACCATTCTCTCTTCAAAAGCTTACCAAGACGCACATGCCTGCCAAGAGGAAACACCATTAGACATATGCAGAAGGGTCAGTTGCTGTCACTACTTCAAGGACTTTATCATCTTATAGAAAGTTAAAATATTCAACCTCAAGAGTAGGGTCATGTATGAGTCAAATTACTTGCACTAAGCACAGTTAAAATACTTCTCAAGGCAGAAACTAGGAAGAGAGAGAGCACTTGAAGTCAAGGTTGTTATCACTGCTCTGGGATGTATGGCTGCCCCAGCCATGAGTGCTCAGAGGACTGAATTCAGGCTGCAGTCATGGGGATATCCCAGTGGAGAGAAAGGTGCCCATTGTGTGAGCTGGAGATTAAGGGAGATGGAAATGAAAGAGGAAGAGCACCCCAGGTGGCTAAAATGAAACACAGCAAGAGCATTGAGTAGGGGAACACAAAGAGAATTGGTAGATAATCCAGCAGGTCGTGCTCCATGGCCAAGATACAGACAAGATAAACAGAAACGTCACAGCCAGTCAGAGAAGGGACCCCGAGTTTCAGGCAAAGGAACCTGAGCCGTGGGAAAGGGCGTCAGCCATGATGAAGTCACGTTTGGGAACAGTAGTCTCTGGGTATAGTCTACGATGGCTTAAGGAAAGTCAAACACCAGAGCTACTCACTCCGACAAAAAGTCTCCACGTTTTCTTTTTCTTTTTATTCACTCTTTCTTCCCCTAAATATAAGAAAGAAAGTCTATTTCTGCACAGTTAACTTTAAAAACAAATCATAGCCTGGCTCGGTGGCTCAGCCTGTAATCCCACGCTTTGGGAGGCTGAGGTGAGTGGATTGCCTGAGCCCGCGGGTTCGAGACCCGCTTGGGGAACTTGGTGAGACCTCATCTCTACAATAAATCAAAAAAATTGCAGGGTGTGGTAGCGCGCGCCTGTAGTTCCAGCTACTTGGAAGGCTGAGGCGGAAGGATCACCAGAGCCCAGCAGGTTGAGGCTGCGGTGGCCGGGAGCGGCCACTGCACTCCAGTCTGGGTGACAGAGTGAGACTCCAACTCAAAAACAAAAACAAACAAACAAACAAAAACAAATCATTTACAAACTGAGTCCTTGGTAGGCTATTTGACAAAAGGTCATCTCCTGTGGGGAACCAAAGGAAACATTTAGAACAGCTGAGACCAGAATTTTGCACACTTCATCGTGGGAAGCCAGCCCACTGAGCCTGACAGCCCATTAGAGACAATCAAAAAATGGATTATTAAGGAAATACAATTAGGGAGCTACCAAATCCTCTTAAATCTAAGCAAAGCCTAATCCAGCATGCAACCCCACAGGCAGGCAACAGAGCAGGCCAGCTTATTATCTACCTTACAAACAGCCCATCTTGAAATCTGTTGTATTTCTTTAAAGTCACTTGATCATTCTAATAAATTTATCTGAAATTTGTTCAGGAGGAGAGAAAACAAACGTGTGATTTAAGACCACCAAATTTTAATATTTATTAAGACACTGATAGGACGAAGGAAATCACATTTTGAGAGAAGTGGTTCAGAGTGATAATTATGCTAAAATAAGCTTCAAACACATTTTTAGAAGCTTCAATGTACACTTTATAAATATCCTACTGGGGCTGGATCACGTAAAACTACATATTAAAAGAAGTGACAAGGATTACATAATTTTAAATGGACAGCATATTTACAAAGGTAGATGAGCTTAAGAATGATTCAAATGCAAGAGACTCAAGTGTACACAAGAGTGCCCCAAGTAGACTTTGTAATTGATGCCTAGAAAACCGTTTGAATAGGAACAGTAGCCCCCACTGTGCTAAGACTCCCTCTTTTGAGGAGGAACCAGGGGCTATTTATCTGGTGAAGTTCAAAAAAAAAAAAAGGGCCACAGTGGGGATTCATCTTCCTCACCATGAGTCCTGCACATTTGCCTTCCATGTTCTCTATCTGCTTTCATCTTTTCTAACAGAAGGCTGTTGGAGATACTTGGTCTTTGCCTAAGTTGCCACCTAAGCCAGGCCAATCTTCAAACAAAAAGCCGCTTTTTCACTGGAGATCTTTTTTTTTTTTTTAAAGGAGCGGGTTGGAATGTCCTCACTTGAACTTGAAGGCTTAATGAGTCTTGGTGCCAAAAAACTGGAGACCGGCCAAGTCAGTGTGGCCAATTGTGATTTGGCAGAAAGACAAGGGATAACCCTACATAGAAGGCCTATCAAATTCTCACCAGTCTGCAAAGGCCAAAATCAGCAATGGCAAAAGTCCCCAAGTTTGCTGAAATCAGAGAGAGCATCTGGATTGAGAAAGAGCTCTAGACAAAAAGTGGGAAGTCACACAGTGCCCCATCACCTTGGGTCCCCACATAATTATCTACAAAAGGGGAATTGGAAGATGGAGGTTCATTGGAGTTGTTGTGAGAATTAAATAAGCATGGGTTTGTGAATATTGAACAAAGCAGTGGTGGTCAGAAGGCACCAATCTGAAGTCACCAACAACTGGGGTAACCATAAGTCCCAGTTGGCCAAGGACAGTCCCAGATTCCAATTGTTTCAGTGTCTCATTTGGTTAACGCCCCCTTTCACTCTGAACAGTGTCTCCATTTGAATGACAAACTATATTGCTCTACTAATAAACCACAGGGTCACACTAATCTCATGTCTTTTTCAACACTTGAGGAAAACATTGCATGTGTAGTTTTTGAAAGACATAGGTCTCTAACAGTAGCCTGCTGAAATGATACAAAAGCATGAACCACACCTCAAACAATTAGGTGGAACCATGACCATTTCCTAGAGATAGATAGTAACTGACAAAGGCTTGTAGCACCTCCTTCTTCAAGTGAGGTGAGCCTTTTCTGAGGACTTACTCAATCTGACATCTGTCAGGGCCATGCCATACAGGTGACCTCCACCTTCTTAAAAGTCTTCTTAGCTCCCTTGGAATCCATGACATCACACTTTCCTAGGTTGGCTGTTATCTCTCCGATGGCTCTTTTGTGAGTTCCTCTTTCTCCCTCCTCTGACCCAGAGTAAAGACTTCCTCAAACTGAGACCTTGTTGTCCTAGTGTGGTCTTTCCCTCCGAGAGGCTGCCATATCTCACAATATACTCTTGACATCTGACCGTAGTTCACAAATCCAGTTCGAGGAAGTGAAACCTATCACCTTACCCCGGAGTTTGGGGCCCTCAGTTCCAACAATCTGAAAGACTCTACTCCTGGGTGGGTCGTTTGTATCCCAAAGCCAACCTACTCAAACTGAAATCATGACCTCTCCCAATAGACAGAGAAGACTTTGCAGTTTGTGTCAGGGCCCCTTCCTGCTGTTTATGATTTACAACTGAAACACAGATTATTTTGTAGCTTTTTCTCTTATTCATCACTATACTCTACCAGGTCCTGCCGAAAAGTCTCATTTCTATTGCTCTGGGATCAAACCCAAAACTCTTTATACAGGTTCCAGGGCCCTGCACCATCTTGCCCTTTTCTACCTCTCCTCTCTGTCCACACAGATCTCATGCCACTGACCTCCTTGTTTTCTAAGCTTTGGCCAAACACATCTACCTGCAATTCCTCCAATACCCAGAGAGTCTTCCTGTCTTGGGGATTCCAAACATGTTTATTCTCACAGCATAGACCATGTTACTTCTCTACTTTCATCTTCCCTTCTTCCTTCCCAGTAAAAGAGAAGAATTTCTACTTTTCTTTTCTTTTTTCTTTTTTTTTTTGAGAAAGCAGGATTTATTGAGAGGATAGAAAAGCTCCCATGGTGGGAGGGGACCCAAAGGGGTTGCCCTGGATTTCTACTTTTTCATTCTGTCTCCATTTAAAAGTACCCTCAAGGGACCCACATGGAGTTGGGCTTTAGATTACAGATCTGATCAGCTTCCTTTGTGACCATGACTACATGAGTGTGTTGCACATTGTACTAGTCTGTATAGTAACTTACCACACTTGTAAGTGGGTTCTTATAAAGGTTTGTTGAATAAAGGAAGAGGAGCCCTCCTCCATTGAGTGGATCATCTCTATGAATGCCAAACACAGCACACTCATTCCTGACTCCAAATCTTTCCTCCTGCTGGTGTCCTTGTGTAGGATGCTGTGATACTGCAAATGATTAATAAGAAATTGATGTTTTGTTCTTGGTCCCTGGTTCCTGGCACAGAGTTCCTAAAATCCTTATAACTTCCTGAGTTCTAGGTATGCTGGGCACAATTTTTTGTTCTATTATTTGGTCTTTGACTCCAGTTGCTAATACAGGACTCCTAATCCCTTGGAATTTCTTGGGTGACAGAAACATCTTTTACTTTGATGTAACTCTTGGTGGGCTTGTAGGGGCTGGTCACCAGAAAGACCAAGCCATGATTAGAAGTTTGAAACATTCAGCCCCATTCCCATCCTCTGGGGAGGGGAGAAGGGCCAGAAATGGAGTTTAATAACCAATTATGCCTAAGGGATGATGTCACCATAAAAATCCCTGAGCTACAGAGTCCAAAAAGAGTTCACTTGCTGAACATGTGGATGTGCCAGGAGGGTGGCCCACATGGAAGGCATGGAACCTCCATGCCCTCTGCCCCATACCTTGCCCTGTACATCCCTTCCAGGTGACTGGTTGTCAGTATCCTCTATATATCCTTCATAATACACTGGTAAAAGTAAGTAAGCTGTTTCCCGGAGTCCTGTGAGCCATTATGACAAGTGATCAAACTCAAGAAGAGGGTCATGAGAATCACCCACTTGGACCCAAGTCAGATAGAAGCTGTGGGTAACCTGAGGACCCACTGCTTGCAATTGGCATTGAAGTGGGGGACAGTCTTGAGGAACTGAGCCCTTCAACTGCGGAGTATGCATTAACTGCAGTTGGTGCCAGGATTAAGTTGAACTTTAAGGCACCCAGCTGGTGTTGGAGAATTGGTTGGTATGAGGGGAAAACACACACACACACACACACACACACACACACACACACATTTTGGTGACCAGAAGTATTGCAAAAGTATAAAGCAGCAAATTATTTTTTCTATAAAGAGGATTTTCCCTTTCCCTCAGCCTATTCTTGCCTTGAGTAATATTCAGTTGATGTAATATCTCCTCCAATAACTATCTCCCAAACACAAAGTCCCCTTATTTACCCTCTTATTAAATCTTGGCAATGAAATGTTGATCACTTGTACATTTATTCATACACTAGTTTCCACTGTAACTTAACTGTTTTGGGTATGTCTCCCATCTCCAAGCACATCATAAAACTTTGAAGATCATGTCTTACATTCTGTTTTTATGTCCCTTGGTGCCTAATTTGGTGCTGTGCTGTGCAGTACAAGGTCAATACCCAAGAAATCCTCCATGTGATAAAATGTCTCTATGCAAAGCTACAGCATCAACTCTCAGCCTTTCCTAGGGGACCAGCACGTATCTGTGGCACACCACATCTCATGCTGAAATCATGACAAGAATCCAACACCAGCCTTCCTTCTGAGAACAAGCAGCTCATTTATCAATGATGATAGCACAAGTGTTTGCCGACAGATTTCTTATCTCCAGAAAATTATTTCAGCAACATAAGAACTGAGACAAAAATCCACTAAGACATTCTTTATTGGTCACTTATTTGTAGACTCACATACTCAGACTCTGTATTTCATGACAACGTGTTTGCAAAACAAAACTCATAAGTTTAGCTCTAGGACTCCTAAGAAGATGGAATTTGTTAGGGAATCTGACACTTGAAGAAAGTCAATACATCCATTCTTTGGTCCCCTAATCTTCAGAGATGGGTCTGCTCTTCACACAAAATTTATGTGTGTGTATATGTGCGTGTGGGTCAGAGAAAGAGAGAAAAAAACAGACATCAGACAGATAGACAAGAGACAGAGACAAAGAGAGACTGAGAGAGGATAACACTGACTAAGACAGAGATAAAGTTAAAGTAGTTGCTGATGAACAGATGACCTAGGTAGCAATCTTACTATTGAATCTCAATTTATTCACCAAGTGTTTGTAATAGATGTATTATGTGCCACACCGGCGTCCAAAGAGTGAAATACAAAGGTAGGTGGAAGGAATATTCAAGAAGCTCTGGATCTGGCACAGGAAGCAAACATGGGAAAGGAGGTAGAGCTGTGTGATCACCCTAAAGTGGAGTTGTGGGCAGGGACTTAGCAGCCAGAGAGGAACCTATTAACTCTGTTCTGAAACAGCTTCCCAGAGAAAGAAACCACAACAGACTGGACAGAGCAGAGGAAATGACATCACCACAGAGGTCAAGGTAATTGTTTTCAAAACAATCACTCTATGCCCCAAGCTCTACCAGCCAAAGTTCATTATTCACAGATGATCAAGTTTGTAAGGGACCCAAACTTTCTTGCCCAATTTTTTTTTCTCTCTCTCTCTCTTTAAATCACAAGCAAGAGAAGCTAGAAAGTAAAATGCAAATGCCTTCATCTTTAGACTGTTGGCAGTTGAGGGAGTGAGCCGGTGGGTGTACAGGGACACAGTGCTGCATTGACTATGTCATATTCATAATTGACTTTTGGACTACTTCCAACAACAATAATGAGACCAGCCAGTGGTACAGGGTGCCAAGCAAATGCCAGACATGACACTGAGTACTTTACTGTATCTCTTGCTGGAATCTCCCAGAAGCCTTACAAAGTGGTCTTTCCCCATCATACAGACAAAGGGAGGAAGGTTAACATTTAAGGGCCCACCATGTTCCCAGCACTTAACACAGAGTTTCATAAAGAGTATCAGTTCATGACAAGCTTCTGCAAGGCCAAAGAAACCATCAAGAGAGCAGGGAGACAGCCTACAGACTGGGAAAAAGTATTTGCCAACAGCAGGTCTGACAAAGGCTTAACATCCTGGATCTACAAGGAACTAAAACATGCTGAAAAGAAAAAAACAAACAACCCCATTATAAAATGGGCAAAAGATATGAACAGACACTTCACAGAAGAGGACATCCGAGCAGCCAACAAACACATGAAGAAATGTTCAACCTCACTAATCATCAGGGAGATGCAAATCAAAACCACACTGAGATACCACCTAACTCCAGTCAGAATGGCAATTATCAACAACTCAAAAAATAACAGCTGCTGGAGAGGGTGTGGCGAAAAGGGAACACTTCTACACTGTTGGTGGGAGTGTAAACTAGTGCAACCTCTGTGGAAAGCAGTGTGGCGATTCCTAAAAGTTTTAAATATCAACCTCCCACCCCGCAATCCCCCTACTGGGAATATACCCTGAAGAACTCAAATCACTCCATAAAAAAGATACCTGCACACGTATGTTTATCGCAGCATTGTTCACAATAGCAAGAACCTGGAAACAATCATGCTGCCCATCAAAAGAGGACTGGATTAAACAAATGTGGTACATATACACGATGGAATACTACGCAGCCAAAAAAAGAACAAAATCATGAATTTTGCAGCAACCTGGATGGAACTAGAGTCTATAATACTGAGTGACCTCTCACAGAAACAAAGATCCGAGTATCACATGTTCTCACTCATATAATGGACCTTGAACATCCAACGTAATACTATAAGAAAATGACTGACGGTACTGGGAAACTATGGGGGGGGAGATGGGGTTAACAGTAGCAAATATCCATCTGGGGATGGGGAAACACCTCTTATCAACAGGGTGCCTGAATGAAATGTAATTGTACACCTAACCCTTAACTGTACCCCACAAAACCATAATAAAAAATATTGATTATGGAAAAAAAAAGAGTATCAGTTCATTTAATTTTCAGAACAATCCTATGAAATCGATACAGTTGTTATCTGTTTTCATAAATGAGCAAACTGGGATTCAGAGAGGTTAGGTAACTTGCCTAAGGACCCACAGATGGCAAATCTAGGATCTGGTCCATCTACTAGGTTAGACCTTAAAAATTTGCATTATTTGACTAACTAACACAGTTTCATAGGGTTCAACATAAGAGTTCCAAAATCCATTCGTGTTCCATGATAGTCACTTATAAAAGGGTTTGAACTGGCTTTTGTTAAATACATATCCATGGATAATAACAGCAAAAGGGAAGACAAGGATATGAAGGGGAGGGAAGGAAATCAAACCAGAGAAGAAAGAAAGGCTTATTAGTAAGAAGCAAGGTAAGAAAATACAGGTAGTCATGCACTGAGATTTGGCTTTGCATTTCTGGAAAGACAAGATACAAGAGGTACAAACCATCAGCACAAAGAAGCATTTTGACATCTGAAGGTGAGTTTGGGATTGTCCCCATGACTGGGAGGAACTGCTGGCTTGAAATCAGCAGGACTGAGGAGGCTTAAAATCTGCTGGGTGGAACTGCTGAGAAGCTACAAGAAAGTGTTCTTACAATGTCAATAGCCTCCCTGAGGAGACACAAGAACTCAGTAAATGCAAAACCCACTGAAGGACTCTAGAATGTCTAACCAGCACCACGGGGATCCCATTGGCTGGGGCTCTCCTAGACCACCTGGAAATGCTTAAAGGAACTTGAGAAAACTTACAACAGAAAGATGTTAGAATTAACGACAGAGAAGCAACCCTTGACCCCAAGCTCTGGAAGGCAAAGGTCTTAGGTCTGCAGGGACAGTACCTTAGGTAGGACAGAGCTGGAAAGTCAGGGACCTTATTCCCAGAGGTGACAAACAGTCATGAGGAGTAAACCAAGTGGATAGCCCCAAGCCTTCCCATCCACTTTCAGGGAAGCACATGCCAAATTATTCAGTATGGGAGTACTTGAAGGTAAAAGGAGAAGGTACAGGGCTGCTCAGAGGACCATCAGGCTTGCTGGAAGAGCTGTAATTAGGAGGAATGTCTCTTTCCCAACTCCAAGTGCCCTGATGCAGCAGGGCTAAGAACTTGGCTGTGAACACAGCATATGGAAAAAAATGACGGCTCCTGGAAGCATCCAGCCAAACCCCTGGAAACAGAGATGCAAGGCTGGGAAGGGGCTCAAAGCAACACCAGCTATCCCATGAGGGCTGAGGGAGTCAGCCTATAAAGGAGGCTTTTCTCTCATAACACCCCAGGCAAGGGGTGCTCTGCAGATTTTGGTGGCTTCTGCTTTACCTTATCCCACCCTACCAGAGTAGTTCACTCTGTAGTTTAGAGAGAGAATAAAGGAATGGACTCCTCACAGGAAAGTTCTGGAAGCATGATTCCCTCCAAAGCATCCTTCCTTGAGCACACCCTACATAAATCTAACTCAAGTCACAAAGAGACCTGATAAAACACACACCCACTCTCAAGTTCACCTTTTCTTCACTAGAAGTTCTGATGGCTGTATGTTCTGGTGGAGTGTAAGGGTCCCTCAGTAGAATCTGTTGGTCTTGTAGGTCCGTCAATCATTCCTTCTCTTTTGATAACACCTTCCCAATTTCCATTTGAGAAACTTTCCCTTTTAAGGCACTTGTGAGATATGGCAGAGTGTGAAGAGGGTGCACTCTACCTCCTGGCTCCAAACGGGAACAAATCCAGACCTGGTCACTCAGTTGATTCTGAGATGAACCTAATTTGTGTCAACGAAGAGTAGGCACTAGAACTTCTACAGGAATTACTCCAAAAATCAGATTTCCTTTTTCCTGTGGTGATTACAAGGCTAGTATAATATAAGCTAAAAACTAATGGTAGTCTCTTTCGTCACCATATGGGAAAAATACTGATTCAAAGACAAAGCCAATAGTGAAGAAAGCAGAAGCAAGAGATAGATGATGGATGGATGGATGGATGGAGGGAGGGATGAATAGATTGATGGATGGAAAGGTGAATGGATGGATAGGTAGATGATAGATATAGATATAGATAGATAGATAGATAGATAGATAGATAGATAGATAGATAGATAGATAGAAGAAAGAAACGAAGAAGCAAAGAAGGAATACTTGGATGCCACAGTTCAAGCGTGGGCGTACAGTCATGCCTGCTGCTGGGGTGTGTGTGTGTAAATGATTTACCACTATGCTTACGCACATGAACCAATCACTTCCCATTTTTGTTTAAACCGATTTGAGCTGCATTTATAGCAACTAAAAAATTCTCCCTAGCAAATTCTCACCACCTGCTCCCTAACAAACAAAACAAAACAAAAAACAAAACAAAACAAAAAAACCCACTCTTTAAATGCAGAATAGCTAACATCATTTTGTTACATCTCTACATATAGGAAACCAGGAAAGGGAAAAAGGGTGGGTTGGCATAAAGGTGTCATTGATTTCAAACTAATCCCCCTGATTCTAAATTAAGATTCTCACCAATGATTGAGTGCAATGGACAAAGGAATTTTATGTTTTCTATTTTTTAGTAATTGTGCCTCATCATCAGGAAAAGGATAGTTTCCAGTTACTTTCATTTATACCTTAGAGACAGAAATGCAAGAAAATCTCTCTTCTCTAGAATGACCCCACCAAATGTTTGAAAATATTTTAGAGAATTACCCCTGAAGGAAAAACCGGGAAGCAGAAGGAAGAACAGGAAAAGTTGGAATGCCCCTGTCTCCTTATGATGTAGTGGTAACTCCATGATGTATCCCTGCAAGGCTGATCAGTTCTTGGTTTCACACATCAAGCAATAGCCAAGAGTGAGGAATCCTTTCAGTCTCCTAAGGCAATTACACCACTTTATGTTCATGAGTAGAAAGAAGACCTGCATACAGTTGTGGTCAAAAGACATGAGATTGTAAAACACTTAGGAGCTCATTTCCTTGAGACTCCCACAGTGAACATTTTAGATAAGGTTTTTTAAAAATGATAAGACATTTGTAGGTTCTTGCTCATTTACCTATATCCACCCTGCCAAGGAAAAAATAATAATATTTAATACAACTAACTTAAAAATATTGAAGGGTCTGGGCAGACCTAACCCATGTGTGGTCTTGTACTTTTCTCAGGGGTTAAGGAGAATCACAGTGGCCATTAATGGTCCTTCCTGGGTAGTGTTCCTACTGGAATTCCCCAGCGACATCACCCAGAGACTCCATGCTCTAAAAGCATCTGTCTCTCCAGGTCTTCATCAGAAGCCACTTCCTCCTGCAGGTTTGCCCAATATCTGTGAGTCTACCTGAACTTTGGCCAGGATAGAGGATAAACACTGACATAAACAAGAATTGGAAGATAATGTGAAAAATTCAAACATAAACTCACTACCTAGACAAACTCACAAATCTATTTTCCAGTATACTGACTTTAAAATCTTAGAAACGCTATATTCTGGTTATATTTGTAAAACAGATTTGCTATTATTGCTTACTTTATCTACTCTCTACAGATAATTTTTTTAAATTAAGAGTACTATGAAAAGCATGAATATTAATGGATTAGTGATATTCAAAGACAAACAAAAAAGAAGAAGGAGAAAGGTTCTTCTCTAAAGCAGACATAAAAATGCCAATTAACAAATGTAGAAAGAATTTGAAAATCACCATGGTGTAACTACCAATGTAATAAATGATTCAGGAAAGTATCATCAATAGATACTAAGCCCATTGGGTGAAAGATTTGGGGATATCAAGTCATTTCCACAACCTCAGAGTGGGGAGGAGGATGCTAACAATACATAAATCTTGGGGACATCATCTTGACCAATTATCAAACATAACATTACTAGCAGTGGGACAAACTCCACTGTGTAACACACTGAGAACATCACACCATTGCCCACGGTATTCTCTTGCCATAACTGTTTAACCTAATCTAATATAATCTGATCACAAGGAGGCAATTAGAAAAACCCAAATGTGAGACATTCTATTATACAAAATAATTGGTCTGGAATTGTCAAAAGTTGGAATTTTTTTTTTTTGTATCATTAAATATACAAAAGACTAGCTGGGTGCAGTGGCTCAAGCCTGTAATCCCAGCACTATGGGAGGCTGAGGCTAGAGGATTGTCTGAGCCCACAGGTTGGAGACGAGCCTGGGCAACATAGTGAGACCTCACCTCTACAATAAATCAAAAAATTAGCTGGGTGTGGTAGTACACACTTGTAGTTCTGGCTACTTGGAAGGCTGAGGTGGAAGGATCACTGGAGCCTGGCAGGTCGTTGCTGGGGTAGCCGTGAGGTGTGCCACTGCACTCCAGCCTGGGCAACAGAGTGAGACTCCAACGCAAAAAAAAGACACAAACGACTGGATTAATTGTTCTAGGTTTAAGGAGACTAAAGAGATGTGGCAACAAAATGCAGTGTGTGATATTTGACTGGATTCTTAAAAATCAGTATAAAGGACATTAATGGGGATACTGGAAACATTTAACTTGGGGATGCACATTAGACATTCATGTATCATGGCTAAATGTCTTGAAGGGTATGGAGAAAATGGCCCTATATTTAAAAAGATCCACACTGTGGCATTTAGGAGGTCAATTTCATGATGTCTGCATCTTACCTTTCAATGATTCAGAAAGATAAAAAGGCATATACACATAAAGAGAGAAAGCAAAGATGGCAAATTGATAATATTTAGCTCATTTAGGTGCAGGGTATATGGATCTTCATTATACTATTCTTATATTTTTTTCTATAAATTTGAAATTGCTCAAAATAAAAAATTAGGAGGGGAGACTTGGATAGAAACCTGAGAAAATCTTTTATAAAAAGTTATCTGATTTACCCAAACAAACATTTTACACTGCCCAAACTCAATGACTTAACTTTACTAGGGTAAACAATTTACTTGTAAAATGAATTCCACCGTCTTTGGGGGCTGGCAAAGTTTCTCTGTAAAGGACCAGATAGTAAACATTTTCAGCCTTGTGAGTCACATATGGACTCTTGTTTAATTTCGTTTGGTTTACAATCCTTTAACAAGGTAAAAACCATCCTTAGCAAAAAAGACCAACAGAGACCATGGGTCATTTTTTACCAACCCTGATCTAGATGAAATTGCAGAGAGTTCTATCTAGATAATAAAATCATAGTCAGAAACTTTCCTTTCTGGGATTCTTTGGAAACAGTCTGGTGTGGGTGCAGGAACACAAATAGCATCACCAGTCAGCAAGCAAGTCTGTCCTGGGAGCAGCTTCTTTAGGGGATGACTCTGTGTTACCTTCCTTTTTTACCCTTAAGCCACCAAAGAACAGTGTAGCATTTGATTAATATTTCTTTTTTTTTTTTTTTGAGTTGGAGTCTCACTCTGTTGCCCAGACTGGAGTGCAGTGGCCGCTCCCGGCCACCGCAGCCTCAATCTACTGGGCTCCGGTGATCCTTCCGCCTCAGCCTTCCAAGTAGCCGGAATTACAGGCATGTGCTACCACACCCGGCTGATTTTTTGATTTATTGTGGAGATGAGGTCTCGCTGCCCAGGCGGGTCTCAAACCCGCGGGCTCAGGCAATCCACTCACCTCAGCCTCCCAAAGGCGTGGGATTATAGGCTGAGCCACCAAGCCCAGCTTGATTAATATTTCTAACAGCTTGACACTTGTCACATGTTTGCAACTCTTTCAGCACTTTGATCCCAGACCTTTTATTAAATGCTCTGTAGAGGGCTTATATCATTTAAGCATTTAATCTCTGAAACTTCAATTACACACATTTGGCAAAAATAAGTAAATAAATAAATAAAATAAGATGGAGGTGATTGTGGCAAAAACACATCTACTCTAATTCTACTGGGCACATGATCTCTATTTTATACTTGCTGTTACTATTAATTATACATTTACACCCAGCTAGTACTGTACAAGGGTTGTATATGCAAAGCCACGTGAGCAAGCAATCTCCCAGAGTGATTTTGATGGTGCACAGTTCCTATCATACATGCTGCCTGTATGAGCTAGTCTTTTCTCTCTCCTATCTCTGCTGTCTTCTGTCCAAGCCCACCATTCATGTTTGTCTCCATCTGGTCTTGACAGCTCTATCAGAAACTGAAATCTGGCCGGGTGTGGTGGCTCACACCAGTATTCTAGCACTATGGGAGGCTGAAGTGGGATAATTGCTAGAGTCCAGGAGCTAGAGACCAGCCTGGGCAACATAACAAAAAAATTGACTGGGTGTGTTGGTGCATGCCTGTAGTCCCAGCTACTCTGGAGACTGAGCACAGGAGGCAGAGACAGTGGTGAGGCATGATTGTGCCACTGCACTCTAGTCTGGGCAACAGAGAGAAACCCTGACTCAAAAGAAAAAACAAAAACAAAATCTGAAACCCCTCCATCCTCCACTGACCACAGCCTCCAGTCCTTTGAGCTCTCTCATGACCTCACTTTTACTGAACCTGCCTTCTCCCAAAAGAGACAATCAGGCCTTAATGCTTACATTTTCCAAGACCGCCAACCCCATGCAGTCTTCTTCGTCCTCTGCCCAGCTGAGATCCTCTGCACTGCCCTCCTTCCCACACTTAGATCTCAGGTATCCAACATCACCCCCAACTGCCAACTTCCCTCTTTTCTCTCCCATTAAATTCCCAATTCTAGAATAAGACAGTGGCTAGGGCAAAAGCTAAGGAATCAGATCACCTGAGCTTAAATATTTTTTTTAATCTCTGTGACCTTAGCAAATTACTGTATCCTTTGTACCTCAGTTAATTCCTTTCTAAAATCGATACAATAATAGTACCTGATAGTCCACAGTTAAGTTTGGAATCAGATTAGTAAGAGGAAAATCAGACCCCATCCCAGAAGGTGCCCTTCTGTTTGATAAGAACTATGAGGGCTTTTGTTGTTATTTTTGTTTCTTTTAGAACCATAAACAACCCAGGAAATTTTTAATGAACAAAGAACATGGAGTCTCTACAGAGTTGCTACTGACATTTAGAGTGAATCCGACTCAGACAAAAAGATGAGAATTTGTTGAAGAATTAAATATTAATAATTAATTAATAATGCCATTCATGGATTTACCGATCGGGGTGAGAATGCTGTTCCAAGACACCAACTGGGCTTCTATTTTAAATAACACAGAACTGGAAAGCTCCAAATGATATTTTAAAAAGAGAACTGTATATTATGGAAGCCTCATTCTAAAAAGAGCTAAACTGCTTCGTTTTCAGAAATTACATTGTAGCAGTCTTATCTTCTTAACTGTTGCTATGGTGTGAGGTAGCCATGAGTCAGAAATCCTGAATCACCAGCATCCACAAAACTCTCTCTGGTTCTAGACAGTGGTGCAAACTAGACAGTGGCGCAGCCTGGGGCATTCTCATCTACTTCTGAGACAGGTGTTGGACACCTGCATGGATCCGCTGTCTGGAAGCCTTCGGTTTCCTAAGATCCTCCAAGCTGAGTTTCCCGGTTTCTGGTCTATGGCATCAAACAATCCCATGACTGAAAAAGAGCAAGTCCCCCTGCTTGCTAGACCAGCCTCAGCATACAAGTCCCAGAAAATACACCTGCTAATCTTCGTCTGTGGCAGCCCAATATTCTCAGCTCAGACAAAACCTTACCATACAAGTGGGGAAGAAAACCCTCTTCTTTCACTGTTCCCAGCCATCATCGCCTCCAGTTCCAGGGTTCTGGTTCTCACGGCTCTGTGAGTTCTGCACTTGGAAATCTGTGTGCATCTGGCTTCCTGACTCCTGACCCAACTTTCTCTCCAAGGTCCTGGCTGGGGCTCATGCAACTGGCTTTTCTGACCTCAGGCTACCTATAAGGTTCTTTCTGCTTGAGCAAACAATTTGCCAGGGCTGCCAGCTGGAGTCCTTGGGAAGCTAGGACTCCATCTCTAAGCCCTACACTTCAAAATTCATGCTCCTTCAAATACAACAATGGGTCTAATTCTCTATGATTACAGGATGTAGACAGTAAGTCAGTTGTCTTGGATTTTATCCCACCTTCTCAGGCATGGGAATATAGTGGAGAGACTGGATGTCTACAAGAATCTCTGGAGCAAATGTTAGGTAAACAAATATTGGTACCAAAGACCTACTGCCATTGAGCCAACATGGTCCACATGAATTAAATTAGATTTGGGCTAGTCTGTCAATATCAGGACAGGGCTAAGAGTTATCAAAAGCAAATGCTAAAACAGAAGGCAAGAGTTTAGAGCCACCGGATGTGGTGGCTCATGCCTGTAATCCCAGCACTTTGGGAGGACTAGGCAAGAGGATTGCCTGAGTCCAGGGGTTCGAGACCAGCCTTGGCAACATAGCAAGACCTCGTCTCTACAATAAATCAAAAAATTAACCGGGCATGGTGGCACATGCCTGTGGTTCCAGTTACTTGGAAGACTGACGCAGAAGGATCATCTGAGTCCCAAAGATTGAGGCTATAGTGGCCATGAGCATGCCACTGAATTCCACCCTGGGTGACAGAATGAGACTCCAACTAAAGAAAAGAAAAAAAAGAAGAGTCTGAGCCTAATAATGACTTGTCTGAGAAAGGCACCTAAGAGCTCTGATTTACTTGTAATAATAAAGAGAAAAGAGGTGGTGAGAGAAATACAGTGTGAGGCGAGGGGAGAAACTTCATAGGAAAAACAGCAAAGGGGATATACATTTTTCTTTCAAGAAAGAAGGGTGGTGGGGAGGCAGGAGAAGAAAATGCTGAATGAGCCATGTTAAAGGTTCTGAAAAATCCACAGTGATGTAGCACTGCACAATCTTTTTTTTTTTTTTTTTTTAGTAGGTCTCACTCCATCGCCCAGACTGGAGTGCAGTGGCACACTCACGGCCACCCCAGTGTCGACCTGCTGGGCTCTGGCAATCCTTCCACCTCAGCCTTCCAAATGACCAGAATTACAGTCGCGTTCTACCATGACCAGCTAATTTTTTTATTTTTTATTGTAGAGATGAGGTCTTGCCAAATTGCCCATGCTGTGCACAATTTTTCAAAGCACCATACCTGTGTTATCCTTTTGAAGTTCACAAAAAGCTTATGAAATGGACAGAGTTATAGTTTTTTTTATTACCGCTTTAGAAAGAAATTAGACTCAAGAATGTTAAATGATTTAAGGGGCAAAGTAAAGACTTGAATCTAGTCCTTTGGTTCCAAGGCCCTTGCTCTTTCAACCACATCAGTGTGTCCTAAACAATATTCTGAAAGTTGCCAAGATAAGATTCTATTCTATGTGATTCCATTGACATATGGTTCAAGAGAAAGCACAACAGATGCTATGGTGTTAGAAAGCAGAACAGTGCTTGTCTCCAGGGGGCTGAAACTGAGTGGGAAGGGGCATGAGGGGACTTTTTACATCTTGATTAGGGTATAGGTTACACTCACAAGACACATGTTTTAAAACCCATCATATTGTCCCTGCAGGAGCTGTGTGTTTCACTGTATGTATGTTTCACCCCAGTAACACAAAAATCAGCATACAAATTACAGAGCTTGTTCAATAAGTGCAGGTTTTGAAATCTTGACATTTATATCCGTCCATTTATAAATATAAAGGCTCTAGCTTATTTTGTGTCTAGAATCACTTCACAAGAGCTCTTAACCCTTCAAAACATAAAAATTAAACACTGCAATTATTGTTCACATTTGAATGTTGCCAACAGCACAAGCTAAACATATTCAAAATACCTCAGTGAAGTAGGTTCAGTGAAGAATGTTAAACTGGCATGCTTAAAAGATGATGGAAATGTCTAGAAGCACTGATTTTACTTGGCACAGGCTGCTTTTGTTTGGCATTTTAAAAGGGAGAAAAGCTGTTACTTTTGTCCACATCCTTACAATTATGTAGATCCAAATTCCTACATGGTAAAAGTTTTTTGGCATTGAGTACCAGATGCCAGTTTTCTAGTTTGACAATTGCCACAGTCCCCACTACTACTGAACACCACCTACTGAACACCAATACTCCCTCACTTATGTGTGCCTTTCCTGCCTAGCCCGGTGATTTTTTGAGTTTCAGATCAAACTGTGAATAAATTCCCAACAAACACTAGAAGTCTAACAGACAAACTGAATGGCATTAATGATGCTTCTTGAATAAAACAACTGAATATAGGCTATACTTACTCACAGAGGAGGATTCCATTTTCTAATCCTGTCCGAAAATCTTTATCACCAAAACTTCTGCCAGTTACTTGCTGGAAAAGAAAAAAGCAAAAGAGAGCATAAATTTTATTTTTTAATCAGGAAGATCTATAATTTTTTTCCTCCATATTTAAGAGCCTTGAAAAACCTGGTGGCACTCCAAAAATAAGGAAATCTGTTAGACCTGAATTTTCTTCCCATGTGTAGCTTTGCCCAAATCAGCTACATTTAAATTTAGATCATTTCTCTGAAGAGTTTTTCTACTTACTACAGTAAAAAATACCTATCCTTCCTGAAAAGAATTTCTTACTTTGGGAGACTTGGCCACGTAAGTCAAGGCCACAGTCTCTTTTACCCAGAGTATCCAACCCACACACACTTTCAAAAAAGCCTGTGGATCATAACTCCCATAGCCCTTGAAAATAATAAACAAATAAAGCCTATGGAAAGCACCACCTGAGGAGAGTCTCTGTTTATTAAAACATTAAGGGACTGGGGGAGAGGATGATATAGACTCCTAACCTCAAGAGAACGAACACCAAGACCAGAAGATTAAAGCCAATATCCATAATCAGTATTGCATAAAAGAGAAAAAATTAAAAGCTGGGAAAGAATAATATTCTGGCAGCATAAGATTGATAGCCATTCTTGGTATCTCTGGCTCTCAGCAACCATTTAGCCTAGGCTCCAGGGAAACAGTCATTAATTTGTTCATTCAGTAAATATTTATTGAGCACCTACAGTAAGTCAGGTAAATACATACACAGTCATTCTTCAATATCCATGGGAGATTTGTACCAAAACACCTCTCTGATACCAAAATCTATGAATGCTTAAGTCTCTGATATAAAATGGCACATCTTCCCATGTACTTTAAAATATCTCTGGATTACTTATACAATCTAATGTAATGTAAACACTATTTGAATAGTTGTTACACTGTATTGTTTAGGAAATAATGACAAGAAAAATGTCTGTACATGTTTAATACAGATACAATTTTTTTCAAATATTTTTTGATACACGGTTGGTCGAATCTACAAATGTGGAATCCATGCATATAGAGGGCTGACCATGCTGTAAACCCTAAAGCAACTTCTAAAACAGTAAAATAAAAAGTTATGGCTCAAGCCTGTAATCCCCGTACTTTGGGAGGCCAAGGCAGAAGACTGTTTGAGCCCACAGGTTTAAGACCTGCCTGGGTACCATGATGAGACCTCATCTCTACAACAAATCAAAAAATTACATGGGTGTGGTAGCGCACACCTGTAGTTCTGGCTACTTGGAAGGCTGAGGTGGAAGAATCGCCAGAGCCCAGCAGGTCAATGCTGGGGTGGTCATGAGCATGCCACTGCACTCCAGCCTGGATTATGGAGTAAGACTCCAACACCAAAAAAAAAAGAAAGAGCCGGGCTCGGTGGCTCAGCCTGTAATCCCGTGCCTTTGGGAGGCTGAGGTGAGTGGATTGCCTGAGCCCGCGGTTCGAGACCCACCTGGGCAGCGAGACCTCATCTCTACAATAAATCAAAAAATCAGCCGGGCGTGGTAGCACGCGCCTGTAATTCCAGCTACTTGGAAAGCTGAGGCGGAAGGATCGCCGGAGCCCAGCAGGTCGAGGCTGCGGTGGCCGGGAGCGGCCACTGTACTCCAGTCTGGGTGACAGAGCGAAACTCCAACTCAAAAAAAAAAAAAAAAGAAAGAAAGAAACAAAGAAAAGTTATAACTAATAAACCAAGAAAAGAGATTAAATTAAATCATAACTAATACTAACAACTGGGCACAGTGGTTCATGCCTTTCATCCCAGCACTATTGGGAAGCCAAGGTGAGCAGATTGCTTGAGCCCAGGACAACATAGCAAACCCTTGTCTATACAATAAAATCAAATAATAATAATAATAATTAGTGAGCTGTGATGGTGTACACATGTTGTCCCAGCTGCTTGGGATGCTGAGACGGAAGGATTGTCTGAGCCCAAGAGGTTGAGGTTGCCATGAACCATGATCATCTTGTTCATGCCACTGAGCAAAAGAGTGGGCCTCATTTCAAAAAAACAAACCAACCAACCTAACGATAAAAAAGGCAATAATAAAAGGAAAGGGAACAAGAACAGATGGAACAAACAAAAATAAGTAGAAAAATTATAGACCTAAAACTGGCCATATCAATAATTACATTAAATATAAATGGTCTAAACATCCTCAGTGAAAAGAAAGATTGACAGATTTTTTTTTAAAGTAAGACTCAAGAACTATGTGCTGCCTACAAAAATGTACTTTAAATATAAAGGCACAAATAGGTTAAATAGAAAAATAGAACAAGATACACCATGCTAATACTAGTCAAAAGAGATCTCGAGTGGCAATATTAATACTAGACAAAAAAACTTTCAGACCAAATAATAATAACAGAGACAGAGAAAGTAATTTCATAATTTAGAGGTTATCTGAATAAGAAGACATAATAATCCTAAACATTTATGCACCTAATTAAAAAGCTTCAAAATATAGATAGTGTGGCAATTTCTGAAAGAACTAGAAATTGACCTTCCATATGACCCAGCAATGTCACTATTGGAAATATACACGAAGAAACTCAAATCATTCTACAAAAAAGATACCTGCACATATATGCTGGTTGCAGTTCTAGTCACAGTAGCAAAAACATGGAACCAACCATGCTGTTCATTGAAGCTGGACTG
The DNA here is from genome assembly GCA_027257055.1 of Cephalopachus bancanus. Taxonomy (NCBI): domain Eukaryota; kingdom Metazoa; phylum Chordata; class Mammalia; order Primates; family Tarsiidae; genus Cephalopachus; species Cephalopachus bancanus. The sequence goes on along the minus strand of JAPVLO010000301.1, from coordinate 1,374,105 downwards.
GATTTTTTTTTAATGTGATACATATACACAGTGGAATATATGCAGCCATAAAGAAGGACAAACATATGGACTTCGCAGCAACTTGGATGAATATAGAGTTGATCATACTCAGTGATCTATCACAGAAACTAAGAACAGAGTACCATACGTTCTCACTCATAAGCAGACCTTGAACTATTATCATAATACTATAAGAAAGGGACTGGCAGTAGTGAGAAACTGTCAGAGAGGGGGGGAGACAACTGAGGGAAACTCCTAGGGGAGGGAGAGGCACACCTCATCAACAAGAGTACCTGCATAATTGTTTGTATACCTAACACTGAATTGTACCCCACATCTTTATTTTTTTTATTTTTATTTATTTATTTATTTTTTTGAGTTGGAGTCTCACTCTGTCGCCCATACTGGAGTGCAGTGGCTGCTCCCGGCCACCGCAGCATCGACCTGCTGGGCTCCGGCGATCCTTCCACCTCAGCCTTCCGAGTAGCCGGAATTACAGGCATGTGCTACCATGTCCGGCTGATTTTTTGATTTATTGTAGAGATGAGGTCTCGCTGCCCAGGCGGGTCTCGAACCCGTGGGCTCAGGCAATCCACCCACCTCAGCCTCCCAAAGGCGCGGGATTACAGGCTGAGCCACCGAGCCTGGCCACATCTTTATTTTTTTAAAAAAAAGCTTCAAAATATATAAGTCAAAATAGATAGAACTCTAAGAAGAAACAGATAAATTTACAATTTGAGTTGAGATTTAAATATTTCTCTTCAATAATTGATGGAACAAATAGAAAATCAATAAAGGAGACTTGAACAACACAAACAACCCATTCAACCTAATAGACACTTCTAGAATACTGCACCCTAAAACAGCATAATGTACATTTTTTTTTCAAGTTCACAATGAACATTTACAAAGATAGACCAAATTGTGGGTCAGAAAATAAGTCTTTCTTAAAATAATTCATACAATGTGTGTTGTCCAACCACAATTAAATTAAATTCTAAATTAACAACAGAAATATCTCTGGAAAATCCTCAAGTATTTTTAAACTAAGTAACACAATTCTAAATAACTCACTGATCAAAGAAGAACTGAAAAAAGAAATTAGAATGTATTTGGTGGTGAAAAAACATGACAACATCAAAATGTATGGAAAGACACTGACGTGGTATTTGAGGGAAATGTATAGCACAAAACAACTATACCAGAAAAGAAGGTCTCAGATCAATAAACTGTGCTTCCATCTCAGGCAAACTAAACCCAGATTAAGTGGAGGAAAGGAGGACATCAAGGCTGAAATTAATCACATGAGAAACAATAGAGAAAAATCAATGAAGGTAAACACTATTTTTTTGAAATCAATAAAATTGTTAAACCTTTAGCCAAACAGATAAAGCTTTAACTGAAAAAAATTGGCAAATTATTGGGTTTTATCCAAGATAAAAAAGAAGAAAAGAAAACGCAAATTACCAATATTAGGAATAATGGAGATGACATCATTACAGGTTCTACAGATATTAAAAGGATAACAAAAAATTATAGATACACTTGTGCCAATAAGCTCACCAACTTAGATAAACTTGATACATCTCTTGTTACAAACAACCATAGTTCACTTAACAAAGAAACAGACTTCCCACAAATAAAATGTCAGGCCCAGACAGCTTACCTGATGAATTGTATCAAATATGTAAGGAAGAAATAATGCAATTCTACCCAACTCTTCCAGATAACTGAAAATGATAGAATACTTTCTAATTCATTTTATTAGGCCAGCACTACCTGATACCAAAACCAGACAGATATTACAAAATATACACATAAAATATGCCAATATGTTATTTGTTCATGTTGGGAATTGTAAATGACTTTTATTTTGCTTTTTAAATTTTTCCACATTTTCCTAAAACTTTCCAAAATCAATGCCTATTACTTGAACTATCAGAAAAACCAAACATACTTAAACACGCACACACACTTACAGAAAAGCAGACCAAGGAAATTAAATGGTCTCAACTTTTCCTTGTAAACCAAAGTTCAAGTTCTATTATAAAACATTTTCATTAACCACTCCCACTAGAAAGGTAATTCACTAGCCAAGATATGTAATAACTCAAAACATTATTTTGTTTATATCCTCTCATTCTTTTTTGAGAAAAGTTAAGAAAATTGATTTTAAAAATCACTTTTAACAGTTTGCAAACATCTAGCTTTTTTCCAAAACAAAATAAGACAGATTCCTTTTGAAAAGTTAATATTTTAAACACAGACTTTAAACATCTCAGCATTTTCCTCCAGAATTTGCCAATGATTCACCTAACACTGACCAATTCAGAATAATTCATATTCTGAGAATCTCACCAATACCATCTATAATACTAAACTTTGTTCACCAAGAAGAAATTACAAAAGTTCAAAAATATTTTTCCGGCCAGGTTCGGTGGCTCAAGCTTGTAATCCCAGCACTTTGGGAGGCTGAGGTGAGGGGATTGCCTGAGCCCACGTGTTTGAGAACAGCCTGGGCAACTTGGCAAGACCATGTCTCTACAATAAATAAAAAAATTAGCTGGGTGTGGTAATGCATGCCTGTAGTTTCAGCTACTTGGAAGCCCAAGGTGGAAGGATTGCCTGAGCCCAGCAGGTCGATGCTGGGATGGCCATGAACATGCCACTGTACTCCTGCCTGGGCAATGGAGTGAGACTCCAACTCAAAAAAAAATTTTTTTGTTCAAGGTCTTCACATTTTTGTTGAAAGTATTATATTCTAATAAAAAAAAAGTGCCAACATTGAGAACACAACATAGTTTAGCTACATTTATGAATCTCTGGTCAAGTTTACCCCAGCCCCTCTCCATGTATTGAGCAGTGATGAGGAGCAGGATGGAGACATGGAACCACAGTGAAACGTGGTCACTGTACACAGGAAGCCCACAGACTGGTGAAAGCAGTTATCTAAGCACTTATGATAAATACAAGGTAACATAACTATTAAGAATAGAAGACATTATTGGTGGCCCACAAACAACCTAAATTGTCCATGTACCATTTAAAATCATCTTGCATGTGATGCATAGCTACTACAAAATTTCTGGTAGAAGTTGATACAATCAGCTAAAGTCAGTCAACTGATCCCCCAAGATGTCGTCTGGTCAAATCAGTTTCTTAGACGCTCAGTTCTGACGATGAGGATAGGCACCGCGCATGCGGAGGAAGGTGCTCACTTCTTCCAGCACTATCCTTCCTCCTTAGGCCTCTGTCTTCCTCTCCTGCACCCATGAGGTCCCAGCATGGTCTTCACATTGCCCTCCACCGATTCAAATGCTATCCATTCTACTTAGGACAGAGGCATCTGAATCTTTGTTAGGAGAACCAATAGTGAAACTGACTCCAGAAATTCAACAAAGACCATGACACTGAAAAGATGGTCCTTGGAATTAAAGTTAGAAACACAGACTCCCAGTGTTTCCACCCCCTCTAAGACCTACTGAATCAGAACCAGCATTTTGAAAAGACTCCCATGCGAGTCACATGTGTGGTAAACTTCACAGAGTCCAGTGGTTCAGAATCACCAAGGGAGGGCCTTCCTTGGAAGTCACAATTTTGGACAACCTGTCTCAACAAACCCTCTCAGCAACATCTTTATAACATGTTTACCATATCACACATTTTGTATTTGAACCATAAAGACTGCTAATGACTAGTCCCCTCAGGACAGAATAAGCCTTTGCTATTAACAGCAAAACAGCTGCCAAGAACCACCCACCATTACCAACAGTCCATTTGCTGGGGAAGTAAAAAGTGACCACCCAAGCCCTCCCTAATGTCCCACTTGGCTCCTGACTGAGGACTGTCAACAACCTTCCAGACAAAGCATGGCCAAGTCATGAGCTCGTGATCACTCTCCAAAGACACAGGGCAGAATGGGAGGCTTAGCAGAACTCATAAAAGGGGCCTGAGAGGGAAGCCTAAGGATTTGGGGTAGGTGGGGAGACAGCACAGATTTGGAAGCATTCAGGGGCCAGTGGGGAAAGAGCAGCATGAAATGTGAAGGACTTCATCATCTCCCAGTACCGCTCTCTCGCCTTGCTGGTCCCTGCCCATCTGAACAGCTAATCCTTGCAATCATCCAGTCCAAAATCTTAGAATGATGTTTGGCTCCTACCGTTCACACTCAGTCACACTCATCCACAGATCCTGTTGACTGCCTTCAGAACTCAGTCGAATTCTAACTGCGTCTCGCTACCTCCACGCAACCACCTTTGCCCAAGCCGCTGTGGTCTTACACCTAGAAAGTTCAAGGGTCTCGTCACTGGACTCACTGCTCCCAACCTTGCCTCCCTTCTGTCTGTTCTCAACACAGCAGCCACGGTGGAGAATCCCATCAAGTTAGATCACACCACGACTCCACTCACAGCCACTCAATAGCTCCACATCTCACTCACAGTTGAAGTCAAAATTCTCACCATTCCCTAAAGGTGTTCAACATAAAACCAAACAAACAAACACACACAAATAAAAAGCCTAATGGGAGAGCACGGACAAAAATTCTTGGACACCATCATCATCTTAAAGGTGAGCATTATAAGTGGACATATATGTCTCCAGTCAAGGGGATTCTCAGGAGTACTTATAGTGGCAAGCAGGCCACCAACTATGTGTGCCTTTCAGGAAAACCTAATATCAGAGATTTTCTGCATTATGCTTTAGAATCAATTCACTAACCAAATTATTTGTTGGAAGGACATGTAAATTAAAACAATCAATGAATGGATAATATACCAAAACTTGATGGCTTTGAAGGAAGAGAAAAGGCCTCATCTGCTTTAGCAATTAAACCAAAAGCAGAAACAAGAGGACATTATAATGTGTCATCATACTATTTTATGCAAGTAATTATTGAGGAAGCTCATCTGTATGTGATTTCCTTTCTGTAGAACTAAAAGGTAATTATTATGTGTCTGAATTTGTCTGTGTCAGTGGCATGTTCCGAACCATTTAAATAACTGGAATATGGGGGGTTTTTTAAAAGAACAGTCTAATAAAGAAAACCACACAACTTTATGGCAACATTTTAATGATGTGTTTATAATGTGATATGACACATTGTATAGCACAAGCTGCACTCTGCTAATGACTTTGTTCCCACTGTTATGTAATTGCCATAAACACGCAAAGGCTGCCAAGAATCAGTCTCCCAGCCTGATTATTACCATTCATATTTATGGTATTTCAGAAATAGTTTCATTAATTTTCAGTTGTTTTTTGAAAGCAATTTTGTGGACAAACTGTAGTCCACTAACAAACTGTAGACCTGAACAGGATTCTAAACGCATACTGGCAAACCCTATTATAATGTCTGTTGGCTGGCAAAATAATGGTCCCTAGATTCAAGCAATTGAAACAAAAGGCAAGATTTAATAGACTTTTACGTAACTTTTGAAAGACAAGAACATTTTCCCTAAATCGTGCAAAACAGGTATACTTTTCAGAGGCTGTGATTTCCTTCTATGAACTGTAAATGAAAAAAAATCACACTTCTTTTATTCACTGAAGAAGATTATTTGTAGCTCTGTATGCTGACTTCTGATTATATCTGACTTAATTAACAAGAAGAACATCTCTGCATATTTTATACCTAAATTGTAAAGTAAAGCAGAACAGAATTGCTCTTATTTTTCATACTTTGTGAGAAATGAACCTTCTGTGGAATTGCTAGAAAAATCAAATCAAAAGTCTATGGAAGTGCTTTGTAAACAATGATGAATCCTACTCATTTCAGTAATCAACCAATCAATCACTTACCGAATACCTATTCCAAGCCAGGCAGTATAAAAGGCATGAGTGGGACCAAAATAACAAGATCTGGACCCAACACAGTAGGAATCACAATCCAGGGGGAAAAAATAAAACATGACAGTATTGCAGGCTAAGGAGGAAGACGATGGACAGAGCATTTAAAGGAGCAGGGGGGAAACAAGGAACACACATGAAGGACTGAAGGATAGCTGAGTGGTGAGAGCGCCTGCTGTATGCTTCTCTGTTCTAAATGCTTGCCCATTTGTTCATGTATTTAATCCTCATAACAACTTTGGTACTTGGTTATTATTTTCATTTTAAAAGCAAAGCAACCTAGGCACAGACAGGTTCAGTAACTTGCCCAAGGGCACAAAACTAGCAAACAGCAGAGCCTGGATTTAACCCCAGGCAGTGTGACTGCAGAGTTCATGCTCTTAGGTACTGTTCTGGGTAACTACTGAGCAAATTCCTATGGGAGAGCTGGAGAGTAAACTCTCTCTGTCCAAGACAGCCAGGGAAGGACTTTGAGCGGCTGGCATTTGAGCCTGAGGATGAAAGGGGATTTCCCCAAAGGAAGGAACAGGGCCCTCCAGGCAGATGCAATGACCTGTGCAAAGGTTTCTTGGACTACAGATGAAAAGTTCTGAGGGCTGAGCACAGGGGGCCTGCCATGGCAGGTGTGGAAAGGGAGGGTGGTCAAAGAGGAGGTGCCAGAGTAGAAAGAGCCATACATGAAGGGCCTTGCATGCCAGAACTATGGGTTGTATACAAGCCTGAAACAAAAGAGACCCCACAGAAGACAGGAGAAAGGGGAAGGGTTCTCTGGCAATCATTTCCTACCAGTTCCCTACTTTTTTTGTTTTTTTTGAGTTGGAGTCTCACTCAGTCGCCCAGACTGGAGTGCAGTGGCCGCTCAGCCTCGACCTGCTGGGCTCTGGCGATCCTTCTGCCTCAGCCTTCCAAGTGGCTGGAACTACAGGCACACGCTACCACGCATGGCTAATTTTTTCATTTATTGTAGAGATGAGGTATCGCCAAGTTGCCCAGGTGGGTCTCGAACCCACGGGCTCAGGCAATCCACTCACCTCGGCCTCCCAAAGCACAGAATTACAGGCTGAGCCACCGAGCCCGGCCCAGTTCCCTACTTTTAAAGAGATTGCTCCAGAATGACATTTGACTTGTTGCCTGTAATGACATTCCTGTGATTCTCCCATGCGTGACCAATGCCCTCACTCTTGGAATCTCACGGAGACAGAGCCCATCTGACCAGATCTTCCTTGAGGACCACCGTCCCCAGCCCCACCCACATCCCCCACACCCCATATCTACACCGACCTTTTCATCTTTTCCTGTCAGCTTAAAAAGGAAGAAATAATCTTCTCTTTTCCAAATTGGGTTTCTCTGGATCCTATCTCTTCCTAAACCTAGGTCCTGCCTTTAGCTCAACCTTTCCCCTGTCCACAGAAATCCTTCCTTTCCTTCCTGGTGGTATGATAAGTTTCCCTCTTCCTAAAAATCCTAATACCATCTAGCCCTTCAATCACCATCTTTTTCTCCTTCCTGTCCCAAATTTCCCATATGAGTACCTTGTACCCATTACCCTGTCTTCAAAGCTTGGCCACCTACAAGCTGTCCTCATTTAATTCACTGAACATTCTTAAATTCACAGCTCCACCAGCATAAACTAAATCATCTTAGGCAGGTTAATGAACTTGTGCCAACCTGTAACTTCCCTAATGAAGACAGGATCGTGGGATCAACTGCAAAGGTTTGCATGAAGAATGAATGAATGAATGTCTGTAAAGCCCTTACTACATTGCCTGGTCATAGTGAGAGTTCAACACATTCATGACCATTGTGGGCAACAATAATAAAATTACTGTGGGTCTCACTCTTGGCATCTCTCTTTCCAGGCCATTCTGCTGATCTCAATGAGGCCACGCTTTGCTGGTTCTCCCCTTCTATTCTTTTTATTTTTTATTTTTGAGTTAGAGTCTCACTCCTTTGCCCAAGCTGGAATGCAGTGGCATGCAAGCTCACGGCCACCCCAGCATCAACCTTCTGGGCTCCAGCGATCTTTTCGCCTCAGTCTTCTAAGTAGCCAGAACTACAGATGTGCGCTACCATGCCCGGCTAATTTTTATTTTATTGTAGAGATGAAGTCTTACCAGGTTGCCTGGTCTGGTCTCGAACCCGTGGGCTTAGGCAATCCACTCGCCTTGGCCTCCCAAAGTGCTGGGATTACAGGCTGAGCCACCGAGCCTGGTCCTCCCCTTCTATTCCAATGCCGCCATGCTCTCTACCCCAAAAGACAAGTTTCTCATTTAATCTTATCTCGGAAGCATCACAGTCACCCTCTCACTCCTTGTAGGATTAATTGCCTTTCCCAGGATTTCCTGACAACAGACTCTGCTGGTTTCCATCTAGATTACTAAATAAATACTCCTGGTCAGGAGTAGTGGCTCACACCTGTCATCTCAGCACTTTGGGAGGCTGAGGCAGGAGGATTACTTGAGCCCAGGAGTTTGAGACCAGCCTGGACAATATAAGACCTCGTCTCTACAAAAAAGAAAAAAGAAAGAAAGAAATCAATAAATTAGCTAGGTATGGTGCATGTGCCTGTAGTCCCATCTTCTTGGGAGGCTGAGATAGAAAGAACATCTAAGCCCAGGAGGTCAAGGTTGCAATGATTCATGATTGTGCCTCTGCACTTCCAGCCTGGGTGACAGGGGAAGATCTTGACTCAAAAAATAAATAAATAAAGTAAATACTCCTTTCTCCCTTAATTTGGGAACTTCTGCCTCATTCTCTTCCCAGCTGTAAGCCTTTTCTCCTCTCCCTCCTTCCCTCTATGACACCTCCTCTCCCCACCTCCCTAGGTGTTCCCATCCCATCCTAGGGCTTCCTATGGCCCACAGATGGTGATGACTCACACATTTTTAAATGTGGTGCAGATCCCCTCAAGGCCAGAATTAAATATCCAATTTCTTACTCAACATCTCCACTTGGGTACCTAATAACTATTTCACACTTAAGGCGACCAGTACCAAAGTCTTGACATCTGTCCCCCACCCCAACCTTTTCTACCCCTGGTCTTTTCCATATTAACCAACGGCACTACATCTCCCTCCCCAATAATAGAGAAACACTCAGACCACCAAGAAGAGCAACGTTCTCCCTCCAAGATGTATTTTTGGCCTGTCCTTTTCTCTCCGTCTCTGCACTATGACAGTGGCCCAAGCCTCCACCATCTCTCAGCAAGAAAACCGCAGCAGCCACCTCTCTGCTTCCACCCTAGCCTTAGCACAAGCCACCCCCCACCCAGCATCCAGGGATCATTCTGTCCATCCATCCGTGTCCCCTCTTTACATCAGAATAAAGCTCAGGTCTTGTGCACAACCCCTACAGGTGAGAAAAATAATGTCCTGAAAATTAAGTGATGCGTCCAAGGTCAAACAACTAGCTGGCAGCAAGAATAACATGAGAAACACCTCTTCTTCCACCCCACCACACTACATTCTGAAGCCCACCTCTTTCTGCGGCTGTTATACTGCTATACTTTCTTTAATAACAATAGCTCCTTAGGTCTATTCAGTTTGAGTTGGCAAAGAAACAGCCCAGAAGTCCAGGTCTGAGGTTATTTAATCAACATTATCAGGCCATAATTCCCTCCAGCACCAGTCCTAAGTACTTAATATTGAGGATAATAAAATGCAATCTGCAGAATCCATTTATATTTTCATCATGTCATCAGAAAACCAGAAGGCGCCGTTTATAACCACACATTGACAGACTGTACCCCCCAAAAAAAATCTAATTAAGAATACAGTTGATGCTCAAAGCACCCTGGGAGCACTAAATCCTCTGATATAGCCTTTGTATCATCTAGACACAGAAAATGGGTCAGTCCAGACATGTGAGTGGGTTTAGTGAAACTGTGTTTGCACACCCTCAAGCTGCCCTTGACTTACAAGAAAGAGGAACAGAAGCTGCAGAGAAACACAGACAGCACTGAGGATGAGCTTTCCCACAACACAACACCACAGCCACTGATTTGAGAGCTGGGAGAAAGAAGAGTCCAGGAAGAAAATGGAGCGGTGAATGCTTGTGGGCTATGTATGTTGTTTCCTTTTCAAGGAGGAGAGATGTGCTCTGACCACAGTGTTATTTTTACCTGGGTATCATGTTGCTCCTTAAACAAATATTTTAGTTCTAGGCTAATTTTGGCAAACCAGTCCATGTAACTGTCGTCTTGGCCTCAACACAGTGAAGTAGAAAACCTTTGAATTAGGTGGCTTTGTGTTCAAATTCCAGGTGTGGCACTCAGGAGCTGAATGACACTAGACAAATGACTTCATTTCTCAGAGCCTGGGTCCTGGTCTTTAAAGGATGGTTACTGAGCCTGTTTTACAAGCTTGTTAGAGGTTGGATGCATAGACAGATGCCATCTAGTAGGACATTTAGTATTTACTGAGTGTGCAAAAAAAAAAGTGTTCTGTTACTATTTTTTTCAAGCTTCGTATTTAAGGAGAAGAAAACTCTACAAATGGAGTGTCTAAATCAGGTGTTTGCAATTTTTGTTCAGGGCTGGTCAAGGTGGCTCAAGTCTGTATAATCCCAGCACTTTGGGATGCTGAGGCAAGAGGATTGCCTGAGTCCAGGGGTTCAAGACCAGCATGGGCTACTTGGCGAGACCTCATCTCTACAACAAATCAAAAATTAGCCAGGCATGGTGGTGTACACTTGTGGTTCCAGCTACTTGTAAGGCTAAGGTGAAGGATCGCCTGAGCCCAGCAGGTAGAGGCTGTGGTGAGAATCTGACTCAAAAAAAAAAAAAAAGAAAGAAAGAAAGAAAGAAAAAATACTGTAGAGAGAGAAAGTCTAGTTGAAGCAAATTTGTCACTTACATGGTGAATCTGTTTATTAGTGTTGGGCACAAAATCACCTGGGGAAGCCCAGGTGATGATCTCCTATACACATTATCAGAGTTAAATGAGACCATAAAGAAACAAGTGTGCATACTCAGAAAAATGACATATTTTGTAAGCAAACTGGACTTCAAAAGGTTAATGTCATGAAGGGAGGGATTGCTACTATAAGTAAGAGGCTCAAGAGACAACATGACCAATTGCAATGTATACTCTTTAATGAGACATGAGATAATGCACCTTTATAGATAATGTTTGGGGCACATTTGAGAAAACCTAAATATATATGGTCATTTGATGATATTAGGGCAGCCCTATTCACTTTATTAAGAGTGATATGGCATGGTGACTATGCAAGAGAATGGTCTCATATTTTGGAAATGTGTACTAAAATATTTAGTGGGAAAAGGGTCTATAATATTAACTATAATTTATTTTGAAATGGTTGAAAAATACTAGAGGGGTATGTGTGTGTAGGAAGCAAATATAGAAAATGTTAACAATTGTTGGAACTAGGTAGTGGGTACATGGATTTCTTTGAGCCAATCTTTCCTTGCTCCCTCTCTCCCTCTCTCCCTTCTCTCTCTTTTCTTTCTCTCTCTCTCTCTCTCTCTCTCTCTCTCTCTCTCTTTCTTTCTTTCTTTCTTTTCCTTTTTTTGGTGAATGTTTCAAAACAATCACAATAAAAGGTTGTTGGGAGCTGTGACTGAAAGCAGTTTAGCAGCCTAGGAAATGTACTCAGGTCAATAATCTGCCCAGGGCCTCCTTGCTAATTTCTAGGACTATATTTTCGTATTTTTCCCTGATGTCAGCCATCTGCCGGTTCACTATCGGTCAGTACATTGATGTTCAGCTCACTCTCTCACCTGCTTACTGCACAGAAATGGCACTTGCCAGCCATCTAGTCGGCATGACGTTAGCAGTGAGGATGGGAAGGAAGAAGGGGTCGAGCCCCTTGGCTTCCTCATTTCGGGCAAAGAACTAGATCCAGAGGCTCTGCCAGGAACACACAGTCCCCTAACAGTTGCAGAGCTGTCTGAAGAAGTGATTGATTTCACTATTTGACATTCTAATAACTGGATAATTTTTAGCTAAGAATCCAAAGTAACCACAAAACTGTTGTATGTTGCCAATTCTCAGCATTTAGAAAAGCATCAAACTCAACTTAGGAAACTACTAAAATTCACCCAAACAAGTTATTAGATTACCAAATGAAAATAAAACATGGTGAAATGCTCAGTACAAAGACACAATGCTCACATTTTAAACAGCCTGTCCTTAAAAAACAGGTTGGACGCCGGGCTCGGTGGCTCAGCCTGTAATCCCGCGCCTTTGGGAGGCTGAGGTGAGTGGATTGCCTGAGTCCACAGGTTTGAGACCAGACTGGGCAGCTAGACCTCATCTCTACAATAAATCAAAAAATCAGCCGGGTGTGGTAGCTCATGCCTGTAATTCTGGCTACTTGGAAGGCTGAGGTGGAAGGATCGCTGGAGGCCAGCAGGTCGAGGCTGCAGTGGCCGGGAGCGGCCACTGCACTCCAGTCTGGGAGACAGAGTGAGACTCCAACTCAAAAAAAAAAAAAAAATAGGTTGGACTTGGGCAACACAACTTACAAAGAAAAGCAAGAAAGTGACCAACATGAAGATGAGGAGAGTGACTTTTAGGAAGGAGGGAAGGATTGATCACTGAGAGAGAGCACAGGGATGTGCTTCTTGGTTGGTCAAACCCTATTTCTTTTTTTTTTTTTTTTTTTTTGAGTTAGAGTCTCACTCAGTCGCCCAGACTGGCGTGCAGTGGCTGCTCCCAGCCACCGCAGCCTCGACCTGCTGGGCTCCGGTGATCCTTCCGCCTCAGCCTTCCAAGTAACTGGAACTACAGGTGCATGCTACCACACCTGGCTAATTTTTTTGATTTATTGTAGAAATGAGGTCTCACCAAGTTGCCCAGGCGGGTCTCGAACCCGCGGACTCAGGCAATTCACTCACCTCAGCTTCCCAAGTCACGGGATTACAGGCTGAGCCACCAAGCCCGGCTCAAACCCTATTTCTTAACTTGGGTAGTTATCACAAGACTGTTTACCCTAAATAATTAACTAAGCTATGTATTTGTTTCCTGTGATTTTCTGTACTTGTGTTATATTTCATAATTAAAAGGGTTTCAGCCAGGTGTGGTGGCTCATGCCTGTAATCCCATCACTTTGGGAAGCTGAGACAAGAGGATTGCCTGAGCCCAGGGGTTTGAGACAAGTCTGGGCAACTTGGTGAGATCTTGTCTCTACAATAAATCAAAAAACTAGCTAGGTGTGGTGGTACACGCCTGTAGTTCCAGCTGCTTGGAAGGCCGAGGGGGAAGGATTGCCTGAGCCCAACAGGTTGAGGCTGAGGTGGCCATGAGTGTGCCACTGCACTCCAGCCTGAGACTCTAACTCAAAATAAATAAATAGAATAAAATAAAATAAAAAGGTTTTTAAAGGAGACTGAGGATATACAGGCTAACCTGCAAATTGGCTCAATCTCTTTGTTTTTTCCCCTCTCATAAGACACTAAAGATATTTCCATTTGGTTTTACGCAGAAAAGACTTTGTAGTGAGAAATAGCACTCTAAAAAATGGTGTTTGGTTCAAATATAACAGAAATGCACCTCTGTCTACTAATACTCCTGGAGCCCACCATTAATAGGGTGGCTATACATGCCCACTGTGCAGTATATTTTTAGTGAACATTTGAATAGTGGACAAAGAAACCAATTCATTGTTTGTTTTCGGAAAATTAAAAAACATTGCCTTCTGAGCGCTTGTCATTTAGATAGTTGCCGCAGGTGGGCAATTCGGGCTGAGAATGACCTGAGTGCCCATCACCCTTCTCATGCAGCAACGGTTCTCGTGCCTGAATCACACAGTTGTCTAGCAGCACCTTGTCAGGACTGGCGGAACCAAAAGTCAAGTCAACTGGGTCCCAGCCACAGTTCTGCTAATACCCAAGGGCTTCCAGCAAATTACTTCATTGTCTAAGTCTAAGATTACTCGGCACAAATCTACAGGCTCTTCTGAACACTCTTCTACTCCAGCCTCTCAGAAAGAAATGATGCTGCTGCTGCTAATAGCATCTTTTATTGAAACTTAATCAATTCATTTACTCCTCAGCACCCAGTGTACTAGTCAGAGCTACCATGGTTGGCTACACAATTTGTTCCCTGAACAAGGACAATCAGCTGAAGAGACAACTTGGCACTAACACCTAGCCTGATCGCTCCATAAACCATGCAAACTCTTCTGGGGGAAGAGTCCTGTGTTCCTAACTCACATAAAGTCACTGTCTGTACCCAAGCCCCTAGAGGTCACCCTGGGGAGTTGTCTTTTTCAAATTCATGCAAAGGTGCTCAGTGGGCTATCAGGAGGTCTGATATAAGTATTATTATTCCAGCCTGGGAAACATAGAGAGCCTCCCATCTCTATGAAAAAATAAAAGAAAATGGCCAGGCATGGTGGCTCACACAAGTAGTCCTGGCTACTCGGAAGGCCAAGGCCGAAGGATTGCATGAGTCTAGGAGTTCGAGGCTACAATAAGCTATGATCACACCACTACACTCCAGCTTGAGCAACAGAGTAGAACACTGTCTATAAAAATAAAATAAAATAAAATAAGTGTTATTAATATTCCTGCTTTCCAGATGAAGAAACTGGAGGACTGAATATGAGGTAATCTGCCCAATTTCCTGTAGCTAGCAGGTGGCAGGGCCAGGACGTTATGCTGGGCAGACTGTCTCCTGACCTACGCTCCTGACCAGTGTGCTTTGCTGCTAAAGTGTGTGTGTCCCTGCAGATTTCTCCCTATTAACGGCTGAGTTGTAAATAAAGACCGGACCTCCCACTGCCTCTACCATCTTCTGCTCTCTTCAGTGTGCCTTTTCCTCAAAGTGTGGAAAAAGAAAATAAACCCCCAAATCCTGAAAACTATCAAAATGCCTGTACATTTATCGTCAATTCACTCAACATCACAGGGGTGAAATAATAACAATCTTTGTCAGGTCGCTAGATTTTTCTCATTTTTAAAAAACCATCATAAGAACCCAAAGAATCCAACTTGGATTAATCCTATATACAACTTAATCCCCTATGGAATGAAAAATAAATATCCATGAATGGAGGATGGAGGGGAACAGAAGGAAGGAAGACAAGATGCCTCATTTGATACCATTTGGCGTTTCTGCAACACAATATTTCCTTGCCTACCTTCCTCTGGTCCTTCAAACTTACAAATAATGTATTACAGCAGGAAGTCTGTTCTTTTGGCTGGTTTGTGATGAAGACAGCAGATGGTAATCCCAGTCCACTACAATGCCATTCATCACTGGGCTTCTACACAGCAGCGTGGCGGCCTCCCTGACAGATGAAGCGGCAGCCATCTTGGCTGCTGCGGGAGTGAGTGTGGCTCAAGCTCTGTGCCTGGCTCTCCCTGCTTCCACCTCCACAGTCAGCACCCACATCAGAGAAGAATGAGTCCCATCTCCAGGATGTTACACACTGGACTACCCCAGTGAAATTAAGAAAAAACAAGGTTATTCTTTATTAACTCAAAGGCAAGAACCTTGTTTAGTCAATCAACCAACCAACCAACAATGGGACCCTGTGCCCACATATCATCTTAAACATTATTGACCAAAAGACTAAGAGGAATAAAGTTACACACAGCAATTGTGTTACTGCTATAACACTCACTGTGTTCTAAGAGGTTCTCGATTGCATTTGAGAAATTCTTTGTAATCAAGTCATTTTGGAAATGGCCCGAAACCAATGGTGTTGTGCTATATGCTTAACAACCAGAGCAAGGGGATCCCTGCTGCCCAGCATTTGCCAATTTCCATGTTGTCAATATTCTCACCATGGCTGAATTCATGCCCACCCAGATGTCACTGAATGCAGAGTGGGGAAGAAGCAGGCACAATCCTTTAACCCAGCCGCTTGAAGCTGGCTCTAGAACTCTACAGCAAACTAGTCATCTGTATGGCATATATTATGGGCTGAACAGTTAACTTAAATGCTGTGTTCCAACTATGTTATAATTTCTGAATATCCATGACTAAACTGGCGTATACTCTTATTCATAAACAGTCAACCTCTTCTAAAAAAAACACAACCCCTATGGCAAAAGAAATGTGTCATCCTTTCTGATAGCTGTTCCTGATTTTCTGGCTACAGGGAGGCAAAAGAAAGCAAAATCAAAGGTCTCTGTGGAACTCCTGAAAATTGTTTCTCTCTGCCTGGCTTCTTTCACTTTACATAATGCCCTCTAGGTTCATTCATATTGTCAAAATGACAGAATTTCCTAATTTTTAAAGACTGAATAGTAGTATTTCATTGTACACATCACTTTTTTTATTTTTTGTAATTTTTTTTTTGAGTTGGAGTTTCACTACATCGCCCAAACTAGAGTGCAGTGGCATACTCACGGCCACCCCAGTGTCGACCTGCTGGGTCCCTATGATCCTTCTGCCTCAGTGTTCAAAATAGCCGTAACTATAGGCGAGCACCACCACACCCAGCTACATTTTTTGATTTATTATAGAGACAAGGTCTTGCCAAGTTGCCCAGGCTGGTCTCAAACCCATGGGCTCAGGCAATCCACTTGCCTAAGCCTTCCAAAGTGCTGGAATTACAGGCTGAACCACCAAGCCCGGCTGTAATTTTTTTTTTTTTTCAGAGATGTGATCTTGCTCTGTTGCCTAGGTAGGTCCCAAACTCCTGGGCTCAAGCAATCCTCCCACCTCAACCTCCCAGAAGTCCTGGGATTATAAGCATGAGCCACCATGACCGGCCAACACACACCACATTTTTAAATACATTTATCCATTGAAAGACACTCTGTTGTTAACTCATCTTGGCTATTGTGATTAATGCTGCAATAAACATGGGAGTACAGACGTCTCTTCAACATACTGATTTCAGTTCTTTGGATACATACCAGGAGGGGGATCGCTGGAGCATTTGGTAATTCTATTTTTTAGTGTTTTGAGGAAACTTCATACTGTTTTCCAAAATGGCTACATTAATTTATAATACTACCCACAGTATATTAGAGTTTCCTTTCTCCACATCATTAATGTTTATCTTTTGTTGTTTTTATAGTAAACAATTTAACAGGTATAAGGTGATATCTTGTGGTTTTCATTTGCATTTTTATGATTATTAGAAGTGTTGAGCATTTTTGCATATATTTATTGGTCATTTGTATGTCTTCTTTTGAGAAAAGTCTACTCAGACCCTTTGCCAATTTTCAAATGGGATTACTTAATTTCTTGTTATTGAGTAGCTTGAGCGTTTTCATATATTGGATATTAGCTCCTTATCAGGTGTAAAACTTGAAAATATTTTCTCCCAGTCTGTGGGTTGTCCTTTCATTTGATTACTTTTTTTTTTGTGAGAAGTTTTAATTTCATGCAATCCTATTTGTCTATTTTCATTTTTGTTGTCTGTGCTTTTGGGGTCATATCCAAGAAATCACTGCCAGACACGTGTCATACAGAGCTAACCCTATGTTTTCTTCTAATAGTTTTATAGTTTCAGATCTCATATGTACGTCTTTAAACCATTTTGAGTTGATTCTTGCTTAAGGAATGAGTTAAAGGTCCCAAACTAGACTCTCAATTACACTGCTAGGAATGTGATTACACTGCTAGGCAAACAGACCCGTTACTATTTTGCTGATTGACACAGGGATCTGTTGTTTGTAAAAGACAGAAAAGACTAATCTGTTTCCAACAATCAATAGCTCTGTTCTTTCACTATTTTTATTTAATTGCTGCCTGAATCTCTTCACCCTCATCCATTATGCAACGTGTTGGTAGCGACGGGACCAGGATATGCCACTGCACACAACGACAATGAGCAAAGACAAGGAACCATGCGGTAAGCAGTGCACACCTGTCTTCTTCCCAATCTGGGTATTGGCAGCTCGGCAAAAGCTTTACTCACACCAACATTAATCAAGTTGTCGTTTTATGACATTGAGAGCAGTTGAAATGCAAAGGCAATATCTGTTCTTCACATCACGTCTTTAGGGAGAGTAAATTATTGCTTGGTGGAAATTGGCCTTTACATGTATTCTCTGGCCTACCCAGGAGAAAAATGTTGACAACAGCACTTCCCAAAATGTGTTCCAAAGAATCCTAGCTCCACGGATGTTAGGAGGCATGATGTGGAAAAAGGAATCCATGGTCAATTAAGTTTGGGAAATACTGTGTTTAAAAAAAAACGCCGGGCTCGGTGGCTCAGCCTGTAATCCCGCGCCTTTGGGAGGCTGAGGTGAGTGGACTGCCTGAGCCTACGGGTTCGAGACCTGCCTGGGCAACTTGGCGAGACCTCATCTCTACAATAAATCAAAAAATTAGCCAGGCGTGGTAGCGCACACCTGTAGTTCCTGGTACGTGGAAGGCTGAGGCGGAAGGATCGCCGGAGCCCAGCAGGTCGAGGCTGCAGTGGCCGGGAGTGGCCACTGCACTCCAGTCTGGGCGACGGAGTGAGACTCCAACTCAAAAAAAAAAAAAAATTTTTTTGTTAAAAAAAAAAAAACCAAACCTTTGAACTTCTCGGTGCAGACAATATGCTAATGAGACCCTCTAGGGGGCCAGTGCTGTCTGGCATTTGCATTAGGAAACTGGATTTGGTGACTTCATGGCCTGGGGGTGGGGGTCATACAGGCCCACATGTTGTTTGACCTTTGCTGTAATGGCACACATAGTACTTTAAAAAAATGTGAATAGGCGAGGCATGGTGACTCATACCTGTAATCCCAGCTCTTTGGGAGGCAAAGGCAAGAACTCCTTCTGTGGCTCAGGAGTTCGAGACCAGCCTGGGCAACTTGGCAAAACCTTGTCTCTACAATAAATCAAAAAATTAGCTGGGTATGGTGTCATGTGCCTGTAGTTCCAGTTACTTGGAAAGTTGAGTTGGAAGGATCGCCTGAGCCCAACAAGCCGAGGCTGCAGTGACCATGATTGTTCCACTGCTCTCCAGACTGGAGTGAGATATTGACTCAAAAAAAAAATGTGAGCCGGGCTTGGTGGCTCAGCCTGTAAACCTACACCTTTGGGAGGCTGAGGTGAGTGAATTGCCTGAGCCTGCGGGTTCGAGACCCGCCTGGGCAGCGAGACCTCATCTCTACAATAAATTAAAAAATCAGCCGGGCATGGTACAATAAATAAAAAAATCAGCTGGGCGTGGTAGCGCATGCCTGTAATTCCGGCTACTCGGAAGGCTGAGGCGAAAGAATCGCCGGAGCCCAGCAGGTCGAGGCTGCGGTGGCCAGGAGCGGCCACTGCACTCCAGTCTGGGTGACAGAGTGAGACTCCAACTCAAAAACAAAAAAAAAAAGTGAATAAGCCACCAAAATTTAAAACTTAGAAGATCTAGTATTTAAGCAATGATGACAAAGGGTTTTCATTGCTTTTCTTAAAAAAAAAAATTGGACTAATTGACAACACTACCCATAGATGTGCCTGCTCTGTACAGAATATTTTAAACCATGAAGGGAAGGGGGAACCATATAAAGCATCCCGTTTACAGCAAAGTTAAGGAAAGAAAAAGGACAAATGCACTTGTGTGTAGATGTTCAGAGAAGTGAAACAAGGTCAGTAAAAGTGGGGTATTTATGAAATCTTGCTCATGATCAGCCTGGGCAACATAAGACCCCATCTCTAAAAAAATGAAAATAAATAGCCAGATGTAGCAGCATGTACCGATAGCCCCAGCTACAGGAAAAGCTGAGGCAGGAAGATCGCTGGAGCCCAAGAGTTTGAGATTACAGTGAGTTATGATCGTACTACTGTACTCCAGCCTGGGTGACAGCATGAGACCTCGTCTCTAAAATTAAAAAAGTGTGGGGGGCTCTCCTGAAATAAGGACTTGAACTCAGACTGGCACATGTGCAGAGCTTAAGGAAGCTCCGAGAACAAAGCACATAGCTGGCATCAATAAGCCACAATAATGACCACAGGCTGCCTCACAAGTCACATACAAAACACACAGGTTTGACTGTTTAGTTTGAAATTTAGCTGAGGAGCACAGTGGTCAGGAATTTTAACAATGAAACCACTCTGAGATATGGACAGGGTGAAATCAAGATATATGGGCCATTAGATCCAATCTCTAGGAGAATAAATGCTGGATACATCTTAGGTATATGGCTACATAATTCCCAAAATAATTTCCATCAAAGGCCAGGTGCAAAGGCAATTAAAATAATCCTTCCCCAGTGCCACCATCCTGGGGTAGCAGGGCCTCCAAGAGTCAGAGAGCAAGTTCAAAACCAATTGTTGAACCTTGGATTGTGGAACCTTGGAGATCCTTTTACTAAGAAGTAGAAATAGATTTGCAACTGCCTGCTTTGAAATATTAAGCATTGTTCCACTTAGCTCCTTCTACCAGCCTCACACATCTATTAAAAATCAGGTCAAGGTGAGTCAGCTTCTAAAACACAGCTTTGCCCTGCCTGAAGCATCATTGCTTAATTTCGTCACAATGGAATTAGCACAATAGTAAAAAAAAAATACAAAAATATTTTCTTATTAGGAAGTCAGAACACAGGATGGTGCACAATGTATTTGTTAATCTGAGCTAAGATCTAACCATTGCTGCTCTACAATTTCTGTTATTTTTCACACAATGACTATTTTAAGATTTCTACTAACAACTCAAAATCCCAGCCCCCAGGTTTAATTAGTCTTCTAATTCTATTTTCAAAAGAATGCTTTTATTAGAAAGACTGGCTGGGTGAGGTGACTCAAACTTGTAAACCCAGCACTTCGGGAGGCCAAGGAGAGAGCATTGCTTGAGCCCAGGGGTTCACCACTAGCCTGGGCAACTTGGTGAGATCTCGTCTCTACAATATGTCAAAAAATTAGTTGGGCATAGTAGCATGCACCTGTAGTTCCAGTCACTTAGAAGGCTAAAGCGGAAGGATCACCTAAGTCCAGCAGTTCGATGCTGGGGTGGCTGTGAGTGTGCCACTGCACTCCAGTCTGGACGACAGAGTGAAACTCTGATTCAGGAAAAGAAAGAAAGAAAGAAAAGAAAGAAATGAAGGAAAGAAGGAAGGGAGAAAAAAAGAAGAAAGAAAGAAAGAAAGAAAGAAAGAAAGAAAGAAAGAAAGAAAGAAAGAAAGAAAGAAGAAAGAAAGAAAGAGAAAGACTGGCATGCTCAGACACAATAAAAGATCAGTCTCCAAAATCCTGGGAGCTATAAGGAGTTTTCCTAACCTTTGCATCTTTCTCTCTCCACCCACCCTTTTAATATAGAAACAAGAATTGCCTCTCTCTATTCCCAAACAAGTCCTTTCAATCCAGGCCTTAGATATATATATACCGATATAAACAGATATATAACTATATATACATATAGAGAGAGTTAAAATGAGAGTTAGAGACAGAAATAGAGATAGAAATGATAGAAATAGAGATTTGGATGTGGTCACAGACCACTAGATAAAATCACCCATGGAGTGTGCCAGAAAAGAGGTCCAAGGACTGAACCCTGGGACCAGCTAACTATTAAGTCTGGAAAAAGAGAAGGGTCTGGCAACACAGAACAAGAAGGAATGGCTAATGGTTAACCATGAGAGAAGGGCCCTGACAGCCAAGGGAGAAAAAAGATGCTTGAAGAGAAGATGTTGAGAGGTTGTGGAAGACGAAAACTGTGAACTGTCCATTGGGTTGGGGACAACACGAGACACAGAGACCTTGACATGAACATTTTCCATGGAATGCTGGGAGAAGCATGCCCTGGGGTGGAGAAAGCGGGAAAGGAGGTCATGGCCATCTCTTCGAATGGGTGGAGAAGGAGAAGTAGCTGGAGATGGAGGCAGAGTTCAGAGGGGCACATGCAAAAGGCATGACCCCGGAAAGAAAGTCAGTAATGTAGGAAAGGAAGGAAAAACCGTTGTGGGACAGGAGAGAGAATGCAGGTCACAAGGGTGAGGTCTGACCTTTGATGACAAAAGGGAGAGATTATCCACTGCGGGGAAGGAAGGCAGTGCAATGGGTAGGGATGCAGGGCAGATGAGCAGTCCGAGGGTGGGAAGATGAGCAGCTCTCCTCAGCTTTTAGAAGGTAACTGTGAGAGTGGGAAAAGGAGAATGGTGCTGGAGGTTCAAGGAAGGAAATCAGTGAGGAGGGGACAGAGAAATGTCATATGGGTAGTGAGTAAGTATAAGCTGCCCATGGGATGCCCCATGACCCCTTCTTCCCTTCAGTTCTCCTTAAAGAACTTTAACTGCCTTACAGTTATTATCCATGAGCACAAAATCCTGGGACTGTGCTTCAAGATGAGAATGATTCGTTTAAAAAAAATTTTTTTTCAAAACCCGATAGCCAGAAAATGTTTTTGCAAGCTGTGCAAAACTAGCAACAATATAATCCTGAAAGAAGCCGTTAAAACTAAAAGGCAAGCTTTTCTGGAATATGCATCGCTGGCCATGCCTTGGACACAAGGCAACATGCCTATGGTTGCAAGCCTGGCCAGCATTCCACACTTAGGAGCATCTTCTTCTCTCTGGACAGGTACACGGGAGCCATTGATGAGTGGGACATTCCAGAGACACAGCACTTCACATATTACTGCCTCCAAGAGGGAGGCAGAAAATAGACCCGCATGGTGTGACTTCTGAGTCATGAGCACACTTGTATTTTCTGGTGTAATATGAAGTATTATATATTTCTCCTTCAGAAGAAGCAAGATCAACAGAGGAAGAGACGTGCCAGTCACTCAAATGCAGTTGGCTTTATTTCAACTGTGGAAATGATGGTTATAAAATATCAGTGTCCAGCGACCAGGAGTTATGGCTTACTAACTTTCCACCTCATAAGCAGAATCATGATCTTCAGCCTCAGTAAATCACAGGATGACCCTTGACCCTAAACATCCTTATAAATAACACGGTGGAAGCTGTACGTTGGACTATGCTTGAGTGGAGCCATAACAACAAATCCTCTGCTGAGTCTTTTGGGAAGAAGAGTTTGAAAAATCATCAGGATAAATACCTTGCCTGTCTTTGCTAGGATAAGGTGACAGTTTTTCAGCTTCTTAAAAAATGAGAGTCTCACACCGGGTACAGTGGCTCACGCCTGTAATCCCAGCACTTTGAGAGAAAGAGGCGAAAGAAATGCCGGAGTCCAGGGGTTTGAGACCAGCCCAGGCAACTTGGCAAGACCTCGTCTCTACCAAAAAAGAAAAAAAAATCAAAAAAGTTAGCCAGGCCTGGTGGCATGCCCCTGTAGTTCCAGCTATTTGGGAGGCTGAGGGGGAAGGATCACCTGAGCCCAGGAGGTCAAGGTGGTGTGTCATGATGATGTCATTGCACTCCAGCCTAGGTGACAGAGCCTTCGCCCTCCAAAAAATAAAGAATCTTTCCATAAGTGAGTCTTACAAACGTTTCCAACAGACAAAAGCTCAGTTAGAAATCTGAACTGCTATCCATAACCTACACTGGTCAAATGATGGACACTAGGAGTATATGAAAATAAAGACTCCCAAAGGTGGCCGGAGTGTGATCACCAACTTGGGCCTTATCTAAATGAGAGAAAAACAGATACCTGATAATGCAGGATTACAAGCCTTACCCCCAACTCTTGAGGCTCATTTATAATCTCTCTGGTTTTAAAATGGTGATACAATATATGTTCTCTCTACCACGTAACACCTCCAAAACACCTGGGAAAGCACTCTGTGATCAAACACAATATTTTTGTGGTAAAGTGTTTGAATGGTCACACTAAATGGAATTCACGAAGATAAAGCATAACCTCACATAATTTCAGAGCAGGTCAAGATTTTGTTAGTAAATTAACTACAAAAAAAGGAAGGAAAGAAGAAAGGGAGGGAGGGAGGATGGGAGTCCAAAAATAAACAGACTAAAATTAAAAGAGAAAGGAAATTTTCACTACTTAAAAGTTTTTTGGTTTTTATATTTTTGCCCAAATGATTGAAGGCCAGTAAAAATAAAAGCAAGCCTGCAAGCTTGCCATTTTGAACTATCAGACTTCCAAACAGCTGTCATTTTTACCACATGAAAAGCAAATGGAAAAAAATGGAGACTATCAGAATGCCACAAACATTAGGCAAGCACCATCTTTTGGAGTATGATTTGTGATACTGTTTGAATGATGTCCCACACATGTCAATGTTTCCAAAGTACTGGGAGGAATATTGCTGACTATTATTTGACCTCTGAGTTCAGTGATACCTGCAAGCACAATGTTGAGTATTTGTTTTCTGGTAGTACTGCAAGAGGTATGATGCTTATTGGCCAATGACCTTACAAGAATGTCACCTTTTGTGTAAGAAGAATAAGGACCATGTGCCAGAACTGAACTCCCCTGAGACGGGATCAAAGAGATCAAGTTTTTAAAAAATTTGAACAGGCTAAAGGGATACTTGATCACTGATGTTCACAGCAGCACTCTTCACGATAGCCAAAAGATGGAAGCAATTTAACAGTCCATCAAGGGATGTCTGGATAAACAAAATGTGTATATACATACAATGGAATATTATTCAGACTTTTAAAAGAAGGAACTTCTGACATGTGCTATAACATAGATGAATCATGAGGACATTATGTTAAGTGAAGTAAGTCAGTCACAAAAGGATAGATATTATATGATTCCATCTATTTGCGGTACATAGATCATTCAAATTCATAAAGACAAAAAGTAGCATGGTGGTTGCCAAGGGCTAGGGGCAATGGAATGAGGAGTTATTGTTTAATGGTTACAGAGTTCCAGCTTTACAAGATAAAAGGAGTTCTGTGGATGGATGGTGATGATGGTTACACAACAATGTGAATGTACTTAATGCCACTGGACTGCACACTTAAACATGGCTAGGATAGTAAATTTTATGTGTGTATTTTACCATAATTAAAAATAGCCATAATAATAAAGGAATTTAATAGCAAAAGAAGGCATATCCTGATAACATACACTGAACAGCCTGAAAGATGACACATGAATTCTACAAGGAATAGCCAAAAGCATCCAAAATTATGAGGAAAAAGGACCATGATGAACCAGAAAGTTACACAGATGACTAAACAGAAAAGAAGACCAAACTGTTGGCTACTGAATACATGGTCTTTTTGGAAATTTGTGGTGAGCTCAGGCCAGGCTGGTGACTTCTGAGATGATGTGTAGCATCAGGTTCACCCCACTCAATCTGTCTCTTGGTTAAAGCTAAGAAATGGAACTGTTTCTAAGTCTTGGGAACCACAGATGTGGAAGCAGAGTTTATCAATTAATCAAAAATGAAGGGAAACCTATTAACAATGCTTCTCAATCTGATCATACATTATGGTTACCTGGAAATATGACTCAAACCAGAGACATTAATTTAATTGTTGCAAGATGGGACCTGGACATTAACATGTTTTTAAAAACTTCCTGGTAATTTAATGTACAAAGTGGAGAACCCTGTTCTAGGGTGAGGATCCCAAAGATGTTTTATGAAGATCCAGACAGTACATCTTTTAGACTTTGTGAGAGATACTGTCTCCATCATGACTACTCAACTCTGCCATGATAGTGTGGACACAGGCACAGGCAATATATAAATAAGTGGGTGTGGCCATGCTCCAAAAAAACTATTTGTAAAAACAGGCAGTGGGCCATAGTTTGTCGATCTCTACTCTACAGGGAAAGAAGGCTTCGCATTTTCTTTTTTTTGAGTTGGAGTCTCACTCCGTCACCCAAGCTGGAGTGCAGTGGCATGCTCATGGCCACCCCGACATCGACCTGCTGAGCTCAGGCAATTCTTCTGCCTCAGTTTTCCAAGTAGCCAGAACTACAGGCACGTGCTACCACACCAGGCTAATTTTTTGATTTATTATAGAGATGATGTATCACCAAGTTGCCCGGGCTGGTCTCAAACCCATGGGCTCAGGCAATCCTCTCACCTCGGCCTCCCAAAGTGCTGGGATCACAGTCTTGAGCCACCACACCCAGCCAACTTCACATTTTCTAAGTGGATAGAAAACTGTTATTTGGGCTTTGGAAAGAGGATCTCAAACTGAGAAAGGAGAAAGATCATTATAAAGCACTGGCTTTGAAGTAAAAAACAAATACTGTGGGAAAGAAAGCATGCTGACCCTGACCCCCTGTGACGTTTTTTGTTCCTTCCTTCCATTTTTTTTTCTTTTTTTGAGGCAGAGTCTCACTCTGTTGCCCAGACTAGAGTGCAGTAGTGCCATCATAGTTCACTGTAGCCTTGAACTATGGCGCCCAAGCGATCCTTCTGCCTCAGCCTCCCAAGTAGCTGGGATTATAGATGCATGCCACCATCTCCAGCTATTTTTTATTTTTATTTTTTATAGAGACAAGGTCTTGCTATGTTGCCCAGGCAGGCCATGTGAACTTATTTAAAAGGGAACAGCAACCAGTGGAGGAAAACGAGCCAGGAACACCCAACAAACAGGAATTATGACTAAGCCTGCAGGAGAAGAAAGACATGCCAGAGTGGAGGAGATTCTAACTCAAGACCTGAGATCCAAGAGTTGAGGAAAAGCAAGTCTCTGAAGAGGATTATTTGGCCAAAGACATTTTGTACCTCACTGGCATGCTGGCAGCATAGACTTGAGACTCACTACCAAGGGCACCATATTTAAAGAGACCCATCACCAGGAACAAATGCAGGGACAGGTGGGAACAAGCCCCTGGGAGACTGGCTCATGGACTTCAGATTTCCAAAGAGAAAGCAATGAATGGCAGCAAATGGTAAGAAAGCTTGGGGACTCTGCCGAGAATGGAAAGACAGACACCAGCAGGACAAAAATAGCAAGAAAGGCAACTTGGAGCATTTCCTCTTAATTCGAAGTGGGCTGCTCAGTTTAGTTCTGGGCGACCAGGAATGTAGTAGTCCAGAAGAAAAGTTTGAGGTTTGGAACATCAGAAGGTACACCAAAAGATAGACAGGATAAGAGGCATGCCTCTTGCACAAGTAGGTGGGTACACTTCTGGGCATACTTCCACTGTGATCCAGGAGAGGATTCACTCTCTGGGATATTCAGTGACTCAACAATTAGCTTTAGGAACCTACTGTGAGAGAGACACTGTGTTTGACTCAAGAAACTTGGTGGGAAGAAGACAGTCCTTAAGTAATAACACACAAGTGTAATATTGTTACCAGTTCCAGAAAGGAAAAAGGCATAGCACTAGGGGATCTTAGAATGAAGAGCCTCTATCGATTCAAGAAAATAGCTCCTACATGGAAATCTGAAGAATAAATAGAAGATCAGGAAGTACAGAGAGGGTATAGACTTCCAGGAAGAGGAAATGGGCACAGCCAGTGGAAGGGGGGTTCAGGGGAGTGTGAGGACAAGAGGAAGGACAGGAGCTCAGAGAACAAGGGGAGACAGAGTCTACCAGTTAGCTAGAGATGTGGGTGGGACAAGGACAAGCACCACCCTTGCAAGGCATTGAAAAAACAGTAGCTGAACCCAGGAAAGCTGGGAAACCATGGAATTGGGGAAGAGGGGTGACAAAATCAGATTTGTGTTTCCAAAATCACAGAAAAGGGATTGAGAGAAGTAAGGAGGGTGTGGACGCAGAGAATTCACAAGATGCTTTCTTGATAGACCTCTAACTGGAAACAATGTCACCACTGACTAAGAGTAGTAGATTTCTACCAATTTAATTTCTAAATGCCTAGGTCCTGGATTCTAGACATGTATCACAGATTTACCAGCAAAGGGAAAACCATGAAGTCTTATTTTCTCCTGCTCTGAACTCTACACATGAATAATACAGTCTCTGCTACTGACTATGGCTGATACATAAGTGTGGTTGTACCATAAAAAGAGACTTCTAGGAAGCCAATCATGTTTAGGTCTTCAGCAGCTGATACCTAGGTCATCCTGCCCAAGTCATTCAGGGCCCTAAAAAGAACTTCGCAGTGTTGGGGGGAAGAAAGCATGAATTTTTCTCAACTTGTTCTCTATGTGTATGACTCCCTTTG
Organism: Cephalopachus bancanus; assembly: GCA_027257055.1. Classification (NCBI taxonomy): domain Eukaryota; kingdom Metazoa; phylum Chordata; class Mammalia; order Primates; family Tarsiidae; genus Cephalopachus; species Cephalopachus bancanus. Next base: position 1,346,388 of record JAPVLO010000301.1, on the reverse strand, counting down.
GAGCCTTCCGCGGGGTAAATACTTGTAGCAGCACAGGAGATAACTGGCTCCTTATTCAGGTGCCTCGCGATCCTGGATCCTGCCCAAGCAACCTCATCCCAAGATAATTAAGAGTTGTGCCATGCTGGTACTCAAAATTGCTCTGGTCTTTCGCATAATACAAATTACACAAGAGAGGCCAATGTGTGCCATTAAACCTACATTCACCAATTTCATGTAAAGATGGAATTTCAATATAAACTCTGAAAAAATAAAAAAGTCTATTTTAAATTTCCGGACAATTACAATTGAAGCAAAATGCTGCCTTTTGCCAGCTGTATTACTTTTTTTGGGGAAAAAAAACTGAACAGATTTTTCCTCTTTTATGTTTCATATACAAGCCACAAGCCAGCAAACACTGGTATTTACTCCAATGTTAATAAAAGTAAATTGCTTTGTGGTTTTGGGTCAGTAGTATAAAACTTGTGCTCCTTTCAGTTTATGTTATGTATAAAAGTTCAAAATTTCAAGATGCATCTAGCTCCAATTGATGACTTACGTATGCTTTCTATGTGATTCAAAGCATTTTTTCAGTTGATGTTTGAATTTACTTTTGCTTTTCTATGCCAAATACTCTCATCATTCCTGTGGGACCCTTTTCCCCTCTTCTTCTATCTTTTGACCTTTATGATGCTAGAACTTTTCTTCTTCTTGAGACATCTCCTGGATTATAATCTACTCAAAGAGGAAGTCAAACCCTTGAGAGGTTATATTACCAATGAAAACTCTCTTTTCAAACTGCAAGTTACCAATAAAGATTTTATTTCTAGAGAGATGGAATCTAATTAAGCTTTTTTGCAATTGCCTTTTTATTTCCTCAAGGATACAAGTCAACTGGGACCAGCACAAACAACTTGAAAAGAACATGCTAGGACCTAATACACAGATGTCAAACACACTGCCCCTCCCAAATCCATCAAGTTCCCACACCAGATGTTGGGGCTGTACACACTCAGAGTTCAGCATTTTTTCAAGTCCGTCTTTCCATCAGCCAGATGCTCAAGTAGACAGTTCCCTTTATAATTATTTATCAGACTAAGAGAACTTCACAGACTTGAAACAACGACCCCCGTGGTAACACTGGCCAAAATGCTAAATAGGTCAGTTTCCTGCAAGCTGTCCAAAAACATGCTACTGATTTAGACAGTCTTACAGAACAATCAATCATGGTCTACGCCCCGATGAAGGACTGTGGGATGCACATACTCATTTCATTAGGATCTTACTTAGGTCTGAGCACTTTTCTCCTAGATGGTTTTAAATGAAGGTAATCATTTCCATGCAAAGCAAAGGGACAGCATGTGAGGGAGACATGTCACTTGGGGTGATGTTTTGCTGATGGCCTTCCCAATTCCAAATCCTCAAAAAAAAAAGTTTTAATCAATATCAGGTTGAGAGACTTCCAGTCATAAGGAAATTGCCAGGGCTTCCAAGAACCTAACAGAAATCAGGCACTGGCCCTCAAAGCAACCACAGAAGGCTCTTCTTTCTGTAACTTTTGGGACAAGTTTGTCACAGATGTTCTAAGGGAGTTATCAGTCCACTAAGACTGTACTCTCTTGCCATAGTGATTTGAGACAGAAATTAGGCAGTAAACATCCCAATAGGACAACAGACCCCAGCTTCTCAAAAACTCCTGGCCTCCCAAATTGCTAGAATTACAAGTGTGAGCCACTGCACCCTGTACAGAAATAGATACTCTTGTTATTTTCTTTCTTTCTTTCCTCTTTCCTTCCTTCTTTCCTTCCTTCCTTCCTTCCTTCCTTCCTTCCTTCCTTCCTTCCTTCCTTCCTTCCTTCCTTTTAAAGTTGTGGGGTACAATTCAGGGTTACACATTGGCCTCTCTTGTGTAATTTGTATTATGTGAAACATGTTACTTTCAATTTACAGATGAGGAAACGGAGTCAGAGAAGTTTAGGTATGACTTGGTTGCTGTCTCTGCATCTGTCATTTTATGTTCTTTGTCTTTTTCTTTTTTAAGTTAAAGACAATAAAAATTGTGGCACTCACATTAGAATAAGACATCAATTTTCAGCAATCAAAAAATTAAGTTCAAACTCTACACCCAGCATCCTAGGCCTCGAGAGAGAAGTGTGGGCCCCCAGTGCAGATTCCAGAGCCAGAATGCAGAGACAGCCCTGTTCAGCCACTTCCAGCTGCAACCAAGTCATACCTAAACTTCTCTGCCTCAGTTTCCTCATCTATAAATTGAAAATAACATGTTTCGCATAATACAAATTACACAAGAGAGGCCAATGTGTAACCCTGAATTGTACCCCACAACTTTAAAAGAAAGGAAGGAAGGAAGGAAGGAAGGAAGGAAGGGGAAAGAAAGAAGAAAGAAAGAAAGAAAGAAAGAAAGAAAGAAAGAAAGAAAGAAAGAAAGAAAGAAAGAAAGAAAGAAGGAAGGAAGGAAAGAAAATAACAAGAGTATCTATTTCTGTACAGGGTGCAGTGGCTCACACTTGTAATTCTAGCAATTTGGGAGGCCAGGAGTTCAAGACCAGCCTCGGCAACATGGTGAGACCATGTCTCTATAGACAGTGAAATAATGTTTCTGTGACGATTCAGCAGATTAATAGGTGCTTGGGAAGTACCAGCACTTAGAAGAAGGCCTGGCATATGGCAACCACTGGATAAATGTCCACTATTACTATTGCCACAAAACTATAAACAGACCAGATTATTGAATCTTGGGATTAAACAAATGGAAGGAAGTTAGAAACAAGAGAGCCACTCTGAGATAATTGGTTTTCCTTCTTCCTCCCTTTCTTTAATTTTCTTTCCTCCCTTCGTCCTTCCTTCTGTCTTTTGTTCCTTCTTTCCTTCCATTCTTCATTCCTCTTTCCTTCCTTCCCTCCCTTCCTCTCTCTTTCCTTCCTTCCTCTCTCTAGTTCTTTTATGTTTTCATGTGAGAATCAAACAAGAGATGACATAAAGTATCTATAGCAGGCATAAAAGCATGAAAGTAGAAGAGATCAAAATCCTCCCTCCCTTCCTTCCTTTTCTTTGGCTTTCAAAAATTATTTATGTTTTTTAGTAACTAGAAAAATACTGAAAATCACCAAGAATCAATAAAATAACAAACACTCCTGGATCTCTACTCAAAATTGACAAAGTGTGAACATTTAAAAAAAATAAGTTGTTGGGCACAGTGACTCTCACCTGTCATTCCAGAACTTTGGGAGGCAGAGGTGATGGAATTGCCTGAGTCTGGTTCAAGACTAGCCTGGGTAACTTGGCGAGACCTCATCTCTACAACAAATCAAAAATTAGCCAGGTGTGATGGCACGCACCTGTAGTTCCAGCTACTGGGAAGATTGAGGCAGGATCGCCTGAGCCCAGTAGGTTGAGGCTGCGGTGGGGGTGAGCGTGCCACTGCACTCCAGCCTGGGCAACAGAGTGAGACTCCAACTCAAAAAATAGTAATAGCAGTAAGTTGTATTGTGTATACTTAAGGTATATAATATGATATTATAAGATACATATGTATAGTAAAATGGATACTATAGTGGAACAAATAGCACATGCATCGTCTCAGTCTGCAGGCGGAGGCAGAGCTGTAGGGGAGGGAAAGATGCTCCCCCAACCTGGGGTCCCAGAGCATCAAAGCTGGTGTCTGCTACCAGGGAACACCAGTGCTTGCCAGAAACGACTATGACTTCACCGTGAATCTGAAGTGATAACCATTCATTTTTTGAATGCCACAATCAAAGTCACCTTACATCCACCCTGTTAATTAAAATATTTAGCTTTACTAAATATTAGTACAAAGATATGGATAGAAAAATTATTCACATCATTTTAGGGCTGCAAACTCCTTCAGAAAAAGAAAAACAACAACAAGTCTGCCTCCTCAATCAATTCCTCCTGCCTTGACTTTGGTCTGGAAGCTGCTTCCTGTGCCTTTCCTCCCTCCTTAAGTGCCTTTATGGTCTAGGCACTAGTCTGTGGCAATCCTCCCCCACAACCAGCATCACCTCTATAGTCTCAGTTCTACTATTTCAGTCTATTTCCTCTGCTCCCAACCACCAAGCCCCTCAGATTCCCCAGGGACAGAGTCAGCACCTGCACTTTTGATAAGACCCTCCCCGCAAGGAGACTCTTACTCCCTTTTAGACATTGCATTCCTTGAAGGAGCCAGACTGTATTTAAGGGGGTGTGCTCAGTGCCTACCACAATGCCAGGCATATTTATTAAGTGCTCAAACATATTTAGTTAATGGCTGAATCCCTGGCAACTTCCATTTCTGAGGGGATTTCATTCTTGGAATCTTCATTTTGTGTGTGAGAGACACCTCCATCTGATTCTGCCTCACCTTCCATCTCCTTGCACTCTTCACTGTGGCATCTCTCAGAAGGCTTCCTAATGGCAGTATCTGTCTCCCTGCCAGCCTTTACTGTTGATACGACCCTATATCTACTGGATATCCTCTTCACTTCCATCAAGGCCCCCAACTGCCCCATTCTCTTGACCTGTTTTGACCCATTCTCTTGACTTTTGTTTTGGTTTCGATGGCCTTTGTATGCAACTGGGCAGTGTGAAGACAACTTCAAATGGAGTTAGTTAGCATCTTCAGAATTGCCAGGGTTTAGACCACAGGGTTTACTCTATGTGTACCTGTACTTTTTTTTTTTTTTTTGAATTGGAGCCTCACTCTGTCACCCTATCTGGAGCACAGTGGCATGCTCATGGCTACCACAGCCTTGACCTGCTGGGCTCAGGTGATCCTTCCATCTCAGCCTTCCAAGCAGCTGGAACTACAGGCATACACCACCATGCCTGGCTAATTTTTTGATTTATTGTTGAGATAAGGTCTTGTCAAATTTCCCAGGCTGGTCTTGAAATCCTGGGCTTAGGCAATCCTCTCACCGTGACCTCCCAAAGTGTTGGGATTACAGACTTAAGCCACCACACCCGACCTGCACCTGTACTCTTAAAGAAAGTCACAAATTCTTAGTGGTTGACTCTCTTCCCGAAAGTTCAACCATCACTTCTATGAGGGCAACTTTCAAATGTAATGTTTCTAGTCCAATCTCTAACCAGATCCAAATGTGGGACTGTCTCAATAGCTTTCATATAGATAACTTGCTGGGTCCTCAAACCCACCATGGACCAAAGCAAACTTAATATTGCCCCTCCCAAGTCAGTCTTCTCCCGGTTTCCTATTATCTCTAAATGTACCACTAGTTTATTTACCACAAAATCAAATGTCTTTATTTTCCTTTCTGATATCATTCCATAATTTTATAAGGTATATTCATTTGACCTTTTCATGGCCTTTCAAATCTAAATCAATCTTTCTGTATTTGCACTACTCTAATATATCCTTTATGACAGCATATAGACCAGCACTGTCCAAGAGAACTTTCTGGGTGATGAAAATGCTCAATATCTCTACTATCCAGTATGATAAACCCCTTGAGATGTACCCACTGCGCTGGGCACAGTGGCTCATGCCTGTAATCCCAGCACTTTGGGAGGCTGAGGCGGGAGGACTGCTTGAGCCCAGGAGTTTAGACAAGTCTAGACAACATAGCGAGACTTCGTCTCTACAAAAATTTAAAAATTTAAAAAATTAGCCAGCCGGGCTCGGTGGCTCAGCCTGTAATCCTGCGCCTTTGGGAGGCTGAGGTGAGTGGATTGCCTGAGCCCGCGGGTTCGAGACCCGCCTGGGCAGCGAGACCTCATCTCTACAATAAAAATCAAAAAATCAGCCGGGCGTGGCAGCGCATGCCTGTAATTCCGGCTACTTGGAAGGCTGAGGCAGAAGGATCGCCGGAGCCCAGCAGGTCGAGGCTGCGGTGGCCGGGAGCGGCCAGTGCACTCCAGTCTGGGTGGCAGAGTGAGACTCCAACTCAAAAAAAAAAAAAAATTAGCCAGGTGTGGTGGCATGTGCCTGCAGTCTCAGTTACTTGAGAGATTGAAGGAGGTGGATCACCTGAGCCAGAAGATTGAGGCTGCGGTGAGCCGTGTCATGCCATTGCACTCCAGCCTGGATCACAGAATGAGATCCTGTCTCAAACAAGGAAAAGAAAAGAAAAGAAAAGAACCTAGTGCAACTGAGAAACTGCATTTTTAATTTAATTTCATTTAAATTTTAATAGTCACACGTAGCTCATAGCTACCATATTGACAGTGTAGACAGAGCCAGTTATAGTTGAATCCATGCCAGTCATTTTTCTGTGGACTCTTAGATCCATTTCCTACTGCCCACACTCCCTCTCTGCTTTATATTACAGGGGACTTAATCTCCCAGGCTCTTCTGACCTCAGTCAGTGGGAGACTTCGGTGAAGACTGAGGAAAAGTGGAGAAGCCAGAAAACCCTCTCCTCCTGAGATCTGCTCAGTGGTTGTTTCTCTCAACAGTTCCTGCCCTCCCTAGTCAGCTTCTCCCTCCACACTTCAGCTCCTGCAGGCAGCTTTCACTATGGTTCTAGCTTCCACTCAGCAGCCCCGGTCTCTGGGATCAGGGAAAACTATCTTCTCCCTATGTCCCTTCAGTCCTAGGAGTGGGTAGAGGTAGCTTCCTGTGAGTGCTAATCTCTTGTTCTGTGTCTGGTTGTCAGCCCTTTTACTATCCACAATCCCCTCTATTAAATTCCTTTCAGTGAAACACCTAGCATGGTTTTTGCTTGCCTTGCTGAACACTAACTGACACACCATCCTAACTGGATTTTCCTCTTTAATGTTTCATCCTGATGACAGATGCCATGAAGCACAGCCTTCATCATTATCTTTATTAAAATCGTGTATGACTGGCCAAGCAAAGTGGCTCACACCTGTAATCCAAGCACTTTGGGAGGTCAAGGTAGGAGGATTGCCTGTGCTCAGGAGGCTGAGACCAGTTTAGACAGCACAGTGAGATCTCTACAGCAACAACAAAAAAACAAGTAGCTGGGCATGGTTGTACATACCTGTAGTCCCAGCTATTTGGGAGGCTGAGGTGGAAGGATCACCTGAGCCCAAGAGGTCGAGGCTGTGGTGAGCTGGGACTGTGCCACTGCACCCCAGGCTGGGTGACAGAGCCCCAACTCAAAAAAAAAAAAGCATAAGATATAAAAGTATATCAGAAATTAACATGCATGCAGTGCTTACATTCCAGGCATGATCCTGGGATTTTTGCATGTCATAGCTCAACGTTCCTTATAACACCCCTGTGATATCAGTAGTATTATTATTCCCATTTTCTAACCAGGAATAACAAGGCTTAGAGAGCAACTTATGCAGGTTAAACAGCAGCTAAATGACTCAGCACACCTCAAAAGTTCATGCAAGTTCATGAAAACTCATTCCACTCCTGTGCGCTATTCAAACACTGTCAATTCCTTTCCATTGTCCCAGGAAAAGTTCAACTTCCTTAACCTGATATTCAAGAAAAGACTCAACAACCCAGCTTTAATTACCCTTTCCAGTCCTGGCTCCACCCTTCTCCTTTCCCATATCCAGAGGGATTGAAAGGGAATGACGGCTGTTTCCTTCACATGTGATGAGTATTTACTAAGTGCCTCTCAAAATCTGTTCAAAATTTGACTTAATTTCAACATAATAAATATTTATGACTTGCCTACTATTTTCAAAGCATCTTTCTCCTTCTTCTGTTTCTGAAGTGATCTGTTTCACAACTCTTTATCCACTTATTCATTTTTTTTGCGCCTGTTTATGTTCTTATTTTAATTCCTTTACTACATGATAAGGTCCTTGAGGGCAAAGATGATGTTTTGTTTGTTTGTTTATTTGTTTTGGGTCGGGGTCTCACTCTATTGCCCAGGCTCGAGTACAGTAGCACAATCACGGCTCACCACAGCCTCAGCCTCCTGAGCTCAGGTAATCTCCTGCCTCAGCCTCCCAAAAAGCTGGTACTACATGCACTCACCACCATGCCAGGCTAATTTTTATTACTTTTTTGGTAAAGACAGAGTCTTGCTATGTTGCCTAGGCTGGTCTCAAATTCCTGGGCTCAAGCAATCATCCTGCCTCCAACCTCCCAAACTGCTGGGATTATAGGTGTGAGCCACTGCACCTGGACAAAATGTTTAAAAATTTGTTTTTAAATCTTCCATCAGCGAATTTAGAGTCTATCATACTCAGTGATCTATCACACAAACAAAGAGCAGAGTACCATATGTTCTCACTCATAAGCGAACCTTGAACAATTATCATAATACTATAAGTAAGGGATTAACAGTAGTGGGAAACTATCAGGGGAGGCAGGGGTGAGATTGGCAGTAGTGGGAGACTGCGGGGGGTGGGGCGCACCTTCTCAACAAGGGTACCTGCATAACGAACGTGTGTATACTTAACCCTGAATTGTACCCCACATCTTTAAAATAAACAATTTTTTTAAAAGAAAAACTAAATAGCATCACAGATCCAATTTTACAGGGCATTTATGGATGCAACAACAATTTCTATACATTTTTATCTTTTAAAAAAAACTTCCATCAGCATCTAAGAAGGACTTTTATAGATCACTCTTAGATGAGTTGCAAATATGTGTTAAATGTATGTATGTATATAACTCTTCACAGATGTGGCATAACTTGGTTTCTTAAAAGAAATGGAAATCAAAGGCCTGGGCTTTGTCCAGATTCTCTACTTTCACCATGGTTAGGGATGTGGATTCTAGAGCCAAACTGTTCCAACTGCCTGTGTTTTAACTCGGCTCCAACACTTAGTAGCTGTATAATTTGAAGTAAGCTACTTAACCTCCCTGGACCACTGCTTTTTCATTTATAAAATAAAAAATAATAAAACTACTTGTCTCACAGGACTACTGGGAGGATTAAATGAGCTATTTATGTAAAATACTTACAAAAGAACCTGGAACAGACAACATACTCAATAAACGTTACTTCTTATGAATATGACATCATCTCTCAAACCGATGGAATAATGGACCTGGTTACAATCCACATAATTTCCCTAGGTAGCATAAAAATCTCAGTCCATAACTCTAGGTCTCTTTCTATCCTCCAGAAAACAACTAGCTTATACCTACACAACAAGATCATCAAATTTATTATAAGCAGAGTAATGTCAATGAGACTGTGAAAGTAAAATACAATTAATTGGCAGTTGAGAAGTTAAAGTATGTATTTCAGAGGCCAGACATGGTGACTCATAGCTATAATCCCAACACTTTGGGAGGCTGAGGTGGAAGGATCACTTGAGGCAAGAAGTTCAAGAATAGCCTGGACAGAAATCAACTATGTCATAAGAAAACTACCTACAAAAAAAGCCCTAAACCAGATGGTTTTCCAGCAGAATTCTACAAAAACATACAAGGAGGAGCTGATACCAATCCTATTGAAAGTATTCCAGGCAGTCAAGAAAGATGGAACTCTTTCCAAATCATTTAATGAAGCTAACATCCCAAACCAGATAACAATCCAACAAAGAAAGAGAACTACAGGCCAATATCCTTGATGAATATGGATGCTAAAATTCTCAACAAGATTCTAGCAAACCAGATCCAACAACACATTTCAAAAATCATCTACCATGACCAAGTAGGCTTCATCCCTGAGGTGCAGGGCTAGTTCAACATCTGCAAGACCATAAATATGATTAAATACAACAACAGATGTAAAAACAAAACCCACATGATATATCATTAGATTTGGAAAAAGCTTGAGAGAATCCAGCACCTCTTCTTGATAAAAATCCTCAAACATCTAGGCATAGGTGGAACATACCACAGAATAGTAAGAGCCATCTTTACTATGAGAAACCCACAGTCAGCATACTACAAAACATACAGAAATTGGAACCATTTTGCCTGAAAACTGGAATGAGACAAGGATGACCACTCTCACCCCTCCTGTTCAACATAGTTTTGGAAGTCCTAGCTAGAGCAATCAGACAAGAGAAGGAGATCAGGGGTAGCCAAATAGAAAAAGAGGAAGTTAAGTTATCCCTCTTTGCAGACAACATGATTCTAAACCTCAAAAACCCAAGAGAATCTGTCAAAAACCTTCCAGCACTGATAAAGAACTTTGGCAAAGTCTTGGGGTATAAAATAAATGTCAAAAGACAGCCACATTCCTATACACCAACAATAAACAAACAGAAACCCAAATAAAAAGTGCAATCCCTTTCACAATAGTCACACAAAAAATCAAATACCTAAGCATCTTCCTAGAAGACCTTTACAACAAAAACTACAAAACACTGCTCAAAGAAATCAAAGATGACACAAACAAATGGAAAAATATTCCATGCTCATGGATTGGAAGAAACAACATTATTACGATGCCCATACTAGTAAAGGCAATCTACAGATTTAATGCAATACCCATTCAATTGCCAGCAACATTCTTCTCAGACTTGGAAATGACAATACAGGAATTCATATGGAAACATAAACAACCACGAATAGCCAAAACAATTCTCAGCCCCCAAAAAACAAGTGTGTGTGAGGGGGTGTATCACACTCCCAGACTTTAAACTTTATGATAAAGCTACAATAATCAAAACAGCCTGGTATTGGTACAAGAACAGACATATAGACCAATGGAACAGGATAGAGATTCCAGAAGCAAAACCCCAACTTCTCAATGAACTCATCTTCAACAAAGCCTCCACCACCAACCACTGGGGAGAGGAGAACCTATTCGGTAAATGGTGCTGGGAAAACTGGCTGACCACATGCAGAAAACTAAAGCAAAACCCCTACCTATCACCATACACAAAAATCAACTTTAAATGGATCAAAGACCTAAACATAAAACCTCGAGCTATAAAGACCTTAGAAAATGCAGGAGACACCCTTATGGAAATTGGAACTGGCAACCAATTCCTGAACAAAATTCCAAGTGCCCATGCCATAAGAGATAAGATAGACAAGTGGGACCTCATCAAACTGACAAGCTTCTGCAAAGTCAAAGAAATCATCAAGAGAACAGGGAGACAGCCTACAGACTGGGAAAAAGTCTTTGCCAACCGTATATCTGACAAAGACCTAACATCTAGGATCTGCAATGAGCTCAAATATGCTGAAAAGAAAAAACAAACAGTCCCATTACAAAGTGGGCAAAAGATATGAATAGACACTGTTAAAAAGAAGACATATGAACAGCCAACAGATACATGAAAAAATGCTCAGCCTCACTAGTCATCAAAGAAATGCAAATTAAAACCACACTGAGATACCACCTAACTCCAGTCAGAAAACCCATCATCAATAACTCAAAAAACACAGATGCTGAAGAGGATGTGGCAAAAAGGGAATACTTCTACGTTGTTGGTGGGAGTGTAAACTAGTACAACCTCTATGGAAAACAGTGTGGTGATTCCTAAAAGCTCTAAAAATCGACCTTCTGTACAACCTCGCAATCTCCCTTCTGGGAATATACCTGGAGGAACTCAAATCACTCTATGAAAAAGATACCTGCACACACATGTTTATTGCAGCATTATTCACAATAGCAGAAACATGGAACCAACCATGCTGCCCATCGAAAGAGGACTGAATTAAAAAATGTGGTACATATACATGATGGAATATTACACAGCCATAAACAAGGACAAAATTATGAATCTTGCAGCAACTTGGATGAACTTAGAGTCTATAATACTGAGTGATCTATCACAGAAACAAAGAACTGAGTACCACATGTTCTCACTCATAAGCAGACCTTGAACAATTATCGTCATACTTTAAAAAAGGGATTGGCAGTAGTAGGAAACTGCCAGGGGAGGAGGGGGTGGGATTGGCAGTAGTGGGAAACTACCGGGGGTGGGGGGCACACCTCAGAAACAAGGGTAGCTGCATAATGAATGTTTGTATACATAACCCCACATCTTTAAAATTAAAAATTAAAAATAAAAAGAATAGCTTGAACAATATACCAAGACCCTATCTCTACAAAAAAATTTTTTAATTAGCTGGGTGTGGTGTCATGCACCTGTAGCTCTAGCTACTCAAGAGGCTGAGGCAGGAGGATTACTTGAGGCCAGGAGTTCAAGGTTACTGTCAGCCATGATCACACCATTGCACTTCAACCTGAACAACAGAGCAAGACTGTCTATCTAATGGAAGGAAGGAAGAATAAAGTATGTAATTCAGAAAATTTCTCTAAATTGAGAGCTACGTGTCCATAGCTCTCATGACTTGTTATATGATGCCAATTATAGAAAACATGCATGCATCTTCTCTGTATCTAAACAATGTATGGATTCTAAATTTTGAGGTTGATATGCCCAGTTTCCAAGTGGCATTTTCCCTTTGTGCCCTCAAGCTCTGATGGTCTTAGCATCAGTGACAGAGGCTGCTGGTTGTCCTTCCTTCCTACATAGTAACAGAATATTGTCCTTGTCTTTGAAACCCAGCCCCTATATTGTGAGGAAGTCCAGGCAACCTGGTGAGGCCATGTGTAGGCAATATGGTGGACGGTTCCACTAAGGTCTCAGCAGTCCTCTAACATTAACTGCCAGACTTGTGAGCAAATGAACTTCAGCTGATTCCAGCCCCAAACCTTTGAGCTGACCCAGCTGTCCGTGAGCGGAACAGGGACAAGTAGCCCTGCAGAATCCTGACCAAATTGCAGGTTTGTGAATGAAATAAATTCTGTCATTGTTTTTGGCCGCGGTAATTTTTAGAGCAGGCATAATAACTGGAGCAGATGGTTTGGCATACAGCAATAGCCAATTGATAACAGCAGTATCTCCTCCCTGCTTCCAGCTTAGTGTCTCTTTCTCAAAACTGTATCATTGGTCAGAGAACATAGACAAGAGCATATGTATTGTTTTTAATCTAGATTAGTCTGATGATAAGGCAATGTTGTCTTATTAGTTGCTTAAAACAAAGTGGATACAGTGGATACAAACAAAGCGTATTACTGTACCCAGAGAATTTACGATTGCTCCTTTGAGCACAAAAACACCATGACCCTCCCCCCAACAAAAAACAACCATAATAAGAAAAATGAGAAAACTTACATCAAAGAGTGATACAGGTTTTTTTTAAAGAATCGGTTATTTTATTTTCTGTTAACAAAACTACCCAGGATGAAGTTTAAAGCAAAAGTTGACATAAATCTAAAACACAAGCTATGTGACAAATATAAACCCAGCCATGTTTTTGGGGGGGGGGTAGGGAATGGTTATAAAAGCTCACGTCACTATTGAGTCATAAGTTTTCTAAACTCCAATAGACCAAATGTTCTCACTGACAAAATCTCTATTGTAATAAAATATACTGACCCAGCAGTTTCACTAGTATTAAAAGAACTCATGCAGGGAAGGAAAAAAAAATAGTGTGCATCACATCCAGAAACTAAATAAGACGAGAAATAAAGGAATGTTAAAATATGAACTGACTAACTGGGTAAGTAATTATACCAGTTATTCTAAAGTACAAGGAATTCCTTGTGTGCTAGCATCAAGTCAAAAGGTATTACCATGGGAAAGCTGATCTGAGACTGAAGAGTTAACATAACTAGCATGATTGGTATAATTAGCGAGTTCCTGACATTATAGACAGCAATAACCGTTTAGGACTTGAATAACTCACCCAACTCAAAGCATTCAATTAATTTGTGTGCTGAGTCAAAGCAACCCATTGCAGAGGTCCTCGTCAGCATGTTTGCGGGACAGCTGTTCAGTTTGGATTTTTAAACTCATTCTAGGCCAGGCATGAAACAAATCTAGAAGACGACTAAATAGATGATGTCAAACACCTGGGAATAGCTGAGACTCGAGGTCACATTCTTAGAAGCTGACTTGAAGATACAGTTGGAAGCACATCTGCAACCAGCCTTGCTCATGGCAGGACGAGACAGTGTCCTCTCCAATCCTCTCAGTTGGGAAAACCAATCCTAGCAGGGTCTCTCCCCACTCCATACATTCCAGCCGCACCCTCTCTGTCCCTGGACTTGTTCCAACCCTGTTACTCCTGGCTCACCCCTCTCCTTTTAAGAGTTAAGGGAAACACACCCACATGTGGTCAACCAGCATTTGCTCACAGATATTGTTTGATACATTAAATAACAAATCATTCTTTTATCTAAAGCCATACTTTGAAACTCTCTAATTGATAACAGCCTCCCTTTCTTCATCTTTCAGAAGAGTCAGCTATTGTTTTCCTTCTAATTTGGAAAAATTGCATTCTTGAGAATCAACTACACATAAATATTTACAACAGTCAAACCCACGGAGAAATACAGTACGTTTTATGGCTGTATCTGTGGTATTCATGTCAATAACCCCAACTAACCAGTCAAAGAAGCACGTTTTCATTAAACCTGACCACACACATGCATACACACACAGCTGTCAAACCCTCAGGTATACATTTTCTGTGCCATCTGAAAAGAATCAGAGAAGGTCGGGATTTCGGTCTCCAATTTTTCTGCCACGGAGCATGGAATTGCCCTTAAAACATACCTACCACGTGTTGAAAAACAGTTCGATAATCAGATCAGATTCACAAGTGCTTTCTAGAAAATAGCTTGCTGTGGATGCTGACATGTCCTGCATAGCTTGCGTCTCTCTTTTATCTTTTAGTAATAGCTACAAAATGTGCACTGCCACTAGATACATCACTTATGATACACACTCAGAGGGCCATTTGAATGCTACAGATTTCTCCCATAGCCTGCACAGGGAAACACACCAGAAGGGGTGTGGCATCTTCCAGCACAGAACTCAGAATGGATAGCTGTCTGCACCTTCGCCCAAACATGCAGTCATTTTGCTCCCAGATATGCATTCTTTCCTCTCTCTCTCTCTCTCTCTCTCTCTCTCTCTCATCCATCCATTTGAAAAAGCTCAATTTTTATTAATTTCCATTAGCAAACATAAAAATCTTTTTCAGAATGCAAGTGGAAGTCTTTAAACAATTTCTTTCCCAACTGATGAAAGAGAAATCATTTTAGTTTAAGTTAATAAAATGATGATCAAAGAGAATAACTTGATTGTTTAAAGTACTCACTCCCTTATTTACCAGATTTTATCCCAGCCCTTGAAGGAATTTACACTGTGGCAGACAGTGGATACAAATTTTAAACGTGCATATACTTGCTATAGTGGTGTGTGGAGTTGTTGGGTGTAGACTCTCCCATCGTCCCCACCACCCCCCAACATCTGAGAAGCCTCTGGCCCAGACTGCTCTCTGAAAGGTAAGCATATTCCCGGTAATGAGTCATGGATGTGGGTGACCAATCAAAGCTGAAAGCAATGTGGTCATCACTCTTAAGCAATGTAATTGCAAACACTGGATAGGAATTTGACTCATTAACTTGCTTGCCTATGTAAAAAACTGCTTGCTATACTACCCCAAGGTGCGGCTTCTCATGGATTCTTGACTGACCGTCTGCCATCAGTGCCTCCTGTAAGTTTAATAAACCAGTGTCTTTCCCTGCCAGACATGCTTAATTCCTTCTTAGGAATAGGTAAACATTATGTGCAAGCCCTCTCAGATTTGGGGTTACCACATTACAGGTAGTAAGGGTCATGAAGGCAGTTACGGGAGGATTGGAAGAGAATAATAGGACACAGATGGTTGATTTATATGAGGTGGAAGTGGATGACCAGATAGGTTTCCCCAAAGCAGTGGTACTTAAACTTAAATATGAGGGATGAGGAGAAGTGGACCAGGCAAGAGTATTGGAGGAAGTGGGACAAGGAGAGAAGGGTGGAAAAAAGAAGACTGTTCCTTCCAGAGAAATAGTGTGAATGAAGGCACTCAAGCTGGAAATTTATTTGAAGAAACAAGCTTTATATAACAAATAAGTTAGCACCACGAGAGCGGATTAATATCATTAATGTAGAAAAAGGTCATATAAACCAGACAAACACCTGAAAAGAGAAAAAGCAAAGGACATAAACAGAGATCTCACAAAATATATATGTGTGTGTGTATGTGTGTATGCATATTTACATGCAGTTGACCCTTGAACAACATGGGTTTGCTGAGATAGCAAGACCAACACCTCCTCTTTCTCCTCCTCCTCAGTCTACTCAACGTCTAGACGGTGAGGATGAAGACCTTGACGATGATCCACCTCTGCTTAATAATAGCAAATTGATTTCCTTTTCCTTTTTTTTAGTTGGAGTCTCACTCCATTACCCAGGTTGGAGTACAGTGGCACGCTCATGGCCACCCCAGCATCGACCTGCTGGACTCCAGCAACCCTTCTGTCTCAGCCTTCCAAGTAGCCAGAACTACAGGCACACACTACCACACCCAGCTAATTTTTTTTTTTTTTTTGTAGAGACAAGGTCCACGCCAAGTTGCCCAGGTTGGTCTCGAACCCACGTGTGCAGGCAATCCATTTGCCTCACCCTCCCAAAGTGCTGGGATTGCAGGCTGAGCCACCGAACCCAGCCATAATTTTCTTAATAACATTTTCTTTTCTCTAGCTTACTTTATTGTATATAGTATATGATATTGTATACAGTATATAATACATATATACAAACATATATACATATATAATACACAGATATATAGTGTATACGTATATACAGTATATAATACACATACAGTATATAATTTTCTTTTCTCTAGTTTACTTTATTGTATTGTATATAATATAGTATATAATATAATGTTGTATACAGTATATAATACATATAACATGCAACATATGTGTTAATCAACTGCTTATGTTGTTGGGAAAGTTTCTGGTCAATAGTAGGCTATTAGTAGTTAAGTGGTTGGAGAGCCAAAGTTATACACAGATTTTTGACTGCATGGGAAGGGTCAGCGCCCCAACCCCTGCATTGTTCAAGGTCAACTGTATGTGTGCCGTGTGTGTGTGTATATATATATATACACACACATATGTATAGGTATATATATATGAAATGAAATACCATTTTCTCCCCTTCCTGCTGACAAAGATAAAGATGATTGACAGTCCCATCACTGGTGCAGTGTGGAGTAGAAAGGCTCTTGTTTGCCGCACCCCAAGAGCACCCCCCGGCCACCGATCAACAGCGTACAAGTGCATGTCCTCTTGGTCAGCAATCCCACTGAACGTCATCAAGTAAGAAGGGTGAGAATGACTCCCCAGAACATAGCAGGCACTGAAGTACTCACCCAAATATTTATCGAGCACCTTAAACACACAAGGCATGGATGCTGTGGGTGCTGCCAGGACGAGGAAGACCTTCCCTACCCTCAAGAACTAGCGAATCTATTGAGGGCAACAGAAAAGTATACATTTAGGTACACAACATGATAAACACAAGAAGTACAAAAAGCATTCTTAGTAACAGAGGTCCCCAAAAAAGGAAGAGACATCTGAATGTTGAGGGATGGAGGAAGATCTGGCATTGGAAATTGGCCTTACAAGAAGGAGGTGAAATCAGGTAACTCCACAGGGTGGAACGGTGAATAAGTAGGCACCTCCCCTACCTCTCAGATTCTACAATCTTGCAGGAGCATTAAACAACTGTCACGAGGAGACAAAAGTTAAGGGAACTATGAGAATATCACAAAGGCAAGTATCTAACAATATGACAAAACCCAGTGTTAGTGAGGATGCAGGGAACTGAATGTCAAGTACAATCCTGGTGGAAAGTAAGTAGGCACAGCCACTTCGAGGAGCAACAACAAAATTCCAGACAGGCTAAAGATAACACAAAGCACATGACTCAACAATTACACAAATGTGCCTTGAGAAACTCTTACACAAGAAGACAGCAAAAAGTGTTCAATCCAGCAAGGTTTGCAGTAGTTAAAAGCTGATACACCCTATGTGTTGATTAACAAGAGATGATATAAATAAATAATAGTATCTTCATATATTAAAACCTGTAGCAAAAACTATAAGCTAGAATTATATGAGTAAATCTCCAAGGCACAGAAAACAGGTTGTAGAATGATGTGATCATTGTGCTATTTTTTCTATAAATTTCAAAAATATGCAAAAAAAATTATACCTAGTTTATGGATATACTTATGTGTAGTAAAAACATAAAAGCATAAATGGGAATGATGCCAACCAATTTCAGGATAGTGGTTGCTTCTAAGCAGGATAAGAAAATGCAATTGGGAAGGGGTATAGAGTGGGCTTCAAATATCTCTTATGTACAATTCCTTCCCTGGAAGAAAGCTCTTGAAGCTGGAAAACACCAGCCAGTCATCTCTAAGTCCTCAGTGTTCAGTTCTGGGCCCCACGAAGTCTATTCGCAAATGTTTGTTGAGTAAGTCAACCAGTCACCACTTTATCTGAGAATTGGATGTCCGCTGCTATGTCTTGCCTAGACACATCATTCCTTCCACTTCACTTCAAGCTGCCTAAAAACAAAAGCAAACATGTTTGCAGACTGTTCAGGGAATTTAAATGGTTGAAATCCCAGTAGCAAGCTGACACAGAGACAGACCTTAAAAAGATGGGCTCAATGAGAAAAAGTTGTCTAAGAAGGAGATGCGCCCAAAGATGAAATATGATCCCTTAAAAAAAGGGTAACTCTGCAGAGCTTGAAAGTATTAAAGAGTGAGAAGTCTACTTGGAGCAAAAGTTGTAAAAAGGCAGACACAGTGGATCTCGCCTATAATCCCAGCACTTTAGGAGGCCAAAGCAGGAGGATTGCTTGAGCGCAGGAGTTCGAGACCAGCCTAGGCAGCATAATGAGACCTCATCTCTACCAAAAAAAAAAAAAGGAAAAAACTAGTTGGGTGTGGTAGTGCATGCCTGTAGTCCCAGTTACTCGGGAGGCTGAAGCAAAAGGATCATCTGAACCCAGAAGGCTGAAACTGATAAGCCCTGATTGTGCCACTGCACTCTAGTCTGGATGACAGAGGGAGACCCTGACTCAAAAACTAACTAAATAATAATGTAAAACACCATTTAGGGTATTTCTTTTTTTTCCATGAAATATAACTTTTAATTGTTTGTATTTCTAAAGACAAGACATATAATTTTTAATCCTTTGTATTTCTAAAGACAAGAAATGTAATTGTCTTTGTATTTCTAAAGACAAGAAGGAAAAGGAGACATTAGTAGTAATGACTTTATTTTATGCAGTCTTTTCTCATAATTTCAGTTTCCACACTTCTCCTATGGTAATCTATACACAGAAAGTGAATTACCAAATTTAGAGCTCAGTCTATTCTGCTAAAGGACAATTTTAGTTGTCCTAATTCAAATATGGAAGTACTCAAATTCTACAGCTACATTCCCTGCAACTTTTACATGGCGAAATTAAATGTCCTGCCTTACTTTCTACTCTGTCTACTCATTCAGCAAATTTACTCCACAGGTATTTTATGGAGTGTCAACCATATGCCAGGCACCCCTCCATTCTCTTACTTCCTAAAATTCATAGACTTCCTGTTCTGATCCCATTTGCCAAATATTATAATTTTCTAAATACCCATCCAATCTATAAAATGTACTTGATAAAATAAATATAAATAAGTCTTAAATAAAAAGAGAAATATATCTTGTTCCTGATTAGGAAGATTCAACATTTTCAATGTGTCAAATCTCTCTAACTAAAATATAAATACAATTTTGAGGCCAGGCACAGTGGTTCACACCTGTAATCCCAGCACTTTAGGAGGCCAAGATGGGAGAATTGCCTATGTCCAGGAGTTTGCAACCAGCCTGGCCAACATAACAAAACCTCATCTCTACAAAAAAAAGTCAAAAAAAAAAAAAAAAATAGCCAGGAATGGTGGTGTGCGCCTGCAGTCCCAGTTACTCAGGGTGCTGAGACAAGAGGATTGCTTGAACCCAGGAGGTCAAGGCTGCTATGAGCCGTGATTGTGCAACTGTCCTCTAGCCTGAGTGACAGAATGAGATTTTGACTCAAAAATTAATAAATAACTAAACAAATAAATTTCGATTTTGTATAACACAATGTTATGAGTTGAATTGTACTTTCCCCGCAAATACACATGTTAAAGTCCAAACCCCCAGGCCCTCAGAGTATGACCCTCTTTGGAAATATGGTCATTACAGATGCAACCAGTGAAGCAACAATGAGGTCATGCTAGTGTGGGGTGGGCCTCTAATCCAACATGACTGGTGTTATGACAAAGGGGGAAATTGCAGACACAGGCACACATACAGGGAGAATGACGGATAGACACGAAGAAGACCAAGGAGAGAGGCCTGGAAGAGAACTTCCCCCACATCCCTCAAAAGGAACCCACCCTGCCAACATCCTGCTTGTGGACTTCCAGCCTCCAGAACAGGGAGGCAACAAACCCTGTCATTGAAGCCACTGACTCTGCAATGCTTTGTCATGACAGCTCCAGCAAGCTCATACCATCAGTGCCCAGTACACGAGCTTACATGTTTGAGATTGCTCCAACCTGAGATTCCAGTCATCCCACAATCTGGTTCCACCTAATTTTCTGGATTATTTTTTAGACTACAGCATTGCCATTTTCTGAATCTATCCTAAGAAGATGTGGAAAAGTACAAAGACTCATATGTAATGGAAGATATACTTCACAACACTTATAATAGGAGAGAAAGGAAGGAAGGGAGGGAGGGAGGGAAGGAAGAAAGAAAGATATGAGCAAACCATGGTCTGTAGCCTAGCATGGGATCCAGACCAATTTTAATTTTAAACGTATTCAGTATTATCATGAATAGGTACTGCTGTTGAGGAAAAGGAAAGGGAAACATACCTACTGCCTTAGGGAGTTCCTAGCAGAGGAGATAACCCTGGGCATATTCTGGGTGAAGTAGACAGTTTGCAGGAAGGACAGAGAGAGGGAGTGTATTCCAGGAACAGGGGACAGTCAAGATAGGACGCTGGCATCCTGAGGGAAAACCCGGCATCTCAGAACACAGCCTGCAGTTCTGCAAGGCCAGAGTGCGCAGGGTGGCTGGAGCGGGTGGGGGGCAGAGAGGAAGGCTCAGAGGTCAGCTGAGTCCTGACCAGGCTGGGCTGTAAATGTTGCACCAAAGGCCATCACCGTGGGGGGCTCACACGGGCTGAGTCACCAGGGAGTGTGGAGAAAGCACCAGTTTTTCTACCAAATGCCAAACTCTGCGTGGGTTTGATAATGTAATACTATGCTAGCATAGTGGCATATATCATTTGTAAATGTGTTTTATTTTTATTTTTTTAAAGCCTCAAATGGAAGTTAACAAATATATTTTTATCTACTTGCATCGGAGGGATATACTCAAAAGCTTTTTTACTGAAGAGGGAAGAAATCACAAAAAAAGGTTGGAGATGGCTGTGTGGGTCTGTAGGTCCCATCCCTCAAGGTTTCTGCTGAGGTTGTGACCTCAACCTAAGAAAGGAAAGTTGGGAAATGGCAGCCAAAGAGTATGGGTCTCTCTCTCGGAAGTCTTGAAAATCTCATAAAATGGATGGTGGTGATGGTTGCACAACTCTGTGAGTATATAGAAACATATGATGTGAATACTTTAAGTGAGTCAAGTATATGGTATATGAATTATTTCTCAGTGAAATTGTCGCCAGGCTGTTGCCTTACTAGACTCTGGTGT
This sequence comes from Cephalopachus bancanus, assembly GCA_027257055.1. Taxonomy (NCBI): domain Eukaryota; kingdom Metazoa; phylum Chordata; class Mammalia; order Primates; family Tarsiidae; genus Cephalopachus; species Cephalopachus bancanus. Next base: position 1,324,921 of record JAPVLO010000301.1, on the reverse strand, counting down.
GGCCATGTGTTGTTTCAGCTATGGCCTTCTCCATGTTTCCTGGCTTTGGCCCCCTCCCCTATCTTGGGGAGGTGAATCTCCTCTTTCTCTATCTAATTTACTTTCTAAATAAACTATATTTTTGAAATTTAAAAAAAGGAAAAAATTGTTACCAAAGAAACTTGAAGAAAATTAAGAAGAAGAGGAGGAGGAGGAATTAGCCAGGTGCAGTGGCTCACTCCTAAAACCCCACCACTTTGGGAGGCCAAAGTGGGAGGATTGCTTGAGCCCAGGAGTTCAAAATCAGCCTTGGCAATGTAGTGAAACCTCATCTCTACAAAAAACTAGACAGGTGTGGTGGTGCATACCTGTAGTCCCAGCTATTCAAGAGGCTGAGGCAGGGGGATTGCCTGAGCCCAGGAGGTCAAGTTTGCAGTGAGCTATAATGGCGCCACTGCATTCTAGCCTAGGAGACAGTGAGAACCTGTGTCTTCAAACAAACAAACAAAAAAAGCAAAAAGAAAGAAAAAGAATAAGAGGCTCAAAAGCTGTGGCTCAGTCTACAAGCCCTCTGAATCAGACATCGCCCTAGCCTGGGTCACTTACCTGGACCTCTCCAATTCCAGGGGTGGGATTTTTCTGGTCTTGACAAACCTAAATTAATATCTAAGGTTGACAGTCTAGAAGAAATACAGGAAAGTGACCTCTCACATCATGACTGCTACACTTCTGTGTACACGCAAAAAACAATGAAACTATGATACAAAAGTTCATGGAACAGACTTACCTCTCACTATCCTCAATGAACTGATATTTTTTGTTCCGGTTCATTTTTGAAAAACACTAGTCACAACCCACTAGCTTAATTTCATTACCCTTGTAAGCATCACTTCCACCAGTCTGAAAATCACTGTCCTACAGGTGAGTTGGTGAGACAACAGGCATCTGTTGCCACACTCTTCTCATGGTTCCACACTTCCAGGATCTAGAACTAATCCACTCAACAAGAATGTCCCCTCAGTTTAATAAAAGATGGAGTGATTAACATATGTTCTGTATTATGAAAAACAGATTGTTAAGAACAGATGTGCAATTTCCAGCTTTATTAAAAAAGAATATTTGGTTTTCCGTGAAGATTCCATGAATCATAGTCATCTAGTTTGGATTGACATCATTGAATTAATAATAAAAACAGCATTTTGTTGTCCAAGGATTGTCTTACTTATTTCCAGATATAGACAAGAGGGTGATCTTGTTGAAGAAGTCAATATCGGTATTAACCCAACTTACCCAAAGTTCCTGCAGCGTTCTCTTGCAAAGCTTGCTCCTCTTAAAAAGCAAGGAATAGATTTAATCTTCAAGTTTGCCTCTGATGTCTCCATGACAGTAATCTATAGCAGAATCTTTAACTCAATCTCTCTCTCTCTCTCTCTCTCTCTCTCTATCTCTCTATCTCTCTCTCTCTCACACACACACACACACACACACACACACACACACACACACACACACACACACACCTCTTAAGGCATTCTTCCTCTTTCTCTCATGATAATCCAATTTCTGAAACCACTTGCCTCTGTCAAAGAAATGTCTAAAGATCAAGAGAAATGTTACCGCTTATCTTTATATAATGTGTTACCATTTGGATTTATGTATAGGCTTTTGCTAGTTTAATCATAAACACATGGTTTGTTCCTTTACATTCCTGCTAATTACTCAAGAGTTCATGTTGTTGTCTTCCAACACTTACTCAGCATGTGTGTCCATTTGTCCACCATCCCTGGTCAGAGGATGTGTGGCACATTAACTCTTTAGCTAGGATGAAAATAAAGCACTTGGCACCCCAAACTCACTTCATTCTGTCAATTTCCATGCTGCCCATGAAAATTGACTTCTGAAAGTTATAGTTTCACTAACGACATATGTATCTGTGGATCTCTTAGGATGACCTTCCCTTCCCTGTTGGTTAGACATCTATCTTTCATCTATTTAGACAAACACTTGTGGGGAGCATAGTCGATTGCCCAGGGGCAGTGGCTCATGCCTGTAGTCCCAGTGCTTTGGGATGCCAACGTGGAAGGATGGCTTGAGACCAGGAGTTTGAGACCAGCCTGGATAACATAGAAAGATCTCATCTCTAAAAAGGAATGACTGACAGAATGGAGACATCCCCCGCTTCCACTACGTTCCAATTGAACCTAAAGGTCAGAAGTTTTACTCTTAGCTACCATTTTAAAAACAGACTGGCAACACCCTCAAGCCCTTTGATGAGAAACACCTATTTCAGGACTATTACTCAATGTACTGAGGCTTCGACCAGAATTTCATTCTGTGATATTTGAACTTTTAATTCTTTCCACAATTGCAATTCTCTAGGAACTCATTCACAGAGGGAAATAAAACCCACTTTAAGATATATACTTATCTCAGCCACAAAGAGCCAAAGTCCCGCAAAGAACATTTGTTTCATTGACCCATTCTGGGAAAGTATTCTGGAAGAGAAAGGAACTGCCAAGACCAGTGGATAATGAAGAAAGACAGAGAGGCCAGTAGCCACCCACAGCCCCAGCACGCAAGGAACTCTAGTCTCAGGCCATCGGTGCAAAATTAATTTCCATTTTTAGGCTAAAGAAATGCCATGTAAAAGTATCATGAAAAGATACCAGTAAGTGGACAAACAAAATCTTCACATACTTTCATGTGTTACTTGAATACCTAATTGGAGGAACTAATTGTAACAGTCCACTGTTACTGTTTTTCTTGAAAATATGAACAGTGCTTTAGTTGCAATTTTCACTGCCAAAAAGTTTGCAGACAAAAATTCCACAGGTGCCTGTCTAATCCTTCCTGCTTTATGGTCACGTTAGAGGGAACTCATTTCAAGAGAATGCGATGGCTTTCTACCTGACAAATGCTCAGAAACAGAATGGTATGAGCACCACCTCTCACAGGCAATCAATCAGCTACGGGTTAGTCAGAGGCTGAAGATACAGGCAGCCTCCCTATGTGTTAAAAAAAGAATGGAAAGACATTGAGGATTCTCTTCACATGTACCTACGAGAGCACACAGTGGTTATTGAGCAAGATGCTGAGTTAGAAGTTGGGAACATTGTCCATAAATAAGCCAGCTCTTTGTTTGTTCTCATCCCGGTGGCCTGACCATCACTTCAGAGACTGTGGATGGTCAAATTGAGGCAAAAATATAGTCCACAAGCAGACTTCTTTTATGAGGACTATATCCCTGACCACTAGAGAAGAGAAGATTACCCAAAGAGACATTCAAATCCCCAATGTTGTGCAAGACTGAAAATCCCATTGCTGCGATGGCCAACTCAGAGGACATGGAGGATTCCAGGATGCCCCAACTTGGGGCTGATGGAACCTTATGTTGTTACACTTGGCAAACGTTTATGGCTGTGTGAGCGTCTTTGCTCCCACAGTTATTTGGGGAGGGAAAGGCATCTGTGAGATGGTGACCACCCTAATGAGAGGTAGACATTGCCAAAGATGCCATTGTGTTGGGCAATGGAGAGTCATCACAAACACAGCTATGAACCAGTCCAACACCAACCAAATAGGCCCAGTGGCTTACTCTTAAGGTCAAGCTCATGTATTAATATTGACTTTCCCCAAAACTCTATAACTGTATGTCACTCTTCCCACTTTTCAATGAATCTACAATGATAAACTCATGCTATGCCCAGCATGATGGAAAGAATATATAGAAATGATTTGGAAAAGTCACTCAATGGCTGTTAAAGAGTAGCAAAAATAGAAGGACACAAAGAAAACCTGCCAGAACATCAACTCAAACCAAATGAGTGTCTCGGTTTTGGGAACAATTCACAGGAGGAGTTCATCAGTTTCTGAGCAACCTCTTGCACACATCTCAACTCCCATCCATCCCAAGAGCTCACAACAGTTACCCAGATAGAAAGAGCCACTGAGTCCACAATGACAGAGTTGTCTCTGTCAGATGCAACCTCTTCTATCATTCACGGTTTTAGTTGAGTCTAGGCCACTTGCATTTCCTTGAGTCTATGAATTCTGAATAGACACATCCTTCAAGACAAGACCAAGAGTCCAGGCAGAAACTGCTGAGTTGTTTATCTCAATAGTTCTCATCCTGAGGCCAAGCAAATTCCCTAACCTCCACTGTGGGCTGGAACCAGAGGCTCGGCAGCACCTGCTTCCGGTATCTCTCTTCTCCAGGCTGCTCCCCTGGCTTGGAGAATATTCCATTTTCCCCATCTGGAGAGCCTGCCTTGGCCAGGGGTATTTCCAGTGTGTTCAGAAAAGAGTGCAGCTATGGCTTACAAAAACTGTAAATGAGCAGCTTCTCATTCCTCCTAGGAAATGGTGTTTTTGGAGCACATATGAAGGTTTAAAAAAATACAGCTGCCCTGGCTTCCTGCAATCTGGAAAGCTTTACAACATGAAAGAAGAACGGCTTCATTGGGTAATGATCTACCCGCAGGAAGAGCAGAGTTCGTACTACTATTAAATGTGTTTATCCACCGCTTCATCTGAATCTTCCCTGATTTGCTTTAAATACTATAATCAAATGTTGTTATTCAATTCAACATCGATTCAGGAAAAAGCAATTTGTCTCACAGGTGGTCTGAATTCACGATGTTGGTTGCCTTCGATGCACTCCCCAGAGCCAAATGAAAAAAAACATCCAATATGATTTTTTTTTCCTCTTTACATCGGAGCAGGAGACACGAAGCTTTTATGAGGGAAGTCACTCACAAAAGCGAGACTGTTGCTTGCTAGCTTATGTTTCCATTTAAACAAATCTCTAACTAAACACACATGAAAAATGATAGGACCCTTCCTTTGATAAAAATCTAGCATCAAACATTGGCAGGCAACATTTAAGTCACTTCCTGAATTGCTAAACAAACAGCTATACAAAAAGAATCACCCAACACATCTGTATGTTTCCCTTTTATTTACTTTGCAATTTCATTCTTCAAATTAAAAATCTTAGTTTTCCAGCAATTACTGTTTATTCTGGTTAAATGATTGATGTATAATAACGTAATTACATGTGATACAATGGAGGGAGGAGGGCTGGGAGACGTGTGCCGCTTAAATGATTAAAACCCGATCTGTAATTATTTCCATACTGTCTCACAGTGACAAGTGTGCTTTGGTAAGGAGCTATTTTGGGATTCCTGAGTGTTAGAGAGTCTCTTCCCTTGTCAACACAAACACAGTCAACCAAAACATGGAGAGAGCACCCGTTCAAGTGATTTCAACCCACCATGGTGACCCACACAAATGAGTTCTCAACCATCACTGAAGTCAGTTCGTCAGTTACTTAGTTACATGCCATTCCTTCTCTCGCTCATTTGCCCCATGAATAGACACATGTGTCCGGGAATATGATAAACACGTACACAAAAGCGATCAAGAAAAAGACATAGATACTCAATGGCCAAACTCATGTCCTTTGCAAAATACTTCTGTGATCATTTGTTCTGGTCCCTCTGTCCTCTTTTATTTTAAAATTAACGGCTAAGAGAAAGCATCACATCTCTTGTTTCATGTGTGATCCCCATGTTCCCTAAACTGAGAGTTTAAGGACAGAGACAAAGAAGCAAAACTACTTCTGATTTTAATTACTCTGTTTCTTTAGCAGATGTCTCACCTCCACCCCAAAAAAAAACCCCGTAGAATGAATATGCTATTAGCTTATTCCAGTATTAGTTTATGCTAGCAAACTAGTTGACGTTGGTAAAATGGGTATTTAATATTAATTTCTCAAAAGGATTTTCATTCTTTAGGAAGTCAAAATAAAAACCAAGGAAAAGAAGGAGAGAAATTATTCCATACAACTTTGCAGTCAAAGCCCCTAAATGAAACAGCACTATTCAGAAATCAGAATCCTCACCAGTTAGAAACGCATTTTTTAAATATCTGTGAAAGATCCTGTTTCTAATTTGTTTTCCAAATCCCATGCATATTTTAGATGTTGAGGGTGGGGAGGAAGAAAAATTCCAAATATTTAACACAATTCCACTCCCACCTTCATTTTCCTTCATATTAAAACCAGGGCACAATGATGTCTTTACCAAAGTGGAAAAAAAAATGGCAGATTTAAGAGAGAGAGTGCCCTAAGTGTTTACGTCTTTCTTTATAGAAACTCAAAAGCAAGAAAGTAAGGGAGAGCACTGAGCTAAGAAAACAAAAATAAATACTGATTTTCCAGAATACATTCATTAGATCTTTACTTAAACTATTCTTTCTTTTTTTTTTTTTGAGTTGGAGTCTCACTCTGTCGCCCAGACTGGAGTGCAGTGGCCGCTTCCGGCCACCGCAGCCTCGACCTGCTGGGCTCCGGCAATCCTTCCACCTCAGCCTTCCAAGTAGCCGGAATTACAGGCATGCACTACCATGCCCGGCTGATTTTTTGATTTATTGTAGAGATGAGGTCTCGCTGTCCAGGTGGATCTCGAACCCGCGGGCTCAGGCAATCCACTCACCTCCGCCTCCCAAAGGCTGAGCCTACTTAAACTATTCTTAATAGATTTTACTTATAAAGAAGCTGTTCATTTTTCATTAAGATAGAAGCAAATGTCATGTTAATTCATTCCTATAAAATTAAGATATGCATTTCTACATCTTCTCCTAGTAAATTTCAAGAGAGTAGCTGAATTAATAGTCCCTAGCCATCCATGACACCATTGACTTTCCACAACAAAGAAGATGTAGGTAAAAGGGGTGAAGTGATCCATACCTATACACACAGCTCAAAGGAAGACGGGCTTTCACACCATGAGACAGAAGTCTAATATGAAGGCAAAAAAGTCTGTGAACAATAAGAATAAAAAATTAAAACCATCCCATTTTTACAAAAAAATAAAAAATAAAATTAGCCAGGAATGGTAGTGCCTGTAGTCCCAGAGCTTTGGCAGACTAAGACAGGACAATTGCTTGAGGCCAGAAGTTTGAGACTTCAATGACCTATGATGGTACCAGTGCGCTCCAGCCTGGATAACAGAACAAGACCCTGTCGGAAGAAAGGAAGGAAGGAAAGAAGGAAGGAAGGAAGGAAGGAAGGAAGGAAGGAAGGAAGGAAGGAATAAAAAAGACTTTAGACTGAACATCTTATTCTGCCACATATCACATTCATTCTCATTCAGCATCACTGGAAAGGTTTTTGAGAATGTCATTAATTTTTTTTATACCTAGTCACCATAGAAATGGGTCTGCCATATTACCGACAATAGACAGTGGGAGTTTTTTTTTTTTATTTTGTAGAACAGAAAATTCCAGAAGATTGTTTATAATGTCTTAGGCCAAAAAAATCCAATGGTACTATACTGTGACATCTAGCAATACTGGTTCACACAACACATTGTTCTGCTAAGTGCATGAGGTGGTATTCTTTTTTTTTTTTTTGAGTTGGAGTCTCACTCTGTCACCCAGACTGGAGTGCAGTGGCCGCTCCCGGCCACCACAGCCTCGACCTGCTGGGCTCCGGCGATCCTTCCGCCTCTCCTTCCGCCTCAGCCTTCCACGTAGCTGGAACTACAGGCGCGCACTACCACGCCCAGCTAATTTTTTGATTTATTGTAGAGATGAGGTCTCACCTGCCCAGCCGGGTCTCGAACCCGTGGGCTCAGGCTATCCACTCACCTCAGCCTCCCAAAGGCATGGGATTATAGGCTGAGCCACCTAGCCCGGCAGGTTGTATTCTTTAGGAAAGTGTTAAAGTAAAAAATATTTCAGCAGGAGATGATTTTTCCATAGAAACATTGCTCTAAGTAGATGCTAGTTTCCTGAACAAAGCCCTTAAAAAATAAAATCACCTGGGCTCAGCTAACTCCCCGCCTTCAGGCTGAGGTATTTGCCTGAGCCCTCAGCCCGCCTAGGTTAAGATCCATTTAGAATAAATCAAAAAATCAGCCAGGCATGCCTGTATTCCGGCTACTTGAATGAGAAAGATTGCCAAGTAGATGCTACCCACTCCTAACAGAAGACTCCCATAAAAATAAAAAATAAAATAAAATAAACACTACTAAGACCTTATTTTATCACCGTAAAAGGATATAACTAAGCATAAACAATATTTTCTTAAACTTAAGTTAATTATTGAGGGCAAACTAATCAAAGTAATACTAAAGTCTATTTAATGCTTTTTATTAATTAACTTATTTATTTAGAGTTTGGCTTCTTGTTCTGTCACCCAGACTGGAGTGCAGTGGCACAATCATGGCTCACTGCAGTCTCGACCTTCTGGACTGCTTAGGGAATCCTCCTGTCTCAGCCTCCTGAGTAGCTGGGACTACAGGTTCATACCACTATGCCTGGATAATTTATTTTTATTATTTTTTGTAGAGATGAGATCTCATTATGTTACCCAGATTGATCTTAAAACTCCTAGTTTCAAGTGATTCTCCTGCCTCAGCCTCCCAGAGTGCTAGGACTACAATTGTGAGTCATCACACCTGGATATATAATGATTTTTTAAAATATCTTCTTCTTACTACTTCCTTTACTCCAGAAGCAGTCAATTATGAAATAGAAGAACTTTCCCTTAGCCATGAAGAATCTAGCCAAGTGCCTGGTATACGGGAGATGAACAAATCGCCAAGTGAATTGATAGAGACTTCTGGAGAAACTCATGCAAGAATGAGTGTTTCTCCCCTTTATTTTTTATTTTATTTTATTTTTTGAGTTGGAGTCTCACTACGTCGCCCAGGCTGGAGTGCAGTAGCATGCTCACGGCCACCCCAGTGTCGACCTGCTGGGTTCAGGCCATCCTTCAGCCTCAGCCTTCCAAGTAGCCGGAACTACAGGCGTGCACTACCATGCCTGGCTAATTTTTTGATTTATTGTAGAGATGAGGTCTCGCCAAGTTACCTGGGCTGTTCTCAAACCTGCGGCCTCAGGCAATAACCTCACCTCAACCTCCACAGAGTGTGTTGGTTCTAGGTATTATCACTTGGTGTAGCCAGGAATGGTGGTTCACTCCTGTAATCTCAGCACTTTGGGAGGCTGAGGTGGGAGGATTGTTTGAGGCCAAGAGTTGGAGACCAGACTGGGTAACTTAGTGAGACCTTCTCTCTACAAAAAAATTTTAAAAGTGGCTGGGCACGGTGGTGCATGCCTGATGTCCCAGCTTCTAGGGAGACTGAAGTGGGAAGACTGCCTGAGCCCAGGGAGTTGAGGCTGTGGTGAACCATGATTGTGCCATTGTACTCCAGCCTGGGCGACAGAGTGAGATGAGAGAGAGAGAGAGAGAGAGAGAGAAAGAGAGAGGGAGAGAGAGAGAGAGAGAGGAAATCATTTGGTATTTCTATAGTGGAGACTGTAGTATGTTCCCACCTGACTTAAGAGCAAAATACTGAGTGGAATAAACAACGGCATGACCTGCTGAAACTCAGGTGCATCCTGAGAGAATAGAAAGCTACTACATCTTCAGGCTGAAGGGCACAACACTACATCTTCCATTCCTGGCCTCCCAACATTTCAAAGGTCAAAGGAGTCTGGCATTTCCCTAACAGATGCCCCCTCTCCCCCCCACCTATATCACAGCAGGACTACTCAAAGCATGACCTGTGAGTTACATCTTAAGTTACAGGACTTGAGAACGGGCAATGGGCATTTAGAAAAGCAGCATGGCTGTTGCCACCACATTTGAGCACGTGACTTTAGTGCTCACATTGTGGAGGGGGATGTGGATCTGTTTCGGTGTTGGTTGGCTGGTCTGGGTAGTTGCTGGTGACCCAAGCTATAGACTGATTGTGCTCAGGCAGCCCTGTACACAATGAGTTGGAAATTTAGAAAGCAAACGCAAAACAAAAATATGAGTCGTTCACCACGGAAGTGTAGAGAGATCTGTAATAAAGAATGCACACACTGGAGCCAGACAGACCCAGGTATGAACTGTCTTTGCTCCGTTGCTCTCCTGAGTATGTGACCTGAACACGTTGCTTAACCTCTCTGAACCTCCATCTCACATCTGAGCAGATGGGGGAGGATATGTCTCCCTTAAACGAGCAGCTCCTCTTCATGCCATGGAATGGGCAATTTTATTGCTTGGAAGAAGAAATGGGAAGGAAGGAAGAAGGAAGGAAGGAATGAAGGAAGAAAAGGAAGGAAGAAAAGGAAGGGGAGGAGGGAGGGAAGGAAGGAAAGAACGATTTTGATATCTGTCCAACACGACGGTCCGCCACACACTTGAACATGTTTTGGAAGTGATTTTTTCCACAGCCTTGTGAGCAATGCGGTTGCAGTTTTGGGCAACAGCTATCCTGCAGAAAAACAATGAGTGCCCCAGCACATTCTCATGCCCCAGGTAGAAGATATTTTGGAGACAAAGTCAGCGCACAATGTACTGGATGTGGAGATGATAATCCTGTGGTCATGTCCAGACTTAACCACAATTCACTTGGGGCCACTGTGACAACAAAAATTTTTCAACTCTACCCAACGACAGCTAGAAACCAAAAACTTGCTTTCCTGGACTGCTGTAATGACTTACAGTCATAAACATGGAGGCAGATACCCAGGAGAACAAGAGGAAACAACTTGAACTTATGTGGGAAACAGGGAAAAACACAGATAACTTCAACTTGCACGCATTAGCCCCTCTGTAAGTGACAAACAAAAACCTTTTCTCATTGTTGAGAAGCCCACCCACAACACCCTGGGCTCAGTATCTGGCAAAAGCAGATAGCAAACACAATTTCTATTTTTGCCTGTGAAATTGTGCTTTGATCATTTCCTCCTTAATTGAAGTGAATTCCATGACTGAGTTTCCTATTTGTTAGAAATGCCATCTGGGTGGAAACTTAATGATATGTCAGCAGCACTACTCACAACGGTCCTGACATTTTTCCACACTCAATCGGCAGAATGATCAGCAGCGGTCCTCCAGGGGCAGCTGGTTAAAACCAGGAAGGCCTGGAATGCCAAGACGGATTTAGAACACCAGCGTCCAGCGCAACCTCAGCCCCTTGCACACGCCTGGCTCCTGTTTCATGAGCTGAGTGAGAGGTCACTCGGGTCACATAGGACCTTACAAGGTTTCTGGGAGAATAATAGTGTTTCTGTATCCCTTCCTTACAAAAGGCAGCTGAGCAGCCCTACTGTCTAGACATGCAAAGATATTTTTCACGGGCACAAAAAGTGTGCTCTGGGTGTGTGTGTATGTGTGTGTGTGTGTTTTAAGTGAGAAAAGGTTTTGCTTTTATTTTAAAGCATGCATCCAGCTACAGTAGTCCTTTTGGAAATCCTTTTTGAAAGGGGATTTTTGTGCCAAGTTCACATTCAGAAATCACAAAGAGCATGACAAAAGGAGGCTAGCTCCGTGACAGTTTGACATATTACCTAGGAGACTGGAAGGGGCTTTCATTTTTGGATTCAAGGATTCACCTTTCAGATAGGAAATGTGGAAAACCAACCAGAAACCATGTACTTTTACCCTAATTGTCTGTTATCTCCTCAATGAATGTTTTGCTTCCAACTCCATACTTCCAATGGACACCCAGACATTGACCAAGCCCTGGTTTCCCATCCTCTGCAAGTATGAAACACACATTAAAGTTCCTTGGGGTGGACCAAAGCTCATGCACAGAAACTTGGAAATTTCTGACTTCCGTTTCCAGTGCTGATGGCACCTCTCACACAGACTTCCCTGGTGCCATCATTTTAATGACTTGCCATGCTGCCTCTGCAGTCCCGAGGACAACATGGAAAAACTGTTTTGCTGGAACTTGTGCTACACATAGTGCAATGACAATGTTAGGAAAAAATTTCTTGCAGTATTAGTTGCTTCACAAAGCTGTCCCCAACATAAGGACATTATTTTTGGGTGACCCAGACTCACAAGGAGGCCCCAAACTCTGCCATCCCAAACCTCCAATGGGGATAACTGCCTGACTTCTTGAGTCAGAAAAGTTCAAGGAGAAGTGAACTGGGGGTGCGCCCACATGTAGGCAAAAGCGTCAACTCCACACGGACGGGGACACACAGAGGTAGAACCATCCCGGAGTCCATCTGGAGCTGAGGGAGGGGATCAGAGGCTCAAATCACCACCAACGTCCTCTCCAGAGAGGGGACAAGGATTCCTCGCCTCCTAACTTAAAACCCCAAATGTATTCTTTTTTTGTGTGTTGGAGTCTCACTCTGTCGCCCAGACTGGAGTGCAGTGGCACGCTCCCGTCACCACAGCCTCGACCTGCTGGGCTCCAGCGATCCTTCCGCCTCAGCCTTTCAAGTAGCTGGTACTACAGGCGCATGCTACCACGCCCGGCTAATTTTTTTTTTTTAATGTAGAGATGAAGTCTCACCAAGTTGCCTAGGCGGATCTCGAACCCGCGGGCTCAGGCAATCAACTCACCTCAGTCTTCCAAAGCGCGGGATTACAGGCTGAGCCACCGAGCCTGGTTCCAAATGTTTTTTTTTTTTAAACAGAAAGACAAAGTTTAAAGAGATTTTCTTGTGGCAATATGAACTTTATTAGAACTGAATATAATAAAAGCTATACATGAATGAAAAACTATTTATACTACTGAAAGTAGAACAGGCCAGGCTCAGTGGCTCAGCCTGTAATCCCAGCACCTTGGGAGGCCAAGGCGAGTGGATTGCCTGAGCCCACGGGTTCAAGAACAGCCCAGGCAACTTGGCGAGACCTCGTCTCTACAATAAATAAAAAATTAGCCTGGGATAGTACCGCATGCCTATATTTCCAGTTACTAGGAAGGCTGAGGCAGAAGGATCACTGGAGCCCAGCAGGTTGACGCTGGGGTGACCGTGAGTGTGCACTCCAGCCTTGGTGATGGAGGGAGACTCCAACTTAAAAAAAGAAAGAAAGAAAGAGAGAGAGAAAGTAGAACACAGTAAACCAGTTATTCGTCAAGTAGTTGAGTAAAGTCTTTAAATAAGGATGAGTGGATCATTTAAGTCATGTAGTGCCAACTGTTTTCACAGATTAGTTCTAAGAATCATCATGTCAATAAGTTGCTACAACCTAGGACTTTAAAGATAGGATCTGTGAGATGCTGGAAGCTCACTCTGTAGATGTCTACTTGGTACATTCCACTTGATACGGCTTGGTAGGAGACAAGACTCTTCCAACACATTCCTGGGGAACATCTCTGTGGTGCAGATTAATTCTGGTTCAGTCATTAGCGTTCAACCTGGACGAGGTCGCTGACTTCACTCCCTCCCCCTCTGTGCTCTTATTCATCCAATAGAGAGAAATAATATCTCACGAGGAGAATGAATGAAGGGATTGAATGAATGAATTGACTTGCTTTATTCAGCACTCAAATGGGCAAGGAAATTGTAGCTTCCGTGTCTCAAAGTCATGTCTTCCATGACTTTGGCTTGGGGTGAGGAGGTTGTATTGTTAGTTTTCTGTTGCTGCTAGAGCAAATTACCACCACCTTACATTATTAAACAACACAGATGTATTCTTGTGCAGTTCTGGAGGTCAGAGGTCTAGTGTCCAGGTGTTGGTGGGGCTATATTCCTTCTGGAGGCTTATCTTGCCTTTCCCAGTTCCAGAGACCATCTGCTTCCCTTAGCTCATGGCCCCTTCTTCCATCTTTAAAGTGCATCACTCCAATACCTGGTCCTGTCACCATATTTGCTTTTTCTGCTTCCGATGACCTGTCTTCCTCTTATAAGTACTCTTGTGATGATGTGGAATCCACTTAGATAATGTAGAATAATCTCCTCACCTCAAGAGCCTCAACTTAACCACATCTGCAAAGTCCTTGTTGTTGTATAACATAAGTCAGGCATGGTAGCTCATGCCTGTAAATCCAGCTCTTTGGGAGGCCGAGGTGAGAGGATTGCCTGAGCTCAGGGGTTTGAGGCCAGCCTGGGCAACATAGCAAGACCTTGTCTCTACAATAAATCAAAAAATTAGCCAGATGTGGTGGCGCATGCCTGTGGTTCCAGCTACTTGGAAGGCTGAGATGAAAGGATCACCTGAGCCCAGCAGGTTGAGGCTGCGGTGGCTATGAGCGTGCCACTGCACTCCAGCCTGGGCAACAGAGTGAGACTCCGACTCAAAAAAAAAAAAAAAGATGACATTGCCAGAGGTTCTGAGGATTAGGATGGGAATATATATAGAAGATTTTTATTCAGACTACCATAAACAGGGAGCCTTAACTGTAAAGGAATCTGACAAATTTCAGGGCAATGCAATCAGCACAATGGTTCCTGTAGGTTCAGCCTTTTTTGGCATCACACCTAGTCAAACCAATTTCTTGCCCTCTTCGGCTCGTCTCCAAGATAGTGACTAGGTGCATGGGGAGCAGAAAGAATATCTCCATTATTACAGTGACATGGGAGATGGAGAACGCAAATCAAGGGTGTCCTCTGGGTCCAGGTTGCCCTCTGTTGCAGAGTGGCTAGTCTGGGCTGCTGCGGATGCAGCACTGATGCGTATGCACCCACTGATGTTGGCAGCTGGCGGTCAGGGCCTCGAGGGGCCACTGGCTGGCCTCCAGTGGTGTCAAAGCCAGCTCTGGGTCTCGTTCTCCACCCAGTTCCTGGCCTAAGTCCGCTGCCTCTTAACTCAGCTATCTTTAGAGTCTTCTTTTGAAGGAATTCAATAAAATCCAGCTCCTGCCACCAAAGAAGAGCTGAGAGGGGACTGTGCGTGCCCCTGGGGCCTCCCTCCACCAGACTCATCATTTTGTCCTCTTATGTTGATACAAAGGCCTGCTAATATCCATTCATATTGCCACGGCCCCTAGAGAAGGGCATGGCAAGGGTTCAAAGCGCTCCTGCACATTCCTGAGCACATGACTGAGAGTTCCCTTCTGTGCACTCCCAGCAAGCTTCAGGGGATCCTTGACTTCCCTGCAGACTACACCCAAAGATGTAAATCCTCTTTACTTCCTTTCTTAATAGTCATAGGTTTGAACAATATAGTATCAATGTAATCATATGCCTTGTGATTTGTATAACTTTTATAATGCATGACATCTTAGGCCTTGTAAAATTCCTTTCCTCTAAATGTCACTATCTAAATGTAAAATGCGGCCGTAGGCTGGGCTCAGTGGCTCAGCCTGCAATCCTGCACTTTGGGAAGCTGAGGTGAGTAGACTGCCTGAGCCGCGGGTTCCAGACACGCCTGGGCAACTTGACGAGACCTCATCTCTACAATAAATCAAAAAATTAGCCGGGCATGGGAGCGCACGCCTGTAGTTCCAGCTACTTGGAAGGCAGAGGCAGAAGGATCACCAGAGCCCAACAGGTTGAGGCTGCGGTGGCTGGGAGCGGCCCCTGCACTCCAGTCTGGGTGACAGAGTGAGACTCCAACTCAAAAAAAAAAAAAATGCGGCTGTAACTTAAGTTCTATACAATGCGCTGCTGATCACGTGGTTAATATCTAGGTACCAACAACTCTGGACATAAAAGTGGACTGCAAGGCCTGAGGGGTGGGCAGAACCATTTAAAAAAGACCTCAAGCTAGGCTCCACTCCCTGGATTCAAACTCAGAAATAAACTTCTTTCTACCAGTTCCCCACCCCTTGCATAACAATGTCACTGTGCACCCCTTCCAAGATGGCACGAAGTCACTCCACAGAACAGAATCTGCCCAGAACTCTAAACAGGAAGTGGGATGACACTTCCTTCTGTCTTTGGCAAGTCCATCAGTGGAAGGCCCTCTGTGCCACTGCTCCCCTCTACAAGTCTTATTTGACCCCATCAGTTCCTTCCCTCTCTGTAGGCGCACACCACCCCACACCCGAGAGGCAGACTGTTCCCCTGTGGGGCTTCCTTGGCCAGCAGAATATGCTGAAAGTAACACACAGCTCCTTTCAAGTTCCTCTCCAAGAGGACTGGTGACTTCTGCTTTCTTTCTTGGATGCCAGAAACCTGGAAGTCCAATTACCCTGAGACCACCATGCTATAAGGAAGCCCAATCAGCCAGGTCAAGAGGCCATGTGGACAACCACTGAGTACCAGTCTTGTGAGGAAAGATTTCTTGGACCTGCTGAAACCAACCCCTGGAGGAACAGAACTGCATTTGTCAACTTGTAGATTTTTAAGGAACAATAAGGTGTTGATATTTTAAGCCCATATTTGGAGTGGGTTCTTATATGGCTGTAGGCAATTATAGCAGTCAGAAAAATAAAAAGCAAACTATATATACATTCAAGTGTTTCCCCAAAAATGCGATCTCTGTGACATAGCGTGAGGCACAAACAAAATGACCCAAGTGTGCTTAGCGGCCACCAGCAGAAAGCCCACTTGTTCCCAAGAGCTTTGTTGTGCTTTGTTTTTTAACTCAATACACTCCCTCCTTTAATTCATCTGTTGCCAAAGAACCACTTACCCCATTTTTTCACTTCCCCAATTAGCATGCAGGGATTTTCCTCCTGATTAAGAGAATGTGATATGCAAAGTCACCAGGCCACACTGTCTTGCATAACAAACCAAAGTCTTTTGACATCAGTGAGAAAATTCCTCAGGAATGCAGAGGACATAATACCAATTGTTAAGTGTGAAATTCCAGGGTATTAACCCCTTGAGAGATGCTGTCTTATTCAGTTTTATTTTTGGTTGATCAAAAGGACCGTGAAACTACATGAGAACGCTAGGCACCAACTTCATTGACTCCTTAAAAAAATAATTGTTCTGGAAACTTGATCCTTTTTTTTTTTTTTTTTTTTAGAGACAAGGTCTTGCTCTGTTGCCCAGACTGGAGTGCAGTGGTGTAATCATGGCTCGCTGCAGCCTCGAACTCCTGTGCTCAAGCCAGTCTCCTGCTTCAGTCTCCCAAGTAGCTGGGACTACAAATTGAGTGCCACCCTGCCCAGCTAATTTTTGTTACTTTTTTTTTTTTGTAGAGACAGAGTCTTGCTATGTTGCCCAAGATGGTCTCAAACTCCTGGACTCAAGCAATCCTCCTGCCTCGGCCTCCTAAAATGCTGGAATTACAGGCATGAGAGACCAAGCCTAGTCCCAGGAAGTTTTTAAATGGAAAATAGATGGCAAAGTCATGCACCAGTGATACTATTCCAAATAGGTACTGAGGACCCACGGACTTACTTACTAGGCCAGCTTGTTGAGAAAGTTGTCAGGGAAAGAAAAATGAGAGAGTAATTCAGACAGGAAGGGGCAGCCTGTGTGGTTTTCCAGCTTCCATCTTCACCCTCAGCCCTCTCATTTCTAACTCTGTCAGGGATGCAAATGAGAGCCACAGACAGGTACACAGAATCAGAAGTTCTACGTGGAGTGCTGCACAGAGGACAGGCTTCTGGGTCTCTAAAACTCCCTGGCAGGAGTCAAAAGTGGCAATACACTTAAATTTTAGAGTCCCCCAGACGAGTTGAGACTGCACAAAAAAGCCAACAATACACTCTGTTATTTTGAGTTACTACAATGCCCATGCAGGACAGAGTTCACACAGCATCCATCAATTAGGAATTTAACTTTCCTATTTTGAGCTGAAACTTGTCTGTAAAGTAGAGCTCAGCGATGGAAAAAACTATTGCTATTTTGAAAGCAAGTTACCCTGGATCCAAATGCCAGCACTAATACTTACTAAGCACAGGGCCTTCAGCAAGTTACTTAGCATTCCAGTTTGAACTTCTTCATTTGTGATATACAAATAACAGTCATTGCTGCCTTGCAGGTTGAGGGAAGACTAACCATGATTCCATATGAAAGAAAGAAAACTTCAATCAGGAATCAGGTACAGATTAGTTATTCAATTAGTGTTAGCCACTATTATTAAAATTATTGGAGTTTTTGTTTTCTCCTCTTGTGGTATTGACACCAATCCCTTCAACCCTTAATCTCGCTAGCTAAAGTAATCACCCTGTTAGGGTCACACTCCCAGCAGAGCCTTCAGAACATTAGGTCAGGTCCACCAGGGGTGTGGGTGTGTCTTGTGTGTAATTTGATGCCACATGAAAGATACAAAGAATTGCACAGAAGTTAGATTAAGAACTACAGTTTATTTAAAAACTAAATTAGTAAGAGAGAGAGAAAGAGGAGATTCACCTCTCCAAAGTGGGAGAGGGGGACAAAGCTTAAGAAAACATGGCCTGGCCATAGCTCAAAGAGCACATGGCCATCCATAGCTTAGCAAGGCAATGGTGACAGCAATGGCCATGGTAATAGAGAATGGTTGCTCAGGGTTGAGTCCTTTTAATCCTTCCCTTTGATGGGGGAAGGTCATTAAGGTGATTGGGTGGTGGTCTGCTCCATGTCATCATGAAGGGGCAGGTAAGCACAGGTACTGACATCAGGTGATAGACGGTAGGCAGATGGGTGTGTTAGTTACATGATTGCTGCCATGGGGGTGGGCTAAATGGGAAGAGACAAGGGAGGGATTTTCCCTGCAAGAGACCTGTCAGATTTTTTTTTTTCAATCCACAGCCTCCATAGCAAAAAGTAGTCTTATTATCATTTCTATGGCTTCTGCCAGCTAAGGGGCCTGAAAGTGTCTTACAGATTATTATGCGGAACCATGAATTGAAAGGTCGGGCTGTCCTTGTCTTGCATCTGATGGAGATTTGCTTAGGAGGTGGGGTAGGCTGCCAGCTTGGCCCATGGTAAAATGTCTGAACACTTCCTAAAACCTGCCTGTTGGAAATTTATCTATCTATGTCTACCCTGTGCTAGATTCAAAGAATGTCAGTCTAAGCAAAAATGGTTATGCTGAGGCAATATGTGAACTAAGTTTATTCTAAGTTTCTCAGGGTCCCTCTTTTCACACCGCAAAACTCATAAGAGCACGAGAGAAGGCTTATAACTTAAGAAAGATATGAGCCAGTGTGGTGACTCATACCTATAATCCCAGCACTGTGGGAGGCCAAGGAAGGCAGAGGGAGGATTGCTGGAGGCCAGGAATTTGAGATCAGCATGGGCAATGTAGCAAGACCCTATCTCTAAAAACAAAACAAAACAACACAAAAAACAGAAAGAAAGGGGGCTGGAGTTCTCAACATATATGGTATCCAACAAGATGTGTGAGGAGAAACACGAATAACATGAATGGAGGAGAAAACAGAAACATGTCACAATTAAATACGATCTTTGCTAAGTCAGCTGTAAATCCAAGTGAATACAGTCTATATTTGTGGGTGGTTTTTTTGTTTGTTTTTTTTAGCAAGTTAATAGAAAACAAATACAGCTAGTTGTCTTTCAAATACAGCTAGTTGCCTTTGATTTATTCCCGTGAGTTAAAATGTGATGAAGTTATTTAAAAACCTGTAAGCCCTGTGCCAGTGGGGAATACTTACTGGGTGCTTGTCACATGTCAGACGTCATTGGCATTTTATATAAACCACATACTTAACTCTTCCAACAAGCCATTGACATGGTTTTATGCTATTCCTATTACTGATAAGGAAACTGTGAGTTCAAGGGTTGAAGCAACCTGCCCAATGTTTCACAGGTAGTCAGGTGCTGGCCAAGATTCCAGTTTCTATGTATAGACCCCAGATGCCAGGTCTTTCTACCAGGAAGAGAAGGAGGAAGGGGGTGCATGGTGTGTCTCAGAACTTTGAACTTTCCTTGGGAAATGGACCACACATTTACTTTACATCTCATGTCTAGACTCTAGCAAGCAACCCACCACTCACTAGGAAGCAGATGGGAAGCAGGGTGCTGTGACCCCAGTACTGGAAATGAACCTGAGGAGGGTAGACAATGACAATCTGGGCCTTGAGTTGCAGTCTAGAAGGTCAGTACCAGCTTCAGACAGATGTTTGATATTGTAAATAGCAGATATGCTTGTGTCTTGTGTAGAATTCCTACACTTTCTGCTATGAAGCCATAATGCTGGTCTATTCCCAATTTCAGCACTGAAAGACAAGAAGGAAGGGGAGGAGGAGGAAGGAAATAGGAAGGAGAGGAAGGGAAAGGAGAGAGGAGGAGGAGGAGGAGGAGGAGGAGGAGGAGGAGGAGGAGAAGAAGAAGAAGAAGAAGAAGAAGAAGAAGAAGAAGAAGAAGAAGAAGGAAAAAGAAGAAAGGAAGAAAGGAAGAAAGATAAAGGAAGAAAGAAACCAGTTGGCTTTCAATGGAATTCTGTCTGAGATTTAAGCCAACATGTAATAAAAGAAGTTATTCTCCATGGGCACATTCAATTTTTAGACTGCAAAAGCACAGCCAAAACACAAAAATGATGTGTTTCACATATAAAGTTTCGAAAGAGGGCCCAAACATGATGTAAAATTAAGCAAAGACAGTTTTTCTTGACCAGATTTAAGTTCTGAAGATTATTTAGTGGATACAGAGATGGTTTCAAAACCATCTTAGCTTCATGATTATATTTTTGAAATTTCTATATAAAGTTGTTTCCTCCAAATTTAATTTCTCTAGGATAGAACACACTCCATTTGTCTTTGTGACCCTGGCATCCATCATGGCATTTGGTTTATGTAAAGTCTATGCTGTAGTAGGCATTTAGCGCCGTTTGTCAAATAGTTCCAATTCTCCTTCAAGAACATGATTGCATTTTCCTGCCCATGTGACATGAGGCATGACTTGACTTTCATTGACTGGCCAGTGGATATAAGCGGAAGTCACATGACTTCTAAGCCAAATCTAAATCCCACAAGACATGTTCTCTTTCCTTCATCATAGTAACTGGCAGCACTCCAGACGGGAGAGCCCATCAACCTGTCTTTTTGTAGACAAGCGAGGTCAACACAAAAGCTAGCTAGCCCTCAATGGATACGTAGCAAAAGGTAAACTTTGTTGTTTTAAGTAACTGAGATTTGGGTATTGTTTATTACTGCAGCATTGCCTAGCACATCCTGACTGATAAAAATACAGAATGACAGATGAATGAAGAAAAATCAAGCAAAGAAAACTAAAAAAATACAGATGCAAAGACCACTTCTGTTGACTCCATCATTCTTTTGTCTTAATTCTTTATAGGTTCAAATCTGAGAACATCGTGCTCACCACAGCCCAATACAAACACTCATATAAACCAAGTTGGATATTTGTTTGACTAGAGCCAAATGCCACTGATGTCACTGTCACCTCTCAGAGATACTAAAATCCGTAGAGAACAGTCTGCTCACGTATCTTAAGCCAGGATGATAAGTATGTTCCTCAGAAATGAGCACTCTTTGCTCAATGGCTTAAACACAAGTAAATTTAGATTCAAGTAACCCATGGGTCAGAGCACTAAAAACAAAACAAAAACGAATGCTGCTTTGTAGAATAAGAATATTTAAAGAACCCAAAGGGGAACAAAGAACAATAAAGCAACCCGAACAACAGAAACATACGCATTAGAGAACAGTGCACAAATGGACTGTGATGTCCCAAACAAGCTGTTGAGCAAAGCAGGAAGAATTCGGCTCAGCCACTTGCATGGCTGGGACTTATGGGGGGATTTGCACCCGCTATTTATGTCTGCATACCATTTCTCCTTCCCAGGGAGAGAGGTTCCAAACAAGGAGGCCCTTTCCAGGCAACTTTGAAAGAGAGCTGGTCAGAAAGCAGCTAGTTAGGAGATGGAGCCAAATGCTTGAAAAGGGAAGAAGGCAAGCATGTCAGAAGCCCCCGAGAGGCCTCAGGCAGCCGTGAGCAGCAAACCCACCTAGCTCTGATGCTTGCTGTTCTCACACGCTCTTGGGAAATGACTTAGATCCCTGGTGCCATGGTCCTCAGCCCTACCTGAAACCACAGTCTGGCTTCTGCTCCCAGAATGTCACTAAAAGGGAGAGCCAGGCCAGAGCTTTCTGGAGCTGGAACACCCAGAGGAACAATGAGCCAGCTGGTTAGATGACTTTGCTTAAAGTCACACTTAGGAATAGTTAGAAGTCATTTAAGGACTCCAAATGGCCAGATTTAGGGTCTGGCTTCTGACCCCCCAACCTACTCACTTTCTTTGACTCTTTTATCATCACCACCAACTATCTCTTCTTGTTTGAAATTGGCCCCCTCCCTTGGAGATCTTGACACTAATCTCCTCTGATTTTTCCCTCTCTCTATATCTCTCAACCTGTGTGTATATATATGCATATATGCATGTATATTAATATAAATGATATATATGTATTTTAGAACACTCATATAGCACTTATTATGTGCCAGGCACTGTCCCGAGTGCTGTACAAATGTGTTTTTTTGTTTGTTTTGTTTTGTTTCTGTTTTTGTTTTTGTTTTTTGAGAAAGCAGGATTTATTGAGAAGACAGAAGGGACCTGAGGGGGTTGCCCATGTTTGTTTGTTTGTTTAGGGTTTTTTTATTTTAAAGATGTGGGGTGCAATTCAAGGTTAGGTACATAAGTGATCATCGTACAGAAGTCATTTAATCACAATAACAAGGGGTAGGTACTATCATTTTTCCCATTACAGATGAGGCACCGTGAGGTTCAGTGACTTGCTCCAGATCCACAGGTAGTAAGAAGCAGAGAGTTTGAAACCAGCCTTCAAGTTCATGGTCTTTGGCACTATCCCCATGCTGCCTCTCTGCTGCTGCATTCCCTTCTCTCCCGAAAATTGGAAAGTCGACACCCCTGCTTCAAGAGGACACCTTTGAGGATCTCACCTCTAGAGCATTCGAACTGCTGAGCTGCGAAGACCACCCAAGGAAGACTGCTTAGCAGATATTCCCCAGCAGATATTTGTTTCAGATATTTGTTTTCTAATAGCTGAATAAATGGAGAGAGAAGGAAACCAGTAAACAATTCCTTTCCATTTGTTTTTTTCCCCAAGTAGATGCACAATTGGCTGGGTAAACAAGGTAAGGAAACAGAACTGAGCCCCAAGGACCAGACAGTGTGGCATGAGTTAAAGATAAAGCACAACCTTTGCCGAGTCCATCAGGAAGGATGAATGGAAACGCAACTGAAGAATGTGTGTGTTTGTACAATCTAAAGAAGGAAAAAGTCCTGTTTTGGTAAGATAACCTTCAGTCTGGCTCCTGTTTTATTTTTGTTATGTATTTTTGCAATTTGGGGCTTGCATGAGCAGGAGGGGTACAAAGGTCTTCTGGCAAACGTTCCTTTGTTATAATTCAGAAAAACAAACAATCAACACTGATGGTTTGGGACAGGCCACAGCTGCCCTGCTTTCAAAAATGTTACCTTCCACTTCTTTAAGGAAATGTGCACACAAAGGTTTCCAGAACTGTCTGACCCAGTGGAGGTCACTGTATGAAACTGACTGATTTCTTGCCTGAGACGGTGAGAAAGCAAGAGGGGAGGAGGGAGGAAATGACCAGGAAGACTGATAAATGCAAAACTGCCCACTCTTGTGACCCTCAAGCCAAAGGAAAACAAAATCCATCACTTGGGAGTTTGGCAAAGGAAGCTTTACTTTGAAGACAAACTTTATGGGATGCTTGAAACACGCAGGATACAGCCTTTCTTTGAGTCAGAAGAAATGAATCGTTCATACAGGCAGACCCGAGACAATTCACAGAGGAAAGAGGGAAGAGGCAGGAAAAGCAAGAGAAATTCTCAAAACCATTATGACACACAAATTCGTGAAGCATCCCATATTTTAAAAAAAACATTTCTTACACCATCAAACATCTTTTCACTGGGTGTGGTGGCTCATGCCTGAAATCCCAGCACTTTGGGAGGCTGAGGTGGAAGGATCACTTGAACCCAGGAGTTTGAGATGAGCCTGGGCAACAAAGCAAGACTTCACCTCTACCCTCCCCGCCAAAAAACTTAGCTGGATGTGGTGGCATGCACCTGTAGTCCCAATTACTTGGAAGGCTGAGGCACAAGGATCACCTGAGCCCAGGAGGTCGAGGCTGCAGTAAGCTGGAATCATGCCACCGTACTTCAGCCTGAGTGACAGAGTGAGACCCTGTCTCAAAACAAACAAACACACAAAAACAAAACATCTTCTTCTCCAAACTTTCCAATAAATGTTCATGTGTAATACAACTTAAGTCTGGCCACTTTCTCTGATCACCAGCTAGACTCAGGAAGAACCAATGATCAATAATTCACTGATTTACCCAACATGAATTGCACATCTCTTTTGTCTCTTTCTGTGTCCAGGAATTGTTCAAGGCAATGGAGAGAGAGACAAATAATGCCACATCTCCATGGCCTCAGAGAGCTGTGAGGTCATTGGAACTTCACTGAAAATAACAAGCAGGTATATTCTACACACCAAGAGTACAAATGAATGTATTTTTTACTTGTAATGATTATTTCAGACGATAAGAAAACCAGTATCAACTGCAAATGTGAGACCCTACATTTTTCCATGAATTTCAACAAGGCTGAAGGAGTTGTTTGCAAAAATCTGTCAAACTACACTCAGGAATAATGTTTCTGTGCCAACTCTAAGTCTAAAAGAGAGGGTCTAATTGGCATGGTGGCACGTGCTTGTAATTCCAGCTACTTGGGAGGCTGAGGTGGGAGGACTGCCTCAGCCCAGGAGGTCAAGGCTGTGCTGAGCCTTGATTGGGCCACTGCACTTCAGACTGGGAAACAGAGCAAGACCCAGACTCAACAACAACAAACAAAGAAATGAAAAAAAAGGAGAGTTCCTGGTAGGAAATGACAGTGCTATGTGGACACAACTGCAGTACATATAGGATTCTTTATATCCAGAGAACAATCCTTTCCAAATCTGTCCTCAAACATAAAAGGCGGTAATATGTAAAGAACCTGCAAGAGATTGAGTTATCCGAATTACTCTAAGCATATAATATTCTGAAGTAAAGTTGCCAAGATAAAGTTATGATTCATAAATTTAACTCGTCTCCTATGAAACATCTATACTGCTATAAACGTCTACCACTATTATAAAGAACCAGTGATCACCTGGAATCTTACACGGATCTTTTCACTCTCTCAGATTTCATAGCCAGCAGTCTCGGTTTCAGATCGAAAGCATTCACATGCCTATAAATGTTCCTTAAAACAGCAGCCACCTCAGACATCCAGCTCTCAGTTGCCAGCAACCCAAGTCCTCTGAAACAGCCATGAAACTGGAAGTTTAAGTATCTGCATATGTCACAGAATCCCACATAGAAAAGTCCCCAGCAGGAAGAGTGTGGAAGAAGAAATGTGTTGGTTAGGAAACTATTTTCAGAGATTGGCAACTGATTGTAAATTACTATAAGTGAGTACAATTGATTTAAAAGTAGCAGGTAGCAGAGGCAGAAAAAAAAATAGGCAACTGATTGCAAAGAACTAAAAGTGGATACAATTGATTAAAAAGTAGCAGGTAGTAGAGGCAGTAGGCAACAGAAACAGGCAACTTTTTGTAAGGAACTCACAATGGATACAATTGATTAAAAAGTAGCAGGTAGCAGGCAGGGTACAAAAATAGAGATAGAATTGTAAGAAAGAGAACCCTGAGAGTGTTAAAACGCAAGGGTAGAAAGCAAGACCATGGGAAAGAATAAGAAAAAAGGAAAAAACAGATGAGACTGGAACAGTTCATCAGATCAAGACCCTTCACAGACATGAAGCCATTATCTCTCTGCACCAAGACAAGCACATGACACTTTAGAATCTGCTACATGCTTAAAATATTTTTCAGTGTTCAGAAGAAAAGCAGATATGCTCTTCTCAATTTAAGATCCCACTTGTACCAGGCCAAATCCAGGCTGTTAAAAGCAATGGATAATGTTATATTCTTCAAGCATGGAGAGAGGGGAAGAGGGACCAAGGGAATGACTGGGAACTTGGTGGTCAAGAGGAATAGTTGTACAATTGAGAGACAGAGCTAATCAGGTCTAACACAGACACTCAGAGGGAAGACCAAAGATAAATTTTCCTCTGATTTTCTCTTTGACTTTGGAGCATAAAAGAAGTACAGATTTCCTGCAGGAAACAGAAGACGAATGATACCGAAAGCCACTAGCTGACCCAGAGTGATTCAAGTTTTTAAAGGCAGACTGGGCAACAGTTCAGAGCAGCACCAGTGAGAAGGAGTTTCAAAGAGCCACCCTGGTTCCTCATCCACAATTCCAAAGTCCCAAGGTTCTGAAAACCAAAAGTATGTAAACTGGGTGGAAACTCAACTAGTGACACCTGACCTGAATGCCTTTATTTACTCAATGTGAACATTTATAGTTTCAGTACCAAAAAAAAAAAAAAAATCATACATTTTAATATAGGGTGCTACCACTTGCAATGTTATATATGTTCTATCACTATATAAACTTTTTTAAATATGGAAAATTCTAAACTATAAAATGTATTTGGTCCCAAGTGTTTCAGATAAAATTCCTTAGATCTGTACATGGTAAGATTACTTTATTGATTGATTGATTGATTGAGTTGGAGTCTCACTCTGTCGCCCAGACTGGAGTGCAGTGGCCGCTCCCGGCCACCGCAGCCTCGACCTGCTGGGCTCCGGTGATTCTTCCACCTCAGCCTTCCGAGTAGCTGGAACTACAGGCGCGCGCTACCACCCCTGGCTCATTTTGATTTATTGTAGAGATGAGGTCTCGCCAAGTTGCCCAGGCGGGTCTCGAACCCGCAGGCTCAGGCAATCCACTCACCTTGGTCTCCAAAGGAGCGGGATTACAGGCTGAGCCACCGAGCCCGGCTGGTAAGATTACTTTAAGTAGCCAATAAAAATCTATGAAAATAGGCCAGGCATGGCGGCTCATGTCTGTAATCCCAACACCCTGGAAGACCAAGGCAGGGGGATTGCTTGAGGACAGGAATTTGAGACCAGCCTGGGCAACAAACCAAGATCTCATCTCTTAAAAAAAAAAAAAAAAAGCTAGGCTCGGTGGCTCGCCTGTAATCCCGCGCCTTTGGGAGGCTGAGGTGAGTGGATTGCCTGAGCCCGCGGGTTCGAGACCCGCCTGGGCAGCGAGACCTCATCTCTACAATAAACCAAAAAATCAGCCGGGTGTGGTAGCACATGCCTGTAATTCCGGCTACTCGGAAGGCTGAGGAGGAAGGATCTCTGGAGCCCAGCAGGTCGAGGCTGCAGTGGCCGGGAGCGGCCACTGCACTCCAGTCTGGGCGACTGAGTGAGACTCCAACTCAAAAAAAAAAAAAAAAAAAGACGGCAGTCATGGTGATGCACACCTGTAGTCTCAGCTACTCGGGAGGCTGAAGCTGAGGTAGAATTATTTCCTGAGTCCAGGAGGTCAAAGCTGTGGTGGCTGTGATTGTGCCACTACACTCCAGCCTGGATGACAGAATGAGATTCCAACTCAATAAAATAAAATAAAAATCTATGAAACAGTTTTTAACTTCCATGTAATTTCTTCCATTCAACTGACTTTTTTTTTTTTTTTTTTTTAGTTGAAGTCTCACTCCATCACCCAGGCTGGAGTGCAGTGTCACACCCAAGACCATCCCAGTGTCAACCTGTTGGTCTCCGGCAATCCTTCCATCTCAGCCTTCCAAGTAGCCAGAACTACAGGCGCGCACTACCACACCTGGCTAATTTTATATTTATTGTAGAGATGAGGTCTTCCCAAGTTGTGCCTGGGCTGGTCTCAAACCCACAGGCTCAGGCAATCCACTCTCCTCGACCTCCCAAAGCGCTGAGATTACAGGCTGAGCCACTGAGCCCAGCCTCAACGGACATTTTAAAAACACGTAGTATGTGCTTGGTACTGGGCTAGGTATTGGTGTGTTTATTTCTCAAAAGTCTCAGTTTGATTTTGTAAAACAAGCTCAGGAACAAGAATCACTAACACTGCTTAAGTTATTAACAGAGTTCCATGTTCATAGGGAGTAAAAAGAAGAGACAAATACAGGAGGGAAAGAGGGAAACCTATATCATGTGCACAGGGCTAGTGCACGTGGTTTTTAAGAAGTTCAAAAAAAAGGCCGGGTGCAGTGGCTCATGCCTGTAATCCCAGCACATTGGGAGGCCGAGGCAAGAGGACTGCCTGGGTCCAGGAGTTCAAGACCAGCCTGGTGAGACCTTGTCTCTACAAGGTCATAAAGGAAGTCTGTGTTTAGTATATCAAAACGAGGGGAAGAGAGGGCAGGAGGGAGGTAGTACCCAATCCCATTTACTCGCAGGATCAGAATGTCACTCACAGGGTAACCCACTGCCTGGCCCTGACAGCCTGAAACCCCACTGAAATGCTTCCAGATTCTCTTCCATCCCCTCCCTCTTCTCTGCCCAAAGCCACTCCAGTCCTCTCCCATATTAAACACCTGCTTTCCCCCCAGACTCCAGGCCTTTACAGCATCACAGCCAAAAATGTAACCCCTCAATTCTCAGCCCTCACCCAGGACGTTGCTCAGGTTGGGATGATCACAGCAACCACCAGAATATATTGAAATGTATCTGCTTGTAGGACTTTTTCCCCCAACACGCCCACTCACCCAAGTTGTAAGCTTTCAGAAGGCAGGATCTTTAGACCTATTTGCTTAATGCAGTGCCTACAGAGAAGAGTTTGAATATAATGGCTGAATAAATGAAAGCACTTGAGTAAAAGCAAGATACAATATCTCAGTAAACTTGTTTACTCATTGAAACATTGTTTTTATTTTATACAATTTAACGATGTAGCAAAAAAATATCCTGAGCCATGATTGAAGATTTGTGTTGGCTGCTAAAAGTGGCCTTACCTTGTACAGATCCACAGAGCTTTACTTGAAACCCTTGATGCCAGATACAAATAATATTTTGGATTTTTCCAGATTTTAAAAAGTTAATACAGTGCATATGCTCTATATCACATAAGTGAATGTGTTGACCTGCTCTCTACAAACACTCATTTCACAATTTTGGTGGCTGATGGCAGAAAAGAGGGGGAAGGAAGGGTAGGGAGAAACCCCCACCTTCATCAAAGTAGAAATCAAATGGAAAACACTGGATAATGAAAACAGAGTCCACGAACCCCACCAAAGCAATAACAACTACTCTACTCCCAATAATATGAATAATACAAATACAAGCGTTTCTTGAGCATATGCTGTGTGCCAGTCATTGTGGTAAGCACCTTATGTTTTTCAGCTCATTTAAGGCTCATACTATCCCAAATACAGATACCAGTCTTGTTCTTGCTTTACAGTTAAAAAAACAACTGAGGCCCAGAAAGGCAAAGGAACATGTGTCAACATACTCAGCTAAGACTCAATGGAACCAAAGTGTGATATTCAATGCAGGCCAATGGAATGAAGGCATCCACTAGTACTCACTCAGTTATATGTCATAGGTTAATAATCAGAAAAAGTAAGTGCACTGGGAAGAATGTGAATTTCTGCACTGAGAAGGAACTGGGTTGGATCCCAGCCCCACCATTACATAAACACATGGTCATGAGAAAAGAACTTGAATTCTATGATGCTTCTCCTCCCCAGAGTCAAAGAGGGTGACTAAGAACAGTGCTTGAGATAGAGTCAGGCATTCAGTCAACACTTTTTAAAAAAACATTTGCTGAGCACTTATATGCTAGCTGCTCTACATGTTTTATTAAATTCTCACAAAAATCTATTAATAGCTGAGTGTGGTGGCTCATGCCCATAATTCCAGCACTTTGGGAGGCAGAGGTGAGAGAATTGCCTGAACCCAGAGGTTTGAGACCAGCCTGGGCAATGTGGCAAGAACTCGTCTCTACAATAAATAAAAAAATTAGCTAGGTGTAGTGGTGCACACCTGTAGTCCCAGCTACTTGGGAGGCTCAGGTGAGAGAATTGCCTGAGTTCAGTGGGTCAAGACTGCAGTGGCCGTGAGTGTGCCACTGCACTCCAGCCTGGGCGACAGAGTGAGACTCTGACTCAATAAAAAAAAAAAAATTTTTAAGCCCCAATAATATAGACATTATTGTTCATCTTATTTTAGTAGGAGGAAGAAACTGCAGCTTTAGAGATTAAGTCAAGGTCACAGCACAGTTTTTGTTTTATTTGTTTGCTTGCCTTCTTAATTAAGGCTCCAGTCTAAAGAAGAAAGAATAATGCTTACATTTCCTTTTCTGCGGGAAAGAATTCTCTTCCCCAAGAGAACAGGTATGTGGAAGGGCCTTTTCAGTTGAAATGCTGGTGTGTGACATTTCCGTTTTTCTTCTATTCCTCATGACAATGAGACCTTTAAAAGTCAACTTTTTTTCATCTCGAACCAAGTTAAATTCCTCTCCCAGCGCTTCAATTTCCTGACCACGATCACACATTCACATATTTGATGCTTTCAAAAGACAGACTCAGTTGAAAATATAAGCAAAATAAGCTGTGACAGTTAACAGCCAGTGTCACCGCTACAACAAAAACTCTCGGGTTAAATCAGCTGTGAAAGAAACGTCTGGCTTTTATGTGTCTGACATAAAAGTTGTAGGAGAAAATACAAGCCTCACATCCCATGACATCTGGTACCTCCACAGCCCGCAGGCTGCCCAGAGCGAATTAACAGACAGATAGCTTGCAGCCCTGAATGGCGGTGGAAGTCTGTGGCTTTGTGTGGCTTTTATGGAAGCCAGGAGGTGCCTGACCTCAACAGTCCCCAGTCTGTAACTCCAGGCAGACACTTCCCACCTCCACAGAGTCCATGGCAGGCCCAAGTCTACTGGGCCCTTGCAGCATGTTCCCCCACCTCTCCTTCCTTCCTTCAGAGAATGTTCTAGAAGTCCACAACTCACCTATTCACCTGCCTCTCCCAACAGACCACCAGCGTGGCTCCCCACTCACCTCCCACCTCCCCTCTCAAGCCCACATGCTGGCGGCCTCCACCAAGCTCTGCCAGATTCATCTCTCGCCTCGAGACAACATACTTTTATTTATTTATTTTTCTAGAGTCACTTTTATTTATTTATTTATCTAGAGTCGGAGTCTCACTCTGTCACCCAGGCTGGAGTGCAGCATCACGATCATGGCTCACCACAACCTCGACCCGCGGGGCTCAGGCGATCCTCTCTCCTTGGCTTCCTAAAGTACTGGGATGACAGGTGTGAGCCACCACGCCCAGCCCATGCTAACATTGAATGTGAATCATTTTTCGCTCATTGGCAACATTCGTTTTTCACAAGTTCTTGTGTCCCACCCAAAACTCTCCCCGGATTTCATGAAATTCAAACGTTTCCGTTTGTGGATAGCAGGAGTTCCCCTTGGAACCAAAAGGTGACCACTTGGAAGGAAAAGTTAGGGCCCCCAAGCCGGTTCATATGCTTAAGGATGCCTCTTCTCCAGATCACACAGGGGATGTCTGCCGCTGATCTTAGCAGGCACCTCACCCCTCCAGTGCCAGCCTGCACAGCTGTCCCCACCACAGGACATGCGCTTGTTCTGCTGAGGCTGCCACTGGGTAACGGAACTGCACTGGGAAGCTTCCCCCATCTGTCAGAGCCTCACAAGAGAAAAAAAAAATCACAATCTGGCCAGACCTTTTTAGCCCCAAATGCATTATGCTCCATTTTCCTGTTTTACCTCTGATGCTTCTTTCTACTTCTGAAAAAAGGTATTGCATATGTCTGCGTTTTCTTACCTTTGTCTCCAAATAATTTTTTTCTTTTAAAAAAATTAATGGGCTCGGTGGCTCAGCCTGTAATCCCGCACCTTTGGGAGGCTGAGGTGAGTAGATTGCCTGAGCCCGCAGGTTCGGGCTGAACCCACCTGGGCAACTTGGCGAGACCTCATCTCTACAATAAATCAAAATGAGCTGGGCGTGGTAGCACGCACTTGTAGTTCCAGCTACTTGGAAGGCTGAGGCGGAAGGATCGCCGGTGCCCAGCAGATCGAGGCTGCGGTGGCCGGGAGCGGCCACTGCACTCCAGTCTGGGCGACGGAGTGAGACTCCAACTCAAAAAAAAAAAAAAAAAATTAATATTAACCTTAAAAGGGTATTTAAAATCAGGTGCTGCCCTTTGTTCAGGCAATTTTCAAAGAGAACTTTCAGGTATATTTGAGGAATGACAGCATCCCTGAGAAAAGTCTCTAATCTCACTGTGATCTTGGAATTGCTGGTTCATCTGTTTAGTCATATTCTTTTATAGTTGTGCCTCACAGGACAATTCACTTAATTAAAAAACTGGAAATATTTCCAGTCTTATGCTTTTCACACACATTATAAAATTAGGAGCCAGACGTGAAAAGACCAGAGGCATTCTAAAAATTTCAACAGAAGTAACATCAGGGTCCTTCCAAGCATGCTAGGCAACTCCATGTTCCCATAAAGATAGATAAGGACCAGGGGCCATGGCTCACACCTGTAATTCCAGCACTTTGGGAAGCTGAAACAGGATGACTGCTGAGTCCAGGCATTTGAGACCAGCCTGGGCAACATAGCAAGACCTCATCTTTACAAAAATTTTTTTTTTAAATTAGCTGGGCATGGTGGCTTGTACCTGTAGCCCAAGCTACTGGGGAGGCTGAGGTAGAAGGATCACTTGAGCCCAGCAGGGTAAGGCTGCAGTAGTCATGATCATGCCACTGCACTCCAGCCTGGGTGACAGAGTAAGACTCTAACTCAAATTAAAAAAAAAAAAAAAAAAAAGGCCAGGCTCAGGAGTTGGCTCAACTGTAATCCTAGCACTTTGGGAGGCCAAGGCAAGTGGATTGCCTGAGTCCACAGGTTCAAGACCAGCTTGGGCAACTTGATGAGATCTCATCTCGACAATAAATATATATATATATTTAAAATAGGAAAAGCACTAGACTTGGAATCAAGAGACTCATGTTTGAGCCTCAACTCTGCAAATCTGCTCACTCAAGTCAGCAATGTAACTCCTGAGTCTCTGTCTCCCTCGTGTACCCCCCTCCCATTTAGGTCTTGGTTCCCACCCAGGCACTACCCTAAGGGGCTTACATGTATCAACACACTTAATCCTCACGGCATCCTGTGGGGTTGGTACTAGAACCCCCACTTTACAGCAAGGAACCAAGTCACAGAATAAACATGTTAGCCAGTGAGTCACAGTCCGTGACAGGGGCTGGATCCAACTCCCCAAAAGTTTAGCATCAGAGTATTAATACCCCTTCCCCACAATGACACACTACCTGGAGACACCATCCTTGGGGTCAGCCACAGCAGCACCCAAGGCTGTTGCAAGGCCCAAAGACCCAGGTCAAGATGTGAATGTCATGTACCTATGAGCATTCCTTATGACTGCCTTACTTGAGGATACTTGGATGTAGTTTTTGAAACAAAGTCTCCAACAATGACCAGTTTGAAGGAAGAAATTCAACTTGGCCCTTGTATAGTAAAATGTGCTTTCTCTAGCTGAATTTCTGTCATCTTGCACTCAGTGGCCACAAGGCGACACCCACCATCAAATATTCCAGGTCGAAGCCATCTCATCCACGCTCCACAGTGCAGAGCTCAGAGAGTTCAGCAAAGGGATGTCTCTCATGAGCCTCTTGACACCAGGGCGTGGGCTCTGCTTTCAGAGCATCCTTGGGGAGGAGGAATCAGGCTGAGTAAACCTAAGGCGTGGTTCGTGTGGGGAAGTCCCAAGTCCAGCTCATCCATCAAATAATGCAGTTCTAGCCAACTCCTGAAGTCAAGTTGGCAGATAAAGGAACACAACGAACCCCACTGTGATCCCAAGTGTCGGGGCCAGGTTCCAGCATCATCCTGCTTGGTCCTACACCCTGAATGTGAGGCATGGCTCTGGGAGGCCTTTTGCTCTGACCTCCACAGCCACTAGATGTTATTTTTTCATTTGGGATCATGGGACACATGTGAGAATTAGTTCCATGAGTACATTGCGTGAGACATATTGCCTGGGATTCTGATGAGCCTGCCCCCACCCCCACCCTTGGTGAGTGTGGTACCCAGAGGGTGGTCTTGCATCCCTGAACCCCCCTCCCTCCTTCTGCGGTGCCCAGTGGCTGTTGTTCCCATCCTGTGCCTGTGTGTGGCAGTGTTTAGTTCCCACGTATGAGTGAGGCTACGTGGTATTCATTTTTCTGTTTTTGTGGTAATTCACTTAGGATGATGGTCTCCAGCTGCATCCATGTTGCTGCAAAGGACATAATTTCATTCTTTTTCATGGCCGTGTAGTATTCTCTGGTGTATATGTGCCACATTTTCCTTATCCAGTCCACCAGTGATGGGCACTTAGGGTGGTTCCACGTTTGAGCTATTGTAAATAGAGCCGCAATAAACATATGAGTGCAGGTGTCTTTTTGGTAGAATGATTTATGCTCCTTTGGGTATATTCCCAGATATGGGATTGCTGGGTTGATTGGTAACTCAAGTTCTTTAAGAAATCTCCAAATTGCTTCCCACAGGAATTGAACAAGCTTTCATTTCCACCAACAGTGTGTATGGGCATTCCCTTTACTCTGCAGTCTTGCCAACAGCTGCTGTTTCTTTTTTTTTTTCTTTTAGTAATAGCCATCCAAGTAGATCTTTATACAAATGATATGATGACTACTTCAAATAACAGACATGAAAAATGTGTGTGTGGGGGGGGGGTCTTTTTAAAGCCCTACGCTTATAATTTAAGAACATCAAGTACCAAAGCACTACTATTCTAGGCATTTTGGCAGGTGACCTCTGCTAATCCCACCAACCTATGAGATGTATGAGATGGGATCATGACTCTCCCCACCCGCCACTGTGTCCACACAGGAAAGCTGAAGTTCCAGGTCTGGTGCACAGAACTCCCATGACTTTTCACCATTTTGGTCTCAGCTGAAAGGCTGGGTCCTCAGAGGTTTTCTGGACCCCCCCCCCAACTGAAAGCAGAAAGCCCCACCCACATTCCTCAGCTCCTCTCTCTACCACACTATTTTGTTTAGTTTCCTTCATAGCATCGACTGGAGCTGATGCTCTTACTTAATTCATGCATTTTCCATCTGCCCTACTAGAATGCCAGTATCTTGAGAGTAAGGGATCTTATCTATCTGGTTCAAAGCCGAATCTTCAATGCCAGTAGCAATACCTATGGAAGAATGGCATTTAAGTATGTGGGGAAGAAAAGGAGGGAGGGAAGGAGGGGAAAGAGAAAGACGTATTGTAGAATTAGAAAGAACTTTGTGGCTTAGAAATGTCAGCTTCTGAGACGCCTGACTGAGGAAGTTTATGAAGTAAATTCAGAAGTGAAATGAGCCCTATATCGTTCTGAAAGAATTTCAATGCAGTCTTGGTGAAATGGCAGATGACTTAACATTCCAGAGGCTTCCACCCTTCAGATACCTCTGTTTTATCAATTGCTAACATTCAAAACCTCTGGAAATCCAAATATATGTTTAATTTGAAAATTGTTTGCTTACGATTTTATATTGTTCCCTCCCCCACCACACCCAAATCCCTTCTCTCCCCCCCATGTCCGCCCATTAAAAGCCTGAGTTAACAGAGTTTCATAGTCACAAGCAGCATTCTAAAATTGGAATTTGGCTGCCTGACCACACACGCTAGTCTGGAATTCTGCAAACATCTGGGCCAGTGAGTGTGAGAAAGTTCTGTGGTAACAAAAGTTTCTGAGGCAATAATGGGTTGGAATCCCACAGGCAACAAGGCCAGGTGGTGGGCCTGGGGGCCCTAAGGGACCATCAGCCAGATTGCAGGAGCTGCAGCCTTGCACCCAGGACAGCTGGAGGCTGTCAGTCTTGAGAGCCTGGTGTTTTCTCTGGCACATAAACACTAATGCATACCTGGACTTTTTTTTTTTTTTTTTTTGAGTCAGGGTCTCACTCTGCAGCCCAGGCATGATCATGGCTTACCACAGCCTTGGACTCCTGGACTTAGGTGATCCTCTAGCCCTAGCATCCCAAGTAGCTGGGACGAGAGACATGTGACACCACACTGGATAATTTGTTTGATTTTTTTTGAACTACATTACTTGTTATCTAGAACTTCACCTGTCCTCACACATGAGATTAATGACAGTCAAATATAAGTGAATTGCTGAGACCCAGAAAACAAGGAAAATGGTGTGGTGGGGCAGGGTGGGAAAAAAGAAGAAATGCTGTCTTTTGTTTCCAATGCAGTATTTTAACTCAGGAATTGAACAAGTTTCATTGCCAAAAAAGGAGAAAGAGTTAAATTAATACTTCAATCATGTTAACGTTTAGTTTCTCTGATACTTCTTTTTGATAAAATGGATAGTTCCATTGGGACTGCTTTATTTTATTAATTATAAAATAACACATACTCATTAGAAAAAAAATTTTTCAAACCAAACAGAAAAATTCCCTGTAGAGTCTCCCCCATAAGTCTAGTCCTAGGAAATAACATTGCTAACTTTTTGATGGAGAACCTATCAGCGTTGTTTTCCCTGTGCTTAATAAACGTGTACAGCAGTCTACATTTTGCTCTTCAACTTACTTTTTACTGATGCCCCAAACACTGTGTGTCTCTTTCCGTGCCAGTCGTACAGTGCCATTCCATCTGTAAATCGAGGACAGTGGGGATATAGCAGAGATGAAATGAGGTATGTGTCAAATGTGTAGAGTAAGACCTAGTGTTAGAAAAACAGCCTGTTGCGGAAATGCCATCTTGAAGTGAAACCTCCCAATGACCTATATGTTCCCACAGCACGGACAACTCTTCATGGAGATTGTCATCTGACCTCCCCAGTGATCGATCACAAGTTTTGCAAGAAAGTCTGAGGCATGACCAGATGCACAAAAGAAACTAGCTACATCAAAGATACTTTCCAGAAGACAGCTGTGGGGATCCGCCATCTCTTGGCCACCAGGGACATCGTTTTTGTTCAGAAGTTCCTACTAAATGTTTCTTTCTTTTCTTTTCTTTTCTTTTCTTCTTTTTTGAGTTGGAGTCTCACTCTATTGCCCAGGCTGAAGTGCAGCGTCACACTCACAGCCACCCACTGTCGACCTGCTGGGTTCCGGCGATCCTTCAGCCTCAGCCACCCAAGTAGCTGGAACTACAGGCACGTATTACTACACCTGGCTGATTTATTTTTTATTTACTGTAGAGACAAGGTCTCGCCAAGTTGCCCAGTCTTGTCTCTTGTCTTGAACTCCTGGACTTAGGTAATCCTTTTGCCTCCGCCTCCCAAAGTGCTGGGATTATAGGTGTGAGCCACTGCTCCTGGTTCCTACTAAATATTTCTTTCTGAGAAACTGGATTTCTCAGGCTTTCTTTGTCCTCTAAGCTGCCTTGGCCTTTGCTCACCACAGAATAGTGCATAATTTTAAAATGCAATACCTATTATCAGCTGCCTAATATTATAGTATAAGTATGTAGCAACAATCACTTAGCAAATACGTAGTGATGGAAATGTTCATTGTTTCCAAATCTAACTATTATAAACCATACCACATAAACATTCTGGCTTGGGGTTCAATAGTA
Source organism: Cephalopachus bancanus (assembly GCA_027257055.1). NCBI lineage: Eukaryota > Metazoa > Chordata > Mammalia > Primates > Tarsiidae > Cephalopachus > Cephalopachus bancanus. Next base: position 1,287,833 of record JAPVLO010000301.1, on the reverse strand, counting down.
TTGTTACTACAATTACTCATTTTTTTTTTTATTTTGTAGCCACTTTGCTCGTCCTTCAAGGTGACTAGTCTTTTTCATTATCGTCCATTGCCTGACATTTTGAAATTACAGAAAAAATATTTGTTCACAGCCGGGCTCGGTGGCTCAGCCTGTAATCCCGCGCCTTTGAGAGGCTGAGGTGAGTGGATTGCCTGAGCCCGCGGGTTCAAGACCCACCTGGGCAGCAAGACCTCATCTCTACAGTAAATCAAAAAATCAGCCGGGCGTGGTAGCGTGCACCTGTAATTCTGGCTACTCGGAAGGCTGAGGTGGAAGGATCGCCAGAGCCCAGCAGGTCGAGGCTGCGGTGGCCGGGAGCGGCCACTGCACTCCAGTCTGGGCGACCAAGTGAGACTCCAACTCAAAAAAAAAACTGTTCACTTGAGCTCACATCAACTATTTGCAGGAGACAAATCAGGTATGATGCTAGTCTTAGAGACAAGGAAATTGTGGGTTTAAGAGCAAATAAACTGCCCCAGTAAGTAAGTCTGGAGTCACACCTTGACTCTGGTCAGGCCAGTCAGTCAACAAATCATTACTACATCAGTACCCAGTGCCAAACTCTGTGCTGGGCACTGAATACAAAAAGATACATTAAAAACCCTCAAAGAACTCACAGTTCTTTGGCAAACTCATATCTTTGTAAAATAATGCAAATAGCAGCATTCCACATTAGACAAAGGAAGCCATGGCTGGCTAAAGTCACAGAAGAATCACAGGGTTGGCGATGGTTCCAGACTCCGTCCTCCAAAGGAGAGGATAGCTGTAAGAGGGACAGCAGGCCTCAGACTTCTCCTTTCAAGGCCTGTTCTTTCTCTTTGGCAGCATGCTGCCTCCAAAACTCAATGATTTTAGATCATTTGTGCCAGCAAAGAAATCACCTACACATTATTGCCACCGCATTTCTCTTCAAGGAGGGGAGGGAGCAAGAGAGAGGAGGGCAGGTTTAAAGACCATTTCACAGGAGATACACCTCATCCACAAGGGTGCCTGCATAGTGAACATTTGTATACCTAACCCTGAATTGTACCCCACATCTTTGAAATAAAAAAAATTAAAGAAAGAGAAAAAAGACCATTCCACTTTACCTGGATGGTAAAAACCAACATCAGGTAACCTCCCAAGAACATACCTTTAGGACACACTATTGATGCTTTCCGCGTGGCTTTAAAGAGTACAGGGACAGAAAGAAATATGTTCTACACCATCAATTATAGCAACAGGCATTCATCCCTCTGCATTTTCAGGAAGGTACTATAAACTCAAGATGTCAAGGGTGGTTCCTTTATCATCTATTATTATTATTATTATTAACTGCAGCCAGGATTTATTGAGCACTCAAAATGTGCCAGGCAAAAGTCTTTCCACATATCATCTCAATAAATCATCACACTCTGAAACAAGTATCATATTGTGTTATCCCTAGGGTATATGTGAGGGAGGTGAGGTTGAGGGGAATTAAACATCTCATAAGTGGCAAGGCTGAGGCTCGAACTAAGGTCTGATTCTAAAGTCCATGTCGCCAGCCACTCTATTGTGTTTACTTTCCATTTATCCATAACATTTTCTTTTTAAATATTGTGAACACAATATGTGCATAGCTCTCTTTAAAGTTGTTTTATTCTTTATGCTGTTATATTTTACTCCTTATATATGGAGAGCCACTTATAAGATTTAAGTGTCATGAAAGCTTAGATTTACAAAACTTTATCATCATGGCTAACATCTAAATTTGAAATTGGCACACTTGATTGCATTTTATATTCCTGGAATTAGACAATGAGGACCAGTATCAAAGGTTTCCAGGATGACTAGTTGACACAGTGACATAATACATAATTTTACATCAGGTTCCAGGTCCGACACAACTCATGTTCATGACAAAAATGGCAATTGTCCAGTATCCGACATATGGATGCATGATCTTGGCTGCGGCCAAGTTGAAGTGCATTAGCCTAGTGAGTCAAACATCTAACTCTAATCATGACAGTGAAGATCAGATCGGGCATTAGGGGCTTGTAATATTATATATTTCATGGAGTGTGAGAAATTGAGAGGAAAACAGTTTTAAAGGAGGGAGATTGGGATAGTGGGTCCTTAAATTTAAGGTCATCAACTCTCAGTAGTGTGCGAGTGGTCTCTGTGTTCCAACCCTTTCCCTCGGCTAAGGGCTCAGCTGTGTCTAGTGTTGTCAAGCCAGGAAGGTCGGGGGAAGACAGAGGACAAGATTCTGTGGGAGTCTGTCAGCCATCGGGGGTTTTATAATATTCGTTGTTCTAGGCCATCCACATACACCCTCTTCCTGCCTCCCCCATCCTATTAATATGAATAATAAGCCGGGCTCGGTGACTCAGCCTGTAATCCCGCGTCTTTGGGAGGCTGAGGTGAGTGGATTGCCTGAGCCCGCGGGTTCGAGACCCGCCTGGGCAACTTGGGGAGACCTCATCCCTACAACAAACTAAAAATTAGCTGGGCGTGGTAGCGTGCGCCTGTAGTTCCAGCTACCTGGAAGGCTGAGGCGGATGGATCGCTGGAGCCCAGCAGGTCTAGGCTGCGGTGGCCGGGAGTGGCCACTGCACTCCAGTCTGGGTGACAGAGTGAGACTCCAACTCAAAAAAAAAAAAAAAAAAAGAATAATAGAGGAGTATTTCATTTTGTATTTGCTCCCAGATATTTTAGGGATTGGGTTATAATAAATCTGTGATCTAATCTTCTCTCATGTAAACATAAGGAACTGAAGTTTAAACTAAATATATTTATTACCCTCTAATGATGGTTCCCATTCCATTAGGAAGGAGAAAGGCACAGACTCACCCCTTCAGGATCCACATCAAACCCCTGCACTGGCCATCCGTGGTCTATCACCCTCAGTCATCAATCTCCTCTCTCAACCGCTTCCTTTCATAAACCACAGGAACCTCTGCCAGTCTTTTTTTTTTTTTTAATCCATTTATCCTCCTTCTACTTGAGATCAGCTTTCATCTATGTGGAACTAATCTGGACATTAACCAGTTCACAACAAAATAGCCATGCTAAATAAATATTCAGACTCCAGAATAAATGGTGTAAGATGTTAGCATCTCGCCATTTCTCTTGGCCTTTAAACTACATCATGGCTGTTTTCTTAAAAGTGGAATTGTAGGCCGGGCGCGGTGGCTCATGCCAGTAATCCCAGCACTTTGGGAGACCGAGGTGGGAGGACTGCTTGAGGCCAGGAGTTCAAGACCAGTCTGGGCAACATAGCGAGACTCTGTCTCTACAGAAAATAAAAAAGTTTGGCGTGGTCATGTGTGCTTGGAGTCCCAGCTATTCAGGAAGCCAAGGTGGAAGGATCTTCTGAGAACAGAAAGTCAATACTGCAGTGAGCCATGATTGTACCACTGCACTCCAGGCTGGGCAACAGTGAGAACATGACTCAAATTAAAAAAAAAAAAAAAAGAGTAGAATTGTGGATGAAATTTTCATGGGCCCAGGAGACTTCAAACCATGTGTCAGTTGATAACTGCCTGGAAGTTACCTTGCAACGTAAAAAACCACTGCTTTAAAACAACAACAACAACAACAACAAAATTATTTTATCTACATGCTGCATAGTAAAATGGCTCTCTGCAAGGTTTTCTAAAATAAAGAGGACTCAAAAGAACCAAAAAACAAAAAACCAGTGTCATCAGAAAAAATTTAAACAGCTCATAAGTCAATACAGAAAGGAAGGAGAAGGGAATTTGATATTTATCAAGCACCAGATATTATCTGTGCCTGACTGAAATCTTCAGAGGTGTTAGGTGAGCTTGTCCACAAAAAAGGAAGGAAGGAAGGAAGGAAAAGAAAGAATTTCAGATTAGGTTTAAGGATCTCAGACTAGGTGCAGTGGCTCATGCCTATAAACTCAGCACTTTGGGAAGCCGAGGCAGGAAGATTGCTTGAGGACAGAAGTTCGAGGCCAGCCTGAGCAACATAGTGAGACCTCATCTCTACAAAAATAAAAATTAAAAAATAGCCAGGTGTGGTGGTATGTACCTGTAGCTACTCAGGGGGCTAAGACAGAAGGATAGCCAGAAGGATAGCCTGAGCCCAGCAGGTCAAGTCTGCAGTGAGCCATGATCATGACACTGCACTCTGGCCTGGGTGACAGAGTGAGACTGACTCAAAAAAATTTTGAAAAACAAATACAAAATAAAGGGAAGGGAGGGGAGATAAATATTTTTTTTTCTAAACTTCCAAACTTGAGGTCCCAGGTCCAGCAACCGACCCAGGTTACAAAGCTAGGAAGCCCTAGCTATGCTGAACCTTTTTTTTTTTTCAAGTCCAGAGTCAACTATATCATACTGATCCCCTAGAGGAACACATTCCCTTTTAACTTCTCTTGATATGGTGGGCCATCCTCACCATCCATTCAGCCAGAAGGCAAAGGCCAATTGTGCCTAACCCCAGAAAGATGTGTCTCAATCCAGCTCTGACCTCACTTCCATGCAGTCTCCTGGTCCACTCATTTTACCTCTATGGCTCATTCCTTCATCCACCAAGAACTGTTCTAATACACGATGGTATTAGAATATAACGCCACGGCTGGGCTTGGTGGCTCAGCCTGTAATCCCAGCACTTTGGAGGCCGAGACAAGTGGATTGCCTGAGCCCTGGGGTTTGAGACCAGACCAGGCAACTTGGCGAGACCTCGACTCTACAATAAATCAAAAATTAGCCAGGCGTGGTAGCACGTGTCTGTAGTTCCGGCTACTTGGAAGGCTGAGGCAGAAGGATCGCCGGAGCCCAGCAGGTCGAGGCTGCGGTGGCTGGGAGTGTGCCACTGCACTCTAGTCTGGGCAACAGAGTGAGACTCCAACTCAAAAAAAAAAAAAAAAAGAATATAACGCCAAAAGCCTCTTCCCCGTTTCCCATAAACACATGCATATGTAAAGTGACCCAATTACCATACTCTTTTTTTAAAAGTACTGCCCTGAATATTAATGTTTCAGACTCTGCTATGTCCCCTCTGTTTACTCCTATGACTGCAAAACCTTGTGTCGCTTAGTATCCTTAGGCAACCTCTATAGATGCTGGGATTAGCCAAACGTCTTCAGATTTGAAAAGTGAAGGAAAGATAGGAGCTGAGATTTGCAATTCAGCACCTACAATCACAGCTGTCAGCCAGCTCCCATACATAATTCTGTTTCATGTATCGCTATCCTCTCATTTTCAACTGGATGCTTTTTTTAGATGTAATTTTTAAATATTTAGCTACAGGAGGAAGATGAAATCCTCTGTTTGTACCTAATAAATTGCTGCCTGCTGCACTGACTCCAATGCATGACAGAGAGGCCCAGAGCTGTGGGTCACAACCTTGACACAGAAGAAAATACTTTTCAGGGTCATTACCAGGGGGCATGAGGGCCAGTTAGTAGCCCAAACATCACCTGCATGCAGCCTACTTATGTAGTTAATTCTCACTCATTCCCCACATTCCTATAATCAAATAATTTTAAAAAGAAGAAAACATTTTTCCAAAGAGAACTTAAATTGGATATAACTAATAACCTCTGTTAGTGCAGTTGTTTTTTTTAAATGCACATTCTTGGCTGGGCAAAGTGCCTCATGTCTGTAATTCCAGCATGTTGGGAGACTGAGGCCACAGGATCGCTTGAGCCCAGAAGTTCGAGACCAGCCTGGACAACATACCGAGAACCTGTCTCTACAAAAAAATAAAAATAAAAAAATTAGCTGAGTGGGGTGGTGTGCACCTATAGTCCCAGCTACTCAGGAAGCTGAGTCAGGAGAATTGTCAGAGCCTAGGCGTTCAAGGCTGTAGTGAGCCATGACTGTGCCACTACACTCCAGTCTGGGCAACAGAGTAAGACCCACACTCAAACAAAAAAAAAATTAAAAGCTTAAAAAATTAAATGCACATTATCTGCTATCTATTTTATTTTATTTATATTATTTTTTTGTTAGTTTATGAAAATATATTACAATGGTGTTTCCAGCATCACAGCTTATGATCTTGGTCTTTCTTCTTGCCTTTGTTTTTGTTGTTGCTGTGCAGTGGCCGGTCCCAGCCACCACAGCCTTGACCTGCTGGGATCCAGCAATCCTTCTGCCTCAGCCTTCCAAGTAGCGGAACTACAGGCACACGCTACCACGCCCAGTTAATTTTTTGATTTATTGTAGAGATGAGGTCTTGCCAAGTTGCCCAGGTGGGTCTCGAACCCGTGGGCTCAGGCAATCCACTCACCTCAGCCTCCCAAAGTGCGGGATTACAGGCTGAGTCACCAAGCCTGGCTCCTTCTTGCCTTTGTACAGGGCCAAAAGAGAGACATCAGCTACTTTGACAACCTTAAAGTGGACTCCAGGGGACACCACCAATGGCATGACCTTTCCAACCAAATCCAACCAAGTCCAGCAGCCAGACCTTCATCATTCTCAATGAGGTTCAAGCAACCGTCATTGGCCACGAAGGCTGTGATCTTCTTGCCGTTCTTGATCAGCTGGATCTGGACGCTCTTCCTGATGGCAGAGTTGGGCTGCTTGACTTCGACCCCTACTTTCTCCAGCACAATGCCCTTGGTGCAGAATGTGCCCCCGAAGGGGTTGGCCTTCAGGGCTATGCCCAAATGCGCCTTCTTGTGCCACTTCTGGTCCTTCCAGTGACTGTGGAGCTTCCCGGCGGTGCAGAGGCCTCCACACCTGCCCATCTTGCTGGTGCCATGGCCCAAGTGAAAGTGCAATCTATTTTAAATATGAGTTTCTTTCTCCTTCTTCTTCTTTTTTTTTTTTTTTTTTTTTTTTTTTGAGTTGGAGTCTCACTCTGTCACCCAGACTGGAGTGCAGTGGCCACTCCTGGCCACCAAAGCCTCGACCTGCTGGGCTCCGGCGATCCTTCCACCTCAGCCTTTGGAGTACCCAGAATTACAGGTATGCACTGCCACTCCCGGCTGATTTTTTGATTTATTGTAGAGATGAGGTCTCATCAAGTTGCTCAGGTGGGTTTCAACCTGTGCCAGGGCTATCCTTTCTTTCTCTAGAAATTGAGCTCGTTGGCAGGTGGTGGACCACGAGAGTAGAGGGTGGAACTGTCAGCCAGGCAATGACCCCAGCCAACAGGAAGAGAGGAAAAGTGAGGTGTGAAGGGCTCTTAATCCATCCAGGGGACTTACCGATAAGAGGCAAAACAAGCCAGGCAGCAACACGCACCTGTAGCCCAGCTACTCAGAAGCCTGAGGTAGGAGGATCTCTTGAGCCCAGAAGTTCAAGACCAGCCTGAGCAACATAGCAAAACCCAGTCTCATAAAAACAAAAACAAAGGCTGGGCTCAGTGGCTCAGCCTGTAATCCCAGCACTTTGGGAGGCCAAGGTGAGTGGATTGCCTAAGCCCGTGGGTTCGAGACCAGTCTGGGCAACTTGTTGAGATCGCATCTCTACAATAAACAAAAAATTAGCCGGGCGTAGTAGTGCACGCCTGTAGTTCCACTACTTGGAAGGCTGAGGTGGAAGGTTTGCCAGAGCCCAACAGGTTGATGCTGGGGTGGCCGTGAGTGTGCCACTGCACTTCAACCTGAGCGACAGAGTGAGACTCCAACTCAAAAAAAAGAAAACCAAAGCAAAACAAAAACTAGCAACACAATAATATTCTTGCTAATAAATGTTGATGATAATTTTGAACATGATGAGTTAGAATGCTGGGCAAACAAAGGAAAAGGAACAGGTTACATACAAAGAGTTTTGTTTGAGTTCTCATCTCTTATCTGAAATATGAAACTTAGTAATTTAAGAATATAGGTTCTGCAGCCAAATTGCCTGGGTTCAAATCTCAGCCTGACTACATTTTAGATACATGTGTGAAACATTCCAGGTGAAAACACACACTGTAAAAATGCTTTACAAACATAGGCTATTGTTCCAGTGCTGAGCTTGAGAAGATAGAGTCTTGAAAGAAATCTAACATAAGAAACAGCCTGATGGGAACAGTGTACTGGGCTGTCTGAACATCTACACACAGAAAGGGCAAGATGACGGAATGGAGTACGTTTGTCTGGATGAGCTGGAAGGTGTGAATTTAGGCCACAAGCAAGGGCTGGGTCAGGCCAGGGAGGAGCAGGACCAGAAAAGTGAGATGTAAAGACCAGGTATACCCAGCACGCTGGGGCTGTGGCACAGGAAAATCAGTTAAAACAAGGAGGCAGATTAGTGTCTCACCAGCCAGGCAGGGGTCTTGGGTCACATTGATGGCATCCATGAACTCAGAAGGAGGAAATTACATCTTTATTTCACTAAATCCAACTATAATTTAACATGTCCTTCAATCAATAAGCTACAGTAGAATTAACAAGATCTGTGACTTTGTCTCAAAAAGAAATCAGAGGTCTTTTTGTCATATCATAAACACTGTAGATCTTTTTTTTTTTTGAGTTGGAGTCTCACTCAGTGGCCCAGACTGGAGTGCAGTGGCAGCTCCTGGCCACCACAGCCTCGGCCTGCTGGGCCCCAGCGATCCTTCCGCCTCAGCCTTCTAAGTAGCGGAACTACAGGCGCACGCTACCATGCCCGGCTAATTTTTTTATTTATTGTAGAGATGAGGTCTCGCCAAGTTGCCCAGGTGGGTCTCGAACCCACGGGCTCAGGCAATCCACTCAACTCAGTCTCCCAAAGTGGGGGATTACAGGCTGAGCCACCGAGCCCGGCTTCACTGTAGATCTTTTATGGTCACCAATACTTTATAATTATGGTAGTTTTTAGGCTCACCACTGAATCTTGTTCTTTAATTATTATTTTTTAAGCAGCATATATATGTTACTATACCAAAAATTTAATATTTTCATAACTTATTCCAATACAATTGATTTCCTTTTAACACCATATGTCTTATTTTATTCATTCTAAAACATTATTCTGAGAGAAGATCCATAGACTTTATCAGAGAGCCAAAGGGGTCCATGACTCAAAAATAGTTAAGGGCCCCTGACTGTAAGAATGCTTCTGCAGAGCAGAGAGAATCGATGACTTGCTTTGTTTTGTTTAAGTGCCTGTGATCCATCAAAAAGTCGACTGTCATTCTTTTGAGTTTTGCAACAAATGCGGAGAAAAGTTAGAGGTACTATTTCACTAGCCTAGCCACGAGCTGCTAAAGCCCAAAATGGGTGAACAGACCAATATGTGGCAGAAACAGAAGCATATAAATGAACATGGCCAGGCATGGTAGTTCACGCCTGTAATTCCAGCACTTTAGGAGGCTGATGCAGGAGAATAGCTTGAGATCAGGAGTTTGAGACCAGTCTAGGCAACACAGTGAGATACCTATGTCGATTTTTGTCTTTAAAAAAATGAACCAAACACTTCCTACTGGATCCCAATGATAAAGAGGAGACCTTTGGCAGTGATTGACAGTGCCAGGGAGGGGTACTGTTTTACAGGGAACATGATGATCCTATTTTTCACCAGGTTTGATTTAAGAGCATTCAAGCAGAGCTATCACATCCAGGTCGAGAGGTAGAGTGCTGTAAGGGCAGAGCCTTCAGAGGAAGGCAAAGGACCATTGATAAAAACAACAGTAGTGGGAACAGGAAGGTTTCATTCCTTCCTATGGGGCCAATGGCACAGGCCATCATGGAAGATTAGAAGCAAACAGAGGAGTGCAGATCTCAGTTGATCCAGAAGAAGGTCGCCTGCAGAAGTGAGCAGAATTCAGTATCATTTAAGATGCAATCCACAGGCCCTGAGAACCACAGATGCTGCCTCCCGGGAAAGGATGCAGGCTTCACCTGGGTCTTGAGTCACTATCTCCCTAGTTTCTGGAAGGTCATACAATGAACATACATCCATTTATCCTTTAGGGAGACTCTGCTAAATCCAGTCCTAACTTTTTGGGGGGGCTTTCGCTCAGAATCTGATGGTTTTATGTTTGTTTTGTTTTGTTTCCAGTTTACATAAAATAATTTTGGTAGCATAAGACATAAAGTCCTTCTATTGTCAGGAATTTCTAACACAATCCCCTTTCTAAGCTATTCTGAGGCAGATAGAGGATAAGGGAATCCATTAGAATTTTGTTCTCTTTCATTTTTAAAGAGCTTATATCAAAATGATTGCATTAGGAGGGTAGTTTTAATAAAATGGGGCAGAGAGGAGTGAATGAAGTTGGCTATAATTCAACTCAATCAATTTGTGACTAACCTAGCATTCACCCTGTTGCTTGGAATGAGTAAACGGGGCAATTTTCACATTGTTTCAAATTACACTGCAGCTGTAAAGCCTGGCAACATTATTTAAGTCAAAGAGCCAACAGTTGACTTCTAAAAGATGAATACAGTGGTACTGTATCATGACATCATTTATAGAAACAGCCCGTAAGTTAATTTCAGCACAATTTCTGAATAAAGACCCAACCAGCCTGCAGTTATCAAACCAATGCCATTACCCAAGATAGATGCATTTAGGTATAAATGACAACTTCTTGATGATAGCAAGGATGTTCACATTTTTTAAAAGATTAATCAAATCAGTCAATATTTTCCCAATATCAAACTGTTAATAGTTATGACTGGGTACATTTTCTGACTTACCTAAGGGGTGTATCATTCCCGTTTGAAATGTCTTCATGGAAATAGTCATCTCTACTACTAGCTGCATTATTAATTCCCCTGATACTCTGGGCCCAAAGAAGTCCCAAGAAATGTTTTTTGACTGAATATTTCCTAATGAACTGACTCAAAATTCAAGCCACACATTTCAGCTGCCTGTGAGTAATAATGAGTCAAACAATAAGATCATACATGGTCAAGTGTAATTGCTTATAAATAATGTATTTTTAATTGGGCATAAAAAATAAGCCAAGTCCTGGTACCACTTCAGAAATAAAAAGTAACATGATAGAATTTCAAGTCAGGTTGCTCAGCTTATCTACTAAAAAGCCTCAAAATGAAAAAGGCACACTCCCCACATGGATCTATAAGTAACCCAAAGTTGACCAAGTCAGCACTAGCAAATTTTATAAAATACTTCTTTTTTTTTTTTGAGTCACAGGCTGGAGGGCAGTGGCACGCGCTTGGCCACCACAGCCTTGACCTGCTGGGCTCAGGCAATCCTTCCACCTCAGCCTTCCAAGTAGCTGGAACTACAGGCATGCGCCACTATGCCCGCCTAATTTTTTGATTTATTATAGAGATGAGGTCTTGCCAAGTTGCCCAGGCTGGTCTCGAACTCATGGACTCAGACAATCCTCTCACCCCAGCCTCCCAAGGTGCTGGGATTTTAGACGTGAACCACCGTGCCCAGCATATAAAATACTTCTAATCAGGATATAGATGCAAATTATTTGGGGTCATCGATTTCTGCAACTAAAGTTAAAAGCCTTATTCTAAGACCAAATTGCAGATCATCCCTGGAATGTATCAGACACGTCAGGATGCATGGAGGTGCTGGAGGATTCTATGGTGATGATCATAGGGGCCAGTAGTTGTGCCATCTTGGAAGTGTACCCTCAGTGCTGTCCAAGGGAACTTCCAGAAGTTCCCAAGGTCATAGACATGCAAGAAAGAGCTACACAAAATGAAGGTGTTGTTCGTGGTGGAAACAAAACCCATTGGTCCAACTCTCTTTTTGATTCCATAAAATCACACAAGAAACAAACGTACTTAGTTCTTACTTCTCATCCCCTCCCTACTTTTGCTCAGAATAGACACTACACAGTTGGCTGCAGCAGGAACACTGGACAACCTGACATTTTAAACAAGGGATTGTAAATGCACGTTTTGAGGGTCAGCAGAGGGGCTCCCACTGTGAGGAATTCTGGACAAGTTTCTCGACTCTTCCGGGTCTCAGCTTCCTTATCGCTCACATGCAATGGCAGTGCTGTGCAGCTTGTTGTCAGCACCAGAACATTCCCAGTGGAGTCATACGACACCTGCCTGAAGTTAGAGACATCCAGCTCCACAGACTCTGCCCTGGAACGCATGAGCATGTCTCTGGATGTGCCTCTTCCTGCATCGACTGGGATTGCTCCTTGGGTGAATCCTGCCCTAACCCAGCTGTCTCTGTTCATCCTTCTCTAACTCACCAGCTCCCAAAACCTTTTATCTTCCTTGACTCCTTAAAGGCCAGGCTCCCTGCCCCTGCCCACATGTCCCTGTTCATGTCACTGCCTTCACCAACAAATCTGTCCGTGGCTGGGCATGGTGGCTCACACCTGCAATCCCAGCACTCTGGGAGGCCTAGGTAGGAAGATTACTTGAGGCCTGAAGTTCAAGACCAGTCTGGACAACAGAGCAAGACCCCATCTTGATTAATAATTTTTTTCTTTTCTTTCTTTTTTTTTGAGTTTCATTTAAAAAATAAGTAAATATTAAATCTGGTATTCATTCAGTCAATCTGGTATTTTGAGCATTAACTATGGACAAGGCATTGAGCAAGGTAAGGTATGAAATAAGACCAGTTTTATATTCTATATGGGACTATCCTGGCAAAAGGCCAAAAACTTTATAAATACTTCCTGTCAATTTTGCTTCCAGGAACTTTTAAAAATGATACCTACAGCCAGGCTCGGTGGCTCAGCCTGTAATCCCGTGCCTTGGGAGGCTGAGGTGAGTGGATTGCCTGAGCCCGTGGGTTCGAGACCCACCTGGGCAACTTGGCGAGACCTCATCTCTATAATAAATCAAAAATTAGCCGGGCGTGGTAGCACATGCTTGTAGTTTCAGCTACTTGGAAGGCTGAGGGAGAAGGATCTCCGGAGCCCAGCAGGTCGAGGCTGCGGTGGCCAGGAGTGTGCCAGTGCACTCCAGCCTGGGTGACAGAGTGAGACTCCAACTCAAAAAAAAAAAAAAAAATGATACCTACAAAACTAAATCTAGCAGTAGATCCATTAAGTGACTTTTTTTTTTAACTTTTAAAAATGTGTATAGTTTCTTTGTAGAGACAGAGTCTCACTATGTTACCCAGGCTGGTCTAGAATTCCTGGCTTTAAGCAATCCTCTCGCCTTGGCCTCCCAAAGTGTGGGAAATACAGGCATTAGTGACCACATCTGGCCTAAGTGACTCATTTTAACCATCCAGAGCACTAGTTGACTGGAGTTTAAATCACAAGAACCTGGGAAAGTGCTGGCAGTTGGCTCCAAATATTCAAATCTAAACCTGCGGCTCAACAACCCCAAGCTTCAGTGAGGGATCTCATAAGATGCAGGAGGGTAGGGAAGGCAGTGGTTGTGGGATGAGTACAGTTTGTGTTTGCTTGGATTTGTCTTGTTTTGCTTTGTCTTTTTTTTTTTTGGGGCACTTTCCCCAGAGGGCACGTTTAGGCCAGATGACACTGAGGCTCCTCACCCAAGGACACTGTGACACTGTGACACTCCTTCCAGGATTGAGATGACAAGGAAGCGCCCCATGTGGACATTTTTTTTCTTTTGCCTACAGCACAAAGAGATTTTGTGTTCAAAGTCTCTTTGTTAGCAAGTTGGAAGGGGACTGTTATGCTGAAAGTGGAACTGGGATCCACCAGGAGAGCTGACAGCCACCGGACGCATGGATCTGAGTTGACACACGAGCTTTTTGGGAGACCCAGCAAGGACAGGCACTTACTCCTGGAAACACAAAGATCACACATACCCATGCCTTCAAACTGGCAAGAATGTCAATGGCTTGTGAACAAATGTCACCAACACTTAATCACATTTCCTGAAGCAAGGTAACTCTGGAAGAAAGCTTTTCACCGAAACCCAAAATCATACGCCTAATGGTATCTTTAATAATGAATATATGTCCCACCTCGGTTCACTTGAATAAGGATTGTTACCACATACATCAAAGAAAGATCTGCCGGGCTCGGTGGCTCAGCCTGTAATCCCGCGCTTTGGGAGGCTGAAGTGAGTGAATTGCCTGAGCCCGTGGGTTCGAGACCCACCTGGGCAACTTGGCAAGACCTCATCTCTACAATAAATAAAAAAAATCAGCCGGGCGTGGTAGCGCATGCCTGTAATTCGGGCTACTTAGAAGGCTGAGGCGGAAGGATCGCCAGAACCCAGAAGGTCGAGGCTGCAGTGGCTGGGAGCAGCACTGCATTCCAGTCTGAGTGACAGAGGGAGACTCCAACTCAAAAAAAAAAAGATCTGCCTATCCAGACATTCTGTTGCAATTTTTTTTATTTTAATGACAAAAATCTTGTTGGTGTCTTTAGAATGTGACTCTCTCATCTATCACTGGTCTGTCAGAGCTAGGTTTTGGGAAACCCAAGCCATAAAAAAAAGTCTAGTCATTTCAGTCATTTTTTCCCATTAATAGTCAAGTCCTTGGCTTCCATAGTAAGAAGAATAATAGCTATGATCCCCTCCTTAAGAGGGAGCAGGGGACGGAAGCTTGTTTGTAAAGCAGTTGTTACCTTCCCTTTGTGCACATAAGCACAACCTCCTCATCCACCGTGAAATATTTCCCTGTGTGTTAGTCTGCTCCTTCTGAGTAGCCCGATGTAGAAGTCAATGACATCACTACAGCTATTCTAGATAAATGATTTACCAAAGAAAAGCGAAAGTAATCAACTCACAGAGCTACCAGAAACGCGCCCACATTCTGAAAGTAGACTTTTCATAACCCATAAATCAAGTCATGTTCTTTACCCAGGGTAAGAACAGGCCCATAAAATTGCTTAAAATGTCAATTAAATGTATTTCTTCAAGGCAGAAACACTGGATTTGGTCCCAGAAGAATTGACTTCAACTGAAAGGAAGATACTGAAGTTACTCAGAAGAAAGTAAAAGTGATTGGTAGAGGCTTAGTGGCGTCAGAATGCTCCTTTTTGGTGTGTCTTTTAATCTCAGGAACAATCATTTTATGCAAGCAAAGTGAAACCAATTGCTCCCTTGAGACAAGTCAGGACAACCTAATCAGGCTGGAACACTCCACATGCAAAACCTTCGGTGCAGACGCTCTTGTCCTCTCTCCTCAGACTCCGTTCCTCAACCACTTTCTTTATTAACAATTACAGTCTTGTTCTTAGCATTGCATTGCCTCAAGAGTTCAACCCCTGTTGGCACTGAGCATCAAACTCATTTAACAAGCTTTTGCATTTATAACTTTTAATTTTTTTCTTAAATTTTTATTTAATTTTTTAAAATTTTATTGATACATAATAGATTTACATATTTTAAAGGCACATATGACAATTTGATATTATTATAGTCAAATCAGGATAACTTTGTATTTAACAGTCTTTTATTGAATTGCTGCTAAGCACAAGGTATTGTGTGGGGCCTGCATGGGGACTACAAAGACAGAAAAGATATTTCCGGTGCTCACCTGGTTCTGAGAAAAACATTACAGAACCACATTACAGTCAGACCACAGTGGAAATGTGAAAGACAAGCAAAGACCAACCAAAGGGACAGCAATTACTGGGGGGAAAGAAATCAGCTACCCTCAAGGGCCATAGCCAATGATCCCGTCTTATTGTCTAAATGAACTCCCTCCCCTAGATCAATTTGACTCCCAATAGGGAGGTTTTTTGTATAATCTGAATGTCATGTACTAAACTCATTTGATGCTATGAAAAAAACAGCAAGAAGAAAATTATATCTACGCCTTACAGATAAAATTTCAAGATGCTAATGAACATGTTAGTAGACTAAGCTTTTTTTTTTTAATCACAACTGCTTCATAAAAATATTGACACCGGGCTCGGTGGCTCAGCCTGTAATCTCAGCACTTTAGGTGGCTGAGGCAAGTGGATTGCCTGAGCCCGCGGGTTCGAGACCAGCCCGGGCAACCTGGCACGACTTTGTCTCTACAATAAATAAAAAATTAGCCAGGCATGGTAGCGCACTCCTGTAGTTCCGACTACTTGGAAGGCTGAGGCAAGAGGATCACCGGAGCGCTGCAGACTGAAGCACGGTGCCACTGCACTCCAGCCTTGGCAACGGAGTGAGACTCCACCACAAAAAAAATTGAGAAAATACCACTAATACACTAGGCTCACTCCCTGGTTATCAAATATTTACTAAGAACATGTGGATAGTGTGGAAAAGAAAACAGATCAGGTCCATACCATGAAGGAAATGAAAAGATTAAATCGATTCTAAATAAACACACACACAAGAGGCTGTCCTGAGTGTGTGAAATTGACAAGGCAGTAAAAATGAGCTAAAGCGGGTCAGGTTCGGTGGCTCAGCCTGTAATCCCAGCACTTTGGGAGGCTGAGGTGAGTGGCTCGCACCCGCCCGGGCAACTTGGTGAGACCTCGTCTCTACAATCAATAAATAAGAAAATTAGCCGGGCATGGTAGTGCATGCCTGTAGTTCTGGCTGTTTGGAAGGCTGAGGTGGAAGGATCGCTGGAGCCCAGCAGGTCAAGGCTGCAGTGCCCGGGAGCATGCCACTGCACTCCAGTCTGGGTGACAGAGTGAGACTCCAACTCAAAAAAAAAAAAAAAAAAAGGGGGGCTAAAGCAACAAACACCAAAGATTACACAAGCAACATCAAACTCAATAAAATAAGTAAATCTATGCCTTAGGTACTTGATATGTGATCATTCAATAAATAAGTGCTGAAGAAAAGAAGGAACAAAGGAATTAAGAAGAGAATGAACAAACATGTCCTGAGGTGATCTGGCCACTGTTTCCATGTGCAATAGTGTTAATAGGTTTTTACAAAGAAGATCCTCCCAGAGGGGCAACCCAAGACTAAAGTGGTTGGCATTGTCCTCACAAAAAAAATAAAAAAAATTAGCCAGGTGTGGTGGCACACGCCTTTAGTCCCAGCTACTTGGAGGCTGAGGAAGGAGGATCCCTGAGCCCAGGAGGTCGAGGCTGCCGTGACCCTTGATGATGCCACTTCACTCCAGCCTGGGTGACACAGTGAGACATAGATAGATAGATAGATAGATAGATAGATAGATAGATAGATAAATGCGTTGGAATGAAAACACACAGGATCAATTCAGGAGCCAGGTGGAAATTGCAGGATTACTGTTGGAGGTTAACCAAACTAAAAACATGAAATAGAATATAAAATAGAAAGCGCAACACATCTTAAGTTCTTCACATCTTAAATTTCATGCCATAAATCAACTAGGAAATTCTATCTGCTACCACCACCCCAGGAGAAAACTTAGTAATAAAATGTCTGATGGACATCTGAGGCATTTTTACAAGATTTGTCTGTTCACTAGGCTTTTTTAATTCTTTGAACTGAAAAAATATTTAAGTCATGATAACTATGTAAAATCCTCGACATGAACTGTTTCATTCTTATATAATCTCTATCCATTTCATTTTCAACATTTGGACAGGCTTTTTTTTTTTTTTAACAAAAACAAAAAGTGGGCTCAAAGAACACAAACATTTAGCTTGGAAATTTCTGTTGCAAATGTCCTGGGGCAAAGGTGATTTGAGGCAACTTTCTCCTGTTCTCATCAAAATATGTCCCAGATTTGACAATCTAAAATTAATTTTCTGTATCTTCCCATTCTGTTTTATAGTAATATCTATTTTAAGATCTATCTAGAATATATCAAGGTTTAAACTATAATGTCTATAATCCCATCACTCAGGGAAGCCGAGGTCACAGGATTGCCTGAACCCAGGCATCAGGATTAGCCTAGGCAATAAGACTGGACCTTGGATCAGCAAAAAATAAATTAATCAGGTGTGGTGACATGCACCTGTAGTTCTAGCTACTCAGGAGCTTAAGCAGAAGGATCACCTGATCCCAGGAGATTGAGGCTGTGGTGAGCCAAGATCACACCACATAAAAATTATTATTATACTGTAATGCCAAGGACTCTAGAATATAGGGTACTTTTTTTTCAGTTGAGGTCTCACTCTGTTGCCCAGTGGCATAATCATGGCTTGCTGCAACCTCTACATCCTGCACTCAGGTGATCCTTCCGCCTCAGTCTCCCCAGTAATTGGGACTACAGGCACATGCCACTATGCCCAGCTAATTTTTTTATTTTTTGTACAGATGAGGTTTCACTATGTTTCCCAGGCTGGTCTTGAATTCCTAGACTCAGGCAGTCTGCCGGCATTGGTTTTCCAAAGAGCTGGGATTACAAGCATGAGCCACTGCACCCAGCAATAACTTTAATTACTGTTGATTTCCCTGCTCTTAGGTCTGGGTATGCTTTTATAAATGTCTTTTTTATGTATAAACTTTTATAAAAATTTTAATTCCTAAATAAATGCATGGGGTCCATTCTCCTCACCCTAAACATGAGAGAGACAGTATAAGATAGAAAAATGTCCTACATTCCTGCAGCTCAAATGCCAAGTACATGGAATTCTTAAAGCATGACGCATGATAGATATCAGCGTTTTTTTGTTTGTTTTTTGAGTCAGAGTCTCATTCTGTTGCCCAGGCTGGAGTGTAGTGGCATGCTCACGGCCACCACAGCCTTGACCTGCTGGGCTCAGGAGGTCCTTACGGCTTAGCCCTCGGAGTAGCTGGAACTACACATACATGTCACTACACATGGCTAATTTTTTTGATTTTTTTTTTGTAGAGACACGGTCTTGCTGCATTGCTCAGCCTGGTCTCAAACACCTGGCCTCAAGTAATCCTCTGATGTTGGCCTCCCAAAGTGTTGTGATTGCAGGCATGAGCCACCACACCTGGCCAGAGTCCAATTTAAAGTAGATATCTACTCTGCCATTCATAATAAACAAACCAGAAAAAAATTGACAGAGTAGATTACAAATATTATCTTTTTTGAACATTAAATACAAAGGCAAACATTTTTCCAAGGGACCAGACAACGCACCTTGAGAACTCTCCTCGGTCATCCACTTTCTCTCTATAAATGACCTCTGGACACCTTTTATTTTTATTTATTTATTTATTTTTTGAGTTGGAGTCTCACTCTGTCGCCCAGACTAGAGTGCAGTACACTGCAGCCTCCACCTGCTGGGCTCCGGCGATCCTTCCACCTCAGCCTTCCAAGTAGCTGGAATTACAGGCATGCGCTACCACGCCCGGCTGATTTTTTGATTTATTGTAGAGATGAGGTCTCACCCGCCCAGGCGGGTCTCGAACCCACGGGCTCAGGCAATCCACTCACCTCAGCCTCCCAAAGGCGCGGGATTACAGGCTGAGCCGCCGAGCCCGGCTGGACACCTTTTAAACTATAAAATCCAGTCGGGCTCGATGGCTCAGCCTGTAATTCCACACTTTGGGAGGCTGAGGTGAGTGGATTGCCTGAGGCCGCGGGTTCGAGACCCGCCTGGGCAACTTGGGGAGACCTCATCTCTACAATAAATCAAAAAATTAGCCGGGCGTGGTAGCACGCGCCTGTAGTTCCAGCTACTTGGAAGGCTGAGGCGGAAGGATTGCGGAGCCCAGCAGGTCAAGGCTGCAGTGGCCGAGAGCGTGCCGCTGCACTCCAGTCTGGGCAACAGAGTGAGACTCCAACTCAAAACAAACAAACAAACAAAAACTATAAAATTGTATGCTTCGTTTGCTACTGTTTTTTTAAAATGCAAAGTGATTTCTGGTGTATGTTTTGTTTTATTTTGTCAAGTATTCGGATGCAGGATAGGATAGCTGTTAGGGGCAGAGTCTTAGTCTGAAGCTTGGTTTGACTACTTACCTGCTGAGTTTATGACTTCCCGGTTGAGACTCTAGGACATTTAAGTTTTAGTCTCTCTAAGTTTTAGTACACTCTTCAACAAAACAGAATTGAAAAAGGTACCCACTTCATGGGATTGTTGAGAGTAAAATGAGCTGAATTATACGTTTATAAGGTCTGGCTTCCCACCAATGTCAGCACATCCACGATAAGCATTCAAGAACTGATAGCCAATATTCTTATGATATTACCTGTTGAGATGTATGTCAAGAGCCTACAATATTTGACCAGTTATATGCAAGATAGTCATAATAAAGGGAGACTTACTCCTCTCACCCAACAACTGCCCTCATTTATTTTTGAATTTATTTTATTTTTTGAGTCAGGATCTCACTCTGTTGCCCAGGTGAGAGTGCATTGGCATGCACTCCACCCTCTGGGCTCAAATGATCCTTCCACATCAGCCTCCCAAGTAGCTGGGACTACAGGTGTGCACCATCACACTTGGCTAAATTTTTGTGGAGGCAAAGTCTGGCTGTGCTGTCCAGGTTGGTCTCAAACTACTGGGCTCAAGTGATCCTCCTGCCCCAGCCTCCCAAAGTGCTGGGACTACAGGGGTGAGCCACCGAACCCAGCCTTGCCTTCATTTATTTTAACTGAATGACTCTCCCAAACTCTTCCACCTCAATTCCCAGAATCCTTCAGAAAAACCACAATATTTCTTCTCCTTCTAAGTCCCCTCCCTTCTTCCCACCCTCTCTGTCCTCTCTCTTATTATGGTTTTTTCCCCTTATCTGTCCTACCATACAAGGTTTATATAAGAAACAAGCCAATAAATAAAGTCCGTATTGTGTAAAACAGCATGTTTTCCCAAATAAACAATAGGCTGTGATTTGCCCTGGGTCTCACATGAAAATCAACCTTCTTACTTTATAAGTAAGTGTTTTTCCCTTTAAGCCCACAAGGAGACAAAAAGCAAATTTGAATTTATCCCTACAAAGCTTAAATATCACCTCACACAGTGGCAGAGCAATGGGCACCCTGCACATGTAAAACAACTGAGATCTTTTCACGGGATTCTCCTTCAATGTTTCTGGACACAACAACACACAACAAAACCAGAGTTCCTAGATTTTTTCCAAAATTGAAAAGGAACTGCCTTTCTACTTGGCATGTGGGACTATTTGCTTGTTGTGGTGTTTCATGGTGAGGGGGCAGAGACCTGGGTGTTTTTAAGTCCTTGTCAGTATCCACCACAAGACAACACTTGGGATGGGGAACTTGGGATAGAATACTTATTTCACACCCTGTCCACCTTTCCCTGCAAGATTTGGAAAGAGAACAGTGTGCACTTGGGAATTGATGATCAGAGGCCTGGCAGGTGGTTCCCTCCAGGCTCAGCAACTGGAGAAAGACGCACAAAGCTACCTTGTGTGGAACCTCAGAACCACTCAGATTTCAGTTCAGATGAAAAAAAAAAAAGACACTCACTGTTAGCATTTTCCCAGGGTCTCAGCCAAAGTTTTTCATTTTACTGCACTTTCCCTATTTGAGAAGCAAAGCTTTACTCCAAGTCTTTATATGAACTAAAAGAGATATTTGAGTTAGAAAAAAAAAATATTGCTTTAAAATACATAAAATGTTCTTAACCCACCAAACTCAGTCAGATGATGAAAAAGTTCAGAAATTGATGAACCCATGGTCTGGCTACCTCAAAACCCTCACATTACTGTCTCAGTTTCCCAGTATTACCTGCATTTATGAATACTCTTAATAAATGAATGGGATGAAGGGATGAATTCCAAATTCTTGAACTTTTTCTTTTAATTTAAATTATCTGGGCTCATGCAAGAATAGCTGCAGTGAATAGCCAGCATGTGGGCATGTTTGTATCACACAACTTACTTTTTCTCTTCTACTGTCAGTTCGGATTTGCTAACTTAAAGAGCATGATACAATTAACAGAATACATTAACATGGTCTAAAGAGTCCTTTCAGGTTAAGTGTGGTGGCTCACACCTATAATCTCAGTACTTTGGGAGGCAAAGGCGGGAGCCCAGGAGTTTGAGACCAGCCTGGACAACATAGTGAAACCACATCTTCACCAAAAAAAAAAAGAAAGAAAAAAATCAAAAACTTAGCTGGGTGTGGTGGCACATGACTGTAGTCTCAGTTACTCAGGAGGCTGAGGCAGAAGTTTCACCTGAGCCCAGGAGATCAAGGCTGAGGTCAGCCATGATTGTGCCACTGTACTCCAGCCTGGGTGATAGTGAGACCCCAACTAAATAAATAAACAAGAGTCCTTTAAGTTCTTTAAACACACAAAAGTATAGTCCCTTCATGTAACAAATCTAGCTATTATACAAGGGTGACTTCATGCCGCCATATTTCCATTTTAACTTTCTAAATCAGTTCAGTAAGTTAAAAATGCCTGGGGCCAAACATTACTGAAGAACACGCATGTAAGTCCACATGATGCACTCTGAGAGGGACTCAGGGAGGGTGTTAGCAGGTCCTGATCAGTTTGCACGCTTTCAGCTGTAAATGAGACAAGCACATTTTTAGACTGTTCCATCCCTTAACCAATCAGTCACTGGCCCAGAGTGCAAGAATGCCGTGATTGGCTTAGTAGGAGGGCCTGGGCATAAGGGAACCCACTGAGATGATCATGGAGGGGTGACCGGATGCCAGGGAAAGAACCATGATAACCATTATGTCCCAAACAGGTCGCCCCTCTCACAGCTGGCTTCCTAAAAATGCCCTGACACAGGTAAATATCAAAGTCAGATTCCCAACCCAAAACCTCACCACACAATCATGAAACAATGTATCAACCTTCTATGCCCCCGAGGGTTATGTGCATTGTTGGGGCAGGAAGGGCACTGAGCTCAGCGTGTTTAAATAGGTCAGTAGCAATGCTGCTTTCCCCAGCAAATGACAGGGATACATGACTAGCAGAAATACACACCTAGCTTTCAACCATTTTGCATTCAACATTGTCATTTGGGTTGTTTATTTTTGAGATCTTAACAAGCCTGGGGGTTGCAACAACAGAGGATGGTCTAGGAAGAAGGTGAAGGAGGTTGGGCAGAAGGGGTATCATCAGTCACATCAGGATAAACTCGCTCAGAAAAAACATCCCACACTCTTCTCTTGGCTGTGAGATCCTACAGATCCCGCCTCACAAACCCTCTGACTACTATTCTTGCTCCTCCATGCTCTCCACTGCACCGCCCGGCCTCTTCATTCTCATTACTGGAGGGATCTTTCCCCAGGCATTCTTAAGGCTTTCCTCTCATTCAGACATCGCCTTCTCAGCGAGGCCAACCCTGATCACCTTAGACACACAGCATATTCCCTTCTCCAGACATTCCCTGTCTCTCCTGCCCTACTTTGTCTCCTACTTAGCGCTGTCTGGCATGTATTTCTCTCTCTCTCTCTCTCTCTCTCTCTCTCTCTCTCTCTCTCTCTCTCTCTCTCTCTCTCGTCTTTACCCTCTAGAATATAACTTCTCAGAAGGCAGGAATTCCCTGGAAGCTAGAAAAGCTCCAGACACATCATACATGTTCAAAAAATATTTGCTGAATGGATACATGCAAATAAGAGAGGGACCCATCATAGGAGGAAAAATACACTCAAGACATTCATAAAAGTATACCCAGACCTAAGGGCAGGTAAACTGAGACTGAGCCCCAAAGAAGTATGTTAATACAGTCATCTATTCTCCATTCTCTCATGAAGTCAAAAGTTAACACAGTTATACCACTATTGACTATATTCACTTCTTCGGGTCCAGCCTGCAATCCCAGCACTTTGCTGGAGGCCAGGGGTTTGAGAACAACCTGGGCAACATAGCAAGATCACTTTTCTTTAAAATTATTTTAAAGAAAATCCATTCTGAAAGTATAAACCATATATCAAACTATAGTTCTCCAAGGTAAGCTTCAGAGTCAAATCAAATTATTTTGCTAAAGTTAATATTTGATGTCTAAGAACCATACAACACAGACAAGTATTTTTAGCTTTCTCCTCCCTTTATTTAAGAGAAACTAGGCACCCAACATCATCTTTAAATGCATGAGCAATTCAGTTTCTCAGATAGCAAGCAGTATGTCTTGTCTTTTGTCCAAAGAAACAAGTAAAGCTGTTAGCTTAAGTTTAATGACTCAGCCTACATAGATTTGAATAAGAACTCCTGCTAGGTCCTTAGTGTATTTTTTGTTTGTTTTGTTTTTAGAGACAGGGTCTCTCTCTGCTCTCTGTCACCCAGGCTGGAGTGCAGTGATGCAACCATAGTTCATAGCAGCCTTGACCTCCTGGGCTCAAGTGATCCTCCCTCCTCAACCTCCCAAGCAGTTGGGACTATAGGTGCAACACCAAGCCTAGGTAATTTTGTATTCTTTGTAGAGACAGGGGTCTCACTATATTGCCCAGGTTGGTCTCAAACTCCCGGCCTCAAGTGATCCTCCTATCTCGGTCTCCCAAAGCACTGGGATTATAGGTGTAAGCCACCATGCCTGGGTCTTAGAGCCTTTTCTGATCTGGGCCAAGGCAGTGTCCTTGCTCTGAGTTCTCTGTGGAAATGCCACTACCTGCTGCAAGAGTTCCAAGCACTCAGATTTCTCCAGCCACGAAAGATGCTCCATGACTCATCCACCCTGCCTTAAATCCTCCCCACTTACAGAACCAAGAAAGCTATTTAGGTGCTCCCTGAAACATGTGATTTCCAGGGGAACATTAAGGTGACTTATAATAAAGAATCTTGAATTAAAGGTCACAGGAATGCCTCCAATCCCAGATCAGGAATAGCGGTCATTTCCTTGGCACGCCCACCTCTGCACTCCCTTTCAGTACCAATCTCAGGAAATCCAAAGGTTTTAAATACCAAGACCCAGGGTACACTGCACAGCTTTTACAGCTCATGGACAAGTATGACCGAGATTTTCAGATTAGGGTTAGTCAACAATAGGTCTTTATTCTGGAACTCCTATATGAAATTTAAGAATTTAACAGGTTCTGAGCAAATGAATATTTCATTCTGGTTTCATAGGATAATAAAAAGTCCTTTTCATGGGGAGGGTTTAAATGTAACCCAAGAATCCAGCTTCTGATTCTATCAGCACACCAGAAGCAGGGTACGGTTGAAGGTGTGCATTCCTCAGCGTACCACAGCAAGAGACTCAGGGTTGGTGGCACTCAGTCACAGCCTGTCTATCTCATATAAAACAGAAATGCCTCTGGCCTCGCGCACTATGGAAACGGAGGGAACATTTTTTATGTAGTTACTTCAAAACTACATGGACTAAGTTTACCTAGACAAAGAAGTTAATCCCAAAGACAAGAATAAAAAGTTGTCCTTAGATGATACAAAGTTTCTGCTTGAACCTGTAGACTCCAAACTCAAGGATACTTTATATTATTCTGAAACTGTTGTTATTTTTTCCTAATGACAGTAAAAAGAGTTTCTGAGATAATTCAATTGAAGGGGCTACATTTTACACGTCTCCTAAAAATGAAGTTTGAGTCAGATGATAAAAATACATTCAAGACCTGCCTGGGCAACTTGGCAAGACCTCATTTCTACAGTAAATCAAAAAAATTAGCCGGGTGTGGTAGCGCGCGCCTGTAGTTCCAGCTTCTTGGACGGCCGAGGCGGAAGGATCGCCGGAGTCCAGTAGGTCGAGGCTGCAGTGGCTGGGAGCGGCCACTGCACTTCAGTCTGGGCAACAGAGTGAGACTCCAACTCAAAAAAAAAAAAATACATTCTAAATAGAAGTCAAATTTCTTTCTTTTTGTACAAGTATCTTCAGGTCTTTCCTATTTTTACAGTATATAATCACATATACAATTCTAGATGATTAAGAAGGGGATTTGCTGGGTGTGGTGGCTCACACCTATAATCCCAGCACTTTGCGAGGCAGAGGCGAGAGGACTGCCTGAGGCCACGGGTTCAAGACCAGTCTGGGCAACTTGGCGAGACCTCACCTCTACAATCTATCAAAAAAATTCATCAGGAGTGATCGTGTATGCCTGTGGTTCCAGCAACTTGGAAGGCTGAGGCAGAAGGATCACCAGAGTCCAGCAGGTCGAGGTTGTAGTGGCTGCGAGTGTGCCACTGCACTACAACCTCAGCAACAGAGTGAGACTTCGACTCAAAAAAAGGGGGGGAGGGGGAGATTCATTTTTATAGGTTAAAGAGGTCAAGAGGAAGTGGTTTTCTTTTATTATATGGGTGCAAAGTCACGGTACTTGTTATGAAATATCCAAGCTCTGAATGAAGCTATGCCTCTCTACTCTGTGGGAGAACCTCTCATTTTCTTTTATTTCCAGGAGAGCTCTCAGCCACCCAGCTTCCACCAAGGACTAGCCAGGAATATATGAACCACCAAATCACACATCCTTGTAACTGCCCAGTCTTCGCCAGGGATGTTTAAAGACACTGCCTTTTAGACCCATGATGGGATGTGTGATGGTCTATTTAAAACAGAAAAGGCAAACCAGACTCTTGCTTCACAGAGGACCCATACAGTGTTGACTGACAGGATTTGAAAATGTCACCATTTTTCCCCACTAAAGACAAGTTGACTGCAAGTCCCAAGCAGTGACCCACACTGTGTATTTACATGAGCTCCATGCTCTGAATAGATGTCCTGGAAAGACAGATATGATGACAAGAGGGTAATTCACATATACTTTTATGGCCCCTCTAAAAATAGAGTTATTCTGACAACCTCCTAGGCTCAGGCAATCCTCCTACCTCAGCCTACCGAGAAGCTCAGACTACAGGTGTGCACCACCACATCTGGCTAATTTTTTATTTTTATTTTTTATTTTGTAGAGATGCACTATTTTGCTTAGACTGGTCTCAAACTCCTGGGCTCAAGCAATCATCTTGTTTTGGCCTCCCAAAGTGCTAGTATTACAAGCGTGAGGTACCGCACCCAGCCTTCAGGAGTGCATTTAAAAAAAAAATTTTTTTTTGGAGTGGAAAAATAGCTTTAGATTTAAGAAAAAATATTTTAAAAGCTTTCATACATCCTTCATCCAGCATCCTCTAATGTTAACATCTTATCTAGCCATGGTGCATTTATCAAAGCTAAGAAATTAATATCGATACAACACTATTAACTAAACTGCAGAGTTTATTTGGATTTCATCAGTGTGTTTGTTTGTTTGTTTGTTTTAGACAGGGTCTAACTCTGTCTGTCACCAGGCTGGAGTAATACTGAGATACGGAAGCCTCAGACTCCTGAGCTCAGGTGATCCTCCCACCTCAGCCTCCAGAGTATCTGGGATCGACGATGCACAACTACCATGTCTGGATAATTTTTTTTTCTTTTGTTGCCCAGGCTGGTCTCAAACTCTTGGTCTCAAGTGATCCTCCCCCTTCAACCTCCCAAAATTCTGAGATTACAGGTGCTAGCCACTGCATGCAGCCTGACTTTGACCAGTTTTTCCCCTGATGTCCATATTGTATTTAGTTCTCACACTCCCTGGTCTCTTCCACTCTGAGACAGCTTCTCAGTATTTCCTTGTTCTTTATGAACTTGATGCTTTTGAAGGGTACTTGGCCAGACATTTTGTAGAACATACCACAATTTGGGCTTGTCTAATGCTTTCTCATGATGAACGTGGGGTATGGATTTTGGAGAGGAATGACAGAGATGAGATGAAGACAGCATGACTTGTTGTTGGGTAATTCAGCCTTGAATCCCTGATAAAGACAGTGTCTGCCAGGTTTCGCCACTGTTAAGTTTTCCCTTCCCATAGTCAGATTGCTGGAAGTGAGTCCCAATGTCAGCTGCACTCGGTCCTTTCAGCTACACACAGTGTTTAATTTATGTGTTGACTTTAGAACTGAACTCCTACAAAAATGCACCTCCACTTCAACCTACACTATACCAAGAGAAGATGAGGTATATAATATGCAGGTGGCATGTTTTGAAATTGCCAAAAATGGGATCCACAACTATCTATATATTGTAAAATTTCTCTGACCCCAATCAACATTGACCTTTTTTCTTTGTACTTAACTAGCTGGGCATTCCACCACACCAGAGTATACTCACATAAATGAAAAAAGTAGATCCCTTAAGAATTAAAATATTTTTCCAGTGTGACAGGAAAAAGCAGCAAGTGAGCTGATCCAAGAATAATCCCCCACTCTGGATCCTTGGCAATTTCTTGACTGTTGCCACTGGATAATGGCCTTTGTTCTAGTAATTGTGTTTAATCAACAGCATTTATTTAACAGTATTGCAGAAAGAAAAATGTGTGACCAAGACTGTTAGCTGTCCCCAAATTATTCCCATAAAATAGAATCTGTAACTGGTAGCTTAGGTACCTGGCCACCTGGAATAAGGACCATATTCAAGTCAATTTTAAAGCTAGGTGTGGCCATTTAGTGATGTCCCAGACAATAAATTGTAAGCAGAAGTGAAGTTCTAAACTAAGCACCTAAAACTCACCATGGTTCCCCATGAGCTTAGAGCTCACTGGAAAGAGAAACTCACACTCATAGGTAATATTTCCCCAAATTTTCAGATAAAGAGACCAAGGTTCAGAGGTGTTACATCATCTGCTGAATTTCTAACTACTCAAGTGGAGAAGTCAAGACAGCAACCAGGTCTCGGAGAAATTTTTTCTTTTTTTTTTTGAGTTGGAGTCTCACTCTGTCGCCCAGACTGGAGTGCAGTGGCCACTCCCGGCCACCGCAGTCTTGACCTGCTGGGCTCCGGCAATCCTTCTGCCTCAGCCTTCCAAGTAGCTGGAACTACAGGCGCACGCTACCACGCCCAGCTAATTTTTGATTTATTGTCGAGATGAGGACTCGCCAAGTTGCCCAGGTGGGTCTCGAACCTGTGGGCTCAGGCAATCCACTCACCTCAGCCCCCCAAGGTGCGGGATTACAGGCTGAGCCACCGAGCCCGGCTGTCAGAGAAATTTTTAAGGTTTCCCAACAACATCCAGGATACAAAGTTAGATTTAAATTTCAGATAAAGGGACACATAATAAAAATGTAGTTATTCACTGGAAGTTCAAATTAACTGGGCATCAGGTATTTTTACATGCTAAATCTAGACCCCAAAGCCTAGGGACCACGATACCATCTGATAATCCATCGCTCAGTAACATCACACACCACGCATGGCAGACCTCCCATGCATCACATTCACCTGGAACTATTTGATGACTTGAGTTGAATTAAGCAGAACACATATGCAAACATAAGAAACAAGCAACATCTCATCAACCAGATGGAAAAAAGTGGATTGCCTAGAATTCTAGAAAGCAAAGAGGCTACCCAGCCTGAGGACCCCGTTCCCAACCCTGGCCCCGGCCAAGAAACGCAGATGGGTCAGAAGATTGAATAACAAAGGGTCACTCAAGCTTTGGAAAGTAGTAGAGTGAGAATCACAGGGCAGCAAGATGGCAGAAGGATCACAGAGAGGGAAGCCCAGGATTTAGGGAAGAAGGAATGTTGTTTGCTCTGTGATTAATGCCTTTTTTGTCTTTCTAGTGAATAAAAGAAGTCTATGGTGCTGCTGATGCTTCTGAGGTGTGTCGATTCCTTAAGGTGAATGCAAAAGAGCACCAAGTCTGGTTTTCGGTAGGAGAAGGAAGAGAGGTCGCAGGGTCAATCTTGATATCTATTTAACATACCAGAGGGGATGGTGAGATCAGCACCTACTGACTATGCCTGCCTTTGTGATTTTTAGAAGAATTCACAATCTAGAGCAACGGCTCACACAGAGCAGTGGTTTCCAACCCAACTAGTCAAGACAACCCCCTAGGAAGACCATTGAAAGCGGGGACTCCCAGGCTGAGGTCAAGTCCCAGGCTCTTTTTTTTTTTTTTAATTTCCCAAAATATTCTGATGAGCAGGCAGGTTGGGAACCTCTGTTGATGTCCTTTTGTTTATTTGGCTGGTCGGTTGGCAAATTATCCTTCAGAGAAGGATCTTTCCTTTGTACTCAACGAGCTGGACATTCCACCACACCACTGTTGATGTCATCTATGATGTCATAGAGGATGGTGGCCATCAACACAGCAGCCTGCAGACTGGGAAGTCCCCAGGAACTCTCTCATGGTTCCAGAGAGTTATCTGACTAAATATTGGTACTGCATCTGTCAGGCTATGTTGGCAGTCTGATCAAAAGTGATATTTCCACTGAGTTTCACATTTTTCTGTTTCTTCCTACCTCTTGGTGACTCCCTGAGGGCTTTGATGATCAGGGCAATGACAGAAGGTGCCACCTCCATCTGGGCCTGTCTGTGCTGATGGTCAGTTTCACTGAAACCCTCAGATCCTTCCAGTCACTGGTTGCCTCGGTGATGTTCTCACCAACTTTTATGGGGAAAGGCCTAAAGGATCTTGGGAGCCAGGGAAGATGTGGCTCCGATTTTGCCATTGGTGCATCTCTGATCTTGTTGGGGTCAAATTTAGGGGGCACGGGAGATGAACTTGGATATTGGAAGACCAAAGAAATTTGCACCTTGGTCTTCTCCCAGCTAACAATTAAAAGTACTGTAGATGTCTTCCTGGTTTCTTTTCCAACATATTAATAATCAAAGAGAGTTCATTATTTTAAAAAAAAAACAGCTTTATGGGTGCATAATCAGCATGCTATAAAATTCACCCATTATAAATGTCTAACTCAATCATTTTTAGTAAATTTATCGAATTGCAACCATCACTACAAATGAGTTTTAGAAAATTTTTACCACCTCAAAAAGACTCCTCGCACCTATGAGCAGTTAATTTCCACACCCATCTCCAGCCCAGGCCACCAGCAATCTGTTTTCTGTTTCTACAGACCTGCCTCTTTTGGATATTACATATACATGGAACAATACAATGCACAGTCTTTGCTTCTGGTTTCTCTCACTTATATAATGCTTTGAGGTTCATCCATGTTGCAGCATGTATCAGTAGTTCACTCCTTTTTATTGTCAAGTAGTACAGTACCCCACTGTTTGGAAAAACCACCTTTGCTTTATACTTCCACCAGTTTACTGGCATTTGAGCTGTTTCCACTTTTTGGCTACTGTGAATAATGCTTCAATGAACATTCGTGTACAAGTTTTTTTGTTGTTGTTATTTAATTTTATTGTTTTTTTTTTTTTTTGAGTTGAAGTCTTACTTTATCACCCAGGCTGGCATGCTTGCAACCACTGCAGCCTTGACCTGCTGGGCTCAGGTAGTCTTTCCATCTCAGCCTTCCAAGTAGCTGGAATTACAGGCACACGACACCATGCCTGGCTAATTTTTTTATTTATTGCAGAGATGAGGTCTCACCATGTTGCTCAGGCTGGTCTTGAACCCGTGGACTCAGGCAATCCTCTCACCTCAGCCTCCCAAAGTGCTGGGATTATAGACATGAGCCACTATGCCCAGCCTGATGTACAAGTTTTTATATGTCCATATTTTTTTTAAATTCCCTTAGGTAGATACTTAAAAGTAGAATTGCTGGGTCTACTTTTGGTTTCAGTCAAAAGTAGAAACTGAACATCAAGTGTCAACTGGTAAAAGTTGTGAAAGAGTTGCCAAGTGTAGATTTCCAAGGCAGTGACCTGCCCTTCCTTTGTTCATCACCTGGGGTCTCGCTAAACCCTAACATATCTCACAAAACAGGTGTGGCAAGGATGGAAACGATAGACACTGGGGACACTAATAAGGGGAGAGGGGAAGGGGGTTAGGGTTCAGAAATTACCTATGGAGCACAATGTTCACTGTCTGGGGAATGGGCCACCTGAGACTCAACCCCCACCACTACCCAATATGTCCAAGTAACAAATATGCATGTGGACCTCCGAATCTAAAAGGAAATTTTTTTTTAATTGGTGTGGATTTACCATCAAATGCTGAATAAAACCATGTCTTCATCAGAAAAATAATCTTCCCCGAGGCACTCAGACAGAAAGAAGCTGCTGCTTTTGCTCTTTTAAAATAAATAATCCAGACTGGCAGTAGGGGGACCCTGCAGGTAGGGAAGAGGGCACATAACTGCAGTAAGGATTCCCATACTTTACTTGCACTATGACCACCTAGGTACCTAACCCCGCATTGTACCCCACATCTTTAAAATAAAAAATGGAAAATAAAATGATAAATAAGTAAATAAACAATCCTCTCAGTTGAAGGCACTTCATTGTCACGCATGGCAGCAAGTGTTCAGTTCTCTTATTTAAGAACTTGTGTGTAGAAATTGGAAACACCCTGCATGTTGGTAATAGCATTATGACTGAGTCCTTTTTTTGGGAGGGTCTATCCTTTGATTTTTTTTCATGAATTGCTCAATGATAATGTACATGTATATTCATTATAAAGGAAATGTGTCTACAATGTATTTTAAAATAGAAAGCAGGTGAGTTCCATTTACATAAACAAATCTATGTGTACCTAGAAAATGTTCGGGTAAGCAGATAGATTCCTATGTGAATGGATTATGAACATTTTTCATTCTTTGTCCTTATCTGTATTTTCTTATTTTTCTGTATTCTCATCATTTGTAATATGACAACTGAAAATAAATAACGTTTAACTCTTTAAAAAAAAATACAGCATGTGTAAGGATTTATTTAACTAATGGATAACAATTTATGTCTCAGAAGTCACAAATTACTTTATTTTTGTGCCTTCTGACAGTCAATTCTTCATCACTCTTCAGAAATTGGGAGAAAAGGGAATCCAGATAATCCAAGTTTCCTTAGGACCAAACCCTGCAGTGTCTCACTATAGCATATAGCTATAATGAAGGACTACCTTAGCTTAAAAAAATAAAGAAAATAGTATGCAATTCCTAAGTCTACAGTACAATACCAGAAAACCCATCCCTGAAATTAGTGCATATCAGAAAACTTACTCTTGAACTGATAATTATCCAGGCTCTCCCTTTGAAGCATTTTTGCTACACAGCCATACTTTCCTTAAAGCTAAGGGCCAGAATGTTCTACACATCAGTTACCCCTCATATTTCACATGATGCCATGTGATTGGAAACTGGATTTCAATATATCTTCTCCTCATTTATATTCATCCTATTTTAATTCATTATAAAGTAATTACCAAAGAACAGCAACAAAATAAAAAAAAGTACTTGCTTGACTGGCGATTTTGTAAACACATCCAATTCAGAAAAAGTTACAGTCCTAGAAGCATCACTCATAGATTCTAGAATAATCAGAACTAGTCATGGGTGCTTACTATGCTTCAGACATTTCTTTTTAATGTTTTGTATGTGCCAACTCATGTATTCCTCAAAACACCCTGAGATATGGGTGCTATTACTATAACCATTTCATAGATAAGGAGACTGAGGTTGGGAGAGGTCAAGTAACTCCCCCACACTACCTCATTAGTTGCTGAGATTCCAACCTGGTGAGTCTGGCTCTGTGGTGGAATGCTTCCTCTCTTTGCTACTGAAATCTTGTACTGATGTCCCTGCTGTCTGCTGGGCACTTCTCCATGAAGGGTCACAGAAGTCTGGGTGTAGCAGCAGTCAGAGACCAGACACTGAGTACTAGATGATCAAGTTGGTGCTAGTACTGGGTGCCATATTGGCAACTGGCTTGCCTGCCAGTCTCTCCAAAGAATGCTTGCTTGATTCTATTTTTTAGTTCTCATTGATAAGTGCATCAATCTACTATATAGTATTTCTTTTTTGACATTCTTCAGAATCATTCTAATCAAACTCATCCTGCTAGCACTGTTGCAGTGTTGAAGGTATCCAAAATTGTGTGATGGTGTCTCCAAGGCCTTCCTCCACCAACTCCTGTGGTCTCCATTCATCCTTGGCCCTAATACTCACAAGTGGTTCTGAAAAGGCTGCACTACAAAGAAAAAAATCCATCAGGCTATTTGGCTATTGGAAGTGTCAATATACAGCCACCCTTTAATAGCCTTTCCTGTGAGATAATGGATGGGAGGCCCTAAATAACACTGAGCCTCACAGAGCACCAAACCCATCCTTTTCTGAGCTCACTTCCTGGAAGTCAGATGCACAATCTGTATTGCTCTTTTATACTTCATTACCTACTTTTAGAATTTTCCTTCAGGAAAACAAAATAAGGCCATTCTGCTGAGTTTCCATGGTGACTTTAGCCTTCCTTTCTGGATCATTTTAAATATGCAGAATAAAATGTATCATCACTCTCTGGCAAACCTGAACACCCATAGGATAAACTTGGTATCCCTCCAATTGACACCAAATGCACAAAATTACATTTTTAAAAATTTGTTGTCACAGACACTTAGAAAAGCATATAAAAATGACTTCTGTGCTACTCAAAATATCAGGAAAAAATCTAAATTATCAATTTAATTTTTATAAGGTACTCAGATGACAAATACAATCCAAAGTGGATTTATGTAATGGGGCCTCCCCTATTCATGTTGATTTCTTAGCAAAGAAGTCTAAACTGAAACCCAGCGGAACAGAAACAGATGTTCATCCATATATAAGATAAGGATTCTTCACTTGCCCGCTTATCACCAACAGATGAAGGAAGTGCATTCATTAAGGAAACCAAAACTGGCCCAAGTGGAACACAGCCAGTCACAACTATCTACTGGTTCAGAGAATAGCTGGATTCTCCCAATTTCAAAAGGACAAAGAGAAGTTAAATACACTAGAAAGTTAATTACACAATTTTAAAATGCCATAACAGAGCTAGTCCAATTTCCTCATCCAAAAGGAACGTTTCCCTTGCCATCAGCTCTAGTTCATTATACCCCAAAATAATGTTTTTCATACCGTTTTTTAAAAAAATTCTTAGATTTCTTTTTTTTTTTTCAGTTCTGTTATGATCTCAAGTTTCCAAATTTGAGGGAAAACCCTAGTTTTGATCAACTTCAGGTAATACCTGGTAGTATTTAGAATGAACTTTGAAGACAATGCTGTATTTACAGAATAATCACAAAAAGAGCATCAACCTCAATACATCTACAATTGCACTGAGCATCTTCTTTCAAGAACATCTAAACCATCAAGAAAGTGGGGAGAGAGCCCACAGAATGGGAAAAAATATTTGCCAACTGTAAATCTGACAAAGGCCTAACATGCAGGGTCTACAAGGAACTCAAATATACCAAGAGGAAAAAATAAAAAAAAAACCAACCCTATTTAAAAATGGGCAAAAGATATGAAAAAAAGACATATGAGCAGCCAACAGATACATGAAAAAATGCTCAGCCTCACTAATCATCAAAGAAATGCAAATCAAAACCACACTGAGATACTACCTGACTTCAGTCAGGATGGCTATCATCAATAACTCAGAAAAAACAGATGCTGGAGAGGATGTGGGGAAAAGGGAACATTTCTACACTGTTGGTAGGAGTGCAAACTAGTATAACCTCTGTGGAAAACAGTGTGGGTGGTGATTTCTAAAAGATCTAAAAATCAACCTTCCATATGACCCAGCAATCCCCTTTCTGGGAATATACCCGGTAGAACACAATCACCCTATAAAAAAGATACCTGCACACACATAAATGTAGCATTATTCACAATCGCAAAAACATGGAACCAACCATGCTGCCCATCGAAAGTGGGCTGGATAAAGAAAATGTGGTATATTTACATAATAGGATATTATGCAGCCATAAAGAAGGAATAATTTATGGCTTTTGCAGCAACCTGGATGGAATTAGAGTCTATAATACTCAAGTGATTTATCACAGAAACAAAGATCTGAGTACCACATGTACTCACTCATAAATGGCCCTTGAACATTTATCATAATGCTATAGGAAAGGGATTGGCAGTAGTGGGATACTGCTGGGGTTGGGGCAATAAGGGTATCCACACTTTACCTGCATGATAACCATATATGTACCTAATCCTGAATTGTATCCCACATTTTTAAAATAATAAAAAAAGAACATCTAAAACACAAGACCAAACTCAGCCTCTTCTTCCGGCTTTGCTTCAAATCTCAGCTAATGCTACTGCTATGTGCCAAAAATTTTACATCACCTTAACCCCTTCCTCTCCCAATATCCACACTTTCACTTATTTAAAAGGTATCGACTGCCAAGAACTTCATGAGGACCAAGAAATCAGAACCTGATGTGAAGGACCCTGCCTCTCCTTCCTCACTGCCCAGTCACTGCTCAGCCCCTGCAGCCTGGCTTCTGTGCCCACCGACCCCCCCCCCATCCCACTAAAATGGCTCTAGCCTAGATCCCTAACATCTTAGCCATGTTCAGCAGTCACTTTTCAGTCTTTGGCAGCATTTGACAATTGTGCTCACCCCTTTCTTCTTGAAAATTCCTCTTGCCTTCGCTTCTGAGATGCTTAGTCATCTCCAACATTTAACAACAAAGAGCTCCCCCACCTGACCACCCATGTTTCTGACTGTTTCTCTGTAGGTTCACCGTCTACTCATCAATTAAATGTCATAGTGCTCTTTTTGCTTTTCACCTACTCCCTGGGCAATTTCATCCACTATCATGGGCTCAAGAGTCAGGTAGATGGGAACGATCTACCCTTCTCTTTCTCCAAGCTAGATATACCTCTCCCCTGAACTCCAAATTGTGTGTGTGTGTGTGTGTGTGTGTGTGTGTGTGTGTGTGTGTGTGTGTGTGCAGAGTCTCATTATTGCCCAGGCCGGAGAGCAGTGGCACACTTGTGGCCACCATAGCCTTGACCTGCTGGGCTCAAGTGATCTTTCCACCTCAGTCTTTCAAGTAGTTGGAACCACAGGTGTGTGTCACCATGCCTGCCTACTTTTTTGATTTATTGTAGAGACAGGGTCTTGCCACACTGCCCAGGCTGGTTTCAAACCCCTTAACTCAGGCAATTCTCCCACCTCTGCCTCCCAAATAACGTGCTGGAATTATAGGTGTGAGCCACCGTGCTTGGCCTGAACTTCAGACTCTTATAGCCAATAACCTAATGGACAATCCTATGGGACATGAAAACATCTTGAGCTCATCTAAAACTTAAAAAAAATTAAAAACCTAGCTGGGCTCGGTGGCTCAGCCTGTAATTCTGCGCTTTGGGAGGCTGAAGTGAGTGGATTGCCTGAGCCCGAGGGTTTGAGACCCGCCTGGGCAGCTTGGCGAGACCTCATCTCTACAATAAATCAAAAAATTAGCCAGGCATGGTAGTGTGCACCTGTAGTTCCAGCTAATTGGAAGGTTGAGGCGGAAGGATCACCGGAGCCCAGCAGGTCGAGGTTGCAGTGGCCAGGAGCGTGTCACTGCACTCCAGTCTGGGTGACAGAGTGAGACTCCAACTCAACCCCCCCCCCAAAACCTTACCTTTCTCATGAAAATTGCTCCTCCTCTACCATTTTCTAGATCAATGAAGAGCATTACCTTCCACACTGTGGTTGTGCCATCCTTGAATGGCAACCTCCATCTGCCCACATTCAACCAGTCATAAGTTCTGTTGATTCCAACTCCTAAGTATCTCCTCATGTATACAGGTTTTCTCCAATTCCACTTGAACTGCTCTAGGCTGAGGCACCATGATCACCCACCAGAATCAATCTATGTCCCTCTGGTTTCCCCACTTCTAGTCTTACCCTTCTCCAATTTTTTTCACTCTACTATAGCCCTACAATTCTCAACTCTGGCCTCACACCAGAATCACCCATGGAGCTTAAATATATACATATATCTATATACATACATACCTAGGTCACATACTCTGGTCATGGTGATTCAATAGGTTTGAAGCAGGGTCCAGGAATCTGTGTTATTAAAACCTTCAGGTTGGGCACAACAGCTCACACCTGTAATCTTATCACTTTGGGAGGCCAAGGTAGGAGGATCATTAGAGGCCAGGTGTTCGAGACCACCTGGGCAAAATAGCAAGACTTTGTCTCTGCAAAACATTTAGCCAGGCATGGTGGTGCATACCTGTAGTCCCAGCTACTCAGAAGACTGAGGTGGAAGGATTGCGTGAGCCCAGGAAGTTGAGGCTGCGGTGAGCCACAACGGAGCCACTGCACTCCAGCCTGTGAAACAGTGAGACCGTGACTCCAAAAATAAATAAATAAGTAAAGCACCATGAGGCGACTCTCTTGTGCAGCCAAAACTAAAAATCTATCAGATTGATTTTTCCTTTAAGAGCTCTGACCATAGTTCACAAGGTCCTTCATGGTAAATGATGCTGAATTTTCTTCTTTTCCTCAAATGTGCTGTGTTTTCTCTTCATCCAGAGCCATAAAATGCATAGTTCCCTGACTCTGGTTCCTCCCATGCCATGTCCTACCACTTTGTCATTTTCTTCCTCTAAGAGACCCTCACTGACACGGTCCCATTCCAGATTAAGTGTCTATCCTGCATGTTCTTACAATCTTCTCTCCTTCCTTCATGACAGCATGAACAGTCTGTGTTCCTCCCATTAGACCATAAGCTTCAAGAAACCAGCAACTGTATCTCCCTAATCCACAGTTGTATCCCAAGCACCTACCACCAAGTCAAACACAGCGTAAGTGCTTAATAAGTGAATTCGTCAGTGCTTAATAAGTGAACTCGCAGCTGACAATAGGGCAAAGACAGACTTACAACTGATTAGCTCAAACATAAGATGGAAAACTCAATGGTAAAAAGATTAGCACAGTACTTTGAGAACAACAATGGTGCGAGCCACTTAAGCTCTGCTTTTGTGAGACAAAGGAGACTTGACCAAAATGGCTTCCCTGAGGGTTGAGCTGAGTATCGAAGGTTGAGTAGAGATTGCTGGAGGAGAGGGAGCATTTCAGACAGAGGGAATCCTGTGTGCAAAGGCAGCAATATACAGATGACCGAGTTGTTTCAATTTTATACCCAAATATGTCAGCAGCCCTCCTTCCTTTCCAAACCTACAATCATTCTCCTAACTTGGGTCTGCAGCACGAGTCAAGTGAATGACTGCAAAACCTTCCCTCCTGCTTCCAATTCATCCTCCCTACTGCTGTCTAACATACAGACCGATAGCCCTGTTCCCCCTGCTGTAAACAAATAATAAACACTAAACCTCTGACAGCACCCCTCTGCCCGTGAATAGTCATGTCCCTAGTCCATACCAAGGTATCTAAAGTCCCCATGGGTACAGCCCCATCCTAGCTTTCCAGTCTTGTCTGTACCTCACGCTAGCCCAGTTCTATCCACACACCCACCATCCACTGGACGAATCGCTGTTGTCTAGTTCTATCTCCCATTTTCACGCTTTCATGTTTTTAGTCACTACATCAGCTACCTACTCCACCATAATGCGACACAACAACCAACCACAAACCTCAGTAGCAAATGACACTAAGCATTGATTGCTCATACATCTGGGGTCAGAAGCTAGGTCTTGGCTGCTGGACATACTTAAAAGCCTGGGACAGTAGTTCACAGCCATAGGAAGTTTTGTCCCTCAGGGGACATTTGGTGATGTCTGGAGATATTTTTGGTTGTTACAACAGGAGGCAGGCCTGGTAACTAGTGGGAAGAAGTCAGGCCTGATTCTAAGTATCCAAAAATTAACAGCTCCCCGTAATAAAGAACTATCCAACCCCTAGTAGTCAATCTGCTGCTACTAAGAAACCACTATGGGTGTTGACCGAGCACTGTCTGATCTAGGATGGCTTCACCTGGGACACAAGGGGCAACCCGGCTCTGCGCAGATCTTTTATCCCCCAACAGGCTATCCCGGGCATCTTGTCACAGTGATGAGAGAGGAGCAAGAAGCAGAATTAACCAAGATGTTTTACAGCCTAAGCCTAGAAGGGGTACATCATCCCTTCTGTGGTATCCTACTGATCAAGGCAAGTCACATGGCCTGCCCAGGACCCATCCTATTGCCAAGACAAGTCCCAAGGCCCACTCAAGGCACATCCTATTGGCCAAGACAAGTCACAAGACCTGCTCAAGGCACATCCTATTGGCCAAGGCAAGTCACAAAGCCTGCCCAAGGCACATCTTACTGGCCAAGGCAAATCACAAGGCCCACCCAAGGTGCATCCTATTGGCCAAAACAAGTCACAAGGCCTGTCCAAAGTGAATCCTATTGGCCAAGGCAAGTCACAAGATCCACCCAGGGCAAAGGAATCAGGGCAAGACTTCACCTCTTTAGTGAAAAGAAACGCAGCCACTTGACAAGGGTGGTGTGTATAGGACAGGATGAAAATGAATACCCTCAACCACACTAATTCTGCTTCCTCTGTGAGGGAAACATGAATTTGGAATTATAA
This sequence comes from Cephalopachus bancanus, assembly GCA_027257055.1. Lineage (NCBI taxonomy): Eukaryota > Metazoa > Chordata > Mammalia > Primates > Tarsiidae > Cephalopachus > Cephalopachus bancanus. The sequence continues at coordinate 1,248,093 of JAPVLO010000301.1, read as the reverse complement.
AAGCATCCTGTTTTCTGTGCTCCCTCTTGTTTACATTTTTCTCTGGGTATTTAAAATATTAGACTTTGTATACCTGTACTCAGGGCTGGCAGGCTGGCGGTATTCACTGAACCAATCGTCTATAGCCGGTAGGATTGCATTGGGGTCTGTTCTGGTTGGCTGGGGCTGTGTGATCCAGTTATTGAAGTTTTGTTATCTTTGCTTCTGCTTATTTTTGTGCCTGCTTATGTCTCCTGGACTAGAGAATCACTCACCTGGTGCCAAAATCTACAGGAAGATATAGTTCAGGAACAAGATTAAGTTTCTCCTCGGGCATTCAGTGCCTTGAATATTAAATGCCCCTCCCTAGCACACAGTAGGTGTTCAAACACTATTTATTGAATAATGAATAATTTAGCACATTAATGCAAAGGATAGTGACTACGATGTGAGTTTATACCCTGGGATATTTGTGGCTCAATGAAGAACACAGGAAGATTCACCTAAAGAAACTGAGGTCAAATTGGCTCTAGTATCTAGAACTCTAGTATCTAGTATCTAGAACTAACTGTAATGGTCTTTACAGTCAGTTCACTATGAGATGCTGATTATTTTATTCCATCATATGAACTAGGAATGATGTTGTTGGCAGACAAAATACAATGATATTCCCTGGATGCACAGTCCTTCACACATCCCCACAAAATCATTAAAGCAAGTTTTAAATCATATGTCTGCCAATACCGCCCTGTGCAACTTACTTGCTTTGTCATCTGCTGGGCTCTCCACCCAGGCTACGCATTGGAAACACTTGGGGGAAACTTTATGAAATAACAATGCTCGGGCCCTGATCCAGAGCATTTTAAATCAAAAGCTCCCAAGTGATTCTAATGTGCAGCCAGAGTTGAGAACTGCTGAGACAGAGTTCTCCACCAGCAGAAAGGCAGTAATGATTACTGCATGCTAATTTTTTTAAAAAAAATTATTTTCAGATAATCTCAAATCTCTCTAAGATTTTGTTTGAATAAAAAGTTCCTAGGCTGGACGTGATGGGCCACTCCTGTAATCCCAGCACTTTGGGAAGCAGAGGCAAGAGAATTGCCTGAGCCCAGGAGTTCAAGACCAGCCTGGACAACTTGGTGAGGTCTCGTCTCTATAATAAATCAAAAAATTAGTGGGGCATGGTGGCACACACCTATAGTTCCAACTACTGGGGAGGCTGAGGTATAAGGATTGTCGGAGCCCAGTAGGCCAAGGCATCAGTTGCTACAAGTGTGCCACTGCAAAAAAAAAAGATTCCTGAACTAAATAAAATTTTGAGTAATGTGAGTTTAGGCACAAACAGTGTATATTACCAATAATTACCTGTATAAGGTGAGATTCCAGGGTGGCAGCACTTTTATTCTAGTGTTGTTTGTTATTGTTGTTGTTTACAATGTAAAATACTAGACCCATTTTGGAAAACAGATGTAGATAAAATATTTTACACTTACACCATTTATCCAAATAGACTGGATCACGAAAAATGATTATGTGTTAAAATATCGAATATTGAATCCCTTATATATAACACATGATAAATGAGCAGTTACAGTTAAAAATTATATATTGGTTCTGCAGCCATTTATGATAGTGTTAAAATATGTTCATAAATTCTTTGAGTTTCCTCCATTCAGAAAGTGGAGCCTAATTCCTCTCCTCTTGATTGCAGCTGTACTTAGTGACTAACTTCTAAGGAACAGAATGTGGCAGGTATGGACACATGTGAAGGCTGAGGGTAGGTCATAATAGGCTGTGTCCTCCTCCTTGCTCTCTTGAATTATTCCATCTGGGGGAAGTTAGCTGTCATCTTACAAGGACATACAAGCAGTGTGATAGGGAGGCCTAAATGTCTAGGAACTAACACTTCCTGCCAATGGCCAGAAAAGAACTGAAGCCGCCTGCCTACAGCCACAAGTGGGAGTCATCTTAGAAGTGGATCCTCCAGCCACGGTCAAGCCTTCAGATGATAGCAATCCCAGCCAACACATTGTCTGCAACCTTGAGAGACCCTGAACCTGAGCCAGCTAGTCATCCAGTTAGTCATCCCCACATTTCTGACTCATAGAAACTGTGAAATAATAAATATGTGTTGGTTTAAGCTGCTGTGCTTGGGGAAAACTTGTTATACAGCAATAGATAACCAAATCACCTTCACGAAACTTTTAACAGTTTTCTTGACAAATATCTCAAGAGTATCTTCTTCTATTTACATCTACTCTCAATTCCCTCTCTGAAAGTCTCAGGAACGTTTTTATCCATCATTTCTATTCACTATTACATAATTGGTGCTTGCCTTTCTTCCTCTTTATTGAAGCCTTCTACTATGTTCAAGTCTCTCCCATCCTTAAATACAGAAAAAAACAAATCCTGTGATCTGACACTCCTCCCTTCCCCAGATTTCTCCATTTCTCTTGTATCTCACATCCATTCAGTCACTATATCTCATCAGTTCCACATCTCTAACATCTCTCACACCATTCCCACCAATGTTGCTATCATCACCTCTTACCTATATCACTGCAAAAACCTTATGGCCTCCTGTCTCCATACTGGCCACTGTAATCATTCCTTACACTACAACCAAGGCCATCTTCCCAAAACATAACATAATAATGTACTCTCCTTACTTTTAAGTTATACCCCATTTATGGATAAAATCCAAGCACCATTAAAAAATATAACAGTAGTTAATATGTATCAAGCACTTGACCATACGTCAGTGTTCAACATTTTGCATGGTAATGTATCTAAGCCTAAATACAATTCACAAGGTAGGTGTTAAAAATATCCCCACCATTTCATAGATGAAGAAGTGAGGCACAGAGAGGCCAAGTCACTTCCCTTGGGGCACAGCATTAGTAAATGGCAGGCTCTGGTTTTGGCCTCAGGCCATCTGACTCTGAGTCCAGCCTATTTAGTTCTAGCACCAAACCCCCAGGCATGGTACACAAGGCCTTTGCTAGTGTGACCCAGCATCTCTTCTCTCCAGCAATACCCTCCACATAACACAATGGAGGTCTGCCGTTTCCCGAATGCACCCTGCTCCTAGACAGCTCCCTATCACTCTCATGGTCCAGCACTTGGTCTCACCTTCCTTCTCCATTTATGATTATTGCTCATTTTTCAAAACTCAACCCAAGTGCTGTGGTTTGAGTATGTCCCCCAAGAATTCACATGTTGGAAACTTGGTCCCTAGTGCAGCCATGATGAAAAGCAGGATCTGTGGTGATTGGTCATGAGAGCTCTGCCCCCATGAATGGTTTAGTCCACTCATGGATGAATGGATTAAAGGGCTATCGAGGTAGTGGGCTCATTATTATGAGAGCGGGCCTCTTGTAAAAGCCAGTTGGCCATCTCCAGTGAGCCCGTTTTTCCATGTGATGCCTTGCACCACCTTGGGACTCTGCAGAGCGTCCTCACCAGCAAGGGAGATGTCCTCCTTGAGGTCATCCATGACCCTCACCAGATATGGCCCCTTGACCTTGAATTTCTCAGTCTTCAGAACTGGAAGAAATAAATTTATTTTCTTTGTAAATTACCCTGCCTGTGGTTTTTAGTTATAACAACAGAAAACTAAGACACCAAGGAACCCAATGCTCATCTCCTCAAACATTTCAATTCTACCCAGGGAAAATATTCACTTCTTCCTTTGTGGCCTAAGAAACCCCATACAGACTTGTCTCCTAGCACTCTGTAGCGGACTAGAGTATTATTGGGAAAACATCTACTCCCCTCCCCTCCCACTGAGAGCAGATTGTCCTTCCGTGCCCCACTGACTTTGGACTTGGCCGCCTCCCTTGCCTTTGCAGTGGAATGTGAGTAGATGTGATGCAAGTGGAGACTTTAAGTGCATTTGTTGCATGGTTTTGGCTGGGCTCTGGTGCACCTGTCATTCACTAGCCACGAAAAGAAGATTCCTCAGGTAGTCTCTGGCCTGTGAGAACAGAAACACTAAACACACTGAACCCAACACAGCCTTGAGCCAAGGGCAACCAACCCAAAACTCAAGGCAGAGCTGCTCCAGCTGAACTTTGAACCCGTGAGCAAAAATATAAAATATACTATTTAGCAATCTGCCACTGAGATTTGAGGTGCTTCATTACACTGCATTATTGTACCAAGAGCTGTTTTAAAAAAATAATCTGGAAGTCTTAATTTCATGTGCTTGGCTACATATTTTGAGAGCTCAAAATAGGGCTTAAAATGTTAAGAGCTCCTAGCAGATTTTTGGTTGTTAAGATATAATACATATACCATTAAATTCACCCTTTTAAAGTGTATAATTCAAAATGTTTTGTATTTCCACTAAGTAGTACAGATGGACAACCATCACCACCGTTTAATTCCAGCACATTTCCATTACTCAAAAAGAAGCCCAGAGCCATTAGTAGTCTCTTAATAGATTTTGTAAATAAATAATTTAATGAATGAAAATATAAAAGTATTCTTAGAAGAACACATTTCAAATTACTGGCATGAAACAAACATCACAGAAAAAGTTTCTTTTTCCCAGAAATATGTCTTACTAGGGTATTTTGAGGTAATTTTATCTTTAAAATAAGGTATACCACATTTCCCACATATTTTAAATCTAAATATTTAATAATATTTTTCATTGCTATTGCAAGGCAAAGGCCATCTGGGGATTTAGTTATCGGTCTACACATCACACAGGAATTATTACATTATTACATAAAAAGCCGCAAAACATTTGAGAGGAAAAAAAATCTCATGCAATTCAAAGCTATCAGTAAATAATGAAAACACAACATAGAATCTGCTTTTGCCCTAAATAGATAAATAAATAAGTAATTCTTGGTTAAATGGCAAAAACAAAACCTCAAAATTTCCTGTAGTAAAAACCAGAGCTTCAAAAATTAGCAAATTGACACTTTAAAACTACAAATGTCAAAATGCCAAAGAATGACAGAGGTTGAGAAGTTATTCCTGGTAGATAACTTTACATCATACCTAAACATTGCTACTCATTTGTTTTAGATAACAAAGAAAACCATAAAGAAACTATCATGGTAAACTCATTTCACCTTACCAACAAAAGACAGAGAGAGAAAGAGAATATGAATGTCTTAACTCAAAGAGTAACTCCATAAAAGAGATGTCTTTGGGAAAAAGTCTATTAAAGACTTGAATGTTGAATCATAAGCAAGAAATTCATGTCAAGGGGCAAAATGTTCTAATCTCAAAAAACATATTTACTACATATAGAAAAAGCACCCGACTTCATTTTGCTGTGCCATATGAAACGATTTTGTCAAATCTAAGAAACTTAGAAAACAGTCATTCTAATCATCACTGTCTCCTCAAAGGAAAAAAAAAAAAAGTAAAAACCAGACCAAGAATTGGCTAAGTCACCAGCTTTTAAAGTACCCTGACTCCACCAAAGCCGTCCAACCAGTTTTTATTTTTACCCTCCTCTTTCCCGTACTTGCTCTGGGTAGGACCCAGCTGCGCTGTGCCAATCTGGGTCACTCGACACAGAGGATCAGTGGGCGACAGCCGCTGTGTCCACTTTTAGAAAGGCCTGGCGTGCCTGGGGAGCGCTCAGGCACAGAGCTGCACATTCCGGGACCTGGAGTGGCAAGCCAACAGCAACGGCATGGCTTTGCTATTTCTAGGCTTCAGGATCCAAAAAAATAGATCCTTACCTGAGAACACACAATTAAATGGGAAAAACAAATCAGATACTGGTATTGAATCCCTTCATTTCTAGCATTTTTTAAAAGCCGCTATTCTATAATTCCAGGAAAAGGTTCATATATATTAGGAAGAAAGAAGAGTTCCAGGCTAGATTGTTTACTTTATTATTATTATTTTTTTAATGGATACTTCAAAAATCAATCAGTTTCATTCCATCACATTTTTACACCAAGGAGAACAAATGAAGTGCTAGATTGGGCACTTGTCATTCGATGATACCTCTTCAAAAATAGGAATAAAACAATCTAGGAAAGCTTCTTTTTTTTTGAGTTGGAGTCTCACTCTGTCACCCAGAACGGAGTGCAGTGGCTGCTCCGGGCCACCGCAACCTCAATGTGCTGGGCTCCGGCGATCCTTCCGCCTCAGCCTTCCAAGTAGCTGGAACTACAGGCACACACTACGATGCCTGGCTAATTTTTTTGATTTTTATTGTAGAGATGAGGTCTCACCAAGTTGTCCAGGCGCATCTCGAACCCACGGGCTCAGGCAATCCACTCATTTCAGCCTCCCAAAGCGCTGGGATTACATGCTGAGCCACCAAGCCCGGCTGGAAAGCTTCTTTTTAAACCACTCCCACATTATAATCTTAGACTCACCTCCAAGAAGTAGCCACTTCTGAGTTTTTCATTTTAATTATCCCCTTCCTTTCCTTCCACCCACATGTGTGTTCTAATGCATCATTGTATTTTAAATAAAATGTCAATAGCAATGGTCGGTGGTCCTGTCAGCATACATTTTCCTTCTTCTTCCATCAAAAGTGCCCAGATTGTCCCTTGGAGAGTTCGCTGTTTTTCTTTGGGTAGCAGCCAACATCTCTGATAGGGATGGGGCTAGTGTGGAGTCTGATTGGCTCAAGCTAATCAACTCATCTATTCCCCCAGCCATGATGAATGAGGGATGTGTCCTCTTTCTCTGTCCAGAGAGCAGAAAGAAAAACGAGAGGGCTGGAATCGCTCCTTCCCAGCCAGCCCTCAGTGGAAAAGCCAGGACCTTCTGAGGTGGGTAGGGCAGGTGTGGATGCCTTACAGAAAGCCAGAGCCTTCTGCAGCACACATGGGGAAAGACGGAGAGAGTCCAGATCCTTCCTGACACCATGGCGCTGCTGAGTCAGCCTGGATCTACCTCCAGACTCAACAAGCAATAAATGAGCCAGTTTGAGTTTGATTTCTGGTGTTTGCCACCATAACAATATTAACTAAAGCACCAAAAAAATGTTTTGAATGAAATAATCATCTCTTTGAATGTTTTTATTGTTTTTGTCAAAAAGAACCTTTATTTATTTTTATGATAGCCTAGTGTGCACTCTTGCCAGTGGCCTTTGGAGTGAGTGCTTTCTGGGCTGGAGCCTTTTGACCCTTCTGAGCTTTTTGGGTTGGAAAAGAGGAGAGATAGAGAGAGAGAGAGAGAGGAGCAAAATCTCAGTGGAACCTCCAAAAATGTTAGATACCAGAATCTCAGTGATACTTCCAAAAATGTTAGGTAAAAAAATCCCAGCAAGGCCCTCCAAAATGCTAGGTCAGACCGACAGGGGGTGTGTGTGATCTGGGGTGGCACATTAAGATGCAAAGAATTGCACAGAAGTTCGATTGGAAAATATAGTTTACTTAGAAAGTAAATTAGAGAGAGAGAGAGAGAGAGAGAGAGAGAGAGAGATTCACCTCCCCAAGGTAGGGGAGGGGGCCAAAGCTAAGAAACCATGGTGGCCATAGCTCAAAGAGCACATGGCCTGGTCAGTGCTTAACAAAACAATGGCCTAAAATGTAAAAAAAAAAAAAAAAAATTGAATGAAAAAATTATTACAAACACACACCAGTTTAAAATCAAATAAGTAAGAAATCAGATTTTAAGCTGAGCACAGGTGACTCATGCCTGTAATCCCAATACTTTGGTGGCCAAGGTGGGAGGATCCCTAGAGATTAGACGGTCAAGACCAGCCTGGGCAACAAAGCAAGATGCCATCTCAAAAAAAAAAAGAAAGAACAGAAATAAACTCTTAATGGAAGTTAAAAGTCCGTGACCTGTCACATCAAAGCAACACCAGGGTTCATCAAGTCACTTGGGAAGCAGAGTCCCCACATGTATCAGTATATGGAGTTGGGGAGATGCCGGGAACCCCCTTTGGGTAAGTTCACTCTCCTTCCCAGGTGGCAACAAGAGTCAAGGAGTATATTGGGTGAGGGGACTTATTTTTGGAGTTTCTTTTAAAATATTGGAAACCTAAGGCTAACACTGGCTTCAGCATTCTGAGTCATCCTTATCTCTACCTTCTTTCTTCCAAGCCCTTCACTGTTGCTCCCCAGCATCAGGACACCCTTGGGAAACCACTGGTCTGCACCCCATAGCCTGGTGGTTATAGGCACAGATGACGTAGCCACATTGCGCGGGTTGGAAGATCAGCTCCGCCATTAATGACCTTGTGACCTGTGGCCAGTCATTCACTCATTTCTCTACCTCACGGGAGTAACAAGAGTTTGGACCTAGCTCATAGGGCGGTTGAAGAGTGAAGTGCTTGGGACAGGAACGACCAGGCCACAGCCCTTATAAACACTAGCTACTTTTGCATTTTTTTGGTCCTGAATTACAGTAATGTGAGGGAGTTTGGAGAAAATCTAATTACTGTCCTCCAAAAGACAGGCAGCCAAAGCCCAGGCAAGGCCAAGCACTGAGGAGTCCCTACCTGCTGCGTCATGACTGGGCAGCTTCACCCTGCCCAACCCTCACCCTCACTCCCAACATGCCTGCCTTCCTGGCCTCCTTTAAAATATAGAGTTGGTGCAGAAGGCTCAAATCCCATTCAACTTCATAACTAGAGCACTGAAAAAAGGACGTTATTCTTCTGATGGAGTCTCCACACATTCTTAAGCATTCTCCTGGGACATGACTCTCACTCCTTTTCACATGGCCACTCCTGCTTATCCTGTGGGTCTCAGCTTACACAGCACTTCCTCGAAGAGACTGCCCCATAGTCCCTTAGACCAAAGGAGATCCCGGCCTGCTCTGTGTCCCATGCACCTGCCCTTCCCTTTCTGAACATACATCACACGTGTGGTTTGGTAGTCAGGGTCTCTCCTTCCTGGAGGAATGTAAATCCCATGAGGGCAGGAACCACATTTATTTCCCACACCACTGAGTCCCTAGGGCATGCTTGATAACTATACGATGAAAGAATGAATGATGTCCCAAACTGACACCAATGGCCAATGCTCATTCATTGCTGCAGAGAGGCCACCATGTAATAGGAGTAACAACAGCTGGAAATCAATGGACCTTGGACAAATGGCTTACCCTCAAGCCTCAGTTTCCTCATTTCCAACTCATCTTGCAAGAGCCTCTCACTCACAAGAAGTAACACTTAGGGACTGGGTGCAGTAGCTCACGCCTGCGATCCTAGCATTTTGGAAGGTCAAGACAGGAGGATTGATTGAGCACAGGAGTTCAAGATCAGTCTGGGCAACAAAGCAAGACCTCATCTCTATAAAAAAAAAGAAAAGAAAAATAAAAAACCTAGCTGAGCATGGTGGCGTGTACCTGTAGTTCCAGCTACTCAGGAGGCTGAGGCAGGAGGATTACCTGAGCCCAGATAGTCAAGGCTGCAGTGAGCTGTGATCATGCCACTGCAGTCCAGTCTAGGTGACAGAGTGAGACCCCAATTCAAAAATATAGAATAGTTGCAGGGACTGGGAGGATAAATCAAATAAAGCAAAAAAAAAATGGTTCTCAAACTTTTTTTTAAGTAGCTCTTTTAAGTTCCCTAGGGGAGAAGAGTACTTCTTTAAGAATTACCAGAGCACAAAATCCCAAAGAAAAATGCCTCCGAAAAAGCAAAGCAAAACAAACAAACGATAAACAATATTCCCCTACCTCCTTCAAAAGCAGTAGAAGCTTTTCCTGGAAATGTTGACCAGGGTCTTCTGACAGCAGATAGGAAATGTGAGGTTCCTTTCAAAAAATTTCCAATGACCCAAGATCCCTGACTCCAACCTGGGAATCTTCAAATTATGGTTTTATGCATCTGTGTGTGTGAGTGTGTGAGTGGGAGACACTGGGTGCACAAAACATTAACACCCAAGTGTTTCTACTATAAAACAACACATTTCTGTAAATACATGAGTAATGTCCAAAACTAAGACAAACAGACAAAAACCTTGTATTCTGCAAAATTACACACTAAAAATAACAGACTTTATGGAAAATAAGGAGTTGAGGCGGAAGAATCAAATCCCATTCACTGTCATAACAGGAGCCCTAACAAAAACAATAAGAACACAAAAAATTACTAGTGGAGATAAAAAGATACTTTCTATTTCCTATTATAGGAGAAATGTGGGATTTTACAAAAAAGGGGGGGCAGGGTACATGGAAGTGTGTGAAGAAAGACGAGGCTGCTGTGTTGTGGAGATAAGAGGAAAACACAGAAAGATCTGGGGAATTAGCACAAATCAAATGGTGGCTAGACCAGGAACAGGGATGATCACTGCCCTGGTCACTGTGTTCACCTATACTATGCCACCCTCTTCTCAAACTACTGCTGTTTGGTGGTGCAAAATATTAAAGTGCTGCCGGCCACGGTGGATCACACCTGTAATCCCAGCACTTCAAGCAGTCAAGGTGGGAGGATTGCTTAAGTCCATGAGTTCTAGACCAGCCTGGGCAACATAATGCGACCTCATCTCCACAATAAATTTAAAAATTAGCTGGACAAGGTGGTGCGTGCCTGTGGTTCCAGCTACTTGGAAGGCTGAGGCAGAAGGATGGCCTGAGCCCAGAAGCTGCGGTGGCTGTGAGTGTGCCAATGCACTCCAGCCTGGACAATAGAATGAAACTCCTACTCAAAAAAAAAAAAAAAAATCTCGTGAATCATTGTAGCTTGCATCTTACCAAGCACTCTTCCCCAATTTTCCAATTGCATCTGCAATAATTCACATTACAAAGACATAAATGACAGCAGTTAAGAGAAGGGCTGCCATGAGGGCACCATCAGGGGCCCAGAAGCCACTCTGGTCAGAGTTCTGACCAGTGTGCCCAGTAGTCTTGACATGAGTGACACGGGCACAGTAGAGAGCCATGAGCTGGGGCCACCCAAGGACTAAACTGGATGCCACAGGTGGATTACCCATGGTGCCTGGCAGGGGACACACGCAATTCACATTTCCCTTCTCCTGGGTAATAGTCCCCTCAGACTAGAAGAAGACCTCTTATGCAGGACTGTTTGAATCCAGAGGGAGTCAGGTCCCAATTGGGGAAAGGGGTTGGGAAGAGGATGTGATGGGAAGGGAAGTTTAACTAGCTCTGCCCACAGGGGATGGTGTGTCCTGCTCCGGGAATGGGTTTTCGTCACTGTCCCAATCCGGCTCCTGACAGTGCAGACCTCTTAAACACTGCAAGGGCTCCCGCATCAGAGTGTGCATGGGAGCCAACCGTGTGGAAAGAGTTCCTCCCAACTCACAGTATTGTGCACATAGAAGATGCTCAATAAACAGCATCTAAGACAGTTTGAGATGAAGAGGGAGGCAAGGAGTAGCATTCACTTGGTGAGAAGGTTCGTTGGGATTGTGATCTTTTTAGAAGTTTTGCTTTCACTTCTAAAGGATCCTGGATACAAACTCTGGAAAATTACCTTTTCCAAAAAACAAATATATACTGAGAAGTGACTGAGAGTAAGGCGGCAGGCATAGCCGTCTCAGTCTAAGTTCTAGAGTCCAGCTGGGTTCAAATCCCAGCTCTGCCACTTGTCAGCTGTGTGACTTTAGGCAAATCTGTTAAAATGTCTGTGCAAATGGCCACAAAATGATTGTTTATTTGAGAAGCATCTAACGTGCCAGGCACTGAACCAGGGTTCATATATATAATTTCCTTAACTCAAGCAAGCACCTAGACTACCACTGGCACGTAAGTATTCTAGAAAAGTGCTCACTGTGACTATCTTTGTATCTGGCACGGAACTAGCCACTTTATCACTTTATGTTATCACATCCTCGCAACTCTTGCAACAGGATGAATCAACACTTGCTACCGACCCCGCCTATTTATGACATCTTGCAAGGTCCCTTAGGAAACAGGCGGCAACCACATGTGCTGGTGGATGACAACATTCAGCTCCACAGGAAAATTTTTTATTCTTTTCCGTAGGAAAGGCGGGGAGGATACGATTTCTCAGTGTTCCCACCAGCTCATGACAATTAATGGTCACAGCTGTGGTCATTTTATTAATACCAGCTCTTGGTCAGTAGTTTTGGTAGAGTTTTTTATCCTTTAAACAATGTATATCTGATAAAAACTCTTACAGGTGCCCACTCTAATGAAAATTCTTCAGTGCTTCTTCTTTTAAAGGACTGAGTAGGAAGCACGGGAATCTTTCCCCCAGACTAAAAAGTGGGAATTAGCTGGACTTTCACAACAGGTGGAAGAGGGGTTTGATTTGAGATAGGGAAAGAAAGGAAAGATGAGAAACCCAGGGTCAAATGTTGGGGGCATGTTTATTTCAGAAAAGAGACTGGGCATAGTGGCTCTTGCCTGCATTCTCAGCACTTTGGGAGGCCGAGGCGGGAGACTCACTTGAGTCCAAGAGTTTGAGACCAGTCTGGGCAGCACAGCAAGATCTCATCTCTACCCAAAAAATTAAAATTAGCCAGGCATGGTGGTGCACATCTGTAGTCTCAGCTACTCTGGAGGCTGAGGAGGAAGTATCACTTGAGCCCAGGAGGTTGAGGCTGCAGTGAGCCATGATCATGCCACTGTCCTCCAGCCTGGGAAACAGAGTGAAACCCCCAACTCAAAAAGAAAAAAGAAAAAAAAAGAGAGAGAAGGAAAGAAAGAAAAGAGATGTCTGCTTCCAGCCCTCCAGCCCTGCATCCAGGAACTCCAAGTTCCATGAGCCCTACCCCATCCAACCTGACAGGAAGGTTGGCTCCTTAAATAACTTCTTCAACTGACATCACCTAGCAAAGGGCCCACAGGGGACTCACCTCCCAAGTGTCCAATCACCGACTGTCTCCAGGCAACTACTGAGTAAATGGCTTTTTAAAATCACTCTTTTAAAAAAACAAAAACACTTTGCTTCCTGTCAGGGCAGCAACAGAGTCTATTTTCTCTGCCACCGCAGAGTCCAAGTGCCAATCAGGCAACTATAGCTGGGCACAGTCTCCCTGAGCAGCTTCTCGGGCTGTGGGTAATTCAGTTGTGGGGCCCTGGCAGGGAACAGGCCAAATAAAACCAGGAGGGAACAAGATGATGACTGAGACCCAGGCCTTGACCATGAAACTGGGGCTCACCAAAGGAGGCAGATTCCACACAAAAAGCAGTTGCTGGACGCAGTGGCTCACACCTGTAATCCCAGCACTTTGGGAGGCCGAGGTGAGAGGATTGCCTGGGCCCACATGTTCGAGACCAGCCCAGACAACTTGGCAAGACCTCATCTCTACAATAAATCAAAAAATTAGCCAAGCATGGTGGCACGTGCCTGTAGTTCCAGCTACTTGGAATGGTGAGGCAGAAGGTTCACTTGAGCCCAGCAGGTTGAGGCTGCAGTGGCTGTGAGTGTGCCACTGCACTCCAGTCAGAGTGAGACTCCAACTCAAAAAAAAAAAAAAAAAGAAAGAAAGCATTTGTTACTGTGAACTGTGACAGCTGTTCTGAAGGAGTGAACAGAAGGGTCAGGTGTGCACAGAGAAGGGTTCACGGGCTTAGAGGAGCCAGGAGTATGATGCAGAGGCAGGAAGGATCTGGCCCTGGAGAAGCAGAGAAGGGGCATTCCGGGGTGTCACCACCCCAGCGGCCATCCTCCCCATTCTCCTGCAGAATAGAACTTGGACTATCATCTTGGCATTCCTGCTACCAGGGAGAAAAGGCCCTTCTCTGGAGTCCCCGTTTTACTGAAGTTCTGGGCAACAAAACAGAGGCAGATATGGCAGGAAGAACTGCCCAGAAGCCACCTGACAAGGGAAGGATGCACTATTCATTTTCCATCCTGATTCCTGGAAAGGTGATGTGATGATGATGCTCTGGCAGCCATGTTGGACCACAAAGGGGGGGGGCAGGAATGTGGGTTCCATTGTTGAAAGAAATCTCAGTCACAGTCCCAAATGATGCCTGATTTTATTTATTATTTATTTATTTATTTATTGAGTAGGAGTCTCACTCTGTCGCCCAGACTGGAGTCCAGTGGCCACTCCCGGCCACCACAGCCTCGACCTGCTGGGCTCCAGCGATCCTTCTGCCTCAGCCTTCCGAGTAGCTGGAATTACAGGCATGCGCTACCACGCCCGGCTGATTTTTTGCTTTGTTGTAGAGATGCAGTCTCGCCAAGTTGCCCAGGTGGGTCTCGAACCCGCGGGCTCAGGCAATCCACTCACCTCAGCCTCCCAAAGGCGCGGGATTACAGGCTGAGCCACCGAGCCCGGCTGATTCCTGATTTTAAATTATTTTATAAGACTCTTGTTTTAGAGGAATTGGGGGCAAGTTCTCAAATCAGAGGTGAGTCACCACCTGAAGTCACTAATGAAATTGCTCTGTTCATCCACTGATAAGCAAGCAGGTTTCTTGCAGCCCCTTCTTACTGAGAGTGGAGATAGTGGAGAGCAGCCTCTACAGCCTCCATTTTGTCCAAGAGTTTGAATCCAGAGTCCAGGCTCAAACATAAATCCCTAAATCCCCTCTGCCATTCTTCTAGAAGAGTTCTTAATTTATCTGTGCCTTGAATGTAAAAGGCCCAGTGGATCAATCACAAAAATTTGACTCTGAGTAGCCTGCAGGAGTATTTAAGAGGCCGGGCACAGTAACTCACACCTATAATCCCAGCACTATGGGAGGCTGAATTGGAAGGATTGCTTAAGGCCAGGAGCTCAAGACTAGCTGGGCAACATAGCAAGATCTCATCTCAACGACAACAACAACAACAACAAAATACAAAAATTAGCTAGGCTTGGTGGTGTGCACCTGTAGTCCCAGCTACTCTGGAGACTGAGGCAGGAGCATGGCTTAAAGCCAGGAGTTCAAGTCTGCTGCAGTGAGCTACAATTGTGCCCCTGCACTCCAACCTGGGCAACAGAGTAGGATCCTGTCTCAAAAATTAAAATAGGGAGAGAGAAAAAAAAAGAATATTCGAGAACTCCCTTGCCCTTGCCCACCCCCACTCTCCCAAACACTCACCTTCAACATTCCTGCAGAACTTTAAGAGCATTCCTACCCAACCTTTTGTCAAAGCATGATCATGGTCATAATGAAAGCCTGTATTGCACACACTCTCAAACCCTTTCCTCAACAAAGTAACATCAATCCAGTTCTCCCACTCAGAGCCCTTCAAAGGTCTCAGCTTAAATATTTCACTAAGTCCTTTTCTGTCTAAAGAGCACTTTTCTCTTAAGCCCCCAGTCTCAGTTCTTTGTCTGAATGACCCAAATTGTAATTGTGGACTTACCGTTTAATCTCTCTCTCCCCACTATACTGTGCCTTTCACAAGGGCAGGAACTACGTTTATTTTATTTGTCACCTAACCCAGGTTTCTAGCACTAACTCTGGCACATTGCTGGAGCACTTTTCAGGGAAGAAACCATAAAAGCATTCTTTCACACATGAATGATTATGACACAGAAGCAAACTTACAAATGAGTAGCAGTCAAGTATCTCAAATAATCATTTTCATATTTTAAACCATTCAGTTGCCTACAATATTATTTTTTAAAAACATTTCTAGCAGGAGGAAAAGATAGCCATGTATTCATTACTATAAATAGAAACTTCAATTCCTCCTCCGATGCCAACCACCTGGTAAAAAATAAGACTGAAGATTTTTTTTTTTTTTGAGTCAGGGTCTCACTCTGTCACCCAGGCTGGAGGGCAGTGGTGCGAACTCAGCTCACCGTAGCTTCAACCTCCCCAGTTCAGGTGGTCCTTCCACGTCAGCCTCCTGAGTTACTGGGACTACAGGTGCATGCCACCACACCCAGCTAATTTTTCAGATTTTTTGTGGAGATGACATCTCACTCTGTTGCCCAGGCCGGTCTCAAAGTCCTGGGCTCAAGCAATCCTCTCACCTCAACCTCCCAAAATGCTGGGATAACACAGTAAACCACTGCATCTGGCCAAGGCTGAGGATTTTTTTTATAACAGTGTTGAGCCATGGAAATAAAAAAGCCACAAGCCCTTCTGCCCTCAGTCTTTATTTAAAAAGCAAGTGCAGGCTGTGCGTGGTGGCTCACGCCTGTGATCCCAACACCTTGGGAGGTCAAGGCAAGAGGATTGCCTGAGCCCAAGGGTTCGAGACCAGCCTGGGCAACATAACGAGACCTCATCTCTACAATAATTAGCCAGGCAAGTGGCACATGCCTGTAGTTCTGGCTATTAGGGAGGCTGAGGTGGAAGGATCGCCTGAGCCCAGCAGGTCCAGGCTATAGTGAGCCATGATCATGCCACTCCACTCCAGCCTGGGCCCCAGAGTGAGACTCCAACTCTAAATAAATAAATAATAACAGCAAGTGCAGATGTATTCTTGCATGGTCTCCTAATGGGCTATTTAGGGAAAAGTGGCTGAGGTGGTGCCTAACTTCTAAGGCTGACTGGAGGCCAAGTTGCAGTCCCTAAGAGCCGCACCAGCAAAACGATGCAGGGCAGAGGGAACCCAGAGCTTTCTCAGCCTGACCAATATTTGAGTCTTGAGGTCTCCACATAAATAGGAGAGGACAGTCTGGTTGAGATTGGGAAAAGGTGCCAGTAGCCAAGCAATGCTTGAGATGTATGCTTTATGACTATGTCACCTGGTTCTTCCCCGATGCCAAAGAAATCTCCCAGAGACACTATAGCCCTCCCACTGGGGTCAGATGCATGAAAATATCTCTTTGGAAATGTTGCTTCAATAGCACAGCAGAACTGAATTCCATGACATCATTTCTCCTTGAAATACAACATCTCACGTCCAGGCAGAAACCTTTCCAATAGTCTATCATCTTTTTTTTTTTAAAAGAACTATTTTTCCCTGTATTATCTATTAACCTGCTAGGCTATTTTTATATTTCTCAATCACTTAAAACCAAAGTTATATTTTCTTTCTTTTCCTCATTTAATTGCATTAAAGTCATCCCTTTTTTCCTCCCTACCCTTCCCCATCAAAAAAAAAAAAAAAAGATCATCTCTGATAGCTTTCTTTTGTTCAAATATAAACACACAAAAAACATGCTTAAGAACAAATGAGGGAAAATTTTATAAAATTTTACTGCACATTTTTAAAAATCACAGAAGCGTGAACTAGGTTTAAAAAGAAAATCTAATTTCATTGAGAATAGTTTAGTCAAAGATCAGCATTTACTGGTTCAGTTCACAGCCATTAAAATGAAGGCAAAGACTGGGTATGGTGGCTTACACCTGTAATACCAGTACTTTGGGAGGCTGAGGCAGGAGGATCGCTTGAGCCCAGGAGTTCAAGACTAGCTTGGGCAACAAAGCAAGACCTCATCTCTTAAAAATATGATGATGATGATGATGATGATGAGATAATAATCATGATAGAGGCCAAAATGCAAAGTTATTAGGGTTAGACTAGGTGATAGGAATGCCAGCCACAGGCAAGATGCCCAGATATCACAGAACTCCTGTGTTCAGGGCCTTGAACTCTTCAGGATGGCACCTGTATGCCTGCACCAGAGGCTGCCAGTCTCCCCTCTTGGAAGGATCCACCTCTTGGCTGAACACAACAAGACTGTTCCCAGGTGAGTCTTGTCCAGATCGAAGAGTTCTCAGGTAAAAACGAAGAAGCTGTGGTAAAGGCCTCTGACAGGTGTGCCAACAGCACTGAAACACACCAGCACTGAGAAGAGGTGTCCCTTCACACCCAAATTTGGAAAGGAAAACCAAAACAGACCACACAGGAATGGGGTCTCCAATCCAACTCTCCAGGGAATGTAAAGGTGTGAAATAATGCACCTTCTCCAGTCACAATGTTAAAAAGTACACATAAACGACTATGCCTCCACTCATGCCCACTATAGACAGGGCATCAGAGATAAAGCTATAGAAAGAGAGCCATGGTTCCTAAGATAATAAGTATAAAATACTCAAGAACAGCTGTCCTCTTAAGAAATCATAAGATAAGCCGGGCTTGGTGGCTCAGCCTGTAATCCCGCACCATTGGGAGGCTGAGGTGAGTGGATTGCCTGAGCCCGCGGGTTCGAGACCTGCCTGGGCAGCGAGACCTCATCTCTACAATAAATCAAAAAATCAGCTGGGCGTGGTAGCACATGCCTGTAATTCCGGCTACTTGGAAGGCTGAGGTGGAAGAATCGCCAGAGCCCAGCAGGTCGAGGCTGCGATGGCCGGGAGCGGCCACTGCACTCCAGTCTGGGTGACAGAGTGAGACTCCAACTTAAAAAAAAAAAAAAAAAAAAAAAAACAAGATAATGGGGCTGGGTGTGGTGGCTCATGCTTGTAATCCCAACACTTTGGGAGGCCAAGGCAGAAGGATCGCCTGATGCCAGGAGTTCAAAACCAGCCTGGACAACACAGGGAGACTTCATCTCTACAAAAATAAATTTTTTTTTACAAATCCAGACATAGTGTTGTGCGCCTATAGTCCCAGTTACTCAGAAGACTGAGGCAGAAGGATCGCTAGGAGGTTGAGCCTGCAGTAAGCCTAATTATGCCACTGCACTCAGGCCTGGGCAACAGAATGAAACCCAGACTCAAAAATAAAACAAAAAATACAGGTTGAGTGTAGTGGCTCACACCAGTAATCCCAACCCTTTGGGAGGCCGAGGCTTGAGACCGGTCTGAGTAACATAGTGAGACCCTGTCTCTTGTCTCTTCAAAAACAACAAACAACAAACAAATATATATGTATGTATGCCTTAATCAGCATCATTACTTCAATTATCATCATCAAATTGCCTTCTAATTATGAAACTTTGAAGCTTCAGAATGATCTAAAACAAAAAGAGAGGCTGCCGGGCCAAGTTCTAGTCCTCCTAGAACTGTCTGGTCCCCCCTAGCACTGCCTGCCACCCAGGACTCAAGGCCAGCAGCTGTCTGCATCATGGCTCTCTTGTAATCCATCTGCAGAGAGCTGGAGGCCAGGAAACCCAGTCGCTGGGAACACATGCCCAGCCAACCCCTTCTTGGTAGCCGCACTGGGTCTGCCCAGTCAGAGCCTGCCTGGTACAAGCGGTTTCCAGGGAGATGCCAATGACCGAAGTCCCCCCTCCCATCCCACAACCCCTCTCCCCAAATACCTCACTATCTTCCTACCACATGACAGCATTGTGTCATAGCAGCCCCTGGTATACAAACAAGCTAGACTATTTAAATGTCATTGTGCTCTAATCCACATATCCATTCAGGCTCCTTTCTGGATCACTGGCAAAGTTAACTCTTTGCTGTTATAAAAGATGTAAGAGCCAAGTCCCTGCAGAGGTGGAGAATTAGAATGACTACATATGGAACCTATGGTATTACATCACAAATGTCATGTCACTGGCCACTAAATACGAAATTATCTCAAGGCAAGGACCATGGCTTGTGCCTGTAATCTCAGCACTTTGGGAGGCCAAGGCAGAAGCATTGCTTGAGCCCAGGAGTTTCAGACCATTCTAGACAAACATAGTAAGACTTCATCTCTTTCAAAAATCAGAAATCGGCTGGGCTCGGTGGCTCAGCCTGTAATCCCAGTGTTTTGGGAGGCCAAGGTGAGTGGATTGCCTGAGCCCGCAGGTTTGAGACCCATCTGGACAACTTGGCAAGACTTCATCTCTACAGTAAATCAAAAATTAGCTGGGCATGTTAGCGCGTGCCTGTTGTTCCAGCTACTTAGAAGGCTGAGGCAGAAGGATCGCCAGAGCCCAGCAGGTCAAGGCTACAGTGGTCCAGAGTGGCCACTGTACTCCAGTCTGGGTGACAGAGTGAGACTCCAACTCAAAAAAAAAATCAGAAATCAAAAAATGATCTGGGCATGGTGGCACGTGTCTACACTCTCAGCTACTCAGGAGGCTGAGGTGGAAGGATTATCTGAGTCTAAGAGGCCGAGGTTGTGGTGAGCTGTGATTGTGTGTCACTGCACTCCAGCCTGGGCAACAGAGACCTCAACTCAAAAAACAAAAAAACACAAAAAAAACTTTGTTATAATAAAAGATGTGAGAGCCGGGTTCGGTGGCTCAGCCTGTAATCCCACGCCTTTGGGAGGCTGAGGTGAGTGGATTGCCTGAGCCCGTGGGTTCGAGACCCGCCTGGGCAGCGAGACCTCATCTCTACAATAAATAAAAAATTCAGCCGGGCGTGGTAGCGCATGCCTGTAATTCCGGCTACTTGGAAGGCTGAGGCGGAAGGATCGCCGGAGCCCAGCTGATCGAGGCTGCGGTGGCCGGGAGTGGCCACTGCACTCCAGTCTGGGCGACCAAGTGAGACTCCAAATCAAAAAAAATAAAAAATAAAAGATGTGAGAGCCACGTCCCTGCTGAGGTGGGGAATTGGAATGACTATGTATATAATTTATCACATTACATCACAAATGTCATATGTTACCGGCCACTCCATGCTAAATTATCTTAAAAGCTACTCATCAATTTTCCCTACTGCCAAACAATACATCTTTCAGTCTTGGAGAGCTAAGATGCCCTCAGTGCTTTTAATTTTCAGAATCAGGTCCCCGCTGAATAAGAAAACAATTCTATGTGAACAGGAGGAAATGAACCAGGTGAGGAACTGGTCCCTTCCGGTACTGGCTCCCACTCATGTGAAATATGGATTAGGTCACAAATCAGATTGCAATCATCCCCAAGTCCCATGGCATGCTGAGATTAAAGGTGAAGGAGTTCAGAAATGTCTCAAGTTGAGAAGGAAGGCTGAGTTGGGCTGAAGTTTCCAGCTCCTCCCCAAAGGCCTGGGATCCTGTTTCAAATCACCACCGAAACCAAGCGGAAGGACATCTGTGTCTTCATTGTCTCAGGCAATGAAAAGAACCACAGACTAGAGCAGATAATATTGTTGTGTGGGGAGAGGCCAAGGTGGAGATCGGGAAAATTAGAATCACCCACCTACTAACAAAGTCTTGTAACTCAATAAACACCACCAGAAGAAAAAAAAAAAAGGAAGGAACAGAACAAGGGAGGAAGGAAAGAAAGAAGGGAGGAAGGAGGAAGGAAAATCAACGGAGGAATTATTCTTTTTCCTAGTGGGAGTTGACACAACTTCAGTGAATAAAACATCACTGCACTGGAGACAAATATTTGGACATTCACTATTTGTGCAATGACCTAATATTGGATTGTCTACAAGAGGAGAGGCATTGAGCATTCCACTTGAAGTTCGGTTTAAAAAAAAAAAAAGACTGTACATTATCTTAATTGTTCAGGCTGGGTGTGGTGGCTCACATCTATAGTCCTAGCACTTTGAGAGGTGGAGGCAAGAGGATTGCCTGTGCCCAGGGGTTCAAGACCAACCTGAGCAACTCGGTGAGACCTTCTCTCTACAATAAATTTTTTTAAAAATTAGCTGGGTGTGGTGACTTGGGCCTGTAGTCCCAGCTATTTGGAAGGCTGAGGCAGAAGGATCGCCTGAGCTCAGCAGGTCAAGACTGTGGAAGCCATGATCATGCCATTGCACTCCAGCCTGGATGACAGAGTGAGATTCTGACCAAAAAAAAAGGAAAAAGAAAACTTAAGTATTCACCATAATATTGAGGAATAATTTTCTAAGCCTTGATAGATCACCAGGTTCATTTCATGACTAGACAATAGAGACTTTTCTCTGATCCCAAAATCACTTTTAGAGCAAGTTAGAGTAACACATAGCATCTACTAAATTCTCGTCCAGGTATCCAGAGTTCAGAGAAAACAGGATGATATCAGTAGGCAATTGAATAATATTTATAACTTCTTCTTTTTTTTTTTTTTTCCTGAGTTGGAGTCTCACTCTGTTGCCCAGGCTGGAGTGCCGTGGCACACTCACAACAACTCCAGCTTTAACCTGCTGGGTTCCAGCAATCCTTCCACCTCAGCCCTCCAAGTAGCTGGAACTACAGGCTAATATGCCCAGCAAATTTTCGATTTATTGTAAAGACGAGGTCTCACCAAGTTGCCCGAGCCAGTCTCGAACCTGCGGGCTCAGGCAATCCGCTCCCCTCGGCCTCCCAAAGTGCTGGGATTACAGGCTGAGCCACCGAGCCAGGCCAATATTTATAACTTCTACACTTGAAATTCAAAGTTCTGAATTATGTTTTTCCAAATCAACCTTAGTTAAAAAAAAAATAGCAATAACATTGTAGTAACAATGATAGTAGAGGTAATGGTAGTAATAAAAGTAATAACAGTAGTAATACAGAATGGTGATAATAACACCAACCATCACTAAGTAGCACTTCCTAAGTCCTGGGCATTATTCTTTTTTTTTTATTATTTTTATTTTTTTTGAGTTGGAGTCTCACTCTGCCGCCCAGATTGGAGTGCACTGGCCGCTCCCGGCCACCGCAGCCTTGACCTGCTGGGCTCCGGTGATCCTTCCGCCTCAGCCTTCCAAGTAGCCGGAATTACAGGCATGTGCTACCACGCCCGGCTGATTTTTTTATTTTTATTGTAGAGATGAGGTCTCGCTGCCCAGGCGGGTCTCGAACCACCGGGCTCAGGCAATCCACTCACCTCAGCCTCCCAAAGGCGCGGGATTACAGGCTGAGTCACCGAGCCCGGCCCTGGGCACTATTCTAAGCAGTTTAAATATGTTAATGTATTGACTCCCAGAGCATGGAACTCTTGGAGGCAGGTGAAGAATTATGAGTATCTTGTTTTACAGATGCTTTGATAAAATCCTTTGTTACGTTTGTTATTGTTAACAACTAGAGGTATCTTTCAAAGAAAGTATCTGGAGTCATGGAGGAGAGGAGAGGCGGCTGGCCCAAGGTCATCCAGCCAGAAGCGAACAGACCCGGCCCAGCCCTTGAGCTGGCCACTTAGCCACCATGGTAGGCTGTTTGCCCTGGCTTGGAAAGGAAATATGCAAGGAAGTTAGTCATGCCCCTGCCTGCTGGTAACCAGAGTTACTACCTGGAGTTGGCTGTTTCCTTCAGAAGTCCTCCCAAACCCACAGAAAGACACCCTTGAAAAGCCATGAAAGGTCACTGGAGGTGCCAGAGCTGTCCCTATGTGGTCTCTGACCATGGTGAGCGCCATTAGATTTTTCACCTTTGCCAGCTAAGGAAGGGGGCGGGGATGGGGAGGCAGAGAAGGCCTCATTCCCAGGTTGTATTTCCTGCCCAGTAACATGGTTCTCAAATAGCCACGCTTCAGGCTGAGAAATCCCTCCCTCACAAGCCATGTACGGAGCTTGTTCCTTGAGCCTTATTAAGAATGACTGTCTTCTCACCAGCCCATGACTCAAGTAAGACCAAGGACTGGGGAGGAGAGACAGGCAGCGAAGTTTGCTTATTAACCTGCTGCACCCAAGGGAACATATTCCTGCAAGGGTGAAAATTCTGATGACTCAGGAAAAAAGAAAAAGGGAAAAAAAAAACTTATGGGAAATTTAATCATCAACTGAACAAAAGTGAAAAACAAAGCCCTTCCAATGAGGATGTTGCCAGAGACAATGGGGCCCTGAAGGAGATGGAATTGTTGAGATAACAGCCCCCCTGGGAATTCCGCTCACACTAAGTACCACATTATTGCTAGAATAGCCTAAGAATCTTTGTTCACTGGCAAGTGTGTGCAAAACCATCTGTTACTGCTCCCAGGTTCCCCAGGTTTGCAAACAGGGCATTTACATTTCAAGAGGGAGCTTCCAGGAAGGAAGGGGGAGGTCTCTATCTTCCCTGGGTGCCATACCTTTTTATATAACCGGGGGAGGCGGAAGCTCTCTGGTCGGCGAAACTGAACTCCACAATTGAAAGGAGATAGGTGGCTTCAATAATGCATGCCAGGGCCTAGTCCTAAAGCCGCACATGCCCTGCTACGCACGCCTGGCTACGGTGTGTGCATTCCAGAGTTGGTGCGGATGGCAAGGCAGCCAGGATAATGCCAAACTTTGTCGGGCCTCACAGGGAATTGCTTGCTTAAGGAGTCCCTTCTTCCTTGTCATAAACCTGAACTTCAAGCTAATATTCTCTACCGCATAATATTTAGCCAGAAATATACCAGCTCTTCAAAGCAAGCTGTTAACTGGGCCCAAGGAAATGATTTATATCGTGATCTAGGCAGGGGCTATGGGAAAACATATGTGTGTCAAAATGCAAGGAGGTGTGTCTTTCAGATCGTTACACACTCCTGTGACGGATGCCACAGTATGTTCTTAAAAGCAGAATACGTCAGCAATACTCACAAGCAAGGTAACAGGAATAAATCACTTGCCTTCAAGGATAGTAAAACTGCTCGACTTCTACACCTTCCCCGTCCCCCACCCACACCCACACTCAAAATCTCTCCTGAGTCTTTAAGTTCGAGAACCTGAAAAATGCAGTTATCCAGCTCTGCACTTAGCTGGTGGCTACTAATGTTTCCCATGTGTCCTGTGAGCCCAAGAAGGAGCACAGGGACAGCATCTGTCACACGTCAAACCCTTCGGGGCCCCATATCAAACATAAAAAGCCAAGGTCTTTTTCCTACAGGAGGATGAGCTATCAAATTATAAGAGACACGCCTAAGACTTTTAGCTGATGGAGCTTCGGGTCCATTGTTCTCTTTCTCGAACTCTGTTTTTAAATAGATGTTTCTAAACTCTGAGTAACTCTTTCTTTCAAGGGGCGAGAGGAAGGCGGTCCTGCAGGGCGCTCGGCAGGTGTAAGTCCGCAGCTTGGAGCTGTGAGTTACCCCAGCAGGTACCCTTGAGCTCTAAGGGGCTGGGCGGAGCGGGGAGTCACCGAGTGACCCTATGCGTCCGTAAGCTTCTTCACTGCTGGGCCAAGACTTAGCGGTACACTTTTTTTTTTTTTTTTTTGAACTAGCAGGCTGCCCGTCATGCAGGGAAACAAGGCCAAATTCACGCCGTCCACTGAGTCCCAGGAAAGGCCACCCATCGAAACAGGGGCCCCTTGCACGAATCCCTGGGGGTCACCTTTCCCCCTCCCGCCCTCCAAGCGGCGTCCAGACCACCGCAGACAGGTCACCCCGGGAGCCCGGGGCTACCGCGGTGTCTGTCTACAGATAGTCATCGTGAATCAGGATCGCCCAGCCAGTGCTTCCTGGACGGAGCCGAGAGCTCCAGTGATTTCTCTGGCCTGCTACCCAGTCATTTAAGACGTGAAATATGCCAAGCGGGCCGGGTCTCCCGCGCTTCGGAGCCCAGCCCGCCGCCTCTGGATAGAGGTGGGGGAGGGCTGCCAGCGGCCAGGCAGCGTCTATGCGGATGGCGCGCTCGCAGATGGGTCGAGCAGCCCTCCCACCCCGGCCCCGTGCGCCGTGCCAGCCACACACCTGACGCGGTGCCAGGAACCCGGCAAGAGGATCCGGCGGGTACGCGCCTCGGTGGAGACACGGCCAGCTCCGCTCCGGAAGGACAGAGAGCGGAGCCAAGGAGCGGAATGCGGGACGGGGAGCAAGACACCCCGAAACGCGGCCCCCGCGAGGACGCGCCGCCGGCGCCTCTGCAGCGCTCCGGCCCGCACCGCGCTTCCCTCGGCAGCGCCTGGAAGCGGCCGGGGCTGAGATTTGCTAGGCCAGCGGGCGGGAGGATGCCGGCGCGGACACCGCTCCCTGCCCCGGCGCGCGCGGCGAGCCCGCAGCGCCCCCGATTCACGCCCATCCAGGCCAGAGCGCCCGGGGAGGCATCGCCGTTCGCGGAGGCCCTGGAGCAGACGGCGACAGAGGGAGAGATGGGGGGGAACAGGAGTGGCCGGACCTGCGGCCCGAGCGCGCGTGGGACAGCGCGGCACCTACCTCGATCCACTTCTGCGCCTCGCAGAAGGCGGGCTCGGGGGGCGGCTCGGGCTGCAGGGGCTGAAGCGCTTCCAGACCGAGAGCCGGACACGCCATCTGCGCAGCCCCGCGTCCGCTCGAGCGCCGGGAGGAGCACGGCCGCCGCGGCCGCCGCAGGAGCGCGCCGCCTGCCCCTCCCCTCCGCGCTCCCTCCCTCCCCCGGAGGCCGCGCTGCCGGAGGACGCCGCGGCCGCTGTCCCCGCGCCGCCCGGCTCTGCCGCGCCGCGAGTGCCCCGCGGGAGCGAGCGGAGGCGCCGGGAGCCCCGGCCCTCCCCACCTTCGCCGGCCGCTCCGCCCCCGGGGGAAAGGGGGGGAGGGACGCGGCGACCGGCTAAAAATAACCTGGAGCGAGCTCCGGTGTCTCCCTCTCCGCTCGCGCCCGGCGCGACAGAGGGACGCTGCCGGCCGGGCCGGGCCGCACCTGGGGGGGCGCGCGGAGCTGGACGCACGCGTCCCCGGGGACCCGCGCTGCGGCACCCGGGCGGGAGGGCGCGCGGGACCGACGCGCCGCACCTGCCGTCGCTCCCGGCCGCAGGGGCGGGGCCCGAGGGCAGCCCTGGCCTGGCGCGGTCTGATCTTTCTCCAAGTAGCCAGGCGCGGTGGCTCACGCCTGTAATTCCAACACTTTGGGAGGCGAGGCGAGGGGATCGCCTGATCCCTGGGGTTCGAGACCCGTCTGAGCAACTTGGGGAGACTTCGTCTGTTACTTAAAAATTAGCCGGGCGTGGTGGCGCGCGCCTGTGGTTCCAGCTTCTTGGAAGGCTGAGGTGGAAGGATTGCCTAAGCCCAGTAGATCGAGGCTGCGGTGGCCGTAAGCGTCCACAGAGCAAGACTCCTACTAAAAAGGAAGAGAGGGAGGGAGGGATGAAAGGTCCCTGATGAGCGTTTTTCTCTAGGTCTGCTTCCTGCGGCCTACTCTGCTGATGCACTCAACCAAGTTACTGTCACCCACTATGCGCCAGGCACCGAACCAGGGGCTGGGGGCGCAGAGACTGGAGAAGAGGGAGAGGAAAAAAGCTGTGCGTTCTTACCCTGGAGATATTTACATGGGGAGGGGGGAGAAGACACTAAACTTGTAAATGGAAACCAGATCTTGTGAAGGGCGCCATTAAGAAGATAAAAGAGGAGAGACCCAATGATTGGGGGGGAGAGCGAGCTCATCATTTCCGGTCGCCTTGCCTCCCTGTGCCTGGGAGGGTTGACCTGCCGCTCCTGGATCTACTGAGGCGAGGGAGGCAGAAGGACAGGGAGGCTGGAGGAGAAGGATGTCTATCCCGGCCCTTCCAGCCGGGGGATCGGGGGTGGCACACCACTGGGCTGAAGGCTGCGGCGGGGGTAGGGGGCCTCAGCCACTCTCTTCGGGTTCCCTGAAGGCTCCCAGCCTCCTCCTGCCCTGCACCACCTCCCGAGCCTCCCCACCCCATTCTGGCGTCACAGAATGCTCATCTGCTTCTGACAGTCCTTGGTCTCTCCTGCTTTGCCTGACAGCCCAACTGATGACCCGGGAGGGTCTTTCTGAGGAGGTGGCAGGATAAGGAGACAGACTTGGGGAGGGTTCAGGTTAGCTGCAACAATACAGGGAAGCATTTCCGGATGGGCACCAATGCCTTGAGGGTGGAATGAGGGGTGGAAGAACCCATGGAAGGTCAGCTTGGGTGTGATGAGGAAGATGATACAGGGGAGGCAGGCCAGGTCTGGGTTGGGGGGGCACGCTGCCACTTGGATGTGTTGCCTGGGTGTCTGCTGATGGGTAACACCATGCTCCCAGCACCAGGTACAGGGTAGCTCAGGGGGTTTTTTTGTTTGTTTTATTTTTTTGTTTCTTTGTTTTTTTGAGTCTAGGTCTCCCTCTGTCACACAGGTTGGAGTGCAGTGGCACCATCATAACCTACCAGCAGCCTCAACACCAAGGGCTCAGGCCATCCTTCCACCTCAGCCTCCAAAGTGCTGGGATTACAGGCATGTGCCACCACACCCAGCAAATTTTTTTTTCTTTTTAAATTTTTTGTATAGACGAGGTCTCACTATAATGCTCAGGCTGATCTTGAACTCCTGGGCTCAAGTAGTCCTCCTGCCTCGGCTTCCCAAAATGCTGGAATTACAGGCATGAGCCATTGCGCCCAGCCAGTACTCTTGGCTGGCCCAAAGTCAATGGATTCTCCTTTAAAAAGGCTGCTTGCAAGTGGCAGTGATGGTGGCAGGAGTTCTGTGGGTGCCTTCACAGCTAAATCTCTGTTCCTCATCCAGAGTCTGAGTTTAATCTTTGTCCAATTCTGCTGCTGCAACAGGGGGTTAACAGCAGGCCTGAAATTCCACCATGACCAGCTTTGGAGTCAGACAGGCTTTCGTTTATTTGCTCTGAAAACACTTACATGGCACTTGGGCTCTGCCGGGCACTGTTCTCAGTGCATTACAAATAATTGACGAATTTGCTCCTTATTCCGGCCCCGTACCTAGGACTATTGGCATCCCTATGAGGAAGCCAGAGACTGAGTTGGTGGACAGGGAAGCCTGGATCCAGGCCCAGACAGCCCGGTGCCAGCTCTGCTCCTAACTGCACAGCAAGTTGTCTCCCATCCGGACTCTGCCACTTACAACGTGTGCCTCAGTTTCCCCACCTAAAACGAGATTGAAATGACCTTCCTGCAGAATCACAGTGAAAAGACATCCTCGAGGGGACTGAATGTCAAAGGGCCAGAGGTAGGCCTGACAATAGGAGGTGCTCACTGTCCCTTCCACCCTGCCATCAAAACATGAGGGAGAAATGTACAAAGAACAGACAAAGGAGGCAGCTGGAGGGAAAGGCCTGATGAGATGCAGTCAGAAAACGACCTTGTCTCCGTGAAGAAACATGGCAAAGCAAATCATTCGCAAAGTCACTCCATTATACTAATACAAGAAACTGCTTTGGACAGGTGCCACTGCATGGAGCAACTAGAAGAAAGGAAAGCCAGCCAATCTAGATGGTATACTTGAAAATGAGTATTATGGACAGGTGCAGGTGGTGCATGTCTATAATCACAGTACTTTGTTAGGCTGGGGTGGGAGGATTGCTTGAGCCCAGGAGTTCAAAACCAGCCTGGGCAACATAGCAAGGCCTTGTCTCCAACAACAACAACAACAACAACAAAACCCTCAGAAAATTAGCTGGGTAGAGTGGCATGAGCCTGTAGTTCCAGGTACTCGGGAGGCTGCAGCAGACCTAGTAGGTTGAGGCTGCGGTGAGCTCTGCACTCCAGCCCGGACAACAGAGTGAGACTCCGACTCAAAAAAAAAAAAATTATCCCAGGCTCGGTGGCTCAGCCTGTAATCCCACACCTTTGGGAGGCTGAGGTGAGTGGATTGCCTGGCCCGTGGGTTCGAGACCCGCCTGGGCAGGCGAGACCTCAACTCTACAATAAATCAAAAAAATTAGCTGGGCATGGTAGCGCGCGCCTGTAATTCCGGCTACTTGGAAGGCTGAGGCGAAAGGATCGCCGGAGCCCAGCAGGTCGAGGTTGCGGTGGCCAGGAGCGCCACTGCACTCCAGTCTGGGTGACAGAGATTCCAACTCAAAAAAAAAAAAATTACATTTTGCATCTTTTGATAGTTTATAGTCATAAAATCGCATTTCCTTTTCTTGAACTCCATTACCAATAACAAATTCACATAGGTTACCAAAGACCCAAAGGCTTAGAACCATAAAAGTTCAAACCAAGTGCCATTATCAATAGCAGGCCATTGTTAAGCACCTACTATTGGTAAGATACTATATTTGCTTGCATCAGAAGAATCCACAGGGGACACAGACTCTGCCCTTTAGGAGCTAATAATTTTGTCAGTGAAATGACATTTTCATTTCTATATACAGTAATGTAGTTCTTTAAAATATAATAGTAATCTGTGCCCATTGGAGACAATTTAGAAAATGTAATAAATCAAATCTTGAAGAAACTTCACAGTTCAGGGATCATCACGATTTGGGGGGGTAAGAAGTAACATCCTGATTGGAAAAAATATCCACAAGATAAAATATTATATGATAAACACCAAATGAGAGATATAGTATATTTACAGAGCATGGGTTGGGCTGGGTGTGGTGGCTCACACCTGTAATCTCTGTACTTTGGGAAGCTGAGGTGAGAGGATAGCCTGAGCCCAGGAGTTCAAGACAAGCTTGGGCAATATGACGAGACCTCATCTCTACAATAAACCAAAAAAGTAGTCAGGAATGGTGACATGCATCTGTAGTCCCAGCTACTCAGGAGGCTGATACAGAAGGATAACCTGAGCCCAGCAGATGGAGGCTGTGACAGCCATAGTGGTGTCACTGTACTTCAACCTGAGTGACAGAGTAAGACGCTGACTCAAAACAAAAACAAAAACAAAAAACGCATGTGTTGGTTGTTTGGCTGGGGTTTGTTGCTATTGTTTTGTTGTTTGACAACTTTATTGAGCTAGAATTCATATATCATAGAATCCACCTATTTAAAGTATACAATTCATAATAACTTTGGTGACATTGTATCCACAGAGTTGTACAGGCATCGCCATATTTAATTTTGGAACACTTTCACATCTTCCGAAAGAAACCCCATACCCCTTAGCCATCACTCCCTCATCCTTTGAGCCCTGGCAACAATTCTTCTATTTTGCATCTCCATAAATTTGCCTATTTTGCACATTTCATGGGTAGAGAATCATATAACATGTGGCCCTTTGTGTGGACTTCTTTCAGTAGCATGTTTTTAAGATACAAGTTTCAGTGTGAATCAGTACTTCATTAATTTTACAGCCAAATATTATGCCATTGTATGGCTATACTTTTGTACATCCATACATCAGCTGATGGACATTTGGGTTGCTTTTACTTTGGGGTTATTATGATAATGCTACTTCATAAACATTCATCTACAAGTTTTTGTGTAGACATACACTTTCATTTTTCTTGAGTATATGCCAAGGAATAGAATTGCTAGGTTACATGACAACTCTATGTCTTGATAAACCACCAGACTTTTCCTCAACAGTTACATCATTTTACACTCCCACTAGCTGTGTATAAGGTTTCTAGATTCTCCACATCCTTGCCAACACTTGTTATTGTTCAACATTTTTTAATTATCACCATCCTGGTATGTGAAGTGGTATCTGGCTGTGAGTTTGATTTGCATTTCATTAAGGGCTAATGATGATGCACATTTATACATATTCTTGGGAGAAATGTCCATTCAGACTCTTTGTCCATTTTGAATCATTATTTCTGTTTTTATCAATGAGTTAAAAGAATTCTTAGCTGGGCTCAGTGGCTCAGCCTGTAATCCTGTGCCTTTGGGAGGCTGAGGTGAGTGGATTGTCTGAGCCTGTGGGTTCGAGATCCGCCTGGGCAACTTGGCAAGACCTCATCTCTACAATAAATCAAAAAAATTAGCCGGGCGTGGTAGCGCACGCCTGTAATTCCAGCTACTTGGAAGGCTGAGGCGGAAGGATCGCCGGAGCCCAGCAGGTCGAGGCTGCAGTAGCCAGGAGTGGCCACTGCACTCCAGTCTGGGCGACAGAGTGAGACTCCAACTCAAAAAAAAAAAAAAAAAAAAAAAAGAATTCTTTATATATTCTAGATACAAGTACTTTATGAAATATATGACTTGCAAATATTTTCTTCCACTCTGTAATGGGACTTTCATTTTCTTGATGGTGTCCTTTGAAGCACAGAAGTTTCTTTATTTTGATGAGGTCTAATCTATTTTTCTTTTGTTACTTGTGCTTTTGGTGACATATCTAAGAGTGCACGGACTAATCCAAGGTCATGAAGATTTACACTGTTTTCTACTAAGAGTTTTATAGTTTTAGCTCTTGCATTTAGGTCTTTGATCGATTTTTAGTTAATTTTATAAAAGCATGGGTTTTGAGGTCAAACAAACTTACTGTGATAGTATAGGTCTTCTGAAAAGCAGACACCAAGACAGAATTAAAGGTGCAAGAGTTTTATTAGGGAAATGACATGACGGAGAGAGAACATGCAGAGGAACTGGGAGATGCTGAGGAAGCAGTCAGAGCATGTTGCAATCTGACCTGTAGTGAAGAGAGGGAAGGAAGATTAGACAGAACCGTTCAGCCTAAAGAAAGTTCAGCAATGCCATCAGGAAGCCCTTGGCCACAGTCAGGCACCAAAGAAGTCCTGGGTCTCCCAGGATGGGGCTGCCTTAGGATGCCTGCCATTTCTAGTAATGGGAGCAACCCAGTGGGAAGCACAACCTCCATGCAAGCATAATGGACTTCAGTGCACAAAGCCCAGGGCCCCTCGTCAGTTGAGCTCCCTGAGGGCCATCTTTCATGACTGCCACCCTTAATGTTCGAATCTGGTGCTGTCACTCATGTTCCATGAATGAAAATGTTATTTAACCTCACTGAGTCTCAGTTTTATTTAAAAAGCGCCTATTTCCTCATCTCGCACTTAGAAATCAGTAATTCATAATAATAACTTTGGTGACATTGTATATTAAAATATGCATCGTTCTTAATATTAAAATGATTGATTTTATTAATATGTTAACATATAAAGTGAGGTAAATCAATTGGGCAAAGACTAACTAAATTTTATCACATATAATACTTTAAAGACTCACAATTGGATGCAAATATGTGTTCACTAAATGTCTCATCTTCCAAGGTCTGGCTTAAATGTCACATTTTTGGTGATGACTTACTCGGCCACCAAGTCAACATTAATCACTTCTATATTCCCAAAGCATAGTGATTCACACATGACACAGTGGCATGCAATTTTTTAGGGAGGTTTTGAAAAATATTGTCATTGCTTTGATTTTTCAGCTCCTTAAAAATAGTGTGAGGCTGGGTGAGGTGGCTCACACCTGTAATTGCAGACACTTGAGAGGATGACATGGGAGGATCACTTGAGCCCAGATGTTCAAGAGTAGCCTGGGCAACATAGTGAAACCCCCATATCTATAAAAACAATTTAAAAAAAAATTTATGGGGCATGGTGGCATGCCTATAGTCCAAGCTACTCAGGAGGCTAAGGCAGGAGTCACTTAAGCCAGGAGTTGGAGGCTGCAGTGAACTGTGATATCAGCACTGCACTCCAGTCTGGGCAACAGAGTGAGACCTTGTCCACAACTAACTAAATAACTAACTAAATAAATAAATAAGTTTTAATTCCCAGACTATGATAGACTGAATCACTTCTCTATTACAAAACTCCTATAAATGCCACACAAAATAGAAATTATATTCTTTACATGCGTAGCTGAGCTGAGAATAAATGAAGAGAAATCCCTGGGAGGCAAACAAGGGAGGACACAGAAAGCCAGAACAGTGAGGCCATGAATTGACCTTTGACTCCCCTGAGGAGATACGCAGTGAAGGGTGAAAGATGAGTACTAGGTTCAGAACCTAGGACTTGGGCTTGACCATAGGGGTAGAGGCCTGGGCCTGTGCCATGTGTGGAACTGGACAGAGCAGCACCACACACACATCACACACACACACACACACACACACACACACACACACACACACACACACTACTCCCACAGAGAAAGAATGCACAAAAAACATTCCACTACCACCACAGAGGGAGACAATAGGAAGCTTTTTTGTCCTGACCTCAACTCTGGGTGTGGGGGGGGAGGATGGGGCAAGGGCAGAGGGGGCAGGGGTGAGCCTCCCTCAAGAATGTGTCAATATAAGCCAAATCCTTTGTACGGACAAAATATACATGACCCAGGACCAGCCCCACGCCCCCAATGCAAGCTAAGAAATGATTGTAGAATTTGGTGTGGAACTTCTAGGGCACCCAGGAAAAGAGATTCCTCATAGGATTCCCACAAGCAAACCCTGCTGAAGATGAGTTTATAATCCAAAAAGTACAAGTGCAGCCAGGTGTGGTGGATCACACCTGTGATTCCAGCACTTTGGGTAGTCGAGGCAGGAGGATCACTTGAACCCAGGAGTTCAAGACAAGCCTGGGCAACACAGAGAGACCTCATCTCTACCAAAAAAAAAAAAAAAAAGCAATTAGCCAGGCATGGTGGCATACATCTGTAGTTCCAGTTATTCAGGAGGCTGAGGTGAGAGGATCACTTGAGCTCAGAAGGTCAAGACTGCAGTGAGCCAGGACTGAGCCACTGCACTCCAGCCTGGGTAACAGAATGAGACCCTGTCTCAAAAAAAAGTGCAAAAGCAATGTATCTTAAACAAATTCTTGGAACACAACAAAGAGCCAAATTAAGGTCCCCAGAAATTCATTTAATAGAGCTATCAGATAAAGTTTATTCAAAAAATGATTAAAGACATAGGATAATTAGTCAAAAATAGAATAACAAGACACAATAAAATGGATATACAGATATAAAAATATGTGAAAGGGACAAATAGAAATGAAATACATAGTCATACATTCTCATCTCAACGGATGGGTTAAAGTATAGGTTAGATAAACATGAAGAAAAAATCTGTGAACAGGAAGCTAGATCTTTAGAAATTATATGGAATGAAGCATTAGAAAATAATAAAAAATGTTAAAGACAGGTTAAGGGAATATAAAGATCACACAAAACAATTACTGGAAATTGTAGGAGAGACTGGAGAAAATGGGAGGGGGAATATTTTTGAAACATAATGGCTTGAATGTTTTAGAATTAATGAAATACAGGAAATATTAGATTCATAAAGCACAAGAGTACCAGGTAAAGTACTGTCTTTATTTTTAAAAAGACATAAGTCAGGCATGGTGGCTCACACCTGTTATCCCAGCACTTTTGGTGGCAGAAGCAAAAAGATTGCCTGGTCCCAGGAGTTCAAGACCAGTCTGTGCAACTTGGCAAAACCTTGCCTACAAAACAAATAAAAAATTAGCTGGGAGAAGTGGTGTGTGGCTGTGGTTCCAGCCACTTGGGAGACCGAGGCGAAAGGATTACCTGAGCCCAGCAGATGGAGGCTGCTGTAGCCAAGAGTATGCGACTGCACTGCAGCCAGCTTGGGCGACAGAGTGAGACACACACACACACACACACACACACACACACACACACACACACACACACACACATGCTCGCGCGCGTGCGCGCGCCCGCATGGTTTAACAACAGTGAGAAACACTGAAATATCTGCTTCTTTATATCCCTACCACTGTACAAATGTATAGTAGGAATCACTCCTCTTTGAGATTGGTACTACCATTTAACACCAACTAAGTGCTGAATGGATGGATAGATGGATGGATGGATGGATGCATGCATGCATGCATGCATGCACGCATGGATGGATGACAATGGCCACATGTAATCTGGAACAAGTAGTTTGAATAGTATAGTAAAAGGCAAATATACTCCTAACATATAACATTTCTATGTACAGCATATACAAATGATTTTTTTTTTCCGAGTCGCTGTCTCTCTCTGTCACCCAGGCTGGAGTGCAATGGCACGCTCACGGCCACCACAACCTCAATCTGCTAGGTTTAGTGATCCTTCTGCTACAGCCTTCCAAGTGGCTGAAACCATAGGCATGTGCCACCACGTCCAGTTAGATTTTTTTATATTGTGTAGCAATGAGGTCTCACCATGTTGCTCAGGCTGGCCTCAAACCACTGAGCTCAGGCAATCCTCTCACCTCCGCCTCCCAAAGTGCTGGGATTACGGGCATGAACCACTGTGTCCGGCGACAAAAAATTTTTATATAACATTTAATAAAGCATTTTTAATCTTTTCAATTTTTCATTGCATTTATTTTGCAAGATTTTAAGGAGGTTTCATAAGAGAAATGCAAGTAAAATTATACTGATAACAATTCTGAACTACTGGTTTTGAGCACCGAGTAACCCCCTAAGATCTGAAGAGTCATGTCATTCTTCAAGTCTAAAAATTCTCATTTCTTTCCAAGTTTCCTCCCTTCCACTTTTTTCTCCCAAGATTCCAACAGTTGTTGGAATTGTTCCTCCTGGTTTTTCTCTGTCATATCTTTTCTCTCCTGTTTTCAATATTTTAGTCTTTCTACATGATTTCTGGGTGACTTCCTTAACCTTGTTTTCTAGTTTTTCTACTGAATTTTTAATTTTAGTAACTATAATTTTATCTTTAAGAGTTCACTTTGTTCATTGAGTATTACTTTTACTTAGGAAAATATTCAGCTGGGCTCGGTGGCTCAGCCTGTAATCCCGCGCTTTGGGAGGCTGAGGTGAGTGGATTGCCTGAGCCCGCGGGTTTGAGATCTGCCTGGGCAGCGAGACTTCATCTCTACAATAAATCAAAAAAATCAGCCGGGCGTGGTAGTGCATTCCTGTAATTCCGGCTAGGCTACTTGGAAGGCTGAGGCGGAAGGATCGCTGGAGCCCAGCAGGTCGAGGCTGCGGTGGCCAGGAGCTGCCACTGCACTCCAGTTTGGGCGACAGAGTGAGACTCCAACTCAAAAAAAAAAGAAAAATATTCTTGTTTTGTGGATATATTCACTTTTTCTTCTTCTTCTTCTTCTTGTTTTTTTTTTTTTTTGACTTAGAGTCTTACTCTGTCTCCCAGGCTAGAGTGCAGTTGCATGCTCACGGCCACCGCAGCCTTGACCTGCTGGGTTCGGGTGTTCCTTCCACCTCAACCTTAAAAGTAACTGGAACTATAGACCGATGCCACCATGCCCAGCTAATTTTTTGATTTATCGTAGGGACGAGGTCTTCCCACGTTGCCTAGGCTGGTCTTGAAACCCTGGGCTCAGAAAATCCTCTTGCCTCCACCTCCCAAAGTGCTGGGATTATAGGCTTGAGCCACTGTGCTCAGCATTATATTCACTTTTAAAATCTGAGCATATTAGAGGTTTTTCATATGCTTTTTCACTGGCGATGGAAATGTTTTCATCTTCATGGGTGGTGGTTACATGGTTATATAAAAATTCAGTGAACTATCTGGACTCAGTGGCTCAGGCTGTAATCCTGAGCCTTTGGGAGGCTGAGGTGAGTGGATTGCCTGAAACCGCGGGTTCGAGACCCGCCTGGGCAGCGTGACCTCATCTCTACAATAAAATTAAAAAACTCAGCCGGGTGTGGTAGCGCATGCCTGTAATTCTGGCTACTTGGAAGGCTGAGGCGGAAGGATCGCCGGAGCCCAGCAGGTGGAGGCTGCAGTGGCTGGGAGCAGCCACTGCACTCCAGTCTGGGTGACAGAGTGAGACTCCAACTCAAAAAAAAGAAAATATTCAGTGAACTGACTGGGCATGGTAGCTCATGTCTGTAATCCCAGCACTTTGGAAGGTAGAGGTGAGAGAACTTACTGGGAGAATTGGGTTCGAGACCAGCCTGGGCAACTTGGTGAGGCCTTGTTTTTAATAAATAAATAAATAAAAGTTAAACGAATAAAAAAAAAAATCAGTGAGCTACACTTAAGTGCTGTGCATTTTATTCTCTGTAATTTTACCTTTCTGAAACTGACATTGTTTTTATAGAAGGAATGGGAGGAAGGGTAAATCTAAGTTTTACTGGACTTGATGCTTTTACAAATTACAAGAGCAAAATTAGGTTTGAAAGTGAACAGTAGGCAACCTCTTCGAGTCCCCACCCACTGTGGGAGATTTTCTGTCCTCTCGATAAATCCTGCTTTCTAAAAAAATTAAAAAAAAAAAAAGGAAGTGAACAGTTATCTAGAATGATAAAATAAACCAAAAAAATAACACGTTTTAATATTCTATCAAATACCACAGTCATTATAAAATGCAGAATAATAACATGATTATTTTAGTTATTTAACCCCTTAACACATTTCTTCAATGCTTTTTTTCTTAACTTTTTTTTAGAGGGGCTGCACCCTTTTTGATTATTTCTTTATGTTACAATGAGTTTCTACAGAGAGAAGAGAAAGAGTATTCATTCTTGTCTCTAGCAGGGCAAACTGAAATATGACTTTTTTTCACTGAAAACATTTTTTTAATTAAACTTCATCTATATGCTCAAGCCAGGAAAAAAATTTTAATTAAAATAAAATAATAAAAATTACAACATACATTAGTGTAGAAAAGGACAAAAGTAATGGATTGGTGTGTTTATTTTATTTTATTTTATTATGTTTTAGAGTTGGAGTCTCACTCCGTTGCCCAAACTGGAGTGCAGTGACACGCTCCCGGCCACCTCAGCCTCGACCTACTAGGCTCCGGCGATCCTTCTGACTCAGCCTTCCAAGTAGCTGGAACCACAGGCACGCGCTACCATTCCCGGCTAATTTGGGGTTTATTGTAGAGACAAGGTCTCACCAAGTTGCCTGGGCTAGTCTCGAACCCGCGGGCTCAGGCAATCCACTTGCCTAGGCCTCCCAAAGCGCTGGGATTACAGGCTGAGCCACCGAGCCGGCCTTTTATTTTATTTTTAAACTACAACAATACATTTATTTTAAAGCAGGAGAAACTTGTGAAAAAAATTGCTTCCAAAAGTAAACTCTGAGCAAGGTGTTCATTGCAATAAATAAATATATAAATCTAAAACAAAACAAACAAAAAAGTAAACTGCCAAGTTCAGAGGTTGATTTTCACTGAGAATAACAGCATTGAAGTAATTTAAGTTCTATTTCTTCATTTTTACCGTCACTGTACTATCACTGTTTAGAAACTACTGTTTAGATGCAAGGGTATGTATTATCACCATGATTAGACACAACGTATGTTTGAAGCAAATTAGAATGATTCTCAATCATTTGAATTTACTTTCAAAATAACATGCGAACCTGAGTCAATGTATGTCTGGGGTTGGCCATTTAACAGGGAGTTTATCAAATATAACCCCAATGTGATAAACAATGCTTATTAAAGGAGAGATAATTTCAGAAATTGACTAATTTAAACCTTACACATATATTGTGTTATAAAAACTCTGTGATCAGGCATGGTGGCTCATGTCTGTAATTCCAGCACTTTGAGAGGCCAAGGTAGATCTTCAACATGCACACACACAAACACAAACAAACTCAATGATGCTGGGTACGGTGGCTTACATCTGTAATCCCAATACTTTGGGAGGCAGAGGTGAGAGGATTGCCTGAGCCCAGGAGTTCAAGATCAGCCTGGGCAACTTGGTGAGCCATCATCTCTACAGTAAATAAAAAATATAGCCAGACGTGGTGGCACACCCCTTCCAGCTACTTGGAAGACTGAAGCAAAAGAATTGCCTGAGCCCAGCAGGTCAAGGCTGCAGGGACTGTGAGCAGCATGCCACTGCACTTCAGCCTGGGCAACAGTGAGACTCCAACTCAAAATTTAAAAAACCTCAATGATAACAATAGTTATTGTTTTAAACTTAGACCAACAGAAGATTTTGTAGGAGAGAAATATTTCATCAATAACAATGTTAAGAATTGTTGGCCCATGACGTATTTAAAAAAATTTTTTTTTAGTTGGAGTCTGTCTCACTCTTTTGCCCAGGCTAGAGTGTAGTGGCACATTCAAAGCTACCACCGTCTTCACCTGGTGGACTCAGGCAATCCTTCCATCTCAGCCTCCCAAGTAGCTGGAACTATAAGCGTGTATCACCATGCCCAGCTAAATTTTTGATTTATTGTAGAGACAAGGTCTCCCCAAGTTACCCAGGCTGGTCTCCAACCCCTGGGTTCAGGCAATTCTCTTGCCTTGGCCTCCCAAAGTACTGGGATTACAGGCATGAACCACTGCACCCAGTCAAAATATTAAAATTTTGACTTTTGTTACTGATGGTTCAAAAAATTTATTTTGACTTCATAGTTCATTTTTGTCTTAGTCCATTTGAGCTGCTGTAACAAAATACCACAGACTGAGTCATTTATAAACAACAGAAATGTATTGCTTACAGTTCTGGGGGTTGGAAAGTCCAGGATTAAGATGCCAGCAGATTCAGCATCGAATGAGGCCCTGTTCCTCAAAGATTGCAACTTCTATATGCCCTCACAAAGCAGCAACATATAACCTCCCTCTGCCTCTTATATAAGGGCACTAATCCCATTCATGAAGGCTGCACCCTCATGACCTCACCCTCATGACCTCATCACATCCCAAAGGCCCCACCTCTCATATCACCACGTTGAGGATTTGTTTTCAACGTACGAATTTTGAAGGGACACAAACATTCAGACCATGGAAATTGTTGATAATGTGATATAATTTTTAATATTGTCAGAATTTTGGGGAAACTTTATCAAGTTTTTATATGAGGTATATAAGATTTCAAACCTTTCAAGCTTCCTATAGTTCAGTCACTTTAGTAGTGATCCATCTTACTTGTTCTTTGAAACAACCATTCTCATATAACAAGTTTTTGTCATCAATGTTCTTGTAGTAGTTGTTATTGAGCCTTCTGTTACCTTTGTGATTGATAGTACTTCTTGTTAGTTCTGCTGGAAATTTAATAATAGGAATTTTAATAAATTCTGTATCACACAATTCATAAAAATGTGCACGCCTGTAATCCTAGCACTTTGGAAGACTGAGGCAAGAAGAATGCTTGAACCTAAGAGTTTGAGACCAGCCTAGGCAACATAGAGAGATCTTGTCTTTACAAAAAAAAAAAAAAATTAACCAGACATAGTGGTATGCACCTATAGTCCCAGCTACTCTGGAGGCTGAGGCAGAAGGATCACATGAGCCCAGGAAGTCAAGGTTGCAGTGAACTGTGAACATGCCACTGTACTCCAGCCTGAGTGACAGCCTGAAACTCCAACAAAACAAAAGGTATGCATTGTGTTTATAATTGTATGTGCTGCATTATCAAGACTATTCTTTTTTTTTTTTTTTTGAGTTGGAGTCTCACTCTGTCACCCAGACTGGAGTGCAGTGCAGTATATGACTTTACATGTATGATGATGGGAAAAATTTCCCACAGATTAACTCCTGGCTCCATTTCAACCTTGTTTCTCCTGCATGTCCACACCCTGGGGTGCCAGGTACCATAGGACACTGGCATATCTCCATCTAATCTCTGATGCAACACCTTAGTGTCACGGCACTGAATGACAGGCATAGTGGGCAGTAGGAATATCACCAGAAGGTATTTATACACCAGGACAGCTGCCAATAATGTATCCATTCTCATGCTGCCAATAATGCATCCATTCTACACTGCGGCCCACATCAGTGTAGCTCTAAATTCATACCTAATGTCTCACCAACTCAATTTCCCCTTCCTCAGATCACAGAAATACCTGCAGTCATTTTACAACTACCCAGCATGAGGGAAATTGTGATGGAGGGAAAGTCTGATTGGAAAGAGACAGCAGTCCTAACCAACTGCAGTTAAATTATCTTCTACAAATTTTCCAAAGTCATCCAGGCTGGAGCGCAGTGGTGGATTCATGGTTCCCTACAACATTGACCTCCTGGGTTCAAGCGATCCTCCCACCTCAGCCTCCGGAGGAGCTGAGACTATAGTTGTGCACCACCACGCATTGCTAAATTTTTTATTTTCTGTAGAGAAAAGGTCTCATTATGTTGCCCAAGCTGACCTCAAACTCCAGGTCAAGTGATCCTTCCGCCTTGGGCTCCCAAATCACTGGGATTACGGGCATGAACCACTGAGCCTGGCCAAAATTTTATAAACATACATAGCACATGAACATTCCGAAGAGTCTCTTGGAAGAGGACTGTTCAAGTGAGGGGACATGTGACTTAAGCTTCCCCAGCTTCCTCCTGAATTTGCCTCTAGATGGAAGGCCAACACATTTGAGACCAGTTCTCTTCAATCGTTCATTCAAAAGATCATAGAGCTTTCCGGAGTGGCTTATTTCTCACGTGCTAATTGAGTGCCTGTGTGTTCAGATAAAATCCTTACTAGTGCTGTATTTTATTTCTAGAAGAAAACTACATGAACAGAAAAATCAAATTTATTTGAAAGCCTCTTCTTCATTGCAAGTAAAAATGGAAACAATGATTCTCTGCATGTCGTGACTTCTTTGGTAAAGAATGTAGCTTTTCTGGTGGAGGCTGCGAGAGCTTATTCATGATTTTCCGATTTCGGCAATTAGAAGTGCTTACACTTTCTCTTATCTGATGCTCACAGACACTTTAACCTATTTAAGCATGTAACTAAGTGTCATCTGTTATCCTGTTATTAACTAAAGTTTAAAAAGGCACTTAAGAAGGGAAAAACTAAATATATATGGTGAGAATAGTGGAATAATACAGCCACATTCCTAAGACTATCCGGTCAGACAGTTTCCTATTCTGCTCAAATGCCAGGCAGCATGGCTGCTTCCTCTGTTCCCATGGAAACCTCAGCCTTGCTGAAGTTCAAGTTAATTTCTTACTGCCATCTGCCTGTTGAGTTGCAGGGCTTTCCCTAGCTAACATCCTGCAGATGCCTGTTTGGAGAATAAAGTTTGCTTAGAAACTCCCTGGGCCGTTTCTTCAGAAGGTCAGGCTTGAAAACAGATCCAGCTGACCCTTCATACGGAATTAACTGAAGGATGAAAAGTGTTAAAATAGCCTACGTGAGCTCTTTTTAAAAATTAACCGATGTTGAACACAAATTGACAAGGTGGGAGATTGCAAACGGTTTGTGTTACATTGGACAAAGGTTGCATAATGTCTTCTCATCCCTCCAACTGTAAAACTGGCCAAATGTCTGTGGCTTCTTGAAAAGCGTAATGATCTCTCTAATCAAAGGTCACAAGCTGATGACCTGTGGTTCAACCATAGCCTGCAGACATGGCTTTTTGGCCTGCACCGTATTTTTAAATAATGTTTGAATTAACTGCCAACTTCTGAAAATTAGGAAACTTCATGAAAAAAAAAAAAACCCCACTGGGGTTCCACTTTTCCTGGAAAACTTGGAAGATGTGGCTAGCTCTGCTTTCCTGCATTGTGGAAGCCTGAGCTCAGCTGCCCAGCAGGTTCACGGAAGACGTGTGGCTCTCCCATTTGCCAGAATCCCTGTCACCCCTCACTCATTTACATTCATTTGCCTGCTCCATTCATTGACCAAAGCTGCTTGCATATTTGTATCCTCAATTCAAGGAATGCCTACTTCCTAAAAAGCAATACAGAAACTCTAAAACTCAAACACAACTAGCTCACAGAACATGGTATTTTTACCAGCCCAACACCCAGAGTAGCAAAATAAATATTAGTCACTTTTGTTTGCTTCTGTGGCATCAATTCTCTAGCACAAATTGCTTGGTCTAAGTAATTTGCAGCCAGGCATGTGACTTGCGCCGTCAGCCCAGCACTTAGTGAGGTGGAGGTAAGAGGATGGCCTGAATGCAGGAGTTGGAGACCAGCCTGGGCAAATTGGCAAGACGTTGTCTCTACAGTAAATCAAAAAATTAACTGGGTGGGGTGGCATGTGCCTGTGGTTCTAGTTACTTGAAAGACTGACGCGGAAGGATTGCCTGAATCCCGGCAGGTAGGGACTGCGGGGGCTATGAGCATGCCACTGCACTCCAACCTAGGCCCAAACTCCCACTCAAAAAAAAGTAATTGGCAGTGTTTTCCATGAAAGGATCTGCAAAGTAGACGATGATAAGAACATTGGCCATTCTGTTCTCCACCTAAAAACCTTGATTAGTAATAATCATCTGTATTTACTTAGGTCCTGTGTGGAAGGCACTGTGCTTTCCAGCAACTACTTATCAAGTCATTACAATGCTCCTCATTTTATAGATGAGAAAACTAAGCACCAGGAAGATTGATAAATTACCTCCAAGTCATATAGCTAGTAAATACCAAATTCCAGCTTCATTCAATTTTGTCCAATTCTAGAGCTTGTGTATTAAACCACAACAGCTTATTTATCCTCCTTTTTATTTAAGTGTACTTATCAAGAGTTTAAACTGTCTACGTCTATGTTTCCTGTCTTTTTTTTTTTTTTTTTTGAGTCGGAGTCTCACTCTGTCGCCAAGACTGGAGTGCAGTGGCATACTCACAGTCACTGCAGGCTCAACCTGCTGGGCTCAGGCGATCCTTCCACCTCAGCTTTCCAAGTAGCTGGAACCACAGGCACATGACACCACTCCTGGCTAATTTCTTTATTTATTGTAGAGACAAGGTCTCCCAAAGTTGCCCAGGTGGATCTTGAACCCCTGGGCTCAGGCAATCCTCTCGCCTCCTCCTTCCAAAGTGCTGGGATTACAGGTTTGAGCCACCAGCCTGGTTTGTCTATGTTTCTGAATCTGTCTTAGAATGTGTTCAGGATAAAATAAAAAATCTATGGCACAGTCCTTAACCTCAAGGTGTATAGAATTTCAATAAGACAATTATTTTAGCAAGTTTTATTGCCAACACTGCCCACAAACAAATGAATATGCGATTACAATATAGCATGTTACATTTTATTATAGAAGAAAATGGAACAGTGATAATACATAGAGTTGAAGCAAGTTTTCAAAAAAAAAAAAAGTTTCGCACCAAGGATTTGGAAGTATAAGTTAGGAATGTTT
Organism: Cephalopachus bancanus; assembly: GCA_027257055.1. Lineage (NCBI taxonomy): Eukaryota > Metazoa > Chordata > Mammalia > Primates > Tarsiidae > Cephalopachus > Cephalopachus bancanus. Next base: position 1,204,112 of record JAPVLO010000301.1, on the reverse strand, counting down.
TGGGAAAATTGAAAGTAGTTGGCATAAGCAAAAAAAAAAAAGAACCGGCATTTCACAAAAGGATTAGTACAATTGGCCAATAATAAGATAGGATAGTACTCTGAAATATTAGCAGATATTTTTTGTTTTTTTTTTTTTTGAGTTGGAGTCTCACTCTGTCGCCCAGACTGGAGTGCAGTGGCCGCTCCCGGCCACCGCAGCCTCGACCTGCTGGGCTCCGGCGATCCTTCCGCCTCAGCCTTCTGAGTAGCTGGAATTACAGGCATGCACTACCACGCCCGGCTGATTTTTTGATTTATTGTAGAGATGAGGTCTCGCTGCCCAGGCGGGTCTCGAACCCACAGGCTCAGGCTATCCACTCACCTCAGCCTCCCAAAGGCGCGGGATTACAGGCTGAGCCACCGAGCCCGGCTAGCAGGTGTTTTAAACCAGCCATTACTTTCTCTTTGCACTTCCCTACATTTGAACAGCTCAGCATCCCGTAGTGACTACCTTAAGGAAGTGGTGGTGTGTCTAGGCAGATGGAACCCTTGACAACCTCACAATTCCCCCAAGAACCAGCCTGTCACCGGCCACAGAATGATGCCTATTCCCAAAGGGGCCTCAGAAATGGTGATGTGAGCTGCCAGAACAGATAGTTCCTCCTGGATAGAAAGAGTTGTCTTGTCCTTTATTCTGCAGGACCAAGTTGTTTGATGAGCATCACACTTCAATAGATAATAGTAAGGAAAGGGTGACATGGCCAGTCAGTTGGACACCCCCTGACACACATCAGGACTCAAGACCAACCTCTGATCACTTAGTCCCTAGGAATTTGGCTATGATCCAGGGAAAAGTGTGTGGGACTGAGATTGTTTCCATCTTGCCACTGGAGTGAGGACTCAAAGGCTGAGAAAACAGGTTGATCGAGAACAAATAGTGCATTTTGCACAGCTGAGTTATAAAACAGGCATCATCTCATCTTTTAGAAACTACTGATAATCTCAGAAATACAAAATTCCATTTGTTTTGCCTGATATATTGACAAACATTTAAAATTAAATAGATTGGTAATCACCTGTCTGTGAGATTGTGAAGGAATGGCATGCACAGATACAGTTGATGGGAGAGTCCACTGATATCTCAGGGGAATTTTGGCACCAATTCTAAAGACAGCAATGGTCACACACTCAAAACTAATTTATTTAAAAATATTCATTTCAGTGTTACTTATAAAGTAAAATAATTAAGCTGCCTATAGTGGCTCATGCCTATAATCCCAGAACTTTGGCGAAAGGATTGCTTGAGGCCAGAAGTTCGAGATCAGCCTGGGCAACATAGCAAGACCCTGTCTCTACAAAAATAAAAATAAAAAAGTAAAGTGAATAAATACAGAAACATACATGTTTGGCACTAAGGGATTTGTTCATTTACAACAATTTATTAAAATGAAATTATAGTCATGAAAAATGATTGCAGTAATTCTTTTTTTTTTTTTTGAGTTGGAGTCTCACTCTGTCGCCCAGACTGGAGTGCAGTGGCCACTCCCAGCCACCGCAGCCTCGACCTGCTGGGCTCCGGCGATCCTTCCGCCTCAGCCTCCGAGTAACAGGAATTACAGACGCGTGCTACCACGCCCGGCTAATTTTTTGATTTATTGTAGAGATGAGGTCTCGTCTGACCAGGTGGGTCTCGAAGCTGCGGGCTCAGATAATCCACTCACCTCAGCCTCCCAAAGACGCAGGATTACAGGCTGAGCCACCAAGCCCAGCTGATTGCAGTAATTCTATGCTTACTAATATATCCAATGTTTGTAGTATGTAGTTAAAGGAGAGGAAAGCAAGTTTTCAGTGGTGTATATGTTATGATCAAACTCTTGTAACTATATACACCTGCAGAGAAAAATTATGTGGTGTGTTAACCAATGTGTGAACAGCCACAATCTTTGGTGGCATAATTATGAGTAATTTAAACTATGTATCCATTTGACTTCTTTGTATTTTCTAAGTATTTTACAATGGGCATGGATTACTTGTGTTACTATTTTTGTTTTTACAGTATGTATCTGTTTGTTTGTTTGTTTGTTTGTTTGTTTGTTTGTTTTTGAGTTGGAGTCTCACTCTGTCGCCCAGACTGGAGTGCAGTGGCCGCTCCCAGCCACTGCAGCCTCGACCTGCTGGGCTCCAGTGATCCTTCCACCTCAGCCTTCCAAGTAGCTGGAACTACAGGCACACGCTACCACGCCCGGCTAATTTTTGATTTATTGTAGAGGTGAGATCTCGCCAAGTTGCCCAGGCGGGATTCGAACCCGTGGGCTCAGGCAATCCACTCACCTCAGCCTCCCAAAGGCGCGGGATTACAGGCTGAGCCACTGAGCCCGACTTTGTTTGTTTGGCTTTTTTTTAGCTGGGGTCTCACTCTGTCACCCAGGCTGGAGTGTAGTGACATGATCACAAATCACTACAACCTTGACTTCCTGGACTCAAGCAATCCTTCTGTCTCAGCCTCCTGAGTAGCTGGGACTACAGGTGTGTGCCACCACACCTGTCTGATTTTCTACATCTTTTTTGTAGATACGAAGTCTCACTATGTTGTCCATGCTGTTCTCAAACTCCTAGGCTCAATTGAACCTCCCACCTTGGCCTCCCACTGTGCTGGGATTACAGGTGAAGGACACCATACCCTGGAATTACAAGCATGAACCACTGCACCCAGCCTTGTATTTTCTGATTGTCTTACCATCAGCATGGATTACTTGTGTTACCATTTTCTTCACTGTGTTTAAAAAATAGAGTAGTTGAGGATGGCTGAAACATTCATGAGCACGGGTGAATGACAAGAGCTAAAAGCAGAAAGGCATCTAGGACTCAGATCATAAACTCAAATATGGCATTTTCTTACCTACTTCACATAGGCATTTCCCTCAACATTCCAGCAAATAATGTAACTATAAAAATGACTGAGCCATTTCTCTCAGTGGGCATCAAGAGATCTTGAAAATTAATACAAGAGCCAATATCTTAACATTTTTATTCTCGTGTAAATGGCCCCAATATAGACAATGTATTTTCCTTTGCCTATGTTGCCTAGGCAAGAAAATATCGAATGGCATTTCTCTAGATGATTATTATCTGGTCTCCAGCTAATACGCTGCAGCTATTATCGACACCACTGGTTCAGCCTAGCTGGGGACCCCACGTGACAGATTTTCAAAGCAAATGCTCCCTTTCTGGTGCCCTCTCTCTGAAAAGGAGGAATTTGAGGCAGGAAATCTCCTGCAGGTGATTCCAGTAAGTCTCCACCAGACACGCCCAGTCTTGTCCATACTGTTCTGTTGTCAAAAACCACCTAGTGTCTTGTCACATTCTCTTTCTTGGTTTAACATTTGTATCAGTTTCCTACTCTGCTGTAACAAATGACCAAAAACTTGGGTACCTAAAGCAACAAAAATGTATTCTCTCACAGTTCTGGAGACCAGATGTCCCAAATTGAGGTGTCAGGAGGGCCATGCCCCTCTAATGGTTTCAGGGAGAACCATAGCCTCTTTGAGCTTCTAACAGCCTTCCAGCCTCCCTTGATTTATGGTATCTGTGTTCCCTGTTTCCAGGCCCATCTGCCCTGTTTCTCTGTGTCTCTCTATTCTCTTATAAGGACACTGGACATTAGATTTAGGACCCACCCTGAGTCCATCTTGAGATTTTTGGCTCAATTATATCTGCAAAACAACTTGCTTCCAAATAAGGTCTCATTCACAGATACAGGGAGTTAGGACTTGAACACACCTTCTTGAGGGATACAGTTCGCCCCACTACAATACTCCACCTAAATACATTTTCTTTTTAGGTAAGAAGTTAAGTATAAGCATAGCTGATATTTATTGAGAATGTATTCAGGCAACATGCTTGTAATGCATCTTACAAGCATTATTTTAATTTTAATTTTAATTAAGTTGCAAAATCTCCCTACTACACACACACCTCCCCACAACTACCCAAATATCCAGTTTCCATTACTTTGACTCCTGGAGTAGAGATTCGCATTTCAAAATTTCTGCCAGTGAATAAAGCAACAGCCTTCACAAGCGAGGAAGAATGATTGCTCCCAGCCCATCACTAGCATGACCTGTTTGGTCACTTTCTGAAACTGTGCAGCTAGACTTACACTTGGTTGTAATCAACGGAATCTGCAAAACTCAATACCTGGTACTAGCCTCTTTTTAAGGAATACAATCTCTGTCAGCATCCCAACCCCTAGATCAAATGCCCATTTCAGGATAGACTATCATAAATCATACCAGTTCCCCCAAACGTTTATTATGAAAATTTTCAAACATAAAGCAGAATTGGAAGAATTTTACAGTTGATACTCACATCCCCACTACCTGAATATTGTATTCATGTTCTGCTCTTCTTCCTTTGTTCTATAACTTTGCATCCATCTTATCCCCTCTATTCATGAATCCATCTGGTTTCTCCCCCTCCAAGTTAACTTCAACGTGCATCTCATTAAACCAGACCAAAACATGGGTTCTTTGGAGGCAGGTCCTAACAAGAGGAAAGAGGGAGGTGTTTAACTGAGCACAATCACTTTCTTCTTCCACAATTACCCGATAAACCCAGGCACACCAATTGCCATGGGAGGATTGAGAAGCTACAAGAGAGGCCAGGAGCATGACTGCAGAGATCTTTCTCCCTCAGGAAACACGAAAACGAATGTGGTGCCTTACAAAGAACACGGTGAACAATGTAATGGATGAACATCTTCAATAGCATCTCAATCATCATTTTTATTGTATTTATTCATTATTTAGAGACAAAGTCTCTATAAACCAGGCTAGAACAGCTCAGTACAGCCTCGAACTCCTGTGCTCAAGCAATCCTCCTACCTTAGCCTCCCGAAAAGTGAGGACTACACGCCCAACTAACATTTTTGTTTTAATTTTTTGTAGAGAGGTTGCCAAGGCTGGTCTTGAACTTAGCCTACAGCCTCCAACAAACCTTCTGTTTCAACCATCCAAAGCTCTGAGATTACAGGCATGAGCCACTATGCCCAGTCACATCTCAATACTATATACAATAGTTTCTTGCCACACTCAACTCTACTGCCCAGCAATGATGTGGACTTTAGTAACTAGTGTGTTCCATTGTTTATAATTCTCCCGTGACTGTAACCATTTCTGCTCTCTTTGCTTTTGTATGCCTTTGCCTTCATCCTCTCACCTTCCAAAAGTATTTTGTCCATGCAAAGAGGAATATGGTGGTCTACAGTGATGAACTCACATCCCAATAGCTCCCTGATCAAAGAACAAAATGAATTATTCATTTCTAGCCCCTAGTTGAGAAATTTCAGGAAAGGGCTAACATTGGTCCAGTTTGGGTCATATGTCTGTTCTGGACCAAGCACTGAAGCCAAGGGGACAGAGGACAGTGATTGACCCAACTTGGGTCATGTGTCAACCCCTGTGCTCAAAGAAATGAGGTCTATTATAGAAGTATGTTATGGATGTCGGCTTCACTAGGAACACAAAGGAAAGTCAATGTTCTAATTCATGTTTTTATCTCTCTGTTTCCCCCAAGGCCCACTCCACCCAGAAACTTTGTTAAAAGTTGAAACGCCTATTGATGTTATGTAGAGAAATATCTCCAGCAAACAGTTTTTATATTAGGACACATTTGAGGCAGTGATTTTTTTAAAAAATGATTCGTTTAGATTGAGTAATTAGCAAAAATTCAACATGCTTTTAGATCGAGGACTATTAATAGTTTTTTCTAAGATTCACCATAAAATTTTCGTTGAGTAAAATAGAAACTTTTAAGGGTAAACCCACATGCCTGAGGAACTTGGTATGAAGGGGATAATAAACTGTTTAACCTCTGTTTAACCTTTTCCAACATGTTTATTTAAATGTTCTGCCAATGTTGATACGATTCACTCAAGAATGTAACCTAGGTTACGTACAGATAGACATAATTTATTTACAAATCCACAGAACTTTGGTTGCCTTTATAATAAACTTTAAGAAAATAAGCTGAATGTGCAATGGCTTTAATCTCATAGTGTCAACGTATAAAAGTAAAAACAAAATTGAGGTAATTCCAATTCTTAACAACTTTGTTTTTCCAACTCAAGAATTTGATCAGTAGTCAAATAAAGAAATATTAAAACAGATACCAGTAACACAAATCCAGTATCCCTTATTTCAAAATCTAACCCATTTCTCCTAATTTAATATCAAGAATCAATCCATTCCATCAAAATCAAAATAAAGCCCACCAACACTTCATTTTATTTTATTTTGATAAGTAGAGACAGGGTCTTGCTATGTTGCCCAGGCTGCTCTGGAACTCCTGGGTTCAAGTGATCCTCCCACCTTGGCCTCCCAAAATATTGGAATTATAGGCATGAGACACTGCACTTGGCCAAAACCCTGTTTTCTTTTACAAAAGCCACGGTCTTATCTTGTGACAGTGTTAGCAGAAAGGAAATTCTAGAACTATTTGTTTTTCCCAGCAGGTGGGGTTTAAAGTCGCTAATATCCTGACTTTTTCAAATTATCAGAACTAAATCCTATAAGCAGTTGGACCTTAGAGGGAAGCATACTTTAAAACACATTTAAGCCCGGGTGTGGTGGCCCAAGCCTGTAATCCTAGCACTTTGGGAGGCTGAGGCAAGAGAATTGCCTGAGCCCAGGGGTTCAAGACCAGCCTGGGCAACTTGGCAAGACCTCGTCTCTACAATAAGTCAAACAATTAGCTGGGTGTGGTGGTGTGCGCCTGTAGCTCCAGCTACTTGGAAAGCTGAGGTGGAAGAATTGCCTGAGCCCAGCAGGTTGAGGCTGCAGTGGCCATGAGTGTGCTACTGTACTCCAGCTTGGGTGACAGAGTGAGACTCCAACTTTAAAAAATATTTAGAGGCGTAGATAAACTATTGAATGGTCCCCCTACAATCAAGACATCTTCAGATATTCAGTTCAGGATTATTTTAGAGACACCAAGTAAATATTGGCTCAATCCTAAACCAAATACCTCTGTGCCTGCCCAACCAAACACCAGGTTCCTCCCTCACACTGTGATTTGATCCTATCTTGGAGTGTGTGTGTGTGTTGTGTGTGTGTGTGTGTGTGTGTGTGTGTGTGTTTAGTCAGGGTCTCACCTTGTCACTTAGGCTGGAGTACGGTGACAGAATCACAGCTTACTACAGCCTCAACCTTCTGGGTTCAGGTGATCCTCCCACCTCGGCATCCCTAGTAGCTAGGACTACAGAATTCGCCACCGTTTCCAGTTAATTTTCTATCTTGATTTTTTGCAAAGAAGAGGTCTTACTATATTGCCTAGGCTGATCTCCAACTCCTGGGCTCAAGCAATCCTCCTGCTTTGGCCTCCTAAAGTGCTGGGATTATGGGTGTGAGCCACTGTGCCTGGCCATGTCTTTGACCTTTTCAGTGCACACTCTTCTGCTTCACATACAGCCTTTCTGCCGTGGGAAGTCCTGCCTACCGATCCTAGAAGCCTGGGGAAGTCTCCCCATGACTGAGCTAGCCCACTTCTCTGGATCCCCTGGGAGAGACAATATTCGAGGTGGGACAGTTGAAACATAACAGGAAAGCAGTTATTCTGAGTTCCTGTACCAGGAAATCACTCCTAGCGCCAAGACTAACTCCAGTGCCAAGACCCCAGTCATATGGAGGCTAGCATTCTGTGTTTAATTCCACAGCTACTGAAGGAATAATGCTTTGCGAAAAGCCGTGATGTCCAAGGCACATCCTGTTAGGCAGAGAGCCTTAAGCAAACACAGAAGCCCTTGTCCCAGCCGGATCATATGGCGAACAAAGGCTCACAGTCATAATTCTCTCATGTTGGACACGCAAATCAATCCTAAAAAAAAAAAAGCAGAGGCCGGGCTCGGTGGCTCAGCCTGTAATCCCGCGCCTTTGGGAGGCTGGGGTGAGTGGATTGCCTGAGCCCGCGGCTTCGAGACCCGCCTGGGCAACGAGACCTCATCTCTACAATAAATCAAAAAATCAGCCGGGCATGGTAGTGCATGCCTGTAATTCCGGCTACTTGGAAGGCTGAGGCGGAAGGATCGCCGGAGCCCAGCAGGTCGAGGCTGCGGTGGCTGGAAGCGGCCACTGCACTCCAGTCTGGGCGACAGAGTAAGACTCCAACTCAAAAAAAAAAAAAGCAGAAAATAAACTTGAGACATTGAAACCACTGGTCCAGACCAGAAGACAATCTATTTAGCCCAAGATTTTGTTTTTGGGAGAATAAACTAACGAATCTTCTAAGGAGTGAAGTGGTTGTGCTTCATAATCCAAAGTCCAAAAGGTAGAAATGGACCCTAAATCTCTCTAATTGGCCTTAATTACAGTCTATCGGTCCTCGTAAGACTAACTCTGTCATATGACGTTTCTACCTTGAACCCAGGCAAAGAGACTAGGTCCTGCCTAAGAAGTCATCACTCAGCATTTAAGGGGTTAATGCCTGAAATTCCTGCCTCTCTTACCTCCTCTTCAATTTCCCCTGAATATAGTTCCACACATTTTTTTTTCTTTTGCCTAGCTGCTCCATTTTAATGTACTGATAATGGTTTCTTTGGAATCCTAACCCAGTGGTCCATTTCTTGGTTCATAAACTCCTAGGTCCCTCTGAGAGTTCTTTGTCACCAACAAGATGTCGGAAGCCACCAGCTATGTTGAACCTTACAGACACGCTCTTTGATGGTAAAGCATTCCCTAGGTTAATTATTCTCTGCTATCAAGCAGCATTTTCCTTCTTTGCAGCAAACCACTTAGTTAAAGGTCAGTAATTGACACGTCTAGGCCAGTAGTAGTAGTTGCATATTGGAATGAGGTGGGGATTTTGAAGACCTATGTATGCCTGCATTTCACACCCAGAGTCTGGAGGAATAAGTATTGGGTGGAACGGGGATTCTTCACAAATTCCAAAAGTGGCCAGGCACAGTGGCTCACACTTGTAATCACAGTACTTTGGAGGGCCGAGGCAGGAGGACTGCTTGAGTCTGGGAATTTGAGACTGGCCTGGCCAACATAGTAAGACCCAGCTCTACAAAATCAAAAAATCAAAAAATTAGCAGGCACAGTGATTTGCGCTTGTAGTCCCAGCACTCTGGAAGGCCAAGGCAGGAAAACTGCTTGAGCCCAGGAGGTCCAGTTGCGGTGAGCCCAGATCATGCCACCGCACTCCAGTCTGGACAACAGAACGAGACCCTGACTAAAAAATACATATATAAATAAAAATAAAAACAAAAAAAAGAAATTCCAAAGTTAAGGATTCTTGGATTAGGAAAATAGTCCAAGCCAGGTTCAACTCTTCACATGTGTCTTTACTGACTAAAACATTTAAATCTTTGTAGCACGAGTTCTTACAGAATCCTTCCATCCTCTTGATTATTTTAACTGCTCCTCTCAACTCACTGAAGTGTGTGACATTAACTTGGACAGGTGAAAAAAATAATTGATACCATGTGCAGACGATAGCAGCTAGAAGTCAAACGAATGGAAGCGATCATGGTATCAGCTTCTTAAAGGAAGGGACATACCTGATTCATCTTTGCACTCCTACAGTATCCTACCATGGTACCTTGATCAAAGTAGGCACCCGATATGTGTTTAGGAGGAAAAGCCGGATAACACGCACATGGTGTCTGCTTTCAATTTTTGAAATCGCTGTAATTTACCTATCTGGTGAGCATGTCCTTGAAAAACAGTATTTTTTCAGCTGATTCATTTTTGTTTGAGCAGCTTATGATTATTTGGTTTCAGCATACTCACCAAGTTGTGCAACCATTATCACAATCAATTATAGAATATTCATCACCAGGAAAGCCCACTCCCATAAGCACACACCCTGGTTCCTAGGCAACCACCAGTCTATTTCATGTCTCTGTGGATTTGCCTGTTCTGGACAGTCACATATGTGGAATTATGCCATATGAGTCTTATGTGTCAGGCTCCTTTTACTTCCCATAAAGTTTTCAGGGTTCATCCAATGTTGTATCATTGCATCCACACTTCATTCCTTTTTTTTTTTGAGTCAGCATCTCACTCTGTTGCCCAGGCTGGAGTGCAGTGGCACAATCACAGCTCACAGCAGCCTCAACCTCCTGGGCTCAAGAAATCCTTCTACCTCAGCATCCCAAACAGCTGGGAATATAGGCCCATGTCACCACGCCTGGCTAATTTTTTTGTAACAGTGAGGTCTTACTATGTTGTCCAGAGCTGTCTCAAACTCCTGCACTCAAGCAATTCTCTCACATCGGCCTCTGGGATTACAGACGTGAGCCATCATGCCCGGCCCCTCACCTATTTTTATTACCAAATAATATTTCATTGTATGAAGAGAAAACATTTTGTTTCTTCACTGATAGACATTTGAATTGTTTTTGCTTTTGGCTGTTATGAATAACACTGCTGTGAACACTGTTTTGTGTAGACACACATTTCCATTCCCCCTGGGTGTCTATGCAGGAGTAAAATTGCTGCATCATATGGCAGCTGTAGGTTTAACCTTTTGAGAAATCACCAAACCATTTTCCAAATTGGCTGCACCATCATCCATTGCCACAATCCCCACCCTCCTCCTTTCCTCTATTCCAGCATCTAGGTCTTTCTTTTTCCATTGTCTCAGGAGAAGGATGTGACTGACTGAAACCAAAAGCCTACACCCTTAGGGACCCAGTGAAGACTCATCAAATAAATAGAAGGGATCAAAGAGAGGACTCTTCTCATTCTACTCCACCCTGAGCCTCAAGACAAAGAAAAGATTCCTTCAGGCCTGGGAGGAGAATAAGAGCCCAGACAGGAAAGATAAGAACACAGCTGTCAGTGGGTCCCAGAAGGCCTTGTTGGATGGGAAACAAGCTTTCCTCGGTAAATAGACCACCCAAGGCTCTGGAGAAACATGACTTTGTAGAATCTAGGTTCCTCTGTCTTGTTTTTAGAGTTGTAGGGTACAAGTGAGGGTTTGCAACATAAGTAGCCTGCATGCATGTGAAGTCTGGGCTTCCGGCTAGCCCTCACTCCCCAGGTCATGGACCAGGTACCCATTGTGTCACCATGCCTCCCTCCCTCCTGGCCCTTCCTCCCCTAGCAGTGCCCAGCCCTTGTGGTCCTGTGACCAGTAATGAGGGCCCACTTATGAGTGAGAACACATGGTATTCAGTTCTTCGTTGCTGTGATAGTTCACTTAGTATGATGGTCTCCAACTGCATCCAAGTTGCTGTGAAGGCCATGATTTTGTTCTTTATGACTGTGTAATATTCCATTGTGTGTATGTTCCACATTTTCTTTATCCAGTCCATTTTCAATGGGTAGCAGGGTTGGTTCCATTTTTTTTTTGTTTTTTGAATAGGAGTCTCACTCTGTTGCCCAGGCTGGAGTGCAATGGCACGTTCATGACCACCGCAGCCTTGACCTCCTGGGCTCAGGTGATCCTTCCGCCTCAGCCTTCCAAGTAGCTGGGACTATAGGCGTGCGCCACCATGCCTGGTTAATTTTTTTATTTATTGTAGGGACGAGGTCTCGACAAGTTGCCCAGGCTGGTCTTGAAATCCTGGACTCAGGCAATCCTTTCACCTCCGCCTCCCAAAGTGCTGGGATTACAGACAACAGCCACTGCATCTGGCGTGATTTTGCTATTGTGAATAGTGTGGCAATAAACATGAGTGTGCAGGTGTCTTTTTGGTAGAGCAATTTCTGTCCCTTGGTGTATATTCTGTCCCTTGGTGTATATTGCTGGATCTTATGGAAGGTCAACTTTTGACTCCTAGATCTTTTGAATTTTACAGACATCTCCTCTCCTCGGCGTGGCAAAGAGAGGAGATGGTTCCATGCACTCAAAGCTGACACAGAAGGGCCAGGTTGGCAGTGAGAAAAAAAAAAATTCAGAGCAGTGTGAGATAAGTGAAGGTCTGCTGGCCCACAAGGACAGGAGTAGAAATCGTCAGTCCTGTACCTCTCCAGGGCCCACCCCCTGCATCCCTGTCTGGGTGCAATTGTTTAAAGTCATTTAGCTCCCCGACTGGCTGCCTCACTTTTTATCTTCATGTTCCTGGAATTTGTGATAAAAGAACAACATATAGCCAATCAACACCTTATGTCATTTAAATGTAAATTCTTGGTCAACAATTCAGGAAATGTGGACTGAGGTAAACCTCCCGGAATTTAGATTTAATGGGTGGGGGCATTGAAGGAGAATTGATCTGGAAAACCCACACTGATTAAGGTTAATTTTCTACCTGTCAGGCACCACGTGGTTTCAAAATGTGAATTAACTTGTGTTTTTTATTTTATTTGTTGCCCAGACTGAAGTGCAGTGGCACGCTCACAGTCACTGCAGCCTCAATCTGCTGGACTCAGCCTCAGCCTCCAAGTAGTTGAAACTGCAGGCAAGTGCCACTGGGCCTGGCTAATTTTTTGATTTATTGTAGAGACGAGGTCTCTCCAATTTCACCGGGCTGGTCTGGAACCCTTGGACTCGGGCAATCCTCTCACCTCTGCCTCCCAAAGTACTGGGATTACAGGTATGAGCCACTGCACCCAGCAACTTGTGTTTCTTATATCGAACTAGGTTCTTTCTGCTCAGGCATAGCAAGTCACTTACCATGACAACAGGCTTTCCAAAAGAGATAGAGTTTATTCATGAGACAGCTAAACAAGGAGGTGGGAGACTTGATTTCACATCTGCCTCCCCAAAAATGGGGTCTTTCAGGATGTTTGTGGCACAGAGGAGCTAGACAGGCTGCGATGCAGGGAAAGGTGACTGGGGTAAGAAAAAGTGAGTTGGTTGAGCACAGTGGCTCATGCCTGTAATCCCAGCCCTTTGGAAGGCCAAGGTGAGAGGATTGCTTGAGCTCAAGGGTTCGAAACCAGCCTGGGCAATTGGCAAGACCTCATCTCTACAATAAATAAAAAATTGAGCAAGAGGTGATGGCACATGCCTATGGTTTCAGCAACTTGGGAGGCTGAGGCAAAAGGATTGCCTGAGCCCAGCAGGTCAAGGCTGTGGTGGCCATGAGCCCACTGCACTTCAGCCTGGGCAAAAGAGTGAGACATCAACTCAAAAAAAGAAAGAAAAAAGAAAAGAAAAATTGAGCTAATGAGTCTGTGCACATGTAGTCAAGCTTCATGGCTCTGAGAGAGACATTTTCAGCCCTCTGACATCAAAATGTCACCTCCCTGGTGTTCAAATATGTTCAGTTGAAGGATGGGTGGTCTCAACTTGTTTTAACTGGACAATAACTGTCCCCTAGTTCCCAAAAAACAACTTTAAGAAACCGTTACCACAGTGACCTGCAGTCAGAAACGTTGTCTAAAAGAAAGCTAGTGGGAGTTTAGTAGTGTGTTTTTTGGCCAAGAGACTTGCTAGTGGGAGTTTTTAAGATCAACTAGAAGTAAACAATTAGAAGTGAGCACAAGCAAGCTAAGTTCAGCAGGCTTAATCAGGCTAGCCCTCAGTTTCATTGGGATGAAGTAAAGAATGTCGTATTTTCTTTTTTCTTTCTTTCTCTCTTTTTTTTTTTTTTTTGAGTTGGAGTCTCACTCTGTTGCCCAGGCTGGGGTGCAGTTGCATGCTCCTGGCCACCACAGCCTTGACCTGCTGGGCTCCGGTGATTCTTCGGCCTCAGCCTTCCAAGTAGCCAGAACTACAGGCGCATGCTACCATGCCTGGCTAATGTTTGATGTATTGCAGAGACGAGGTCTGGCCATGTTGCCCCAACTGGTCTCAAAACCACGGGCTCAGGCAATCCTCTCACCTCAGACTCCCAAAATGCTGGGATTATAGGCTTGAGCCACCATGCCTGGCCTGAACGTAGCATTTTCAAGGCACGCCCTGAGATTTGTTCTCACCCCATAAGGTTAGAAAAAGATGAGAGAAATCAATGTTCAATAAGTACCTGAAAAGGCACCCCGCACTGCTGAAGATACCTCGTGCCATAAGCCTGTGAACCAAAAAATATTTTTTCTAACTGCTGGTAGGGACGGTCAGTGAGAAGTCCCATCTTGGTGAGCACATCAGCTGAACTTAGTAAAATCGAGCGGTTATAGATCCTACGACCCAGTAATTGTCTTCCTAGAGACAGTCCCAAGAGAAATCCAGCATAGGTGTGCCAAGAAATATGCAAGAGATGCCCGTGGCAAAATTTGTGGTGTCATGTCGCGGTTCAAATATGTTAAAAACAAGCCAAGAACCCAGCCGCAAGGGAATGAATGAACAAATCATGCTGAGTGCATTCACAGCCTTGCTCTCAAAATATGATTCCCAGCCAGCAGCATGGACTCCCCTGAGAACTGCAAACTTATCAAGTCAGAATCCTTTTTTTTTTTTTGACTTGGAGTTTCACTCTGTTGCCCAGGCTGGAGTGCAGTGCCATACTCAGGGCCACCACAACCTTGACCTGCTGGACTCCGGCGATCCTTCAACCTCAGCCTTCCAAGTAGCTAGAACTACAGGCATGCTACCACATCTGGCTAATTTTTGATTTATTGTAGAAACAAGGTCTTGCAAGGTTGTCCGGGCTGGTCTCGAGCCCACGGGTTCAGGCAGTCCACCCTCAGCCTCCCAAAGTGCTGGGATTACAGGCTGAGCTAGAAACTGGGCCAGAATCCATATTTTAACAAGACTTTCAGGTGATCTGTGTGCCAATTGAAGTTCAAGAAGAAGGGATGTTCTGTGCAGTTATATGAATAGCGCTGCTTGTGCTAATTTGGATAACTGTTTTTTTGAAGTCCAGGTTTCACCATTTCTTAGGCTGGAGTGCAGTGGGATAATCACAGTTCACCAAAGTCTTGACCTCCTAGGCTCAGAGGACCTCCCCTTGCCTCAGCCTCCCAAATAACTGGGACTACAGGTGTGCACCACCAGATTTGGCTAATTCTTTTAAAATTTATTTTCTCTACAATAAATAAAAAAATTTAGTTGGATGTGGTGGCGTGCATCTGTAGTTCCAGCTACTTGGAAGGCTGAGGTGGGAGGATTGCGTAAGTCCAGCAGGTGGAGGCTGTGGTGGCTATGAGCATGCCACTGCACTCCAGCCTGGGAGACAAGAGTGAGACTCCAACTCATAAAAAATAAAAAAATAAAAAAATAAAAAACTTAGCTGGGCATGGTGGCATACACCTGTAGTTTCAGCTACTTGAAAGGTTGAAGCATAAGAATTGCCTGAGCCCAGCAGGTCGAGGCTGCAGTGGCTATGAGCGTGCCACTACACTCCAGCCTGGGTAACAGAGTGAGACTCCGACTCAAAAAAAAAAGGAAGTTATAGAGGGTTATAGAGGTGATTTCAACTGTAATTATAATTATTTGCAAGGCAAACATGCTTGGGTTTACTTTTTTTTTTCATATATTTTTACATGTCTAAAATTTTCACTTGAACAAGTAATTTGGTTTTGCTTTTTTTGAGTCGGGGTCTCACTCTGTTACCCAGATGGATGCAGTGGTGTGATCGTGGCTCACCACAGCCTCTACCTCCTTGGCTCAAGCAATCCTTCTGCCTCAGACTCCCAAGTAACTGGGACTATAGGCGTGTGCCACCACTCCTGGTTAATTTTATTTTTTACAGAAACAAGGTTTTGTTACAGTGCCTAGGCTGGTCTCCAACTCTGGGACTCAAGTGATCCTCCTGCCTCAGATACCCAAAGTGTTGGGATTATAGGCCTGAGCCCATGCCTGGCCTCACTTGAACAAGTAGTAGTATTTATATCTGAATGGGTGATTTTTACATCTTTCTGATTTTTTTCCAAATTTTTAATAATGACCATGTATTCCTTAGATGATCCCAAAATCAATTTTAAAGGTCATATGTGGTAATTTTTTTTTTTAAATGAATTAGGCTGTAATCCCGCGCCTTTGGGAGGCTGAGGTGAGTGGATTGCCTGAGCCCGCGGATTCGAGACCCGCCTGGGCAGCGAGACCTCATCTCTACAATAAATCAAAAAGTCAGCCAGGCGTGGTAGCGCGCGCCTGTAATTCCGGCTACTCAGAAGGCTGAGGCGGAAGGATCGCCCGAGCCCAGCAGGTCGATGTTTTTGCACTCTGGTCTGGGCAACCGAGTGAGACTCCAACTCAAAAAAAAAAAAAATGAATTAGGCATCTTTTCACTTCAAGTTTCTTTTTGTTTTTTCTTTTTTGAGTCTCAGGCTAGAGTGCAGTGGCACGCTCACAGCCATCGCATCCTCAATCTGCTGAGCTCAGGGGATCCTTCTGCCTCAGCCTTCCAAGTAGCTGGAACTACAGGCACGGGACACCATGTGCAGATAATTGTTTATTTATTTATTTGTAGAGATGAGGTCTCATCAAGTTGCCAGGCTTGTCTGGAACCCCCTGGGCTCAGGCAATCCTCTCCCCTCTGCCTTCCAAAGTACAAGGATTACAGGTGTGAGCCACTGTGTCCAGCCTCACTTCAAGTTTCAAGCCATAATAATTGCCAGACTTAATGCTTTCCAGCTTCTCACCCCAATCTCCCAGATCACTCCTCGCCTTAACACAGATTGGGGCTCTGGAGTCACTATTGATGCCCAAAAAGCAGTCAGGGTGGTAGTTGGTCTATGGAGATAGAGATGACTCTTAATTAGAGCCCGGGGCTTACCCTGTCTCTGTCATTTGGGACTGTGGCATCTGGAGAAACATGTCACATCCCTGGGCCTCTCTTTTCTTTAAAGTGGGGATAATATATCAAGCATAGTTTATTTCACTGCATTCTTGTAAAGACAAAAAAAGGTGTATGGAAATGATAATGAACTTTGTCCTGCTTTGGGAAAGTCAATGTCTGCCTCAAATACACAACTCCGTGGCATCGGTCACATCAATCACCAGTCCTGGGCTTGTATAACGATGAACGTGGTGACTCCATTTCAGATCGGCTCTTCCCCTCGTTCTGTGTCTGGGTGGTGACAGTCTTTGGGTTTGCTTGCTGACTTTTCCCATTCTGGTCACATGATAGGACTGGACTTTCTGCTTTCTTGAGTTTGGTTATGGTCATGTGACTTTCTTTGTCCAATGACTTTGGAGCATAAGCAATGGGTGTCACTTTCAGGAAGAAACTTGAAGAGCCGTTTTCGGAATCACCATGTCTGTCCCCGACTGCAGAATGATTGTGGAAACACCTGTGGTGATGGGGACTGAACGAGTGCGGTGGGAGAGATGACAGACAGTGGGCTTGGGGCATGAATGAGAAAAAAAGCTTTGTTACAGTAAACACCTGGGATCTGGGGGTGGTGTAACCACGGCAAAACTAGGCCTAGCCTGAAAGATATGATGGCAAATATCAGTGGTAAGGGACAGTCTGGGTGACAACAAGACACTTTTTATAAGAAATAAAAGTAAGCCGGGTTCAGTGGCTCAGCCTGTAATCCCGCACCTTTGGGAGGCTGAGGTGAGTGGATTGCCTGAGCTCGCGAGACCCGCCTGGGCAACTTGGCGAGACCTTATCTCTACAATAAATAAAAAATTAGCCAGGCATGGTAGCGCGCACCTGTAGTTCCAGCTACTTGGAAGGCTGAGGCGGAAGGATCGCTGGAGTCCAGCAGGTCGAGGCTGCGGTGGCCAGGAGCAGCCACTGGACTCCAGTCTGGGTGACAGAGTGAGACTCCAACTCAAAAAAAAAAAAAAGAAAAGAAAAGAAATAAAAGTAATGGGGTAGAACAGGCTGTTGATTCTCAACCATTCTCCCGTGACCCCCCTCCATGACTTGGCAGAGACTTATTCTGTCTCTCCCACTTACGATCAGAGGGAGAGCAATTTCCAGGCTCTTTTCATCCTTGTAAAGAAGACTTCTATCTCTTTTGAAGACAGTATGACACCCAGTGACAAATGTTTGAGTCAAGGATCAGCATGATACCATTACAGCTGTTTGCCAAATAATTCTGGTGTTCCTCCTTTCCAGGAATATGGTAGAATTGTACTTCCTAGGCCCCTTGTGATTAGATAAGGCCAGGTAACTGGTTATATGCAAGGAGTTATGACCAACTGATTGTCTGAGACCCTACTGAGCTCTTTCTCCTCTGGTCCTTTGATCTATGATGTTAGAGATGGTGGCTGCTCAATGAGCAAGAGTTCCTAGGTATAATGGGCCAATCCCTCTCTCCCCACCCAAAATGGACACATAGTATTAAGTGAAAAAATAAACTTCTCCTGTTTTAAGCTACTAAGATTATGGGGTTTTTGTTACAGCAGCATAACATGGCCTCTCCTGACTGATACAAAGCGAAATCCTGAGAGAAAGTCACTGCTTCCTTTGACAAAATTATACCTTTCCTTTCCCTAACCTGGCTAACTTAGCAAAAATAAAATAAAACAGAGTTAAAGCACAAAGAACACAGAGCCCCTGGAGGCTTTACTAACAGAGGGATTACTGTAATCCTTTGGTGAAGGACCCTATGTGTTTCTCCTGCAGACATCGAGTCTGTACCTCCCAGGTACCTTCTGTGGTTTTATATCCTGGGCAGCTCCAAAGCTGGGAACACAGTGCTCTAGAAAGAATATTATTTTGCCTCCTGTTTCCAGTTCAAAGATGGAGTTCCCAGAAACAAATCAACAAGTGATTTTTTTTTTTTTAGTTGGAGTCTTACTCTGTTCCCCAGGCTGGAGTGCAGTGGCATGCTCATGGCTACCGCAGCCTCTACCTTCTGGGCTCAGGTGATCCTTCTACCTCAGTCTTCCAACTAGCTGAAACAAGTGTATGCCATCATGTCCAGCTAATTTTTTTATTTATTGTACAGATGAGGTCTCACCAAGTTGCCAAGGCTGGTGTCAAATCCATGGGCTCAGGCAATCCTCTTGCCTCAGCCTCCCAAAGTGCTGGGCTTATAGGCGTGAGCCACCATGGCACCCAACCCTCTTTTTTTCGTTTCTTTCTTTCTTTCTTTTTGAGTTTTAGTCTCCCTCTGTCACCCAGCTAGAGTGCAGTGGCATGCTCACTGCCACCCGCAGCCTCGACCTGCTGGGCTCAGGGGATCCTTCTGCCTCACTTTCTAAATAGCTGGAACTATAGGGCTGCACCACCATGCCCGGCTGATTTTTAAAAATTTATTGTAGGGACGAGGTCTCGCCAAGTTGCCCAGTCTGGTCTCGAACCCATGGGCTCAGGCAATCCTCTCGCCTTGGCTTCCAAAGTTCTGGGATTGCAGGTGTGACCTACCCCACCTGGCCAAAGAGTATTACTCACCAAAGAACACCCATCTGTAGCAGAAGAAAGTTGCTGAAGTTGGTGTTTAGGTGTTGACACTAGAGGTGATGTGAATTTTTGCAGATGTTTAGAAACTTAATTGGAACGGCTACATTGAGAGGAAGGAGACACAGCTCTGTGAGGTTGTCAGCATACTTGGTGGTTACAATAAATCAGGCTACCGAAAATGTCTTGAAACCTATTAGGAGTTTTCCTCTGCTTCCTCCACTCAACCGTCTGGTCTTGGGCCATATGCTGCTGCTTCAACAACTAGCCCTGACCCCTCACTAGGTTGGGCCCCTTGTGTCTGCTCTTACAGAGTTCCATAGATTTCCTTCTTAGCTATCACAAGTATCAATTGCATTTCTGGAGTTATTGGTTTTAGCATTCTCCTTTAGTAAGTCATCAGCTCTGTGACAGCACTGATCATATTTGCATTGCATACCATTCTTCCAGCACCAGTTGATCTGCTCAACAAATATTTATAGGGAGTCTCTTATGTGCCGGTCACCGTGCTAGGTACTCAGGACACACGGTGAGCAAAACAAAGATTCCTGCCCTGATGAAACTTAATTCAAGAGCAGGAACTCAAACAATAAATGATAACATAATAAATGATATGGTATGTTAAAAGGTGAAAAGTAAGCTGGGCTCGGTGGCTCAGCCTGTAATCCCGCGCCTTGGGAGGCTGAGGTGAGTGGATTGCCTGAGCCCGCGGGTTCAAGATCTGCTTGGGCAACCTGGTGAGACCTCATCTCTACAATCAACAAAAAATTAGCCGGGCATGGTAGCGCGTGCCTGTAATTCCAGCTACTTGGAAGGCTGAGGCGGAAGGATTGCTGAAGCCTAGCAGGTCGAGGCTGCAGTGGCTAGGAGAGGCCATTGCACTCTGGTCTGGGCGACAGAGTGAGACTCCAACTCAAAAAAAAAAAAAAGTGAAAATAGGCTGGATGTGATGGCTCATGCCTGCAATCCCAGCATTTTGGGAGGCTGAGGCAGGAGGACCATTTGAGGCCAGGAGTTTGAGGCCAGGCTGGGCAACATAGTGAGATTCTGTTTCTTTTTCTTTTCTTTCTTCTTCTTTTTTTAAAGGTTAAACGTGCTATGGAAAAAAGAAAGGTAGAACAGAGTACAGAAGAGAAGGTGATTGCAGGGTTAATTAGGGTGGTCAGGTGAAGTCCTACTGAGAAGGTGAGATTTAAGCAAAGATACAAAGGAGATAAGGAAGTGAGTCTAGCAGATCCCTGGGTAAGAATGTTCCAGGTTGAGGGAGCAGTTGCAGCATTTTCCTTAAAGCAGAAGGGTGCCTGGTTTGTTCTAAGAGCCATGGGATCAGCTCAGTGTCACTGGAGCAGAGTAAACAGGAGACTAGCAGAAGATAAGATCAGAGATGCTCACCAAATATTCACCAAGTAAATGAATAAAAAAATAAACAGACTGGACCCCGTGGCTCATGCCTGTAATCCCAGCACTTTGGGAGGCCAAGGGAAGAAGATCAGTTGAAGTCAGGTGCTCAAGACCAGCCTGGGCAACACAGCAAGACCTTGCCTTTATTTAAAAATAAAAATAAAAACAGTGTTAGAAAGAAAAAACTAGGCCAGGCATGGTGACTCACACCTGTAATCCCAGCACTTTGGGAGGCAGAGGCAAGAGGATTGTCTGAGCTCAGGAGCCTAATACCAGCCTGAGCAACATGGTGAGACCTCATGTCTGCAATAAATAAAAAAATTAACTGGGCATGGTGGCCTATGCCTGTATTTCCAGCTTGGAACTTGGAAGGCTGAAGCAGAAGGATCGCCTGAGCACAGCAGGTTGAGGCTGCGGTGGCCGGAGTATGCCACTGCATTCCAGCCTTAGCAATAGAGTGTGGCCCCTGACTCAAAAAAATAAAGAAAGAAGAAAAAAAATAAATACTTGCTTTTATTTTTATTCTTTATTTTTATTTTTTGTTTGAGTCAGAGTCTTACTCTGTTGCTCAGGCTGGAGTGCAGTAGCATGATCATGGCCAACCTAGTGTCTTCCTGTTTCAGCCTTCCAAGTAGCCAGAATTACAGGTGCACGCTACCATGCCTGGCTAATTTTTTGATATACTGTAGAGACGAGGTCTCACCAAGTTGCCCAGGCTTTTCTCGAACCCATGGACTCAGGCAATCCACTCGCCTCGGCCTCCCAAAGTGCTGGAATTACAGGCTTCAGCCACCATGCCCTGCCAATACTTGCTTTTAAATTGTGCCTTAAAGAATGTCCTCTGCTGTGTGAATTTTCCCACAGGTGAGAAACAGTCTCCAGATTCATCCTGTCTACAAGCTGTCATCTCACGTTTCTTAAGTGGCAGCTCTACAAAGCGCTGTGTCCTTTTATTGCCAAAAAGGAAGCATTTCTCAGTCGTGTCAAGAGATGGCCATGTGTCCTCTTAACTGCAAGTTGCTGGACTGCTCTCAGCCTGGATTCACACAGTGGAGTCTGCGGCTGCCGAGATAGATGCAGTCCCTTGGCTCCATCCCCAGCCCGTGGTGCTGACAGGCCACTCCGTCTTCAAGGCTGACGAGATGGGAACCAAAGTGTAGGCAGAGGAGTCAGGTGTTCCAAGAGACCAAGAAGCACTAAAGCCCTCAGCACACTGAGTGGAAAGAGGGAAGGGAGTTGGGCTGTTTGTGGACAAGTGGCTCCCCTCGTCCGCCACTGACACTCCTCCAGAAAGGGGCTGAAATTCACACACACTGATGGTGTGTATCAGTGGTTTTCGAATACCATTGCAGGACCAGAGGACAGTGGCCTGGCCAACTCTCTTAGAACCTCCCGGTACAAGTGTCGAAATGCAGAGTCTGGGAGCCCAGCTCTGGGAAGTCTGAATCAGGAAATCAGGGCAGACTCAGGAATTTGTACTTTTCACGGCTCGCTGAGAAATTCTAATGAGCAGCCAGATTTGGGAACGACTGCTCAACTGCCTGAGAATGTGCCTGCGTTTGACCAGAAAACAACATCTTTTGCTGATGACATATGTTTCTGCTGGTGGTGTTTCAGGCATCAATGACCAAGTTGTGCTGAGGCACCAGGAGCAGGGAGACCTGCTGGAATTTCTGAAATCACAGTTCAGAAAGGGTCATCTTCAGCCAGGCGTGGTGACTCATGCCTGAAGCACTAATATTTGGAAACCCAAAGCGAGAGGACTGCTTGAGCTCAGGGGTTCGGGGCCAACCTAGGCAATGTAGCAAGACCTCATCTATATATAAAAAAAAATTTGCTGGGGACAACCCCCTTGGGCCTCCTCCCACTGTGGGAGCTTTTCAGTCCTCTTAATAAATCCTACTTTCTGAGACATGCAAATCAAAACCACATTAAGACACCACCTGACCCCAGTAAGAATGGCCATCATTAATAAAACAAACAACAACAGATGGTGGTAAGGATGCAGAAAAAAAGGAACACTTCTACACTGCTGGTGGGAATGCAAACTAGTTCATCCTCTATGGAGCACAGTGTGGCGATTTCTGAAAGAATTAGACATTGACCTTCCATATGACCCAACAATCCCCCTATTGGGAATATACCGGGAGGAACTCAAATCATCCTACAAAAAAGATACCTGCACACATATAGTTGTTGCTGTAGTCACAATAGCAAAAACATGGAACCAACCATGCTGCCCATTGATGCTGGACTGGATAAAAAATATGTGGTACATATACACAATGGAATATTATGCAATTATAAAGAAGGACAAACATGGACTTTGCAGCAACTTGGATGGATTTAGAGTCAATCACACCCAGTGATCTATCACAGAGACAAAGAACAGAGTACCATATGTTCTCACTCATAAACAGACCTTGAGCAATTATCATAATACCATAAGAAAGATAGTAGTGGGAAATTGCCAGGGGAGGGGGGGGTGGGATTGGCAGTTGAGGGAAACTACTAGGGGAGGGAGGAGCACACCTCATCAACAAGGGTACCTGCATAATCAACATTTGTATACCTAATCCTGAATTGTATCCCACATCTTTAAAATAAAAGTAAATAAATAAGTAATAAATCCTACTTTCTATAAATAAATAAATTAATTAATAAAAACTAGCTGGGTGTGGTGGTGCATGCCTGTAGCCCCAGCTACGTGAGAGGCTTAGGCAGAAGGATCACTTAAGCCCAGGAATTTGAGGCTGTGGTGAGCCATGATTGTACCACTGCACTCAAGCCTGGCAACAGAGTAAGACTCCAACAAGAAAGAAAAAAAGAAAGAGAGAGAGAGAGAGAAAGAAAGAAAGGGAAAGGGAAACTTGGCGAGACCTCATCTCTACAATAAATCAAAAATTAGCCGGGCGTGGTAGCTCACGCCTGTAGTTCTAGCTACTTGGAAGGTTGAGGCGGAAGGATCGCCAGAGCCCAGCAGGTCGAGGCTGCAGTGGCTGGGAGCGGCCACTGCACTCCAGTCTGGGTGACAGAGCGAGACTTCAACTCAAAAAAAAAAAAAAAAAAAAAAAGGGAAAGGGAAATGAAAGAAAAGAAAAGAAAAGAAAGAGACTGGGCAGGGTGGCTCATGCTTATAATCCCAGCAATTTGGGAGACCAAGATAAAAGGATTACCTGAACTCACTAGTTCAAGACCAGCCTGAACAACTTGGCAAGATCTTGTCTCTACAATAAATCAAAAAATTATCTGGACATGGTGGCACATACCTGTAGTTCCAGCTACTTGGAAGGCTGAGGCAGAAGGATCACCTGAGCCCAGCAGGTCAAGGCTGCAGTGGCTGTAAGTGTGTCACTGTACTCCAACTTGGGCAACAGAGACTCCAACTAAAAAAGAAAAGAAAAAGGAAGAAAGAAAGAAAAGAAAAGCCATCTTCACAGCATTTTGTATATGCCCTGTGGAACAGTGATGGAAGAATTTGTTCCTCTTTTCAGGTTCCTCACCCCTACCAACAATTTCCTCCAATGGGGTCACCAGTTTGAAAATAGATGGAGATTTTTTTTTTGAGTTGGAGTCTCACTCTGTCGCCCAGACTGGAGTGCAGTGACTGCTCCCAGTCACTGCAGCCTCGACCTGCTGGGCTCCGGTGATCCTTCTGCCTCAGCCTTCCAAGTAGCTGGAACTACAGGTACGTGCCACCATGCCCGGATAATTTTTTTATTTATTGTAGAGATGAGGTCTTGTCAAGTTGCCCAGGTGGGTCTCGAACCCGTGGGCTCAGGCAATCCACTCACCTCAGCCTCCCAAGGCGTGGGATTACAGGCTGAGTCACCGAGCCCAGCAGACAGAGATTTTTGCACATATTAATGAATTACGACAGGCGAGATAGAAGTTTGAGAATCTTAGAATTTCTGTAACTATTCTAGTAAGGTCTGGTGAGGAGGATGGGCATGAAAGCCATCACAAGATGGCTTCCAGGGGTCCCTACCTGCCGGTCTTCATGCCCTTGGGTGGCCCCTTTCATCAGATAAGGGTCAATCTGTGTGATCAACAGCATACAGCAGAAGCTGCAGCATGTGGCTTCTACAATTAGATTATAAAGAAGCATGGTGGGTCTCATCTTGGGCTCTCTTTTCCCTTTAGCTCACTCACTCTGGGAGAAGCCAGCTGTCATGGTGTGAGGACACTCAGGCAGCCTGTGGAGAGGACCACATGAAGAAGGACTGAAGGACCCGCCAATAGCTAGCAAGAAACTGAGGTTCGCTAACAATGCAAATGTACCTGGCTGTGGATCCACCAGCCCCAGTCTAGTCTTCGGATGACTGCAGCCCCAACCAGCAGTTTGACTGCAACCTCACAAGACCCTGAGCCACAACTACCCAGCTAATCCACTCCCAGATACCTGGCCCACAGAAGCCATGTCAGATCATCAGTGTTCATTGTTTTAAGTTGCTAGGTTTGGGGATAATTGTTAGCAGTAAATAATACTATGGTGAGTTCAACAGCTCATCAGAGGATGAGTCACACAATCCCAATCTAGACTTTTCTCTCCAACTAAGCCCTACAGCACTCATTTTTATTTTAGATTCAGGTGGTGTACATGCATGTTGGTTACATGGACATATTGTGCAGTGGTTGGGATTGAGTCTAAGGTGGCCCATTCCCCAGGAAATGAACATCGTATAATTCATAGGTAACTTCTGAGCCTTAACCTCCCCACCTCCTCTCTTATTGGTGTTCTTATTGTCTGTTATTTCCATCTTTTTGTGACCATTTGGCTCCCACATATGAGTGAGAGCATGCAGTGCTTGGTTTTCTGTTTCTGAGTCAACTCACTTAAAATGATGATCTCCAGGCCAGGCTTGGTGGCTCAGCCTGTAATCCCAGCACTTTGGGAGGCCAACGTGAGTGACTTGCCTGAGCCTGTGAGTTTGAGATCAGCCTAGGCAACTTGGCAAGACCTTGTCTCTACAATTAATCAAAAATTAGCCAGCCAGGGTAGCGCATGTCTAGGTTCCGCCTACTTGGAAGACTGAGGCAGAAGGATTGCCAGGGCCCAAAAGGTTGATGATGGGTGGCTGTGAGTGCCACTGCACTCCAGTCTAGGTGACAGAGTAAGACTCCGACTCAAAAAAAAAAAAAAAATGATGATCTCCAGCTCCATCCATTTTGCTGCAAAATATATTGTTTCTTTTTCATGGCTGTGTAGTATTCCATGGTGTATATATATCACATTTTCTTTAATCAATTGTTGGTGAGCATTTAAGTTGGTTTCATGATTTTGCTATTGTGAATAGTGCTGCAATGAACACATGAGTTACAGGCACCTTTTCATATATTAATTTCTTTTCCTTTGGGGAGATCGCTAGTGGGAGGATTGCTGGGTCAAATGGTGATTCAATTTGTAGTTTTTTGAGAAATCGCCATGCCATATAGCATTTTAACAAATTGTTGTTGAAAAAACACATATTTTTTTCAGCCAGTTTGGGAGGCAGAGGCAAGAGGATTGCCTGAATCTCTGGGTTCAAGACCAACCTGGGCAACTTGGCAAGATCTCATCTCTATAATAAATCAAAAAAATTAGCTGGGTGTGGTGGCTCACATCCATAGTTCCAGCTACTTGGAAGGCTGACGTGGAAGGGTTGCCTGAGCTCAGCAGGTCAAGGCTGTGGTGGTCATGAGCATGCCACTACATTGCAGCCTGGGCGACAGAGTGAGACTCCAACTAAAAAAATATATATATATATATATTCATATATATGGAGAGAGAGAGAAGTGTTAAAATCATAAATGAATACATACCTTTGTACAGCACCCACATTGGGAAGTAAAATATCACCAGGACTCCAGAAGCACCACCATGACTCTTTTCAGTTACTAACCCCCTCTCCTTAAATGTAGCAAGTACAGCCATAACAGAGCTTTGCCTGCTTTCAAACTTTGTATAAACAGAATAATATGGGATGCACTCTTTTGGGTCTGGCTTCTTGAGAGATTTGTCCATATCGCTTGTATCGGAAAGTATCTCACTGATTTGTAGTCATTATATAGTCTAGATGCCAATCCTTTGTCAAATATTGGGGATGCCCAAAAAACGAGTACACATTTTAAGAGAGGTTATCAATGTATTGCTTTCAGTTCACCATCACCAGAAGTGGCTGGACGCTGATGGTAACCACTCTGAGTACCTCTTGTAATTGCAGAAGTCAAACGTGACTTGTATTCATCTTTTGTTACTGGTATATATTGAGTATTACAATTTTAATACAGGTTTTTCTTTCTTTTTTTTTTTTTTTTTTGAGTTGGAGTCTCACTCTGTCGCCCAGACTGGAGTGCAGTGGCCGCTCCCGGCCACCGCAGCCTCGACCTGCTGGGCTCCGGCGATCCTTCCGCCTCAGCCTTCTGAGTAGCCAGAATTACAGGCGCGCGCTACCACGCCCGGCTGATTTTTGGATTTATTGTAGAGATGAGGTCTCGTTGCCCAGGCGGGTCTCGAACCCACGGGCTCAGGCAATCCACTCACCTCAGCCTCCCAAAGGCGCGGGATTACAGGCTGAGCCACCGAGCCCGGCTTGGGCTTTTATTTCTTAAGATGTGTATACGAAATATAAACTTGTCCTATGTTACAGTTTTTACATTCTCTTAATGGGATCTTTCAACAAAGGAAGTTCTTAGTTTTAATATAGTCCAGTTTTTCACTTGTTTTCTTTGTAGTTTGTGCTTTCTGTGTCCTGTTTGAGAGATCATTGCCTTCACCAAGATCATAAAGATATTCTTGGTTTTTTTAGAAGCTTTGTTTTTGTCCAATACATACGGAACTGATTTTTGTACAGTGCTGTTTGTGAAGATCATTCTTTTCTTGCACTAGATGTCCCTTTGACATAAACTTAGTGACTGTATATGGCTCATTTCTGGACTGTCTATTTAGTTCCAGTCTCTCTCTCTAGCCTTATATCATCAATGTCTTAATTATGGTACCTTGATGGTAAGTCTTGATATCTAGTATGTTTTTCAAGATTGCGTTGGACTTGTCTTGGTCCTTTGCATTTCTATGTATACTGGAATCATTCATTTCCACCCATTCACAAAGCCTGCTGGGATCTTAGGGAGGATTACATCAACTCTCAGAATCACTGGGAAAATTGACATTTTTAAAACACCAAATCCATCAAGCTATAAAAATGATGTATTTCTCCACTTATTTAGGTCTTGATTAATTTGTTTCTGTAATATTTATCCTAGTATGAAGTGGAAAGCATTCTGTGCCTTTTTGACTTTTTATTTTTATTTTTATTTATTTATTTATTTTTTTGAGTTGGAGTCTCACTCTGTCGCCCAGACTGGAGTGCAGTGGCTGCTCCTGGCCACCGCAGCCTCGATCCGCTGGGCTCCAGCTATCCTTCCGCCTCAGCCTTCCGAGTAGCCGGAATTACAGGCATGTGCTACCACGCCCGGCTGATTTTTTGATTTATTGTAGAGATGAGGTCTCACTGCCCAGGTGGGTCTCGAACCCGCGGGCTCAGGCAATCCACTCACCTCAGCCTCCCAAAGGCATGGGATTACAGGCTGAGCTACTGAGCCCGGCTTGACTTTTTATTTTTAAACAATTTTAGACATGCAAAATAGTTACAAAGATAGCACATAGCTCCCACGTGCCACTACTCAGCTTTGCCTAATGTGAACATCATGTAAGACCATGGTACATTTATCAAGCTAAGAAAGTTAACATTGGTAAATATTAGCTTGAACTATAGACTTTATTCAGATTTATCAGTTATTTCTCTAATGTCTTTTCTCTATTCCAGGCTCCAATTCAGGTTAACACATAGTTTTGAGGAGGCTGGCTGTTTTTTTTTTGTTTTTTTTTTTTTTTGGTCAAGGTCTCACTCTGCCGCCCAGGCTGGAGTGCAGTGGCACGATCACAGCTCACCACAGCCTCAAACTCCTGGACTGAGGAGCTCTTCCCACCTCGGCCTCCTGAGTAGCTGGGACTACAAGTGAATGCCACTGTACCTGGCTAATTTTTTTGTGGAGACAAAGTCTCGCTATGTTGCCCAGGCTGGTCTCAAACTCTTGGGCTCAGGCAATCCTCTCGCGATCTCCCAAATTGCTGGGATTACAGGTAAAAGCCACCATGCCCAACCGAAGCTGACATTTTTAAGAAAGCAGATTCCTGTCTGTGGTCAGCGTCTTCTTGTCTCCCTTTGGTTCCCAGTCACCTCCTTCCCCCACCCCTAATCACACTGGAGTCTCTGTCCGTCTGCAAGTCTTCCTTGCATTCAGGCAGTCTGTCTAGCGGAGCCATGGTGGGGAAGATACGTCACAGCTGAAGATATCCCACGGTGGGGAAGAGGTTTCTACACAGAGCATCTACCTCCAAACTGCATATCTCACTTTCTCATTCCATTTGGGTCTCTGTTCAAATGTCCTTCCTCAAGCAGGTCTTCCCTGACCACCCGATCACTCTCTAACTCCCTTGCCTTGCTTTGTTTTTCTTCATGTAACTTGTTACCACTTGACATGATATGTATTATATGTCTGCATGTTTATTTTCCTTTTTTAAGACTTATTTTTTATAGAGATGGGGTCTTGTTATGCTGCCCAGGTTGATCTCGAACTCCTGCTCAAGCAGTCCTCCCACATCAGCCTCCCAAAGTGTTGGGATGACAGGCATGAGCCATCATGTCTGGCCTCCATCTAAGCATCCTTAAGGCAACCCTGATTCTTAGGTTAGGCTCCCTACAGGCAGAGCCGGCGCCTGCTCTCAGGAGCAGGGATGTGAGGGCAGCGCACAGGGAGGAGAAGCAGCTAATAGGATGAAGACCCATCTGGAGACTGACTTTAGTTTGATCCCACAGGGAAGAAGCGCTGGAGCAGATTGTACCACGAGCCAATCCCACCCTCAGGCAAGCGGCCAGCCTGTTGTGCCCTGTGCCAGTCCCTCAGGGCAGGGTACACACCCTCTCAGGCAGACAGCTCCTGTTTGCTCAAGGGCAACTTTTCAGAGAAAGAGACAGCTGTGAGTTGTTAACACTCACAGCAGCTGGGATGGAGGCTTGGCAGACAATGGGGAAGGGAGGGGCAACCACAGCCACCATGACACCTGTGGCCTGTTCTGCACTAGCACCAAGCCTGCTCCCCTCCTCTGAGCCTCAGCGCGATGTCCTGTCACATGGCTGACTCACGTACTCCCTACATACCCGTACCTCTTCACTTGTGTGACTTCTGACTCGCTCAGCCGCTCATTATCTATCACCTGTACCTGGAAATGACCTACAAATTGCGTGCGGCCCAGTCAACCAGCTTTCTTTTATCCCCATCTCTGTGTATTCCTCCCCCGCAAGACTCTGACTGCTGAACCGCAGGAGAAACGACATATATAGCCTCCAAGGCTGGGCCTTGCCACTTCGGCTTTACCTTCTTGGAATGCTGTCACCACTACATAAGACAGTGTGGCCTAGACATTCAATGATGGGCAACCACGGAGAGAGAAAGGCCTTGAGACCACGTGGATAAAAATGTCCAGCCTTGACAGTGTCCGGCTAAGTCCAGCCCTCAGACCCTCCCATTGAATGGTGCCACCTGGGTGTGCCCAAGTGAGACCAGAGGAGGAACTTTTCCACTAACTCACAACATTACAAGCAGCAACGGACCATTGTCATCTTCAGTCTTGAAGCTCAGGGCCCTTTGTTATGCAGTGGTTGGTGACTGATGCATTCCTCTTACTGTATGCCCTCACATCTATCCTCCAACAGCTTCCCAAGGCTGGGTCTGGCCATCTCTCCCGAGTTTGATAAAACCTTGCTACATGTCTATTCTTTGCAGACTCAGATCTCAACTCCTAAGCCTGCTGGGTGAAACCCTTCACAACCCAGCCCTCGCCCGCTTTTCCAGCCTCATCTTCAACCATGAAACCTGTACTCCAGCCACCATGAGCCTCCCTCTTCCCCTCACTGCCACATGCCAGCCCTCTCTCCATGCCTTTCTTGTGGCCAACCCAACTCCAAGGGCAGAGTCTCCTCCCAGCTCTCCTCAGCTGCCTCCAGTGGATTCAGCCATTCCTGCCTCTGGCTCCCTGAACAACTTGTCACCCCCATTATGGTCCTCAGCATGTTTGGCTTGTGTCTGCCCCTCCCAGACAAGCTCCTTCAGGGCAGAGGTGGTATCGTGTTCATTTTTGAACCCTCAGAAGAATTGAATGCTTGGCATGTGCTTCAGTCGTTGAGAGGTAGTTCTTGTGGAGGATCGCCAGCCATGAACTTCTTGAGAAAGGGCACTAAGTCTTTTTTTTTTTTTTGAGTTGAGGTCTTGCTCTATCACCCAGGCTGGAGGGCAGTGGCACAATCACGGGGCACCACAGCCTCGATCTCCTGGGCTGAGATGATCCTTCCACCCCAGCCTCCTGAGTAGCTGGGACCGTAAGTGCTACACCCAGCTTTTTTTATAAATGAGGTCTCACTTTGTTGCCCAGGCTGATCTCAAACTCCTGGCCTCGAGCATTTCTCCTGCCTTGACCTCCCAAAGTGGTGGGACTACAGGCGTGAACCACCGAGCCTGGCCAACACTAAGCCTTACTCATCCCGTTGTGCTTGGTTCTCCTGATTGGCACCAGGTATTTGTTTACTTGGATTGAGAAAAATAGAAAAATTAAGAAGAGAAGAAACAAACAAACAAAAAGAAACAAGTTAGAAAGTCTGTGAGACAAAGCAGGTAGGAGATAGTCTTCAAAAAGACTATGACAGTTAGAACTTCTTGGGGTGGAAGAATTCTTCCCTTCTCCACACAAGCTGATTTTAGTGAGCTTTCCATTTCTCTCACTCTCTCTCTTTTTGCTCCAGTGGTCGGTTTTAATAGAGGAAAGGCAAGGTTCCTCGGACATAGTCCGAGGGGTGATGTAGCTGACTCTTCTCAGACACCTCTCTCCAGACGCCCTGGCACAGGGTCCCAGCTCACCGACAGGTTTTGAGTGAGGTGGTGCCAGGATGGAGTCCAGGCCTCGGAACTAACCCTTGCAAAGTTATTTCCATATGTTGTCTTATCTGCAGTGACAGAATGGAGCCACTGTAGACAGGCCAGGAGCACGCACCTCTTTGTCGTTGGCTCTGGGGCCAGGACATGAGCGATTTTCCCAGGATTTCTGTAGCTTGGTTTCAGTGTTCAGAGACCTCAAAATGATTTCCACTTTCTTTTTTTTTTGAATTGGAGTCTCACTCTGTCACCCAGGCTGGAGTGCAGTGGCACACTCATGGCCACCCCAGCGTCGACCTGCTGGGCTCCAGCCATCTTCCCACCTCAGCCTTCCAAGTAGCTGAACTATAGGCATGCGCTACCATGCCCGGTTAATGTTTTAAATTTATTGTAGAGATGAGGTCTCGCCAAGTTGCCTGGCTGGTCTCGAACCCGCAGGCTCAGGCAATCCACTTGCCTTGGACTCCCAAAATGCTGGGATTACAGGCTGAGCCACCGAGCCTGGCCATGATTTCCACTTTCAATCATTTAGGTGAGGGGGAGGGGCTGGGTACTGTGGCTCACACCTGTAATCCCAGCACTTTTGGAGGCCAAAACAGGAGGATTACTTGAGCACAGGAGTTCAAGACCAGTCTGGGCAACATAGCAAGACCTTGTCTCTACAAAAAGCCAAAAGTAAGCCAGACATGATCGTGGCACCTGTAGTCCCACCTACTTGGGAGTCTGTGGCAGGAGGATCGCTTGAGCCCAGGAGGTTGGGGCTCCCTGGAGAAGGGAGAAGGGAGAAGGGAGATTGGGTGAGCCACTGCAACCAACTGAAAATAATAATAATTTAAAAACAAAATAGGCTGGGCGTATAATCCCAGCACTTTGGGAGGCCAAGGTGAGGTGATTGTCTGAGCTCACGGGTTCGAGAACAACCTGAGCCACTTGGCGAGACCTCATCTCTACAATAAATCAAAAAATTAGCTGGGTGTGGTCGTGCATGCTTGTACTTCCAGCTACTTAGAAAGCTGAGGCAGAAGGATCGCCTGAGCCCAGCAGATCGATGCTGGGGTGGCCGGAGTACGCCACTGTGCTCCAACATGGGCAATGGAGTGAGACTCCAACGCAAAAAATAAATAAATAAAATGAAAACAAAGTAAAGAAGCATCTAGTGTGTGTCAGTAATAGCATCTTATTATATTAGGAAAAAGAACAAATCTTGATTGATCGTTGTTCTCCCATTTTTATCTTCTTTGTAAATTCTAATGAAAAAAAGCAACTCAACAACATAGTTGCTGGCCAGCAAATGAAGTTTAGACATACAAATCATTCCAGTAAGTTTCAGGAAAAGAACTCTCCTGGGAGGCGACCGTCAATTACTCTTGATGTTGTATTGGTTTGGTTTCATGTGATAGAAACCGGAGGAATGTTGGAACAACCAAATCAAGCAGAGATCTGGCTGAACAAAGGGAACAACAGAAACCAGGGTCCTAAAACCAGCCAGTGCTCCTCCTTGGTCTGTCTTCTCAGCCTCTCTCTTGATTTTAACTCTAGTGTTTTCACTGTTGACAGGTTATCTCTATATTACAACAGATTCAAGGAAGAGACAGCCCAGCTTGGATAAGGGGTTGGAGTCAAATCAGAAAATGGCACCCCCACCATGGCCATGTCGGTGAAGAAGGGCGCAGCTCCCAGAGGATTGGGTATTCTACACAGATGTGAGCCACTGATGCTTTGGGGCAATGAAAATCTATGTCAGTGTTGGTGAGCTCCAAAGCCCATAGTAGACATTCTTCTAGTTCTTCTGTATGTAACAAAACACAGATAGCAATAGTTCAGCCTTGGAGAGCCACTGAAGCCTACAGCCATTAGGGAAAACCAGACTGGAATTGGGGATGTGCTTGGAAAATGTTCCAAACTACCAGTTGGGTGTTGCAGCTTGTGCTTCTCTAAATCAGCCTCCAAAGAGGGGCCTGTGGAAACACAAGGCAGATATTCTCCGATTATATGTTGGACCCACCCTACTTATTACCATGTGATGGTTCAAGGGTGTGATCATGGCTTCTCTAGACCTCTCTAGAAAAAATTTTTCTGTTCCATCTCTACATTGACCCAAAGTCAGGAACAAAATATTTTCTCTGCCATTGTCTATCTTAAACCTGAGTGTTCATGTTGAAAAATGTTAGTGTGGCCGGGCTCAGTGGCTCAGCCTGTAATCCTGTGCCTTGGGAGGCTGAGGTGAGTGGACTGCCCGAGCCGCGGGTTCGAGACCCGCCTGGGCAACTTGGTGAGACCGCATCTCTACAATAAATCAAAAAATTAGCCGGGCATGGTAGCGTGCGCCTGTAGTTCCAGCTACCTGGAAGGCTGAGGCGGAAGGATCGCCGGAGCCCAGCAGGTCGAGGCTGTGGTGGCCGGGAGCAGCCACTGCACTCCAGTCTGGGTGACAGAGTGAGACTCCAACTCAAAAAAAAAAAAGAAAAGAAAAGAGTTAGTGTATGAAGCAGTGTCCCAAATAAAATGGCAATCAATGCTGTCCATTGTCTTTTAGACATGTGTGAAAATCAGTCTATTCTTTTTGCTCCCTGTTAGTTCTGAATGTTTAGCATTTTGAGCACCACAATGTCACTTTCAGTTCAGATGAAAACTCAGGGCCACAGTTTCTTAAAAAACAAACTGTAGCAAACATTATTGCGTGCTGTTAAACAAATTCATGAAATGTAAGTTGTCCAAGCAGAAGCTTATTTTGTTTTTTGTTTGTTTGTTTTTTGAGTCAGAGTCTCACTCTGTCACCCAGGCTGGAGTGCAGTGGCATGCTCATGGCTAGTACAGCACCGACCTGCTGGGCTCCGGCAATCCTTTTGCTTCAACCTTCCAAGTGGCCGGAACTATAGGTAAGTGCCACCGTGCCCAGCTAATATTTTGATTTACTGTAGAGATGAGGTCTTGCCAAGTTGGCAAGGCTGGTCTTGAACCCGTGGGCTCAGGCAAGCCTCTCACCTCAGCCTCCCAAAGTGCCAGGATTATAGGCGTGAGCTACAGCTCCTGGTCTCAGGCTTACTTTGAAAATGAGTGTTTCTTTCAGAATTGTCATTCGAGTACTACATTTTAG
This sequence comes from Cephalopachus bancanus, assembly GCA_027257055.1. NCBI lineage: Eukaryota > Metazoa > Chordata > Mammalia > Primates > Tarsiidae > Cephalopachus > Cephalopachus bancanus. The sequence goes on along the minus strand of JAPVLO010000301.1, from coordinate 1,169,479 downwards.
GAGGATGAGATGACATAATGGCTTGCCTCTGCCCAAACTAGGTCGCCAGTGGTGCTTCTAATGGTCACTAACATTTTCAGTGAGCGACTGTGGTTGTTTTCCTTTGTATGTGGCAATCATTCGGGAGAAATCTTCTGGGATTTCCTATTGTGTTTTTAGGCTGAGATGTAATGTTTAATTTCCTATGTGCTCCACCTTCATGATCTAGTATTGTTGAAGGTAGAAGATCCATCAGATATAGGAGTTCAAAGTGTATTGATCTGATGAGAAGTCAAACTATGAATACATAAAATTTGAAAAAAAATTGACAACTGACAAAATTAAGTACACTATGAAAGTGAGTATATTTACTTCCAATCATACAACTTGAGAGTAGAGCAAAAAATACAAGATTATTTGGGCCACATGTAGCAGATGTTGATAACTAGCAACAGAAGTAGAAAGTATTTATTTGGGGAATGCTAGACCACTGGAACATTATTTGCAGAGTGCAGATAAGATACATCGAAGTGATTGGCTTATTACCCACACAACCGTGTATATTCCTTTTATAAATCTAGACTTATCACCATTTTGTTATTTCTAAGGAGGTAGAACTCAGAACTCAAAATTCATTAATTTTACTAACAATTACAACTCGCCGTTCTGTGCTGAGATAATTCTAGGAGACACAAGTCAATAAAGTCAGATTCCTGTTCTCAAGAAATTTCTCTTCTAGCCAGGACACAGGTGTGTCAATAAGTAGTTTAGAGGGATATTACGAAACACACAGTTGTGTCACTTAACGACGGGAATACATCCTGAGAAATGCATTGGTCGAGGCTGCACTAGCCGTGAGCGTGCCACTGCACCAGACTGGGCGACAGAGTGAGACTCCGACTCAAAATACAGACGAACAAACAAACAAACAAAAATAACAAAGCAAGCTTGAGCTTGGGCAACTTGTATTTCAGCCATTGTGTCACTGTATGAACATCACAGAGTATACTTACGCAAACCCACACGGCACAGCCTGGTCCACGTCTAGGCTATATGGGATTGCCTATGGCTCCCAGGCTACTGAAACAGTTTGGAAGTTTGATGCCTCCAAATGCCATGTTCAAATGTGACCCCCACTGTTGGCAGTGGGGTCTAGTGGGAGGTGGGAGGTATTTGGGTCATGGGGTAGATCCCTCAGGAATGGATTGGTGCCATCCTGGCAGTCATGAATGAGTTCTCTGTTCACGTGAGAGCTCATGGCTTAAAGAACCCCGGTACCTCCTTCCTTTCTCTCCCTTCTGCTATTGCCACGTGACATGCTGTCCCCTCTTGCCGTCCATCTGACTGAAAGCCTCCTGAGGCCTCACCAGAAGCAGTTGCCAGCGCTATGCTACCTATACAGTCTGCAGAATCATGAGCCAAAGCAAACCTCTTTTTTTTATAACTTACCCAGCCTCAGGAATTCCTTCACGGCAATGCAAAACAGATGATAAAACAGCTACAAACCTGTATAGCACATGACTGTGCCAAGTGCTATAGGCAACTATAAGTACTTGCGCATTTAAACATAAAAGGTACAGTAAAAGTATAGTCTAAAAGACCAAAAAAATGATTCACCTGAAAAGGGCACTTGCCATGAATGGAGCTTGCAGGAGCTTGAAGTTTTTCTAAGTGAATCAGTGAGTGAGTGGTGAGTGACTGTGAACATTGCTGTACACAACTGCAGACTTTATAAACACTGGAGACTTAGGCTACACTAAATTGATTTTTTAAAAAAATTTCCTTTCTTTAATAGTAAGTTTGGCTTACTGTAACTTTTTTACATTACAAACTTTTGAATTTTTTTAACTTTTTGACTCTTTGGTAATAACACAGCTTAAAATGTAAATATATCATACAGTGGTACAAAATATATTTTTTTTAACTTTTAAAACTTTTGTTTAAAAATGAAGACGTGCACACACACCTCAGCCTGGACCTACACAGGGCCGGGATCATCCATGTCACCCTCTTTCACCTCCACATCTTGTCCCCTGGAAGGTCGTCAGGGGTGATGACACACATGGAGCTGTCATCTCTTATGATAACAATGCCTTCTTCTTCTACTCTCCTGACGGATCTGCCTGAGGCTGTTTTATGGTTAACTTTTATTTATTTATTTATTTGTGTTGGAGTCTCACTGTCACCCAGACAGGAGTGCAGTGGCATGCTCATGGTCACCGCAGCCTTGATCTGCTGGGCTCAGATGATCCTTCCACCTCAGCTTTTCAAGTAGCTGGAACTACAGGTGTATGCCACCACACCTGGCCAATTTTTTTATTTATTGTAGAGATGAGGTCTCGACAAGTTGTCCAGGCTAATCTTGAACCCCTGGGTTTAGGCAATCCTCTCACCTCAGCCTCCCAAAGTGCTGGGATTACAGGTGTGAACCACAGCACCTGGCTCAACTCTTTTGTTTTTAAAAAGCACACTCTACGCTGGGCTCAGTGGCTCAGTCTGTAATTCCAGTGGATTGTCTGAGCCTGCAGGTTCAAGATCAACCCAGGCAACTTGGCAAGACCTCATCTCTGCAATAAATCAAAAGTTAGCTGGTTGTGGTAGTGCTCGCCTATAGTTCCACCTACTTGGAAGGCTGAAGTGGGGGATCGCCAGAGCCCAGCAGGTCAACACTGGAGTGGCCGTGAGTGTGTCACTGCACTTCAGCCTGGGCAACGGAGTGAGATTCCAACTCAAAAATAAAAAAGAAGCACACTCTAAAATAACAATAATATAGCAAATATGTAGACCAGTAACATCGCTGTTTATTATCATTATCAAGTATTAGAGACTATGCATAACCACAGGTGCTTGACAGTCATGTAACTGGTGGCACAGTAGGTTTGTCTACAGCAGCATCACCATGAACACATGAACAATACGTTGAGCTATGATGACTTCAATGTCATTAGGCTGTAGAAATTTTTCAGCTTCATTATCATCTATTTTTTTTTAGAGTCAGAGTCTCACTCTGTTGCCCTGGAGTGCAGTGGCATGATCATGGCTAGGGCAGCCTCGACCTGCTGGGCTCAGGAGAGCCTCCTTCCTCCTCATCCTTACAGGTAACTGAGTCTACAGGTGGGCGCCACCACATCTGTCTAATTTTCTTTATTTATTGTAAACAAGGTCTTGCCATGTTGCTCAGGCTAGTCTTGAACCTCTGGGCTCAGGCAATTCTCTCGCCTCTGCCTCCCAAAGTGCTGGGATGACAAGAATGAGCCACCGTGCCCAGCCTCCATTATAATCTTATAGGACCACTGTCACATATGCGGTTTGTTGTTGACTGAAACGTCATTATATATGCGTGACTGTAACTTGTTTCCCTCGCACAGGAATAAACATAGGATTGTTGAACCCTACCTGACCACAACCACCAAGAGTCTAGTGGCCAGAACAGGCAAAGTCAGGGAAGCAGTACCCTTATTGCTTTTGCTGGACTTCTTTCTGCCTGGATCTGTGATGCACTTGAGCCTAAGGGAGCACTGTGGAAGGAGTCATACCTGTGTCCACTCCCCCCATCCTCTCAATGTAAGTAAGATTATATGCATGCTGTCAAGGCAAAGAGAACATGATTATGACAACTGTGAAAGACAATTTAAAACTTACCACTTGGCCGGGCTCGGTGGCTCAGCCTGTAATCCCGTGCCTTTGGGAGGCTGAGGTGAGTGGATTGCCTGAGCCCACGGGTTTGAGACCTGCCTGGGCAGCGAGACCTCATCTCTACAATAAATCAAAAAATCAGCCGGGCTTGGTAGAGCATGCCTGTAATTCCAGCTACGTGGAAGGCTGAGGCGGAAGGATCGCCGGAGCCCAGCAGGTCGAGGCTGTGGTGGCCGGGAGCGGCCACTGCACTCCAGTCTGGGCGACAGAGTGAGACTCCAACTCAAAAAAAAAAATTAAAACTTACCACTTGGACAGGCAGAAGAAAAGTGAGGATCTTTATAGCCTTGTAGAGCTTTAAAGATTACTGAGATAAATGAACTCTGGTCCTTTCCAATTGACCACCAGACTCATGTGTTTTTCCAGTTAAGCCCAAGATCCTGGAAAAGAACTCATCTTTCTGTAGGGTTTCTGCCCCAGACAAACCCATATCCTTGTCAGAATCAATCATAAAGCTCCCTGGAGGCAGAAGGCAACATCTCCAGTCAGTTAGCTTGGGAGCAGGTTAGAAGATCATTAGAGTGCTGAGCACGGTAGCTCATGCCTGTCATCCCAGCACTTTGGGAGGCAGAGATGAGAGGATTGCCTGAGCCCACAGGTTTGAGACCAGCCTGGGCAACATGGTGAGACCTTGTCTCTACAATAAACAAAAAACTTAGCCAGGCATGGCGGTGCATGCCTGTAGTTCCTGCTACTTGGAAGGCTGAGGCAGAAGGATCGCTTGAGCTCAGCAGATTGAGGCTGCAGTGGCCATGAGTCTGCCACTGCTCCAGCCTGGACGACAGAATGAGAATCCAACTAAAAAAAAAAAAAGATCATCAGAGCCCACCAGAGACATCCCCAAGACCTGGTCTTGTACATTCTGCCAGCCAGACTCCTTGAGGAGATGTCAAACTCACCAAGGATCTCTGTTTCCCAACACATGACAGCAAGTTGTCCCTAAGGATTCTTTCTAGTTTTTGTGCATCTTGGACCCTTTCTTTCTTCTTCCATGACCATCTTCACAGCCACTTGAGCAGGTAGATTCAGATCCCTTATCTTTTTTATTTTTTATTTTTGAGTTGGGGTCTCACTCTGTTGCCCAGGTTGAAGTGCAGTGGCACGATCACGACGATCATAGCTCACAGCAGTCTCAATCTCCTGGGCTCAGGCGATCCTTCCACCTCCGCCTCCCAAATAGCTGACATTACAGGCATGAGACACCACACCTGGCCTTCAGACCCCCTTGTCTTTTTAATTCTCAGCTTCTAAATACAGTGCATGCAGAACTGTACATGCTCAAGGACTCAATATGTAACCATGATACATGACCACAATTTACTTTCATAAAAAAATGACTACATCAATGACTTGCTCCAGTTATCCTGCAAACTCAGAGGTTGTTGCTTATAAAACAAAAAACTGACCAGGTGCAGTGGCTCATGGCTGTAATTCCAGCACTTTGGGAGGCTGAGGCAAGAAGATTATTTGAGACCAACCTGGACAACATAGCAAGACTTCATCTCTACAAAAAAGCAAAAAACAAAAATTAGCCAGATGTGGTGGCATGCACCTGTAGTCATAGCTAGCTACTCAGGAGGCTGAGGCTGAAAGTTCACCTGAGCTCAGAAGGTCTAGGCTGCAATGTGCCACTGCACTCCAGCCCGGGCAACAGAGTAAGACCCTAACCCCCCCAAAAAAAAAATTGTGCTTGGGCCTCAGCCCCAAATCAGCATCTTTGGGAGTATGGAATTTGACTTTTATTTAAGCTCACAATTTTTATGGAGCAGCTGACATTGAGGACTATGTCACATGGTGTTTCCCAAACTTGCATGGTTGGGAAACTCAGCTGGCAGTTTATTAACTTCACTGAGTTCCAACCTTCCCCTAAAAACCCTGGTTTACCAGGTTTGGGTGAGGCCCATGAATAGGTCTGGAAGCTGAACAGAAGTCCCGGTGGTTCCTGCAACTGGGCACATCTGGGTTTCCCAAACTTCTCTGATGATAAGAATTACCTACCTGGGTTCTAGCTAAAAACACAAATTCCTTTGCCTTCATCCAGACTGACAGAATCAGAATTCCTGACTCAGAAGTCTGGCAATTGTTGATTTAATAAAGATGTCCCCTTGATTCTTATTATTCAAATATTGGTAACAAAGACTTGTTGATTCTCAACTTTGTCTTTCCATTTGCATGATCTTAGCACTTTTGCGTGTATGGTCAAATACCAAAGCACAGAATTTGCCAGTCATGACATTCAGTACATTCACAATGTACAGCCATATTCCCTATCTAGTTCCAGAACATTTTCTTTTTCTTTTTTTTTATTTTCGAGTAGGTGTCTCACTCTGTCACCCAGGCTGGAGTGCAGTGGAATGTTCACGGCCACTGCAACCTCAACCTGCTGGGCTCAGGTGATCCTTCTGCCTCAGCCTCCCAAGTAGTTGAACTACAGGCACACGCCACCACACCTGGCTAATTTTTTGATTTATTGTAGAGATGAGGTCTCACCAAGTTGCCCAGGCTGGTCTCGAACCCATGGGCTCAGGCAATCCTCTCACCTTGGCCTCCCAAAGTTCTGGGATTACAGGTTTGAGCCACCGCGCCCAGCTCATCTTTTGTTTTTGTCTCCAAGTCTCACTGTTGCCAAGGATGGAGTGCAGTGGTACACTTGTGGCCACCACAGCCTCGACCTGCTGGGCTCATGCGATCCATCCACCTCAACCTTCCAAATAGCTAGAAATACAGGCATGTGCCACCACGCCCAGCTAAGTTTTTGATTTAATATAGAGATGAGGTCTTGCCAAGTTGCCCAGGCTGATCTTGAACCCCTGGGCTCAGGCAACCCTTTCCCTTCTGCCTCCCAAAGTGCTGGGATTACAGGCGTGATCCACCGCACCCGGCTATGCCCTCATCAGATAGATGAGGATCCCTGTGGTGGGCCCCACACCAGCTCTCTTCAGTCTTGCAGGTGATTACAATGTGAGTGGAGTTTGGGATACTCGGGATTCCTGTCCTCCAGAAAGCCTTGTTCCTGAATTCCCCTGGAGTCGTGCATGCTGCCACTCTGCATTCTGTAAGCACACCCTCACCTCAAAATCTCAGTCATTCTCTCTTTGAGGTCCTGCTTAACTGGATTCTCACACCCACTAGGACCTCTTGAATTCTTATGCCCAGCTCATGAATGATGACCAAGTTTCCTGTCACTTTTGTACCCCAATCACGAGGGTGACCCAAAGGTTCTCATCCAGTGAATGAATGGAGAAAAAGAATGAGTAAGTTTACTTAGAGCAACTTCCCAAGGACACTTTTAGGAAGCAACATTTTATTTAATTCGATAAACACACATGGAAGGCAAGTGATGTGCCAGGCGTTGTGCCAGCACAGCCCCTACCTGGATGGTGGGACTCGAGAGGGAAGACAGAGAGCCAGTGGGATGGTCTGAACAGTGGCACATTCTACCATAGTGGCAGGAGAGAGGGGGTAAGTACTGTATAAAGTGGGGCATTTAATCTGAGGTCCACAAACATTTTCTGTGAAGGACCAGAGAGTAGGTTCTATATGTTGACAGGCCTCACCAGTCCGAGACACCTGCTCAACTCTACCCTTGCCACTGAAGGACAAACGCAGCCACAGACAGCACATGTATGAATGGGCGGGCCCTGTGCCAATAAAACTTTGTATGCAAAAACAAACGGTAGGTGGGTTTGTCCCCAGGGTAGGCATTTACCATCTCCTTATCTAATATGTACAGAGGGGAAGGGGGCTGTTTCAGGAAAATCACACCAGAAAAGTTGAAATGCTACTTGAAGTTTACTAGCGAAGACAGAAGAGAAAGATTTCAGGCAGAGAGAGAAGGAGGTTATGTTCGATTTTAAGTTCAGTATGGCTAAAGCCTGAGAGACTTCTGGAGGAGCAGGGAAGGAGGAGGCTTACTAAAGCTATCAAGAAAATGGAGAAGACATGTAATCAGAGGGAAAGGTTTGGGGAGAATTAATATAAATGAATGCTGTGATTTTTTTTAAAGTTTGAGAAAAAAAGTGTAGCATAAGGCAAAAACAAAAGGAAAAAGGAAGAAAAAGGTGGAAAGAAGGAAGGAGAGAGAGAAAGGAGAAGAAAGGGGAAGAAAGGAAGGAGGGAGGAAGAAAGGAGAGAAAGAAGGAAGAAGAGAGAGAGAGAAAAAAGGAAGCGAGGAGAGAAGGAAGAAATTAAGGAGCGGGAAGGAGGAAGAAAAGGAAGGAAGGAAGACAGAAAGGAAGGAAGAAATGAGGGAAGGAAGGAAGGATATAAATATTTGGAGGCCCCTTTTGTGAGGGCTCAAGACTACCAGAAGGAAGTCCGATGGTAAATTCATGAAATAAGCCAATTTGAGCAAATGACAGCAAGTGGCTGGCTTCATGCTGGCCCCAAGTGTCTTTGCAAGCAGAGGCAAGAGCTCCGGGCATCCCACAGAAGCAAATACAGGCACAGAAAGTAGGAAAAGCAGGCCAGGTCTCTGAGCCAACTGTTATTCTTTATTTCAAAGAAGATTGTATAGGCTTTAAAGGTTAAAATAATAATTATCGTAAACCTCTCAAATGTGACTTTCATGTTGTCAAAAGGAACAAAAAAGAGAGTCTTTCAGAGTGAACTGGCTCTGATGGTGGCACTTCTTAGCACAGCGATGAGGGTCAGGAGGAACAGAAAAAAATAGTACCAGAGTGAAGAGCCGGGGGCTCTTCACTGCACACAAACTAGAAATATATATATATGTTTTTTTGAGTTGGAGTTTCACTCTGTTGCCTAGGCTGGAGTGTAATGGCACGCTCATGGCCACCGCAACCTCGACCTACTGGGTTCCGGCGATCCTTCCCCCTCAGCCTTCCAACTAGCCAGAACTACAGGCATGCACTACAGAGCCCGGTTAATTTTTGATTTATTGTAGAGACAAGGTCTCTCCAAGTTGCCCGGGCTCAGGCAGTCTACCCGCCTCGGCCTCCCAAAGTGCTGGGATTACAAGCTGAGCCAACGAGCCCAGACTAGAAATGTTTCAATTTGATGAATGCTAAGAGTTTTTTTTCATGGTGTTCACTCAGATGGGATTTATGTGACCTTTGGCAGCAAGGAGTAAAATGTGCAGATCAAATTTCAATAAATAGGCCTGATGTGACAGTTCACACCTGTAATACCAGCACTTTCAGGAGGCCGAGGCAAGAGGATCACTTGAGCCCAGGAATTCAAGACCAGCCTGGACAGCATAGCGAGATCTCGCTTCTACAAAAAATCAAAAAAATTAACCAGGCATGGTGGTGCACGCCTGTGGTCCCAGCTACTCAGGAGGCTGAAGCAGAAGCATTACTTGAGCCCAGGAGGTCGAGGCTATGGTGAGTCATGGTGGTACCACTGCACTCCAGTCTGGCAACAGAGTGAGACCCTGACTCAAAAATATCTTAATTAGTTAATTAAGATTCCAATAAACAATTAAGGTTACACTTCACCCTTCCTCATGATGGGGCAGGAATAGGGGTTATGAATGTGTTCCTGGGGCTGACATAGGCCTGTGGCTGGCCCAGAGACCTGAAAGACCTTGAACATCCCCAGGGAAGATCTCCAATCAGGAGATATGGCCAGTTCCTGGAATTCCAGCATCTTCTTTACACCTTCATATGCAGAGAGAAAGAGAAGGCAAGCAACTTTTTCCTGGTCTAGACTTGAGGGCCAGGGGTAGGGAGAGCAAATGGCTGTTGACAGAGGACAAGGGACATTTCCAACACCTCAGTGGGTGTGTTGCATTGCCTTATTGAGTGGTGTGTGAGTTTTCTCCTGCTGCATAACTTAAAGACTTACATCAATACTCATTTATTTATGTATTTATTTTTGAGTCAGGGTCTCACTCTATCACCCAGGTTGGAGTGCAGTGGCATGATCACGGCTCACTGCAGCCTTGGCCTCCTGGGCTCATGCAGTCCTTCCACTTCAGCCTCCCAAATAGCTGGGACTATAGGCACATACCACCATCCCCAGCTAATTGTTTAATTTTTTGTAGAGATGAGGTCTTGCTGTATATATTGCCCAGGCTGGTCTCGAACTCCTGGACTCAAGCAATCCTCCCACCTCAGCCTCCCAAAGTTTGGGCTTATAGGCGTAAGTTACCATGCCCAGCAAATCCTATTTATTAGAGCATGACTCTGTAGGCCAGAAGTCTGGCACAGAGCGGGTTCTCTACTCAAGACTGTCCAAGGCTGAAATAAGAAGCTAGCTGGGCTGTGCTCTTTTCTGGAGGCTTTGGGGAAGAATTCGCTTCCAGGCTCATCCGGGACTGTCGGCCAAGTTCAATTCTGTGTGGTCAGAGAGCTCATATCCTCGTTTCCTTGCTAGTGGTCAGCTGCAGTCCACTCTTGGCTCCCAGAGTCTGCCCACGTCCCTTTGCCAGGAAGAGCCCAGTTCTTTTTAAGGACTAGGTCAGGCCAACCGAGGATAATCTCTTTATCTTGATGTCCATTTATTTGGGCCCTTAATTACACCTGCAAAATCCCTTCAAAGCAGCATCTGATTAGTGTTGGATTAAATATCTGGGAGAAGGTGCTAGCACACCGGAACTGAGGCTTGGGGACCATTTTGGAGTTGTGCCTACCAAAAAGTATTGATGGAAGTGTCTCCAGTCCAGATAAGTGGTCCTTAGGGGTGGTAAAGCCAAGGTAAAGTTTGTGGGTGACTATTTTGTTGATACCATTGTGAGCAGCCGGATCCCCTGGTGTTTCACATTCAGGCCAGGGTTGCAGGAAGACAGTCTCATGCCACGAGGAATTCGTGCGGCATCCTACCCAGCTTTCAAACGTCCATGAAAAATCTGTGTGTCACCTTCTGGTGCTAGATGTACAATCACTTCTGCAGTTTTTGCACTGAAGTTTCCCTAAATACAATCCCTGGGTAAATTGAGAGGAAGAATGTGATTATTTTATTTGGAACCTGACCAAGATTGCTCGCCATTTTGGAAAAGTCCCATGACCAAGGACTAGGCTGTTCATGGTATCGAGTTGTCATCACAGCACGCCTGACGTCATTTGCTGCTGAGACTGTCCCTCTCTCTTGGGGATTTCGTGTCTGAGTACAAGGCCTAAAGCCTTCCTGCTTTGTGCCATCCTGTGTGGTAGCACCTGAGCATCCACATGTTGGAACACACGTTTTCTTTCTCCATACTGATTTTTTTTTTTTTAATTTATTTTATTTTAAAGATGTATGGTACAATTCAGGATTAGGTATACAAGTGGACATCATACAGGTAAAGTTTGGGCCTACATTTGGTCCACACTTTTCCAGGTTTGAGATCTGGTGCCCTTATTGATGTGCCCCCTGCCTCCCCGACCCTGACAGTATCCTGCTACTGCCAATCCCTTTCTTATAGTGTTATAAATTTCGGGGTCCACTTATGAGTAAGAATATGTGGTACTCAGTTCTTTGTTTCTGTGCTAGATTACTGAGTGTGATAGACTCTAAATCCATCCAAGTTGCTGTGAAGTCCACATTTCTGTTATTCTTTATGGTTGCGTAATATTCCATCATGTATATGTACCACATTTTTTGTGTGTGTGTGAGTTGGAGTCACACTCTGTCACCCAGACTGGAGTGCAGTGACCACTCCTGGCCACGGCAGCCTCGACCTGCTGGGCTCCGGCAATCCTTCCATCTCAGTCTTCCAAGCAGCTGGAACTACAGGTACGCGCTACCACGCCCGGCTAATTTTTTGATTTATTGTAGAGATGAGGTCTCGCCAAGTTGCCCAGACGGGTCTCGAACCCACGGGCTCATGCAGTTCACTCACCTAAGCCTCCCAAAGCACGGGATTACAGGCTGAGCCACCAAGTCCGGCTCGTACCACATTTCTTTTTATCCAGTCCAATTTCAATGGGCAGCACAGTTGGTTCCATGTTTTTGCAATTGTAAATAGTGCTGCAGTAAACATGCGTGTGCAGGTATCTTTTTTGTAGAGTAATTTAAGTTCCTCCAGGTATATTCCCAGAAGGTGGATTGCTAGGCTGTATGGAAGGTCAGTTTCTAGTTCTTTTAGGAATCACCACACTGTTTTCCACAGAGGTTGAACTAGTTTGCATTCCCACCAACAGTGTAAACATGTTCCCTTTTCCCCACATCCTCTCCAGCATCTGTTGTTGTTTGTTTTATTAATGATGGCTATTATTACAGAAGTTAGGTGGTATTTCAATGTGGTTTTGGGCTGGGATCAGTGGCTCAGCCTGTAATCTCACGCTTTGGGAGGCTGAGGTGAGTGGATTGCCTGAGCCCGCAGGTTCGAGACCTGCCTGGGCAACTTGGCAAGACCTCATCTCTACAATAAATCAAAAAATTAGCCAGGCGTGGTTGTGCGCTCCTGTAGTTCTAGCTACTTGGAAGGCTGAGGCGGAAGGATCGCCGGAGCCCAGCAGGTCGAGGCTGCAGTGGCCGGGAGTCTGGGCAACAGACTGAAACTCCAACTCAAAAATAAATGTGGTTTTGGTTTGCATTTCTCTAATGATTAGTGAGGCTGAGCATTTTTTCATGTCTGTTGACTGCTGGTATGTCTTCTTTTGAGAAGTGTCTATTCATGTCCTTTGCCTACTTTTTAATGGGGCTGTTTGTTTTTTACTTTTTTGGCATACTTGAGTTCCTTGTAGATCCTGGATATTAGGCCTTTGTCAGATATGCAGTTGGCAAATATTTTTACAAACTGATTTTTTAAAAACTATTTGTGTAGGTAGGTGATATGAGCTATAGATTTTATTTCAGAAGTGTCAAAGAGGTGTTACAAATTGCCTGTAAAGCCGGGCTCTGTGACTCAGCCTGTAATCCCACGCTTTGGGAGGCCGAGGTGAGTGAATTGCCTGAGCCTGCGTGTTCAAGACCCGCCTGGGCAACTTGGCGAGACCTCATCTCTATAATAAATAAAAAAAATTAGCTGGGTATGGTAGCGCGCGCCTGTAATTCCAGCTACTTGGAAGGCTGAGGTAGAAGGATCCCCAGAGCCTAGCAGGTCGAGGTTGCGGTGGCTGGGAGCGGCCACTGCACTCCAGTCTGGGCAACTGAGTGAGACTCCATCTCAAAAAAACAAAAACAAAAAAACAAAAATTGCCTGAAAAGGGCCCAGAGGTCTGGTAGAATCAAAAGCCAAAGGCCTATGTTGTGCACGTGCTGAGCATGGGGTTGCCCAAGAGGTGAGGGTGTCACCCTGCTGCTGGGACGTCAGGGGAGCACCCAGCCACCTGACCACACAGGACTTGGAATAAATCACGGCAGCTGGAGTAATTCTTTGAGTTCAGCTGAAGAACGTCAAAGTCCTTCTGCTCAAAGCATAGAGAATAACAGAATGGACATTGGAGACTCAGAAGGGGGACGAGCAAGGGGAGGGACAAAAAAATCACCCGTCTGCAGCACAATTCACAATAGCAAAAACACGGAACCAACTGTGCTGCCCATCAAAACCAGACTGGATTAAAAAACTGTGGTATGCCAGGCTCGGTGGCTCAGCCTGTAATCCCGTGCCTTTGGGAGGCTGAGGTGAGTGGATTGCCTGAGCCCGTGGGTTCGAGACCCACCTGGGCAGCGAGACCTCATCTCTACAATAAATCAAAAAAAATCAGCCGGGCGTGGTAGCACATGCCTGTAATTCCGGCTACTCAGAAGGCTGAGGCTGCAGTGGCCGGGAGCGGCCACTGCACTCCAGTCTGGGCAACAGAGTGAAACTCCAACTCAAAAAAAAACAAAAACAAAAAACTGTGGTACATATACATGATGGAATATTATGCAGACACAAAGAAGGACAAACACATGGACTTTGCAGCAACTTAGATGGATTTAGAGTCTATGATACTCAGTGATCTATCACAGAAACTAAGAACAGAGTTCCATATGTTCTCCCTCATAAGCAGACCCTGAATATTTACTGTAATACCATAAGAAAGGAATTGGCAGTTGTGAGATACTGCCTGGGTGGGGGTGGGGACACAACATCAATAAGGGTACCTGATCTCAAACCAGGGGACCAAAAGAAGGCTCAAACTTTACTTGTATGATGTCCATTTGTATACCTAATCCTGAATTGTACCCCACATCATTAAAATAAAATATATAAGCTGGGCTCGGTGGCTCAGCCTGTAATCCCGTGTCTTTGGGAGGCTGAGGTGAGTGGATGGCCTGAGCTCGCGCGTTCAAGACCTGCCTGGGCAACTTGGCGAGACCTCATCTCTACAATAAATGAAAAAATCAGCTGGGCATGGTAGCGCGTGCCTACTCGGAGGGCTGAGGCGGAAGGATTGCCAGAGACCAGCAGGTCGAGGCCGCAGTGGCCGGGAGTGGCCACTGCACTCCAGTCTGGGCGACCAAGTGAGACCCCATCTCAAAAAAAAATAAAAAATAAAAAAAAAAAATATATATATATACATATTTTTAAAAATCACCTGTCGGGTACAATGGGCACAGGTAAGAGTGGTGGGTACACTTAGAGCCCAGACTTCTTCACCACTCTACAGTGCAACCATGTAACCAAAATCTATGTGAACCCCAAAGTTATCAAATTTAAAAGAAGAAACCTTTTGTTCAGCCAGTCATACAGCCCATCTAGATCTCTTGGGCCTGGACAAGTGATTTTGGGAGTTGCCTTTTCTCTGGAGGGGGAAGGACTTCAGATGTGGGTAGTGACCCCTGACATAGATTCAGAAGTCATCCCCAATGGGCAACCCTCCAAACACATATTCTGGAAGAAACAATTGTATGGACCAGGCTCAGTGGCTCAGCCTGTAATCTCAGCACTTTGGGAGGCCAAGGCGAGTAGATTGCCTGAGCCTGCAGGTTCGAGACAAGCCTGGGCCACATAGTGAGACCTTGTCTCTACAAAAACAAAAAAAATGAACTGGACTTGTGGTACGTGCCTATAGTCTCAGTCAGTCACTCAAGAGGCTAAGATGGAAGGATCTCCTGAACCCAGAAGATTGGGGATATAGAGAGTCGAGATCCTGCCACTGACCTCTAGCCTGGGTGACAGAGTAAGACCTTGATACACAAAAGCTAACAAAGTAGCCAAGTCTTTTTTTTTTTTTTTTTTTGAGTCGGAGTCTCACTCCTGTCGCCCAGATTGGAGTGCAGTAGCACACTCACAGCCACCCCAGCGTCAACCTGCTGGGCTCTGGCAATCCTTCTGCCTCAGCCTTCTAAGTAGCCAAACTACAGGTGTGTGCTACCACACCTGGCTAATTTTTTTCATTTATTGTAGAAACGAGGTCTTGCCAAGTTGCCGGGCTGGTCTTGAACACATGGGCTCAGGCAATCCACCCGCCTCAGCCTCCCAAAGTGCTGGGATTACAGGCTGAGCCACCAAGCTCGGCCATCTTTTTGTTTTTTTTAATAAAACTATATATATAATAAATATATAAAACACATACAATTTAACTGGTCTGACTATAAACAAAATTGTTTGTTTTTTGTTTTGAGTTGGAGTCTCATTCTTGTTGCTAAGGCTGGAGTGCAATGGCACACTTACGGGACACTCATGGCCTCGACCTGCTGGGCACAGGCAATCCTTTGGCCTCAACCTTCCAAGTAGCTGGAACTACAGACGCACGCCACCATGTCTGGCTAGTTTTTGTGATTTATTGTAGAGACGAGTCTCCCCAAGTTGCCCAGGCTGGTCTTGAACCCGCAGGCTCAGGTAATCCTCTCGCCTCGGCCTCCCAAAGTGCTGGGATTACAGGCTGAGCCACCGTGCCTGGCCGGCAAGAACATTTTCATCACTCCAGAAAGTTCTCTGGAGTCCTTTTTCCGTCAGTCCCTCTCCTCCCCTCATCTCCTGGCAATCATGGCTAGGCTGCCTAGCCCTACCGTTTTACCTTTTCTGGAACTTTATAGACACAAAATCTTACAACATGAATTCCCTTTGGGCCGAGATTCTTATATTCAACAAGAACATTTACACTAAACTTTCAAGATGAAGGGATTCAATTTACCTCCAAACAGGGACCTTGAGAACTCCCGACCAAAAGCAAGTAACTGCTTTGCAAGCCAGACCTGGTCACTTTGGAAGAATTAAAATCCCTGGCTCTGGTAACCTGTAAGGTCGTTTCTGCCTTAACATTTTACTAATCTACCATTCAAAACTCTGAGAAAATCTGTAGGTTTTCTAAAAATGATGGCTCGGTTGAGTTATAATTCATGTATTATAAAGTTTGCCCTTTCAACAATGTACATTTGGTGGTTTTTAGTGTGTTCACAGAGTTGTGTGACCATCGCCACTATCTAATTCTAGAACATTCTCCCTGTCAGCTTAGCTTCTCCTCCCCAGCCTCGGGCCACAACAACTCAACCTTCTGTCTGTACATCTCAGTTGGTAAAACCCAGTGTATTTTCAGGGCCCAGGCTTTGGAATCACTTTCTCTTTTTTTTTTTTTTGAGTTGGAGTCTCACTCTGTCGCCCAGACTGGAGTGCAGTGGCTGCTCCCGGCCACCGCAGCCTCGACTGGGCTCCTGCGATCCTTCCGCCTCAGCCTTCCAAGGAACAACTTTCTTAAAGGGGCTGAATAGAAACAGGTAAAATATTGGCCGGGCCGTCAAGGGTGTTTGTCAGTCCCTCTACACCCAGGCAGGACACTGAATGGGAAGGCCGGGAGGGACAAGAGCACAGACAGGAAACTTCCACATCCTTCCCACATCTGAGAAGCAGTGACTCTGTGCAAAGACAGACAGTAGAAAACACAGAGACGAGTTAAACAAACCAAGCATGTCCATCCACCCACTTCCCCAAAGCTGGTCTCGGTCAGAACACAGAAACTCAACAAAGAAGCCAACTCTGTGGCCAGGCAAGGTGGCTCATGCCTGTATCCCAGCACTTAGGGAGGCCAAGGAGAGAGGATTACTTGAGCTCAGGAGTTTGAGACCAGCCTGGGCAACACAGCGAGACCTCCTCTCTACAAAAAATTAGCTGGGGGTAGTGGTGCACGCCTGTAGTTGCAGCTACTTAGGAGGCTGAGGAGGAAGGATTGCCTGAGCCCAGGAGTTTAAGGCTGTGATGAGACATGATCGTGCCACTGCACTCCAGCCTGGGTGACAGAGTCTCTGACTCAAAACAACAACAACAACAACAACAACAACAACAACAACAAAACAGAGTTAGTGAAAAAAATGGCATTGTTTTACATTTTTCCAGCTAATCTAACATATGGGCATAATAGAACGAGGATTTACATACCTCCTTCTGCATTCAATCTGTGGCAACACCATGTGTCTTGTTCACTCTTTTTTTTGTTATTAAGAAAAGTAGATTTACTGAAGGGAAAATACATTGGGAAGGGCACCACGGGCAGGACAGTGGTGGGAGTGTGTGCTGTCTGCTGTGTCTTGTATACTCTTGAAAGCAAAAATGGTACATAGCATCTTAGTATTATTATGCCAACAGTTTTGACATCCCAGACTCCTTATCAAGTCCCAGGGAGCTCTGCGGCAACCCAGACCACCTCTTGAGAATGGCTGGCTATAAGAAGTGATGCTATCAGCTGGGCTCAGTGGCTCAGACTGTAATCCTGCGCCTTTGGGAGGCTGAGGTGAGTGGATTGCCTGAGCCCACGGGTTTTGAGACCCACCTGGACAACTTGGCGAGACCTCATCTCTACAATAAATCAAAAAATTAGCTAGGCATGGTGACGCACGCCTGTAGTTCCAGCCACTTGGAAGGCTGAGAAGGAAGGATCGCCAGAGCCCAGCAGGTCGAAGCTGCGGTGGCCGGAAGCGGCCACTGCACTCCAGTCTGGGCGACAGAGTGAGACTCCAACTCAAAAAAAAAAAAAAAAAAAAGAAGTGATGCTACCAAAACTAAACAGTGTACAGACTCCTTTTGAATTTATATGACCTCTTCCCTATAGAACTCTCAGAATCTCCAATACAAAAATAGTCAAATATTTAAGTTAGTTTAAAGTAGATTGGATGTGCCCAAGCCATACATCTCTTTTGAGCATAGATAATTAAGTTGTTTATGGAAAATTAACACATGTTGTTAAGGTTACATTCTCATCCAGTCTGTTTTTGTAGTCCCATAGCTTGTGTAGCTTGGTGGCCCATAAATAATGCTCTCCTTTGACGCACTTGCCTTTGGGCTTTGCTAGAACTAAGGGTTCAACAAATACCTGTTGGCTGACTAGAAAAACAGATGGACTTCAGGCACAAGACAAAGGATTTGGTCACATTCAAACACTAAGAATTTGTCCAGTTTTTGCGTCTAGAATAAAAATACCAGCACTTTGGAAGGCAGAGGTGAGAGGATTGCCTGAGCCCAGGGGTTTGAGACAGCCCTGGCAACTTGGTGAGACCTTATCTCTACAATAAATAAAAAAATTAGCCGGGTGTGGTGGTGCGTGCCTGTGGTTCTAGCTACCTGGAAGGCTGAAGCGGAAGGATCACCTGAGCCCAGAAGGTCGAGGCTGCAGTGGCTGGGGGCGTGTCACTGCACTCCAGCCTAGGTGATGGAGTGAGAATTCAACTCTAAAAATAATTATAATCATTATTATTTATATTATTAAAAAGCTTTAAAAAAAAGGAAAATCCCTCTCCTTGCAAAATTTGTCTTTTACCGATCCTGACCTCAGCCTTCCAAGTAACCGGAAATACAGGCGCATGCCACCATGCCTGGTTAATTTTTTGTTTATCGTGGAGATGAGGTCTCACCAAGTTGTCCGAGCTGGTCTCGAACCCACGGGCTCAGGCAATCCATTTGCCCTGGCTCCCCAAAGTGCTGGGATTACAGGTTGAGCCACTGAGTCCCACCATAGCCTCCTTTTATTTTTTTAAAGCATCCATTAAAAAAGATCATCTGCCATATTTTAATAACACCAAAAAAGCACTTAAAAGAGAAACACATTTTACGATAAAAAAATTACATTAATTAAAAAAAGAAAGAACATAGAAGAACTCTAAAATTGATCACCTGCTCCCATCCCAAACCTGCCCCATCAAACTGCCAGTTGTCCCAAGGGAGTGTCAGTTATCAGGACTTACGTATCCAAATGGGTACTTACTACTAACATTGTTACCCTGGAAAATAATTAGTATTATTTCACTACAAGTTCTAAAAAAAAAAAAAATTAAAAACATTTTCGGACCTTGTGGCACATAAACTCATAGAGATACAAGGGTCTTTAGTAGGCTTCAAGTCTAAATAATTCTTTTTTTTCTTTTTTTAGTCAGAATTTCACTCTGTTGCCTAGGCTGGGGTGCAGTGGTATGAACATGACTCAGTGCAGTCTCAGCCTTCTGGACTCTGGTGATCATTCAACCTTTGCCTCCCAAGTAGCTGGGACTGCAGGTGTGTGCCACCATGGCCACTCATTTTTTGATTTTTTTTGTAGAGACAGGATCTTGCTATGTTGCCCAGGTTGCTCTCAAACTCCTGGACTCAAGCAATTCTCCTGTCTTGGCCTCCCAAAACGCTGGGATTACAGGCATGAGCCACTGCACCTGGCTTAATTCTTTTATTTTAAAACATAAGAAAATTAAGGACAAAATTATGAACTTCACAGCGATTTGGACGAACTTAGAGGCTATAATACTGAGTGATCTATCACAGAAACAAAAAACTGAATATCACATGTTCTCACTCATAAGAGGACCTATTATCATAACTATAAGATAAGGATTGGCAGTAGTGGGAAACTGCTGGGGGGAGCACACCTCATCAGCAAGGGTACCTGCAAAATGAACATTTGTATACCTAAACCTGAATTGTACCCCACAACTTTTAAATAAAATTTTTAAAAAAAGATTATTTAAAAAACAAGAAAATTGAGATCAAAAAAGGAAAAGGGAATTGCTTAATGTCATGCAACTAATTAAT
Source organism: Cephalopachus bancanus (assembly GCA_027257055.1). NCBI lineage: Eukaryota > Metazoa > Chordata > Mammalia > Primates > Tarsiidae > Cephalopachus > Cephalopachus bancanus. The sequence continues at coordinate 1,149,984 of JAPVLO010000301.1, read as the reverse complement.
GTCAATGCTGGGACCGGATCCAGTTCCCTTGATGGAAGGGTCAAACCGGTTTATATGAAACGACTTGAACATAACTTTCACTTCATTTAACTGCAGTGTTGAGGAAACCATTTTCCCAAAGAACTAACAATGTACTACAATACAATTAATTCCACTATTTCCTTACATTGAGAAGGATTTGAAAGCAAGGTTTTATTAGAGGTAGAAGTGATGATGTCAAGCCAATTATGTTTGGGAGAATATGAGGATTCATTTACAGTGAACTTTTGAAATTATGACTGCATATTTCTATTTACTTTTGTGAAAAAGTAAATAGAACTTAGCCAGCGTTATGAATGGACCAACACGCAGGTCTGAATTCCAGGGCTGACCTTGGCTCATCTGTATCTGGACTAGGTCATTCATGCCAAAACACAGGGCCAGGGTGAACGGAGCCATCGTGCGGCTCCATCCCGCCCCAGAAGGACACAGTCATCCTTGCTCCTGGCATTTCTTTGGGGCTGTGCCTACCTGGCAACAGTGTTGTCATAAACTTTCCTATGCTCCCACCTGCTGGACATAATGAGCATAGCATTGAGTAAATCGTTTGTCTTCCCATTACTCGGTGTGTTTGAATGCAGAATAGGGAATTCTGGTATTAACTGCTCAGTCTGGATTTAGACATTCAAAACCGGGCATGTAAATGTTATTTATTTTAATGAATTAAATAAAAATTTGATTACCTAATGTTTATTTTAATTAAGCCTATGGCAACCGAAGCCAAAAAAATCTATGAATCTCAATAGACTTGAGCCTACTAAAGTCCCTGTATCTCTATGAGTTTATGTACCACGAGGTTTGAAAATGTTCTTAAATTTTTTGAGCAAATCAATGAAATAAAAAAAACACTTCTTCTGTCCTTAGAAAGTTATCCTTTACATATTATTTATATTATTATATTATTAATTATTATCCTATAAATATTATTTATATTTCATTTTTGAGTCAGGGTCTTACTCTATTGCCCAGGTTAAAGTACAGTGGCATGATCATGGCTCACTGCAGCCTCTAACTACTGGACTCAGGAGATCCTTCTACCTTAGCCTCCCAAGTAGCTGGGAATATAGGGGTGCGCCACCGCACCCAGCTAATTTTTTTATGTTTTGTAGAGATGAGATCTCACTATGTTGTCTTGAACTCCTGGACTCAAACAATTTTTCCACCCAAGATTCTCAAAGTGCTAGGATTACAGGCATGAACCACCATGTCCAGCTATATTTTAAATTATATGATTCCCTTCTTAAAAATTAGAACCATCAAGAGGATAAATATGCTTACATTCCTCATGTCTTAATTTGAGACCGAATGAACACCTCTCATTGCAAAGAATAAGGCATCCATGGACTGGAAGTTATGGTTTAAGAACTTTTAGGAGCCGGGCATGGTGGCTCATGCCTGTAATCCTAGCACTTCGGGAGGTGGAGGCGAGAGGATTGCCTGAGCCCAAGGGCTCAAGATCAGCCTGGGCAACTTGGTGAGATTTTGTCTCTACGATAAATCAAAAAATGAGTCAGGCATGGTGATGTGCACCTGTGGTTCCAGCTACTTGGATCCTTGGTGGAAGGATCACCTGAGTCCAGCAGGTCAAGGCTACAATAGCTGTGACCGTGCCACAGCACTCCAGTCTGGGTGACAGAGTGAGACACTCCTACTCAAATAAATAAACAAAAAGAACTTCTAGGAAAAGTTGTTTTGGAATTCAGGCATTATTCCAGGAAATGAGGTCCAGCTTGGTTCTGAGCAAAAAAATGGCACTTTGTACTTTGGAATTAAGGCTGGGAAAAAAGAGTCCCAAAGAAGCTAGGTGGTGATAAAACTAAAAACAGTCGCCTTTCAGTGCATTCCCGGCAAACCCCCAAGACCGTGTTTTCATGTGCTTCTCATGACAACCCCAAGAAACGGATACTGACCTCACTGTAAAGATGAGGGAATCAAGGCTTGGGGTGCTCTGTTGGCCGTGGCTTACAGCTGGCAAGGGGTGGAGGGGAAATCACGGCCTAAGCTGTCACACAGAGCTAGGCTGCCTGAAAGATGTCACCTCAGGAGACCAAGAACAAGCAGAACTGTCAGGAGACAGAGCCAGGCAGCACCCTGGGCCAATGTGGTTGGTTTTGCTGTAAGAAATCCCAGCCAAGGAGCCATAGGAGGCAGGACAGCTAAACGCAGTTTGATATCCAGGATGGGATTCAGGGCAGAAAAAGGACATTAGGGAAAATGAAAGAAATCTGAATAAAAAATGTGGACTTTGGGTAATAATAATGTATCAGGCCAGGCAGAGTGACTCACGCCCACAATCCCAGCAGTTTAGGAGGCTGAGGTGGCAGGAATGCTTGAGACCAGCCTGATCAACATAGCAAGCCTTCATCACTACAAAAAAATTAGCTGGATGTGGTGGCACACACCTGTAGTCTCAGTTACTTGGGAGGCTGGCGGGAGTATCATCTGAGCCCAGAAGGTCAAGGTTGCAGTGAACTGTGATCATTTTGCTGTACTCCAGCTTGGACTACAGGATGTGACTCTGACTAAAAAATAATAGTAACAATAATGTATTGATAATTAGTTAATTAATTGACAGATATGCATACTCATAAAGATATTAATTCTTTTTTTTTTTAAGTCGGAGTCTCACTCTGTTGCCCAGGCTAAAGTGCCGTGGCACACTCACAGTCACTTTACATTGACCTGCTGGGCTCTGGCGATCCTTCCACCTCAGGCTTCCAAGTAGCCAGAACTACAGGTGTGCTCTACCATGCTTGGCTAATGTTTGATTTATTGAAGAGACTAGGTCTTGCCAAGTTGCCTGGGCTGGTCTCAAACCCACGGGCTCAGGCAATCCACTCGCCTCTGCCTCCCAAGGTGCTGGGATTACAGGCTGAGCCACTGAGTCTGGCCATTAATTCTTTTTAAAGCTTGCCTTTTAGAAAACGATGAATACTATGGAAAATCTGATTCCTACGACATTTAGGAGACACGTGAGTATATAATCTGATTTTGAATCCATTTAAAGGTATTGATTGTGAGCACAACACAGGACAAGAAACGATCAAATGGCTTAAATTGTTCAAACTCAGCCATTTTATTCTATAAGGCAATGCTTCCACATGATTCCTCCTGCTAAGACATTTCCACTTCTCTTTCTCCTTCGTTCTTCAGGATTCAAACACACACACACACACACACACACACACACACACACACACACACACAGAGAGAGAGAGAGAGAGAGCGAGAGAGAGAGAACATGCCTCAACTATTAGAAGTTTATGTTATGTTCATCAAAGTACAATTCACAATGACAAAGATGTGGAATCAACCCAGATGCCCATCAATTGATTAGTGGATTAAAATTTAGATTATTTAGAAAAAATTGTGTACTGATCCTTACATGTTTAAACTTCAGTCACCTTCCAAGTACTCTCCAGTGGATGCAATACACCCATTGAGATGTTTCTTCCACTGCTCAAAATCGTTTTTGAACTCATCCATTTTTATGCCTTTTAGTGCTTCTGCCATTTTTTGTTTCCCCTCTTTTACATCAGCAAAACGTTTCCCTTTGAAGACTATTTTCATCTGGGGAAACAAACAGAAAAAAAGTCACTGGAAGCGAGATCGGGTGAATAGGGAGAGTGGGGCATGGGGGTCATGTCATTTGGGGTCAAGAACGGCTAAACACTCGGCACGGTGTGGGTAGGTGTGCTGGTAAAACATCCATCATGAAACAGGTGAACACATTGAAAGAATCTCCCAAAAAGCCTCACTGAAGCTGAAAGCAGCCTCTCACAACCACGCTGGCTGGTCCACGGATGCCAGTGGGCTCCTAGAATACTCACCTAGCAGAAAAAGGACCTAGTGGGGGGAGCCTGTACTACAAGGGGCCCACCCTCCAAAAGATAATTCCGGGGACTTTTGGGTCCCCCTCATATACCATGGAATACTGTTCAGCCATAAGAAAGAAAATAATAATTTTCTTTTTCTAACTTGGGACTTGGGTACAATTAGAGACCACCACTCTAAGTGAAGTCACGCGGGAATGGGAAACCAAATGCCACACGTTCTCAAAAGGTGTGGTGTCTGCAACGACACAGGGAGGGTACAAAGGACACTGGAGACGCAGAAGGCAGAGGGGGAAGGGAGGAGGGGCAAAAATCACCTGTCAGTGTCACGTGCTCTAGTGGGGGTGACAGGCACAGTTAAGGCCCAGACTTCTTCACCCATGCACAAAGCAGCTGTGTAACCCAAAGCCATTTGAATCCCTAAAGCTACTGAAACAAGGAAACTTGAATAAATAAATACATTCCACCCCCCCAAAAGAGTTTTTGCTAAATTGAGACAATGACTCCGGGCGTGCTCACTGCATACTAAGCTGGGTATGCCTTGGCTCAGTCCCGGCCTCCTCGCCCTGGGGAGGGGTCCCGCCACTCATTCCCATCCTAAAGGACCTTATGGAAAGTGCTGGAGCCAGGCTTGACACTGCCAGGCAGTTTGACGACCAAGCAATCCACAGAGGCCCACTCTCACCTGCTAAGCCAAACCGCACCGTGTTCCTGGGTGAATGCAAAGCCCAGTCGAGAAATCAAACAGGTGAACAACTTAGTGAATTAACAGGATCCCATCATTCAAAGGGGGCAAAGGAAGTAATCCTGCCAAATTAGCATGCCAAGTCATTATTTAACATGGCAGGTATGCAGGAAACTGAACACATTCCAAAGAAGTGGAGGTTTAGGAGAACATGAAGATGATGATGATGATTATTTTTTTTTGAGTTGGAGTCTAACTCGGTTGCCCAGACTGGAGTGCAGTGGCCGTTCCCGGCCACCGCAGCCTCGACCTGCTGGGCTCCGGCGATCCTTCCGCCTCAGCTTTCCGGGTAGCCGGAATTACAGGCATGCGCTACCATGCCCGGCTGATTTTTTGATTTATTGTAGAGATGAGGTCTCGCTGCCCAGGCGGGTCTCAAACCCGCGGGCTCAGGCAATCCACTCACCTCAGCCTCCCAAAGGTGCGGGATTACAGGCTGAGCCACCGAGCCCGGCTGAAGATGATTATTTTAAGTTCTAGAGTAAATGCTAGCACTCTGGGGGTCACTTGAGGCCAGGAGTTTGAGCCCAACTTGCACAACATGGCAAGACCCCATCTCTACCAAAAAAAATTAAAAATTAGCTAGGTGTGGTGGTGCACGCTTGTATTCCCAGCAACTTGAGAGGCTGAGGCAGGAGGACTGTTTGAACCCAAGAGATCAAGGCTGCAGTGAACTATGATGGAGCCACTGCCCTCCAGCCTGGGCAGCAGAGCAAGACTCTGTCTCTAAAACATCAAATAACGAAATAAGAATAAAATAGTCTTGTAATGGAGTCTGCGGGAAAACTTTTTAGAAGACAAGTGACTAAGTCAAAAGTTGCACTGACTTCAGTTATAAATTGAAGAAATTTGAAAGCAGGCTAGAATGAACCAGCAAGAGCTGCTCATAACAGAATTCTCAGTTCTGGGGGGGGGAAACTTAAGCTTTTTTATTATAAAAATAATGTAATTTCAGGAAGCTTGGAAAATGAAAATATACAGTTAAATCACTTATAATCTCAGCACCCAGAGACAGGGGCAGATCCATGCTTTGGAGAATAAAGAAACAAAAACCTCTCATCACTGTGAATTTTACAAGGAGACACAAGCCAGTTTGTTGGAAGGGGATCTTGAAGTGTGGGGCCATAAAACTTAAACTTCATTCACCTTAAGTTAGGTCACTTCCGTCCTGAAAGAATCATTGATTTTGGTCGGTTCTTAGCCAGTCCTCTTGGGTTGGAATCTCAGGAACGTCACTTATTAACCGAATGACCTGAGGCAAGATGGTTAAGCTTCCTTGTGCCTCAGTTTCCTGTCTGCAAGATGGGAATAACACCAACATCATGTGATGACTAAGAAGAATGCAGAAGACACTTAGAGTGAACGATTAGCTGTTATCATCCTGGCTTTTCTAAACACACGTATACACATTTTACAAAACCATCTCACTAGTTGCGTGCAGAAACATTTTTCCATGCTCGTGGGCGTTTAAGCCCAAATCTTATACTGAATGGACGCATAACCTAAAGATCAAAGATGCATTTCGGGTGCAAGTTGAAAAGGGGAGCTTCTTAACATCAGATGGCTTTGTCTCGTGAATGCACACGTCATCTTCATCACCAAAGACTAGTACCATTTTGGGGAATAAGGAATTAAGGGAATAAGGCACTTGTACACAGGTCTTTGGTGACTCCAAGGTGTCAAGTAAGAGGCTTGCTGATGAAAGGAGGTTCTCTGAGTCTCACAACCCCAGGAGGCATGAAGTGAATGACATCCCCTTGAGCTGTGGGTGGCTGAGGGCCCAGGGGGAGCAGGCCAGGCCCTTTGATGTCTTCAGGAAACCGTGAAGATGGGGTAGAGGGCAATCCCTTTACCCAAAGTTACTAAGGTAGAAACGCTCAGAGGCAGGTTTGATAAGCCCTCAAGTCTACCACACTGACTCCCAACCTCAGAGAACTACCCATGGGTCCAGGGTCCAAGTCCTGGTTTCCCTGATGATTCACGATGACAGCTTGGGCGTGAAGCTCACCTCGGTGCATTTCCTCAGAGAAACCGACATTTCCCTGCACCTCCGGGGTTGCAATCACCCACTCATGCTACCTATTACACAACCTTCCATGGGGGCGCACATCAGTGTTTGAGAGCATTGAAATAAACAGACTTCTCTGACATGAAGTGTGAAGTCTTCCAGTCACATTTAGGGGTATAATTTGTATTTCTGAGGGCCCAACCCATTTTTTTTTTATCAACTCCTATAAGCAGGAAGGAGTCTTATTCTGTTTCCCCTCCCCCTAAGTCAACCTTCAAGATGATTGTATGAAAGTCACACCAACTTAGAATTTCTTTTTTTTGAGTTGGAATCTCACTCTATCGCCCAGACTGGAGTGCAGTGGACGCTCCTGGCCACCGCAAAGCCTCGACCTGCTGGGCTCCAGCGATCCTTCCACCTCAGCCTTCCGAGTAGCCAGAATTACAGGCATGCGCTACCACGCCCAGCTGATTTTTTGATTTGTTGTAGAGATGAGATCTCACTGCCCAGGCGGGTCTCGAACCCGCGGGCTCAGGCAATCCACTCACCTCAGCCTCCCAAAGGTGCGGGATTACAGGTCGAGCCAATGCATCCCTCAAGCCTCAACTCTAAGTAGAATCACCCCAGTCACTGTGCATTTAGTTTTTCCATTAATAGGATGGTGACAGATGTGATCGTTTTCTTTGGAAGAACCAAGATACCCTTCACTTAGTAGTTGGAATCAGAAGTATTATCACCATAGAATGATCAGATGGCTGAAGACCTTGAGTAAGGCAGCTGAGACCCAGGTTATCTCAATTCTTGGCACCAGACAGGACAGAGCTTTTCTGTGAGACCACAGTAAAAAAGGTTTCTTCCCTATCGCCCTTCCTTGGTGTATCTAGAAGGGAATGGGTGACATTAAATAACCATTACTGAGAACAAATGTCCTCATTTAATCTTTAATGAAAGCCTATAAATTATGTATTAGTGTATCCTTATCTATAAAATAAGGATACCTTTACCTAAAAAAGTATAGTTTAACAATAAATGGGCAGATGTGTCTTAAAAATTAATTTCTAGAAAGGAATTGCCTAAAAGACAAAAAAAATAGGAAAAAAAAAACCCCTGCATTAATTGGGGGATGTCAAAGGGACAGCAAAGCCAACTAAAATAACTCCCTAAGATCAAAACTGGAACAACTTGGGCTTCAAGTAGCAATGGGTTGTAATATAATAGGCTTAAATAAATAGGAGATGACCCGGCAAGGTGGCTCAGACCTGTAATCCCAGCACTTTGGGAGCCCCAGGAGTTTGAGACCAGCCTGGACTACACAGCAAGACCTCATGTCTACAAAATACCAAAAAGTGAGCCAGGCTTGTTGGTGCATACCTGTAGTCCCAGCTACTCAGGAGGCTGAGGCGGAAGGATCGCCTGAGCCCAGGAGGTCATGACTGCCGTGAGCCCTGATCATGCCACTGCACTCCAGTCTGAGCAACAGAGTGACAGACCTGACTGAAATAATAAAATAAACAGGAGAGAAGAGACAAGTCTCCACTGCAAAAGAATTCCAAATAATTTATAGCTATCCCGCCCTCAGGGAGGTAGAATGTAAGTGCCCATGAAGGCTTTGCATAGTGACTTCCTCCCAAAAAATATGGTATGGGAAGGGCGGGGACACCTGACTATCGCTGCCCAGCCAAGCAGTGAAGGTCAGTGTTAATAGATCGGGTTCACTCACCCCTGATATGACACAGTGACAGAGTACTTTATCTCTGTGGTCTTCCTCTCCCAAGTCCAGAACCATTGTCTAATTATCAAAAAACATGAGACAGACCAGGCAGGGTAGATCACGCCTGTAATCCCAGCACCTTGTGAGGTTGAGGCAAGAGAATCCTGAGTCCAAGGGTTTGAGACCAGCCTGGGTAACTTGGTGAGACCTCATCTCTACAATAAATAAAAAAATTAGCCGGGTGTGGTGGCGCATGCCTGTAGTTCCAGCTACTTGGAAGGATGATACAGGATTGCCTAAGCCCAGCAGGTTGAGGCTGTGGTGGCCATGTGCATGCCACTGCACTCTAGCCTGGGAGTCAGAATAAGACTCTGACTCAAAAAAAATAAATAAATACAAGAGACAAATCTCATTTGTGAGCACCTTGCAAAACACTGGACGGTACTCACAACTGTCAAGGTCATCAGAAACAATCCAAGTCTGAGAAACCGACAAGCCTAAAGGAGCCTAACAAGACATGACAACTGCCTATAATGTGTTATCCTGGATAGGATCCGGAAACAGAAAAAGGACATTAGATAAAAACTAAAGAAATACAAACAGGTGTACTTCGGTGAAGAGCAATGCATTCATGAGTTAATAACAAAGGAAACTGGGTGGGGGGTTTACAGGACCTAGACCGTATCAGCTCAATTTTGAAAATAAATCTAAAATTGCCAGGCGCGGTGGCTCATGCCTGCAAGGCCAGCACTTTGGGGGCAAAGGCAAGAGGATTGCCTGAGCTCAGAGTCTCATCTCTACAATAAATAAATAAATAATCATTGGGTGTGGTAGCACATGTTTGTGGTTCCTGCTTCTTGGAAAGCTGAGGCAGGATAACCTGAGCCCAGCAGGTCGAGGCTGCAGTGGCCGTGAGTATGCCATTGCACTCCAGCCTGGGAGACAGAGTGAGACTTCAAATAAATAAATAAATAGATAGATAGATAAATAAATCTAAAATTATCCTTAAAAGTATTTAAAATCTTTTCTACGGGTACACATAAGAAATATGTATGCATAAAAAAAAGTCAAGATACACTAAGCCAATATTTTTTTTCTTAGCTATGCTACATGAGTTGCTTATATGGAAGATTTATGTGTATATTACTATCAAAACAATATGAGATATGGCTGGGCACAATGGTTCACACCTGTCATCCCAGTGCTTTGGGAGGCTGAGGTGGGAAGATGGCTTGAGGAAAAAAGTTCAAGACCAGCCTGGGGAATATAGCAAGACCCAGTCTCTATAAAAAATTTAAATTAGCCAGGCATGGTGACTCACACCTGTAATCCCAGCTACTTGAGAAGTTGAGGCAGGAGGAGGGCTCGAGCACAGGCATTTGAGGCTGCAGTGAGGTATGATTGCACTCTAGCCTGGAAGACGGAGCAAGAACTCGTCTCAAAACCATAATCATTATTTGAGGTCTATTGAGGGTCACGTAAAAGAAAACGAGTACCAGCTTAGGCTTATCTTATCAGCAGAAAAGTTTTTATTCCTTTTGAGGACAAACAAACCAACCACATCCGAGGCCTTCACTTAGAGACACAAACCAAAGTAGCCACTTAAAGCATGAGATTTGAAGGTACGAGACATACAATGGGGGTGACTGCTTTGCCATCAGACGCTCACACCAAACTTGGCCCCACGGACAGCTGCGTGCTGCTCGTGCTTGGGTGCGGCGGAGGGGACAGCATGTCTGCAGGACGCCAGGAGGACAGCTGTGTTTCACAAGGACCAAAGCATTTAGACAGCGTGGGGAAGTCTGTGACGTCACATCGGAGGGAGGGGCAAGGCGGCTCGGGCTCCTGGGGCCTCAGGCTGCCTTGCAGAGGGCCACCGCCGAGAAGCGGACCTCTCCCTGCTCACGCTCCGTGAACTCCCTGCAGACCTTGGCAGCATCCTGTGAAGGAAGAGCGTTGTTAATATCCAGGCAGCGTGGAAGTTTCAAGGGAAAGTACCTCCCAGGCCTAGTCATGCACAGCGTTCACCCCAATCAACTTTAATTCTTTCATTCGACTGGTAAACCAGGGCTTAAGGCAAGAAGAAGAAAAAAAAAGAAATTGGGTTACGCATCATGGGTGTGACCCCAGAAGCTCCGGCTCTCTTGTTACTTCCACCAAATAGCTCCCTGCTCCTCCACTTTGTGTCTGGTTTGGCAAGAAAACTAAACACTACACATTTTTTTTTTTGAGTCAGAGTCTCACTCTGTTGTCCAGGCTGGAGTGTAGTGGCAGCCTCGACCTGCTGGACTCCGGCGATCCTTCCACCTCAACCTTCCAAGTAGCTGGAACTATGGGCACGCGCCACTATGCCCAGCTAATTTTTTTATTTATTGTAGAGATGAGGTCTTGCCAAGTTGCCCAGGTTGGTCTTGAATCCGTGGGCTCAGAAAATCCTCTCACCTCAGCCTCCCAAAATGCTAGGATTATAGACACGAGTCACCATGTCCGGCTAAACATTTTTTAAAAAAATTTGAGTCGGGGGTCTCACTCTGTCACCCAGGCTGGAGTGCAGTGGCATGATCAGGGCTCGCCGTAACCTTGACCTCCTGGGCTCAGATGATTCTCCTGACTCAACCTCCCAAGCAGCTGGGACTACAGGTGTGCACCACCATGCCCTGCTAATCTTTTTTTTGTTTGTTTTTCTGTAGAGATTAGAGTCGGGAAGACAGAGCAAGACCTCATTTCAAAATAATATTTATAATTTGAGATATGTTGAGGGTTAGGTAAAAGAAAATGAGAGCCAGTTTAGAGATGAGGTCTCACCATGTTGCCCAGGCTGGTCTCCAACTCCTGGGCTCAAGCAGTCCTTCTGCCTCAGCCTCCCAAAGTGCTGGGACAACAGGTGTGAGCCACAGTGCCCAACCTGAAAACTAAACTATGAATGCTCTTTTCCTCAAATCTAAACAAAATGGAAAATTGATATCTGTTCCAAAACAGGGCGTAAGAGAAAGGCTCTCCAACCCCAGAAATTCCTGAAGTAGAGACACTTTTCTTCTAAATAAACATTTTACAAAACAGTCTTACAGTTTACCTCGTCTTCCAGGAATAGGCAAGCAATGGATTGTCAGAGAGTGATGATGAAATGACACATTACTACTTCTGAGAAATTCGTTACAAACATTGGTAACAGAAAATCGATCCCAATGTGAGTCATTCACTACATTCTAGAGCTTCAACGCTTTGGGAGCATACGTCTTGTTCACTCTGTCCAAGCTGCAAGAAGCCCAGTGGAAAGACAGCTTCGCAAACCATATTAAACGTAAGGCCTTTAAGAAGGCAGGGAATAATCCATGGCATAGCATAGTCACGGGACATGAGTTCCTCATGTCTTGACAGCACCAACTCAGTGATGAGCCTGGACCTTCAAAAGCCTCAACCACACTAGAGTCTCATTTCTGCTGAAATCACACTTGAAAACCAAAAGGGACCTAGATCAACACCTACATTTTATTCTTTCCCAGGATTTTTAACCCACGAATATTCCAGACCTCCCTCTCCTGAATCAACGCTCCCGTGGGACATAGTGTTAATTTCTCTACTGAGGCTGCACCTTTAAAGAGAATCGCAATCTTCCACGCCACATGCAAAGCCCTCATTCATAATTCAGGCTTAGGATACTTGGGTTCAGCTTATGTATTTTCTCACCAGTTTAAAAACAATTAATGTATTACTGAGTGAAGTTTAGACAACCTAAAAAGATCCAATCAAAGTCAGCCTTAGAGTAAAAACTTCAACTAATAAAGATGCTAACTTAATTAGAAACTCACTTGGGATTCTAATTAGTGGTTTTACTTTTTTCTTTTTTTATAGAGATCACTTTAATTTTTTATTTTTGGGGGATCAACATTTGAACACTTATCCTAAGTGGCCCAGAACTTTTTTTTTGTGTGTGTGTGTGTTGGAGTCTCACTCTGTTGCCCAGACTGGAGTGCAGTGGCATGCTCCCGGCCACGCACCCTCGACCTGCTGGGCTCCAGCCATCCTTCCGCTTCAGTCTTCCAAGTAGCTGGAACTACAGGCACGCGCTACCACACCTGGCTAATTTTTTTTTATTTATTGTAGAGATGAGGTCTCGCCAAGTTGCCAAGGCGGGTCTCGAACCCGCGGGCTCAGGCAATCCACTTACCTCAGCCTCCCAAAGCATGGGATTACAGGCTGGTTTAATTAGTGGTTTTACTTTTCTTTTTTGAGTCGGGGAGGTTGTCAGGGTCTCACTCTGTTGCTTAGACTGGAGTACGGTGGCATGATCTCGGCTCACCACAGCCTGGACTCCTGGGTTCAGGTGATCCTTCTAACTCAGTCTCCCAAGTAGCTGAGACTAGAGGTGTGCATCCCCATGCCTAGCTAATTTTTTGTTTTTCTGTAGAGATGAGGTCTCACTATTTTGGACAGGCTGGTCTCAAGCTCCTGGGCTCAAGTAGTCCTCTCACCTTGGCCTCCCAAAGAGCTGGGGTTACAGGTGTGAGCCGCCATGCCTGGCCACCTTTAAAAGCTTAATGAGAAGGACCAGTCTTTTCTCCAGATGGATCAAAGACCAGACATTCTGCCTCTGCTCTTACTCCCTCCCACAAGCACATTCTGACCCTCATGAACTCTCCATCCCCAGTAATGAACCTGGCCCTTAGGCCTCTCCAGGTCTAGTCCTCATTCCACAGTACTATTCCCACCTACCTCCTGTACACCAAAAGCTGTCCTAACCAGTGTCAGATGTGAGTGACAGAAGATTAAAGGTGACCCACTCCCGGGGGTGGCATCCTCTTTCCACTAGCACCTTAAGGCTCTCAGGCCTGTGATATTCCAGAGACAGGTCCCTCATGGAGAAAGTTTGTCTTGTACCATGGCCAAGGGCACACACTCTAGACGCAGACTGTCTAGGCTTGAACCATGGTCAGCCGTAAGCCACTGTAGTTGAGCATTACGTAGCCTCTTTGCACCCAAGTTAAATGGGGATCTGTAAAATGGGAATGATAGTACCTACCTCATCATGTCATTAAAAGAATTCTACAAAAGAAACGTCACTGAGAATAGTACCCAGTACTGCATCCTGAGGGCCGGATCCCACCTGTGGCCAGTTTGTGTAAAAACGTTTTGGTGGGCCAGGCTCAGTGGCTCAGCCTGTAATCTCAGCACTTTGGGAGGCCGAGGCGAGAGGACTGCTTGAGCCCCTGGGTTTAAGAGCAGCCCAGGCAACTTGGCGAGACCTTGTTTCTACAATAAATCAAAATTAGCTGGGTGTGATAGCGCAGGCATGTAGTTTCGGCTACTTGGAAGACTGAGGTGAAAGGATCGCCAGAGTCCAGCAGGTCGACACTCACGGTCACTGCACTCCAGCCGAGGTGATGGAGTGAGACTCCAACTCAGAAAACAAAACCAAACCGTTTTGGTGGAACACGGCTATGCACTCACTAGGATGTTGCCTATAGGCGCCTCTGCAGTTGCAACAGCAGAGTTAGAGATGGGTGACAGAGCCACAGAAAGCCTAAATATTTCCTAAAGCCTAAATATTTTACACAAAGTTTGCCAAGCCCAGTCTGCATACAGCAAACTCTTTAAAAAAATTTGCTATTATGATTCCCACAGGTGAAATCATCACACCTTCGCAGTGCTTTGCATTTCATCATATTAAGTGGTTTTTCTCTGTAATACCAACTGATTCTACTCTAGAGACTCGTTTTTAGTGTGAAGAGACCCAGAGGAGGTTCAGGGTGCACTTTTACTGCTAACTCGAGTCCCTGCACAGCCAGTTGTGTTGAGCAAGACTTTTTAATTTTTTTTCCTATGTTGCCCAGGCTGATCTTGAACTCCTGGCCTCAAACAATCCTCCTGCCTCAGTCTCTCAAAGCACTGGGATTAGAGGTATGAGCCACCACACCCGACCTATCTACCAACTCTTGTCCAGAGTCAAGATGTTTCTGTCTAGGATGGTGACACAGTGATCCTGGATCTTAAAGTTCTTCTCAGGTATGTTTTGAATCTGCTTCTCTTGTTCTGTAACAGTACACCATGTGGGGGAAAAAAGCCTCTTGAATGTAACAGTCTAACCAGAATCCATAGCATACTTCCCACAAGACTGATCCAAATCCAGCGGTCTTAGAGGGATTAGGAGGGGTTGTTGTTTTGGAGTCTGGCTATCTGACAGGAGGACAATGGTCACCTTGGTCCCACAAGGAAGTAAAGCAATGGTTTTCAGGCTAACTCTGTGGACTAAAGACAGCACACGAAACAGATTAGCCAGGGCGTCTCTGAAGGATCCTGTTTAAAACCACTTACTATAAAATGAGGTAGATGAAATTACTAAGATGATCTTTAAGCGCTAAAGACAGCTATTAACCCAAACAATCGATGCTGGTTGTCCTGAAAAAGTGTTAGCACTTTATAATAGACAATTTGGCCACAGAAATGTGGGTGCTGGTGGAGAGAGATGCATTTCAAGGATTACCTGAAGCAGGGAGCCCTCTGAACTGGCGCCGTGGTTCACCGGAAAAGGCATCCGTCCATCTGTAACCAAGAAGCCAGGTTTGTCAGTTTCTCTGCATGTTTCTTGGCTGCTGTATTTGCCCTGTCCAGCCCAGTGAGAAGTTTCATTCTTCCAAATACCACAAAAGGAAGGCTGGTCACGAAGCAACAGGCTACAAATGAGGTTCAAGCATTCCTAGTACCCATCCCAGGTAGTTCTAATCTACAGGTAATGAGATCATGCAAGCTCAGTTCAGCTACCCTGATAGGTGTGCCCACATCTCTTGGGGAAGACCAAGGGACACATCAGATGTGCTCTGGGTACAGGAGAGGTGGTGGCAGAAAGGAGACCCTTGAGATTTCACTTGCACCCTCCCCCCAATGTCCGCAGATTGCCCCCAAGTCTCCTTTGTCCTTGTGAGCCCACCAGTAGTGTCTCAACTTGGGCCAAGTCAGCTGCAAGTCTTACTCTACAAAAGGGAGAAGTCATACAAGCTGAATAATCTTTTTTTTTGAATGGGGTCTCACTCTGTCACCCAGGCTGGAATGCAGTGGCACTACCCAGCTCACCGCAGCCTCAACCTCCTGAATTCAGGCGATCCTCCCACCTCAGCCTTCTGAGTAGTTGGGACTACAGGTGCATGCCACCATCCCCCGCCAAGTTTTGATTTTTTGTAGAGACAAGGTCTTGCTATGTTGCTCAGGCTGGTCTTGAACTCCTGGACTCAAGCAATCTTCCCACCTTGACCTCCCAAAGTGCCTGGCCATGAATAATCCTTCTTGATGCCATAAATCAATGAACAGAAATTAGTCCAACATGTCCTCTTTTTTTTTGCACAAACAAGGTACTATTCTGGCACTGATCCTTTCCCAGAAGTATTCTTTGCCTGAAAAGGATGATACCAAGGGAAGTGTAGGGGGCGATGGGAAGAGAGGGTGTGAATGCAGACACCTGGAGCAAGGGCTGTCTGACCCGCTCTGTTGACTTGTCTGGGACTACTGCCATGCATCTGTATATATACCAGTCGCCTGAGAAAGCTGCTCTGGGCATGATCAGAGGTTAAGTACCCCCATCAGAATATTGCTCTTCTGGCTTCAGAAACAATGATATGCCAAGTGCCACAAAGTCACACAACAATAATTCAAGGGACATTAAGTCTGAAAGGATGCATGAAACCATACTGGATTACAAAAGCGGAGTGAAACGTACCAAGCTCATAGAGGTGACCATCCACGTTGTTAAACAGAATAAAATGGAAATTCACTTTGTCATCTACCTGAAGAGAGTCAAAACATGTTTTTGAAAATGAGTATAAACCAAACTTGTTAAAGATAAATTATCTTGCAATTCAAGCAAAATTTGCTTGAACCAACCAGTTTTTTTTTTTTGAAAGGAGAATTTATTGAGAGGACAGAAAAAGCTCCTACAGTGGGAGGTGACCTGAGGGGGTTACACCACTTATTTTTTAAAATTATTATAGCTAATATTTATGTATGTTCTATATACCAGGTTCTATTCTAAGCCCATTAAGGGAGAGACTGTAGCTGTCAGAACTCTGTGACAATGCTACTGTGACATGTTTTTTGCTGAGGAGGAAATTAAGGCTTAGAGAGAGTATATCACCCATGGTCTAGACTAGAAAGCAGCAGGGCTAAATATAGTTAGAAAGACACTTGTCATCTGACTTAAATTTCACAGGCAATCCTTCTGCCTCTGCCTCTGCCTCCTGTAGCTGGGACTACAGGCACACACCACCACGCTCGGCTAATTTTTTGACTTTTTTTGTAGAGATGATATCTCACTAAGTTGCCCAGGCCGATCTCAAACTCCTGGGCTCAAGCAGTCCTCCGCGTTGGCCTCCCAAAGTGCTGGAATTACAGGCGTGAGCCACTGTGCCCTGCCTGAAATGTTCGATCACTAAGATAAATGTTACTCACACCGTAAGACTCATTTGGATTTCAACACAATACTGTCAATCAGAATTGGCACAAGACTATTTCAACAGTCAATTCGATTTCTGAAGAGGTATTTTTAGAAACAGATCTAATGAAAGCATTATTTGGGTAGAATTTTCTGGTGTTCATGGGCCTCAAGTGGGTAACACTTCCTGTGCTCCAGGAAGAGACCCCTGCACGTGGTTCAGTGGACACAAAGCTGGCACTGGGGCAGCGTGATTCTTAACAGCACTTGTATTTACCCGACAGTGACCCTCCTGTGCCACGGCATCGTGGGCCGCCTGGATGGCCTGCAGAAAAGAGAGCGTTGTTAGCACAAGAACCTCCAGGGTGATCTAAAAGCGACGCTTGGAAAGGTCTCTTCTCACCTCATTCTTTTCAAAGCATTTTGCTCTGTCTTCAGGGGACATCTTCTCTGTCTCAGAAAGAAACTGCTTCAGGACTGATCCATCCTCTTAAAAAAATGCATGTATTAGTATAGATAAAATAATGCAAATGGTACATTTATGGCTAACTCGAGCCTTTGCATAGCTGGTAATGCTAAGCAGCCACCCTCTTGAAGAATTCTTTAATGTGCCATTGGCCAGAATTTAATTACATGATTATATACTAGCCAAAAGAGAGGCTAAGAAAGTAAATATGTAACATTTTCAGATTCCAAGGAGTAAAATGGGTTCTGTCACCAAGGAAGAGGATAGGGGCCAGGCTATTTGACAGGCATCTTCTGTGTCACAGCATGCCTGAAACTTTTTGTTGTTGTTGTTGTTGAATTGGAGTCTTGCTCTGTCGCCCAGGCTGGAGTACGGTGGCATGCTCACAGCCTGCTGGGTTCAGGTGATCCTTCTGCCTCAGCCTTCCACGTAGCTGGAACCACAGGTACACACCACTACACCTGGCTAATTTTTTTATTTTTTGTAGAGTCGAGGTCTTGCCACATTGCCCAGGCTGGTCTCAAACCCCTGGGTTCAGGCAATCCTCTCTCCTCAGCCTCCCAAAGTGCTGGGATTACAGGCATGAGCCACCACGCCTGGCCCTGAGTCTAACATGGCCTCATGGATATGGACAAGCTGTTTCACTTTCCCTAGCCTCTTGTTCACCCACTCCCTACTCACTGCATTCAAGCCAGAGAGGCCCCTCTGTTGCCCCAGGGTGCTGATCTCTTCCTTACCTCTACTCCCTGCCACCTGGGCCCCTTCCCGCCTCCCCATCACTCATCTCTCCAATCTCTCAACTTTCTTCCAGCACTTAGTCATTTGTGACATGATATGTGAGACTTTTGATACCACAAAGGCAGGGATTGCCTTGTCTACTGCTGTATTTACCTCGCAATGCACAATTTACATCTAATACACATGAGCATACCATGCTATGATCGCATTCTAATCTTATAATGGTTGCCAAAATAAGATCTTTACTTCAGGGTAGAAAATTCAATCTTAGTCACTCAGATGTCCAGATAGAAATGAACATAGGGCAACTCCTTCAGGTCCCCTCCCACTGTGGAAGCTTTCTGTCCTCTTAATAAATCCTGCTTTTTTAAAAAAAGAAATGAAATGAAATGAACATAAATATCCTAAATAGAAATGTGGGCCAGGCACAGTGGCTCACGCCTATAAACCCGGCACTTTGGGAGGCCGAGGTGAGAGGATTGCCCAAGCCCACGGGTTTGAGACCATCCTGGGCAACTTGGAGAGACCTCCTCTCTATAATAAATCAAGAAAAATTAGCTGGGCATGGTGACACATGCCTGTAGTTCCAGCTACTTGGAAGGCTGAGGCAAGGATCGCCTGAGCTCAGCAGGTCAAGGCTGCAGTGGCAGTGAGCGTGCCACTGCACTCCAGCCTGGGCAACAGAGTGAGACTCCGACTCAAAAATAAATAAATAAATGTAAAGAACAGTCCAGCACTGTGACATCTAACTGGCTAACTGTGTGCACAAGCATTTTGTTACTGCCTGGCACGGACATGCCCAAAAGAATCTAATCACACAGCTACAGCAAGAGCTACTTACATTTCAGCTTGAACTGTCAGCTCTAAACTTAAATTTTCGAAGTGGGGACCATATCAAAATTCAGAAGTGCTAGGAACCCTCTTAACTTGATGAGAAGGGCTGTGAGTCAGGTTAAGTTTTTGACACCACTGCTACTATGCTTACTAAAGTCACAGTATCTCTGACCTCAGGAACACAGAACTCTAAATAAAGTGTGACTTGCTACACAAGAAATAGAATCAAGCTGCAGCTTTTTAATATGACTCAATCATTTGAAAAAGCAATTTCTAGATGATGAGTGCCTATGGCCAGACAACTCTTTTCATTTTTCATTCCAAAAGAATACTTAGTAGAGTCTCAGCCATACCTCCCTTGTTTAAAAAAAAAAAAAAAGTATGCTCTGTTACAAGGAATAGTGCTAACTATTAAAGTTATTGAATTCGTAGCCATGCCCAGTCATTGTTGCCTATTTTTGTAAAATAAAGTTTTATTAGAACACAGCCATATCCATTGGTTTATACCTTGTTTATGACTGCTTTTGTGCTGCGAAGGCAGAGACCATTTGATCCTCAAAACTTAAAAGATTTACTCTCGGGCCTTTTAAGGTTATTTGCTGGTGCTTGGCCTGATTCATAAGTAACAGACCAATTACTTTGTAACATATATTAGGGCTGAGAACTGTGCTTCTGACAAGCTTCAGTCCTCCGACTCATTTTCCTATATTCCCCACCACATTCACAGGAGGTAGGCTGAAGCCCTTGACCTGACTGTTCACAACTGCGATGCTCAAGGTTTCAGCTGGCTGTGGTGCCTCCCAAAGTCACTGCCACACTGTGTTCAGCTGCTCTGAGCTGCTTTGGTTCTCCTGTTGCTTATGAGACACAGAACCATGAACACAGGTCCTGATGGTTGACTTTTTCTGCCTTAAGATCCTCTCTAACCTTCCAGCACTGCTGAGAGCATGCAGCATACACTCACTGGCCCTTTACCTCAGAGCCATGGGAGCTGTGGGCCACTGGAACAGCACATGCACAAACGCAGGGCAAGACAGCCTGTCACGCAGACCTCCACTCCATGAGGAGGCAGCCAAACCCTGCTACTTGGAAAATGAGTTTCCTTCCCTCCAACAAAGGAAACAGTGAACATTCATAAGGGGTAGCCACGACTAAACAGGTCTCAAAAGTATGTAAGCAATGACTTAGCTGAACAGACCAGAGGGGTTTTGAAATGAAGTGTTACAGTTCACCTGGCTTGTCCTATTCAAATAGAGGATGACTGGCCCCCAAAACCCACACAACGTACCAAACTCCAGCTTGTCTTGGTTGTTGGCCACTGCGTGTATCAGCCCGATGGTGCCACAGGAGTTCCCAAGGGTCTGTTTCATGAAGTACACCTTAGGGCTCACCTCTTGCCCCTTCAGCTCTTCAATCTGTTTTTTCCGGAAGTTCTCATGCTGTGAATGTAAGAAATACTGTTACATCTCAAAAGGAAAATGCAAAGACTGAACAGATGGCAGCACAGTGAGTTCTACCACCCAAATGGAAACGCCAGTGGGATGTGTGACCAGGATCCTTGGTCTAGACATTTGGCCGATGCCAGGGAAGGACCTGTCTGCCTCCCACACCCACACCAGCCAGCAGGGCCCTGGGAGGTTCCGAGACTCCACCCTGATGCTGCAGTGCAGTGTCTGCTGGATGTCGCCCAAGGTTCTGTCTAGACACCCCTGCAACCTTGTAGACTGAAATGGAGGGTGCAGGAAATCAGAAAGCAAAGAGACTGGCTCTTTACTTGCTTCCCTTAATACTAAACAAGAATCATATTTCACACAGACGCTCTCATCAAGCTCTGGTGGATGGAACATCCAACGGGAACGTCATCTAGTTTATATGTCACTGTTCTTGAAAATTCTACTTGCAAGCTGTCCAAGTATACGTCTCTTCCAAAACAGAAACAAAACAAGCCTTCACTGTTGGAAGAAACCAGTGAGAATTAACCACTCCCTCCCCCGTCCCCCTTTTAGGAAGGAAAGGCAACTGGTCCAGTGTATTGGGCATCCATTTTTCAAGAGAAAGATGTGACACAAGCTTGTCCTAGGCAGCTACCCAGTTCCATTTGAGGACAGATTAGCAATCTGGGGAGGAAGAAAGAGACTGGTGAATGAATGGAACTAGCAGATGGACTTCCTCAGACCATCCGCCTACTCTTTGTACAGTAATTTAGTGTGTGTGTCTAGATCTTTCACTGAGGAGTTTTAAAGACCTTAAAAGTTACGACTTCTCAGTTAAAAGCAGGGTGCTAATGGCATGCAAACACTGATTTCTCCCAACCAGCAAAATTCAGACTCAACTTCGGAAACACACTTCCAATTCTAGTAGCCTGGAAATGCGAAGTTCAAGCTTGCTCTGTGCACCAGCAGAGGAATGAGAGCCCTTGTCCCACAAAAGCAACTTAAATTCTAACTAGTGGAATGTTCTTGTTTCATGTCTACCAGGCCCTTGAATTGTTACTTATTGACTATCAAGAGTTTTTACTTTTCGAGGCTAATTGGATGAAATGTTAAAATGGGATAGCGCCATCCTTTAGGGTAGTCTAAACTCTTGCATGGAGACATTTCTGAAAATATTTCACCATCGTTTAAAACTACCTGCACAATGCATATTTGTATACCTAACCCTTAACTGTACCCCAAAATTTTAAAATAAAAAATATGTATTAAAAAAACTAGTATTTTAGAAATGATCCATGCAGATGTCATGATATCCCCTCAGTCAAAATTAAATGCCTTCTAAATTAACATGCGCTTGCTTGGAAGTTAATCTATAAGGCCCCAATTTTTATTTAAATCTGCTTTAGTGTTTTGCCCAGTGGACATTTTGTATAGCAGAACAGGTACTCAATAAATTTGATAAAGGACAAAGTATTGAGCTCTTTCAAACACAGCCATTCAAGCTAGAATGTTCTCTAACAAGATTCGATTGATCCAGCGAAAGACCAGTCAGCTTTCCAGGCAAGCATGCTGCACCACTGCCTCCCAGAGGCCTTGTCTCCAGAGCTATACAAAACCTCCGAGTCATCATGGTTGCTCTAATAAAAAAGCTCTGTGAACTGCTCAACTGGGAGCTGGAGACTGATTTGGTCAACAAAGAAGCTAATTGGATGGCTCCCTTTTCACCCAAGTAAAGGCTTTAGCAATAAAAATACGTCTGTGAGATTATCTTAACGGGCTATATGTAATAAGTGTTTTCATCCTGCAATACTAAGACAGCTCATTTACTAGGAGGAAGGCCTGGAATGTCCCATACAATTTGGTTTAAGCTAAGATGCTTCTAGAACACGGAGCCTTAAGGTGGTGCTTCAGTTAACCTTACTCTTTGTTTGGAGTGATGCCCCAAATGCAAATGCCCCAAGTTTTGCTACAGTCAATTTCTTTTTCTTTTCCTTCCTTCCTTTCTTTTTTTTTTTTAAGTGAGAAAGCAGGATTTATTGAGAGGACAGAAAAGCTCCCACAGTGGGAGGGGACCTGAAGGTGTTACCCTACAGCTAATTTCAATTGCTTCCAAGACAGGGATCAGGTGACAGTAATAGGAGACACACAGAGCCTCAGGAATGGCTGGGATTCCCGACATCACAGCACATATCCCAGCTGTACGTTTTGGTATCTGATGCTCAGTCTTTGAGACGCAGACACCCATGCACATCTGCAGGAGGGAACCGATATGGTGATTGCAAGCCAGTGCTCATTTAGGTCAGAGAGGAAAGAGGCCGAAAGAGGAGGATGGAGGTTCTCTTAGAGAAACCATCCAGGAACCATTCCACTTCAAGAGGCACATTCAGGAGGCTGAAAACCAAGTGTGCATGTGGTGGGGAGCAGAGGGTGGGGAGAACCCCCTAAGTCTACCAGGTGGTGGAGGTGGAGAGTGAGAGAACTTGCTTCCTCGTGATTTCGGCAAGCCCTTCCCCCTCCTCTTAATAGCGACACGGGAGTCTGAGAACCAAACAATGAGTTGACAGGTTAAGGCCCTTTCAGGGAAACCATGCCCCCGGAAAGCACGACTCGAGCTCAAGGAACACCCAAGGCTCAAAAATGCCCAAGCTCAACTCGTAAGTGGGAGGAATGATCTCCCTGGGTCAGTGGGATGGTGGCGTGAGATGCTGCGGCTTCCAGATCTACGGCGAGGAGGCAGCAAGCGCGATGAGAACGGAAACCCAGCGAGTGGGTACCACGAGACGGCCGGCTCCTCCCTCCCGGGAGGCGCGCCCTCGATCCCCCTCGGGGAGGAGAGCCCTGGGGTTTGGGGACAGCGCGCACCCGGGGCCCACGCCCTACCTGGGCGGTGAGCGGGAACAGCAGCAGCAGCGCGCAGGCCGGCGCCGCACCGCGCCCAGGGACTCTTCCTCCAGCCCCAGCACGTCCGCGAAGCGCCACTGGCCGGCGACCCCCAGCCGGGCCAGCACCTGCGGGGAGGAGACCAGGCGGCCAGGCGCGCGGCGACGGGTGGGTCGCGGCACCGGCCGGAGGGAGGGGCCCGCACGCGCGCCCTCGGCGCCCCCCACCCCCGGGCCTGGGAGGCGCCGCCGCCCCGCCCCCTGCGCCCCGGCCGGCGCAGTGACACAGCACAAAGCGCGGCCCACACGTGGCGTCCGCGAAGCCCGGTGCCGCGCCACGCCCTCGGGAGCTCCGCCCGCAGGCCCCTCCATCTCCCCCGGCCGGTGTCGCAGAGTCACCCCCAGATGCAGGGGGCACGGGGAGGGCGCCCGGCCCGCGCCCCAGCCCTCACGCTCCGGAGCTCGGTCCCCGCCTGGGCGCTCCCGGGGAGGGGACGGCGCGGCGACACGCCACTCACTTTGTTCAGCATCTGGAAGGCAAATGCAAAGAAAACAAGAAAAGACCCGTCAGCGACACGGCTCCCCGGCGCGGACTGGCCCTCGGCCTCGCGCTCTCCAGGCCACGGAGCCCCCGGCGCCCACCTCGGGGTTGATCTCCATCGGCTTGAGCTGCATCTTCGCGACCGCGACACGAGCCTCGACCCGGGAAGGCGAAAAACAGCGAGCGGAGCCGCCCAGGCTGCCACTATATAAAGCGCCGGCCGGACGCACTGTGGATGCCTGCGCGGGGGGAGCAGGGGCACGACCAAGCGCGGGGGAAGCGGCCGGGCGCGGCCGAGTGGGTACCAACCCCCCCGCGCGGCGCGCAGTGGTACGGCCGGGCCCCCAGTCCTGGCAGCCGGTGAGATAATCTGGTGGTGGAGGTGGGTTTTGTTGGTGGGTTGTCCCTGAGTGTGGAGCACTCCATAGTCTTTAATTTGGGGCGAAGTTTCTGGAAGCCCGTCCATTCTACCATGCCAACCAACCCAAAGCCCGGGTTTCTAAAGCACTGAGAAAAAGCACAAATTCAACAGGTATATACATATTCCATATGCATCTAAATATAGGACGCCCCCCCCCGGATGCCTTTGACCTTAGTCAGTTCATCCTCCATGTTAAATCAAATCGGTACCGAGGCGCATTCTTAACCGACTGCCTAGAATAAGACATAACCTGGTAGACAGCAGATATTGCATTAGCAATGCTGATGTAATGTCACTCCCTGGAAGAATTGGCTGTTCCTGGGAGGCGGTAGAGACCTGGGGATGTGGCGGTAACACAAGACAGCGACAAGGCAGGCGACAGGAGACCTGAGGAAACGGATCCGGCAAGAGATAGGTATGATTTGGAGATGGCAGGCTACTAAAGGAAAAGCAGGTTTTGGGGGGGTTTTTTGTTTGTTTTTTTAAAAACAGGCTTTGAAAAATAAAATATTGAGCTCATAACAGAATACTCCCCCATGAAGAAGAAAGAGAACTGAAGAAACCACTGTTTTCTGGTGATCTTCGGTGGGTTTTGGTTTTTGGGGTTTTTTTAACCAACATGTTCAAAAGATGGAGAGAAAAGGCATGCCCTGAAAAATGAATAAAAAGGACTAGCCAGGCACGGTGGCTCACTCCTGTAATACCAACCACTTTGGGAGGCGGAGGCGAGAGGATTGCATGAGCCCACGGGTTCAAGAACTGCCTGGGCAACATGGCGAGACCTCATCTTTACAATAAATCAAAAAATCATCTGGGCGTGGTGTACGCACCTGTGGTTCCAGCTACTTGAAAGGCTGAGGGGGAAAGATCATCCAGCAAGTGGAGGCTGTGATTGTGTCACTGCACTCCAGCCTTTGTAACAGATTGAGACTCCAGCTAAAAAAAAGTGGGAGAGGGGACCGAAATCTGTAAGAATAGTGCCAGGAGTGCTAAGCTGTAAAATGAAGTGGGACTTGCAAAAGTACAAAGGATACTGTGGAAGCAAGACTGTTGAGTATTTTAGAAATATATACTCAAAGGGCAACCCCTTCGGGTTCCCTCCCACTGTGGGAGCTTTCCTGTCCTCTTAATAAATTCTGCTTTCTAAAATAAATAAAATAAAATAAATATGCTCAGAATAAAATAATAGTGAAAGGGCAGATGTGCTGCTTAGGAGGTCCAAGGCTGGCAGGTGACAGAGGGAAGCGAGGGAACCTACATTTTCTGAGTCATCTCTTCTGCTGGGGACCCTTTGCCTGTGCCATCTCATTTAATCCTCAGAGCATCCAGTGGAGAAACTCTGACAGCTCAGAATTTAAGGCTTAGAGAAGTTCATCTGCTTAAGGTCACAATTGGAAAGTAAAACCAAGAGGTGTATCCTGGGTAATTGGGCTCCAAGACCCCATTATCTGTCCAAGATTTCACAACATTTTACTCTATTTCACCTTCAGAAAATGACCTTCATGCAAAAAATAAGAGAGAAGGTGAATTTTAGGGTAAAATAAGAGAGTAGGTAAACTTTAGGGCATGTAAGTTGTACCTCAATAAAGCTGTTTTTTAAAAAAGTTATAACGTCCAAGATAGGTTATAGGTTACGTTGAATGTGTTCTTGCCTTCAGAAAAAGGCAAATTACATTCCCAATTTGCTTCATTTAGTCATTCATTCAACAAATATTCTGTTTTGTTTTGTTTTGAGTCAGGGTCTCACTCTGTTGCCAAGCCGGTATGCAGTGGCATGACCATGGCTCACTGCAGCCTTGACCTCCTGGTCTCAGGTGATCCTCCCCACCCCCGCCTCAGCCTCCCAAAATGTTGGGATTACAAGTATGAGCCACCCTGCCCAGCTTCACTCAACGAATTATGATTAAGAACCTACTGTGTGCTGGGCACTGAACTTAGAAAACTTGGAATTGAAGACACAAAGATGAACACAGTAAATAATCATGGAGTCTTCCCCAGTGCAGCTTTTATTAGTAGTAAGAGTCATATGAAAGAATGCAGAAATCAGGAGACCCCAACCTGGTGAAAGGCTTCCTGCAGAAAGTAAAACTTAAGTTAAAGGCTGATGAGCAGGTAACAGTTAGTCATTGACAAGTTTTCCTAGCTATTGCCAAAATAACTAGGAAAAGCAGTTATGAAATCACTATCGGAAGTCTTTGTTGAAGACATTCATTCATTCACTCAACAAATATTTATACTAAGGGCCTACTATGTTACAGAAAACATCAGAGCAGCAAATAAAACAACTCTCTGCTTACAAACAGATGGCAATGAACAAACCTTACCCTGCTCTTTTAAAAAAAAAAAAAGGGCTGAAATTGCAGGCCAGGTGATTTTTGTAGCAGTCATTAGCCAATTTTCAACTCTTAGAAAAAATAGGATGAGTGCTTTTTGTTTTTTTGTTTTTGTGACGGGGTCTCGCTCTGTCACCCAGGCTAGACTGCAGTGGTGTAGTGGTGTAATAACAACTCATTGCAGCCTCAAACTCCTGGTCTTAAGCGTTCTCTCACCTCAGCCTCCCGAGTAACCGGAACTACAGGCACACACCACAACACCTAGCTAATTTTATTACCTTTTGTAGGGACAGGGGTCTTGTTATGTTGCCCAAGCTGGTCTCAAACTTCTGGCCGCAACCTCCCAAAGTGCTGGGATTACAAGTGTGAACCACCATGTCTGGCCAATGGATGCGTTTAGAACAAGTATGCCAGTCAGAATGTATCCTCTTTTGGGATCACTTGCTGGATGGGACAGGCAGAACACTGTTCTTACTGTATTCCTCATGCTGCCAGGGTCGGCACTGGTTGATATTATAGTTCAATTGGTTTTATAGCTTATTTGATAGATTCTACCTTTTTTTTTTAAAGGGTGGGAGGTTGTTGAATGGAGTTACCACAACCTGTAGCCACCTGGCAGTGGTGTGAATCCTGTCTTGTGCCATTTTATAAGAGCAGAGAGAAAGAGAGTGCACACACATACTAGTGGTAATAAGAAATATGAATGGCGGAATTAAGGCATTTAGAAAAATAAACTTAAAGTAAAGTTATGAAATATAATAGGGACTAGGGTGATGGTTGCCCAACCCTGGGACTATATGGAACATCTTTAAATAGGTTAACGTATCTCAGGAAAGCTGTTCAAAATTTGAACATGGGACATGTGCAAAGCTTTACATGTCAATTATCCTCATATGTTGGCTGCAGTGTCTGCAGTCTTTTGTGATGGCTTTTGTGACCAGGTGATTATTCATGAGAACCCTTTTCTTCATGGCCTTTTCCTGCTCTGTTTGTCAGGGTTGTTTTTGGTTTGGTTTGGTTTTTAACAAGAGTGACTACATTTTGATTCTGACAACTTTCCCACCTGGCTCAATGACCTCATTGAGGACTTTGAGTCCTTCCATCTTGCCAGTCCACTGTCTTCATGGTGTTGAAGGTGTCATCCACAATGGTTGTAAAATGTCAACAGAAGTTACAAGAATCACGTCTTCACACAAGGCCCAAGGGCGAGAAGGAAAATGATATTCTCTCTCACTCTCATTCTCTCTCAAGTATGAAGGAAAAGTTTTTCCAGAAGCCCCACCCTCTTGAAGAATTCTTTAATGTGCCATTGGCCAGAATTTAATCACATGATTATGCACTAGCCAAAAGCAAGCCTAAGAAAGTAAATATGTAACATTTTCAGATTCCAAGGATTAAAACGGGTTCTGTCACCAAGGAAGAGGATAGGGACCAGGCTACTTGATAGGCAGCTACGGTGTCACGGCATGCCCCAAACTTTTTTTTTTTAATTGGAGTCTTGCTCTGTCACCCAGGCTGGAGTGCAGTAGCATGCTCACGGCCTGCAGGGCTCAGGCGATCCTTCTGCCTCTGCCTTCCAAGCAGCCAGAACTATAGGCACACACCACCACCCAGCTGATTTTTTAAATTTTTTTTGTAGAGATGAGTTCTTGCCATGTTGCCCAGCTGGTCTTGAACCCCTGAGCTCAGGCAATCCTCTCACCTCCACTTCCCAAAGTGCTGGGATTATAAGCGTGAGCCACCACACCGTGCCAGAACTTTTCAAAGACTTGATGAATATCTGTTAGGGATGTGGTAGAAAGAACCTAGCTGGAGCTAGAGAGAGAAAGCCAGGAAGCTTGAAATATACAACCTCCAAGATTCTTTTTTGCTTTAATATTTTGTGATTCTCCTCAGCAGGTAATTTATTTTCACTGACATTGAGAAACCCCCAAAGTGCTGAAGAGGTTATGGTTCAGTGTGTCTTCAAAGGATAAAGAAGTAAGGATTTACTTATTTAGTGTGATGTTGAGCACTATAGTCTGTAAAGAAGAGGATCTTGATTCCAATCCTGACTCTGCCACTAAAGAATTATTTGACTTTTAGGTCCCAGTTTCCTCGTGTAGAATCTTAAGCATCTTAGATTCCATCTGGGCATGCATCTAGTTGGAGAAACATAATCAACAGATGAATAAACTGCCTTTCACAAATTAAGATGCCATTTGTGATTCATCAGCAATAGATGCTTTTATCATAAGCATAACTTTTCTAGGAATAATGAAGATTTATTATGTAAAGGGATGAACCCTTTAAAAACTACCTTCTGATGATTCTGATAACTAACCGACACTCATTGTTAAGTAGGTGAGGTTGAACATGCTTAAGGATGTAGTCTGAGGCTGGGAGGCAATAGACAAATTTTCTGCTCTGTCAAACATCTGATGGTTTTCTATTCAAACGTATTATCTTCTCAGATAATTGTAACACTTTTTAACAGCTTATTGAGATACAATTGACATACCATAAAATTCACGCATTGTAAGCACACAATTCAATGCTTTCTAGTTGAGCTATGCATTTGTCCAACCATTACCACGATCCAGTTCTAACACAGTTCCATAATTCTCAGAAGATCCTTCTTGCCCTTTGTAGTCAATCTCTTCTCCCAGCCCAGCCAGCTACTGAGGCTTTCTATCTCTATAGATTTCATGTCCATGGAATCATGCAGTATGCAGTCTTTCATGTCTGGGTCCTTAGCATAGTTTTTAAGTTAATTCATGCTTTACTGTGGATCGGAAGTCAATTTCTTTTTATTGCTACATAATATTCTACTGTATAGATATATCACCTTTTGTTGTCCAGTCACTGTTTGATGGATATTTGAGGTGCTTCCAGTTTTTATCTACTATGAATAACACATCTATGGTTGTTTGTGTATGACTTTTTTTTTTTTTTTTGAGTTGGAGTCTCACTCTGTCGCCCAGACTGGAGTGCAATGGCCACTCCCAGCCACCGCAGCCTCGACCTGCTGGGCTCCGGCGATCCTTCCACCTCAGCCTTCCAAGTAGCCAGAATTACAGTGTATAAGTCTTTATGTGGTCTGGGTGTGTTGACTCACGCCTGTAATCCCAGTGCTTTGGGAGGCTGGGGTAGGAGGATCCCTTGAGACCAGGAATTCAAAACTAGCCTAGGCAACATAGTGAGACCTCCATCTTTACAAAACATTTTTAAAGTTTAGCAGGGCATGGTGATGCATCTGCAGTCCTAGCTACTTGGGAGGCTGAGATGGGGTGATGGCTTGAGCCTGGGAGTTCAAGGCTGCAGTGAGCTATGATCACACCACTGCATTCCAGCCTGGGCAACAAAGTGAGACCCTGACTCTTAAACAAGAAAAGTCTTTATGTGGACAGATGCTTTCATTGCTTTAGAAGTAGAAATGTTAGATTGGATGGTAATTCTATGATTAACCTTTCAAGACACTGTCAATCTGTTTTCCAAGGTGCATGTACTATTTTGTATTCCCACTTGCAATGTCTAAGAGTCCCAGTTTCTCCATATTTTTGCTGACACCTGCTATCATCAATCTGTTTGACTAAAGGTTTCACAGTGGGTATCTGGTAGTATCTCACTGCACTTTTAGTTCATATTTCCCTGATGACAAATGATGTTGAACATCTTTTCATGGTGTTTATTACTCATGCAAGTATTTTCTTTGGTAAAGTGTCTATTCAAATCATTTGCCCAATTTTAATGAGTTTTATATCTTGAATGTATTGCATTGAAACAGTTCTTTAGGATTTAGAGCCTATAATAGTCAGTGATCTATCAGAGTAACAAAGAACTATGTACCACATGTTCTCACTCATAAGAGGATCCTACACATTTACCATAATACTCTAAGTAAGTGAATGGACCAGACTCAGTGGCTCAGTCTGTAATCCTAGCACTTTGGGAGGCCGGGGCGAGTGGATTGCCTGAGCCTGTGGGTTTGAGACCAGCCCGGGTAACTTGGCAAGACCTCATCTCTACAATAAATTTTTTAAAAGTTAGCCAGGCATGGTAGTGTGTGCCTGTAGTTCCGGCTACTTGGAAGGCTGAGGCGGAAGGATTGCCGGAGCCCAGCAGGTCGACGCTGGGGTGGCCGTGAGCGTGTCACTGCCCTCTAGCCTGGGTGACAGAGTGAGACTCCAACTCAAAAAAAAAAAAAAGAAAGAAAGAGAATGGTAGTAGCGGGACACTGCCAGATGTGGGGGGTGGGTCACATAACATCAATAAGGGACCTGATCTCAAATCTGGCGAAGTGGGGACCAAAGGGAGACCCAAGCTTTACCTGTATGATGACTACTTGTATACCTAATCCTGAATTGTAACTCACATCTTTAAAATAAAAAAAATTAAATAAAAAAAGAAATAGCTTTTTTGATGTATTCTGCGTACAAGATCCTTATTAAATATATGGTTTGCACATATGTCTCCTGGTCTTTGACTTTATGTTACTTTTCTATTTAGTGTTTTTTAATAGATTTTAGTTTGGTTTGGTTTTTTAGACATGGGATCTCACTAGTTGACCAGGCTGGCCTTGAACTCTTGGGCTCAAGTGATCCTCCTGCCTTAGCCTCCTGAATAGCTCGGCCTACAGGTACATACCACCACCCCCAGCTGTACTTAGTGTTTTGCTTTGTTTTTTTAATTTTTATTTTAAAGAGGTTGGGTATAATTCAGGGTTAGGTACAGAAATGGTCATTGTACACGTAAAGTTTGGCCCTCACTTTGGTCCCCATTTCACCTGGTTTGAGATCAGGTACCCTTATTGATGAAGTGTGGCCCCCTCCTGGCAGTTTCCCACTACTGCCAATCCCTTATAGTATGATAATTATTCAGGGTCTGCTTATGAGTTATTTGTTTCTGTGATAGATCAGGGTATGATAGACTCTAAATCCATCCAAGTTGCTGTGAAGTTCATAATTTTGTGCTTCTTTATGGCTGCATAATATTTCACTGTGTTTATGTACCACTTTTTTTTTTATCCAGTCCACTATCGATGGGCAGCATGGTTGGTTCCATGTTTTTGCTAGTGTTTTTTAAAGAACAAAAATGCTTTAATTTTGATAAAGTCTGATTTATCAAGTTTTTCTTTTAGCATCATCTAGGACATCTCGACCCGCTCCAAGGTTACAAAAATTTTTCTCTTATGTTTTCAAGACGTTTTAGTGTTTTACTCTTCTATTTATGTCTATGATGCATTTGGGGTTAATTTTTGTGTGTGGTGTGAAGTAAAGGTTTAAAATATTATTTTGCATATGTATATTCAATTGTCTCAGCACCATTTGTTGAGAAGATTATACTTTCTCCACCCCTTTGTCTTGAGATCTTTGTCAAAAGTCTTTTGACTATAAATGTAATGATTTATTTCTGGACTCTTAACTCTGTTCCATTGAGCTATTTGTCTGTTTTGATTATTGTGACTTTATAGCTAGTTATGAAATCAGGTAATGTAGGTTCTTCAATTTGGCTGTTCTTTCTAAAAATTGTTCTGACTATTCTAGGTTTTTTGCATTTCCATACAAATTTTAGAGTCGGTGGGTTAGCTTGTTAATTTCTATCACCCCTCCAAAAAACCTTTTGAGATTTTAACAGGGAAGGAGTTGAATC
Organism: Cephalopachus bancanus; assembly: GCA_027257055.1. NCBI lineage: Eukaryota > Metazoa > Chordata > Mammalia > Primates > Tarsiidae > Cephalopachus > Cephalopachus bancanus. Next base: position 1,117,953 of record JAPVLO010000301.1, on the reverse strand, counting down.
TGTATATTAATTTGGGGAGAATTGCCATCTTAACAATAATGTGTCTTCCTAGCTATGAACATGGATTGTCTTCCATTTATTTAGATTTTTAAAAAATTCTCAAAGCTGGAGGACGACTTGAGGCCAGGGGTTCCCAGCCTGGGCAACAGAGTGAGACCCCTGTATCTAAAACAAAACAAAAACAAACAAAACCCCTTATTTTATTTTATTGTTTGGCTTCCTAAGAATTACCCATATCCCATAACTAACAGCTAAGTGATCAGCCATTGGTTGGTCAGAAATGATATTCAACCACCTTGATCCTGAACCTGTAAGGTTTCCACACTTGGCTGTGGATTTGTGTTTATTTGGGGGAGTGAATTTGAAATTTGGGAGCTTTGAGGTCTGTCCTTGCTTCTACTTTCTCTTTGGCCTCTCAGTGTCTTCTGCATGTGTCCAGGGGCCAGACATCCAGGAATGAGAGCTCACCTGAGCCCTCAGTGATGATCTCATTCCCAGGAGCTCCCTTTAAAATTTCTGGGTAGTCCTCTGGCTGGCCGCTCACCCCACCTGGGACTCAGGAGATCTCAGGCTTTTCCAACTTACCAGTGTGCATAGATTTCGCTCCTTCCACTCCAAATCAAGCCATCGCCCTGTCTGTTGCTTGCTCTCAAGGCCAGCGCCACCCTGGTAAAACCACTGTGCTGGCCAAGTTGGGTTGAGTTAGGACATCCCTAGGAAAGAACATTCAAGAATGCCACAGACACCACTGTTCCTACCCAGAATCTAGCATTTTGGGAAGGGTGGATATGTACTCCTCAGTTTGCTGTTTGTTGATTTCAGAACCCTAAAATAATACATTTTTTGACAATTTTTCCAGATTTATTTTATTGATTGATTGATTGATTGATTGAGACAGGGTCTCACTCTGTCTCCCAGACTGGAGTGCACTGGCATGATCATAGCTCACTTGACCTCAAGTTTCAAGGGATCCTTCTGCCTCAGTCTTCCAAGTAGCTGGAACTACAGGTGCCACCACCTTGCCTGGCTAATTTTTTGATTGATTGATTTATTATTATTAAAAAAATTTTTTTTGAGTTGGAGTCTCACTCTGTCACCCAGACTGGAGTGCAGTGGCTGCTCCCAGCCACTGCAGCCTCGACCTGCTGGGCTCAGGTGATCCTTCCGCCTCAGCCTTCCAAGTAGCTAGAACTACAGGCACGAGCTACCACACCTGGCTAATTTTTTTTTATTTATTGTAGAGATGAGGTCTCGCCAAGTTGCCCAGGCGGGTCTCAAACCCGTGGGCTCAGGCAATCCACTCACCTCAGCTTCCCAAAGTGTGGGATTACAGGCTGAGCCACCAAGCCCGGCTAATTTTTTGATTTATTGTAGAGACAAAGTCTCATCATGTTACCCAGGCTGGTCTCAAACCCCTGGGTTCAGGCAATCATCTCACCTCCACCTCCCAAAGTGCTGGAATGACAGGTGTGGGCCATCGTGCCCAGCCGTTTTCTGGGATTTTAAATGGGCTTGCCATTCAGAACGTCCACTGTCTCTCCTCCTTAGCTAATGTACTGAAGGCAATAGGATTCTCTCCATCCACTAGCAACTGAGGTAGGGACAGTGAAGCTTATCAAGGCTGACCATATGGAATGCCAAAAAAAAAAAAGCTGGTTGATTCCTGCTCACATTTGTCTCAAACACAATGAAAAAATAAGGCCACAAAAGAGCTACCCTACCCAGAGTCCAATTTGGCAAATGATGTGCATCAAGTATTGATAACTGGCCGAGGAAGAGTGGGAAGCTGGAGAAGACTGAGGTTAGGGAGACAACAAAACCCGTCTCTGCTGGGCCAGGCTCAGTGGCTCATGTCTGTAATCCCAGCACTTTGGGAGGCTGAGGCAGGAGGATTGCTTGAGCCCAGGAGTTTGAGACCAGCCTGGGCAGCATAGTGAGACCCTGCCTCTACAAAAATTAGCCAGGCGTAGTGGCATGTGCCTATAGTCCCAGCTACTCAGGAGGCTGAGGCAGAAGGATTGCCTGTGATCTTGCCACTCCAGCTTGGTTGACACAGTGAGGCAATGATTTAAAAACAAAACAAAACAACTCTGGCTCTCTATTTTTTGCTTGCAAGTTCTACTGCCCTGAAACAGTATATTTCTTGTGGCCTGTGGTGGCTACCTCAGGCTGTTTCACTCAAGTGCCTTTCCAGTACACCTTTTTGTATTTCATAGGCTGGACAGCTAAAAACCATTGTCCAGACTCTCTCGCAGCTAAGCTTTCTGTCATAAATCCATTTCTACCTCTTGCATAGAATCATATGAGACTTGGTGGGCGTGAGACAGGAACCCTCTTTTTTCTTTTTTGGCCATTTTCTGCTGGTAAGCATGGTTGTGGGGTTACAAGTTCTCTGTCAAGCAGCTTTCATTCAGTGTCTGTCCCTCAGCCTCCTAGAGGCTGAGAGGGAAGTGCCGCACAACCAGAGGCTGGGCTGTTTGTCCAGCGCCCATTCCCAAGCCTTGATGATGTGAGGAGTAGTTGTGGTGGTGACCACTGCAGTGGCAGATTCTGGATCCCTACATAACAGCTGTGGCAGTGTGCTCCTGAACTCATCAGGGCCTATGGTAAGCTCTGAGGGTGGTGTTTCCTGGGAAAGTTGGTTCTACAGTGTTCTGGGAGGCAGTCCTGAAGGTCCAGCCCCAAGTTTAACCCTCTAGCACTTCTGGTGATTTTGTAAACACCTAATTCCCTATACTAAATCCCTCTCTGCTTAAAATAACTAAAGCAACTGTGTTGATATGCTGCATATTTACCAATGTGGTACATTAAATAATTTCAGATGAATCACAAACAGGTAATGGTGTTTATTTGTTTTAATACATATCATAAAAGTTATGTACTTATATTATTATTATTATTTTGAATCAGAGTCTCACTATGTTGCCCAGGCTATAGTGCAGTACATAGCTACCGTAGCCTCTACCTACTGAACTCAGGTGACCCTTCTGCCTCAGCCTTCCAAGTAGCTGAAACTATAGCATGGTTGTGGGGTTACAAGGTCTCTGTCAAGCAGCTTTCATTCAGTGTCTGTCCCTCAGCCTCCTAGAGGCTGAGAGGGAAGTGCCACACAACCAGAGGCTGGGCTGTTTGTCCAGCGCCCATTCCCAAGCCTTGATGATGTGAGGAGTAGTTGTCACCATGCCCAACTAATTTTTTAATTTATTGTAGAGAGGAGGTCTCATCAAGTTGCCCAGGCTGGTCCCAAACCCCTGGGCTCAGGCAATTCTCTCACCTGGACCTCCCAAAGTGCTGGGATTATAGGGGTGAGCCACCGCACCCAACCCAATTATTTGAGACAGGGTCTCACTCTGTCACCCAGGTTGGAGAACAGTAGCATGATCCTAGGTTACTACAGCCTCAATTTCCTGGGCACAAGCCATCTTCCCAAGTAGCTGAGACTACAGGCACATGCCACCACACCTGACTAATTATTTTGCTTTTTGTAGAGTCAGAGTCTTGCTATGTTGCCCAGGCTGGTCTGGAACTCCTGACCTCAAGTGATCCTCTTGCCTTGGTCTCTCAAGGTGCTGGGATTACAGGCATGAGCCACTGCGTCCAGCTATATATATACGTATATAATTAGAACATCCAGTTTGTGATTTCACAGACATTAAATCTTTAGCTAAGTCCAAAATCTACTAAGTCAATAATATTATCAGTCTCTGTGGATATGGTAAAAATCATAGGAGTCACCCACAAATCCCAAAGATGGGATAACTCTGATAACAAACCTGAAGGGGTAGAATCCACAGTGTATTTATGGAGACAGGATATTCAACCATTGAAGCAGGGATCCCAGGTATTTTGAGGAGTGGGTATTTCTGTCTGAAGTCAGATATGTCTCAAAGAGAGAGATGAGGTAGTTCAAAAGAGGACTAGCTTGTGGGGGTTAGGTGAAGGGCATTTTGTATGTTATCCTCGTGGACTCCTACCAACCTCTGATATCTGTATTGCCACTTTTGTTTTGCATGTAGGTAAACCAAGGCCTCAGGGAGGCTGTTTAACTTGCTAAATCACACAGCTAAGTGTCCAAGTCAGGCTCTGACCCCAGCTTCATCTGATCTCAAAGCCACTGCACATTCAACTCTCCTGCTTGCCTTCCATCAAAGACCCAGCCCTACAGCCCTGGTTATTACCACTAGAAATACAAACTGAGCTCCTCTGCAGAAAAGAAAGGACTGAAATGGCTTCAGCAATGTCTAGGGCCAGAGCAGGTCACCCAACTCTCTGATAAGCCTGGCTCACCTTGAGGTTTGAGAGTCTAGCTTGAATTTATAATTAGCATGACATTAATTATTGACAGAGTGCTTCCTCAACATTTTAAAACCTGCTTGGCAATTCCTTTGTCAATAATGTTTCCCCAGAAGCAAGGTTCTGACATCCAGATATTTTAAAGTTAAAAATAGCACAGTGAAAATGCTATATAATGCCCAGAAATTACTGCACTTAGTTCCCATGGTAAAGTCAATTTTCTGCCTGTTTCCTATGAGCAATTCATTAACTGGGTAGTCCCAAGAATATCTGGAGGAAGAAAAGAGAAAAGGTGAGACCGGAGAGTGCATGTTCTCATTGCATTTTACTTACTGCATATATTCATATATTTATTAACATATATATATTTGAGTCCAAGTTTTATTCTGCTGCTCAGGCTGGAGTGCAGTGGCACGCTCATGGCCACCGCAGCCTTGACCTGCTGGGCTCAGGTGATCCTTCTGCCTCAGCCTTCCAAATAACTGGAACCACAGGCATGTGCGACCACATCCAGCTAATTTTTTGGTTTATTGTAAAGATGTATTCTTGAGCCCAGGCGTTCAGGTAATCTCTCCTCTGCCTCCCAAAGTGCTGGGATTACAGGCATAAACCACTGTGCCAGGTTCTATTAACAAATATTTTTTTGAGCATCTACTATGTGCCAGACATATACTAGGCTTACCTGGGTTGGGAGTGAGGTTGATAAATGACAGACATTAGGCAGAGATCATGTCTGCTAGAGTTTTTAAAATGTCATCACTTTAAAGATAAATCACCCATTTAAGAGCAGCTTTGGGAGGGAGGTGGTAACAGATAGGCAGAAAGAACTCCTCAAGAGGCGTTTCTCTTTTCAAACATTTTTAAACATGAAAAATATGTTCATCTCAGCAACAAGGAAACACTCCATTTTTTTCTTCTTCTATTAAGCTCTTCCTGGTCAATTTGTGTTTAGGGTGGCTAGTGGTATGTACTGTCCACAAGGAAAGAAAATGTCTTTTGTTCCTAAAGTTTAGAGAAAGGGCTCGGGATATAAGAGGAGTGACAAGCTGGGTGTGGATAACAGAGGTATATTCAGGACACATGAGACGTGGACCCTGCCCCATTGTCCCTCAGTTACTATCCCTGTGGACTTATACACGTGAAGAGGGCGCTGGCGGGCTGGGGTCAGCCACCAACGGTGTGATCGTAGGTTAATTAGATTCTTTGCATCTCATTTTTCTCAACAGTCAAATGAGAATTCCACGAGTGCTAAGCTTTCTCTCAGTTCTAGAATACCAAAGAGATCTCTAGACCCACTTACATAAACATTTGGGTTAAGTCTATTGTCAGTCCTAATTCCTTAATTTTGGCCATTAGACCTTTTATTATGACACTGGGAGATAATAAACAAGATTTATCAATTAAACTTGTTTTCAGAATTGTGTTTTAGAGCTGGTTGTTGCATGTTTCCTTTTACCAGAAGGTTAGTAGGTGAGGAATATGATATATAAATATACCAAGAAGAAATGTTTTCTTGCACACACAGATGAGACTTATCACTTAACAAAGCATTTTTCGGAATCCTTAGAGTGAATAAATTAATGCATAGATGTCTGGTGTCTTGTTCCTATGGGTATTTGGCTTTATTTTTTATTTTTTTAGATTAGAAAATATAGTTATAGATATAGAAAGTAAATTTGAGTGAGTGGATTGCCTGAGCCTGCGGGTTCGAGACCTGTCTGGGCAGCGAGACCTCATCTCTACAATAAATCAAAAAAATCAGCAGGGCGTGGTAGCGCATGCTGTAATTCCGGCTACTTGGAAGGCTGAGGCGGAAGGATCGCTGGAGCCCAGCATGTCGAGGCTGCGGTGGCTGGGAGTGGCCACTGCACTCCAGTCTGGGCAACAGAGTGAGACTCCAACTAAAAAAAAAAAAGAAAGAAAGTAAATTTGAGATAGAGAGAAAGAGGAGATTCATCTTCCTGAGGTAGGGGAGGGGGCCAAAGTCAGGAAACATGGCCTGGCCATAGCTCTGAGCACACGACCACACCATCGCTTAGCAAGGCAATGGCGAGGCATTTGACATTAATGGTCTAAGAATATGAAGCAATTTTACAAAATAATCAGGCTGGGTGTCCCTCCTGTAACTCCAGCATTTTGGAAGGTCGAGGTGGGAGGACTGCCTGAACCCAGGGGTTTGAGACCAGACTGGGCAACATGACAAGACCTCATCTCTACAATAAATTAAAAAATTAACTCTGGGTGAGAGTGAGACTTCAACTCAAAAAAAAAGGAGAAAAAATATATATACATACATCATATATATAAATACAATATATACAAATATATGTAGCATATGTAAATATATATACACAAAAAATATTTGATGGGACCATAGGGGAAAAGAAATAAAACAGAAAAAAATCCTGTGAGCGTTGTGGCTCACATTGAAATCCCAGCACTTTGCGAGACTGAGACTGTGCCCAGGAGTTCAAGACCAGCCTGGGCAACATAGCGAGACCTTTTCTCTACAAAAAAATTAAAAAAAAAAAAAAATTAGCCAGGCGTAGTGTTGTGCACTTGTTGTTCCAGCTACTTGGGAGGCTGAGGCAGAAGGATCACCTGAGCCCAAGAGATTGAAGCTGTGATGAGTCATGATTGTGTCACTCTGCACTCCAGCCGGGGTAAAGTGAGACTCCAACTCAAAAAAAGAAGAAAGAAAAACCCACCATCTCTGTGAGGCTGTCTTTGACGTCCTTGTGGGTAAGGCAACACAGTAAGAAGTCCAGCTCCTGGTTGAAAGCTCACATTGCCTTTTCAGGCCTGATCACGGGCAGTTACAAAGGCTTTGCCTGGTAGGCAACACGGGAGAAAGCCGCACTCCCACACCAGATGGGGCCCAGCCAGGGCGCTGCGCTTCTGTGGGGAGTTGTTGTCGAGGACTTGGGCGCCCTGGCTGATTTGCTGTCTGTATGTTGGCATCCCAAGCCTGACACCTTCTTACCTGGGCCTCCTTGTCTCTGAGGTGTTGGGCAGAAGCCTTCTTCAGGCCCCTCGGCTCAGGCCTCCTCATGGGGAGAGGGTGAAACCCTGAAGACACTTGCACTCAGTACTTTTCCAAGGCTAGCCCTTCCCCCTTGCCCTCAATGCAGTTCTAGGCTCATAAATCTGCTGGAGCCTCTTTTTTTTTTGAGTTGGAGTCTCACTCTGTCCCCCAGACTGGAGTGCAGTAGTGGCTCCCGGCCACTGCAGCCTTGACCTGCTGGGCTCCAGCGATCTTTCCGCCTCAGCCTTCCGAGTAGCCGGAATTATAGATGCGCGCTACCACGCCCGGCTGATTTTTTGATTTATTGTAGAGATGAGGTCTCGCCTGCCCAGGCGGGTCTCGAACCCGCGGACTCAGGCAGTCCACACACCTCAGCCTCCCAAAGGCGCGGGATTACAGGCTGAGCCACCGAGCCCGGCACCTCTTTTTTTTTTTTTTTTAATTGGCGTCTCATTCTATCGCCCAAGCTGGAGTGCAGTGGCACTATCACAGTTGACCTCCTGGGCTCAGGCGATCCTTCTGCCTCACCTCCTGAGTAGCTGGGACTTCAGGCACGCACCACCACATCTGGCTAATTTTTTTGAATTTTTGTAGAAACGAGGTCTCACTATGTTGCTCAGGCTGGTCTCGAACTCCTGGGCTCAAGGGATCCTCCTGCCTTGGCCTCCCAAAGTGCTAGGATTACAGGCGTGAGCCACCGATGCCTGGTCTGCTGGAGCCTTTGCTGGGAGCTCCCTCAGCAGCGAGACAGTCCCTACAGATGTATTGGTCCCCCGAGCCTCCACAGGTATGCAGTTCCTGGGGTGGGGTGTTGTAACAGAGGGACCTGGAGCTGTCTTTGGTTTAGCCACTCTTGCTTGCACCATTGCAGGAGGAGGGGAACTTAACTCTCATTTTTGGTTTGCTGCTTTAATCGACTACAGCGGCAGCTCAGCTCTCTCTCTCTCTCTCTCTCTCCCAGCTCAGCTGAGCTTCTAACACACAGAAGATTTTTAAAATGTTTTTTAAATGAACACCACAAGTAACAATCTTAATATGGCAGGGGACACAATGTCAATAAGCGTACCTGATCTCAAACCAAGTAAAGAGGGGACCAAAGGGAGCCCCAAACTTTACCTGCATGATGTTCACTTGAATACCTACTCCTAAATTGCACCACACATCTTTAAAATAAAACATAAATAAAAACCAAAAAATCTTAAATGGACACATGTAAAACTCTGCACCTGACACTGGTTTTTTGTTTTGTTTTGTTTTGTTTTGCTGGGTTTTTTTTGAGTCAGAGTCTCACTCTGTCACCCAGGCTGGAGTGCAGTGGCACAATCACAGCTCAGCACAACCTCAACCTCCTGGGTTCAGGTGATCCTTCTGCCTTGGCCTCCTGAGAAGCTGGGACTACAGGTATGCGCCACCCATGCCTGCCTAATTTTTTGTTGTTGACTGTGTTGCTCAGGTTGGTCTTGAACTCCTGGGCTCAAGTAATCCTCCCGCCTCAGCCTCCCAAAGTGCCAGGATTACAAGCATGAGCCACCACACCTGGCTTGATCTTTTTTTTTTTTTTTGTGAGTTGGGTCCTCATTCTGTCTCCCAGGCTGGAGTGCAGTGGCATGATTATGGCTCACTGCAGCCTTGACCTGTGCTTAGGTGATCCTTCTGCCTCAGCCTCCTGAGTAACTGGACTACACACAATTTTAAAATGTGTATTTTTCTCAAGCGCACATAGAGAACTTACAAATATTAAGTGCCTCCTCATAAAGCCATGACTCAACAAACTTTACAGAATCAGTATTACACAGACCGTGTTTTCTAATTGCAATGCAACTAACTTAAATACCAATAATAAAGAGATAAATAAAGCTTATAAAATTAACTTTGGAAATTAAAATGCCTACTCTTTAGTAAATGAGGGGTCAAAGTAGAAGTCATAATTGAAATTTGAAAACCTTTAGAACTGAACAATAATAAAAGTTCAAATGTCAATATTTGTGAGATTCAATGAGGTCACACTTATGGGAAATTCATAAATTAAGAAGAAATGAGGACAAGTAGTGAGCTAAGAATGCAACTAAAGAAGTTAGAAAAAAACCAACAAAATGAGGCAAGTAGAAAAAAATGATAGGAATGAACATAAATAAATCACATAGTAAAATGCAATAGGGATAAGAGATGATCAATAAGCTAAAACTGGTTTTAAAAAATGATTGATAAAATAGATAACCATCTGGCAGAATTTATGGGGAAAAGAAAATTATAAGGAAATAGATAACATTGAAGATGTAAAAGAGAGCATGATCACATCAACATTATAGATGTAAAAAGATATAAGAAAATACCCAGAACAATTTTAGGCCAATACATTGGAGCTTAGAGGAAGTGTCAAATACCTACCAAAATAATAGAAAGCCTACACTGTGAAAGAAAATAAAACGGTCATCAAAAATCTTTTCATGAAGAAATATTGAGACTTAGATGCCTTTATGGTAATTTTACGGACATTCAAAGACCATCCTCCCATTCTTCCATGAACCACTCCCCAGAAGATAAAACAGGAGATAACAGGTGATGCTAAGCCGGGCTCAGTGGCTCAGCCTGTAATCCCGCGCCTTTGGAAGGCTAAGGTGAGTGGATTGCCTGAGCCCGCCGGTTCGAGACCCGCCTGGGCAGCAAGACCTCATCTCTACAATAAATAAAAAAATCAGCCGGACGTGGTAGCGCACACCTGTGGTTCTGGCTACTTGGAAGGCTGAGGCGCAAGGATCGCCGGAGCCCAGCAGCAGGTTGAGGTTGTGGTGGCTGGGAGCGGCCTCTGCACTCCAGTCTGGGCGACAGAGTGAGACTCCAACTCAAAAAAAAAAAACAAGTGATGCCAGAAAAATGGCAGAGTAAGGATCATCAAAAATTCACCACCATATAAAAGGAACAAAAACTGGTTTCCTGAGGCTGGATGCAGTGGCTCATGCCTGTAATTTCAGCACTTTTGGAAACCAAGGCGGGAGGATTGATTGAGCCCAGGAGTTTGAGACTGGCCTGGACAACATAGTGAGACTTCATCTCTACAAATTAAAGAAAAAAAATTAGCTGGGTGTGGTGGCACATCCCTGTAGTCTCTGTAGACTTGGGAGGCTGACACAGGAGGATAGTGTCAAGAGGTCGAGACTGTGGTTAGCCATGATCTTGCTACTACTTTCCAGCCTGGGGGACAGAGTAGACCTTGACTCAAAACAATAACAACAACAACAACAATAACAACAAACTGGTTTCCGGACCTCACCTGAAAGGCTTGTCTTTATTTGAACTGACTGAGAAATGGCCCAATACGGTAAGTCTCCTACATACCAACGAGTTCCATTATGAGAGCGTGTTCATGAGTCCAATTTGTTTGTAAATCCGGCAGAGTTAGCCTGGTACCCAACTAACACAATCGGCTATATAGCACCAGCTTCATCACGGCTGCTTTTATGCTTGCTTCCGGACATCCTGGGCTTGAAATAAAGATACTGTACTCTATACAGTCATGTGCAATAAAGTACACAAAAGCACAGTCACTTGTAGAGGATGCACACACATGACAATGTATGCCAGACACATGAAGTGACTTACACAACCAGGCATGAGAACGCATGTTCACATCTTTGAAAGTTCACAACTTGAAGGTTCGTATGTGGGGCAGTCATTGTACTCCCATGGAGGTGGAAGTAGGCTTTTATCGAAAATATCTAGGAGCCAGTGTTTCAAGTCGTGGCTGCCTTAAGCAATGAATAGGAGTTGGGCAAACAATAGACTAACCAACAGGCTTAACAGGAAAAGCTAGCAGTAAGATGCCCCTGGGGCTTTGAAAAGGTCTGACGTGTTCCTGGGAGTCCAGAAGGCCATATGCATGTGTATGACTGTGTACATGCTCAGGAAAACATGAGAAGGCCCTAAGTGCTCGTCTTCAGCTGACCTTGAGGCTCTGTACAAGCAGAAAATGGAGGCCAAGACAGAGTGGCTGACAGGGCTTAAATTCAAAATAGAACCACGTAGTCATTTGCTGACTAGAGGTCACACACTGAGAAATAAAAATAAAATTTTAGGCCCTCCCAATTCATTGAATGGACAACCTCTTGGCCAAGGGGACCGCAAAGAAACCTTAACAATGGAGTTCCCAGCCATGATGGTACAGGAGGTTAGACACACTTGTTTATACACCCACCCTTGCTAACCAACATTAGCCTTTCTTTCCTAAAAGTTGGCCAGATACCAGCCCTTGCAAAAGACTTACTCCCTGCTGATTTCAACCAACCTCCTTATGCTGCTGGTCTCCCCTCCTTTCTTGAGATTTTGACACAGCAGCTGACCAGCATCCCTCCTGATAAGAGACCACTGACCATGGACTGGTTCCGGCCAGTTTACAGAGGCTGCACACAGGGCACCTCTGTGACCTCCATTTCACCTTTTGATGTATAGACTCTAATTTTAATGCATGTAAATGTTGTCTCCACCCCAAAGTGAATATGGACATATGTAACATGCTCGTTTGCTTACTACACGTGAGCACATCCCCTTATCATGAGCATTCATAGCTCCTCCTATGACTTGCTAAGTATGCATACTCAGCCAATCCATTTGGCATATATTGCTGTAGCATTCTTACTTCCCCAGAAGTGACTGCTTCCAGTTTCTGCCTAAGGTGATGCCTCTCGGCCCGCGGATGGCCAGCCTGCGGGCTGCAACCCTTTGCGAGAAATAAAGCTCTCCAAACTTATGAACATCATGATTCTTCAGCTGAAAACAGGTACTCTGCATTCTGGAAAACATTCTAGCTTAACTTAGAGACTTCCATGGCCGCCTTTTTGGGTTTATGCCACCTGAACTAATCAAAGGCTGTAACCTGCAGCGACCAATCAGAACTAAGCAAATTTGCGTCCTTTATCTGCGAAAACGGACCAGCGTGGGAACTTGGGCAGAAACTTTCTCTATAAAAGACAAACTATTTCTTTGTTCTTTCCAAACATACCTTCATTTTATACCAAAGGCTGTGTAATCCCCATGTGCAAACTGTTCAATAGATTAAAGTCTCTTTCCTTTCTCTTAAAAGAAAACTCCTTTGATTGGATTTGTTGACATTTTGTTTCATTTTTATAATTTCTATCTCTCCATTAATATTCTGTATTTAGTCAGACTTTGCTCTAATACTTTAGTTCTTTAGAAATGGCCATATTTAAGACAGCTGACTTAAAGTCTTTGTCTATTAACTTCTATACATGAAGGGGAACCCCAAAATCTGAGATTATCTTTGTACACTTAGAATTTGTTCCTCCAGATCAAATCATCAACCAAAGATTTTATTTTATTATATTTTCGAGTTGGAGTTTCACTCTGTTGCCCAGGCTGGAGTGCAGCGGCATGCTCATGGCCACCCCAGCATCAACCTTCTGGGTTCCGGCGATTCTTCTGCCTCAGCCTTCCAAGCAGCTGGAAGTGCAGGAGTGCACTACCGCATCTGGCTAATTTTTGACTTATTGTAGAGAAGAGGTCTCGCCAAGTTGCTCGGGCTGGTCATGAACCTGCGGGCAACCAAAGATTTTTTCTGGAAGTTTTGAGAAGGTTGCTTCATGATTTATGGAAGAAACATGCTGTTTCTTGTGGCAAACTAGTTGTGGCAAACAGGTGATTGGTTTTTCCACCATAGCAACACACCTGCCCACACCACGCTGAGTTTCCAGCAGTTTTTGACCAAAAACAGCATGTCTCCCATGCCCCACCCACTCTATCCACCCGATCTCACCCAGAGACTTTGTTTTCCCTGATGAAAAATGTCCTCAAAGGAAAATGGTTTGCCGATGTGGAAGAGGTGAAACAAAAGACAGCAGAAACACTAAAAGGCATCCAAATCGACGAGTTTAAAAGCTGTTCTGAGCAGTGGAAAAAGCCTCACAATAGGTGTATTGCATCAGATGGACAGTTCTTTGAAGGTGACTGAGGTTTAAACATGTAAGAATAAATACACCATTTTTTATAAATAAATTCCAGGGGTTTTTTGGGTCCCCCTAGTATGGGACAGTTTCTATTGATTGCTCCCCCACCCATGTGTGAGCTATACTGTCTTGTTTCTTTCCATGTCTCATACTTTTTTGCTGAAAACTGGACATTTCCCGCCCCCCCCTAGTGTTTGGCTATTATGAATAATGTTGCTATGAACATTCATGTACAAGTTTTTGTGTGAACATATGTTTTCATTTCTTTTGGGTATATTCCTAGGAGTTGGATTGCCAGCTCATATGGCAACTCTGTGTTTCACTTTTTGAGGAGCTGCCAAACTGTTTTCCAAAGGGCTACACCATTCTGCATTTCTCTAGCCATGCATGAGGGTTTCAATTTCTCCATGTTCTCACCAGCACGTGGCTTTCCTTTTGATACTAGCCATCCTCATGTGTGTGAACTGGTAAGCTATAGTGGTTTTGACCTATGTTTCTCTGACAGCGAATGATGCTGAGTATCTTTTCATATGCTCATGGGTGTTGGGAGCCAGCATTGGAGGTCCACATGATTGACAGGGTCCCAGTGGGCCGAAGACCCCGGGCCGCAGGGCGAGCCCGGGAAGCTGAGGCCCTTCTGTCTTCCACCTTTGCTGTTTGATACGGCTGAAGAAATTCTGTGCAGTCGTGGAAGAAGAAAATGGCATGTTTATGCGAAGTACTCACACCTAACCTGAGAATGTCATGGTTCATTTTCCCATTTTCCCACTATGCCACTTGGCCTTTTCTAACATATGCAAGGGTTAAACTCTGAAGCACATCAAGAATGCTTTCTTTCACTTGGTTATAAGTTACTAGATATTCCTTGAGTAAAAAATGACATAAGTATATTCACTCCTTATTTGATTTAGAATTACGCAGCTTAGTGTTCAGACATAAGGTTTTTTAGAAGCACAAGTTTATGGTAAGTTCATTATGAGCTCATTATAAGTTCTAACACTTATCTAGGAGTTATGTAGGTGATTTATAACACTGTCTTCACAGACAGGATAAAGATTAATCGTTAAGGTTTTTACTTAATTCTATAGTTAAATTTTAAGTAAACGTTTATAGAGTGGGTTTTCACTGAATTCATAATATACTAATTAGTTACTTTTATGATAATTAACTAAATACAGAAAGCAACCTTGAGGACCTGGGAAATGTCATTAAAAGCTTCTTTTGAGTTTCCTTTAGAAATAAACACTGCAGGATAAGAGAAAAGTAATGAAAACACCTGGACAAGAAAGGCGATTACAAAAACTTTGAAGGTCGTAAAAACCCAAAAGAGAAGAACTACTATATGAAGAACCGTGCACCTGAGAACTTTCTTGAAGCACTTCAAGAACTGTAATTTGGGACTCTTTTGAAGAAAGTTGCTGACAGTGCTGTTCTAAACATGATAATTGTTTTATCCATGTATTAATCATAATTGGTAAATGTAATATCATACAAGTTTATATAATCAATATACATATGTATGAGGATTGACAAAAATTATTAGGCTCTGGTTATGTTCAACAAGGTTTTTACTTTGTGTCATTAATTAGTCTTAGTGTTATAGTTTAGTGTTTTATAGCTACTTTGAAGATTGTTTTAAGTTCATAAGTTTAAATTCACACAGTGATAAAGCTGGTGCCTCAAAGATAATAATAATTGCTCCACCGCCTATCTTAAAACAAAGATGTTTTCCAGGAGGTTGCCAAGCATAAGGAAAAACAGCCAAATCACCATTATCCTACTTAAAAGCTCATTGGCAATTTGCAACCATAATAATTTTAGTTGTGTTAGTTTTATTTCATTATGTTTCATTCACTTTATATGTTTATTCAGAGTAAAGATTAGTATATGTATCTTCACAGTAAGTGACTTTCATAGTTATTCTTTAAATACTAGCCACTGTTGTTTGGTCAAGTTAATGGGCTTCATATTCCTACTATCACTATGTACAATCTATAGTTTTGTATTAGTGATTTTAAGGCTTTTTTAATTAGACAAGTGATGTGGAACCGAAGTCAAAGTAAACCTTGTATGCATTATGTTTAGTTTAAGTGAAACTCCTTTTACACTTATCTCAAGACTCATTAACTGAAAGTAGATAGTGTTTTTGGCTTATTCGTTTCTTCTAAAGACCGCTAGATGATGGTAACTTTTAAAACATGTGTACGTGAAGGAATTTTCTTTGTCTTGCCCCTTTTACAAATGCTATAAAAGCTTTCTGTTAACTAATAAAGGATGTCATCTGCTCAGGAAGCAGGTGTCCAAGTATATTGATTTCCTCTTTCGCCTATCCGTCTCTCCTTCAGGAGATCTCACGGCCTGGCAAAGGGGCTGGACCCCTAAACATGGGCCTTTGTATATCTTCTTAGGAGAAATTTCCATTTCCTGCGACCTTCTGAAGCCACTGTAATCATAGCCACCCCCTTACTTCAAGAGTGCATTTTGCATTCTCCCCTCACTTGAATGATAAGTGTCAGTCTCTCCTGTACATGCTTTCCTCACTTGGCTTCCAGAACAGTCCACATTTCTGGATCTTTTTCCTCCTTCCTGGCATTTCCTTTCTGTCATCTTTGCTGATTCCTCCTTACCTCCGGGATTTCTAGACATCAGAGGGACTCCATGACTCATTGAACCTCTTCTCTTCTCTAGGCCTGTGCCCTTGAACTCATCCAACTCATGGCTTAAAATACCATCTTTATGCTGAAGACTCCCCAACTTATCCCTCCAGCTGGACCTCGGTCTCTATTGCCTACTCACATCTCCATTTTGATGTTTAACACCTGCCTTTTTCCTCAGAACTGAAATCCACATGTTCCCCACCAAGACTACCCTCTACAAATTCTTCCCTTCGCAGAAAATATCAGCTTCATCCAACCTGTAATTACTCGGGTCAAGCACTGCAACGTCATCCCTGAGTCTTTTTTCTCTCCCATCCCAAATTCAATCTGTCAGTATAATTCTGGCAACTCTACCTTCAAAATAGATCCAGAATTCTTATGCTGAGAAAATTATGAGATAGCCATTAAAAATAACATGCAGAACCAGGCGCAGTGGCTCACACCTGTAATCCTAGCATTTTGGAAGGCAAAAGTGAGAGGATTGCCTGAGTCCTGGGGTTCGAGACCAGCTGGGCAACTTGGTGAGACCTTATCTCTACAATAAATAAAAAAAATAGAGACTTGGTGGGGAACATGTGGATTTCAGTTCATGCGGTGCATGCCTGTGGTTCCTGCTACTTGGAAGGCTTAGGCAGAAGGATTGCCTGAGCTCAGCAGGTTGAGGCTGCAGTGACTGTGAGTGTGCCACTGCATTCCAGCCCGGGCAACAGAGTGAGACTCCAACTCAAAAAAATAAAAAAATGCAGGCATTTTATGATAAACCATGGAGTGAGAGCGTATCATGCAAGTCCTATGTAAAATGTGATACTAACTATATGGAACATACCTGTAATAAAGATTTGAAAGAAAGCTACAAAAATACTATCCTAAGGATGCCACAGAGATATTTTCCTAGTGTCTCATATTTTTATTTGAAAATATTTATCAAGCAACAAAATTACTGAAGAGGTTTCATTGTTGGTAGCATTGGTGGATGTTTATGAAATACAGTATCGTTTTAAATAGCCCTATGATGGGTGTGGTGGCTCACTCCTGTAATCCCATCACTTTGTGATGCCGAGGTGGGAAGATCACTTGAGCCCAGAAGTTCAAAACCAACCTGAGCAGCATAGTGAGATCTCACCTCTACAAAAAAATTAACAAATTAGCTGAGCGTGGTGGTGCACACCTGTAGTCCCAACTACTAGGGAAGCTGAGATGGGAGACCCACTTAAGGCCAGGAGGTTGAGGCTGCAGTGAGCTGGAATCATGCCACTGCACTCCAGCCTGGGTGACAGAGTGAGGCGCTATCTCAAATTAAATAGCCCTGTGATATAAATGGAACAGGGTATGGACTCATTTCTAGAGGTCAACTTGTACCATGCACTGTACTAATTGTTTTGCACATACTATCTCTTTCTTTTTTTTTTTTTTTTTTTTTTTGAGTTGGAGTCTCACTCTGTCGCCCAGACTGGAGTGCAGTGGCCGCTCCCGGCCACCGCAGCCTCGACCTGCTGGGCTCCGGTGATCCTTCCGCCTCAGCCTTCCGAGTAGCTGGAATTACAGGCATGCGCTACCACGCCCGGCTGATTTTTTGATTTATTGTAGAGATGAGGTCTCACTGCCCAGGCGGGTCTCGAACCCGCGGGCTCAGGCAATCCACTCACCTCAGCCTCCCAAAGGCGCGGGATTACAGGCTGAGCCACCGAGCCCGGCTTTTTTCTTTTTTTTTGAGTTGGAGTCTCACTCTGTCGCCCAGGCTGGAGGACAGTGGCATGCTCACTGCCACCGCAGCCTCGACCTGCTGGGCTCAGGTGATCTTTCCGCCTCAGTCTTCCAAATAGCTGGAACTACTTCCAAGTAGCTGCACCACCATGTCCGGTTCATTTTTCTTTCTTTATTTTAGGAAAAGTTCTCACCAAGTTTCCCACGCTGGTCTTGAACCCCTGGGCTCAGGCAATCCTTTCACCTTTGCTTCCAAAGGGCTGGGATTATAGGCATGAGCCACTGCACCTGGTCACACATACTAACTCATTTAGCTCTCTGGCTCCTTTTTTAAAAGGTGCAATGGGCATGCAATCCATGTTTAAAGTGTTTAATGTGTCACTTCATAAGTTTTGATGTATGTATACGAGTATACCTGAGAACCCATCACTCAATCAGGACCAGGGACCTACCCACCACCTCAAAAATCTCCTTATGTCCCCTGTAATTTTTCTCCCCACCCATCTTTGCTTCCCAAACAACTGTTGATTTCCTCTCTGTCCTGTAGATCCATTTGCATTTTCTATAAATGGACTCATCCATCATGTACTCTTTTCTGGCCTGGCTTCTTCCCGACTTTGTGATGTCTTATTGACACCTTACCACTGAAGAACTGGGTTCACCGAGGTAATGTAACTTTCCTAAAATGACACAGGAGGAAGACCTGGGATTCCAACCTAGTTCTGCCTATCACCTCGATGTGTTGAAAGCAAAGCCTTGTGTGGTGAAATGGATTGTCTGGAGTTATAATACCAGCAAGTGACCAAAGTAGGGCAAAACCCACTATGCCACATGCCTCTTGGTTATTTATGTGGCTGTTGGGAAGAGCATGTAACTCCTTTTAGATTTCACTCAGACTGAATTTTCAGAAGTCCCACCATTAACTTGACCATGACCTCCAAGAGAAGAACCAGTGTGGAATGTTGGAATGTTTTGGCAGAAACATTCTTCAACAGTTTCTTTCAACTTGTCAGAATAGAGAATTCTACTTCTTTAGAAACTGCCTTTGATTTCCCTTGAATTATTGAATTATTGTCCTCTTAGAAAGACACCTGAAATGAGGCCAAAGGACACCACTGGTCAGTCGGGTTCTCCTTTCTCTGCTCCCTCCCTCCCTTATTTCTTTTCTTACTTTGTTTTTATTTTTTTCCTCTACTTCTCTCTCTCTCTCTCCCCTGCCCGCCCCCCGACTTGAGATCTCACTCAGTTGCCCAGGGTAGAGTGCAGTGACAGGATCATGGTTCATTGCAGCCTTGACCTCCTCAGCTCAGGTGATTCTCCTGCCTCAGTCTCCCAAGTAGCTGAGACCACAGACATGCCCCACCATACCCAGCTAACTTTTTGAATTTTTGTAGAGATGAGGTCTTGCTATGTTGCCTAGGCTGATCTCGAACTCCTGGGCCCAAATGATCCTCCCTCCTAGGCCTCCCAAAGTACTGGGATTAGAGGTGTGAGCCACCATGCCTGGCCCAATTTTCTCTTTTGAAGTACTGGTTTCTATCACCGCTGTGCCCAGTGCTTTACCCTCCAGGTGTCTGGGTAATGCAGGAGACTGCAGCAAACTTGCTTGGTTTGTGATTCTCTAAATCTGCCACTTGGTGACACTTGATCTCTAATTAATGTATTTATTAGGTTTATATCATGCATTTCTATTTAAGAGTTTTATCTTATTTATATTTGTTTTACCTTAAACACTGGTTTTAGTATCTGCAAGATTTGATTAATAGGTTAGAAGCTGTTTACATATTGAAACACAAGTTTTAAAAACTAGGAAGACTGATACCTGTAATCCTAGTACTTTGGGAGACTGAGGCAGGAGGGTTGCTTGAGCCCAGGAGTTTCAGACCAGCCTGAGCAACATAGTGAGATTTCATCTGCCTAAAAAATAGAATAAAATAAATAGCTGGATGTGGTGGTACATGTCTGTAGTCCCAGTTACTGGAGAGGCTGAGGCGAAAGGATCGCCTGAGCCCAGGAGGTCAAGGCTGCAGTGAGCTGTGAGTGTGCACTCCAGCCTGGGTGACAGAGTGAGACCCTGACTTTAAAAAAAAGCTATAAAGATAGAAAACAATTTATATCATAAATAATAAATGACAGCCTTGAGAAGTGTTGAAATTATTGACTGCTTTTCAGAAAAGTGAGGAAAGACCTTCACAGTGTTTTTAACCATCTTTAAAAGATGGTTTAATTAAAAAAGACGATTTTAATTGCGTGCAACAATTGGATTCTATGCCCATCAATCACATGTTTCCACAAAGTCTCTGAATATTTTGGATAACTAAGAAAAATAATGTTGTCTATCTATTGAGGCAGAGTATTTGAGGAGATAAAAGAAACTGTGATAGTTCCCCTGTCACAAAAGCAAACTTGAATACTCTGGGGAAATATGTCAATATGAACATATTTGTTCATTTATTTAGACAAGTTCTCTCTATGTTTCCCAGGCTGGTCTCGAACTCCTTGCCTCAAGCGATTCTCCTACCTCAGCCTCCCAAAGTGCTAGGATTAGAGGTGTGAGCCACCATGCCTGGCCAATATAAACATGAATTTACACATGAGCCAGACTTATGAAAATGTAGCCAGAAACAAATAGAAATAAATAGAATAAATAAATAGAAGTCATCTTTATGTTCGGCTGTGTAAGCCTCATCATCCCAGTTATGCCCAGCAACTCAGCTGAGTAAGAGGATAACACTAAACAAAATGATGCTGTTGATGAGGGGGTGATAAGTCAACCTCAATTCTTTCTCCTGAAATATTTCAAGCTATAGATTTTTTTTTTTTTTTTTTTGAGTTGGAGTCTCACTCTGTCACCCAGACTGGAGTGTAGTGGCCGCTCCCGGCCACCGCAGCTTCACCTGCTGGACTCCGGCGATCCTTCTGCCTCAGCCTTCCAAGTAGCTGGAATTACAGGCATGTGCTACCATGCCTGGCTGATTTTTTTTTTTTTTTTTTTTTGTAGAGATGAAATCTCGCTGCCCAGGTGGGTCTCGAACTCGTGGGTTCAGACAATCTACTCACCTCAACCTCCCAAAGACGTGGGGTTACAGGCTGAGCCACCGAGCCTGGCTAAGCTATAGATTTGATCTTGTCTCTATGAGACCCTGAAGCAGGTCCTCGAACTCCTGGCCTCAAGTGACCCTCCCACCTCAGCCTACCAAAGTGCTGGGATTCTAAGCATGAGACACTATGCCTGGTCAAGATTCTCTATGATCTCTACACTTGTGAAACCTGCTTTTTCTGATCTCTGGTATTTTCAAACTTATCTTTTATTTATTTATTTATTCACTGTTTCTTTATTTTTATGTAGCATACCAGGTCAAAGTGTTTATGCACAGGGCAAAATGTACATAGGTGATAAGAAATAAACTTGTATGTAGCATGGTGACAGAATGAAGTCAAAGTTTTCTGTTCAAGATATTCCACTGAAAAATATGAAATCAAGGGAACAGAAGTATAAAATGAACATCAAGATAAAAGATGGGACGTGAAATGTCCTGATTCAGGCAAAATGTCAGCTGTTTTTAACTTCAGTGGCACTTTCTTCTCAAGATGCCGAGTTCCTGGCTTTCTCTATTTTTGTGTGTCCTACATTCCATGAGCACAATATGAAGTCAGGCTGCGGGAATAGGTGAGTTCACCCACATATTTTCCCAAGTATCTTGGGAAAGTCTTTTGACATCTCTGAGTTTCACTTTCCCTGTATGTAAAATGAGGCTATTCATAGCACCTACCTCAGGGTGTTGCTGGGATCAAGTGAGTTCACACAGGTACCATGTCTAGCCAATAGGAAGTCCTAGAGCATGTTGTTATTATAAGGGGGAACACTACAAGCATAGTATAGTTTAGTTTCATAGAACCACGAAAGCCCAGGCTCTTGCCTTTTCTTGCTTGGTCTCCAGAACGGAGCCTGTTTCCCTTTAGGGTTCAGCAATCATCACCAGGTCGGGCATGGTGGCTCATGCCTATAATCCCAGCACTTTGGGAGGCACAGGAGGGAGGATTGCTTGAAGCCAGGAGTTCCAGACCAGCCTGGGCAACATAGGGAGGCCATGCCTCTACAAAAACATTTTTTAAAATCAGTTGGGCATGGTACACATGCCTGTAAGTTCCAAGTACTCGGGAGGCTGAGGCAGGTGGATCACCTGAGCCCAGGATGTGGAGGCTGCAGTGAGCCCTAATCATGTCACGGCACTCCAGCCTGGGTGACAGAGTGAGATCCTGACTTGGGGGGAGAAAAATAAAGCAGCCATCATCAGCTCTGCTCCTGAAGTTTCCCTAGTTAAGTAGCCCCTACTGCAGGAGAACCTTGAGCTCTGGAATGCTCTGAGGTGTCTTTTGAGATCCTGTGGATCATCTTTTAAAAAATTTCCTGTCTTGTGCTTCGTCATAGATGCACATTTGTTCTAACATCAAATATTTCTTCCAAATTTCCTAGCACATTTGTCAGTCTGGGATGGTGTGGATTTGTCCTATAATATCCACTAACTTCTGGGATGTGACTGTGTGTTCCCAGGGTATAAAGGACCTAGTGTGAGAAGTAGAGACTGACTCCCAGCCCGTAGGGTCTGCTTAGTCAGGAGGAATCATGGAAGTAGGATCCTTTGAGTCCAGCAGGAATTCCACCTCTCCTAAGGCCCGAAAACATATGAGTTCTAGATGGGTCTCTCAGGACATTTGCTTATTATTGTTCATCTTCTGAAGTTGAGGTCTCAAGAAGCAGAGCAGGAGAGAGGCACTCAGGTTCCACAATGTACAGACAGGATCCAGACAGGAGAGCCCTTACGAGGGGGAGGCAGAGGAACAACAAGGAAGGGAAAAGAACCAAGTAGGGATTGGGCTTAGGCAATGTCTGACCTTGGCCAGACCCTGAGGAAAATCAAGTTTCTGAAACTAAAAGCTGAGACTCAGACCCAGTTTGGGCGCCAACGCGATCCACTCCTGGGGACCTTGCCTCCTCCCGTGCCTTCTCTCACACATGCGCCCTACATGTATGACCACTTCCTAAACATGCATGTCTGTTTCTCTGTGGGCTCACTGGGACTCAGCTATTGCCTTATTACAGTTCTCTCCTTCTTTCTTTCCCTTCCTTTCTTCCTTCCCTTCCCCCCTCCTCCCCCTCTCTTTCTTTTTGTGTTGGGGTCTCTCTCTGCCACCCAGGCTGGAGTGGGGTGGCACAGTGACAGTTCACTGAAGCCTCAACCCTGCCGGGCTCAGGCGATCTTTCCACCTCAGCCTCACAAGTAGTTGGGACTATATAGGCGTGTACCACCACAACTGGCATTTTTGTTGTTACTGCTGTTTTTGCAGAGTTGAGGTCTCACTATGCTGCCCAGGCTGGTCTTGAATTCTTGTGCTCAAGGGATCCTCCCATCTTGGCCTCCCAAAGTTCTGGGATTGCAGGCATGAGCTACAGAGCCTGGACTACTTTCTTTTTAAGTATCCATCTTGTCACTTCCTTTAGGTCAGTGTTCTTCAAACATTTTTGGCTAGTGTGGACCATAAATTCTTCTACAATTTTAAATTGACATTTAACATTTAAAAATCATTGCAAAGAGTAAAATTTCTGGCTCATGGGTCGCCTTCATAAAGTGTCACTCTTTTAAATGTATCTAATGGAATTAAATACCATACCAGTTTGATGCCTACCATCTTGCATTTTTAAAAATACTTAAGCCAGGCTGGTCATAGGTGGCTCATGTTTGTAATTCCAGCATTTTGAGAGGCCTAGGTTGGAGGATTGCTTGAAGCCAGGAGTTTGAGGCTGCAGTGAGCTATGAATGTGCCACTGCACTCCAGCCTGGGTGACAGAGCAAGGCCCCAGGTCTATAAAATAAAAAATAAAAAATTAGCCAGGTGAGGTGGTATGCACCTGAAGTTCTAGTCTCCCAGAGGCTGAGGCAGGAGAATCACTTGATCCCAAGAAGCTGTGGGGAGCTATGGTCACACCACTGAACTCCAGCCTGGGCAACAGAACAAGACCCTGGCTCAAAACAAAACAAAAAAACCTCAAGTCAGCTATTCATTAATAGTTAGAAATTTTACATTGTTCCTTTTTGCTATTTATCTCATATTTCCATACCCTTTTCCTAGGAAATTTCATCCTAATGTATATTTTAATGCCCCAAAGTCTTATTGGTCATTCTAACATAATTCACTGCAACAAATATGCATATGCATACATACATATATAAATTGAAATTAAATTTTAGTTTTATTTTCTGTGACCTAAGGCTTAAAATATTTTAATATATCTTCTAGTTTGAGTAACTGTTATTACCAGTATATAATCAAAATATCATAAATGTCACCAATTTTATGAATAATTGTTAAACATAAAAATTAAAATTTTACTAGAAGAGCATCTCTTAATGAGATGAATGACATCTCATTTTTAAAAAACTAGTTTATGTATTTGTGGATGAATAAAGATATTGCTAGAAGATTTACTTATTATGATTGAGACGAGGTTTAATATCAAATCTCTTATTGTTTTTCAGTGTTGTCGATATAATCTCTGAGAAACCTTGTTCTCATAACAAAGAATAGATGGGACTAGAAGGAGTGTTGCTGTGGCAATGTTACTAATGTTTTGTACTCTTTCTAAGGTACATGCCAAAAAAAGTCACATAAAAATTATGTTCTGTCATCTATAGGATGATAACTTTATTCTTTCTACCTCCAATTTTGTTAATAGCAAATAATTGGAAATTGCTAGACTTGTAAAACAATTCAATCTTTTTTTTTTTTTTTTTTTTTAGTAAAGATCTCTGCAGTCACTGCAGCTCACCACAGCCTCAAACTCCTGGGCTCAAGCCATCCTCCCGTCTCAGCCTCTCAAGAAACTGCGACTACAAGTGTGTGCCACCACGCCTGGCTAATTTTTTCATTTTTTTTTTTTTTTTGTTGTTGTTGTAGAGACAGGGTCTCCACAGGTTGCCCAGGCTAGTGTCTCAAACTTCTGGGTTCAACCAATCCTCCCCACTCAGCCTCCCAAGATGCCAGGATTACAGGCATGAACCACCACGCCCAGCCATGATCCAGCCTTTATAGTCTCTGGTTGCCTCAGCACTGCTAAATTGTCTGGTGATTTGTACCTTTACTTAGTAGTATTTGTTTTATACCTGAGGCAGTCCCTGAGTTAGAAAGCGGTGGACCTTTCTCCTGCAAAGAGGATGGAGGATAGATGTGACAGGAAGATGAAGTAGACCTGCTGAACCCGGGTGTGCTCCCAAGCCAACTTTTGGGAAAGGGCACAGAGAAAAGTTGAGACCCTGAAAAATAACTTTTGTAAGATCATCCATTCTCATGAACCTTTTGGGAAGTTTTTTTTATCTGCTTGTCTGTGAGCTTGGTGCTCTATACCTCTCGGTCTGAAGAACTGTATTTTAGACTACATGCTTTTGGATGACTGAGACTTTCTGGAAATCATTTTATAACATCTACCATTTCTGGTTAATAGGTATATGTGTTATCTGTTAATTTGCACTATGTGACCATTTTCATGTTGTCGCATATGCTGATTTACACTGCCTTCCCTGTCAAAGCCCTTGTGAGAATTAGGGGAGAAGCTAATTGTGCTTACTGACCTTAGCTCCTTTGATCTACATTCCCTGGTTAAAGAACTTAACGATTTTGATCTTTTTTAATTCTTTTTTTTTTAACCTCTGGGTTAATTTCACCTCATTGTTTCCTGTATTTTCTCCAGGCTAAGAGAGTTAGACATATCTGTAGATAATTATTATCAGCTAAAGAGAAATTTAGTAGCTTGAGGGTATAGAGGCTGTTTTCTACGTTTCATAAATGTAAATTTTCCACAATTTTAATCATTTATTTTCTTTTATTTATATATTTCAAGTCAGGGTCTCACTCTGTCACCCAGGCTGGAGGGCAGTTGGCACGATTATGGCTCATTGCAGCCTCAACCTCCAGAGTAGCTGGGACTACAGAGTAGCTCCATCATGTTTGGATTATTTTTTAATTTGCTTTTTGTAGAAGATGTGGTCTCTCTATGTTGCCCAGGCTGATCTTAGACTCCTGGCCTCAGGCAATCCTCTTGCCTTGGCTTCCAAAGTGCTGGGATTAGAAGTGTGAGCCACTGTGCCCAGTCTCCCACATTAATTTTAGAAGACATCTGATTGGCTCATGAGGTAGAGTTTGGTCATCTTTAACCTACTCAGCATTGATTCCCCTCACCTTTTTATTTTTTTTTTTTAGTAGAGAAGTGGTCTTGCTATGTTGCCCAGGCTGGTATCGAACTCCTGGGCTTAAGCCATCCTTCCACCTCAGCCTCCCAAAGTACCGGTATTAGAGGCCCTTGATTCCCCTTAACAATGACATCACTAGGGAAAGAAAGACATCCTCACCAGTTCTCTGGGGCTTTGCTTTGATGGCACTGGACTCCCCCACTCCTCCGCTGTCTCTGGCTTCAGGGTGGACATGAGACCCAGACCAGACTCTCAATTCCAGGACTTTGGCCAGGAGACTGCGGGTCTGGAGCTACTGGGGCCACTGTGGGAAGGGGCACTGCCAAAGGGTAATTCAGCCCAGACAGAAGCCAAGAGGCAGAAGTTGGAGCTGGAGAAAGACCCAGTTCTGATGATATCCACTTGATCTACTAGTTCCAGTCATCACCAAAACAAAAGAAAAAAGAAAAAATATATTTTGGTTGAGACAGGATCTTGCTGTGTTGCCCAGGCAGGTCTGAAACTCCTGGCCTCAAGTGATCCTCCTGTCTTGGCTTCTCAAAGTATTGGGATTACAGGTATGTGACACTGCGTCTGGCTGAGGTGTTTATTTTGAATGAATAGGTGTATCAGTTTCCTAGGACTACTGCAACAAAGCACGTAGAAACTAACGGAAATGTATTCCCTCACAGTTCTGGAAATCAAGGTGTCAGTGGGGTTGGCTGTCACTGAGAGCTGTGAGGGAGAATCTCTTCTGTGCCTGTCTCTCAGCTTCTGTTGAAAGCAGGCGATCTTTGGTGTTCCTTGGCTAGTAGCATCACTCCAATCTTTGCCTCCACCCTACATACCATTCTCCCTGTGTCCTCCCATGGCTGTCTTCTTATAGGAATACCAGTCGTATTGGACGGGAAGCCCACCCCACTCCATGGAGTTAAGATGACTTCATCTTAACTAATGACAACTCTTTGACCCTATTTCCAAATAAGGTCGCATTTTGAGGTACTGAATTAGGACTTTTTGGGAAGAAAAAATTCAGCCTACGGCAGTGGGCTAGAGATTAGCCTGACTGTGGCTTGTGTCTTTGATTATATGCTGATAGCTCAGCTTTTTGGAATGACAGGCCAAATAGCAAAATAGCCAAATCATTGACGAGTACATAGTAGGGACCCAAATGTGTTTGTTAAGTGAATGTTGCTACCAAGAAGCTTAGGACTAAAAAAGACAAGAATCTCAACCTTTGGCCTGGTGAATGTTTCAGAACATGATCACTTGCCATATAGGAATTGGGCTTTTGGTAGTACTGAGATGAGAGGCACCCTTATCCTTCCCAGTTATTAAAATAAATATGCCAGCCGGGCTCGGTGGCTCAGCCTGTAATCCCGCGCCTTGGGAGGCTGAGGTGAGTGGATTGCCTGAGCCCGCGGGTTTGAGACCCGCCTGGGCAGCGAGACCTCATCTCTACAATTAGTCAAAAAATCAGCCGGGCGTGGTAGCGCACGCCTGTAATTCCGGCTACTCGGAAGGCTGAGGCGGAAGGATCGCCGGAGCCCAGCAGGTCGAGGCTGCGGTGGCCGGGAGCGGCCACTGCACTCCAGTCTGGGCGACAGAGTGAGACTCCGACTCAAAAAAAAAAAAAAAAATAAAATAAAATAAATATGCCTATTGGGAAAATGGATGTCTTTTGAGCAATAATTATTTCCATATTGCAGCAATATTTTGAAAAGAAAATGCTTTTCCTTAAGGCTTCATTTCAAGTGAAATTATTATTATCTATTTATTTATTGGAGTCAGAGTCTCACTCTGTCACTCATGCTGGAGTGCAGTGGAATGCTCACAACCACCACAGCCTCAACCTGCTGGGCTCAGGTGATCCTTCCACATCAGCCTTCCAAGTAGCTGGAACCACAGGTGGGCACCACCACACATGGTTAATTTTTTTTTACCAGCCAAGTTGCCCAGGCTGGCCTCAAACCCCTGGACTCAGGCAATCCTCTCACCTCTGCCTCCCAAAGTGCTGGGATTACAGGTATGAGCCACCATACCTGGCTAAAATTATGTTTTGCTTATGAATAACTTTAAGGCCAAAAAAGTTGAGAGGAAAACAAATTTGCATTTGGACAACAAGTGATAGAGAGGAAGGGAGAACAAGAAAAATATTGCCATTTTGAAACCAGTTGTGTGTGTGTGTGTGTGTGTGTGTGAACTTATCAGGCTTTAATATTTCAAAACTCATAAATTCCCATGAATCAAACATTTGCATAGTATTTTATTTCATACATATTTGCTTTTGAAAAAATACTTGCTGGGTGCAGTGGCTCAAGCCTGTAATCCCAACACTTTGGGAGGCAGAGGAGAAAGGATTGCCTGAGCTCAGGTGTTCGAGACCAGCCTGAACTACATGGCAAGATCTCATCTCTACAAAAAATAAAAAAAAATTAGCCAGGCATGACGACACATGCCTGTGGTTCCAACTACTTGGAAAGCTTAGGCAAAAGAATCACCTGAGCCCAGTAGGTCAAGATTGCAATAGTCGTGAGTGTGCCGTTGCACTCCAACCTGGGTGACAGAGTGAGACTCTGACTAAAAAAGAAAAAAGAAAAAATACTTTTTCTCTGAATCTCCTTATTTCATCCTTTTATTTTAATCTACCATATCATTATATTTAAACAGACTTTCTTGTAAATAGCATGTAATTGGGTCTTTTATTTTTATTGTCAATCTCCGAATCACTATCTTTTTTTTTTTTTTTTGAGTTGTAGTCTCACTCGGTCGCCCAAACTGGAGTGCAGTGGCCGCTTCCGGCCACCGCGCCTCAACCTGCTGGGCTCTGGCGATCCTTCCGCCTCAGCCTTCCAAGTAGCCGGAATTACAGGCATGCGCTACCATGCCCGTCTGATTTTTTGATTTATTGTAGAGATGAGGTCTCGCTGCCCAGGCGGGTCTCGAACCCGCGGGCTCAGGCAATCCACTCACCTCAGCCTCCCAAAGGCGCGGGATTACAGGCTGAGCCACCGAGCCCGGCTCGAATCACTATCTTTTAGTTGAGTGTTTAGACCATTTACATTTAGTGTAATCTTTAACAAAGTTGGATTTCAGTCCACAATTATATTATTTTCTATTTGTTTCCTATGTTTTTGTTCTTCCCTTCTCCTTTTCCTATATTATTTTGGATTGTTTGAATACTCTTTAGTATTTGATTTCACTTTATGCATTGTGTTTTTGGCTATTTTTCTTTATCTTTTTTAGTGGTTGCTCTAGGAATTATCAAATCAAAGTGGTCTGAACATAGCAGTAAAAAGAAATAGATTTGTTTCTTTTTTCTTCATGACTTTTCTTGCAAACCTGAACAGACTTACAGGCACTGTATACATAAACCTTGTTGAAATTGAGGCCAATACTCGAAACTACACTGGATTTATATAAACAACAGTCACTTTGATAAAAACATTGTACTTGACTGACTCCAACAACTCACTACTTTTTCCAAAGTCAAATCCAGTAAAACTAAGATGAGAGCAATAGTCTTCTGTGAGAAGATTCATGTCAGCCCAGAAGTAACAGTAGATTTAGGACAATATAAAAGGTCAAGTCCTCTTACTAATACCATCTCAAACTTGAAAAGTTATATGGGTTTTCTTGAGCATAGGTTTAGTAGATGTAGAGAATAGTTGTAAGAATAGGCCAGGTGTGGTGGCTCACACCTGTAGTCCCAGCACTTTGGGAAGCTGAGGTGGGAGGATCACTTCAGCCCAGGAGTTCAAGGTCAACCTGGGCAATATAGTGAGACCTCATCTCTTAAAAAAAAAATAGCCAGGTGTGGTGATGTGTGCCTGTAGACCCAGCTACTCTGGAGGCTGAGGCAGAAGGATCACCTGAGCCTAGGAGAAAAAGGCTGCAGTGAGCCATGATCATGCCACTGCACTCCAGCCTGGGTGAGAGTGAGACTCCCAACTCAAAAAATAAAATAAAATAAAGAAGACATGAATAAATATTGTATATGTATCAGATAATTCAATAGAGCAAAAATATGAATTCTCCTCAAATTAATCTTATTAAAAGTAATATTGATAAAACTCTAAATATTTTTCATCAAAATTGATATGTTTTTAAATTTTTTTCTTCCTTTACTTTTCCATTTTTATTTATTTATTTATTTGTTATACTTTATTATAAAGATGTGGGGTACACTTCAGGATTAGGTATACAAGTGGAAAATTGATATGTTGATTGTAAATTTTATATAGAATACATATTGTGAAAGAAGAGTTAATACAGTCTTGATAAAGCAGGACAGAGAAGAGAGACTCACCTTTGAGATATCAAGATAAATTGCAGAGGTAAAGAAGTTAAAATAGTGCTGTGTAAGCGCATTCATAGAAAAAGCAGTACCCCACATCTTTAAAATAAATTAGAGGGGAATAAAAGAAAAAGCAATCCCTGAAAGGGAATAGAGAGATCAGGAACAGACCAATGAGAACTGGGTGTATGGCAGAGGTGGATTACAGACAAGTGGGACATGGAAGGGCTGGACACATTGCGTTAGAACTGTTGGCTTTCCCCTTGTAAAATGATAGCCATATCTCACAATGCATTGGAAAACAAATTAAAGATTTAAACGTAAACCACAAAGCAAAGTACACAAAACTCGAAACCTCTCAGAATGTAACAGGAAAACATATCTTGATGTCCTAGGAGCAAAAAAAGATTTTTAAAATCAGGAATATTTTTTCTAGTCATATTTTGATTTATGGAAAAATAATAACACTTATTAAAATATGCAAGAACTGTTTTAAAATTCACTATACTTATCTATCTATCGATCCTCTATCTATCCACACATACATACAAATATATGGAGAAACAGACCTATGCTTTGCTTCTCTTCTTTCCCTAAGTGTTCTTTAAGAAAACTTGAAGACCTCAGGTAAAGTTTTCTCTAGTACATTTTAAATGTAGTCCTTCTTTTTTCTTTCTTCTTCTTCGTTTCTTTTTTTAGAGACAAGTTCTCACTCTGTTGCCCTGACGGGAGTACAGTGGCACCAGCATGGCTCACTGTAGCCGTGAACTCCTGAACTCAAGCAATCCTCCTGCCTCAGCCTTTCGAGTAGCTAGGACTACGGGCAAGTGCCATGATGCCTGACTAATTTTTAAATTTTTTTATAGGTTCAAGGTCTCCCTTGGTCTCAATCTCCCGGCCTTAAGTGATCTTCCCACCTTGACCTCCCCATATACTGGGTGTACAGGCATGAGCCACCACACACTTGGCCAGGCACTTTTTTTTTTTTAGAACAATAAATAACTTGCACAGGATATTGGATCTCATTTCCTCAAAACTGTTATCTGATACAAACTTTGACATAATTTCAACAGAACTAAATATTTTTCTCTCGAGATAACTTTCTAGATAGGATATGAATCTAGAACAACAAGGTAAAAAGGGGTAAAATATTCACCTTCTCCATCTTGCTTTTGTACACTGTTCCTTCTCTTCTTTGGAAATTTATTCCAAGACTATCACCAATGCGGCATGGAAGAAAATGTAACACGATATGTCATGTTTACTGATGCTGTAACTTTGATATTAGACTTTTATTGTCCAAAGAAGAGTTCGAATTATTACTTGCAAAGTCATTGGCTTAGAAACTATTTTCATGAGAAATCATATCTCATTTTATTAAAATAAAGGCAGAGGACTCAACCTCAAGAAAAACTCATTTGTCTTCTAAGAATAGCATTGCAGAGAGTCAAAGAAATTAGAGGTGGAAAAATCAATTAGACCTAATCTACCAGCTTGTCAGATAGGATGGCTTTCTACAAAATATATTCGAGTTCTTTGTGCAGGTTAATTTAAAAAGTCTCAAGGGATGCAGACGTGTTATATCCCTTTGAAGTTTTTCCTTTTCATCTCATTGACCTTACCAAGAATCTTTTTTTCTAATATCTAACCTCCATGTTAGGTATTTATACTTTTAATCACATTTCTTCCAGTACAAATGTCCCTTTCCCCTCAAATTCAGTTTTTATATTCTCAGATATTTGTAAGCAGCTGGGTTTCATATATGATAATAGCAAAAGTTTACTTTTTATAATGATCTCTTAAAATCTTTCTTTTCTTTTTCTTTTTTAAGACCTTGTAATGAGGCACTTAAAAGTGGAAGATAAGCCAGGTTGGGTGGCTCAGCCTGTAATCCCGCGCCTTTGGGAGGCTGAGGTGAGTGGATTGCCTGAGCCCGCGGGTTCGAGACCCGCCTGGGCAGGCGAGACCTCATCTCTACAATAAAATCAAAAAATTAGCCGGGTGTGGTAGCGCATGCCTGTAATTCCGGCTACTCGAAAGGCTAAGGTGGAAGGATTGCCGGAGCCCAGCAGGTCGAGGCTGCGGTGGCCAGGAGCAGCCACTGCACTCCAGTCTGGGCGACAGAGTGAGACTTCAACTCAAAAAAAAAAAAAAAAAAGTGGAAGATAATGGGCAGGTAGAAATAGAGAAAGGAGACTATAAATTCATTGTTTGATCATGGAAACTACCAATTCCTTTGCAAATTAGCAGTATATTACTTGTCTATTCCTGAGATGAGCAGAACATTTTTCTCTTGTAAATGACTTCCAATTATTTTTCAGCGTCTTCTCTCTCAGTGTTCTTCATTTCAAATCCCGCTTTCTGCTTAATTCTGTTTATATACATTTTAAATTGGGTATTTTCTTTCTTTCTTTTTTTTTTTTTTGAGTTGGAGTCTCACTCTGTCACCCAGGCTGGAATGCAGTGGCATGCCCACGGCCACCACATCGTCGACCTGCTGCGCTCCAGCCATCCTTCCACCTCAGCCTTCCAAGTAGCCAGAACTACAGGCGCTCGCTACCATGCCTGGCTAATTTTTTGATTTATTGTAGAGACGAGGTCTCACCATGGTGCCCAGGCTGTTCTTGAATCCGCAGGTTTAGGCAATCCTTTCACCTTGGCTTCCCAAAGTGCTGGGATTACAGGCTTGAGCTACCACGCCTGGCCAAATTGGATATTTTTCCAGGTAGGATGATGTTACCTACATTGTACCTCTGAGCATGGAGGTGAAAGATTTCCTGCATTCATGAGATCTAAATTCTTGCCTTTATCTCTGCAGACGATCAATTGTGAGACACCATGTACATTAGTAATCTGGACTCAAATTCTTGCTGTCTGATAGTATGAAAAACAAGGACCCTAGGAAGGGTGAGAGGATCTCGTATGGCCAGGGAAGATTGCCCTGAGCATAGGAACATACATTCTTTGTAGCTAGAGCCGGTTCAAAAATATGCCAATGTCTACAGTAATCACTCCTGGTTACCTGGGGGCAGGGCAGAGGCAAGGAGTGTGATGAATTTGAGTGTGTACTTTTGTGCTAATTTCACTGAGTTTCTATGAATTCTTGTATAGAGTCAGCTATTACCATTGTTCAAGAACCATAGAATAAATGTTTATGAAATTCACTAAATATGTTTTTCAGCAGTGAAAACTTACAGAAACATTTAATTAGTCTTCTCTTCTTACCAGGAGGCTGACAGGGCTTAAAAACAAACAAAAAAAACCCTGTGTGCTGGAATTCTCTAGAGAAAGAACCCTGTACCACCTTTTACAGAGGCATAACATCTCTTCAGGTATGAGCCTGTTCCCTGGAGTGAGACTGCCTTGCCTCAGTTCTGTCTCTGTCCCACAGTAACAGTATGACGTTTGGAAAGTAATTTAACTGCTCTGGCTTCCATTTCCTCTGTCATAAAATGGTGATACAGCCTATTTGAGGAAAAATTGTATTACACACGGAGACCAAATTAAGTTAATGTGTGTAAAGTGCTTAGTACAGTGTCTTAAAATCTAACTTGTTTTTTTCTTTCTCTTATTCATTAAACAGATGTTTATCAAGTGTCCTCTATGTGATGAGGCTGGAAATAGGAGTTCACAGCATAGCAACAAAAAAATGATACAACACCTAACTGTACATATGAAGTGCTACAAAAGCATATGACATACTCCAGAATCAAGAAGTTAGCATCGCCAGGCATGGAGGCTTACACCTATAATCCCAGCACGTTAGGAGGCTGAGGTGGGAGGATAACTTGAGTTCGAGTCCAGCCTGGTCATTATAGGAAGACTCCTGTCTCCCCCCCACCAAAAAAAAAGTGAAATAAGCTAGTCATGGTGGAATATACCTGTAGTCCCAGCTACTTGGGAGGCTGAGATAGGAGGATCACTTGAGCCCAGGAGTTTGATGCTGCAGTGAGCCAAGCTCGCACCACTGCTCTCCAGCCTGGGTGACAGAGCGAGATCCTGTGTCAAGGGGGGAAAAGTGAGCAATTAACTTGTGTGGCAGATTCAAGAAAGAATCTTGGCCTTTGATGAGTATGATTTTTCAAAGTGGGCCAGGTGAAGGAGGTAGGAGTGGGCAAGGTATAAACTGGGGAGGGTGTTCCAGATAAAGGGAACAGGATAAGTAGAGGCACCAGCACTTGGACATACGCAATGTGTTTGCCAGTGAGAACAGGTATGGGGCAGGATCGGGCAGTGGGTGAGTGGAATAAGATCCTCATCCTATTTCTGCTAAGGCACAAAGGCTCAGGAACAATGGCCACAGCAAGTGGCCTGTGGGATGGTGCCATTAGTGACATATGGTGCCCTGGTCTTGTCTGTGACTTGCTGCCTGTCTTCGGTAGATCTGGCCCTTTCCTCAAACTGATTCTCCATTCTCCACTGTTGATGCAGTGAGCTACCTGACAGCCCTCCCACAAATTACTTTTCCCATCTAAGTTAACTAGAATGAGTTCCTTTTGTGTGTAACCAAGAGATGTCCCAAACAATACAGAATTGATTCTTTTTTATTTGTTATCTGCGGTTTCTAAATTCAATATATATAAAATCCTTCTGTAATAAAATGCTTTCAGTTAATGTAAAACTCAAATGTAAATGTGAAATGTTACAAGAAGGGTTTTTTCTTTTAAAGATGTGGGGAACAATTCAGAATTAGGCATACAAGTGGACATCGTACAGGTAAAGTTTGGGCCTCCCTTTGATCTCCACTTTGCCTGGTTTGAGATCGGGGACCCTTATTGATGTTGTGTTCCCCTCCTCCCACCTCCCACCCCTCACCCCAGCAGTATCCCACTACTGCCAATCCCTTTCTTATAGTATTATGGTAGATGTTTAGGGTCCAATTATAAGTGTTTTTTTTTTCTTTTTGAGTCGGGGTCTCACTTTGTTGCCTAGGCTGGAGTGCAGTGACATGATCATGGCTCACTGCAGCCTTGACTCCTGGGCTCAGGCCATTCTTCTACTTCAGCCTTCCAAGTCGCTGGGACTGCAGGTGTGCGTCACCATACCTGGGAAATTTTTTGATTTTTTTTGTAGAGATGAGGTCTTGCTATGTTGCCCAGGATGGTCTCAAACTCCTGGGCTCAAGCAATCCTCCCACCTCAGCCTCCCAAAGTGCTGGGTTTACAGGCCACACCACGTCTGGCCCAAATGTTTATTTGAAATAGAGTGAGGGCTGGTCATGTGCTTCCTGAAATTGAGTAGTTAAGACTTAATTCTTAAGCAACTGGAAGTCATCAGCAGTTTTAAATCATGCGAATGACATCATCAATACCTATTTTAGAAGGGTCACTCTGGCACACTGGAGAAAGGGTTTGGGTTGGGAGTGATGGGTGCCACCAGGGTTGGCTAGCAGGATTCTGGAATGGGGCATGAAAACCCAGTGAGGACAGTGGAAGTGAGGCCGGAGAGGAGGGCTGGGGTCTGAGGCATCCCTGACTCAGGGGCAAAAGAGCTTGATGACTAATTTAATGAGGGTAGTTGAGAAGAAAAAAAGAATTGAAGATGGCTGAGATCTCTGGCTTAGAAACCTGATTATTTTGTGATGTTATTAGTTGTAATAGGAGTGGAAGGAAGGAAATTAGCCCATGTGAGGCCTACTGGAAGTTTTACATATGTTATTTCATTTAATCCTAAATGAAACCATAGTGAAAAGATTAAGATGTCCATTTTACAGACAAGAAAAGCAAGGTTCAGGCTGGGCACCATGGCTCATGCCTTGTAATCCCAGCTCTTTGGGAGGCTGAGGTGGGAAGATCACTTGAGTCCAAGAGTTTGAGACCATCCTGGGCAACATAGTGAGACCTCATCTCTGCCAAAAATAAAGAAATTTGCTGGGTGTGGTGGCTCACACCTGTAGTCCCAGCTACTCAGGAGGTTGAGGTGTGGTGAGCCGTGATCATGTGACTGCACTCCAGCCTGGGCGACAAAGTGAGACCCCACCTCAATCAATCATTCAGTCAATAGAAAAGCAAGGTTCAGCAAGGTTAAGTAACTTGAGACCTTGACTCAATAAAGAAGTAAATTCATAAGTAAGCAAATAAATAGAAAAGCAAGATTCAGCAAGGTTAAGTAACTTGCCTAAAGTCACACAGCTGGTAAGAGCTGGCATGTGAAATAAGGTCTTACTCCAAAGCCCATATTCTTTCCATGATCGTCTTCTCTGATGATAATTTTAGTTTGGAAAATTGGACTGAAGCTCGGGGGAGGCAGGCCATGGAGACATGGTCCTCTCAGGAATAGTGCGGTATGAAGGGAGACCAAAGCGCCTACTATTAGGAGGGAAGAGCAGGACAGTGCCACACAGGACAATTTCTGCAGTGATGGAAATGCTTCTCACTTGCGCCACCCAATACAGTAGTTATCAGTCCAGGTGGTTGAAATGTGGCAGATGACAAAACTGACAGGCTAATTCTAATTGATTTTAAATAATTTAGAATTAAATAAGCATGTGTGACAGTGACTACCATATTGGACAGTTTAGGACGAAAGGAACCAAGGCTTGCTTTGCTTCCAGGGGTCCTCAAACTTTTAAAACAGGGGGCCAGTTCACTGTCCCTCAGACCGTTGGAGGGCGGACTAAAAAGAATACTTTTTTTTTAAAACTATAGTCCGCCCTCCAACGGTCTGAGGGACAGTGAACTGGCTCCCTGTTTTAAAAGTTTGAGGACCTTGACCCCTGAACACTCACTAGGTGTTTGATCTTCTGCCTCCTAGTGGTGGGTCATATTAGTCCTACATTTGGGGACCATAATTCATTAGCTAGCAAGGGGTTCTTTTCTAGTGCGAACTGCAAACTTATTTTACCAAGTTTTATCTTTAGAAGGAGAGAAAATACAGTACCTCCCCTTTTTCATATATGAGACAAAAACTGGAATCGTGTCTTCCATATTGTCATGTTTCTGTGCAGAGCATTGTT
Source organism: Cephalopachus bancanus (assembly GCA_027257055.1). Taxonomy (NCBI): domain Eukaryota; kingdom Metazoa; phylum Chordata; class Mammalia; order Primates; family Tarsiidae; genus Cephalopachus; species Cephalopachus bancanus. The sequence continues at coordinate 1,080,840 of JAPVLO010000301.1, read as the reverse complement.
TAAGAGCCCACGCTCCATGCGAACTAACTGGGTTCAAATCCCAGTTCTGCCACCGACTGTTGTTGTGCCTTGAGTTAATTCCTTCACATCCTCACGTTTTACTTTCCATAAAAGTAAAAAAGGAATAACAACAGCACTTCCTCCAAAGGACAGTTACAAGGATGTAAATAACCTGTGTAATGTACCCAGCTGGATCTGACATGTGCTAAGCACCCAATAAAAGTGAGCTATTCTGTAACTAGTCCCTTAGTGTGACAGCTTGTACTTTGTACCTCTGTATTTTGACATTTGCTCCACTCTATTTTTTGCTTAAGTAGAAGGCATTCTCCCAGATCTCTAAACATCAGGACATTCCAAAAAGAAATACACAGGCATCAAGATAAAAAGGTAGAGTTCTGAAGATTTATTATTTCGATATGATCCTACTCGTTCAGGCATGAGCTTTGCAGTTATTTTTGAATTTCACTTTGATTTCTATATTGTTAAAGAATTTAAAATCATTACAGATGTAAATCAGGACTATGGTATTTTGCTGTGGCCTTAAAATTCCCTTGGTTTAAGCTCAAAGTGTTACATATGCACCCATGATCCGATAAGAATACAAGAGGCTCTACGTGTTGGCACAAAAGATGTCTTGATGTTTTGTCGTCATAAAGCTCCCTCCCTCCCCCCCAAGATGGGGTCCTGCTATATTGCTCAGGCTGAAGTGCAAAGGCTATTCACAGATTGCATCATAGGTCACTGCAGCCTAGAATTCCTGGTCTCAAGCATCTTTCAGTGACTGTAGTACCAGTCACTGTAGTACCAGTACTATAGGAAAGGCCACCACACATGGCTCATACCACCTGATTAAAATATTTAATGCCCTATTTTTAGTTATTTTTAGCCACTTTTAAGTAGGATAGTTGTTGACTGAGGACTATTCAAAAACTATTTAAAGGCTGGGCACAGTGGCTCCTGCCTGTAATCTCAGCACTCTGGGAGGCCAGGCAGGAGGCTTGCTTGAACCCAGGAGTTTGAGACTATCCCGGGCAGCAGAGCAAGACCTCGTCTTTACAAAAAATAGAAAAACTAGCCGGGCATGGTAGTGAATACCTGTGGCCCCAGCAATGGGGGAGCCTGAGGCAGGAGGATCGCTGGAGCTCAGTTCAAGGCTGATTGTGTCTCTGCACTCCAGCCTGGGCAACACAGCAAGACTGTCTCTAAAAAAATTTTTTTTAAATAAAGACTTCAGAAGTAGGAACAAGCGCTAGAATCTCCTTTACTGCAAGTAATTTTTGTATTTTGTAATCTTTGGCTTGAGAATCAGCATTATAATATAGTATTGCACTCCTTATGGTGTTTGTGCAAAAAAAAAAAAAAAAAAAGTTTTCATTCGATTGGAGTTTTGAGAAAGTGCCAGTTCTGCTCTTGGGTTGTCTAAGTAAAGAAAGGTCACTTTCATCTCTAGGCCACAGAGAGGCAAGTGTCATCTATAAAATCTAAGAGTTGATCTCGATTTGATTTTAGAATGGTTTCTTAAGTAGCCTGCCAAATAAAACTATTTGGATCTGTCTCCCCTCCCCCCATCCCCACCTTTGGAGAAACGTTGGCCTTGAGGGACTTAGCAGAGGTCATGTTTAGGTGCGGTTCACAGCATTTACTTCCATGCTGTCAAAAACAAAAAATGCTCCTGGAATATTTCATTTCCTTGGAAAACAATTCATGAGTGAGTCAGCACGAGGGAAAAAAACCCACTCACAACAGGCATCAAAATTGCATGAGGTGGTGAAACGAGAAATGGTTTTCTTTGTAAACTTAAATGATGAGGTATGGAGAACCCGATGACTTATTTATGACCTGAGTGCGCGGTGGAAGGTTTTCTGGACAGAGCCACGGCGCTGTTACCTATTTAGCTCGACAGAGGGGATCAGGGAGAGCTCTCCATGCCGCCTTAAACTGCCGTGACAATGACCAGTGGGAGAGGAGACCTATCGGGAGGAGGCCAGAGGAAGGCAGCAAAGCGAGGTCCACACCTCCCTCGGCCCCGCCCGATCTCTCTGGAAAGAGGGAATTCAGGGAGTCTCCTCCCGCGGCGCGGACGCGCGTGGCCGCTTCGCAGGGCATCCAGGGATCTTGCTCGCCCCGGGGTGACTCCGCGACGGCTCCGGCCGATCCCCGGGGGGACGCAGAGCGCACCCCGCGGCCGGGGCGAAGTCGGGCGGCGGGAGGCCGGAGCCCGGCGCGGCGGGGTCGCTTCCGGAAGGCTGATTGCATCAGGTGTGGAGCCGGCGCCTCCCGGGCCCAACCTGGTGGCCACGGCGCCTGCGCGCGCCGCCCCGCCCCGCCGCCGCCGACTCCACCGCGGGTTTTCCTCGCGGTCCGGAGGAGACGAGCGGGGCGGGGCGGGCGCCGCGCCACCGCCCCGGGACCCCCGGGGGAGGGGCTGGGCCGGCCGGGGCCGGGCGGGGCTGCGGGGGTCCGCCGGAGGGAGCCGGCGTGGAGAGAGGACCCGCCTGCTCCAGATCGCTGCTCGCGGCGGGCGTGGTGGCCTTGGAATTGCCCCGCCTCCCTGGCCTGAAGGGCACAGAGCGGGACCGCAAGGCTTTCGGTCCGCAGAGCGGGTGGCTCCCCCAGGGGCTGCGGCGGCCCTCGACCGCCCATGGCCCACGGGCTCGTTCGGTGGGTCTTGGGGTGCAGACACCCGGCCCCAAGAGTGAGCTCTTCCGTGGTCCGCAGGGATTTCTCAGGGCAAGAGCGTTTCTCTGGGGCAGGAAGGAGCCGTGTGAGGGCTGGCCTCCAGCTCGCAGGAGTGCGAGGCCAGAAGCAGCCCCTCCCACTCTCCCCAACAGCCCCACCCCGAGGGCCCCCGGAGCCACCCCATGAGCACCTTGTGCCTTTCCCTCCTGTCGCCCCCCGTGTTTGAAATGAGGTTGTGATTACTTGATGGATGTCGGTCATGCGGCTGGACTGCAAACTCCTTGAAGGCAGGGGCCTGGGCTTTCAAATTCACCTCTATCTCCAGATCCAGGACAAGACCTCGAGAATCCTCCATGCAGTCGTGATGTCTGAAAGAATAAAGTAGCTGGACGCGTGGCTCACGCCAGCAATCCCAGGATTCTGGGAGGCGGAGGCCAGAGGATTGCCTGAGCCTAGGGGTTCGAGACCTGCCTGGGCAACTTGGTGAGACCTCGTCTCTACAATTATATATATAAAGTTAGCCTCGCGTTGTAGCACATGCCTGTGGTTCCAGCTACTTGGAAGGCTGAGGCGGAAGGATCGCCTGAGTCCAGCAGGTCGAGGCTGCGGTGGCCGTGAGCTGACACTACTCCAGCCTGGGCGACAGAGTGAGACTCCCACAAGGAAGGAAAGGAAGGGAGGGAGGGAGGAAGGAAAAAGTAATGCCACTGCCACTGCATAGAGTCATGCCTGAAGAATCAGAAAGGGTGGGGTATGAGTTCATTATTGGAGATGGTAGGTCGGGCTCTCTGTGTGTTTGTGTAGAATTCTCAAAGTGCACTCGTCCACTGACCAGCGTCTGCATCACCTGGGGACTTGTTAGCTACCCCCTACGTTCCCTCGCCATTCAGAGACTCGGGGATTGGGACCCAGCGATCTGTTCCAGCAAGCCCTCCAGGTGACTCTGATCCAGGCTCCAGCTTTACAATCGCTGCCCTGGTGAAGGGCGACCCTAAGGATGCTTTGGGGGATGTTCTTCACGGAGCCTGGGGCGAGAGCACTGTTTACCACTTACCGGGTGTATCAGGGCCTTGCTTGCACGCTTGCAATCCAAGTTCAAGTCTAGTGATATTACTGCGTGTAAGAAGTGAAGTATGCTTTTCCTCTCCTGCAGGTGTTTTCCCCCCCGGCGTCATCTTGTGTGATTTGAGGATCAAAGACGTGTGTGTGTGAGTGTGTGTGTGTGTGTGTGTGTGTGTGTGTGTGTGAGACATGCCTAGGGTTGGGGATAAGGAGGCAGAAGGAAGGAGAAGGTCTCGCCTACAGCTTGCAGTGAGCCTGGGTGGGTGTGGGCAGCTCTCTTCTGGGGACATTTTCTCACTGCAAGGGAATGCAGACACGTGGCGGGGGAGAGCCAGGGATAAGGTTCCCCTGCTGCCTTTCGGTGCAGACAAGCGCCAGTCCACACGGAGGGGACACCGGCTGCCCCGCACCGCCGGTCTTCGGGCCTCACTCTGGCACCCGTGGCCTCCCCGCGGGCTTCCCAGGCGACCGGGGGAACGCGCGTCTCGGAGACCCGGCAGCTCCACCGGCAGGGGTCGCCCTGGGAGCGCGGCCCGGCCCCTTCCGCCCGGGCCTCCGCCCCCCGGTCCCGCCCCTCTCCCGCTCGGCCCCCGCCCCGCCGGGTCCCACCAGCCGCCCCTCGCGCAGCCGCCGCCAAAGCCTGGAGAAGCGGAATCTCGCCGGCGCCGCTGGCTGCGCGGGACCGGCGAGGCGGCACTGGGCATGCTCAGTCGCCGGAGCCCGAGCTGGTCTCAAGTAGGAAGCTCGTGCGCTGCGCCCGCAGCTGATCCGGGCGCTCCGGGGAGGGCGACACGGAGCGGAGCCGCCGGGCGCCGGAGCCCAGCGAGCGCCGCGCGCACCGCTGGTGAGCCCCGCTTTCCTCCTTCTTCTGCCGGGGACTCCGGGGCAGCCCCGGGCGCCGGGGGCAGAGCCGGGCAGCGGCAGCGGCTGCGCGTCCCCCGGCGGCTGCTCCCGGCTCCCGGGCCCCCGGGCTGCGCGGCCACCGCCGCCCGCTCCGCCGCAGCCACAGCTGCAGCAGCTGCCGCCGCATCTGCAGCGGCGCCCGCTGCGGAGTCCCGTGCGCCCTGCGCCCGCGCCCGCGCCCGCGCCGCAGGCCGGTGGCACGGCGATGCGGTCGCGCCTGGACTTCCATCCTCCGCTGCCCGGCGCCCTCCTGCCCGCCGCAGACCGGGCTCGGCAGGGCCTGGGCGGGGAAGACCGGCTCGGAGGCGGCGCGCCGGGTGGGGACTGCGGGGGACAGGGAGGGTGGGCGCCGGCGGGGAAGGGCGCACACCCCCTGGCCCTGGCACCGGCCTCGCGGTGCGGCTGGAGCTCCCTCCCGGAGGCAGCGCGCTCCTGCCGGGGAGTTGGAGCCGGGGCTGGCTTCTCGACGCGGGGTTCGGGGACCCGCCGTCGGGAGATCGAAGGGGTAAAAGTTCATGTTTCCTCTCCGAGGCGGAGAGAGCGTTTCACTGGAAAATGGCTGTGCAGAGGGCGCCAGGTCAGGGAGCCCGGCCCCTGGGTCCCCGAAAGCCCCTCTGCTGCCCACCGGGCGGAAGGGAGGCTTGAATGCGAGAGATGACATTTGTGCCGTGGGAACAGAGCTGGACGGAGGGGAGGATTTGAGTCTCAAAAACAATAAGAGACGGTCTGGACGTCGGTGGAGAGGTCTTTGCCCCAAAGGGAGCGTGGAACTTAAAAAATAAATGGCCTGGAGAAATCAGATTTCGAGTTGTGACCCCTTTGTAGTCAAGTTCTGCGCAGTTTTAGAGCCACGACTGTCACAGTCGTTTTTGGATGGATTGAGGGGTCTGGGAGGCCAACGTCGAGGAGACTGCGGTCGGTGTCGGAAGCGTCGACGAGACTGCGCTTGCGGAGGGGACAGTTTTGTCTAAGAAGTCCCTCAATCACTGGCTTTGCATGGTGCCTGATGACTTAAAGAGAAATGCCTAAAAGATTATCCTAAAATGATGCCAGCAGTGGTGTTGGAATTCCAGGAAAGGAGGAAACTTTGTGGGATTGGCACACGGGCTTGTCATTTGTTTTAATATTTCACATTTTAAAAAACAAACAGCCAGGCTCGGTGGCTCAGCCTGTAATCCCGCGCCTTTGGGAGGCTGAGGTGAGTGAATTGCCTGAGCCCGCGGGGTTCGAGACCCGCCTGGGCAGGCGAGACCTCATCTCTACAATAAATCAAAAAAAAAAATTAGCCGGGCGTGGTAGTGCGCGCCTGTAATTCCGGCTACTCGGAAGGCTGAGGTGGAAGGTTCACCGGAGCCCAGCAGGTCGAGGCAGCGGTGACTGGGAGCGGCCACTGCACTCCAGTCTGGGCGACAGAGTGAGACTCCAACTCAAAAAACAAACAAACAAACAAACAAAAAACACACAGGGGCAGCCTGATTTCTGGATTTTGCCGTCTTAAGTCATTTGGTTTCTTTTTTTTGTCATGGATTCATATTTCAAATCGTGTCCTCAAATAATCGTCATAATGAAAAGTATTGGAATTCGTATAGATGACCTTTCAGAATAGAAGAGCCCTTGAAGGGAGGTTTCTTTATGGACTTAGGTGGTGGCCTTGCCTTGTTGTTGGTTTGTAGCTTGAAAGCAATGTTTGTTCAACAGTTGTTTGTCATCGCTTGCAGAATCCTAGAAGTGGCATTGTCTTGAAAGGACATTTGTCAGGAGAATGGGGGCACCTCCAGGCTGAGGACACAGGTGGCAGTAGAGGACAGCGGGCTGATGGGGGGTGCAAGAGCTCTCTTGATATTCTTTTGTTTTCCATGTACCATGTGAACCCCCAAAATCACTCAGGGCTTTCATAAACCAAGAGTGTCACTGTGTCCCTGGGTTTTTGCTCAGAACCTTTGAGAAAGGACTCTAAAGTTGAAATCCTTTTCCAGGGAAGATTTTCCTGTCCTATACTTTCATTCCCTCTTCGAATGGATACTTTTTAACTGAATAATTCACCTTCACGGAGCCAACGGTGATCCCACTTTCTGAAAGTTTTATAAAGTGCAAGTTGGAAAGCTTGATGAGCTACCGTGTAAGAGATTGGCATTTTACACTTAGCTGGAGTAACAGAAATGTGGACTATAACATCATTTGGGTCAAGATTACATATTGCAAGAATCCACGTGTACAAACAGCATCTTTTAAAACTGCTACTTTTTATGTCATGTTTCAACTTCTTGGTATCTATTTTCTTTTCCTGCCACCAGAGAAACAACAGAAAACAAGCATGGACTTATTTTATTTTTCCATTCCGGCAGATGTGAATACTGAAAGCCTTGCTATATTACTGGAATAGTGTTGTGTTGATTACCCTGATGACCGGATACCTAAATGTATCTGTTAAGAACAATGGAATGTTATGTCCCTATACCTTTTTCAGTTACACTTTATAAATAGACAGTGGTACCTTTGTGATACCTTAGGATTTCCAAGCGGGAGGCAGACTTCTAGGAAAGCGTGGTTATAAGTTGTTACGAGTTATGTGGGAGATACTTATTTTCCTGCCTGGGGTTAAGGAAAGCAGCATTTGTTCAATGCTTATTATGTGCCAAGACTCATATCAGCTCTTCCTGAAGACTGGCTTATGCTATAAGCATCTTTGCATAAATGTCAACTACAGAAGAAAACCCCTCTGAGGGGTGGGCACTGTTGATTGCATAGCAATAGAATGTGAAAGTTTTATCTCATGTGAGTATTTTCAACTGGTTCCATTACTATTCAATAAGCATTCTCTTTGAAAACATCTTTGATTTGTTATTTAGAATTAAATTTGATTGGAACAGCATGTCCTCAGAATGATTTGGATTTTTTTTTTTTTTTTTTTGAGTTGAAGTCTCACTCTGTTGCCCAGACTGGAGCGGCCACCACCTTGACCTGCTGGGCTCCGGCGATCCTTCCGCCTCAGCCTTCCAAGTAGCCGAATTACAGGCATGCGCTACCACGCTCGGCTGATTTTTTGATTTATTGTAGAGATGAGGTCTCGCTGCCCAGGCGGGTCTCGAACCCGCGGGCTCAGGCAATCCACTCACCTCAGCCTCCCAAAGGCGCGGGATTACAGGCTGAGCCACCGAGCCCGGCTGATTTGGATGTTTTTAAGATGCTTCTATCCAGATTTTAAAACTCTTTTGTGTTCCTTTGTTTTCAACAATATTGTACTACCGACAAATAAAATTAAATGTAAGGATGAGAAGCCCAGATTACCTGCTTTACTTTTAATGTGGTGTTAGTGCATCTTCTGCATGTTGAGATATCTTGATGGTGTTGTGCTCAGCTGAAATGATTTGTCAGAAGCAGAGTGACAGACTCTCCATAATAAAGGATCTGGTGGAATTTGGGGAAAGACCGACCAGGTACTCCAAAGACTTGCCTCCTGGGTCTAGCTCATCCCTTACTTTAATTTATGTTGTGACCTTGGAAAAGTCAGTTCATGTCTCTGGGCCTCAATTTTTCCATCTGTAAAATGATAGAGCTGGCAGTCACTCTCTGGGTGTCTAGCAGGTCCTTCTTGTCCCAGTCCAGAGGTCTGTAATGCTGCTATTTAAGGAGGGAGGTCTTCATTTAGAGCATTAGATGAAGCATGTTTTGTGTCTTCCTGAGTCTGGTCCATCACTGTGATGCCAGGTAGAGTGCAGTGTGTTGCTCTGTGGGTTCTTTGAGTCGGCCACAGCAAAGAATTTCAGAGTGAGTCCCAAGTATAGTTTAAAACAGAACTCATTAGAAAAAGACATGCTCAAAGGGTATGTGTGCCTGAAGAGAAAGGACACACGTTTGTCTTTGACAAGGAGCTTTATTTTTTGCAACTGTGATAAAGCAAACCATGAGCTAAGAGTGGTGGGCTGCAGATATCTGGTCACGAGTTTTGCTTACCATTTCTCAGCCTTCTAAGGTCACAAGAACCCTCTAAATAATTCAAGTTATACCTAACTAGATTTGGGCTTTTCTTTGAATATCATGTCTCTGTTTTGGGTAACTCCCTGTTGTTTCTGTGATTTACTGCACTGGTAGATCCACATTCCAGCCTGCAAGGTGGTCACGTCTGGTGTGTCTGGTCAGTTGGGTGAAATTTGTGTACTGATAAAAAAGATGTCTGAACACTTACCCTGTTTCAACTTAAACTTGCCTACAGAAAATGTATATATGTTCAACCTGCATATGAATAACCTGCCTCAATGCTTTGTTGAATACCCTTCCTTTTTTTGATTGGTTCCTACCTCCCTTTTAGTTTTCATTTCTTATAGGTGGTTGTCATAGAATAAACTCTTTATGACCTTGCCAGTCTAGATAGGCAACATGGTAATGATTAGGCTTGGATAAAGTGTATTGAGTATTTGAAACTGTTTCAGAGCATCTTCCAAGGGGAGACACGCTGATCCTGGGCACGAGAGCAGGTAATCTCAGATGATCTTTCTCAGGTAACCTGAGAAAGAAGTCCCTACCCAGGCTATAGAGGAGGGTTCCTGACTTTGGTTCTCAGGCCTGTGCATGTGATATTTTGGCCATCCTTTCCCATGTTCTATCTTCAGTATCTGTCTTCTACCCTTTGATGAGAAATTCAGCCCTTGGTCTCTGGAATGAGATTGTCATGATCATGTCATGTTAGCACCGTCACTAGACTGAACAGATGCCCATGGTTGACTGCCCTTGTCTGAGAGTTGGTGGAATGCCTCTATTCAGGATCATGAGTTGTGTGTTTTGTTTTGTTTTGTTTTCCTGGCAAGCTGCGATGGGGCAGAGAGCAAAGGAAACCAATCCCACTTGGTGTTTTTAGTGCACTTTGCTTTCAAGATGCTCACGAAGCTCAGCCTCATTAACCTTTAGGTGAGACAAATGAGAAATTATTGCTCCATTTAAATAATTGATGATAAACGAACAGTGCCTCTGATCATAACTAGGCTCAGGGTTCCCCGGCTCCTGTTAGGAGGGGAGCAGTAACTCCCAATGTCAGGTGAGAGCTGTGAGGGAGGAAGGGCCTCGAGGGTGGAAGGTCAGGGCATGACACCTTGGCAGGAGGTAAGAAGCCTGCAGTCAGTTTAAAGGTATTAGAGGTCTTTGTGTGTGGAGTTATAGAAGGCATTCCCTTTCTATATTACCTGTTTCCATAATGCCTGACTCTTATCTAGTCTTCTGTAATACACACATCTTTCTTTTATAATTGGGGGAAAAAAATCTCAGTGTATAATTTATTGGTCTATAAAATGTACAGATTCACATGGACAAAGATGGGAGGATAACATGGAAAAACATGAATGGTGTGGAATGATGGATTAAAGTGTTTCTTTTTTTTTGTTGGTTAATGATTTAACAGTGGTTATAAAGAAAGTTACCCATTTTTTCCTTTTCCTCTTGTGGAAATCTTACAAACCTTTATGTGCTGGGTAGTAATGGCTTAGGATAGAAGGAAGAGTGTTGTTTTTTAAGTCGACCAAAAGGAGCGCAGAGTTTTGGAACTGAGCACAGAGTTTGGGAGAGGTGTGTGTTTAGGAGGATGCGATTGGAGAGAATTCGCAGAATTCCAGAAAGTAAAGGGAAAGCGATTGTTGAAGAAGGAAGGTTTGGCATTACTGGTGGTGTGGGATGGGTGGCTTTCCTATAAATTAGAGTTCAGTTTCCACATGCTGTTTTTTAAAAAAATTTATTTAACTCAACATTCAAATATTATTACTTAAACAGGCAACCAATATAAAAAAATTAACAGGATATTTTACATTCTTTTTCTTATACTAAGTCTTCAAAATCTGATGTGTTTTACACTGTACACATCTCAATTCAGACTAACCCCATTTCAAGTGTTCAGTAGCCCTGGGTGGCTGGTTGGTGCCATGTGGAACAGTATGAAGAGGGTGGAGAAAGAATGGAAGTTTCATTCCACTGATACATGTAATCTAAGAAAGTTTAACTCATAGAAGCAAAGAATAGCATGGTGGTTACCAGGGACAGGGTTATGGGAGGGCTGGGGAGATGTTGGTCAAAGAATACAGAATTTCAGTTAGGAAGAGTAACTTCAAGAGATCTATTGTTCAACATGGCACCTATAGTTAGTGACAATGTATTGTATTCTTGAAGATTGCTGAGAGTAAATTTTAAATGTTCTCACCACAAAAAATGATGTGCGATGTAATGCCCATGTTAATTAGCTTGATGTAGCCATTCCACAGTATATATGTTTCATAACATATATGTGATAAACACATACAGTTTTTATTTTTCAATTACAGCAGTACATTTTTGAAAATAAAATTTTAAAAAGAATAAAAGCTTCCAAATTCTTTTTTACAAAGCCATCATCTTTCGTACACTAACGTGGATCTATAATTTCATGTGATAGCAAATTCTAATATTTCCACACACTTTGATTAATTAATTAATTTTTGAGTTGGAGTTTCACTCCGTTGCCCAGGCTGGCGTACAGTGGCATGCTTACGGTCACCCCAGCGTTGACCTGCTGGGCTCAGAGATCCTTCTGCCTCAGCCTTCCAAGTAGCTGGAATACAAGCACAGGACACCATGCCCAGCAATTTTTTGATTTATTGTAGAGATGAGGTCTCTCCAAGTTGTTCAGGGTGATCTTGAATCTCTGAACTCAGGCAGTCCTCTCCCCTCGACCTCCCAAAGTGCTGGGATTACAGGCACGAGGCACCGTGCCTGACCACACACTTTAAAAATAACTGAGTGTCTTCTGCGTGCAAAGCCAAGGGCTAGTCCCATGGGTTATTGTCCATTGGTGAAGTTTTCACTGTCCTTATCACAATGATAATAATGACAATGTAGTGTGTGTCAGAAGTATCCAAATGAGAAGATATGTCCTTTTTGCTGAGCTTATACCCTTCCGATTTTTGGGTGAGATTATTTTATGAATTGATGGAAACACTTTGTCAGCTTAATGGCCCATGAAATTAAAAAGTCTGGGAATCTGGGCCTGAGATGCAGAGAGATTGAGTGGAGTCATGGAGGCCGGGCCAACATGTGGAGCTTGTGGGTGGGCTTTCAGGGCCCCTGGGCTTTCCAGGAATGTAGTGTCATGGATACAGACCCAAAGTCCCAGGAGCTGCTCATTTATGAAAGTGCCCTGGGAACCAGTGAGTGTTTTTGAATTCTAGCCCAAGAATGACAAGGAAAGCGCCAAGGTGAAAGACAAGGGTCTGAGGGAGCAGGAGGAGCCAGGGATGGAAACGTGAATTTCAGTCGGCAAACCTCCAGATGCATCTTGGCATTTAATTCTTGGCATGCAGGCCTCTTTATGCCAAAACAGCATGCTTTAGCAATTCGTAGTTGGGGATTCTATCTAGGAAACACGATGACATTAGAGCCATAGAACCAAGAACTGTGTAGTAGCTGGCTGGGTCTGCCGTATCACACCCTCCTGGGTGAGCCTTGACTTGCTCGAGGAAGCTTAAGACCGAGCTAGCCATGGAATTACCTCTCTTCACCTTTAGCTTTGGTCGCTACTGGGGGCTGAGGGAGAGTCAAAACAAAACAAAACAAAACAAAACAAACCCACACATTATTTCTGAGTTTTAAATAGCTTAAGAAAGTAAATAATGCGTTTTCAGATAACACATGTAAAATCTGTGCTTAGCTGTGTCTGGGTCTCATTGATCACACTCTTAATATTCCTATTACTGTGACACTCTTACTTTGTGCTAAGAACTTTGTAGCTACTATCCTTTTAAATCTGTGGTGCTGCCCCTATTTCAGAGATAAGAAAACTGAGGTCATTTTTACTAAGGGCTGCACAGTGAACCATAATACTCACCCTGCAGCTGTGGAGGGATCGGCCAGGTATGGTGGCCCACACCTGTAATCCCAGCACTTGGGAATGCCAAGGTGGGAGGATCACTTGAGGCCAGGAGTTTAAAACCAGACTTGGCAACTTAGCAAGAACCTGTTTCTATATAATTTTTTTTCCTTTGAGTTGGAGTTTCACTGTGTTGCCCAGGGTGGAGTGCAGTGGCACGCTCATGGCCACCCCAGCGTTGACTTGCTGGACTCAGATGATCCTTCTGCCTGAGGCTTCCAAGTAGCTGGAACTACAGGCATGCTCCACCATGCCTGGCTCTTTTTTATTCATTTATTGTAGAGACAAGGTTTTGTCAAGTTGCCCAGGCATTCCTCTCTCCTCTGCCTCCCAAAGTGCTGGGATTACAGGTGTGAGCCAGTTCACCCAGCTTCTATATGAAAGAAAAAGAAAGAAAAATAGAGGGGGAAGGGGTCTATGGATTGCCAGGGAACTGACAAGATGAGGAACTTACATTTATTAACTGTGGGCCAACTGTGTGCCTGGTGCTATCAGGCAATGTTTGATTTAGTCCGTTGGGGTACCTCCTAATTTCCCCTTTTGCAGGTAAGGAAACTGTGGCCCAGAAAAATGGAAGGGCTTGCCCAAGTCCTTAGCAAAGCCGTGTTCTTGTTCTCTCCCCCATACTGTGAACCTTCCTAAAGTCAGCATTTGGGGGAAAGGGGTGAACGTTTCACTTTTTATTCATTTTCCAAAGGGACAGTCAGCTCCAGCTGCTTAGCGTTAGAACTGTTTCTTTCAGATTGTGGCTTCAGTGTGCAGTTCTTTTGTCTAAACATAAGTTGAATATTAGGAAAATTCAGTGCATCTGAAATTAAGGGTTGCACTCTGGAATCTCCCTGGGCAGACTCTAATCTAGAATGTTGCAACTGTACGATATGTCAAATCGACTTGGTTGCTGTGTGTCAATCACAAGGTGAATTTGGGATGACAGGGCCTTGTTTTTTTTTGAGTTGGAGTCTCACTCTATCTCTCGCCCAGTCTGGAGTGCAGTGGCACACTCATGGTCACCGCAGCCTTGACCTCCTGAGTTTAGGCAACCCTTCTTCCTCAGCCTTCCAAGTAGCTGGAACCACAGGCACGTGCCACCACACCCAGTTAATTTTTGATTTATTGTAGAGATGAGGTCTCTCCAGGTTGCCCAGGCTGGTCTCAAATGCTTGCATTTAGGCAGTCTTCTTGTCTTGGCCTCCCAAAGTGCTGAGATTACAGGCGTGAGCCACAGTGCCCTGCTATGTTTAGTTTTAAACACAAACTTGACCTTTGGCCTCTAAGAGCCTGAGTTTTGAGAATCCAGGGCAGCCAAGCCAGTAGCTTTGGTGTGAGAGCTGCCTGTGGTTTCTGTGTGCCTTTGCCCACCTCTTGATTCCAAGGCTTTCAATAGCTTTGCTTTTCATCCTTTTTCCCAGGGATCCAAATTTATGCCCTCAATGAGCCTTTCCCCAGAGGGCCGAGCCTCGTATTTCTGCTTTTCCTCAGCTCGGTCTATTTTGGGAACGATGAGAACATGGGAAGTGGGTCGGGGGGTTGGGGAGGGTGTCCATTGCTTCCTGAGCATCCCGTCCCTCTTCCCTGTACATATTGGGAGGGACTGAGAGGCAGGTGGCAGTGGCTGCCCAGTGGCTCTTCCCTCTGCGCCCACCAGCTCCACTCCTGAGCTAGGTGCCTGTTTCTTCCAAAATACCTCATAATTGGGTCACAACATTATCTGCCTGCCTGGAATCATTTCTAAAAATCAAAGTCATGACGCAGACCTTGTCAGCAGGATTTGAGACATTTCCGTCCTCTGCTTGGAGGCTTTGCAGAGTTATTCTGAAAACAAAGGAAAGCAAACTTGGTTTCTCAATTGGGTGGTAGCCTCTCTGTGCTCTCGAATTAGGATGTACTTTCACTTGTAAAAGTGCTTAAACCACAGTCCTTTCTGACTTTCCATGGGGAGATGAGCTTTTGTGGACTCCACTCAACAGATCAAAAAACAATTTTTTTTTTGGAAGTCAAGGCCTTTCTCCATCACCCAGATTGAAGTGCAGTAGCAAAATCATGACTCACTGCAGCCTTGGCCTTATAGGCTCAGGGGATCCTTCCATCTCAGCTTTCTGAGTAGCTGGGGCTATAGGCACACACCACCACACCCAGCTAATTTTCTGATTTATTGTGGTGATGAGGTCTCACTGTGCTGCCCCGGCTGATCTAGAACTCCTGGGCTCAAACAATCCTCCTGCCTCAACCTCCTAAAGTATTAGGATAGGCGTGAGTCACTGCACCCAGTCTTAGATCAAACTTACTGTGGAGTTTTCTTTTTTTTTTTTTTGAGTTGGAGTCTCACTCTGTCACCCAGACCGGAGTGCAGTGGCCGCTCCCGGCCACCGCAGCCTCGACCTGCTGGGCTCCGGTGATCCTTCCGCCTCAGCCTTCCAAGTAGCCGGAATTACAGGCGCGTGCTACCACGCCTGGCTGATTTTTGATTTATTGTAGAGATGAGGTCTCGCTGCCCAGGCGGGTCTCGAACCCGTGGGCTCAGGCAATCCACTCAGCTCAGCCTCCCAAAGGCGCGGGATTACAGGCTGAGCCACCGAGCCCGGCCTGTGGAGTTTTCATAACATCATTGACTCGGAAAGAGTTTCCTTCAGTGTTTTGAATGATATCAACAAACTAGAGAGAAATCAAGAAGCTGGTTATTGTCTCTTCCTAATTCCTTCCCCACGGCACAGTCATCTCTCCCCTGAATAAGAGCAAGGCCTGACAGTGACCTCCTGGTTTGCCTGGCTCTGTCCTTCCAGTCTGGCTTCCTGAGTGCTGGGCGCCGGTCCAGTTGCCGCACGTGCAGACTGACCAGGGTAGCCACTGCCTCTGCCCGTCCAGAGCTCTCAGTCTATGGAGACAGGCTGGCAGCTAAAGAAGGAATTGTGACACAGTGTTGCGTGTGCTACCAGAAGTCCTCAGTGAGGCCCTGACTGGGTGTGGGGGGCATGTCAGGCCAGGCATCCCTGGGGAGGGATGCTCAGTCTGACCACCGTGCCCAGGATTCCGTCTCTGCAGTCCCTGGGACTCCCTGACTCCCCAGCTCCTGACTGGAGCCCTGCTGACCCGATGATGTGCCTCCTTGTTCCCTCCCGCTACCCTGGCTTCTCGCCTGGGTCTCTGAGTTGCCTTTTCTACGGCCTCTTTCTGTTCCTTCTCTGTGCTGCATCCAAGGAGATCTGAAACCTTCTGCAGGTCTGGGCCTGTCATCCCAGCCCAGTAGGAGGGTCCTCAGGGTAAAATTCCAGCTTTTTTATTTTGCCCCTAGCACCGTGTGTGATCTTGAGGCTTGGGCCACTCTGCACTTGCAACGTGCCAGGTTTTCTCTGGCCTTTGGGCTCCTAGTCCCTGTTCCCATGGCCTGCAGCTATTCCTATTGTCTGACCTTGACCTGCATGACTTGTCTTCCTTCAGGGAGTAGCTTAAACATCATACACCTTGGTGTAGGTCACAATCACCTGAGGATTTGTAGAAACACACATTGCTGGGCCTCACCCTTGAGTTTCTGACTCTGTAGTCTATGGGAGGGGACCCCAAAAAGGTGGAATTTATGTATTAAAAATTGTGTATTTATTCTTACATATTTAAACTTCAGTTACCTTTAAATACATATTTAAACTTCAGTTACCTTTAAAGTCCTCTCTGCTTGATGCAATACACCTATCTAGATGCTTTTTCTACTGCTCAAAACTATTTTGAGCTTGTCAATTTTTTTTTTTTTTTTTTGAGTTGGCGTCTCACTCTGTCGCCCAGACTGGAGTGCAGTGGCTGCTCCCAGCCACCGCAGCCTCGACCTGCTGGATTCCGGCGATCCTTCCACCTCAGGCTTCCAAGTAGCTGGAACTACAGGCGCGCACTACCACGCCCAGCTAATTTTTTTATTTATTGTAGAGATGAGGTCTCGCCAAGTTGCCCAGGCAGGTCTCGAACCCGCGGGCTCAGCAATCCACTCACCTCAGCCTCCCAAAGGCGCGGGATTACAGGCTGAGCCACCGACCCTGGCTTGAGCTTGTCAATTTTGGTGCCTTTTATGCTTCTGCCATTTTTTGTTTTACTTCTTCCACATTGGCAAAACGTTTCCCTTTGAGGAGTGTTTTCATCCAGAGAAACCAAGAAATGTCACTTGGGGTGGGATTAGGTAAATAGAGAGAGTCAGTCCAAAACTGCTGAACACTCAGCACAGTGTGGGCAGGTGCTCTGGTAAATCACCCATGATGAAATGGGCAAATGAGTTGAAGGAATCTCCAAAAAAAAATTCACTGAAGCCGAACGCAGCCTTTCACAACTATACTAGCTGGTACGCTAGCTGATGCCGATGGGTTCCTCGAACACTTACCCAGGAGGGGAAGCCTGTACAACAAGGAGCCTGCCCTCCAAAAGATAAATTCAGTTGTTTTGGGGCCCCCCCACAGTGTGTGGCCTGAAAGAAGCTTGCGTTTCTCATAATTTCCCGGGTGATGTTGAGGCTGCTAGTCTGGGAACCACACTTGGTTGGAAGACCTCTGGTGTGTGTGATTGCCCAGAGCAGGGCGACTGGTTCTCTTTACTCCTCATGCCCCTCCTAAGTCTCCCCTTTGTCTTCACAGGGCATTGCAACTGTTCACTTTCCTGGCTGCTGTTCCAGTCTGTCAGCCCTTTAAGGGATGGCACTGATGGCTTTATCTTTGTTCCCAGTGTTCAGAGTTCTTGGTGCTTAATAAACATTTGTTGAAAAATGAATGTATATTGGAAGGCTGAGGTGGAAGGATCGCCGGAGCCCAGCAGGTCGAGGCTGTGGTGGCTGGGAGTGGCCACTGCACTCCAGTCTGGGCAACGGAGTGAACTCCAACTCAAAAAAAAAAAAACAAAAAGAAAAATGAATGTATAAATGAAAAAGAATTTTATGGCTGTAGGCTTTAATAAATATGCTCCAGAATGTCTTCAGTATCTATTTTTTTCTGAGTGTTTATCCCCAGTTACAATGATGTGGGCATCCAGCATGATGTTAATGAGATCAACATGAGTTTGGTTAACATGCAAGCCAGTTAACTTTGTGACTTCGCATCCAAATTCTAGAAAGTTCTCGTGGAGGAGCTCACTAAATTCTCTTTTGCTTCTAGAATGACTCAAAAATGTGTAGTCCGCCTGGCTGGGCACGGTAGCTCATACCTGTAATCCCAGCACTTTGGAAGGCCGGGGCTGGAGGATTACTTGAGCCCAGGAGTTTGAGACCAGCCTGGGCAACATAGGGAGACCAAGTCTCTACAAAAAACAAGTAAATTAGGCAAGCGTTATGGCATGTGCCTGTAGTTCCATCTACTTGGGAGGGTGGAAGGATCGCCTGAGCCTAGGAGGTCGAGGCTGATGTGAGCCATGATTGTGCCACTGTACTTCAGCCTGGGCAACAGAGTGAGACCCTGACTCAAATAAAAAATATATGTAGTCTTCTTGAAGTGGCTCAGTAAGTCCAAGTCTGCATAGAAAGAAAATGAGTCCTAAGGAAATGCAAG
The DNA here is from genome assembly GCA_027257055.1 of Cephalopachus bancanus. Lineage (NCBI taxonomy): Eukaryota > Metazoa > Chordata > Mammalia > Primates > Tarsiidae > Cephalopachus > Cephalopachus bancanus. The sequence goes on along the minus strand of JAPVLO010000301.1, from coordinate 1,062,804 downwards.
TGTCATTTGATCTAGTGCCCATAGCATGAGCATGACCCTTTATTTGAATGAATAAATCACATTGAACTGAAATTCAGTTACGTTAAATAGAGATTATGCAACCAGATGTTGAAGTCATCATTTCTCCAGGCCAGAGGGCAGGACACTGGCATATTCCATTCACTCATTCATCCTGCAAATATTCCCCGAGCACCTGCTCTGTGGCCAGCAGGCGGTAGGGCGGGGCAGCGAGTAAACCCCTCTGCTCTTGGTGGGAGGCACCTTGAAGAAAATAGGGGGTCCACATGATGCCACATGCCTCGGGCTCCTTCAGACCAAGTGATCTGAGGGTGTGGATGTTAAGCTATGTCCTGAGTGACAGGAAGTGATAGCCTTTGTGGAGATCTTGACATGGTGAGGAGGCATTTCAGGCCAGGAGAGTATGCACAGGTCCTCACATATGTCGACTTATTATTGTGCTTGCTTACCCAGGTCCTGGCTCTGACCTTGCTCCTTGAGCTCTAAAAGTACTGCTTCCCAAAGTATGTTCAGTGGAACCCGAGTTAATGGAAATATATTGTGAATACAGGTTTCTGTCATCGAGTTCTGAACACTGCATCCTCTGTCCCAATTAACATATTACAATTAATGTAAACAATTAGCTGGCCATGGTGGCATGCTTCTGTAGTTCCAGTTACCCAGCATGCTGAGGAGGAAGGATTGCTTGAGCCCAGGAGGTCAAGACTCAGTGAGCCATGATTGTGCCACTGTACTCCAGCCTGGGTGATAGAGTGAGACTTGACCTGCTGGGCTCAGGCAATCCTTCTGCCTCAGCCTTTCAAGTATCTGGGACTACATGCACATGCCACCATGCCCAGCTAATTTTTAAAATTTTTATTGTAGAGATGAGGTCTCGTTGTGTTGTGCAGACTGGTCTCGAACTCCTGGGCTCAAGCGATCCTCCCACCTCCGCTTCCCAAAGTACTGGGATTACAGGCATGAGTCGCTGTGCCCAGCCTAGATTTGTCTTTCTAAAGAGCTTTATTCTTTACTGTCTTTATAGTTCTTGGTTGACTCAGCAAGCAGAGAAGCAGATGGAGTGAGGCAAACTCATGAAACTTTTCATTTAGGCCGAGTCTAGTATGAGTCTTTGTTGAAAGCCTATTTGCTAAGGTAGAATACTTACAGAATCAACCAGCGTTTGGCTCAGCTGCTGGGGAGGTTGAGGAGGCCCCTGCCCTGTGCTGCTGACTTCTTATGCTTAGGGTAGTTTCCAGAAAGCTGCAGTGAGCTTGATGAGAAGGGGATCAGTGGAGACAGGATGTCAGAGATGGCCCAAGAGGCTGTCCACAAGAGGAGGCTCCAGACCTGGAGTGCAGGGGAGAGTCAGGGATTGGAGTCCCCCGATGTTCCTGTTAGTTCTAGGAACTAAGACTTTGAATGCCGGAAGGCTGGTGCTTTTGAGGGCCCCTTGTAGTGGTCCTTTTGGCATCTATGGTACTTTGTGGCATCTGTGCTCTCCCTAAATGAGACAGGGAGTCTAGGATGAGCAATCACGTATTGGTTATTAGTCTGTGGACAGGGTCTCCACATCCCAAAATTCAAGGGGAAAGAGACTTCTGCATCCAAGTTAAATGTATTCCTGAGATGTGATTAAATATATTCCAGAAAGTCTACGAACAGGGTGCAACGAAATTAACACTTGGCATTCTTACTCACAAGACTTAGCCCTCGGGTCAGTGTCATTTTCTAAAAATACCTTTTTTCCAAGTCTTGAGATTATTTCTGCTAAAATAAATAAAGGAAGTCTTGCATTCCATCGAGTTATGTATCATTGTCTCATGATCAAGGTCATCTCCTGCTGACTTGGGTTTTATTTCCGTTTAAATCATTTTCCTTTACCAGTATCAGATCCTGCTGTTCTATATTTATAAGCTGCAAAAGAAATAAGAAACAAAAATAAGATGAGTTTTATTGAATTTTTATCTTTTTCTCCCTCTTCTGAGCACACGTGGATTGCAAGAAAAACCAATTAAAAACAGCTGAGGAGAATGTTTTTGGAATTATTATCTTTATTTCCTGTAAAGAAAGCAAGATTTTCATTGTTCTGGTTTCCATTGAGAAATAGTAGTGGGTTGGAGGGCCACATTTGGAATTGATATAAAATTTTGCTTATCATTTAAATGATTTTTGTATGGGCTGAGCGCAGTGGCTTATGCCTGTAATCCCAGCATTTTGGAGGCCGAGGTGAGAGGATCACTTGAGCCCAGGAGTTCAAGACCAGCCTGGACAACATAGTGAGCCCTCGTCTCTACAAAAATAAAAAAATTAACCAGACGTGGTTGTGCCTGCCTATAGACTCAGCTACTCAGGTGGCTGGGGCAGAAGGATCGCCTGAGCCTAGGAGGTTGGGGCTGTGGTGAGCTGTGATCATGCCACTGCACTCCAGCCTGGTGACAGAATGAGACCCTGACTTAAAAAAAAAAAGATTTTTTATAGGAACATTTGTGAAGGTGTTGCCTTCTTTCTGTAGCACAGACCATTAAACGATACAGTGCTGTCTTGCCAAGAACAGTTTCCTCATATCAGTGAAACTTCAGGCAGGTTAAACTTATTTCTGCAATGGGAAAGCTTGGTGGGTACAGGTTTTCATCAAAGCACGTTTATTCTTCCTTAGTGTTGACCTTGAAAGTAAATTTTTGAAGTGCTCGGAGATACCTCCTTGGTAAATAGTTAAGTTAAAGAATGCCATATGGTGTTACAGGGTGAATGCTGTAATGCGATGAGATTGTCCAAAATTTGTTTGCATAAAGCATGAGATTATAAGAGAAGGCATAGAGATGGAAATAGTAGGGTTCCTTGGTGGGATGATGGATGATTTTATTGGCTTTCTTTCTCTTTTCCTCCCCAAGCATCCCTAGTGCTTTTATATCCTGGTAGCAATGAGTAAAAGGTGAAAAAAATCCTGTGTGTTCTTTTTGTTTAAAGGATGTGCATTTCAGGGGTGTTTCTTCGAGGAGACTCACTGGGAACAACAGAAACTTGGCATTATGCTAAGTGAAATTAGCTAGTCACGAAGGCAAATGTTGTATGATTCCACTTACATGTGGTGCCTAGAGCCATCAGATTTTTTTTTTTTTTTGAGTCCGAGTCTCACTCTGTCACCCAGACCGGAGTGCAGTTGCATGCTCATGACCACTGCAGCCTCAACCTGCTGGGCTCAGGCGATCCTTCCGCCTCAGCTTTCCAAGTAGCTGGAGCCACAGGCAGGAGCCACCATGCCCAGCTAATTTTTTGATTTATTGTAGAGATGAGGTTGCGCCAAGTTGTCCAGGCTGGTCTTGAACCCGTGGGCTCAGGCAATCCTCATGCCTCATCTTCCAGAGTGCTGGGATTACAGGCATGAGCCACTGTGCCCAGCGAGCAGTCATATTTATAAGACAGAGAGAGAGAGAGAGAGACAGACAGACAGACAGACAGTAGAATGGTAGTTGCCAGAAGTGGGAGGGAGGGAGGAATAGGGAAATAGGGAGCTATTGTTATGGGTTAGAGTTTCGGTGGGGCAAGATGAGAAGTTTGAAGATGGATAATGGTGATGGCTGCACAACCACGTGAAGGTACTTAATGCTGCAGAAGTGTATATGCTTCAAAATGGTTAAAATGGGCCAGGCCTGGTGCCTCATGCCTGCAATCCCAGCACTTTGGTAGGCTGAGGCAGGAGGATTACCTGAACCCAAGATTATCTGAGACCAGCCTGGGCAACATGGCAGAGGTCTCCACCAAAAAATCAAAGAATTAACCAGACGTTGTGGCATCTGTCTGTAGTCCCAGCTACTTTGGAGGTTGAGGTGGAAGGATCATCTGAGCCCAGGAAGTTGAGGGTGTGGTGGGCTGTGATTGTGCCACTTCATTACAGCTTGGGCAACAGAGTAAGACCCCAACTCAAAAAAAAACCCCAAAAAGGTTAGACTAAAATTCCTAGGAGGAATTAGTTTGCACTGGGCCAAAGCTCCTGGGGTCCTCTTCTAACAGCTCAGTGCAGTCTGCTACTGAGTTCGAAGATCTGAGAGGTGAGAGGGCACAGACTCTAGGAGCTAGGAGGGTATTGTTAACACTCACCTGAAGGTGACAGCAAGCATGAAATGAATGCTCATCTGGACAGGTTGACATTGTGAATTGGGTGTGATCTGTGTGGGGAATGTTTTTGGCTACGTTTGTTACAGACTTCTACTTGAGAGAGAAATTAATTGGTAAAAATGAGCTGTCTTTGGGATGTCCTCAGAAATAGGGGCACCTTTCTTATCTACTGAGTGTACCCTTGAGGCCAAGCAACGAGGTAGCCTGACTTTTGCCTTATCTATGTTGTTCAAAAGAGAGTAGAGTCTATAGGTCCAGACCAATTTGGGTTCAATTGAGGCCTTCCTCTGGGATGGGGGACATTGGTGGGTGACCTGAGGTATATGGCTTTTCTTCCTCAGTCATGGTTTCTCTGTGGATTCTTTTTTTTTTCTTTGAGTAGGGGTCTCACTTTGTTGCCCAGGCTGGAGCACAGTGGCATGATTACTGCTCACCTAAACATTGACCTTCTGGGCTTAGGCAATTCTCCCAACTCAGCCTCCCGAGTAGCTGGAACTACAGACATGTGCCATCATACCTGGCTAATTCTTTCATTTTTTTTATAGAGCCAGGATCTCGCTATTATGCCCAGGCTGTTCTCAAATTCCTGGCCTCAAGCAATCCTTCAGCCTTGGCCTCCCAAAGTGCTGGGATTACAGGCATGAGAAAGTTTATGTCAGAAGCACTAACTGTGTTTGGGTGTCATTGCAGGTACTTTGCAGTTTTTTTAAATTGCTCTTTAAAATAACATTTCTGTATTCTCTGGAGGGTGGCACTTACTTTGAAAGAATGTATCTGGTATCGTGATACTTTCTTTAGGAAAAAAGTCGGTTATTTCTGTAATCATGGAGCATTCTGTGCTGAGAACGTGCTCAGGATAATTATGGAGGCTAAGTTCCTGCAGCCAAGGGAGAGTGACTGTGGTCTAAGAACATTCTGTAAATATATTAGTTGGGAAATTACATTTTAATGTGATGTACTAGAAGAATAGAATTTTACTTGCTAAATTATTCCATGTTAATAGTGGTATACCCTTCCTAGAGAAAGGTTGTAACTTTATTTTTAAGAAAATATATAATTCATTTGTTTCTTCCAAAATAATCCAGTTATCCTTTGGGATAGCCTGTGCGTCGTTATACTTCTGTTTGAGTCAGGATAATTGACAGAATGAAAAAACACATCAGATTTCAGGTCAAGAATTTGACCGGGCATGGTGGCTCACCCCTGTAATCACAGTTCTTTGGGAGGCCAAGGCAGGAGGATCACTTGAGGCAGTAGGATCACTTAAGGGCCAGGAGTTCGAGACTGGTCTGGACCATAGAGTGAGAACTGACTTTTTTTTAAAAAAAAAAAGGGCTGGGCACAGTGGCTCAAGCCTATAATCCCAGCGCTTTGGGAGGCCGAGGCAAGAGGATTGCCTGAGCCTGCGGGTTTGAGACCAGCCTGGGCAACATGGTGCGACCTTGTCTCTACAATAAATCAAAAAAGATCAGCCTGGGCAACATGGTACGACCTTGTCTCTACAATAAATCAAAAAATTACCTGGGTGTGGTTGTGCACACCTGTAGTTCCAGCTATTTGGAAGGCCGAGGCAGAAGGATCACCTGAGCCCAGCAGGTCGAGGCTGTGGTGGCTGTGAGTGTGCCACTACACTTTAGCTTGGTTGACAGAGTGAGACTCCAACTCAAAAAGAAAAGAAAGAAAGGAAGGAAGGAAGGAAGGAAGGAAAATAATTTGATTTTAGGAGATACTATTTCCCCCACTATGTTTGCTTTGGCCAGCTGTGCCCTATAGGGCATTTTGACTTGAAAGCTATATTTTGATAATGATTTAAGGAATGTATGTGGTGCTTGTCACCATGTTGGTGACACTAGGGGAATGTCTTCATGTAGTTAATTGTATCTAATGTCATCCAACAGAATCATTTCAAAAAGTAATTCTTGAGTGGTGAGTTGGTTAGCAGTTGTCCGGGCCAGGGCATTTCCCCAAGTCTGTTTAAAGGGCTAAATTCTGAATTAGCCTGTTGTGGAGATGTCTACTTGGCTTCCTGGCGTGCAGAGAAGCCCCGGCTGCAGGAGCTTGGTGAGTGTGTTTCTTGTGTTTCTCGTGATTGACAGGTGAACGGAGCACAGCGGAGGCCGAGCAAAGGCTCAGAGTTGGCCCTAGTCTCTGGAGGAACAGAGACACAGCCAGTAGGAGGAGTCTGAAACACACCCATGCACTTCAATCATTGTGTCCATTGCTTACAGTTTTCCTTGAAGGCTGGTTCTTGTCAGATTAATGGAAACTGGAAAGTTGCATGTAATCTTAAACTGTCAGCTATGGGTCCCAAACAGTCACTTTCAAAATAAATGAACACTTCTATTAGGAGTCTCAAGATGAAAATATTCATGATTATAGGTTGCTATTATAAAGTATTGTTTGCTTATCAGTCAGAATTCAAAGGTGTGGCCTTTGTGGAAGAAAGGATTGTAAGTATTTCACTTGGAATGTTTTGGGTATCTTAAAAAAAAAATAGAGATGAGGTCTCGCTATGATGCCCAGGCTGGTCTTGAACTCCTGGGCTCAAGCAATCCTCCCACCTTGGCCTCCCAAAGTGCTAGGATTGCATGTGTGAGCCGCTGCGCCTGGCCAATTTTTTGAATGTCTTAATTCGTTTCACTTCCATTCTAGAGAAATGCTTGCTTTTTTTTTTTAAATGATAAAGAAAATTTCTCCTATCCTTAAAGTGTGTTTCTAGATTGGATGTGTTCTGTTTACTTTGTATGTAAAGAAACTTTGAATCTCGAATCTGAAACACTTCCTTATTCAGAGGACTGATTTGTGAAGTGACAAATCTTGTATTAATCAAGAGGGTTACTGATGAGAGAAGCAGAGTCATTTCTTTGCATCTCTGGAGTCAGTTCTAACAGAGAATCTGTTATGGGTTGAATCCAAAAAAGATACTGGGAGGTGCTAACCTGGGTTGTCTGTTTTTGAAACCTTCTGTGGGAAAGGGTCTTGCAGATGTCATCAAGTTGAGGTGAGGCCGTGCTGGAGGGGAGTGGGTCCTTGATCCATTGTGACTGGTATCTTTATAAGAAGAGGGGAACCTGGACACAGACACACAGGGAGGATGCCACGCAGACACAGGGACACAGACGTAGAAGGAAGCTGTCCGTGTAGAGATGGGCCAAGGTTGGAGTAGTGTGGCTACACACCAGGGAATGCCTGGGGCTAGCAGGAACTCAAAAAGCCAGGAAGGCACCTTTACTGAAGACTCCAGGGGGCACCTGGCCCTGCCAACACTACCTTGATTGCAGATTTCTGGCTTCTGGAAGTGAGAGAGAAGAAGCATCTGTTGTTTTAACCCAGTGTGGAGTGATTTGTTACATAGCTGCCACAGGAAACTCATACACCAGCCTCTGGAGTTGGACTGCCTGAATTTGAATTCTGGCTTCACAGTCTAACGCTGTGAACTCGGGCAAGTTGTTGAACTTCATGGTGTCTCAGTTCTCAGTTTACTCATCTGTAAAACTGGTCTAAAAAGAATACCTTTCTCATCTAGATGTTTTGATGATCAAATAACATGTGTAGCAGTTTGAATAGTGCCTGGAGCTATTTTAGAAACAGTCATTTTAAAGCTAAGTGGAAATGATTTTTGATCGTTTAACAAATATGTATTGAACTTCCATTTAATGTCAGGCCCTATGCTAGATACGGAGTGTCCGGGGTGACCCAAGCAGACAAGGTCCCTGTCCTCATAGATCCTTCTGGTGACTATTCCCTCCATCACCATGAAGAAAAAAAGGAAGATTTTGTTCCATGTGGCATCTTTATGGGGAGCTAGACATAATCTTTCCTCTGGACCTCAGAGCCATGTGTATTGGGGACGCAGGGACTAGGAAGCCAGACTGCTTGGGGTCCAATTCTGGTCCTTACTAGCTCTAACCTTTGGGTATGATGGAATTTTAAACTTTTTCTCTCTCTCCACATCTGCAAAATGGGGACAATAATAGTACCTTCCACAACAGGGTTATTATAGGGATTAACTGAGTTAAAGTACTTAAGTGACCAGAATAGTACGCACTTAAATGAAAATTGTCATATTATCACATGAAACCAAAAAGGCTTCGAATTTGTAAATTCATTCTTTTGCTATTCATGAAGTGTGGAGAATTTAGGCCTAAGTCAGGTGGCACTCCTTTGCACACAGAATTCACAGATCCGGAGAGATTTACTTGTTAGTGAAATAACTTATGAACAAAAAATATGGTGGTAGGAAGTGGAGCGTGATTAATTCTCCTAGGAGTGTCAGGAAGTGAATTTTAAAGATGAGTTTTGAAGGTTGAGTAGGTGTTTGACAGGCAGCAAAGGAAAAATAAAGTATTAGGGGACATGCAACATCTCCAAAGGCATGGAGTCTGAACACCATGAAGACACCCAGCAGTGGTACAAGCATGTAGGCCCTGGACCAGCATTCAAATGCTGCCACTTACTGCTGTGTGACCTTGACCTCTCTGTGCCTCTGTGTTTTCATGTTTAAAGTAGGGATAACCGGTTTTGGGAAGGCTAAATGAGTAGATTAACTTGAAGTGCTTAGATCAGGGCTTAGCCAAAGCAAGTGCCCCCAGAAATATTGGCTGTAGCAAATGTTACTTCTCTTGCATTTGCTGTTGGAAGACATGGGTTGAGAAGGCTCACGTTACAGGCTCAGCCAAGTGCTTCCTGCGGCCTTGGGTAAGGGCCACACCTTTGGGTCCATCCACTTTCTCCAAAACAGCTTTTTCACCATTTGAACACGGGTATTAGCAAGTGAAAAAAATACAGTGCATATTGTTTAAGTGGAGGGAAAAAGTGTTAAAGTGGGCCAGGCATTGGCACAAAGTTGTGTACAGATTGCTGATTAGGCAAAATAAAAGAAATAAACCCACTTGTTGAGCCAACAGGATTTTGTTTTTAAATCTGGTGAGCCACCTGTATCCGTAAGCGCTCACAATTTAAAGATGGTTTTGGTTTGTTGCTAATTGTCTTCAATTACCCAGTGACATCAGTCTTTGCTCTGAATTAATAGGATTTTAAAAACCCAGCACCGCAGCCCAGCCCGCCGGCCACCTTGCTGGAAGTGTGCTCAGGAGAGAAGGGACTCGTGGGATTTCTTTGGCCAGAAGCAAATTGCTGTGATAGCAAATGCACGATTTCAACCTGGTCCCACTTACTTTTATTTTTATTTTTGAAGGTGATGAGGGCAGTCTGGGTAATTTCTTTTCTTGTCTTTTTTTTTTTTTTTGAGTTGAAGTCTCACTCTGTCGCCCAGGCTGGAGTACAGTGGCACGCTCACGGCCACCCCAGCATCGACCTGCTGGGCTCTGTCTATCCTTCCACCTCAGCCTTCCAAGTAGCCAGAACTACAGGAACATGCTACCACGCCTGGCTTTAATTTTTTGATTTATTGTAGAGATGAGGTCTTGCCAAGTTGCCCAGGCTGTTCTCAAATCCGTGGGCTCAGGCAGTCCCCTCACTTCGGCCTCTCAAAGTGCTGGGATTACAGGTTTGAGTCACCGCGCCAGGCCCCGGGTAGTTTCTAATTGCAACTTTCTTTGATCATGGAAGGGAAATGTGCTCATTATGATAAGACTCGGCAAAAAGAAAATAAAAGTGAATGTCACTAGAAATCTCAGTATTTGGAGATAATTATTAACACTTAGGGTCAAGTGCTGTAAGCCTCTTCCCACTTGCCAAAAAAAAAAAAAAAAGGCCTTTTTTGACTATAGGGGTCTCTAAGGCTAGCATTGGACACAAGACAGTGAGGTTTTTGGGAAGGTATTTTTTTGCGGAGGGGAGGATCACTCAGACTGGAGAGCTGTGATATAGTCATCAGCTCACTGCAGTCCCAACCTCCTAAGCTCAGGTGATCCTCCTGCCTCAGCCTCCTGAGTAGCTGGGACTACAGATGTGCACCACCACAACTGGCTATTTTTTTGTTGTTGTAGAGACGAGATCTCACTATGTTCTTCAGGCTGGTCTCGAACTCTGGCTCAAGCCACCTTCTCGCCTTGGCCTCACAAAGTGTTGGAATGACAGGCATGAGTCACCGCCCTGGCCCTCTGTTTTACATTAACCCTTTGTACTCGGATGTTCCCTCTGAGGAGACTTAAAGAGATTGCTGGTGATTATACAGGACAAACACCATACTATGCAAACGCACATTTTCCAACAAAAGTATGTTTCCTTGAGATTTTCTATTCAAAAACAATGAGAAACCTATGTCCCGTTTGAAATTTGTCAAGCTTCTGATTGATCAGTTGAGAGGTGGTGTTCAGAAATTATGAGTGTATCCTCCACATCGTCTTTGAGCAATAGACTGGAAAATAAATTACATATTATTGACATGGGAGGAAGAAAACGTGACTGCATCACTGCTTGAATAGAAAAACACCAGGTAGAAGATGTCAAACAAATGACTGTTGCCCAACATGTCTCTGAACGTGCCGTGCGTGTTGGTGACTATTGCACATGTTACCACGCGATAGAAAAATATAAGATGTAATGTTACAGCAACTGCAGCCACTCATCGGGTACAGGATGAACGCATACAGGGATGAACGCATTCAGAACAGGCACTGGAGACTGAGAGGAGAATGGAAGGGGTTTATTCCGGAAGTGTCAGGCAGAGTAGTCTCCCCAAACCTGAGCCCCAACCCTCAGTTTCAAGCTGCTTTTATAGAGCTTTTTGTGGTTACAACATACATGGGTTTGCCATTGGTGGGTTTACAATTTTAAATTTAGGACGGGGAATGGTTACTTTCACAACAAGCATCGAAGCAGACATCTTTTTTTTTTTTTGAGTTGGAGTCTCACTCTGTCGCCCAGACTGGAGTGCAGTGGCCGCTCCCGGCCACCGCAGCCTCGACCCGCTGGGCTCCGGCGATCCTTCCGCCTCAGCCTTCCGTGTAGCCGGAATTACAGGCGCGCTACTACGCCCGGCTGATTTTTGATTTATTGTAGAGATGAGGTCTCGCTGCCCAGGCGGGTCCCGAACCCACTGGCTCAGGCAATCCACTCACCTCAGCCTCCCAAAGGCGCGGGATTACAGGCTGAGCCACCGAGCCCGGCCTGAAGCAGACATCTTTTATGGACATTTCCATATGAGGTACAGTAAAGTGTGTTTACAGAAGCAGAGATTGTGGTTAAGGGAAATGGCATGCGACTGTCTAACTTAAGATAAGACCCTGGAGGTCAACTTTCCTGCTTAATTCCTGTTTCTCTACCTCAGTAACTTTTAGATTTTTTTGTCATAGTAAGTTCCTCAATGTCCAAAATTCCATTATAAGCCAAATATTTGGTTCAGTGGAATAATTGGTTCCAACGCTGTACTATTTAACATGGAGTGATTTGTTTCTCACTATTTAATAAAAAAGTGCAGTCGAGTTACTGGTAGGTGATCCATGAGACATCTCCTAGTGCAAAGGGCTAAATTTGTTTAAAATGTTGGTGATCAGCCAGGCGCAGTGGCTTAAGCCTGTCATTCCAGCACTTTGGGAGGCCGAGGTGAGAGGATTGCCTGAGTTTAGGGGTTCAAGATCAGCCCGGGGCATCTTGGCAAGACCCTATCTCTACAGTAAATCAGAAAATATGCTGGGTGTGGTAATGCATGCCTGTGGTTTCAGCTACTTGGAAAGCTGAGGCAGAAGGATGGTCGGAGCCCAGCAAGTTTAGGCTGTGGTGGCCATGAGAGTGTCACTGAACTCCAGCCTGGGCGACAGAGAGACTCTAAGTCAAAAAAAAAAAAAAAAGTTAGTGATCGTTAGTGACTGGGTGAAGGTGGTCTATTTTATTCATCAGCGTGTGTTTATCGAGTGCCAGCTGGGTGCTAGGGATATGGTCGTCAATGCAGCAGACACAAATCTGAGTGTTCACGGAACCTGTGCCCACTGTCAGGATGACAGATTAATTGGCGTTGTAGGGTCATTTATGTGGCGCTTGGGGGTGGAATGTGATTTTATTTTATTTTTTATTTTTTTTGAGTTGGAGTCTCACTCTGTCGCCCAGACTGGAGTGCAGTGGCCGCTCCCGGCCACCGCAGCCTCAACCTGCTGGGCTCCAGCGATCCTTCTGCCTCAGCCTTCCGAGTAGCTGGAATTACAGGCATGGGCTACCACGCCCGGCTGATTTTTTTTTTTTTTTTTTTTTTTGAGTTGGCGTCTCACTCTGTCACCCAGACTGGAGTGCAGTGGCCGCTCCCGGCCACCGCAGCCTCGACATGCTGGGCTCCGGCGATCCTTCCGCCTCAGCCTTCCGAGTAGCCGGAATTACAGGCATGCGCTACCACGCCCGGCTGATTTTTTGATTTATTGTAGAGATGAGGTCTCGCTGCCCAGCGGGTCTCGAACCCGCGGGCTCAGGCAATCCACTCACCTCAGCCTCCCAAGGCGCGGGATTACAGGCTGAGCCACCGAGCCCGGCTGATTTTTTGATTATTTTAGAGATGAGGTCTTGCTGCCAGGTGGGTCTCGAACCCGCAGGCTCAGGCAATCCACTCACCTCAGCCTCCCAAAGGCGCGGGATTACAGGCTGAGCCACCGAGCCCGGCTGATTTTTTGATTTATTTTAGAGATGAGGTCTCGCTGCCCAGGCGGGTCTCGAACCCGCGGGCTCAGGCAATCCACTCACCTCAGCCTCCCAAAGGCGCGGGATTACAGGCTGAGCCACCGAGCCCGGCTGATTTTTTGATTTATTTTAGAGATGAGGTCTCGCTGCCCAGGCGGGTCTCGAACCCGCAGGCTAAAGCAGTCCACTCACCTCAGCCTCCCAAAGGCACTGGATTACAGGTTGAGCCACCGAGCCTGGCTGGAATGTGATTTTAAAGGGGCAGCACTTGAAAGAGGTGGAGGAGGATGCCCTGGGTTGTGCATGTCTTGAGAAGGGGTGTTTCAGGAGTCAGAGGGTGTTGGCCAGTTGGGGATGTGATGAATGGGGGAAAGAAGGGTGGAGGGAACCAGAACCATACAGAGGTGGGACTGAGGGTGGTGGAACCCCAAGGGGCTGTGTCAGCCATCAAAAGTAATGAGAAGGTTTTAGGCAGGAGTATCCACCTGACTTGCATTTTACCAGGCTCCCCTGACAGCTGGGTGAAGCAGGGAGACCTGTGGAGAGACGGCAGAGACTTGGCCGAGGGCAGTAGCAATAGAGTGGAGATTATTAACAGAAGCCTGAGTGTATTTTCAAAGTGGAGCCAGTGGGATTTGTGGGTGGGTTGGATGGGGCGTGTGATAGAAAGAGGGGGGTTAAGAATGATTTTGAGGATTTTAATCAGAACAGCTGGCCGCTGGGGCGGAAAGGCGACATCTTAGAAGCCAAGCCATGTGTATTTCAAGGGAGAGGTGTGAACTGCAGGCCAGATATGAAGGTGAATCACATCTCTGTGTTGAGCTGTAGTAATTATCGTGGAACACTTACGCCTCTGGTTTTATCTCACAGAATTGTTTTAAGCATCAAGTACAAATGCCCCCATTCTTTCATCCTGCTCCCTAGGGTCTCACTGTTAATAGTGACTGTCTGGGTTGCCTTCCAGGTGTGTGTATTGATATATTTATGTTTCTATCTGCATATCGGTATACATTTCTTCTTAAAATACTTCAAATATACAAATATTCCAGAAAGTAGAGGCCGATGCTCCACTGCCTGTCAGAAGAGAAGTGTGACCGCTGTTCCTGATGTTTTGAAATTTATCTCTTATTTACCCATTCATGCAATTTGTTCTGCTGTTTTTATTTGTCGTTAAACATACACGCGCTAAACATACGTTAAACATTCTTGCTTGTTTGCACGCTTGGGCAAGATCCTCCCCTTCCCCTCCCTCCTCCCTCCTCTTCCCTCTTCCTCCCTCTCCCCTTCCCCCGCCTCCTCCACTCCTCTCCCTTCCTCAGACTCTTCCACTTGCCTAGGGGCTGTACTATATTTTTCATACAGTTGCTGTAATGGCAGCAATGTGGTCCTGTATCCAGCTGGGTCCTGGGAGACCCGCCGAAGTAATGATGCAGAAAACAGCCTCCACAAGGAATGTGTGATGTGCGCAGATGAATTTGCCTCGGGGAGTCCCCTGCTTCCAGTAGGAGTATCCCAGTCTAAGGGAAGAACTGAGGCATGGGGCTCTTTCGTTATTCTTCACAGTCTAGCCCTGTTGCTCTCTGTGACCTTGCACCAGTCTCCTGACCATCACACACCTCAGCTATCTCCATCCACAGACTGGAAGATCATCATTCCTGCCTTGAGAGGTTGCTGCAGGCCTGGGGGAGATGGACAGATGCCTGAGAGGCCCTGTCCTAGGATGTGTACCAAGCATATTCCTTTTTTGCTTCGGACCTTGATCGTCTTTTTCCTATTTTCCTATTAAGTTAGTTGGTGGCCAGAAAGATTCAGAAGTATGTTATTTGAATAAATATGCTCTGATTGGACATGGTGACTCATGCCTGTAATCCCAGCACTTGGGGACACTGAGATGGGGGGAATTGCTTGAACCTAGAAGTTTGAGACCAGCCTGGGCAATGTAGTGAGACCTCGTCTCCACAAAAATAAAAATAAAAATAAAAAAATTAACAGGGTTTGGTGGTGCACACCTTGTAGTTCCAGCTACTTGGGAGGCTGAGGTGGAAGGATCGCCGGAGCCCAGGAGCTCTAGGCTGTGGTGAACTGTGGTTGTGCCACTGCATTCCAGTCTGGGCAACAGAGTGAGATGCCAACTAAAAAAAATTTACATATATATAATAATTTATACACACACACACACATACACATATGGCCTGGTTATCTAGAAAGGGCTATTAAAATTAAACAGTCTTAGCACATAAAGCAGTTGAATAGAGACTAGAGCCTCAGCCTTTTTTTCCCCTGATATAACTGGTGTCCTTATGTAAACTATTTTTAATTTTTGTAGTTTTTAATTTTTATTCTTGAGTCAGGATCTCACTCTGTTGACCAGGCTGGAGTGCAGTGGCACCATCACAACTCACCACAGCCTCGACTTCCTGGGCTCAGGTGATTCCCTCACATCAGCCTCCCAAGTAGCTGGGACTACAGGCAGTCAACATCACACCTGCTAATTTTAAAATTTTTTTGTAGAGATAAGGTCTTACTATGTTGCCCAGACTGGTCTCAAACTCCTGGCCTCAAGGGATCCTCCTGCCTCGGCCTCCCAAAGCTCTGAGATTACAGGCACAAGCAACAGTGCCTGGAATAAAGTTTCTTAAAAACTAAATTTTGTTGTGTATATTTCAGATAAATGGCATGATGTTATGGGATACATATAGATAGTAAAATCGTTACTGTAGTGAAGCAAATGAACACATCTATCATCTCACATAGGCATACGTTTTTTGTTTTTGTGCCAAGAACCACTAAAATCTATTCACTTCACAGGAATCCCAAATATAGTACACTTTTATTAATTGTAGCCTCATGGTTGTATGTTAGATCCCTGGACTTGCTCATTCTACACATCTGCTTCTTTGTAACCTCTGATTTTCATATCCCCATCCCCTTCCCCCACCCCTGGTAATCACTGTGTCATTCCTTTTCTGTATTTTTGACTCTTAAAAAAAAAGTTTCCATATATAAGTGAGATCATGCAATGTTTTTCTCTCTGTGTCTGGCATCCTCAGGCTTATCCCATATTGAGGCAAATGGCAGGATCTCCTTTTTGAGTTGGGCAACTCACTCTGTTGCCCAGGCTGGAGTGCAATGCCATGATCACGGCTCATGACAGCCTCAATCTCCTGGGCTCAGGTGATCCTTCCACCTCAGTCTCCCAAGTGGCTGGGACTAGAGGTTCACACCTCTAGTCCCAGCTAATTATTTAATTTTTTTTTTGTAGAGATGGGGTCTTGCTTTGTTGTCCAGGCTGGTCTTGAACTCCTGGGCTCAAGCAATCCTCCCACCATGACCTCCTAGACTGCTGGGACTGCTGGGATTACTGGCATGAACCACCACTCCTGGCTGGATCTCCCTTTTGAAGGATGATATTGTATGTATGTAATATTATTTATTTATATTTGTTTATATTATTTTTATATATATGTTTATGTTTATATATATATACACACATGTGTATATATATATACACACATATATATGTTTATGTTATGTTTATCTATAAATAATATAAATAATATTACTTACTAATGTTATTTATATTTGTTTATAGACAGACACTTAGGTGGCTTCCATGTCCTTGCTATTGTGCATAATGCTATAATGACCATGGGAGTGCAGATGTCTTTGTGAAGTGGTGGTTCCATTTCCTTTGGGTATATGCCCAGAAAAGGGGTTGTTGATTCATATGGTCATTCTGTTTTTAATTTCTTTAGGACCCTTCATACTATTTTCCACAATGTCTGTCCTAATCTACATTCCCACCGAAGTCTGCAAGGTTTCCCTGTTCTCTTCACCCTCAACAACATTTGTTATCTCTTGCCTAACAGCCGTCCTAACAGGCGCAAGGTGACATTTCATAGTGGTTCTGATTTGCATTTCTCTGATGATTGATGATGCTGGGCATCTTTTCCATATACCTGTCAGCCCTTTTTTGAGACCTTTGCCCATTTAAAAAATTAGGTTGTAACTGTTGAGTTGTATGAATTCTTTATACATTTTGAATACTGACCCTTCATCAGATACATGGTTTGCAAATATTTTTCCCAATTCATACGTTTCTGCTTCATTTTGTTGATTGTTTCCTTTGCTGTGTAGAAGCTTTGTAGTTGGATGTAGTCCCGTTGATGAATTTTTGCTTTCGTGACCTGAGCTTTTGGAGTGATACCCAAAAAATTCGTTGTCATGGCCAGTGTTAAGGAGCTTTGTTCTTATGATCTCTTCCAGGAGTTTTATGGTTTCAGGCCTCATGTCTAGGTCTTTTATCTATTTTGAGTTGGATTTTTTTGTGTGGTATAAGATAAGTTCCACTTCTACTCTTTTGTATGTGGAAAACCTGTTTTCCCAGCACCCTTTGTTGGGAAGACTGTCCTTTTTCCATTGTGTCTTCTTAATGCTCTTGTCAGAAACTAGTTGACTGTATAGAACCATCTTCTCTGACATTTTCTTTTTTAGGGTGTATTGAGAGAGAAATAGAAATAAGTGAATGCATAGAAGTAAACTTTAGAAAGAATATATTAGCTGTTGATGTTGTCAGTGGATACTGGGTTGGGCAGAGGAATTAGGCTATTGCAGCTCGCTCATAACCCAGCTGTGTGGCTTGATCACGTTGAGCACGTAGGCATTAATAAGGGAGCAAGGAGGCTGTTTGTGTGCTAACTTGAATACAGGAAGAAAATATTTGTGGTTCAAGTTTTCCATCGGCCTCCTCCCAGTCTTCTGGTTCCATGAGTGGCAAAATTTATCCATCTGCGCACTTTCCTTCCTGGTAGGGCAAGGCTGTTGTCAGGGCAGTGTTTCTGACATCTTGTATGTGACCTGACTCCACGGGGTCCCTGGCAATCTCCACCTTAAGGAGAATTAAATGGATCGAATGGAGTCTTCAAGCACCATTTATGGGGAGATGATCTCCCCTCCTCCCCAGCTCTCTCACTGCTTGGTTCCCCCTGCCCCCAGCCTTTTGCTGCTCTCATTTATCAGAGAACAGCCCTGGCCCATTTCTTCAGGGCTTCTTAATCAAAAGTGGAGAGATAGCTTGCTTTGGCTTTTTTTCTTCTCAGAGCTTCTCATGGAAGAGTCTTACTTTTTATTGATGCAATGGCTTTGTCTAACTTAGGAGGTAACATTTAGCACACTCCAGGAATCAAGCCACGCCTGGCTAATTTTTTGATTTACTGTAGAGATGAGGTCTCCCCAAGTTGCCCAGGCTGGTCTTGAACCCCTGGACTCAGACAGTCCTCTTACCTTGGCCTCCCAAAGTGCTAGGATGACAGGCGTGAGCCACTGCACCCGGCCTGGATTCCTTTATTCATGACTGATGCTTCCTCTTCCTTTCTCAGCTCTTCTGTTGGTATGATCGCAAACAGGACTTTAAGGAACAACCTTTGTAAAAGATTCTTTTGATACAGTAAGTTTTAGGAAGCAATCATACTGCAGTGAAATCAGACTAAGCAGTATGTTTAGCTGTGGGGCATTTTTAGTTCTTCAAGGAGGACAACATTGGGGAGATTGTCAACTTTTTAATGGAAAAAAATAGCATGTGTAGGATTGGATAATTATAAAAGAAGATGTGACACTTGATCTTTAGCTATGACCATTCATTCATTCATTCGTTTGTTTGTTTGTTTGTTTATTGAGGCAAGGTCTTAGTATGTTGCCCGGACTGGTCTTGAACTCCTGGGCTCAAGCAATCCTTATCCTGGCCTCTCAAAATGCTGGGATTACAGGTATGAGTCACCCTGCCTGGCCTGAGAAATATATTTGCCTATATTGAGGACTTTATTGAGATGTTTTTATTACTTGATTTTTTTTTTTGAGTCGGTGTTCCACTTTGCCACTCAGGCTGGAGTGTGGTGGCATGATCATGGCTACTGTAGCCTTGACCTGCTGGGCTCAGGCGATCCTTCCACCCAGCCTTCCAAATAGTTGAACCTACAGGTGCATGCCACCACACCTGGCTAATTTTTTAATTTAATGTAGAGATGAGGTCTCACCAAGTTGCCCAGGCTGGTCTCAAACCCCTTGGCTCAGATAGTCCTCTCGCTTCTGCCTCCCAAAGTGCTGACATGGCAGGCATGAGCCACTGCTCTTGGCTTCCCTGCATCTGTTTTATTATGGCACTAATCCCATTCCTGAGGGCTCCACCTTCACAATCTAATCCCCTCGCAAGAGCCCCACCTCCTAACCCCTTTGCTTTTGGAGTAAGGGTTTTAACATGAATTTGGGGAGAACACAAAGACTCAGTTTATAGTAGGCACCAGAGCTGGGTATCTTCTACCTCTAAGATCCTTTCGCCTCCTCAGGTCGCTGTCAACAGGAATGGCCAGGCTTGCGAAATGTCTCTGGAATCTCCTTTCTGTTTTCTGTCCCCAGGTGTCTTTGCTTTTTCTCACCCTGGTGCTGGCAAAATCTGCTGATTGGTGATTCTGTCTCTGGGTTTTCTTTTCTACAAGCTAACCTTCAAATGTTTCCCTAGAATAAAAAGGTACATAACTGAAAGCACTTATCACCATTCATGGGCACCTTAATGTGAATCTCATGGAACTCTTACTTCAAACTGGCTGTAATGTAAAGTCTAAACTCCTTTGCGTAAATACCTTTGCATAAATGTATATTGGAAAGAGTTAAGGAATAATGATTTTTCATTCTATTGGGGATATTGATTCAGGAAGAAAAAATATATATACATAGATATATAGAGAAATACTTGTGTCCTTTGCCTCTGTGGTATGGTTTGGATTATAAAAGAAGCTAAAATGTGAATGGGTAATTTCATGTCGCAGAAATGAATGAGAGTATTGTCTGTTTAAGGATCTTTCAGTTTAGATTTTTAAAATCTTGATTGCTTATAATAGATAGCTCTTGGTTGGGACTTTATAGTGGATAAATGTGTGCATAAGTGCCAGTGTCTCTCATTCAGTTCTTACGGCGGCTGTGTGAAATAGGTAGCACAACCGTATCCTTTTGTTTTGCAAGTGGGTACATGGGGCCTCCGAAGAGTTGAACAACTTACTTGTCCAGGGTAACATGGACACCATTTGGTGGTTTGGTTCTTAAGACCAAGCTTAGTTCTTCACAGTGTGTAGCCATGAAATTCAGTTCTATCCTATATGTATGTGACTTCTGTGGACAGGCTCTGTGCCTTGAAATCAGTAGTTTGTGTAAACATTTTATATATAATATTAGCTTGTTAGTTATTATTGTTGTTTGTCTTTCTCAAATTTCAAAGACTCTTAATATTTTTTCTCATGCTGTAAAAATGGTAGAGGTCTTAGTAGAAAACACAATAAATAAAGTATAAAAAGATAATTTTTTTTTGAGTTGGAGTCTCACTCTGTTGCCCAGGCTGGAGTACTGTGGCATGCTCACAGTCCCTGCAGCCTCGACCTGCTGGACTCAGGCAATCCTTCTGTCTCAGCCTTCCAAGTAACTGAGCCACAGTTGTGTGCCACCACACCCAGTTCATTTTTTTGATTTATTGTAGAGACAAGGTCTCATCATGTTGCCAAGGCTGGTCTCGAACCCGTGGGCTCAGGCAATCCTCTCGCCTCCACCTCTCAAAGTGCTGGGATTACAGGCGTGAGCCACTGTGCCTGGCAAAAAGTAATTTTTAAAAAGCCCTAAAATCCCACCGTTTTGTTACTTTTTATTGTCTTTTTTGTTTCTTTGAGTCGGGGTCTCACTGTGGTGCCCAGGCTGGAGTGCAGTGGCATTATCATAGCTCACCAGAGCCTCACCCTCCTGGGCTCGAGCAATTCTTCTGCCTCAGCCTCCAGAGCACAGATGTGCACCATCATGTCCAGCTAATTTATTTCACTAATAATGTTTGATTTTAAAATATGAGGTCTGGCTATGTTGCTTAGGCTGGTCTTGAACTCCTGACCTTAAACAATCCTCTCATCTCGACCTCTCAAAATGTTGGGATAACAGGCATGATGACTCAAAGAAAAAATAAAAAATTCTTTTTTTTTTTTTTGAGTTGGAGTCTCACTCTGTCACCCAGACTGGAGTGCAGTGGCCGCTTCCAGCCACCGCAACCTCGACCTGCTGGGCTCCGGCAATCCTTCCACCTCAGCCTTCCAAGTTGCCGGAATTACAGGCATGTGCTACCACGCCCGGCTGATTTTTTGATTTATTGTAGAGATGAGGTCTCGCTGTCCAGGCGGGTCTCGAACCCGCAGGCTCAGGCAATCCACTCACCTCAGCCTCCCAAAGGCGCGGGATTACAGGCTGAGCCACCGAGCCCGGCTCTCTTTTTTGTTTTTAAGTTGGAGTCTCACTCTGTCACCCAGGCTGGAGTGCGGGGGCACATTCATGGCTACTGCAGCTTCTACCTGCTGGACTTAGGCGATCCTTCTGCCTCAGCCTTCCAAATAGATGGAACAACAGGCATGTACCACCACCACACCCAGCTAATTTTTCTTGATTTATGGTAGAGATGAGGTCTCACCAAGTTGCCCAGGCTGGTCTTGAACCCGTGGGCTCAGGCAATCCTCTCACCTCGGCCTCCCAAAGTGCTAGGATTATAGGCGTGAGCCACTGCGCCCGACCAAAAAATAAAAAATTCTTATAGATGCTCACCTCTGACCTGATTTCATGTGTCCTGGGGGTATTTGGATGCTATGCTCGATATTATTTTAAATGAAAAGGTGACATAGAGAAGATCATTCTCACGTCGATGAATCCTATGCTGTGCAGAGGCTAGACATTTAGTGATAAAATCAAGTTCTTCATTTCTGTGCTCCTTAAATATTTGTTTGAACTTGTGACTATTTTCAAAGGAACCTATTTGTAAGTTAATTTATTTATTTTTGAGACAGAGTTTCGCTCTGTTATCCACGCTGGGGTACAATGGTGTGATCACAGCTCACTGCAGCTTCAAACTCCTGGGCTCAAGTAATCCTTCTGCCTCAGTCTCCTGAGTAGCTGGGGCTATAGGGGTGTACCACCATGCCCAACTAATTTTTTTTTTAAGAGATAAGGGCTCGCTATATTGCTCAGGCTGGTCATGAACTCTTGACCTCAAGCGATCCTCTTGCCTCAGCCTCTCAAAGCATTGGTATTACAGGCATGAGTCACTGTGCTTAGCCTCAAAGGAACTTGCAGTGAAGTCAAGTGCATGGGATTTGGAGTCTGACAAATCTCAGTTTCAGCCCTGGCTTCTTTGTGTCCTGGTTGTATGACCTTGATCATGTGTCTCAGTTAGTATCTACCTGACGGGGTTGGGTTGAAGACCCAGTGGGATCATATCCCTGCCAAGGGAATTGTGGTTGTTGTGAATAGTAGTACTGGCAAGATGTGGTGGCTCGAACCCTTCATTCCAGCACTTTGGGAGGCATTGGTAGGAGGACTGTCTGAGCCCAGGAGTTTGAGACCAGTCTGGGCAACATGGCGAGACCTCATCTCTACAATAAATTCAAAAATTAGCTGGGTGTGGTAACATGGGCCTGAAGTTCCAGCTACTTGGAAGGCTGAAATGGAAGGATTGCCTGAGCCCAGCAGGTCAAGGCTGTGGTGGCCTTGAGTGTGCCACTGCACTCCAGCCTGGGTGACAGAGTGAGACTCTGACTCAAAAAAAAAAGTAGTATTATATTAAAATACTACTTTTCAACTTTTGATTGTTTCAATTTACAATGGATTTATTGGGACACAAGTCAAGACGCATCTGTAATGATGGTGTTTTATTTGTGGTTGGCGATAGTTTGTTTCCAAATAAAGTGGCGATCTGAACTTCAGTGATGACAATATTTCCTTGGGACCGCATAGAACTTTCATGTTGTGAGTGGTCCAGCTGTTGGCACAGCGGTAGGGGTTTGACATGTCGTATTTTGGGACTTCTTGGCTTCTGCTTCATGGCACACAGGTAGCAGAGAACAGAGGTTCTGGCTGTAGAGCTGAGTGCATACCAGACGCGTGAATAACGTGCTAATTACCATCCTGCCTTGGGTAGTCGCAGACTTGTAGCTTTAGGCACTGTGAAAGACCTAGCTTTTCAGGCTGGCAAAAGAGTGATGACTATTTTTAGTTCAATTTCTGCGCTTTAAAAAAAAAATGCCGCGTACGACTTGCTACTCCTGGATGGTTTTATGTATTTTAATTAATGTTATCTTATTGCATTTGTGCCCAGAGGCAGGTTTAGTGAGAGATGTAATTTCAGAAGGCTGATGAAATTAGAGAGGTCTGACTAGGAAGACTCTGTTATTCATGGTTGTGGTTATAAAATATTTCGGGTGCAGCGACGTAACACATTCTTGCGCTGTAAACAGACAGATAGTGTTCTGAATCCATTTGTCTTAGAGTCTTGTAAGTGGCTACACATGAGTTAGTAGCTCTAGTTTGGGGTGATTTTGATGTTTTGGTGTTAAACATGACTTTACATTTTTCTTTTGGAATCTCATCATGCAGTGATATGTAAGAAAATGAGAATGAGTCTGTAAACCAAACACAAGACCCCTCAACTTTATGACTTTACTGTCAGACGTCACACATTCTTGATTGAGTTGGCATGAGGTACATGACAAGGTAGAAATCAGCTTGATTTGGGTCTAAATGAGTGGCCGGCTGTAGGGCGTGGAAAATCTATTTCAAATCACTTGCCAGAGCCGAATGCAATTAAAGTGTCGCAATAAGGTGAAAGGCAATTCTCTGAGAGAGCAAATAGTATTTTGAGTGAGGTTTGATATCAGACATAGTCAAGCAAGAAGAAAAGCTGTAATAAACTATTTATAATGATAAAAGGCAGAACAGAGTTTCTCTTAAATGGGAGTTAAGAATTAGCATATGCCGGCTCCGTGGCTCAGCCTATAATCCCGCGCCTTTGGGAGGCTGAGGTGAGTGGATTGCCTGAGACCCACCTGGGCAGTGAGACCTCATATCTACAGTAAATCAAAAAATCAGCCGGGCGTGGTAGCGCATGCCTGTAATTCCGGCTACTTGGAAGGCTGAGGCGGAAGGATTGCCAGAGCCCAGCAGGTCGAGGCTGCGGTGGCCGGGAGCGGCCACTGCTCCAGTCTGGGCGACAGAGTGAGACTCCAACTCAAAAAAAAAAAAAAAAAAAAAGAATTAGCATATCCCTGAGCCCATGGGTTTGAGACCCGCCTGGGCAACTAGGTGAGACCTCATCTCTACAACAAATCAAAAAATTAGTGTGGTAGTGCACGCCTGTAGTTCCAGCTACTCGGAAGGCTGAGGCGGAAGGATCGCCAGAGCCCAGCAGGTTGAGGCTGTGGTGGCCAGGAACGGCCACTGCACTCCAGTCTGGGTGACAAGTGAGACTCCAACTCAAAAAAAAAAAAAGAATTAGAATATAAGATGTCGTAAAGGCTGGGCATGGTGGCTTACCCCTGTAATCCTAGAACTTTGAGTGGCTGAGGCAAGAGGATTGCCTGAACTCAGGAGTTTGAGATCAGCCTGGACAACATGGTGAGACCTTGTCTCTACAAAAAAATTGAAAAATGAGCCAGGCATAGTGACGCATGCCTGTAATCCCAGCTACTCGGGAGGCTGAGGCAGGAGGATCTGCTGAGGCTAGAAGGCTGAGGCTGTGGTGAGTGGTGATCATGCCACTGGATGACAGAGTGAGACTATGACTCCAAAAAAAAAAACAAATCGTAAGGTACTGAACAGTAATTATACAGTAACTTCCCTACCTTAAACGTTAGGGCCCTGAAACCGTCTTGGTGGTAGAACTTGAGGTTGTGAAATTTGAAATCTTAGGGGGAAGGTAAGAGGGTATCAAGGTAATAAGTAGACTTTAGGACTTTGTACACATTCTTTTCTATTTTGTTTTTTGGCAACAGGGTCTCACTCTGTCACCCATGCTGGAGTGTAATGGTATGATCTTAGTTACTGCAGCCTTGACCTTCTGGGCTTAAGTGATCCTTCTGCCTCAGCCTCCCAAGTAGTTGGGACTGCAGGTGTGTACCACCACACCCAGCTAATGTTTTTATTTTTATTTTTTGTAGAGATGAGGTCTCATTATATCGTCCAGGCTGGTCTTGAATTCCTGGCCTCAAGTCATGCTCTTGCCTCAGCCTCCCAAAGTGTTGGATATAGTTTAATTGTAATATATTAATTTGCTTTGTGACAGATAATGACCATATTAAGATGCTTTTGAAAACTGGACACAGTGGCCGGTGCCTGTAATCCCAGCTACTTTGGGAGGCTGGAGTGGGAGGATCTCTTGAGGCCAGGAGTCAGAGACCAGCCTGGGCAACGTAGCAAGGGGTGGATGGAGATGCTTTTGTTTTACCCAAGGAGTCAGTCATTATGCAAATAATCCCTTTCCTTCCTTCCATCCTCCCTCCCTGTGTTTCCATTCAGTCATTTCCCGTTTTGTGCCAGACACTATGTTAGGCATCCGGGATGCAACAAAACTCGGTCCCAGTCCCCCTGCCCTCAGTGACATGACATTCTAGAGGGGGCAGATAGTGTCACTTGTTCTCCAGAAGCAGACATGGAGCTGGCCTTTGGGAAGCAGGATGTCTGTTTGGGATCAGTACCTGTGAATGGAGGTAGGTGGAGGCAAGGTTGAGTAGAGAAAGCCCTTGAGCCAAGATGCAGGTTTGACAAAGCCTCTGCCACCTGCCAGAGAGCTATTTGCTGAGAATCACCAATCAGAGTGTCCCACATTCTGACAGGTATGTGCCAGGTATGGGCTGCCCTGGGAAGGGTGCTACCTCAGGCAAATGAGGCCGTCCCTGGAAGACCGTCCCTGGAGGCTGTCCCTAGAGGCAGTCTACCTCATATTTCACATCCTCAAGTCCTACCACCAAGATGGTTTCAGGGCCCTAACGTTTAAGGTAGGGAAGTTACTGTGTAATTACTGTTCAACAGCCTTACATTTTTTTTTTTTCTGGAGTTATAGTCTCACTCTGTAGCTACTTGGCCAGTTCTTCCTTGAATGGGAGACCTAGCAATGCATCTCAGGCTACCACAGTAAGTACTTAGAGTTCCTGATGGTGTCACTTAATGGAGAACAATAAAACTGGCTGAGGGGACAGGGAGGCAGGAGAAAGCCTTCTAGAAATATTGGAACAGAGCTCTAAGGGAATAGAGGACCCTGGGGAAGAGATTCCAGGCCCGGGGAAGAACTGGAACAAAGACCTTGGGAGAAGCTGGCCTGATGTGTCTTGGGATGACCAGGGGGCCAGTGTGCACACTTGGGGACAGCATGGTGTGTGTGTGTGTGTGTGTGTGTGTGTGTGTGTGTGTGTGTGTGTGTGTGTGTGTGTCGGGGGTTCTCTGGCTATGGTAAGGAGTTCGCTTTTTTCCCTGTATGAGGTGGTGTGCTTGTTTTGGCTGCTGTAACAAAGCACTACAAGCAAGGTAGCTGAAGCAGCAGCATGGATTGTTTTATAGTTCTGGAGGGAGATGCATGTCCTGCCTCAGGCTGTGGGGAGACTTGGTTCCTTCTGAGGCTGAGATGCATCTGTTCCATCCTTCTCCTGGCCTTTGGTGGTCTGCTGGCAACACGTGGCATTCTGTGGCTTCGAGAGTTCTGCCTTCATCTTCACGTGGTGTGCTCCCTAGGTGTGTGTCTCTGAGTCCAAATTTGCCCCTTTGATAAGGATGCCAGTCGTACTGGATGAGGGCCCACCTAAATGACCTCATCTTAACTCGTTACAGCTGCAACGACGCTGTTTCCAAATAAGGTCACATTCTGTGGTCCTAGGGGTCAGGAGTTCAACATATGAATTTTTGAGGGATGCAGTTCAACCCACAACAGGTGGGAAGCCATTAGTGGATTTTGAGCAGAGGGAGAATATGATCTGACTTTGGTTTTAAGAAGGATCACTGTTTTGTGGAAAAAAGAATGAAAGGAAGATTTTTCATCGAAAAGTCACCTATTGGGTACACTGCACACAGAGGGGAGTGGTGGGTACACTTAAAGCCAAACTTCTTCACCACTACACAGTACAACCTTGTAACCCCAAACTATGTGTATCCCCTAAAGCTATTGAAATAAAGAATAAAAATAAAATACTGAAAAAACAAAAAAGAATAAAAGGAAGGAGCAGAGCCAACGTAAAAAGACCAGACATGTGGCTGCTGGTTCCAGTGCTAAAGGTGAAGTGGTGAGTGGACAGATGCTAGACACAGGGTAGAGCTGATAGGATTTAAATTAGATAGATAGATAGATAGATAGATAGACAGACAGACAGACTAACAGATAGACAGACAGACAAGGATGTTTCCTGACCCACTGGAAGAATGGAGTTGCCATTTACTGAGATGGGCAAAGTGCTGGGAGAAGCCAGTTTGGGGGTAACATTAGGAATTTGATTTAGGACTTAAGTTTATGGTGCCTCTTAGACATTCATATGGAGATATTGAATAGGCAATTGGATATGTGAGAGATTCTGAAATCTAGAGGTCAAAGATGTTTTGGCCAGAGATGGAATTTGGACTTCATGAGAATGTAGGAGGTATCCGAAGCCATGAGATTGATTGGGGTCCCTAAGGTAGAGAGTGTAGACAGATAAGAGTCTAGGCACTGAGCCTAGTGGCACTCCTGAGTCCAGAGTGGGGGAGATGAGAAGAGACAGCAAAAAAGACCTGAGGAGGGATCCATGAGGTAGGAAGACAACCCAAAGCAAGAGAGGTCTTAGAAGGCGGGTAATAAATGTTTCAAGATGAGCAACCAACCAGTAGGATAAGGGTTCAGACTGATTGTTGGCTTTGGCACCATGGAGGTCATTGGTGACCTTATCAAGCAGTTTTGATAGAATGATGGGAATGAAATCCTAACTGGAGTGAACTCAGTGGGAAGAGAGAAATAGAGACTGTAAATATAACAGCTCTTGTTTCGTGACTAGCCCTTTGACTCCGCTTGCTGAGGGTGTGGTCAGGCCATGTCCATCCCTGAGATGCAGAATCACTAGGATGCTGAAGATGGAAACACCTTTGGGAAACCTTTATCCAGCCTCCTTGGGATGGAGGTCAGTAATTCTTGGGCTCCCGTTTTCTGTTATAAGGTGATATCTCTAACTCTGCCCAGTAATGGTCACTTCATGCTGAAGTGTGTTGTGCTAGCCCCTTGCAAACGTGTTTTAGCTCCTTTTCTCCTGCCAGGAGAGTGTGGTGTATTCCAGCAGGATAGAACATCCTGAATTCCTGAGGGGTGAGTGGGTGGTGTTAGGATGATCCAGGATTAGTCATGAAGTTATAGGGAAGAAATATCTAACCTAAATGGATAATTATTGGAATTCACCTGCATGAATAAAGAAAATGAAGGAATAATTAGCTCTCAGGATAATATACATCCAAAACAATTGTAGCCGCATTTCAACTCCTCCTTCATGTACCTTAAAATTAAGAGTTATGAGCAAAGTATGATGAACAGTCTCGAATTTCCTCTCATTACCAAGCTAAGGGGACAGAAGACCCCCAAAGGCAACTGGAAGAGTGGAATGAAACAAAGCACCCTTGAGTTGCAGCTTCCCCCACATCCCTCTCCACTGGCTCCATTTAGAAAAAGCTTTCTATGCTGGGTATGGTGATACGTGCCTGTAATCCCAGCACTTTGGGAGGCTGAGGCAGGAGGACTGCCTGGGTGCAGGAGTTTGAGACCAGCTTGGGCAACATAGAGAAACCTTGTCTCTCCAAAAAATAAAAAAGTTGAACTGGCATAGTGGTGCCCGCCTGTAGTCCTTGCTACTCAAGAGGCCGAAGTGGGAGGATCGTCTGAGCCCGGAAGTTCAAGGCTGTGGTGAGCTGTGCTTATGCCACTGCACTCCAGTCTGGGTGACAGAGTGAGACCCTGCCTCAAAAAAAAAAAAAAAAACAAAGAAAGAAAGAAAGAAAAAAAGAAAGAAAATAAAAAGCTTTCTGTGCTTGCAGTAATTGAATGTGGTTAAAGATGTGAACTTAAGCTTTCAGGGAGACCTGTACAATTTTACAATCAAAGGAGATACTAAATGTTTAGTTTCTACAAGGCCATATTAAATCTGAAAGAAAAATTTTATTGTAATAGAATTAAACTTGACCACTGATATCCTTCAACATTTTTTTTTTTTTCTGAGTTGGAGTCTCACTCCGTCACCCAGACTGGAGTGCAGTGGCTGCTCCCGGCCACCGCAGCCTCAACGTGCTGGGCATCCAGTGATTCTTCCGTCTCAGCCTTCCAAGTAACTGGAGCTACAGGCGCGTGCTACCACACCTGGCTAATTTTTTGATTTATTGTAGAGATGAGGTCTCACCCAGTTGCCCAGGCGGGTCTCGAACCCGCGGGATCAGGCAGTCCACTCACCTCAGCCTCCCAAGGCACAGGATTATAGGCTGAGCCACCGAGCCCGGCTGTCCTTCAACTATTGAAGAGGGCATCTATTCTCCTAACACAATAGATTAATCTGACTGCATGTGATTGTTTTTTGTGAGATGAAAGAGAATTTCTTCTTCCTTTTAAAAAAAATTTTATTAAAATACTGAGTTTATTTCACATGTATATTTTTGTCTCCCAACATTTCCATGTCTGATCACCGTTACTACTATGTCCTGTCATAACATTCCATACATACTTAAAACCAAACAAAGGGCAACATTCCATCTTTAAAAACTAAACAGGCATTTTGGACAACACATTCCTGACGATGGAACCTGGACAACACTTATCAACATGGTAGGGAAGGTTCTCACTCTGCATTATAAAAAGGACAGCTGGATATCACCTGTTATAGAAATGAAATAAGATGGAAAATTGTAGCAAGCTGTTTATACTATATTCTTTTCTTTTCTTTTTTTGAGTCAGAGTCTCACTCTGTTGCCCAGGCTCATCATAGCACTGTAGTCTCTACCTGTTGGGCTCAGGCGATCCTTCCACCTCAGCCTTCCAAGTAGTTGCGTGCCACCATGCCCTGCTAGTTTCTTTTTTATTTTTGTTTTGTTTTGTTTGAGTTGGAGTCTCAGTCTGTCGCCCAGACTGGAGTACAGTGGCCGCTCCCGGCCACCACAGCCTTGACCTGCTGGGCTCAGGCGATCCTTCCGCCTCAGCCTTCCAAGTAGCTGGAACTACAGGCGCACACTACCATGCCCGGCTAATTTTTGATTTATTGTAGAGATGAGGTCTCACCAAGTTGCCCAGGCGGGTCTCGAACCCGCGGGCTCAGGCAATCCACTCACCTCAGCCTCCCCAAGCGAGGGATTACAGGCTGAGCCACCGAGCCCTGCTTCTTTTTTATTTTTTATTGTAGAGGTGAGGTATTACCAAATTGCCCAGGCTCATCTCAAATCTGTGGGCTCAGGCACTCCTCTCACCTTGGCCTCCCAAAGTGCTGGGTTTATAGGCATGAGCCATTGTGCCCGTCCTAAACTATTTTCTTAAAGAGACTTCCATCACTGCCAGAGATCTTGAATGACCTCCTGGTCAGTCATCCGGAAGCAATTCTTCATGTAATTGATGAACTTGTCTCCACCTTGGGAAGAGAACCATCTTTTTCTATACTTGCTTACATTTTTGCCTTAATGTTTTCTACAGAACTAGGTCCTCTTGGTGTTTTAGGAGTTTTTTTCTTCTTTTTTTCTTTGTTGAAGGATTCTTGACCTTTTGATCATGGTGTTGATGGTTTTGAGTCTTTTCCATTATGATTTGATTTTTATGCATTTTTTGGTCGGAGCATCTCATACAGATTTCTTCACTGGATCTTTTTCTTCAGTCTCCCCATCATCAAAATCATCATCAGCGTCATCTTCAGTGGCAGCAAGTTTTGCTTTTTTCCATGGAACTTTGCGACCAACTCTTCGTCTTCCTCCGCAGCGACTAAGTGCTGTCTGCTAACAGGCACAGGCCCTAAGCCACACTTCAACCATAAGGCCTCGTGTGGTCAAAACCCTCAAGGGAAACCTTGTCGGCTGCACAGACATTTACAGCGTTGCCAGCGTTATTTTTCTTGGGCTGCCTGCATCATTCATTGCCCCTGCATCAACAGCGTGCAATTCATTCTTTGCACCAGCCCCTACACTGACCTTCTCAAAGATGACTGATGTTCATTTCCGTCATTATCCACCTTAAACTGATCATCTTTGTCAGCCTGTTAGTTCACAACTGAAAAGATAGTTCTGGGGCCTCAGGAGTCTCATGTCTGTGTCCATCGAATCTGCCATGGGGTAGAGGTGCTGGAGAGAAGGTAGGTGGATGAGCGGAGCATTAGATGTAATATGAAGGAGGCTATTTCTAATGAGTGTCCTTGAGGGTAGTTCTGGTTCTCTATAGGATTTATGTATACGTCACTCCCTTGTAGACGATCAAGGTAGCATGATCAGGAGACCCTGGAGTAGGTGGTGGTGGTGGTGGTGGGGCTTCTGGTCTACTAGAAATAAAAGGGTGAAAAGCCAAATTGGAGTAATTTTAGTCAGAGTGGCAGCTATTTTTAACATTGCTTAGCTTTGTGCAACTCACTTCAACCCACCTTGTGATCATTACACAAGAAACAAAACCAATTTCCAAGAGGTAGTTACTGATAATTGTCTTGTAACCCCCCAAGCATGCTTTGTACTAATTGCCCTTTAATCTGAAGTATTTGTCCTCTGGTCATAAAGGGCCATGCTGACCTAAATGTATGGTGATCAGCCCTTTGTGACCAAGGTGACACAGACCACCACCCATCACCATGGCCACAGCCTGTGTTATCTCACCCAAGAACAATTACTGACTCTTCCTAAAAGGGAAGCTTTAAAAGCTTCCAACCTCAGGCATTCACTGCCAAAATGCTCCTTAGGCATCTGGCCCCCCTCTCCAGTCTCTCCTTTTTCTCTGATCTACTTTCTAAATAAACTTTTTCTGACCTACTCTGTGCTGTTCTTTGCATTTTTCCCATGGTACCAGCTTACCAACCTAAGATATGAAAACACACGTGGGCAAGTTTATGCTTAAAGACCCTGAAACAGGCCTGGCGTGGTGGCTCAA
Organism: Cephalopachus bancanus; assembly: GCA_027257055.1. Lineage (NCBI taxonomy): Eukaryota > Metazoa > Chordata > Mammalia > Primates > Tarsiidae > Cephalopachus > Cephalopachus bancanus. The sequence goes on along the minus strand of JAPVLO010000301.1, from coordinate 1,031,180 downwards.
GCCTGTAATCCCAGCACTTTGGGAGGCTGAGGTGAGGGGATTGCCAGAGCCCATGGGTTCAAGAACAGCCTGGGAAACTTGGAGAGACCTCATCTCTATAATAAAAAAAATATTGGCCAGACGTGGTAGCGTGTGCCTGTAGTTCTGGCTACTTGGAAGACTGAGGCAGAAGGATTGCCTGAGCCCAGCAAGTGGATGCTGGGGTGGCCATGAGCGTGCCACTGCACTCTAGCCTGGGTGATGGAGTGAGACTCCCAACTCAAAAAAAAAAAAAAAAAAGGTGGGGGGTGGGCAACCTCCTCGGGTCCCCTCCTGCTGTGGGAGCTTTTCTGTCCTCTAAATAAATCATGCTTTCTCACTTAAAAAAAAAAAAGGCCCTGAATCAGGCACATATAACCTCACTGTCAGGCAGGTTTTCATAGCCTTCTCAATACCTGGGCCATGGGGTTTAAAAGCAGCTGTGTCTTTGTAGGAGCCACTGAGATGGGAGACAGACTGCCTTGTACTGACAGAAGTTCTTCACCGACCCAAACCTTTGCCCTTGGAGACAGGATTTCTCAGGTTTCTGTCTGTCCTGAGGGGTATTTTGTTCTTGCAACTTCCTTTTGGGCTTATCTGAGATCGGCCTCTTATATTCAGCATTGAGATTTAGGTATGAAAAAAAGAATAGGATTGGTTGGGTACTGTTTCTGTTCAATCCTATAATGAGTGAACATATTATCAAATACTATTTTGTTTGCCTTCCCCAAAGCTTTAACACAGTGTCATTTCCAAGATAAGGAAGATTCCCAGGCAGCTGTCTTCCTTACTTCTGAATTCATATTAAATCTAGCATTATTAACCCTTCTTAGCTCGCGCTTTGTGCCACTCTGTGTCTGTTATGGGGAATTTTAAATAAAACCAGCTGCGTTAAATATTCACAGAATCGATGCTCACTTGTTTCAAGTCTTTGGTGATTTATCTTCAGGGAGTGTTAATACAGCAGTAATTCCGCATTACGTTTCTTGCACCAGCATTTAATTGATACTGTATTTCATAAGGATCATTGCAGGTTTATTGCTTTTGTATTTAGAGTTGTGGTTCTGGGTTAGTGATCCGAGGCCTGAGATTCCCAAATCTGCTGTTCCCAATTTAATTGTGTGTGCTTTTGCGCTGACAAGTTTGAGAAGGGCTGTTAACTATGTAACAGATCTGATGGATAGAAACCGTTGGACAGAGTAGTTCTGGGGATACTTTGTCTGCGGATGTCGTGTAGAACTTTAAAAAAAACGATAGTAGATGAATTGAATCTCTGTATATAAAAAAGGGATATGATTTAAATTCTTTAGGTATGTATTAGTGTTTACCTCTTAATTGAGGCACCTGGGACTACTTCTCAGGCTGTGTGAATGGCAGTGGTTGTATTACTTTTTCTTTTTTTTATTTTTTTGGGTCGGCATCTCATTTTGTCATCCAGGCTAGAGTGCAGTGACACACTCACAGTTACCACAGTCTCGACCTGCTGGGCTCAGGCGATCCTTCTGCCTCAGCCTCCTGAGTACCTGGGATTACAGGCACATGCCACTATACCTGGTTAATTTTTTGATTTATTGTAGAGACAAGATCTTGCCAAGTTGCCCAGGCTGGTCTTGAACCCCTGGGCTGAGGCAGTCCTCTTGCCTTGGCCTCCCAAAGTCCTGGGATTTTACAGATGTGAACCACTGTGCTTGGCGTTAGTTGTATTACTTTTTAAAGTAGGTTAATATACATCATTATTCTCTTTGAGAAACTTCAGTATTTTTTCAGACCACTAGGACACCAGTGTCCGTACAGGAACATAACTGACATTGAAACCTCACACAGCATGGCGCTTAGCAGGGGTTCACTATTGTATTAGAAGCACGAATCTCTGGACAACAAAAACTGTAAAAAAAAAAAAAAAATAGAACTGTGCTTGCTACAGTAAGCCTTTTGTTGAATGAAAAGAGGGATATGGGGCAGGAGCAGTTTTGGTTGGGTAGAAGAAAAGAGTAAAAACGACAGAGGCTGGAAAGTAGAAGGCAAGTCCTGGCCTGAGCATTTGCATTGGATTTAACTCACACAGCAGAATGTTCTGGAAGGAACTCCAGACAACACACTTGATTCTTTGCCACTTATTAAGAATGTGGTCTTGGGTGACTCTGTGAACTTTTGGGCCTTGGTTTTTCTCATCTGCCCTGCCTTCTCCAAAGGCTTGAATGAGAACATTTGTATAAGAGTGTTTTGTAATCTGTAAATGGTTGTACATATCTGGTGGTGCTGAGTCGTGGTGGAGAACAAGGCTCATTCAGCCAATGGATATTTCCCAAGCGCCTGCTCCAAGGCCATGCTTTGTGACAGGTCACAGCGACACAGTGATGGGTGAGAAAGAGATTCATCAGACAGTCTCTCTCAAACGTAGAATTATAATCTGTTGAAGGTGCTGTAGAGCACAGTGTGGAGGCAGAGCTCAGCTTGACGGTTATCCTCTAACTGTGGAGATTGTTTAAAGGTAGGGAATGACCAAAACCCAACATTGCTTTAGGAAGTTTAACTTATTGGCCACAGGCAGGAAAGATTGACAAAGGATTGGTGTTTGGAAGAATAAAGGTGTTGCTATCATTCATATATATATATATATATATATATTATATATATATACATATAATATATATATAATATATATATAATATATATATATACATATTATATATATGTATGATTGATATTTTATATTTCCTTATTTTTAAAAATTTTATTTATGTATTTCTTTTTAGAGTCAGGGCCTCACTCTGTCGCCCAGGCTAGAGTGCAATGGCATGGTCATGGCTTACTGCAGCCTCATCTCCTGGGCTCAGGCGATCCTTTTACCTCAGCCTCCCGAGTAGCTAGAACTACAGGCATGCACCACCATCCCTGGCTAATTTTTTGATTTTTCTGTAAAGATGAAGTCTCACTATGTTGGCCAGGCTGGCCTCAAACTCCTGAGCTCAAACAGTCCTTCTGCCTCAGCCTCCCAAAGTTCTGGGATTACAGGTATGAGCCACCATGCCTGACCTGGAATTGTTTTGTTTAATATTGATGCTTTTATGGGAGGTTTTCTGGAGTTTTGACATTTATTTGGTTTGCTTTTGGTAGATTAACAGACGTCTATTTTTAGTTAAACATGACATTTAGCATAAAATCTTAGTAAACACTTGTAATTTAGGTTCTTCTATTGTTTAGTATTTTATTTATACAGGTGGAACATTCCTAAACAGAAAATCTGAAATCTGAAATGTCCTAGAAAAGTTTCAGATTTTGGAGCATTTTGGATTTTGGGTTTTGTGATTACAGATGCTCAACAGATAGTTATATAATGCAAATATTCAAAATCTGAAAAAATTCCAAATCCAGAGCACTTCTGGACAAGAAATACTTACCCTGTATTAACTCCTAGCAACCCTTGTTGAGACCATATTATTCTTTTTAAGTTGGAGTCTCACTCTGTCCTCCAGGATGGAGTGTAGTGGCATGCTCTCGGCCACCGCAGCCTAGACCTGCTGGGCTCAGGTGATCCTTCTACCTCAGCCTTCCATGTAGCTGGAACCTCAGGTACGTTCCACCTTGCCTGGCTAATGTTTTTAATTTATTGTAGAGATGAGATCTCACCAAGTTGCCCAGGCTGGTATCGAACCTCTGGGCTCAGGCAATCCTCTCACCTCCGCCTCCCAAAGTGCTAAGATTATAGGTGTGAGCCATTGCGTCTGGCCTGTTGAGATCCTATTATCCTCAATGTGCAGGTGAAGAAACAAACTTGCAGGCTATACAGCTAGTAAGTGGGACTTGGACCCAGGCCTTCTGGCTCTGTGTGTTCCTCACTTCATTATCACCTCCTCATAAAACAGAACTTAATATTCTGTAAGTGAAGATAAGGTAATCTTCAAACAACTGCTGTGAATCTTTGTTTCAATATATTTCTTCTTGTTTTATTAAAATATTTTTAAATTACAAAATTAGAAAAAAACCTATTTTAAGACAAAATGTTTTTTTAAAGTTATAATGCAGTTTGCATTTTGCAATGAGGGATTACAAAAGCATGGTAGTTTTTGTTATGCGTTTTTTTTTTTTTTTCTTTTTGTTTTGAGTCAGAATTTCACTCTGTCACCCAGGCTAGAGTGCGGTGGCATTCTTACAACCACTTCAGCCTCAACCTGCTGGGCTCAGGCGATCCTTCCGCCTCAGCCTTCCAAGTGGCCAGAACCACAGGCACGCACCACCACACCCAGCTAATTTTCTGATTTATTGTAGAAATGAAGTCTTGCTAAATCGCCTGGGTCTGGTCTCGAACCCCTGGGCTCAGGCAATCCTCTCGCCTCGACTGGGATTACAAAGTTCTGGAATTAGAGGTGAGCCACCGCACCCTGTTAAGCATGGTAGTTCTTGATCTTACTTCGGTGCTGCATGGCTCCCCATTTTTCCCTTTGTTTCACAACCAGAATAACTCTCAGCCGAGTCAGTGAGTGTCCAGATGTATTCATTGTGGTCGATCTTGTTCACCTGTGTCTTATCTGTTCAGAAAAGTTCCAATTGGGTATCAACTGTGCTTTTAGCGCTCTGGCGGGAGAATCTCAGAGAGGACAGCTTCTGTGGCACGGCCTCAGTCTGACTCCCTGTGTTCATAATGGGAGCCCCAGAGAAAGGCATGCCACTTTCCTAGGACCTTAACATTCATGACTGGCAGAGCCTGGATGGCAGTCCCACATTCCCCGCGGCCTGCTTGGGCCTTGTACGTTCCTGTGTCCGTTGTGTTGTTTGTTTGCATGTTACTTTCATTCCATTGCGTTTGTGTAATGTAGATGACAGTGAACTTTCACATTAATTCAGCTAAATCCCAACCTGTGCTGGGAAGCAGAGGCAGGGCATGCTCTGGCCATTGGTTCAAGATGAGGCTGTGTTCAGAGAAGATCTGTAATGTTTTCTTCCTGTGGTTTTGGTTTTTGTCAAACTAAAGTGCTTCATGAAATGAGCAGGCCTACGATATTTTCCTATTATACTTTTCATTTGTTTTTCTTATTTTCCTTCACACTAAATTAAAACTTTACTCCTAAACGATGGGCCAGTGAGTTTGAGCTACAAAAAAAACTGGATTCAGAATTAAGCTCATGTGTTTGGATGAGTTTGGGTTATGGCCCAGAATCCTTGACTTTTTTTATAGTGATAGTAAGAGCCAGTGTTTTGCAGTATCTCCTAAGGGACTTTTTTTTACTGATTGCTGCTTGATTCTGCTTTGTTTTTTGACATTTGGGCTCTGCGTCCTCTTTGAGGACATTTGAGCTCTTCAAAGATATTTGGGCTCTTCGAGATGGGTGAAGGGAAAAAAGGGTGAATGATGCTTTCTGTCTAGTGTCACCGGGTTTGTTCCCTGAGGGCTCTGCTTTCATTTGGTTAATGCTGTTAACTGCTTAAAAAAAAAAAAAACGTTCTCTGCAGGAATTGGGTTTGGATATGATGTTACTAAGAGACAGCAAGCTTGCCATTTGTATAAATTATTTCATTGTCTTTATCTGGTTAGACTCTCTTTCTGGAATTCTTTTTTTTTTTTTTCCGCGTTGGAGTCTCACTCGGTCGCCCAGACTGGAGTGCAGCGGCCGCTCCCGGCCACCGCAGCCTCGACCTGCTGGGCTCCAGCTATCCTTCCGCCTCAGCCTTCCAAGTAACCAGAATTACAGGCGCACGCTACCACGCCCGGCTCATTTTTTGATTTATTGTAGAGATGAGGTCTTGCTGCCCAGGCGGGTCTCGAACCCGCGGGCTCAGGCAATCCACTCACCTCAGCCTCCCAAAGGCGCGGGATTACAGTCTGAGCCACCGAGCCCGGCTACTTTCTGGAATTCTTATGTTTTATGTGATTGGTCTGGGACTTTCCATGCACTTTATTTTATTACCTACCAGTAATATCTCAGTAAGTAGGGAGGAGGGGTGTTGTGGAGAAGAATCTCTGAAATACAGAATTCTGTACAGAGTTTTGTGTTTATGGTGTAAGCTCTCTTATCTGAGACTATCATGACCAGCTGCCAGTCAGTTATTTAAGATGGAGAAATGTAAAAAACGTTATGCTCGTATTATAAACATTTTTTATTTCAAAGTCAAACATATGTTTAATAGTTTTTGATATAGGACCAAGTCCCAGTAAGTGGTTTCTTTGGGGGGTTTTGGGGCATATAAACCACACCCATGTTGCCTGGTGTACATGGTTGGGTTGCTTTAAAGTGCAGCAAGAACTTTAAGATACTTGTGACCTATCTTGAGTGTAGAATCCTTACTGATTTTTTTTTTTTTTTGAGTTGGAGTCTCACTCTGTCGCCCAGGCTGGAGTGCAGTGGCATGCTCATGGCCACCCCAGTGTCGACCTGCTGGGCTCTAACTATCCTTCTACCTTAGCCTTCCAAGTAGCTGGAACTACAGGTGTGCGGTACTGTCTAATTTTTAATTTTTATTGTAGAGATGAGGTCTCGCCAAGTTGTCTAGGCTGCTCTTGAACCCATGAACTCTGGCAATCCTCTTGTTTTGGCCTCCCAAAGTGCTGGGATTACAGGCTGAGCCACCGAGCCCAGCCTCCTTCCAGGTTTTTATGATTTGTTTCCCAGCCCTTTGCTATGTTTGTCCTCATACCTCGTATAATGGCAATGTTTTACATTTATTGAATTATTACAAATCACTCAAAGATTGAACTTCATTTTCATTGAAATGTTAATTTCTCTGAACATACATTACATGTGTTTATGTGATGTTTACTATGTGTTTATATATAATTGCATTATAAGAAGCACTGTCATTAATAGGTTGGGAATAAACTCATGTAACCCAGGGAAGGATACTTGGTTGCTGGGAGCAGATTACTTCTGTTACGGTCTGTGGAACACTTGGCTGCTAACTCTTGTTGCCTGATAAAATTCGAGAGACAGAGAACAGGAAGAAAGAGGTTTATTTGTGAATTCAGAATTGAGGGAGCCAGAACCTGGGATTTCTGGCACACAGCTGCTTGCCTCAGCTTTCACATTTCATATTTATAAGCCCAGGCTTGCTGGTTAGCATCAAACTACATGACTGACAGAGCCCTGCACAGAACTTCAGTTATAGCAGCATCTTGCTGATAATGACATTCATAGTTCACATTTTCTTGGTGCGGTTACTAGGGGTAGCCCACAATTCACTTATCTGTAACTCCAGACAGAGGAGTCAATCCAGCTTATCACAGAGTAAGGGAGTTAACAGAGCCTATCACAAAATAAGATATTATTCATGATAACACATCATTAACCAGAGGTTATAACCAGACAAAAGGGTATACAAATTACAAAACATGTGGTTGCATGGTTACTGTAACTCTTTTGGTCTGTGACTACTAATAAAAAGCAGTGAATTACAATTCATTTCTATCGGCTGAATGAGCACAGTCCGCAGGAGAGTTAGGGGTTCCTTGAAGAGCCTGGTGAGGAATGTGTAGGAGATAAGAGAAAACATGCTCTTCTGCTAACTCAGGAATGTGAGTACGTGCAGAGCTGCTTGTTTCTGCCTCTCTTCAAGGGTTATGGCAGTGTGGACAAGTTAGTGTGGGTTTCCGTATCACAGCTTCTCAACCTATATGTGGTGATGGCATAGTATTTTTATTTCCAATCTGTCATGGACCTGTACTTTTATAATGGTAAAAAAAAATAAATAAATAAATAAATAAAAAGACAGACTGGGCCCAGTGACTCACACCTGTAATCCCATCATTTTAGGAGGCTGAGGTGGGAGGATCACTTGAGGCCAGGAATTAGAGATGAGCCTGGGCAGCATAGTAAGACCCTGTGTTTATAAAAACATTAAAAAAATATTATCTGGGCATGGTGGTACATGCCTGTTGTCCTGGCTACTTGGGAGGCTAAGGCAAGAGGATTGCTTGAGCCCAGTTGTTTGAGGTTACAGTGAGCTATGATCATGCATTCCAGCCTGGGAGACAGAGCAAGACCCTGTCTCTAAAACAAATATATTAATTTATTTAAAAAGATGTACAAAATACAGGTCTTAATTTTAAAACTTCCTTTAAAAAACAACAGAAATAAAATCACATTTCAGTAAATATAATAACAAACATAATACAGGAAAAACAAAAAAAAATACAAAATCTGTACGTGTTCTTTAAAAGCATGCATGTGCTGGCAATTTGCATAAAGAATCACTATTACTATTGTCAGTTTTTAATTCTATTTATAGCTAAACAAAAAGTTATGAGTGATATGATGACTCTCCTTATTACATGCCTCTACCTATACTTCGACCACACTTAATACGTATCCATATTTAAAGCGTTTGATGTCACAAATGAATTTACTTCTTGCTAGTTGACCTGTCTGCTCTAGCAAGGCTGGACTGATGACAAGGTTGTCTCAAGGCTAAGCATAGTATACATCTAAATGTTCGTTGTTCCGTTTTATTAACACTCATGGTAGAAGAACTGATCTTACAGAACAATGTTGACTAGAATGAACGAAAGACAGCCTTTCGAAGCAATTCCAGATAGCTCAGGATATTCATTTTTAATTTTTCTCCAAAACGAATCAAGTGATGCTCTGGTGTCAAAATTCATCTTCAGTCCTTCCTTAGTAAGCAGTTTCAACAGTTAATCCTATAAATTATAGCGGCTTATCCTATAAGCTCATTGGCCCATAGTTTAGGATTAAAGTTTTAATTTCACATTAACAAAAATGAGCAAAATAAATGAAAAATATAATAGGAAAATAACACGGATCAGCTCTTTTCATAAAGCATTTTGGTTTGACGAAAACTAAAACCATAGGAAGAAAACATTCAAGTTTACATTTAAATGATCTTTCAGTGTAAGAAATAGATTCTTGATTTTAAAATTTCCATGTTACAGTTCACAAACTAAGCTTATTTCTTTTTTTTTTCTTTTTTCTTTCTTTCTTTCTTTTTTCTCTCTCTGACTCTAAGAGTCAGGGTCTCACTCTGTCACCCAGGCTGGAGTGCAGTGGCACTGTCATGGCTCACTGCAGCCTTGACTGGGCTCGAATGATCCTTCTGCCTCAGCCTCCCTAGTAGCTGGGACTACAGGCGTGTGCCACCATGCCCGGTTAATTTTTTTTGATTTTTTTTTTATAGCAACGAGATCTTGCTGTGTTGTCCAGGCTGGTCTCAAACTCCTGGGCTCAAGCATTCCTCCCGCCTTGGTCTCCCAAAGTGTTGGAATGATAGGCATGAGGCACCGTGCTGGCCAGACAAACTAACCTTAAACTATCACTTGTGGTCACACAGTTCTTGGGAGCTTGGCTAAGAGGCCTCTGGTGCCACAAGCTCCTCACAGGGGCAGCAACACTGGAGCAACACTTGTCTCATGTGTGACTGGTAACTAACAACTGGCAGCCTAGCCTAGCCCCTGTGAGGACCCCACTTTGAGTGGTCCTGCACTCCAGGAGCACCTCCTACTGGTTGTGAGTTGCTGGTGAGCTCAAGCCTCAAGTCATTGTGTTCCGCAGAGGGGTTGGGATATGCGCTAGTTAATTTGGCAGGATGGGTAAGCAGAGATCAGGTAAGATAGCCTTTCTTGTATAAATGTATTTATTTATTTATTTTTCCTGGGGAGAGGGTTCATAGCTTTCTTGAGAGTCTCTAACTTAAAAAGGGCTAGGGCTGGGCACAGTGGCTCACATGTGAAATCTCAGAAGTCTGGGAGACTAAGGCGGAAGGATCACTTGAGGCCAAGAGTTTGAGACCAGCTTGGGCAACAAAGCAAGACCTTGTCTGTACAAAAATTCAACAACAACAACAAAAATTAGCTGGATGTGGTTTTGTATGCCTGTAGTCCCAGCTACATAGGAGGCTGAAGTGTGAGGATTGCCTGAGCCCGGGAGGTAGAAACCACAGTATCAGATATGTGTGTGTATGCTTATATGTGTTATGTATGATTGTGAGGTTAAGGATCCTATTCCTCGGTGTCTGTCACTTACCCTCTGGGCTTTGCATGTAAGCTGCCAGGTCTTGCTGCATATAATAAGTGTACAGACACGAATCACTTAATGATGGTGATGTATCCTGTGAAACATATCAGGTGATTTTGTTGTTGTGTGAACTTTATGGAGTGTACTTATGCAAACCTAAGTGGTATAGCTTGCTGCACACCTGGGCTATATAGTATGTGTAGCCTGTTGGTCTGGGATGCAAACCTGCACAGCATGTGACTGTACTGAATACTCTAGGCAGTTGTCACACAATCAGAAGTATTTGTGATCTCAACATAGACAAGGTACAGTAAAAGTACGGTATTATAGTTTAATGTGACCACCATTGCATATACTGTCTTTCCTTGGCCGAGACTTTGTTATGTGGTACATGACCATGTCTGGAATGTAGCCATTTCTGTGGAGTCATTTTCTAGAGCCAGGTCTCTGAAGTAGAGTTTTCGACCTTAGAACCATCAGACTCTGGAATTCTCAAGTTTCTCCCCAGGTCAGTAGGAATCTGTCTAGTCATCCCCGAAGAAATCTCAGTGTTTGGTTTCTTCTTCCGTTGCCTGAATGTCTTACCTGGCCTCCGGAGAATTTAGCTACTGTCACCGTTTAACTTACCCTGAAGAAATGGTCAGTGTGAGTGCTGCAGTCCTCCATTTTTATCTGTTAACTAACATATGATTTTAAGTGATAACCCTTCTGTGAGTGGGGCGGTGGGAGAGGGCTCCTTAGCATAGCTGTGATTTATCTATCTGGCCTTTCTTAGTTCATAGTTGAGATGGAAGCATGTTTTTCATGTTTTCTAAGCAAATGACATTTTAGCCATCTTTGAATTCATTCTCATGAAAGTTATGAGTAGAGTCTTTGGTGTCTGAAAAGGGACCGAATGTCCTTGTAGTGGCAATAACCAGGATTTTGAAAGAGAAGGTGACAGTGAGGCTGAAGAAGGAAGTAAAAATGCACTGATGAGTATAGATTTATTTCAGAGTAAAAGAAAGTGCCATGTGTTAATTTTAGAAGCATTTCCTTTCTTGATGGTATACCTTGCAATTTGGAGTTTTTCAGTATCCTAAAATGAGCAGACTTGACAATCAAAAAGTGTCATTGAAAAAATGACAGCTTGGCATCTTTTTTTTAAGCCAGCTGACTTCTCCCCGCCCCCTTCCACCTATCTCAGGTGGAAAAAAAAAAGCAGTGGTAAATTTCAGGCATATTTCAGGGGAGCCATTATGACCATCCTAGGAGCTGTTTTTTGAGTGCTTCCTGGTTCTGCATGGGGAGCTTGCTTCCTTTCAAGCTGAGGTTGAGGGTAGGACTATCGCTCCCACTCTGTGGAGTGCAGAGTGTTTTTTACTAGATCAGAGGTGATAGTTTACAAGCCAAACCTAGTCCCAGCTCTCTGGATCCTCCTAATCGTGAAACCAACAGCCTTACAAATAGGTAATGAGAAGCGGTGGTCCGTTCTGTGAAGTGAAACCGATTTATGTTTCTGAAGGCTCATTCTGGGTCACTGTGGGTGCAGGTCTTCTTGGAGCCTTAAAAAACACTTACACAGCTCGAACAACCGCTAAACCTTTGCTAGGTTGACTGTACATTTAGCTCTTGACCCTTGTTTGTCTTCCATAAACTTGTTTATGCCACAGGATTTAGAGTTTGCTGCTGACACCTTCCCTTGCTCTACAAGGAGATTGTATCTCCACTATGTTTTTTTGTTGTTGCTGAAGCCCCTGTTATCTTTGCAGGAAGCTGTGGAACAAAACAAATTATGAATGGTCTAGGCTGTAGCAGGGTCCTGGAACAGAGCCTGCTGGGCAAGGAACTATTTGTCACCATAGTCCAGGGTCTGGCTCTCAGCTTTGATGACCTGGAAATCATCTCTTTTCTCAGCTCATCTGTAAAGTGATTGAACTCTGGAGGACAGAATCTTTTTTACTAAAATGTTTAAAAATTTTTTTTTTTTTTTTTATGAGACGAGATTTTGCTACGTGGCCTAGGCTGGTCTCGAACTCCTGGGCTCAAGCAATTCTCCTGCCTCAGCCTCCCAAAGTGCTGGAATTACAGGCGTGAGCCACCGAGGGCACAGGTTCTTATTAATTTAGTCATAAGAGACCCATGTAACTGATGCCAGATGGTGGATGTTCAAGACTAGGGTTGGGAAGGGGTCTAAACACAGGTTCTGCAGGCCTAAGGGGAGGACCCAAAAAACCCCCGGAATTTATTTATTAAAGAGTTGTGTATTGATTCTTACATGTTTAAACTTCAGTTACCTACTAAGTATTCTCTGTCCTGTGGAGACACTTTGATGCCTTTTAGTGCTTCTCCCATTTTTTGTTTCACCTCTTCCGGCAACACATTTTCCATTCAGGGCTTTTTTCATCTGGAGAAACAAGAAAGAAGTCCCTTGGCAAGATTGGGTGGAGAATGGTGGGGATCATGTGTTTTTGGTCAAAAAACGCTGAACGCCCAGCACAGTGTGGACAGGTGCTCTTGTAAATCACCCATCATGAAATGGGCAAATGCGTGGAAAGAAAATCTCCAAAAAAAGTTTAGTGAAGCTGAACGCAGCCTCTCACAACAATGCTAGCTGGTCCACAGATGCTGATCAGTTCTTAGAACACTCACCTAGTGGGGAAAGTCTGTATTCTGAGGGACCCACCCTCTAAAAGATAATTCCAGTGTTTTGGGGTCTCCCCTGGTACCTATACAGGAAGCTGCAAGAGAATCTGACATGATGAGTTGGTTATATCTTCTTAAGGGCCACCCCTGCAGACCTGCTGAGGAAACTAGGTACTTCAGTCACTGGACATTGTTCTGCATTGTGCACGTTAATACAGTCTAGTTGTTTGGGCTTCCTGTTTGTTGGTCTGTCATCTTCCCTATAAATTTTAAGATTTTTATGGTTTTTAGCTTTACATTTTGAAATAATTTCAGGTTTTCCAAAAAGTAACAAAAATTCCCTTGCATTTTTCACCCAGATTTTCTAAATGTTAACATTTTATATAACCATTGTACAGTTACCAAGATCAGGAAATTAACATTGATGTACTATCATCTGTAGAGCTTATTCAAACTTTGCCAGTCTTTTTTTTTCATTCCTCTGGTCTAGGATTCAATCCAAGAGTATGTGTTACGTTTAGTTATTTCCTTAGCCTTCCTTGATATGGAACAATGTCTCATTCCTTTCTTGTCTTTTATGATGTTGACACTTCTGAAGCGTATGGACCAGTTATCTTGTAGACTGCTTCTCAATTTGATAATTTGGTTGTTTCTTTGTGACCGAGTAAAGGTTATGAAACTGTTATATAAAATTACCTTCATGGTGCCAGGTGCAGTGGATCATGCCTGTAATCCCAGCTCTTTGGGAGGTCAAGGTGGGAGGATCTCTTGAGCCCAGGAGTTCAAGACCAGCCTGGATAACATAGTGAGACCTTGTTGCTACAAAAAATAAAAAAATTAGCCAAGTGTGGTGGCACATGCCTGTAGTCCCAGTCCTCAGAAGGCTGAGGCGGGAAGATCGCCTAAGCCCAGGAAGTCAAGGCTGTGGTGAGCTATGATCATGCCACTGCACGCCAGCCTGGGCGCCAGAGTGAGACCCGTACTCAAAAAAACAAAAACAAAAGCAAAACTGAAACAACCCATCCTGAATTTTCAGGGAGGCAGATTTGAGGAGTTTGTCCTGCCCTCCTCACTTGGCTGCTTTGCAATATTAAACTCTTTCTCTGTTGTAATGGTTGCATCAGTTTTGGTTTTTCTGGGCAGTGGGTGTGGGAACCTGGTCAGGCTGTAAGTTACACATTTTTGTTAAGAATATTACAGAAGCGGTATGGTATGCTTTCTTGGGGCCTATCACCTTTCTCTGTTTGTAACCATGATTTCCTTACTATTTCTTCTAAGTGGATATGATACAGTGAACTCAGCTCAAGCTTCTCCAACTTAGCTCATATTGGACCCCCGAGACTATGTCTGGGGGCACCAAAGCTTGAGAAACACTGACGTGAGAGTTGCTCTTATTTGAAGTGATCTTGGTGCCCGCGTGCCTATGACTGCAGATGTAGGAACTGAGGTTACATGGCCATAAGAAGGCTGTCTTTGGGATGCCCTAGGATTTGCCTGTATTATTGTATATGTATTTTCTAAATCATCATGAAAATAAACAAAGAAATAAAAAGTTTTTAAATCTCAGATAGACCACTGGGGAAAATGTCTGTGGACTCAGTTAGGGAAACTTACAATGGCTTTTACCTCTGCCTATGGTAAATACTTCACTTAAGAGACAGGACTAACCTGAAGAGATCTGGAAGGTCTCTGATCTTTTTTTTTTTGAGTCAAAGTCTCACTGTCACCCAGGCTGGAGTGCAGTGGCACACTTCCAGTCACTGTAGCCTCGACCTGCTGCACTCCAGCAATCCTTCTGCCTCAGCCTTCCAAGTAGCCAGAACTACAGTTGTGCACTACCATGCCCGGCTAATTTTTGATTTATTGTGGAGATGAGGTCTTATCAAGTTGCCTGGATGGGTCTCAAACCCACGGGCTCAGGCAATCCACTCTCCTTGGCCTCCCAAAGTGCTGGGATTATAGGCTGAGCCACCGAGCCTGGCCAGTCAGCTAATTTTTTTAAAAAAAATTTATTGTAGCCGGGCTCGGTGGCTCAGCCTGTAATCCCACGCCTTTGGGAGGCTGAAGTGAGTGGATTGCCTGAGCCCGTGGGTTCGAGACCCTCCTGGGCAGGTGAGACCTCATCTCTATAATAAATCAAAAAATTAGGCAGGCGTGGTAGCACGCGCCTGTAATTCTGGCTACTCAGAAGGCTGAGGCAGAAGGATCGCCGGAGCCCAGTGGCCACTGCACTCCAGTCTGGGTGACAGAGTGAGACTCCAACTCAAAAATAAATAAATAAATAAATAAATAAAAATTTATTGTAGAGACAAAGTCTTGCCACGTTGCTCAGGCTGGCCTCAAACCCTGGGCTCAGGCAATCCTCTTGCCTCCACCTCCTAAAGTGCTGGGATTACAGGCTTGAGCCACTGCATCCGGCCAGTTCTCTGGTCTTGAACTGATTATTTCAAGGGGGTGTTTCCCCCATGACCTAGTCACTCCCACCTATTATACATTGAATTTGAATTTGTTTATTTAACTTTTTTTGAGTTGAGGTCTCACTGTCATCCAGACTGGAGTGCAGGTAGTGGCATAGTCATGACTCACCGCAGCCTCGAACTCCTGGGCTGAAGGGATCCTCCCTCCTAAGCCTTTGAATAGATGGGACTACAGGTGCATGCCACCATACCTGGCTGGAATTTGAATTTAGAGTAACCTCATTCCATGTTAGAATTGTCTTAGATTAATAGCAATGAAGACTAGTAAACATTTTACTTAGCAAAGTTCATTCTTCGTTTTCTGTTCTTATCTTTACTTAAAAAAAAACCCACAGTAATATTTTCTTTCTCTTTTTTTCCTACTCGTTTTTGGCATTCCATGCTGGTAAAAATACTATAAAAATAAATCAGCTAGATTTTAGCATAAACACAGTGAATGCCAGCGGTTGAAGTGATCACAGTTTGAAAAATGTTCGGTAGAGGCACCGTAGAAGAAAGATTTCACCCCGTCGCCGGCTGCTGCTTCAGAATAACTTGTGTTTCTTTCCCACCTCGAAACTGTCATTTTTCCAATTCTCATTTTTGGAAGCTTCAGTATTCAAAGCTTTGACAACAATTTAGAAAAATGAAATCACTACCCACTGGGTGTGACATTTACTTGAAGATAAATCATTGGGCTCAAAATAGGCAGTTGCAGAAATGGGTGAAACAATGAAATGTTTGCTTGGGCTCATTGTTTAAAAGAAGGAAATCCTTCAAGGTGGCCACTTAATTGCAGGGCTGTGCAAAGCCTCTATCTGATCTTACATCTTTGAATGGAGTGTTTCCTTTTCAGTTTCATGTCATTTTAGGTAATAACTGGAATTCTCTGCACCTTGGCCTGTGCTGTGTCGTCCCTCTGTCTCTCGTCTCTCCCTTGCCTTCCTTTGAGCTGTTGGGTCATTTCTTGCATCAGCCTAAATAGTGTCAGTTGTAAATGGCAGAAAGTTGAACTCAACCAGGCTTAAGCAACAACGGGTTATCTATTGGCTGCCTAACTAGAGAGTAGGGATTAAGGGTTAGGCTTAGGTTTTTGGCTGTGGTTCCATTTCTCTTTAGATCTTTAGTCAGTCCTTCTCAAACTTTCCGAGGAAAGGAATTTTTAAAAAAATTTTTAAATGATTGTAGACCAACGCTTTGGTAAAATGCAATACAAATGAATGACTAGAAAAATGAAATTTGAAAAGACAAATATAAGCCGGGCTCGGTGGCTCAGCCTGTAATCCCGCGCCTTGGGAGGCTGAGGTGGTGAGTGGATTGCCTGAGCCCGCGGGTTCGAGACCTGCCTGGGCAACTTGGCGAGACCTCATCTCTATAATAAATAAAAAATCAGCCAGGCATGGTAGTGCATGCCTGTAATTCCGGCTACTCGGAAGGCTGAGGCAGAAGGATCGCCGGAGCCCAGCAGGTCGAGGCTGCAGTGGCCGGAAGGGGTCTGGGCGACAGAGTGAGACTCCAACTCAAAAAAAAGAAAAGAAAAAAAGACAAATATAAGCCTGTTGTTTTTCATTATGGACTTCAACCGACAAAATTATTTTGTCCAGTTGCTGTCAATGTTTCTAAACATTTTCAATGTCCATCCTAGCCTTGTTACATACTGCTGGTAAGACCTGTTTTGACACTGGCCTTTTCTGTTAGCGTTCCTCAGTATGACAAAGTGACTGCCAGTAGCTTCCAGAATGATGTGTATCTTTGTTCACATTGTTGACAAAAAGATACCAAACTCTGTAAAATATTTTAGGATGGTTTATTCTGAATCAAACTTGAGGATGCAAGCCTGGGAACACCCATTCTCAGGAGGTCCTGAGTACATGTGCCCCTGTGGTTAAATGGTGACTTGGTTATACACACTTTAGGAAGGCAGACCATAAATCAATACATGTGAGGTTTTTATTGGTTTGGCCCAGGAAGGAGGGATATTTCCTAAGCCGGTGGGGCTGGGGAAGGATGCGAAGGGAGACAGGGGGCAAGGATGGCTTGCTGGTCATAGGTGGATTCAAAGATTTCTTGGCTGGTAGTTTGTAGTTCCTATCCAAGGATTCAGGAAATCTGTAGAGGAGAGGCTATGTTAAGATCCGGGGTGGGAAACTCCAGGTCTGTTGACATGTATGTGGCAGACTTCTGACAGGAGACATAAGTGTTTTACAAGGTTCCCGGAGTCTGGGAGTCCCCAAGAGATGGCTTTGCAGGGCCATAAAATACCTTGATTTCCTTCTTCATTTGTTATGTGATGTTATGCCAAAGTCAGTTGGAAAATGAACTTTAGGATATAGGGTCATAGAGTTCTAGCCCTGCCTGGTGAGTCCTTGTCAGACAGTGACTCCTCTAGTCTCTTAGTTAGGAATCTGGATGAGAGAAAAAGGTTATAAAGGTTAGTCCTCGGCACCTGGGGAATTTTCCTAAAGGCTGTTCCAGTGTGTGAACATCATAGTAGTTGGACCAACTTGAAGCCCATGACTGAGATCCAAGGAATGCCATTGGCTCTTTGTTCACATGATCTGTCCATTCCTGACCCAGTAACTGTGAGACCAAAGATGATCCTAGGGACAAGGTGACTTCATGTAATGCTGGGCCGTGCAATACGTGCCACGCAAACCTGAATTACCAACTACTGTTTTATATGTATTTTTTTTTCAGTTGGAGTCTCTGTCACCCCTGACTGGAGTGCAGTGGCATGCTCACGGCCACCGCAGCCTCGACCTGCTGGGCTCAGGAGATCCTTCTGCCTCAGCCTTCCAAGTAGCTGGAACTACAGGCGTGTACCACCATGCCCAGCTAATTTTTTGATTTATTGTAGAGATGAGGTCTCACCATGTTGCCCAAGCCCATCTTGAACCTACAGGCTCAGGCAATCCTCTTGTCTTTGCCTCCCAAAGTGCTGGGATTACAGGCATGAGCTACTGTGCTTGGCTACTGTTTCATGTTAATACAAATACTTGCAGCCCCATTTGTGGGGTGCATTGCACTCTACATTGAGTCTGTGGTATAATAAACAATGCACTTTTGGTTTGTGTCCCAAGTTCCTTACACACAGCTTCTAAAACCCTTGGGCTCCCCCGAGTGATAAATGTTTTTTGTTGCTAACGGGGTGACTCTTCGGGGATAGTGGTGGGCTAGAATGCTCAGCCCTTTCTAGACCTCCAGGGAGAGGAGAGGGACTCATGGTTTTATCAATCACAACTACATCATGGAACCTGTATTTTAAAATACAGACTGAGCATGGTGGCTCAAGCCTGTAATCTCAGCACTTTGGGAGGCTGAGGCAGGAGAATTGCTTGAGCCCAGGAGTTTGAGACCAGCCTAGACAAACAGTGAGACCCAGTCTCTACAAAAAAAATAAAAAAAATTAGCCAGGCATGGTAGTGCACGCCTGTAGTCTCACCTCCTTGGGAGGCTGAGGTGGGAGGATCACCTGAACCCAGGAGATCAAGACTGCAGCGAGCCATGATTGTGCTACTGTACTCCAGCCTGGGCACCAGAGTGAGAGTCTGACTTTAAAATAAAATAATAATAAAAAAAAAACTAAAAAGGAAAATGAAATCCGGAATTACTCCCAGAAGGTGACCTCTATGTTAATCTTAATATATACTTGAACACCTGGATTTAATCTAGTCCTCTGAAAAGTAGCCAGGCTTGAGGAGATTGCCTAGGAATATTTCTAAATTAACAGAATCAGCTTTTAAGTTACAACCTTCTGGTGGTTCTAAAAACATCTGGAATTTGCTCCTTGTGTATATGTTAAAGCTAGTGTGATGTAGGATTTTAAGTCCAAAGGATAAAATTGTTGTTTAAGTTATTTAAAGGTTAACATTTAAGGAGAAGTGACATTACCTCACTTTTTCAGGCAATCTGTAGAGTATAGTGTTTTGTTTTGTTTTTTTAAAGGAACTTATCACAGAACGGATCTGTTAAACACTTAATTGGATTTGTGTATCTGGTACAGAGAGAAGCTATTGTGTTCTCTTAAGTAGATAAAAAGGAAATTATGTGTCTTGGGATTTTCTCTGAATCAAAGGGGACTTCCTTTGTGCCCTGTGTCAGTGTCTCAGACATTTGCAGTCCCCAACTACTGATCATAATTTTTTGTACTTTCAAAATTGGCTATGAATTCTGAGATTGAGACTGTGATGTAAACACAGCTCACACTGTACCTCAGTGTCCAAGCACCTCTATCCCCAAAATCCCAAATGCCCTGAAATCTGAAACATTTTGAGAGTCAACGTGACGTCACAAGGGGAAAATTCCACCCAGGACCTTGTGACAAGTCGTGGTCAAAACCAAGTCAAAACTTTGTTTCATGTATAACACTACTACTTGAAAGGCTGAGGTAGAAGTATCACCTGAGCCTAGCAGATCAAAGCTGTGGTGGCCATGAGCATGTCACTGCACTCTAGCCTGGGTGACAGATTGAGACTCCTACTCAAAAAAAATATATATATAAAAAAGCCATGGGGTTATGTTACTTGAGGATTTGGAGTGTAATGGTAGTTTCAAATTTTTCAGACTTAAATTTCTTTTTCTCTATTGTTTGAACAAATAGAATTAAAGTAGAAAGTTCACTTTTGTCTCAGACTCACATGTCCACAGTATGGAGGACCTTGAGAAAGTCAAAATAAGATTTATATGCTGGGCATGGTGACTCATGCCTGTAATCCCAAAACTTGGGGAGGCTGAGGTGGGAGGGTTGCTTGTGCCCAGGAGTTGGAGACTAACTTGGGTACATATTAAGAACTTGTCTCTACAAAAAAATATAAAAAAATTAGCTGGGTATGGTGGTACATGCCTATAGTCCCAGATACTCAGGAGACTGAGGCAGAAGGATCGCCTGAGCCTAGGAAGTTAAGGCTGCAGTGAGCCATGATCATGCCACTGCACTCCAGTCTGGATGACAGAGTAAGACCCTGATTCAAAAAAAAAAAAAAAAAGATTTACGACCATATTTAAGACAGTAGATTGGTCTAATGGACTCTGGAGTCTGTTGTATTTAGCATAAAATCAAGATGTCTGGAATACTTGTCACTGGCTGTTGACAAGAATTTTGCACTGACATTTACTTATAATCTGAAAGTTGTGTGTGTTTCTGTGAGGTATATAGAAAGAATTTTTCTTTTTGTCAAAACTGAAAATCCGCCGTCTATATCTTTTACGCCTCCTGCTTTCTGGCTCCAGGTATTCAGTTGACAAACCACGTCACCTCCTTCTCTCTTTGGCCATTGACCTAATTCAGGGACCCATTGGTGGGATTACTGAGGTTCTGACTGGACTTCCCCGCCCCTCCCCCATCCATTCTCAGTGCTGCTCTAACGCTCTGTAATACAGATCAAGCTTGATTCTTTTAGGCAGACATGCTTGGTGATTCTAGGAGCCCTCACCAGACATTCACCCTTTCATTGCCACACTCTTCCCACAACATCCGTCACCCATCAGCACTCCTGTCCCTTTTAGATATGCCAGTCATTCCAGCCTTGTTAGCAACTGCCCAAGCTGCCCTCTGTGTCCTATTGCATGTTGCTCTCTGTGGGCCCAACCAGCTTTTTCAAAGTCTGTCTTAAACCCTGCCTCATTCTTGAAATTCCTAGAGCCTTCTCAGAGGGTTCTCACTTGTCTTATGGATGGACATTATTGAGTGTCTCACCCACGTTGGGCTGTGTCTTCGTGGAGATGAGGTTCTTGTCTTCCTCACTCTGTTATTCTATGAATCTTGCCCAGTTCATACTCAGTAGATATTTGTTGAATTGAATCAACAAGTAAATGGAGTTTTTAGTGTTTTCTCCTATAATATAAATATAGTCTCTTACGAGGAGGAACCCTCCCAAAAAATGGAATTTATTTATTAAAAATTGTGTATTTATTCTAATCTTTAGCCACTTTCAAAGTACTCTCTGTCTGACACAATATAACTATTGAGATGCTTTTTCCACTGCTCAAAACAATTTTTGAACTCGTCAATTTTGATGCCTTTTAGTGCTTCTGCTGCTTTTTGTTTCACCTCTTCCACATCAGCAAAATGTTTCCCTTCGAGGACTTTTTTCATCTGGGGGAAAATAAACAAAAGAAAAAACAAAGGCCTTTGGGGCAAGATTGGGTGAATAGAGAAGGTGGGACACGGGGGTCATGCAATTTTTTGGCCAAAAACTGCTGAACACTCAGCATGGTATGGGCAAGTTTGCTCTTAAATCACCCATCATGAAAAGGGCAAATGTGTTGAAAGAATCCCCCCACCAGAAAAAATTCACTGAAACTGAACACAGCCTCTCATAACAACGCTAGCTGATACACTGATGCTGATGGGTTCCTCGAAGGCTTACCTAGCAGGGGAAGCCTATACTCCAAGGGACACGCCCTCCAGAAGAATCTAGCTTTTTTTGAGGGAGTTCCCCCTCATACAAATGTGTGTGTGTGTGTGTGTGTGTGTGTGAGAGGGTGAGAGAGACAGAAAGAATGCATATGGGTGAGCCCAGCATACTTTCTTTGTGCAGGGTTCAGTGCAGAGCATTGTGAGAGACAAAAAGAGAGCTCAGCACAGACCACACTATGGGGAGCCCTACAGGACAATCGCCCTGATGTCTGTCCATGGCTAAATTGTTAGAAAAGAGAGAGAGAGAGCTGAATCAGGGACCTAGAGGTTAAAAGAGACGAAGGAAATATATTAGCCAGTTGCTATGTGTATGTATATACTGCATGTATATACGACATATGGATTCTGATTAAACAAACTGTAGCAACAAATTACAAGACAAATGGGGGAATGTGAACATTCCTCAGATAATTGATGTTACAAAATTATTATTGGCTTTTTGTAGGTGTGATTAATCTAGTGTGGTTGTGCTATGGAGTGTCTTTGTTTAAAAGTGTCTCTTTTTAAGAGACACCTGCTGAAATATTTGTGGGTGGAAGGTTGTGATGCCCAGATGGACTTCAGAACAACCTGGTGGGGTGGCATGGGGGGAGTAGGTGGGTGTGGGTATAGAATAAAATTTTCCAGGGGTTGGTAATTGTTGAAGCTGAATGATGGGTGCATGAGGGTTCACTCATTCTTTCTGCTTTTGTATGTGTTTGAAAGTTTCTATTATGAAAACTTAAAAATAAAGTAAGGTTAGGGCATGGGTCTTGTTTTTAAAGGGTAGAAAGAACCTGAACCTGGATTTGGGAGACTCAGATCCCAGCCCTGGCTCTCCCTCTCATTATCTGTATGACTTAGAGCCAGTGGTTGAACACATCTGGGCCTCACCAAATCTCCTGAGTCAGACTGACTGGGGTCCTCATTGTCAGTGGTGGCCTGGAATGCTGTACTGGTGAGAGAGTCGTGGGGCCTGGACTCAGGGGAAAACATTCCAGAATCACGGAGCCAGTCTGCGATGCTCATGGTTTTACCCAAGCTGTGTTTTTGCCAGATCAGTTCCAAACTTGTTGCCTCATTTTCCCCAAGGAGACCTGTGGTATGTTGTCAGTTGGCGTTGATATAATCTCAGTCAAAAGCCAGGAAGCATCCTTTCGTCGTTAGCTGGGTCATCTTGTGCCCAGAGCTGATGCTGCAAGTGTAATGATTATGGGGTCAGGGTTGGGAGGCCAATTTTACCTCCCAGCTTAGCCACAGCTTTGTCACTCTGA
This sequence comes from Cephalopachus bancanus, assembly GCA_027257055.1. NCBI lineage: Eukaryota > Metazoa > Chordata > Mammalia > Primates > Tarsiidae > Cephalopachus > Cephalopachus bancanus. The sequence continues at coordinate 1,008,448 of JAPVLO010000301.1, read as the reverse complement.
CACCCTCCTCCTTCCTTAGAGGGTGATGAGAATTAAGTGAGTTAATACATGCGAGGAGCTTAGAACAATGTCGAACACAGTGATGGTTCAGTAAATGGTAGATACCATTTTCAGTGGCTCCGTCCGTTTTATTTACATTTTGGATTTCCAGTTTTGGTAAGATGAGGTGAGGTTGAAGCACGTTTGTCAGCCTCAGTTTCTCCCTTCTTTTCTGCCTCTCTTCGAGCTGAGGCACATTGGAGGGCCCCCTGGTGTATGAGAGGATGTGAGGGGGAGCCCAGGGTCACCAGGGCAGGAAGTGATCACCAGAATGAAGCCTCCAGATGGGGCTGGCTCTGTGGCTGGGGGTTTTCCTGAAATGGCCTCGCCCAGGACATCAGTGGCGGAGTTACATCCTGAACTTCTCCTCGTCGCCAGTTCTGTCTACAGCACGCTCAGCTCCCCTGCCTCCTTGGCATCCTAACTGCTGACTTGAGTGCATTCTGGAGAGAAAGAGGCCCTCTGCCTGTCTGGTCTGTCTAATATTGAGGTGTTGAGGAGGAATGTCCGGTGCACTCCAGCATTTGCTGGACTGTGTTCTCAGTGTTCTGACTAATCACTTAGTAAGCCTCAGGGCTCTGGCATTTCCTCCCAAAGCCCTGATGATCCCAGGCCCTTGTCCCCACCATTCAGACCAGCAGCACCTGTGTGCCCCTGCCCTTCCTCACCGCTGTCTTGCCTGGGGCTGGATCTGTGCATGACTGTTGTCATGCACAGATCACGCCTTGGCTGTTTCCTATCCTTGAAGTCTTCCCAGTGGCATGGTTTCTCCAATATCCACAAAGCTGCAGCCTATGCTTTTTTCCCCCTTTTTTGCTCTGAAGCCTATTGCTTCCCTCCTAATGTTGCTCCTTGATTGCCTTCATCTTCTTGGATGCTTCTGTTTGTTTTCTATTTATTAAGCTGCAAATAGGTTCTCTTGCCTATTCCAGGGATGAGACCCCAGTTTATAGATTATTCACAGCCCTTTGCTTTTTCTGCAGTTTGAAGGCACTACACAGCTCATGAAAATTTCCTAATAAGGGAAAAGTAATAGCTCTGTAAGACTCAACAGATTACAGAGTGATTTTATAGGCAGGCTAGCATACTGGTCTTCAGAGTTGAAAAGGTTAGGTTTCACCCTGGGTTGGAATTTCCATTCACAAATGGTAGGCGGTATGATATTTAAGTTTGTGAACTCATCCTAGAAAAAGTGCTCCATACCTCACTGCTGGATATCACAATGGTCACCTTCAAAGTCCTCCCCTTGGGAAGCTATGCACTGATGCCAGCACCTCGTCCACCCATCAAAGCAATTTTGGAACTTTTTCTGGAATGGCCATTAGAGCTGTCATCATATTACCCTTGATGTTCTAAATGTCATCAAATGTCTTCTTTTCAATAGTTTCTTTATCTTCGGGTAAAGAAGAAAGTCATTGGGGGCCAGATCAGGTGAGTAGGGAGGGTATTCCAAGATAGTTGTACAGTGCTGCCAGTGTAAGCACATGGGAGCAAATTCTCAAGCTTAATTGTCAGGCCTCAACAAATGACGATGACAGCTCTGATGGCCATTCCAGAAAAAGAGTCCAAAATTGCTATGACGGGTGGACTAGGCATTGGCATCAGTGCGTAGCCTTCCAAGGGGAGTCCTTTGAAGGTGACCATAGTGACATTCAGCAATGAGGTGTGTAGCACTTTTTTAGGATGGTTGGGGAACCTGATTGTGGAACCTTGTATTTCTGGTTTGCCAAAGAACACTCCTGCTAAAGGAATTTCAGGCCACAGCAAACAGGCTACAGAGGCATTTTAGTGGGCAGTAGCACCCTTTAAACACTGGTATGTTCCCCACCCTCCCGGGAGGACTTGTCTTGGGGAGTTGGGACTTGCTTTCAGCCCTGGTGCCTCGCCTCCAGGTAGGCACTAGAGTGACACTCACTGCTCCATCAAAATACACGATCTGGGTTCCAAACCAGACCTGCTGTCCATACGAGTACCTTTTGGAAAAGCTTTGCTGATGTTCCTGATGCCATTTAGCTCACAACCACTGCTTTCAGCAAACCAGGATGACTAAGCCAGGATGTGTCTAAAATACGGCTCAGTGGCTAGATCCTCAGTGTGGGCATAACATCTCAGGGATACAGGAGCCTTTTTCTGAGAAGAGAGTACACTCTCATCACCTCTGTCTTGCCAATGAGAAGTGTCATGTCATGTTTTTACAGTGGTAACAGTAGCACTCAGGCACTTTTACATACATATTAGCTCACTCAAGTCTCACGACAGCCCTACGAGTAAGGTGGTATCCTCATTCCCCTTGACATGACCAAGGTTGTACAGCTTGGATAGGATGGAGCCAGCCTTTGAACTTGGCCAGTTTGGCTCCAGAGTCAATGCCCTTGTCCCTGTAAATATCCACCTCTCTTAATTCCAGGTAGGATTACTGTGGTATCTGTGGCTCTTACCGAAGGGCTATGATTCAGGAAGAAGGGGTAGTGTCTTGCTCCACAGACCCTGTATTGTTTCTTGGCATATCTTGACCCAGTCCAGATTGCAGAGGGATCTGTGCATTCGAGTAGTTGTGTGTGCTGGTGGGGAGCAGAGGGAGGGAAGCAAGTTTGCAATCCCACCTCTCATATTTGCTTCTTCCACCCCTCCACTATTGGTAAACTGTTTGGGACTAGCTTGCTCCAGGGGTGAAAATTTTGGGAAGATGACTTTGGCTTCTTTTGCTGTCACTCAGGGATAGACTAAGTACTCTGCTCCCAAGAGCCTGTGGGCTTTAATGATCCTTATGTTGGATGGTCCTTGGAGGAAGACTTTAGGGCAGGTGGTCTCTGCAACCTGGAACAGAGTATTAAATAGTCTGGGGAAGATTTGCTATATATAGCCCAATCTGCCCAAGCCATAAAATTATGGAGCCCCTGGGAAATGGAGCCGGTGTGCAAAACAATAAAAATGGCCACTTGGCTATGTGTATGTGCTGGGCATTGTGCTAAACGTTTGTCATACTTTATCCCTAATCCCTGCTCCATCCATTATGTTCCCTGTTTTACAGAGGAGGAAACTAACTCAGAGAGTTAAATAATGAGGCTCATCTTCTCAAAGTCATGCAGATAATGTGATGCAGTCAGGATTTGAACACACTTCTCTGAGGCTCCAAAGCCCATGAACTTGGCACGATGCTTTGCTTCCTCTTCTGTGAAAGGAAACCGTGTACTCAGCTTCACATCAGATGTTAATTTGCAAATAAAAGTTTTTTTTCCCCCTAACATAACAGAAGGATTTTCTTTTTCCTTTTTTTCTGAGTCAGAGTCTCACTCTATCACCCAGGCTGGAGTGCAGTGGCCCTCTCACAGCCACTGCAGCCTCGACCTGCTGGGCTCAGGGGATCCCTTGCCTCAGCCTTCCAAGTAGCTGGAATCACCAGCATGCGCCACCACGCCTGGCTAATTTTTTTTTAATTATTGTAGAGATGAGGTCTCGCCAAGTTGCCCAGGCTGGTCTTGAACCCCTGGACTCAGACAGTCCTATCACCTCTGCCTCCCAAAGTGCTGGGATTACAGGGACGAGCCACTGCACCCAGGTGATTTTCTTTTGATTAAAGTAAAATGCTCCTGAATGTTGTCCTGTAATGAAAGAAGTAAAGAGGAATGAATGAGTGAATGAATGAAGCTGGACTGATGATCAATATGTAAAGCACAGGGAGATTTCCCCACCCCAAGTGTACTCAGAAACACTGATAATTAATTTCCCTTTGAAGAAGTCTGTTGGGAATTTTTTTTCTTTTATCTTAAAAAATGATACGTTACAGTTTCTGGACTATGAATTAGCATTGTGTATTTTTAGCTACATTTATTTCCTGACTTCTTCACTTTTGATTTTTTCCCTCAATTAATTTTTTTTTCTTTTGAGTTGGAGTCTCACTCTGTCGCCCAGGCTGGACTGCAGTGGCCCACTCATGGCCACTGCAGCCTCGACTTTATTGGGCTCCAGCAATCCTTCCGACTCAGCCTTCTATTCCCTCAACTAATTGTACTTCCTGTTCCTTCTCTTTTTTCCTACCCATTCATTCTTGTGGAAGGTTTTGCTTGTAGGTACTACTCGGCAGATAATATATGTAATTCTACAAAGTTAAAATTCTTTTGAAAAAGTTTGAGAAGAAATGATGAAGCCATATCCATCAGTTTATGAACTACTAAATATAGGATGAGCTTCTCAACCCATGTCATTATTATAATACTTATGGTTCCATTTCCAATTCGGCCACTATGGATGCCCCGAGGAAACAAACACAGGGGAAAATGAGATGTGATCCTGTTAATTATGATTTCACTTCTGTGGTTAAATAGATTTCCAGCTAGAGCTGAGTTGCTTCTTAATTAAACACATATTTCTTGAGGGCCTGAAATCCTCCAGACCCTCTACTAGTCTGTGACTTGGTTTCTCCTGTTGGCTGGGGGAACAGCTCTGTACCTGCTTTGAGTTGATTTTACCCATCCTTAGCAGTAGCTCTCAGCATAATTTATGAGACCATCAGGGTAGAAATGTCACTCCATGCAAGCCATTTTCCCACAAGCTTGCCGGGGAATACCTTGCCTGTCTGTCCGTATAGGCTAGGCTGTCTGTCTAGTCTGGGTAGTATGTTTTTTGGATTCTCTCTTCCTCATCTTCCTTTTTCCTCCTTCCTTTCCTTGTCTTACTTTCTTGACTAGGTAGAAATAGTACAAAAGTTTGTTCAGTTCCTCAGAAACGTTCCTACCAAATGGCCTTTAGACCATCAGCATTCTGATCAGCTGTGCTTGTTAAAGAGGCATATTCCTCACTCCAGAACCTGAATTTCAGAGCTGCTGAATCAGAGTTACCTGCAGTCAGAATGTTGTTGTTATTTGCATTGGGGGAGGGGTCTTACCTTGTCGCCCAGGCTGAGTGCAGTGGCGGGATCACATCCTCAACTTTCTGGGCTCAGGTGATCTTTCCATCCCAGCCTCCTGAGTAGCTGAGACTCAGGCATGCCCCACCACGCCTGGCTAATTTAAAAATTTTTTGTAGAGACAAGATCTCGCTATGTTACCCTGGCTGGTCTTGAATTTCTGGGCTCAGGTAATCCTCCCACCTCAACCTCCCAGAGTGCTGAGATTACCGATGTGAGCTGCCATGCCCAGCCATTGCAGGACTTTTAAAATGAACTATTTTTAGAGTGAAGGAACTACAGTCTCCATAGTGAATAGAAATGTAGAGGTTAAAAGGAAATGTTGGCTCAGCCTGTAATCTTCCAGCACTTTGGGAGGCCAAGGCGAATGAATTGCCTGAGCCCGCGGGTTCGAGACCAGCCCAGGCAACTTGGCGAGACCTCGTCTCTACGATAAATCAAAAATTAGCCAGACATGGTAGCATGCGCCTGTAGTTCTGGCTACTTGGGAAGCTGAGGTGGAAGGATTGCAGGAGTCCAGCAGGTTGAGGCTGTGGTGGCCCGGAGCATGCCACTGCACTCCAGCCTGGGCGACAGAGTGAGACTCCAACTCAAAAAAAAAAAAAAAAAAAATGCATGGTAGTTTCTTGTAGTCATTCAGAAAAACAATGCTGTATTTCCCCTAAATTCCCAGGACCAAGATTTTCCCCAACCAGGAAATGGACTTCCTTAAGGCAAGGACTATCCTTTGTTGGACCCATTTTCTTTGTGGTGCGATTACCAGGTCCATTTGTGTTTCTTCTCACAGAAGGGGTTGATGTTCTGGGCAGAGCGGTGTGTCCAGTCATTTTACATATTAGAAATCATCTTTACTGGAGGAAAGATGCAGAGCATGCTGCCTCGAAGACTGGTCAGTAACAGCATAACTCAAACAGTGGGAGAAGGGGAAGGATTTGGAGTTTGGCAGATGATTTCTTGCTTGTGCTATTGTGTTAGATTTTTCTCTCTTCATTCATGGAGAGAATGATGAATGCATCCAAGGTGGCAAAGTACATAAAGTACCTTTTTTTCTTTCTTTCTTTTTTTTTTTTTTTTTTTGAGTTGGAGTCTCATTCTGCCGCCCAGACTGGAGTGCAGTGGCATGCTCCGGGCCACCGCAGCCTCCACCTGCTGGACTCTGGCGATCCTTCCACCTCAGCCTCCCAAGTAGCCAGAACTACAGGCGCATGCTACCATGTCCGGCTAATTTTTGATTTATCATAGAGACGAGGTCTCGCCAAGTTGCCTGGGCTGGTCTCGAACCCGCGGGCTCAGGCAATCCACTCACTCACCTTTGTAATCCCAAAGCGCGGGAATACAGGCTAAGCTACCGAGCCCAGCTAGACCATTTTTTCTTAAATCTCATAATTATGGACCTCTTTGTTTAAAGAAGAACATTTCCCACAAATCCCCAGAAAGACATGTGTTTAGTATGAATTAGCTTCAATATGTCCGAGTCTAAAACCGGGTATAAACTCTATGTGCTTCTAACTCTTATTTAACTATAAAACAATGACAGTTTTCTAGAGCAGATTCAGGCAAAACCACAAAACCAATAAAACTCAATATTAATTGCTCATAACAGCTAATGTTTGGCTAAAATGAAATCCATCTTTGAAAGTGGGATTATGTTTCTGATAGGTGCAGCATCAGTCCTTTTGAGATTGGTGTGAAACTCAGTTTTCCTTCCACTTCCCTATATTCTTTATTGTATTTATTATTTTTTAAACAGAGACGGGGTCTCGCCATGTTGCCCAGGCTGGAACTCCTGGCCTTCAAATGATCCTCCCACCTCGGCCTCCCAAAGTGCTGGGACTGTAGACATGAGCCACCATGCCCGGCTCCCTTCCCTGTATTCTAGGCTTCCTTCATACGAAGCGGCTTCCGTTACCAGCCATGCAGGATTTAGGTTTTAATTCTGCCTCATTTATTTTGATTTGGCCTTGATGATGAAAACTGTACTAGTAGTGCCAAGATCCGAAACATAAATGCGATCCTGCTTTTGATTAAGTGAGACACTAGGACTTGGTGTCTGGTTGCACGTGGGACGCTGGAGGGAAGGAGGGGGAGGGCTCGTGGGTAGACCTGCAATTTTGGGTTGCAGATTTGGACAAGAGAGACTAGTGACATTTATCAAACTGGGACAAAGGAGAAAAACTAGTTTTGGGGGAAGATGGTAAGTTCAAGACTGCTTGGGTTCCCAGCAGTATGGTGGACTGGATCATCTCACACTTCACTAAAGCACTGTGTTCTGGATAAATCACTTTAAAATGCACTTCTGGGATCACAGGGACAAAGACATCTCCTGTTTCTGTCATTGAGTTTGATTGACCAGCTATTGAGGAGTGAGGGAAAACAAAGCTGGGAGCTTTATGTGCAAGAAAACACGGAAGACAGGTTGTCTCCAGAGCAGAGGATACAGATCGAGTGTTCCTAATCTGAGCATCTTAAATCCAGAATGCTCCAAAATCTGAAACTTTTTGAGCACCAATGTGATGCCCAAGGGAAATGCTCATTGGAGCATTTCACATTTCAGATTTTCAGACTGGGAATGCTCAACCAGAACTTATTCTGCAACTATCTAAGAATTTGAAAAAATCAAAAATCCAAACCACATCTTGCCCCAAGCATTTTGGATAAGGGATACTTAAACTGCTGGTATCACCACTGGGATTGGAGACTAAACCTTGGGTCAGTGGCAAGGTAGAAGAGCCTGTGGTCCACTAGGACCCATAACAGGACTTAAAGTGGCCCTAGGAAGATAGTTCTTTTTGGCTTGTGGCAAAAGCAAATGCAAATCCTTTTTGGAAGAAAGCATCCCCATTTCAAACCTTAGAATTCTCCTAATAGGAGTTCACAAACAAAGCTCTCTGATCCTAATAGAAAACAAACCATCAGGAGTGTCAGCAGAAATAAGTAAAAAGCAATAGGTTTAGAATTCTGGAGACATTAGCTTTTAGAATTATTTGGTACAGGATGCAAAATAATTATGTTTGGAATGTTTTAAGAAATAAAATATGTAATCACAAATAAGTGTAGGTAGTGTGAGATTATAAAAAGTGACCTGGCAGTTTTGAAAAACAAAACAAAAGGAAAGGAAACTATTAGGACTGCTGAAATAAAAACTAAATAAATTAGGTTAGAAATAGCTGAAGAGGGAATTCGTGAACTAGAAAAAAGGTTTGAAGAAATTAACCAGAAAGTATGGCTGGGTGAGGTGACTCGCACCTATAATCCCAGCACTTTGGGAGATGGAGGCAAGAGGATTACCTGAGCCCATGGGTTTGAGACCAGCCTGGAAAACTTGGCGAGACCTCATTTCTACAATAAATCAAGAAAAATTAGCTGGGCATGGCGGCACGTGCCTATAGTTCCAGCTACTTGGAAGGCTGAGGTGGAATGATTGCCTGAGCCCAGCCAGTCGAGGCTGTGGTGGCCGTGAGTGGCGTGCCACTGCACTGCAGCCTGGGTGACAAAGTGAAACTCCGACGGGTGTGTGTGTGTGTGTGTGTGTGTGTGTGTGTGTGTGTGTGTGTGAAATTAACCAGAAAGTAGCAAGAAAGGAGAAGAAAACTATGAAAGTACAATTGAGATCTGTTCAGAGTTAGAAAGACTCTTTCAGATGAAGGGAAGTAATATTTGAAGATCTGATGAATAGTTTCCACAGAGTTTATGAGTGACTTAAATGACCAGTCTTCCTTAAGTCCAAGTTATATGGGTGTATAAGGGAAGCACAACATATTCCAATAAGGATAAATAAAGAAATTTGTACCCAGGCATAAATAAACTTGAATACACTTTAAAAAAAAAAAGATAATCTTAAGAACAGTCAGAAGGAAAAGGCAGATTGTTTCTTGTGAAAGAAATAATAGACAACAACCAGGCACGGTGGTTGATGCCTCTGATCCCAGCACTTTGGGAGACTGAGGAGGGAAGATTGCTTGGGTTCAGGAATTCGAGACCAGCCTAGGCAACATAGAAAGACTCTGTCTCTACAGAAAAGTAAAAAATTAGCCAGATCTGGTGGTGTACACCTGCAGTCCCAGCTACTCAGAAGGCTGAAGGGGAAGGATAGTCTGGGTCCAGGAGGTTGAGGTTGCAGTGAACTGTGATTATGCTACTGCACTTCAGCCTGGGCAACCGAGTAAGACCCCAACTCAGAAAAAAAGTAGACTGATGACTTCTCAACAACAACAATGGAAGCTGAAAATGAGAGAAAAAATATCTACAAAATTTAGCCTGGATGTGGTGGCTCATGCCTGTAATCCCAGCACTTTGGGAGACTGAGACAGAAGGATTGCTCGAGCCCAGAAGTTGGAGACCAGTCTAGACAACATAGAGAGACCTTATGTCTAAAAACAAAGCAAAACAAAACTTCAAAATTTTACAAGAAAATACTGTCGATTATGTGCCAGCAAGACTGTCTTAAAAAGAAAAAAGTAAAAGTACACTTTCGGAAAAAATTAAACCTGATTTTACCCCAGTAGACTTTTACTAAGAAACTTCTTAAAAGGAGGTACTTTAGGAAGAAGAAGGTGATTCCAAGAGAAGGGACTGAGATGTAAGAAGGAGTGATGAACAAAGGAATTGATAAGTGGGTAGAAAAATCTCATTAATTAAAATTAAAGAAAGTTAAAAATTCAGTTCCTCAGCCATACTGGCCACATTTCAAGGCACATGTGACTAGTGGCTATGAGTGAACAATACAAGTGTGGCCCATTTTCATCCCTGAAGAAGCATCTGGTGGACAACAGTGCTGAGAATAATAAAGGGGACATGCACTAAGATCATCCCTGCAATGCATTGACCGAAAGATGCTGTCATTTGTCACCATTATATGTAAAACATTTTAAGAAAAACATTGCCCGAGTCTTTAAGGTAGCGTTTATTTTTATTTAATTTTTAAGAGACAAAGTCTTGCTCTGTCGCCCAGGCTGGAGTATAGTGATGCGATCATAGCTCACTATAACCTTGAACTCTTGGTCTCAAGTGATCTTCTTGCCTCAGCCTCCAGAGTAGCTGGGACTACAGCTGTGCCACCATGCCCAGCTAATTAAAAAAAAATTTTTTTTTTGTAGAGATGGGTCTTGCTATGTTGTCCACAGGAGTCTCAAATTCCTGGCCTCTTCCAGTGATCCTCTTGCCTCAGTCTCCCAATGTGTTGGGATTATAGGAGTGTGCTACTATTCCTGGCCAAGATGCCTTGTTTTTTTATTTTTATTTATTTATTTATTTTTGAGTTGGAGTCTCACTCGGTCTCCCAGACTGGAGTGCAGTGGCCGCTCCCGGTCACCGCAGCCTTGACCTGCTGGACTCTGGCAATCCTTCCACCTCAGCCTTCCAAGTAGCTGGAACTACAGGTGCGTGCTACCACGCCCAGCTAATTTTTGATTTATTGTAGAGATGAGGTCTCGCCAAGTTGCCCAGGCGGGTCTCGAACCCATGGGCTCAGGCAATCCACTCACCTCAGCCTCCCAAAGTCGCTGGATTACAGGCTGAGCCATCGAGTTTTTTTTTTTAAAGATTCAGCTTAATATTGCCTATGGGAAAATGTTAAGAAATGTGTCTTAGGATAGATGCAGTGTGGAGTTGGAGTGGCAGGGGCATGGACGTCTAGGAGTTGTCACGAGAAAGGTCTGGACTAGAGAGGAGGGTGATGCTTGGCAGACGATGTGTCTCCATTTGTGTTTGGATGGTGAGCTGGGGAGTGCTGAAGTCATCAGAATGTACGTGGCAGCTGAGCCCACGACATGGCCGAAGGCGCCCATGAGGTATGTATGCAGTGTGAGGAGGCTGATACTGAACATCGATATTTGAGAGGTCAGGTAGAAAGGAGCCTGAGAACGAGCCCAGGGAAGAGACTTCAGAGAGGTAGGGAAGAGCCAGAAAGACTCAGGCAACCCAAGGAGTTGATGAGGTGCTGCAGACTCCACCAAGATAAGGCTTGTGTGCTATTCAAGTAAGCCTCGGCTTGCTGTGTGTGAAGTTCTCAAGAAGCAATGAAATCCGGGAGTTATTTCTGCCAGGGCATCTGGGAAGGCTTCCTGGAGGAGGTAATGTTGGGACTGGGCCTTGAAGGATGAATAATTAACCCCTCAGAATAATAGGGCAGGGAGTCTAGATAGAAAGAGTAGCCTGAACAACAGCATGGAATTTTGAAAAGGCATTAGCCCTTGGCGAGAATTCCTCTTTATCTGAACTTCACCACATCCAGCCTCCCTAGGTTGATGAAGGAGCATTTATTCCCTGAGATTAAAGGTGTATGTTTAACTGATCTTAATTTGGAATGTAATTAAAATAACTGCAGACTGGACGCAGTGGCTCACACCTGTAATCTCAGCACTTTGGGAGGCTGATGCAGGAGGACTGATCAGCAATTGCTGAGCCTAGGAGTTGAAGACCAGTCTAGGTGACATAGCAAGACCTCATCTCTACAGAATATCAAAAAATTAGCCAGGCATGGTGGTGCATGCCTGTAGTCCCTGCTACTCAGGAGGCTGAGGCAGGAGGATTGCCTGAGCCCAGGAGGTCAAGAATGTGGTAAGCTGTGATCATGCCATTGCATTCCAGCCTGGGTAACAAGTCTGACTCAAAACAAACAAACAAACAAATAAATAAGTAAAATAACTGCAGATCTGATCAAATGCTTCCCCAATGCTCTAGATAGATTACACTTAATATGACCTTCACATCCTCTTAAAAACAAATTATTACTGAATTTTGGGATTTAAGTTTTGAAAACTTTAATGTCCATGGTACATTATTAAGATGGGCAGTCACATGACATCATCAGAATAGAGCAGAAGAAAGACTGTCACCTTATCAAAGCTCCCCAGATCAGGGGGCTGAGAAAACACGGGGCAGATGTGACCTGGATTAATACCCCAGGCCCTTGATTTGAAAGCTGTGTAACTCCAGTAAAGTCACTTGACCTTTTCACACCTCAGGTTTCCCCATTTGAAAACAGGTGCAAGAAAGGTTCCTACCCCCCAGGGATGTGAGACTTAATGAAAAGCATGTAGCAAAAACCGTTGCCCATTATTATACAGAAAACATTCCAGGACTTTTTTTTTCCAGTAAATAAATACAAGACGTCAGTGGTTCCCCACCATGGCTGTGCCCTTGAAGTATTTGGGGACAGTTTAAAGAATACAGATTCCCAAGCACTGCCCCAGATCTGTGTCAGAGTATCCAGGCTTTGCGTTTTATGTAGGAGCCCAGGTTCGAGAACCCTAGCTCTGAGGATGAGTAACCTCTTACCTGGTATTTACTTTCTTTCTTGCTGTAAATGTTTTGTCATTGACTCTTAGCACAGGGCATTCAGGTTATTAGCCCTAGAAACTCATGTGTGGGTCTCCATAACTTCCCTTCTCTCTCTCCCCTTTCCTCAGCTTTTTCTTCTCCATCCCTGGTTGAAATTTTTTTTTTTTTTTTTGAGATGGGATCTCACTCTGTCATCCAGGCTGGAGTGCAGTGGCATGATCACGTCTTACCACAGCCTCTGCCATCTGGGCTCAGGTGATCATCCAGTCTCAGCCTCTTGAGTAGCTGGGACTACAGGCATGTACCACCATGCCTGGCTAATTTTTTATTTTTGTAGAGATGAGCGCTCGCTATGTTGCCCAGACTGGTCTTGAACTCCTGGACTCAAGCAATCCTCCTGCCTCGGCCTCCCAAAGTGCTAGGTTTACAGGCATGTACCACTGTGCCCATAATTGAATTTTTGTACAGCAGGTTGACATGTCCTGCACAGTCTAGTTCTCAGGACTTTTAAAATGAAATAAAATAGTTTTTTTTTAAATCAACTTTTCTAAGGCAGACTTTTGGCAAGTTAAAATTGAACTTGAGTTTAGTTTTTAAAATAAATAAATTCAATTTTTTTAATCCTTAAAAAAAACTGCAGGAAATGCTTCTAAAATAACTGATATCCCCTTGTTAAAACTGGGACTGTTATTGGATGGATTCCAGCATGTGTTCTTTTTCCTTGGGGGAAAAAATTATAGGGGAATGTATTATTCCATGCCAAAACACACACAAATTGTTATCCCGTAAATCTAAGAGTGCCTTTAATATGGTGGTGGTGATTTGGCATATTGTAAAATATGGCCTGGACTCTTTTTTTTTTTTGAGTTGGCGTCTCACTCTGTCACCTAGACTGGAGTGCAGCGGCTGCTCCCGGCCACCACAGCCTCGACCTGCTGGGCTCCGGCGATCCTTCCACCTCAGCCTTCCAAGTAGCTGGAACTATAGGCGTGCACTACCATGCCTGGCTAATTTTTTGATTTATTGTAGAGATGAGGTCTTGCCAAGTTGCCCAGGCGGATCTCAAACCTGGGGGCTCAGGCAATCCACTTACCTCAATCTCCCAAAGTGCTGGGATTACAGGCTGAGCCACCAAGCCCAGCTTGGCCTGGATATTAAAATAAGAAAATGTCTGCAATATACAGATCAATCAGAATATCCCTTTTAATGTTTGTGTGGCGATATTTTGGTTAAAAAAAGATAATTGTATTGCAGCAGAAACAGCATTGCTGCATGTATCTATATCATATATGTATTTTGCATTTCATACAGATTAGGATCGACCAAAATGCCAACCTCATTAGAGAGAAAACTTTGGAAAGTGCTTAATCTCCAGCATCTAGAATGGTACCTGGCACATAGTGATTGTGCAATAAAAATGTACTAAATGAATGAGCTAACAATTAAACAACCAAAATTAAAACTTATACTGTTGGCTGGTTGCGGTGGCTCATGCTTGTCATCCCAGCACTTCAGGAGGCCAAGGCAAGAGGATTGCTTGAGCCCTGGAGTTCGAGACCAGCCTGAACAACATAGTGAAACTTCATCTCTAGAAAAAAATTAAAAATTTTGCCGGATCTGATGGCACAGCTACTTGGGAGACTGTGGTTGAGGGATCACCTGAGCCCAGAAGGTCAAGGCTGAGGCGAGCTGTGATTGTGCCACTGCACTCCAGCCTGGGCCACAGAATAAAATCTTGACTCAAAAAAAGAAATCATAGCCGGGCTCAGTGGCTCAGCCTGTAATCCCGCATCTTGGGAGGCTGAGGTGAGTGGATTGCCTAAGCCCACGGGTTCAAGACCCGCCTGGGCAACTTGGTGAGACCTCATCTCTACAATAAAATCAAAAAAATTTCACCGGGGTGGTAGCACACGCCTGTAGTTCCAGCTACATGGAAGGCTGAGATGGAAGGATCGCCAGAGCCCAGCAGGTCGAGGCTGCGGTGGCCGGGAGTGGCCACTGCACTCCAGTCTGGGCGACAGAGTGAGACTCCAACTCAAAAAAAAAAAAAAGAAATCATGTGGTCACTTTTCATGGATAAATTTTCTTACAGACTTGTTGTAAAGGTGCATTACCTGATATTTGTCTGGTACTTTCATTTATTTGCTTGTTAGTTTGTTTATCTATTTGAGTCAGAAGCTCACTCCACCACCCAAGCTGGAGTGCAGTGGCACACTCATAGCCACCACAGCCTCTACCTGCTGGGCTCAGGCGCTTCTTCTGCCTCAACCTTCCAAGTAGCTGGAACCACAAGTGAGCACCACCATGCCCAGCTAATTTTATGATTTATTGTAGAGACGAGATCTTGCCAAGTTGCCCAGACCCAGTCTCGAACCCCTGGGTTCTGGCAGTCCTTTCACCTCTGCCTCCCAAAGTGCTGGAATACAGGCATGAGCCACCGTGCCTGGCTGGTACTTTCATTCAAAGTATGTATGTAAGCTGCATACAGGTGAGTCCCCTGTGCCTTTGCATGGATCAGTGTCCCTTAAAGCAGTTCCATGTGGAAGGAGCCATGTCTTATCATTCATGATTATATCCTTAGTGCCATATCTGGCAGCATAGTGGTTTCCTAGTAAATATTTGCTGGTTGAATGTTTGATCATTTCTATAATGCTTGCGTATTTGGTTTCAATGATTGACAACCCCATGAGGCCAGCTGAGAGTGTCACTCCAGCTTTACAGATGATGGAACAAAAGTTAAAGTGGCAAACTGGGTGCGGTGGCCCACGCCTATCATTCCAGCACTTTGGGAGGCTGAGACGGGAGAATCACTTGAACCCAGGAATTCAAGACCAGCCTGGGCTACATAATGAGACTTCAGCTCTATGAAAAACAAAAAATTCAAAAATTAAGCAGGCATGGTGGCTCATGCCTGTAGTCCCAGCTACTCTGGAGGCTGAGGTGGAAGGATTGCTTGAGCCCAGGAAACTGAGGCTGTGGTTAGCCATGATTGCCCTACTGCACTCCAGCCTGGGCAACAGAGAAGACCCCACCTCAAACAAACAAACAAAAGCTGAGTTATTAAGTAGTTGTCTCAGAAAGCCTTGGATTATAACAGAGCTGGGACCACAGCTTCTAAGTTTATTGATTTCTTCACCCTTTATTCTAGGACAGCCTTTAAAACATCAGTGAACATTCATTCTCCCTCCCTTCCCCTGTTTTAAAACTATCTTTACTTGAGAATGTGACAGGGACATTTATTATACAAAGCCTTTTCTAAGCTGCCATAATAGTGTCATCGTCAGTCACAAGCTTAGTTGGGTGCCAGTTTGGGTTACTCATATAACAGTTCTTTTTTGGTTACCTGTGATGGTACCCATGATAGATTCTTTCTGAAAAAACATTTTTAAAAAAACTAGCCCTCAGTTTTCTCAAGCAATGTATACTCTCTCCTCTCCTAAACATTTTAAGTTGTAGATTTATTGATACTATGAAACTAAGTTTTTAAAATCAAATTTTCTCAGCTATCAAAGGAATGTGTCCCCAACATTTCTTACCTTCCCTGCCTGGTCATTTTGAAGTAGACATTTCAGCAATGTAGACTGACTGGCTTAGTTAATATTTCTGGAACCAGGCTCAGGAAGGAGAAACCTTCCCTGTGACATTAGAATTAAAAATAAAAGCCAATCATTTAAGATTTTCCAATGGTGGCAGTATTGGGGTACACATTTTGCCACAGTCTTTGACTGAATCCAAAAACCAAGGAACATATTGCCAAGTAAGAAAATGTCTCAGAACCTAAGAATCTAATTTGATTTTCTGTTCAGTCTTCTGTTGAGAAAGATAATCTGGTGCCTTCAAAAAGACTTCAACCACTTTGTGATTCATAGGTCAGAGTTCATGGAACCAGACTGCTCCATTTAGACTTACGATCCTCTTACAAGTGACTTTAAAGAGTGACTTGAACAGTACTGGCCACAAAGCTATGATTTCATTGTGAAGGATCAGCCAGATCTCATTCCTCTTGCCCGCCATGGACATGAACCTTTAGTATGGGAACTGAGGCAGATATGGGAATAGACTGCCGCCGTCATGTTCCCTGCAGGGTCCCCTGGTAGAGACACACCCAGGGGATCCCAGGGGCTGTTCTGGGTGGAAGAGAAGCATTTTCTTTTTCCTCCAGCACCTGACTTCTCCGCTGAGGCAGGCCAGAGCCTTTGTGTTTATCCAGGCTCTTACAAAGCTGGATCACATCACCCTCGAAGCGGCCTTTTTTCTGAGCAGCCTCACAGTTCACGCCTTTGTTGTCCTGCCACACAGTGGGGAGAGGGTGACCAGAAGCCAGCTCAATACAGACCTTTCTGGAGTGCTTCTGAGCTGGCTATTACCATCTGTCCTCTCCTGTCCCCTTGCTTTTTGGGCTGCTGTCAGTGAGACACTTGGCTTTCTGGTTGGTATGGTATGGACACTGGGTAGATGCCAAGGAAGATGTGGAGGTGAGCAGTATCTCAGGGAAATACTTTGCAGAAGAGAGAACAAGTCTGCTCCTTCTGTCAGGTGTATAAGATAAAAACATATGAATCATTGGGATGATGATTATTATTGTTATTGTGAGTTGGAGTCTCACTGACACCAGACTGAAGTGCAATGGCATAATTATGGCTCACTGCAGCCTCCAACTCTTGGGCTCAAGTGATCCTCCTGCACCAGCCTCCCAAGTAGCTGGGACTACAGGTGCATGCCACCATGCCTGGCTAATTTATTTTACTTTTTTATAGAGAGGAAGTCTCGCTGTGTTGCCCAGGCTGGTGTTGAACTCCTAGGCTCAAGCGATCCTCCCACCTTGGCCTTCTAAAGTGCTGAATTACAAGCAAGAGCTACTGCGCCCAGTTGGGATGATTTTATTTTAGTTCTTAGTGACGTGTTTTCTTAATTTTTGTAACCACTGATGTCTTTCCCTTAAGACCTGGATCATTTTGGAAGAGGCCTGGACTTGATGCCATAAGTCATTTGTTTCTAATGTATTTTTCCTCTCTCTCTCTGGTGAATATAGTTTTCTGTTGTTGAAAGCCTTTTGTCCTGCTTTGAGCAGTGAGTCTGTGCTATTATCAACAGGGCCAGGACTAGGCCCAGAAAGCTTTCGGGGTGAGAGGCAGTTGCTGTTCAGGACACCTGCTGCCTTGGCACAGTGTGGCCATTGTTTCTTCCGTCAAACATGTTCTGGGCAGAGCTGGGTCTGTTTTGGCCTAGGGTTGAGTCTTCACTTTTTTTTTTCTCTCCATCTTGTTCATCTGGTTTTGCTGATATGAGTTTAAGACCTGCATGTGATTTGTAGAACTTATTTTCAAGAATGCATGCTGAAATGTCACAGTGGCAGAAGGAACATCGGGCCAGAGAGGGGGCAGATGATCTGGACTTTCATCCCTGGCTCGCTGGCTGTGTGGCTGAGGGAAGGACATTTGGCCTCTCTGGACATGGGCTTCTTGAAGCGATGAGTGGCCAGGTCCTCAATCCACTATTGTGTTTTGGGTTTGGGGGAATGCTAAGAGCATCAGAGATGGAGTGTGGCCAGGGTCGCTAAGGGCCCTGCTCCTGTGAAGCCATTAAGTAACACTAGGAGGCTCTCCTTTAATTAGGTGACAGTGGTATGGCTTGGCCAATGACAGAGATGTTTGCATGCCATAGTTGAGTGAGAGACATAACTGTGATCTCTCTGTGGCAAGTTTGCAGAATAAAAAAATAAGCATTTGATTATTTCTAGAAGACTGCTTTTGTTCATCCCCAGAAGTGTTACTGGACACGGAGGCTTTGAACTTCTAAATTAAAAACTACTGTGTTCAGACAAACATTTTGTAATTTATTAGCTCTTATTGTTCAGATAAGAGGCAATCCACAGATCAGGCTAATATAGCATACATGTCCCATTTCTGATTTGGGTTCCCATAGTCTTAAAAAAAACTTTATTTAAAAAATAATTCTAATTCTCCTAGCAATACATATTAATTGTAGAAAACTTGGAAAATACCTAAAAGGAAATATGAATATCTTCTAATCCCAGAGCCCAGAAATGCTGTTGTTCACACTTGGGCAATTTTCCATTCCATACAGGACCGGGATCATAGCCCACGTGTTGAACTTAAGCTCGGGCTTTTTTCCTGCTGTCTTCCTGTTGAGGTGATTTTTCAGACCGAGGTTTCAGATGAAGGTAGATATGAAAGTCATATTATGCTTGGCACATGTGTGGCAGGGACTGTTTTGGCTTACAGAAATACAATTGTGCATCCAGGATCAAAAAATGACATCTATCCTGTCTCCATCTGAATAGGTTTTCAACATTGGGCATATAGAGGTGTTGTCATAATGATGACTGTCATTAAACAGCGGAGACTTCTTAATCTATTAACTCTCAGTGCTTACTAACTGCTTTTGTAAGATTCCCTGGTTGAGTTTTCTGTTGCTGGCGACACCACTCGTGAGCATAGGTTACTCAGACTCTGGTTTTCTAGACGCCCTGATTCTTCTAGTAGAAGCAAGGCAGCCTCTGTGGGATAGACCCCCTGTTTGGCAGTAGGCTAGGTAAGGGATTTCTTTTGCCCAGATATATTACACATTTGGCAACATTGATGATTTGCTTATTGAATATTGGTTTCTATATAATTTTCTCAATTAGGAAATGAAAGATTATTTACGTCCCCCTTTGCACTGTTTCGCCTACACAATTTCCTCTTACACCCTTCACACTGCATCACGAATTCATCCTAAATCCTCAACTATTTGAGAATTTTGAAAGGATCCCTACTTCTGTGTTTTTTGGTGGTGTCCTTTGAAGTCCTGAAATGTTTTCTATTTGAGATCAAATCTGGGTTTCACTTTACTTTTTTAAACATATTGAGCAAGTTAATTTTCTGTCTGAGTTCCTAAGGGGAATGATTCCAGGCCTCTGTGTCCCAAGAATTCAGACTGAGCCCGGCCAGAACATTCCTGTGGTTTTCCACGGGGCAGATCAGCTTGTTCATGAAATTTTCGTTGTAGTTTGTGCTTTCCGTGGTTAATTAAAACATCTGGCTTTTAAATTTTCCACAAACAGAGCATAATCATTAGGTCAGACCTTCTCAATAATGATTAAATGCTTCAATTCTCCCCCCAGAACAACCCTAACTTGTCTTTAGGGTATGTATATACTGCTGCCACTGCTCACTGGTGATTTTAAACATTTGGAAGATGTTGGAGGTTACCCTCCCAAATATGTCCCTTGGAGGGGGGGAGCAGGGGAGGTTAGGGATGCCGATCCTTCTAATGGCCTCTGGCCTTCTCCCCTCCAGGTTGGCGTCACTGTGGGTGAGCCGTTGCCGTCTGTAGCCAAGCATGCTGTGGTCAGATGTGCTCAGCCGTGGATCAGAAACATTTGCTGGATGGAAAATCCAGAAAAGAAAGCTGCTGTGAAAAGCCAAGACCAACGATCACTTAAGCACAATCAGGTTGGTGCAAGACCAGAGAGGCTGGGTCGAGGGGATTGGGCCAATCAGGGAGAGGTGTATTTTGGGGACAACCCCAAATGCTTATTCCCAGTTATCCGCAAGAGTTCCAGCATTGTGTGCACGGCAGAGGTACCCTGACAGTCCTGTGTGTGGAGTAGACTGCTGTCTTTCTGTCCCTCTCCCCTGTCCCCTCCTGCCCTCATCTTCCTTCCTTTCCTCTATCTGAAAAGAGAGGAGGACCTTCCGCACAAAAACCAGAAGCCATAACCGGAGGTCGTCCCTGTTGGCCTCCTTGATGTTGGCTTTATTTTGGAGAAAAGCCATGTCCAACCTTATGGAGTTGTACTGGAACTCTCTGAGACCTGCACTCATTTGTGTTTTCACACTATGGAGGGCGGGTCTTGAGACCTGCCTCTTCTTTTGGGGTCACCCTGTCTGTGAGCCCTTGGTTTGCCTGGCAAGATTATACATACCTTCATCTTCTCCCAACCAAAGCTACCTACACGTTCATTTCTGGCAGTGTGTTCACTGGGCACTGAGTTACTCATATAGGACAGGGTCCAGAACAAAACAGGTGTCTAAACCGATACAGAATAGCCTCACTGTGGACCAAGAGGATGAAGCAGCCTAGGTATCTCGACATGTGGCAGGAAGATGGAAAGGGATTCATTTTGAGAACATATACAGACACTGCAAACAATTTCTGTTAGATATTCAATGGGTACCCTAAATTTTTGTACATAAACTGTTGATAAATACTCACTGGGAAGATGTATGTTACCAGTCTTAGAGAATCCATGAAGTAGTGAATGTCTGTTGACTTTGCCCACCCAGCATCCTTTAAGAAGTCACCCAGGCTGAGCACGGTGGCTTATACCTATAATCCCAGCACTTTTGGAGGCTGAGATGGGAGGGCTGCTTGAGTCTGGGGGTTCAAGACCAGCCTAAGCAACATAGTGAGATCTCATTTCTATAAAAAATTACCTGGGTGTGGTGGTATGTGCTGCTTGGGAGGCTGAGGCAGAATGATCGCTTGAGTCCAGGATGTCGAGGCTGCAGTGGCTGAGTATGCTACTGCACTCCAGCCCAGGCAACAGAATGAAACCCCAACTCATAAAAAAAAATATATAAAAACAATCACCCAGACTTCCCCTGGGCAGTGGCCCTGGCCTCACTTTCACCTGTGTAGTTGGAGGAGGTGACCCTACTGACTCAGTTTCAGGCATGCGACAGAAGCCTAGCCACTCGGGATCCCCAGGCTCAGGTCATGGAGGGGCCCTGGTGCTGTCTTTGCACTTAATGAAAAGAGGTTTTTCTTTTTGTGAGTTTGTGGCTGGAGCTGCTTATAGGCATTCCTGATGCCTGCTAGGGATAACCTGAAGAGAGTGACGTCAACACAGAGGAGTCAAAGCAGGGAGACGGAGGGAAGGAGTTGGGAGGGATGGACGCACACACACACATACACGAATGTACACATACGTGTACATACACACACAAACTTACACACACAAATACACACACATACACAAACGTCCACATACATATGCACACACACAAATACACACAGACACATAAGTGTACACACATACACACAAATACAGACACACACAAATGTACACATGCATGCACACACACCAATACACATGCAGATGCACAGATGTACACACACATGCACACACAAATATACACACAGGTATATATGTACACACACAAATACAAACCGACACACATACAAATAGACACAAACACATACACACGCACATACATACCTATATACAAATGTATACACATACACACAAATGCACACAGACACATATATATACACACACATGCACACACACTGTCACACAGATATACACACAGATACACACACAAAGGGACCTGCATCTGGCCTCTCACTCGACAGTGCCTGAACTGGCTCCTCCTATTTCACTTCCCTGGCTGACTGGCTAGTTCTCTGAGTTAGTGTCTGTCAGTTACATCCAAAGCATCCTAACTGCAATGCCTTTGAGGTGTGAAGTCTTGGTGTAGAATGACTGTGGTGTCAACCCTGTCCTGCGGTCACATGGTGTAGGTAGGCCAGGTGGGGATCCAAGTAGCTGATATGCAGTGTGAAAATATCACTAGAGGCGAGAACAGAGTTTAGTGGGCGCAGAGGTGGAATTGTAAATTCCACTGGGTGATGGAGAGACTAGCAGAGAGGGCTATTTTTTTCCAAGTCAGGATCTCACTCTGTTGCCCAGGCTGGAGTGCAGTGGCACCATCACGGCTTACTGCAGCTTTGACCTCTTGGGCTCAGGTGATCCTCCAGCCTCAGCCTCCTGAGTAGCTAGAACTACAGATCATGCCACCACGCCTGGCTAATTTTTTTGTTTTTTCTTGTCGAGAAAGATCTCACTGTGTTGTGTTACCCAAGCTAGTCTTGAACTCCTGGGCTCAAGCAGTCCTCCTGTTATAGCCTCCCGGTGTGTTAGGATTATAGGTGTGAGCCACCATGCCTGACCAGAGAGGACTATTATTTTAACCCAGGAGAAATAGGATTTAATCTCTAGGACCATTTTTTAAAAGTACATTTAATTCAGTTACTTTGCTTTTTGAGTCTAAAGGAAGGGAAGTCTTTTCAGAGTCTGTCTTAAAATAAATTGAGGTAGGGAAGATAATTTCAGAGTTTTGCTAGTCGTAGAATCTTGTTATTTACTGTCAATGCAATTGTTTAGGGAACAGCCAAATGAGAAGTTATCAGAAAGTTGCCTGGAGTTTATCTTAACACCACAGGGTGACAGCTGCTATTCTCACAAAAGCCTCAGCTGGCTTTCTGTTCTAAGAAGAATTCAATGAATTTCCATAAATTTTTAAGGATTTATTTCCTCTTTTTATTGCTATTTTTATTTTTGAGTTGGAGTCTCACTCTCGCCCAGACTGGAGTGCAGTGGCCACTCTGGCCACCACAGCCTCGACCTGCTGGGCTCCGGCAATCCTTCCGCCTCAGCCTTCCACATAGCTGGAACTGCAGGTGCGCGCTACCACGCCTGGCTAATTTTTTGGTTTATTGTAGAGATGAGGTCTCGCCTGCCCAGGCGGGTCTGGAACCCGCGGGCTCAGGCAATCCACTCACTTCAGCCTCCCAAAGGCGCGGGATGACAGGCTGAGCCACCGAGCCCGGCATATTTCCTTTTTAATGATGGACCTTATTATTGTTTTATGTTTTATAATTAACCCAAGTTACTTGTTTCAAAATCAGTACTTCCCTTTTTGGAGGGAAGTTTATGTTAGAGGAAATTTGAGCAGAAAATATACAGAGTTTCCACATAACTCCCACTGCTAGTTTCCCTGTTATTAATTTCTTGCATTAGTGTGGTACATTTGTGATAATTGATGAGCCAATATTGATATATTATAATCAAAACCTATTAAACGATAGATGAGGTGGACGTTAGGTTCATTCTTTGGGTTATGTATACTTTGGACTTTTGCCATCACAGGATTATCCAAAATGGTTTCATTGCCCCAAAAAAGCCCCCGAGTTCTACCTGCTCCCCCTTTCCCTCCTTCTCTCCCTCCCTGAACCCCTGGCAATTTCTGATCTTGTTACTGTCTCCATAGTTTTGCTTTTCTCAGCATCATATCGTTAGAATCATATGGTAGGTAGCCTTTTCAGATTGGCTTTTTTTAACTTAGCAAGGTGCATTTAAGGTTTCTCTGTGTCTTTTTGTGGCCTGATAGCTCATTTCTTTTTAGCACTGAATAACAATTCCATTGTATGGTTGTTCCACACTTTATTTTATTTACTCACCTATTTATTGAAGGATGTCTTGTTGCTTACAAGTTTTGGCAGTTATGAATAATGTTGCTGTTTGCAGGTTTTTGTGTGGATGTAAGTTTTTAATTCACTTGGGCTTGTCAGCATTATGTGTGATGTTAGCATTCTCAGGATAATGTACGATGCATGATGTTTTGTCAGATGCTTTTTCAGATTACTATATATTACCTTAAATCCAAGCAATGTTTTCCATAAAGATGGTAAGCAGTTTAATATTCATTCTCCTTTTGAATAAGACAGGTCAAAAATTTCACTACCTCTGTCTTAATCATTGCCAATAACTACTGAGTGAAGAACTTACAAGTCTGGAATATTATTTCAAATATTTTCATTAGTGCTGGTATGTTAGCTGTAGGTTTTCGTAGGTTTTGTCATCTTTATCAGGATGACAAAATTTTCCTCCAGTCCTAGTTTGCTGAGAGTTTTTATCATGCAAGGGCAGTGGATTTTGTCAGATTATTATTTTTTTTTTACAACTATTGATGTGATCATATGATTTTCCATCTTTTTATTTTGTTCATGATGGGCTATATTGACTGAATTTTGAATGTTGAGCCAGTCTTTTGATAGGGATTGTGTTGACTAGATCAATACTAAGAGTTCTAACACATAAACATGGGATGTGTTCCATTTCTTTTAGTCTTATTTAATTTCTTTAAGTGTTGGGTTTTTTTCAGGGTACAAGTCTTGCACGTTAGTGTTCAATTTATTCCTAAGTATTTTTTTTCCTTCTTCATACCTTTACAAATGGAACTGTTTTCTTAATTTCATTTTCAGATTATTAATTACTAATAGAAATGCAATTTATTTTTGTTTAATGATCTTGTTTCCTGCAACCATATTTAAGTTGCTTATCAGTACTCATAGTTTTTTATTATGTGTGTTACTTCCTTGGTATTTTCTGTGTCCAGGTTGTGTCAACTGCAGATAAAGGCAGTTTTATTTCTTATTCAGTCTGAATATTATCATTTTTGTTTTTGCAGTGATTTGAAAACTTGAGTGTGATATAAGAAGCACAAAGTTATGTTCTTTGGAGTTTCTAAGGAAATCAATTCTCTTATATCACTTTTTTATAAGGATAAAAGATAATTTTTAAATGTACCTTCTCATGGTTGACTTGGTTATTCAATTAGAGAGTTTTTTGGCCACTTTGATGTCTTCTTTGGATAAATGCAATTCAAATATTTTGTCCATTTTTATATTAGCTTGTCTCTCTGTATTGGTAAACTGGATGTAAGTCCTTTATTGGCTATGTGACTTGCCACTAAATCCTAATCACTGGCTTGCCTTTTCACTTTCTTTTTAAAATTTTTTTATTTTAAAGATGTGGGGTAAAATTCAGGGTTAGGTATACAAATGTTCATTTTGCAGGTACTCTTACTGATGAGGTGTGTTCACTTTCCTTTTTTTTTTTTTTGAGTTGTCATCTAACTGTCGCCCAGGCTGGAGGGCAGAGGCATGCTTATGGCCACTGCAGCCTCAACCTGCTGGGGTCAACCTCAGCTATCCAAGTAGCTGAAACTATAGGCATGTGCCACCACACCTGGCTAATTTTTTCTTGATTTATTGTAGAGATGAGGTCTTGTCAAGTTGTCCAGGTTTGTCTCGAACCCACGGGCTCAGGTAATCCTTTCACCTCGGCCTCCCAAAGTGCTGGGATTATAGGCCACACCTGACCTCACTTTATTTATTTATTTATTTTTGAGTTGGAGTCTCACTCGGTCGCCCAGACTGGAATGCAGTGGCCGCTCCTGGCCACCGCAGCCTCGACCTGCTGGGCTCCGGCGATCCTTCCGCCTCAACCTTCCGAGTAGCCAGAATTACAGGCATGCGCTACCATGCCCAGCTGATTTTTTGATTTATTGTAGAGATGAGGTCTCGCTGCCCAGGCGGGTCTCGAACCCGCGGGCTCAGGCAATTCACTCACCTCAGCCTCCCAAAGGCGCGGGATTACAGGTTGAGCCACCGAGCCTGACTTGACCTCACTTTCTTAATGGTACCTTCCCCTGCAACAGTGAACTAATGTAAATTTTAATTAATGGTAAATTGCACTAATATGGAAAGGTGTGCATATATGTGTAAGTGTACACTTTTTTTTCTTAATGGTGTCCTTTGAAGCTTAAAAGTTTCTAATTATAACAAAGTTCAATTTATCAGTTATTTTTTCCTTTCAAAGCTCATGATTTTGATGTTTCTAAAAACTCTTTGGCTAATCAAAGCTCATGAAGATTTTCTCCTCTGTTTCTTTCTAGAACTTTTGTTGCTTTGTTCCTTACATTTTGGTCTTAAATCCATTTTGGGTTAATTTTTATGTATGGTGTGAGGTTTGGATCGACATTCACTTTATTTCGTTTTTTGCATTTGGATCCTGGCATCATTTGCTGAAAAGACTAATCTTTTGTTTGTTTGTTTGTTTGTTTGTTTGCTTTTTTGAGTTGGAGTCTCACTCCATTGCCCAGGCTGGAGTGCAGTGGCATGCTCATGACCACCCCAGTGTCAACCTGCTGGGCTCCAGCGATCCTTCCACTTCAGCCTTCCAAATAGCTGGAACTACAGGTGTGTGCTACCACGCCCAGCTAATTTTGTGATTTAATGTAGAGATGAGATTTCACCAAGTTGCCCAGGCTGTTCTTGAACTCATGGGCTCAGGCAATCCCTTCACCTCGGCCTCCCAAAGTGCTGGGATTATAGGCTTCAGCCACCGCACCTGGCCTGAAAAGAATAATCTTTATTCATTGACTTTTCTTGGTACCTTTGTGGAAAATCAAAGTGACTATGGATGTAAGGGTTTATTTCTGGACTCTCAGTTCTGTTCCTTGGACTTACATGCCTAGCCTTATACTAGTCCCACACTGTAATAAGGTCTGGGCAATGCATTGTTTCTATGAAAAGAAATGGGCTTTGGCTGTAGTATGTCTCCATGAAAAGCAATACTTCTCTCCCTTCTTTGTGAGTCACTCTATTGAAAGTGCTGGTCTTGAGTGGTTTCTCTTTGGGGTAATTATGGAAACCTGAAATGGAGATGACAATGTGGAATCGGTCTAGATGCATCTTCCAGATTATTATCTGTATCACTTTAAATTCAAGCAATGTTTTGTTTTCCATAAAGATGGTGAGCATTTTTATGTCCACTCCCATTCGAGTAAGATGGATTAAACATTTCATTACTTCTGTCTTAATCATTGCCAGTAACTACTGAATGAAGAATTTACAAGTCTGGTACATGTTTTCAAAAAATTTCATTAGTGGTGCTGTGGATTGAGTCTCATATAGAAAAATATAAATTTCAAAAAATTATTATTTTATCAAGCAGAAAACCTGTGAATTAAAATGTCTTGCTCGGGTTTGACACATAGTGTGCTTCTGTATGTTTGATGAAAATTGGGCATTTTTCATAGTACAACTAAAATGCTAGCTGTGTTTTTGTCCTTATTATTCTATTTTTGTCTTTGTGTTAGTATGGTTTTCAGTAGACTACTGTGAAGACATTAGAATAATTATATTAGAAAAATGAAGGTTGCAGATTTATGTATCTCCTTTAGTTACAACTGCGTAAAAATTATGAATGCATAAAAATTGAGGAGGCCAGGCTTGGCTCAGCCTGTAATCCCAGCGCTATGGGAGGCCAAGGTGAGTGGATTACCTGAGCCCATGGGTTCAAGCAGCCCGGGCAACTTGACAAGACCTCGTCTCTACAATAAATAAAAAAATTAGCTGAGTGTGGTAGTGTGCGTCTGTAGTTCTGGCTACTTGGAACATTGTAGTGGAAGGATCACTGGTGCCCAGTGGTTTAACGCTGCAGTGGCTGTGAGTGTGCCACTGCTCTCCAACCTGGGCGACAGAGTGAGACTCCAACTCAAAAAAAAAAAAAAAAATTGAGAAGGAGTTTTTAAAAAGTCAGTGCTTTATTGTGATGTTTGAATTCTAGTGGACCATTTTCTCTTATTTTGTTTTGTAATAAAGTTAAAATTTTGTTTGGAACATGACTTCAATGTGAAAAAATATCTAAACTGTTGTCTTAGTGAACTGCAGCGACATTTCACTTGTCTGGTGTGTAGCTCCTGTTCCTGGGCTTTAATCAGGGATTAAAATCACACTCCATGTGGAGCCTGTTTTCTGCAGTTCCATTAGTAGGTCAAGCCATGCCTCCCGGTTCTCGGAGGGCTCAGATGTATCTGCTTCCTGCTTTCTTTGTCATCTTCTCATTTCAACCTGGGTAGGCCAGCTTGATGGCAACTGACATTTTGTTACCTGGTCTTTTACTTTCTGGGGCACTCCTTTGGCTGATAATGTCACTCTATTAAAAAACGCATCCACAGAGCAATGTGCAGCTATTCTTTTTTATTGTTCATTTAAAAGAAACAGCAATTTGTTGAAAGCTGTGAGAAACTGGGAATGGATGTTACCATCTTTCAAGCCAGTCACTCCTTTAGATCTTATTTTCTTTCTCTCTGGTGCCCTTTAAACATCTTGGTGACCTATTTGCAGAGTGGATCTATGAGGGATGTGGTAGAATGCTGTAGGGGTGTGCGGGGTTGTTGGTTTTGTTGTCCTTTGGGAGCCAAATCAACATGTGGCTGGGGGATGGTGGCCTCTTAGCCATGGTTGACTTGGACAAGAGCCTTTGCTGTCTGAAGGCAGGGCTTCAGAGCAATTGAGCCACTGAAGTCGAGATTGCAGGGCAATTGCCTTTGTGAAGGCTCCGGCCTATTTATCATTGTTTGGGTGAAGCAGAATCAGATCATCTTAGTCACATTCACCAAGTCAACACAAGAATAGAGAGAGTGTCTGGAACTTTCTCTCCCTAGTAGAAACCCCATTTTTGTGTAAATCTGTAATGTGGATGTTTATGATAAACTCATTAATAGAATTTGGGATATTACATCTTTTGAGACTTTGCTTGTCTTTATCTTTTTTATGTTAGATAATCTGTGACATTCAGGTTTCCTTTAAAAGCTTTCAGAGATACCGTATGTGAGTGACATTATTTATTTTCATGTAATTATTGATATAAGAACGAGCAGTACTTTTTCAGTTTCATACTGATCTGTGATGGATAAAACATTTAATTTGATTATAGTGTCCAAATAAGATCTATATTCATGGCATGATGATTAGTCAAAATTTCTGAAATTTCCAAATTGATTATTGGCTCAGAACAGTATTGATCCTCAGCTTCATTCACAAACAAAAATAGTCTCTTAGATTTTTTATAGAGACAGCATCCAAGCTAGTGATTTATGAGTAATTAATGAGTATCAGCATCAGTCTAGCTTGCATTAGAAAATTGTTCTGTGCAGGTTGCTAAGTATACCCTGTTTTGAGGGGTAGAGATGGGATCTCACTATGTTGTCCAGACTGGTTTCAAACTCTTCAAGCGATTTTCCCATCTCAGCCTCCCAAAAGAGCTGGGATTACAGGCATGAGCCACTGCGCCCAGCATATATCCTTTTTAAGAATTTTTATAAAAAATAGTTTTTTACTGTTATCATTATGCAGCTGAAGCCCTTTTAAGAACAGATTTTAGAATCATAGTAACTGTTCTGTGTTTAGTTTTTATAAAGGAGATATTTTTAGGACACTGAAGGTTACAGACAGTTTTTTGCTGCTGTGGCTCTTTTATGGGGTTTCGTTAAAGTTTCACAGTGCCTGGGAAGGTAAGATGTTAATTAGTGACTTTACCATAGACTTACTGGAGAAATGAAAAGTCTAGAGTTCCAACCATCATGTTAGGTGCTTGATGATTCTGAAATAGGCTGAAGATGACTGCTGGTCTTGGGTAGGCGTTAACATGTGGGTGACAGGGATGTCGCCTTAGTTGTCCTTCATTGCGGCTCAGTTACTTTCCAAGAGAACTTGTTAGCAGTATCCCGTATGGCAGATGCAGGAGGCCAGGCGGTGGTTGTTGGAGGGAATAGATTGAACTATCCCTGGGGAGACAGCCAAGATACAAGCCCTTCCAGGGAGAACTGACATTTATTGAGCTTGTCACTTTCTCAGCTTCTGATAGGGGCTAGGGGAGGGGAGAGGACTTCATTTTACCCTCAAGTGATCCTCCTACCTCAGCCTCCCAAGTAGCTTGGACTATAAGCATGCACCACTATCCCTGGCTCATTTTTTGATTTTTTTGTAGAGATGAAGTCTCGCTATGTTGTCCAGGTTGGTCTTGAACTCCTGGCCTCAAGCAATCCTCCTGCCTCGGCCTCCCAAAGTACTGGGATTACAAATGTGAACCACACACCCAATCTACTAATTTAAATTGTAGTCTAGATTTTTTTCCCCCTTCAAACTCCATTATGTATACATGTATAAATGAAAGCACTTCCTATAAAGTAGTCGGCCTATAATAAACTCTCTCTATATGTATGTCTCTTTATATTTTTTATTATTATTATAAAGAATGAGACCCAAGTAATGTATGAATAGAATGAGTGCTTTTGAATTTCCAAGGAAACAGTGGTTAAATATGAATGTAGGTTAATCTGGAGAAGTGGCATTTTGTTACTTTTTTTTTTTTAAGAGTCTCACTCTGTTGTCTAGACTGGAGTGCAGTGGCATGATCATGGTTCACCACAACCTTGACCCCCCTTGGGTCAAGTGATCCTCCTGCCATAGCCTCCCAAGTAGCTGGAACTACAGGTGCATGCTACCATGCCTGGCTAATTTTTCGATTTTTCATGGAGACGAGGTCTTGCTATGTTGTCCAGGCTGATCTCAAACTCCTGGGCTCAAGCGATCTTCTCGCCTCTGCCTTCCAAAGTGCTGGAATTACAGATTCAAGCCACCATGCCCCACCTGTTTTGCCATCTTTGATAAATTAGTAGGAGATAGGAGCTAGTTAATGGATGGAGATTTTCAAGCATTTTTCCCTGAGAAAAATTCCTCATCACATCTCAGAGGTAGAAATAAAATTGTAGGGCATGTTTGCGAGGCTTATCTTAGGCTTCATAGCCAAGCCATGTGAACCCAGCCATCCCCACTGTCAACTTGCTGTGAGTTACCCAGAGGCACTTGGTTGCTGCAGGAGTCAAATACTCTCAAACAGCTACTTGGAGAAGGAAGGGAGAAGGTGAGCCTTGAGCATTCCTGGCTCCCCCTTCCCCTCTGCACTCCTTATCTGTGAGCTCCCTAGAATGTTGTAGTGGGTGGGACCAAGGCGATGACCTCCTTGATGGTTTCAGACTGTGGTCAATTACTTGATTTTCTCCTATTTCCAATTGGTAGCGTTCTTGGTTACGTAACTGGCAGATGTCCACCCGCCCCGATGTCTTTTCCTGTAGTTGCGGCTGTTTCTTAGACCAACAGTGTAAACGCTCACAAAGGTGCAGTGACCCAAAACCCTTTCTAAAGATGTGACCACCACCTCCAGCTTTGCCATAGACCTTCCTGGGTGGGTTCTTGGAGTGTGCATTGCGTAGAAGGGCTTGACTTGGTCTGCTGGGCCTGGGTTGTCTAGCAGTTTTGCGACGCAACTTGGGACGTAGCAGCTCAGTTGGGATGCTTCTAACACATGCAGCAAAGGGACTACTGTTGCAGATTAAATTATCTTCTGAAATAGACTCGGTTCGAGAGCATTTTGGTGGTATATTTCAGAACTTGAAATCACCGGCACTCTCATGAATATGTTCACTGAAAGTCGTGCCAAGATATTTATGCAAGAGATACTGTAGCATGTTTGTAAAGAATGAAAGTAGCTCTGTGTGCGTGCTTACTTGGAAAGACTTAAGAGTGAGAGATATATATATACACACACACGCACTGTGTGTGTGTATGTGCATGTGTAATGAGCAAATATAGAATCATGTGATCACCATTCCTTTTTATATAAATTATTTTAAAAAGGTATGTATGTTGGCATACACATTTTTTTCCTGAAAATGATTACAATGGTTAATACACTGGAAAACTTTTCCTTTTCTGTATCATTTGAATTTTCTAAACAAGTTCTTTTATTTTATTTCCTTAAAAAACAAAACAAGCCGGGCTCGGTGGCTCAGCTTGAAATCCTGCGCCTTTGGGAGGCTGAGGTGAGTGGATTGCCTAAGTCCAGGGGTTCGAGACCCACCTGGGCAGCGAGACCTTATCTCTACAATAAATCAAAACAAAATCAGCCGGGCGTGATAGCGCATGCCTGTAATTCCAGCTACTTGGAAGGCTGAGGTGGAAGGATCGCCGGAAGCCCAGCAGGTCGAGGCTGCGGTGGCCAGGAGTGGCCACTGCACTCCAGTCTGGGTGACAGAGTGAGACTCCAACTCAAAAAACAAAATAAAACAAAAAAACACACAGAGACTGGCTGGGCAATATGATTATGTAACCTTTTGCTCCATTGTATTTTAGTGTTTTTATTTTTTATTTATTTTATTTTATTTATTTTATTTTTTATTTTTTGGGGTACCAAATTTCTTTATTTGAAGGAATGGTACAAATTAAAGAACTGAAGTGGATATTTTGGTGCAACCTATAGAAAAGGCAAAGGAAACCCTGACATGCAAAAACCCTACTAAATGTTCTTAAAAGCACTGAAGTTCTTTTTCTAATGTTCATTTGTCCATTTTTCTTTTCTTCTGTGCAGAGAAAGTAGGTGCTTCTTTGTGGGGAGAGTGGGAAGGTGTGTGTGAAGCTAGCAAATGTTCCCATGAAAACTTATGAGTTACAACATTGCATTGAGGAAGAGAAAGGCAAAGGATATTTACCAAGCGTGATTGGAAGGACAAAGAATCTGATCTTGCTGAAGTGTGTCTGAAGGTGTACCTGCATGCTTAGTTTGTTTGCTTTAAAAGGAGCTTTGGACTGGACTGTATTTGCTTTTCAGACCGCAAGGCTGGAGGTGGCCATGGAAGGCTCCAAAATGTGATTGCTAATCACGAAAGCTGTTTGCTAAGAAAGCCCGGCCTGCTTGCACTCGAAGTAATGACTGATGCACAGATAAAGCCAGTGTGGCTTTTTAAATAGCTTCTGGCTTCTCTGTCCAGATGCTGCTTTCCTCTTAATTAAAACCCCTAGACAAAGGTCATAGGTCAAAGGAGGTGCTCTCCTAAGCTCCTCAAACAGCAGCCTCTGCTTAGCTTTTCAGTGCTTCACAGACTTGTCTGGAAACTGTGGCATTTGCTTCTCTATGATGTGACGGACCTCAGCTTGAATGCAGAAATGTAACAATAGATATGAAGATGAATTCTTTTCTTTAGAATGTCTGGAGAATAAACCCCTTGTGAGAGCCCTTATCTACCTCTATTACAATATGTAATAATGATGTTCCATTTTTAAAAATCTGTGTTTT
This sequence comes from Cephalopachus bancanus, assembly GCA_027257055.1. NCBI lineage: Eukaryota > Metazoa > Chordata > Mammalia > Primates > Tarsiidae > Cephalopachus > Cephalopachus bancanus. The sequence goes on along the minus strand of JAPVLO010000301.1, from coordinate 975,668 downwards.
TCCTGATTTCATAAGATTTCCTTGTTTTCCTTTTATTTTTATTTTTATTTTTTGAGTCAGGGTCTCACTCTGTCACCCAGGCTGGAGTGCGATGGCACGATCATATCTCATCGCAGCTTCAACCTCCTGGGCTCAGGTGATCCACCTGTCTCAGCCTTTCCAGTAGCTGGGACTATTGGTACATGCCATCACACCCAACTAAAGTTTGATTTTTTTTTTTTTTTTTTGTAGGATGAGGTCTTGCTATGTTGCTTAGGCTGGTCTTGAACTCTTGGGTTCAAGCAGTCCTCCCTCCTCAAATCCAGAAATACTAGGATTACAGGTTGAGCCCCTGTAGTCTGGCCCAATTTCATAAGAATCTTAGAAACTTTTTTTTTCCTATAATGGTTTGATAAATAGCTCATCCAACTCAGTGATATTTATTTTTGCCATACCTTTCTCTCTTTCTTTATAACTTCTGTACTGTAGTGATATCTGACCCACTTAACTTTAGTTATACCAGGAAATATCACTTTTATATTTCACAGTATTTGAACTATTATATAGGAATTTTAACATGTTATGGAGATTAAGGTGACGGTTCCCAAAATATGTGTATTTGTATATGTGTTTATGTATATGTAATTATTTATATTTGTAATATAGAAAAGTAAAAAACAATACCACTGTCACTTGACATCATGAATGAGGAAAACTGATACTATCTTCAGTAAATACTCAGTTCCCCTAAGAACTTGGTAATCTAGAAGTTCAAGGTGACTAACTCTAATCCGGGGACTGTAAACTCAGATGCCTGAAGGGATCTGACAGCCAGTGAGCTGGGGTGCACCGTGGCACAAGGGCACAGCTGCTTCTCAGCTTCCCTAGGTCTGCACTCAGGAATGAGGGTCTAGCATAGCATGGCCTGCCAGCATTTCAAGAGAAGGCAGATTTGGAGTTTTATATCATGGCCCCCAATTGGTAAGCATTGGCAACACATTAAGGTGCTGTACTTGTTCAGCCTTTGCTATGCTGTTCTTTGTAGTAAGTATGATTCAATTGCTTCCTATGCAGTCAGAGTCCCAGGACTGAGAAGCGTAAGGAATGGCTCTTGGTTTCTGGGGAGGGACATATGAGCGTGAACCCCCCCAAGCCAGGAATTTATTTATAAAAAATTGTTTATTTATTTATTTATTTATTTGAGTCAGGGTCTCACTATGTTGCCCAGGCTGGAGTGCAGAGGCATGATCACAGCTACTGCAGCCTTGACCTGCTAGGCTCAGGGGATCCTTCCAACTCAGCCTCCCAAGTAACTGGAACTATAGGCACACACCACCATGCCTGGCTAATTTTTTTGATTTATTTATTGTTGAGACAAGGTCATGCCAAGTTGCCCGGGCTGGTCTTGAACTCCTAGGCTCAGGTAATCCTCTCGCCTGAGCCTTCCAAAGTGCTGGGATTATAGGCATGAGCCACCACTTCTGGCCTATTCTTGCATGTTTAAACTTCAGTCACCTTCAAAGTATTCTCCATTTGATGCAATAAGCCTATTGAGATTCCTTTTCCACTGCTGAAAACAGTTTTCAAACTCATCCATTTTGTTGCCTTTTCGTGCTTCTGCCATTTTTTGTTTCGCCTCTTCCATATCGGTAAAACATTTCCCCTTGAGGACTTTTTTCCCTCCTGGGAACCAAAAAAAGTTACTCAGGGTGAGAGAGGATGAATAGGGAGGGTGGGGCACAGGGGTCGTGCTGTTTTTGGTCAAAGACTCCTGAACATTCAGTGCGGTGTGGGCAGGCGTGTCCATCATGAGTTGGGCAAATGCCTTGAAAGAATCTCAAAAAAAAAAAAATTTTCACTGAAGCCAAAGGCAGCCTCTCACAACAGCACTGACTGGTACAGTCATGCCGTTGGGTTCCTAGAACACTTACCTAGCAGGGGAAGCCTGCACTACATCCTCCAAAAGATGATTCCAGTTCTTTTTGGGTCCCCACGTACAGTCTAGTTGGACCAGTACGATGTGGTGCAGTCGACAGGCTGAAATAAATGGTGTAGGTTGTAAAGGCCACAGCATCCCCCAGTAGGTAGACATCGGTATGAGCCAGGCCACTGGGGGAGAACTTCACAGAGGAGGGGTGTCCATGGTGAAGCTTAAAGACCCTTAGGATTCAGGGCCCAGGAGAGAAGAGAAGCAAGGGCTGGTGGGGAGCAGGGATGGGGGGAGGGAGGGCGAGGTGTGGGCAGTGGAGGCAGGTGGGGCAGGGGCCTGGGAGTAGGTCAGCACTCTGCAAGAGCTCCCTGCAAGCTGGGTGCTGCCAGGGGGCAGTGTGCCCATGCTGTCCTGCTGCACTTGTAGGGTGAAAGGAAAGGAGAGCTGATCATGGGGAGAGCCCATTCTCGACTTTCCCAGCTTTCTAGCAGGGTCTAACCTGGGCTTTCATCATTATCAATGAAAGGGAAAAAGCATGGCCTGCTTCCAAGGCCCAGTCCCTCAGAAAACCCTGCTGACAGGACCTGCAGAGCATGGCTGGGGCTGTCCCTCAGCCCAGTCCACCACTCTGGCCTGCTTGGATTGTTCCAGGGACCGCCTTGCTGCTTGCCTGAGTCTAGCCTCATCTCCCTACATGATGTTCTCAACTCAACTCACACCAGGGCTTTTCTCCAACCCAAACTTGCTGTGACTTTCTCTGTCCCCACAGTGATAGGTAAGTCCTTACGATCCTCTGAAAGGCCCCGGGTGACCTCCCCCCCCACCTCACCCTGCATTCTCCTTCTATTTAATAGCTAACTGTCCTGTAACCACTATGGCCTTTGAACACACTGGGCATATTTCTGCCCCAGGGCCTTTGCATGGGCTGTGTCTTCTTCCTGTATTTTCGTCCCTGGAGAGTCACTCACTAATGTCCTTGCTGATTTAAATCTTTGCTCAAATGTTACTCTCTCAGTGAATGCTACCCTGATGGATGTGTTAAAAATGGCAAGCCTTTCGGCCCCTCCTCTGTAAGACCCTCTTATCCTTGTTGTTTTTTTCAGGTCGATCTTATCCTTATCTAACACATGGCATACTTGGATCTCACATCTCTCTCCTCTCACTAGGATGCTTATACCCAGAGGAACTTATAGAAATATAAATTTCAAAAGGCAGGGATTTTTGTTTATGTATTTTTAAAATTAAATTACATTTATTCATTTTAATTAATTAATGAACTAAATGTTTTGAGTCGAGGTCTCACTCTGTCCCCCAAGCTGGAGTGCAGTGGCACAATCACACCTCTCCACAGCCTCGACCTCCTCGGCTGAAGTGATTCTCTCCTCTCAGCCTCCCGAGTAGCTGGGGCTACATAGGTGTGCGTCCCCACCCCCGACTAGCTTTTTAAAATTTTGTGTAGCACCCATCAAAGCTATAACAGAAGAAGGCTATAATGGAAGAAACTCATTTGGGGAAACTTAAGAATTTTGTTTGTTTCAGCCTTGAAAAGAGGTTAAGTAAATTGCAAGTAAAATATCCTTTACGCTTCAGCATAAGGTAATTTTCAGATGTGTGGGTAAATGTAAGTTGTTTGTTTGTTTTTTTTAAGTTGGAGTCTCACTCCGTCACCCAGGCTGGAGTACAGTGGCATGCTCACGGCCACCACAGCCTCGACCTGCTGCACTCAGGTGATCTTTCCGCCTCAGCCTTCCAAGTAGCTGGAACTACAGGCATGTGCCACCACACCTGACTAATTTTTTTTTTAATTGTAGAGATGAGGTTTCATCAGAAAAAAATAAAAATAATAATAAAATAAAATAAAATTTTGTGTAGCGATGAGGTTGTCCAGGCTGGCCTCAAACTCCTGGGTATAAGTGATCCTCCCACCTCAGCCTCCCAAAGTGCTGAGATTATAGGTGTGAGCCGCCATGCCCGGCGATTTTTGTTTATTTTTGTTCACTGACAGGTCCCTTGTCCCCTAGAACAGCGCCTGGTGGGGAGTGGGTGCTTGACAAATATTTGTTGAAGGAATGAATAAGTGGCTTTCAAGAGGCACTTGAAGGACACTGAGAAGTAGAAACAAAAAAGAAAGAACACAAGCTCTGCCCTTGAAGCACATAGTCCGGTGGGGACAGCAGCCAGGAAAACAGAATGTCCTGATGGAGCGCAGTGTGTCCAAAGTCCTGTGCAAGCAGAAGAGAAGGGCAAATGAGTCTTGCTTTCCCAGCCGGGTCTAGACTGTTGGTGTGGACTTTTCCAGGCTCCCCGGTCGGGGAAGTGATGCCATTTCAGGTTGGGGGGAGGGGGTTGAGTGTGTGAGGGGAGCGTGGAGGCAGGAACGGGCGGCCATGCAGATGGGGAGATGTCGCCGGGGAGTGACTGAAGACGGACCAGACATGGAAAGGAGGCCAGGTGGAGAAGGACTTGAATGCCATACACAGGCGTTTTGAGTTCCTGAGTTCGTGGAGCACCTACTGTGTCCAGGCGCCTGGGATCCCAAGGTGACAGGTCGCGCTTCCTGCTTTAGGGGTTTCATCTTTTAGAAAGAATGTGGTGTCTGCCCAGAAGGAGAATGAGCAGGATGGGGGTGGTGGGAATGGAGGGGCCAGAAGAGATGGTGGGGGGAGACCTGGGTGGGAGTAGCGTGATTTGGCAACTGACCTGGACTGTTTGTGGGAGAAGTCGAGTCATCTGGTTCATAGCTGGGCTTGTGGGTAGACAGGTGGGGACCTGTGGTCTGTGTTAGAAAAGGCAGACAGAGGGGGCAGGGAAAGGAGGCAGAGAAAGCAAACTTGACTCAAGACCCTGGCATCTCAACCACAAGGTTCAAGTCACACTGAGGCCAGCTGTTTCCAAAACTGTTCCAAGCTTGGGACTGCCCACAGAAATTAAAGTTGGGGCCTCTGGTCATAGTAAGGTGAATGACCGTCTAAATGATCACCAGAGTCCCTTAAAAAAAATAACTTAATATCACTGAAGACCGAGCACAGTGGCTTGCGTCTGTAACCCCAGCACTTTGGGAGGCTGAGGCGGGAGGATCACTTAAGGCCAGGAGTCCTGGAGGTCCCAAGAATGAGGCCAAGGAGAAGCGAAGATGGTGGGTCACCCCTGAGCTTTGTCTCTGGGAAGCCGGGAAGCTGCAGGTGCAAGTAGCTCAACCAGGGATGTCGGGAGCGGGATTGTGTATGGGGGACAGCAGGGAAGTGGTACGTGTCCTAACACAAGGCCAGCCCTGTGAGGGCAGAGATTCAGCTTGTTCACTGCTGCCCTTCCAGCCCCATAGACATAGGACAGTCTCTGCAGATGAATGGCATGGCTGAATTTGGAGGATAAAGCTAGAGTCATACATTGTTGGAAATTGAGGTTAAAGTCATTTAAATGATACAAATACGTATAAATACATACACTTAATTTTTTTTGTAGAGACGAGGTCTCGCTATATTGCCCAGACTGGTCTCAGACTCCTGGCCTCAAGTGATCCTCCCGCCTCAGCCTCCCAAAGTGCTGGGTTTACAGATATAAGCCACTGTGTTCAGTCTTCAGTGATATGAAGGTATTTTTTTAAGGGACTCTGGTGGTCATTTAGATGGTCATATATCTTGCTATGGCCAGAGGCCCCAACTTTAATTTCTGTGGGCATTCCCAAGCTTAGAACAACCTTGGGGACAGCTTGCCTCGGTGTGACTTGAACCTTGTGCTTGAGATGCCAGGGTCTCGAGCCAAGTTTGCTTCCTCTGCAGACTGTCTCCAGGAGCTTGGAGTTTAAGTGAAACCTGATTTCATCCCTGGTGCACGGTGAATCTGTGGGGTGTGTTACTAACAGTAGGAGCTGGAAGACCATTGGCTTCCTCAGGCCTGCTTATTTGATTTACTTGGAAACTCTTCAAGAAGCAGAGTACTTAGAGGGTTTTCACAGAACTTTAACAATTTTCATTTCACTTTCCAAGAGGTCTCTTTTCAAAATGGGTAGGTCAGGTGGAGTCTGTAATTAATGAGGATGTAGTGAATTTTGGTTTCATTCCATATATCCTAGGTTGGAGAAAATGAGAGAGCTAGGTGTTGAAAACTTTCCTCCTGAGTTACTTATTTTATTTTATTTTGACTTGCAGTGGTCTCACTGTGTTGCCCGGGCTAGAGTGCAGTGGCACGATCACAGCTCACTGTAGCCTCAACCTCTTGGGCTCAGGTGATCCTTTCACCTCAGCCTCCTGAGTATCTGGGGCTATAGGCACATGCCACCATGCCCAGCTAATTTTTTTGTTTTTTGTTTTGGAAGAGACAAGGTCTTGCCATGGTCCCCAGGCTGATCTTGAACTCTTGGGCTCAAGCAGTCCTCCTGTCTTGGCCTCCCAAAGTGCTGGGGCTATAGGTGTGAGCCACCACACCCAACCTGAATCCTTTCTGGATTGAGTTGCTGAAACACCCAGTCTCAGGATATTTTAAACATTTGGAGACCTAAGGTGAAGTGTTCTTGTTCTGTGCTGTGTATCCAGCAATGCGTAGACATGTCTGCTGTTAATCACACCTCTTTACAATGGGAGGTTGACTCCTCCCATTGAGTACTCCCAGGAGTGGTGATGCCTCTCCTGTGTGAAATTTAACATCATCTACTTTAAGTTAGGGAATAGCATGCTTTGGCTGTGCCAGGACCCCAGCTTGGCCTTTTCAGTACATTTTGTAGCTTGTGGGTACAGATGACCCTAAATTCCAGCAGCACCTGCAATCAAAATAGTTGTCATTCCTAGGCCCACACCACAGGGCGTGTCTGCAAGTACTTGAAAGTGAAGTGTAAGCAACATGTCCTGCCCTTAGTCATAAAACATCCTGGAATCTGCCTTGCCCCAAAGCCTGGTAGGCCTGCCACCTCTGCTCCCTCTCCCAAGGTTTTTCTGCAGTTCTCTTTCTCACAAAGGAAGAAGCAGCAGGATGGGATTTCCTCCCTGGGATGGCAGATGAGAACACAGAGAAAGTGACCAGAGGCCCGGTGGAAAGGCAATACTGAAGAGGGGGTTGGTGGTGTTTGTTCACTCAGAACCAGTCTGTCTAGCTTATTACTTTTTTCTTTCTTTCTTTCTTTCTTTTTCTTAGTCGGAGTTTCACTGTTGCCCAGGCTGTAGTGCAGTGGCACGCTTATGACCACCGCAGTCTCGACCTGCTGGGCTCAGGAGATTCTTCTGCCTCAGCCTTTCAAGTAGCCGGAACCACAGGTGCACGCCACCACACGCTGCTAATTTTTTGATTTATTGTAGAGATGAGATCTCGCCAAGTTGCCCAGGCTGGTCTTGAACCCCTGGGCTCAGGTAATCCTCTCACCTCCACCTCCCAAAGCGCTGGGATTACAGGTGTGAGCCACGGCTCCCGGTTTAGCTTATTACTTCTTAACAAATCAATTCATTCCATGTTTAATGAGTTGTAGAATATCTAACAGATTCATGGGCCAGAATGTATCTTTCTTTTTTTTTTTTTTTTGAGTTGGTGTCTCACTCTGTCGCCCAGACTGGAGTGCAGTGGCCACTCCCGGCCACCGCAGCCTCGACCTGCTGGGCTCCGGCGATCCTTCCGCCTCAGCCTTCCAAGTAGCCGGAATTACAGGCATGCGCTACCACGCCCAGCTGATTTTTTGATTTATTGTAGAGATGAGGTCTCGCTGCCCAGACGGGTCTCGAACCTGTGGGCTCAGGCAATCCACTCACCTCAGCCTCCCAAAGGTGCGGGATTACAGGCTGAGCCACTGAGCCTGGCTCTTTTTTTTTAAATTCATTTCTAGGAAATTATATTTTTATTTTTTGGTAAAATAAACGGTGATTCATTATTTATATAATTATTAATAGCTCAATACACAAAGGTTAATTTTTCCTTTTAGCACAATTGTGTTACATCAGTTGCTCAACCTTGCATTTAATTTATTTATTTATTTTATTTTTATTTTTTTAATCAATATTTTTTATTTTAAAATTGTGGGGTACAGTTAAGGGTTAGGTATACAAATATGCATCGTTCAGGCACCCTTGTTGATAAGGGGTGTCCCCCCCCGTCCCCAGACAGATATTGACTACCATTAATCCCACCTCCTTTCCCCTCCCCCCCCATAGTTTTCCACCACCGTCAATCCTTTTCTTATAGTATTACAATAGATGTTCAAGGTCCACTATATGAGTGAGAACGTGTGATACTCAGATCTTTGTTTCTGTGAGAGATCACTCAGTATTACAGACTCTAGTTCCATCCAGGTTGCTGTGAAATTCATGATTTTGTTCTTTTTTATGGCTACATAGTATTCCATTGTGTACAGAATGTATCTTATCCATACAAAAAAAAAGTCGCTTTTAGAAATGACTTAAACCAGAGATCAAGGTCAGTGAACATACAGCATGGAGGCTACATCCAGTTTGCCACCTGGTTTTTTTGTTTGTTTTTTAATTGTATAAATTTGTGGGGTGTGAGTGTAATTTTGTTACAAGGGCATGTCATATAGTAGCAGAGTCTGAGCTTTTAGTGTATCCATCACAGGAATAATGCACATTGTACGCACTAAGTGATCTCTCCTCAGCATCCCCCCCACACCCTGTCCTATCCACCCACCTTTCCAAGTCTCTGTTGTCTGTTAGTCAACACTCTGGCCATGGTTTTCACATTTTTAAATGATTGTGGGGTGAGGGGAGAAATCAAAAGAAGAAGAATTTTGTGACACCTAAAAATTACATGAAATTCACATTTCAGTGTGTTTATAAATAAAGTTTTATTGGAACACTGGTGGGTTCATCCATTTATACATTCTGTATCTGTTTTTGTGTGGGAACAGCAGAGTTGAGTATAGTCACAGAGACTTTGCAGTCCACAAACTGTAAGCGGTTTACAGTCTGGACCTTTACAGAAAAGCTTACCCTCCTTGGTTTAAACAATCGTTCCAATTTAAATCTGATTCTATTCCTGATTGTTTGTTCTGTACTGTGCTGGTTTTGATTTATGGTATGGAATATCCATAGATAGGATGGCAGGTTATTCCTTTTTTTTTTTTAATCAGTGTCTCACTCCCAGGCTGGAGTGCAGTGGCATGATCACAGCTCCTGGGCTCAAGCAATCCTCCCACCTTAGCCTTCCCAGTAACTTGGGACTATAGGCATGTGCCACCATTCCTGGTTAGTTTATTTTTATTTTTATTTTTTGTAGAGATGAGATCTGGTTAGGTAACCCAGACTGGTCCTGAACTTCTGGGCTCAAGTTATCCTCCCGCCTTAGCCTCCAAAAGTTCTGGGATTACAGGCATTAGCACAGGACTTAACATTTTTAATTCTGAAAGGTGAGAGGCCCAGGACAGTGGCTGGCACTGTCCAAGTCCCCACTGTCTGTCATTCCACATGCTATGCTCATGTGTACACACTATGAGACTAGAATGGTTTTCACATTTTTAAATAGTTGAAAAAAAAAGGATTTTGTGACACTTAAAAATTATATGAAATTCACATGCAGTGTGTATAAAGTTTTACTGGAATATAGCCGTGCCCATTCATTCATGCATTGTGTGTCCGTTTCATCCACAACAGCAGCATTTCGGGCTACAGTGGTCAGCATCTGTCTCTCAAAAAAAAGCCCAACTAAGTTTTTGATTTTTCATAGAGATGAGGTCTTGCTGTATTGCCCAGGCTGGTCTCGAACACCAGAGCTCAAGCGATCCTCCTGTCTCAGCTTCCCAAGTATTGGTATTACAACATTTATTTATTTATTTATTTATTTGTTTGTTTGTTTGTTTGTTTATTTATTTTTGAGTTGGTGTCTCACTCTGTCACCCAGACTGGAGTGCAGTGGCCGCTCCCGGCCACCGCAGCCTCGACCTGCTGGGCTCCGGCCATCCTTCCGCCTCAGCCTTCCGAGTAGCCGGAATTACAGGCATGCGCTACCACGCCCGGCTGATTTTTTGATTTATTGTAGAGATGAGGTCTCGCTGCCCAGGCGGGTCTCGAACCTGCGGGCTCAGGCAATCCGCTCACCTCAGCCTCCCAAAGGCGCAGGATTACAGGCTGAGCCACCAAGCCTGGCTACAACATTTATTTAATGCTGAGATTACATCATTTATTTAATCCTTAAGCAGAGAACTGGCTTGATCTGACAGTGTGTTTGAAAAGATCACTTAAGCTACAAGATATTTTCTCTACTGTATGGTTTATTGCAGATAATGGCATTTGGGGATTAGAAAAAACAAAGAGGTGTATGAGTACACCAACCAAAACTGCTTTAAGGCAGCCATAAAAGTAGGATTAAAACAATGATAATTACAGGGCAGCATCTTGTTAGGTGAGGTTTCAGGTCTCCTTGTCAAGCAGGCTGCTAGGGCCCCTAGGGACTTGTGCATTTGGATTAGGGATGGACAGCCATGGGCAGCAGCTCTGTGTTTGGTGGGTAGTGGGAAGACACTGGACACCAGTGTGTAGGGGAGCACCCATTTTCACTGTCAATGCCATGCTTCAGGACAGCGAAGTTGCTGGCATTGTTCTGAGTAGACTGAAGAATAGCGAGCAGCACATGGGAAGGCCAGAGTGTTTTATGGAATTCCAAAAAACCTCATGATTTCCAAAAAAAGCCAGGTCAGCTTTTAAGGCAGAAGAAAACTACTGTTCTTCAGACCCCAGTGAGGCCAGTGAAAATGCATGTGCTGTCCTCAAGTGTCAGTGTCCCTGTTGATTGATATATATTAAAAATTTTGCCATCAATGAACAAAACAAAACATACCTGACATGGTGGCTTATGCCTGTAATCCCAGCACTTAGGAAGGTTGAGGCAAGAGGATTACTTGAGCCTAGGAGTTCGAGACCAGCCTGGGCAACATAGTGAGACCTCAACTCTAAAAAAAAAATAAAGTAACTGGATGTGGTGGCACGCACCTGTAATTCCAGCATCCAGGGAGGCCGAGGCAGAAAGATCATGTGAGCCCAGGAGACAGAGGCTGTGTTGATCCGTGATGCTACCATGCACTCCAGCTTGGTGGACAGAGTGAGACAGGAAGTATGAGAACCACAGGGGACCACGCATCCTGGCACCAGTAGCAGTCAAGCTCCTCCCATTCCGGGCCTGAGCAGTGCAGGGTAGAACATTTACAGGAGACAGAGAGCTCTTGAGAGGGCCCATCTTACAGACCCGGGGAGCCCTGCTTCTCCTTCCTTCTTGCCTCCTGTGGGAGCCTCTGTTGAACCCAGCTCGGAGGCGGTGGGTGGGAGAGCCTGTGATTGCATGGGTCGGCCTCCCAGAACACACAGCAGGGTGAGAGAATGGGAGCCAGATGGGACCTCCCTTCCCGGCCTCCCTTCTGGGGAACCTCCCTTCTAGGGTTCCACAGGACTCTTATCTGGGACCTAGCTCTTCCTTCCCACCACACCTGCAGACACACAGCATGTGTGCACACATGAGCGCGCGCCACACACACACACACACACACACACACACACGTGTGTGTGCTCCCAAGTCTGCTCTGGTGTTCTCTCATTCCTTGCCTGGCTGTTCACCAACTGAGAAGTTTGAGGCCCTCTCTCATAACTCCTGGGGTATCCAGCTGCAACACGTGCTGATAAGGAGGTTGTGGGCAGCACTGCACAGCCAGCCCATCTTCCATTCTCTATTAAAAATAAAATTCAAAGCACATGTTTTGCTGGAACATGTAGAGTTGAAAACAAAAAAATTTTTTTTGAGTCGAGGTCTCACTGTCACCCAGGCTAGACTGCAGTGGCACAATCACAACCACCACAGCCTCGACCTTCTGGGTTCGAGTGATCCTTCCCCCTAAGCCTCCTGAGTAGCTGGGACTACAGGTGTGTGCTACCACGCCCAGCTAGTTCTTTCTAAATTTTTTTTTTTTTTGGTGGAGATGGGATCTCACTATGTTGCCCAAGCAGGTCTGGAACTCCTGGGCTCAAGCAGTCCTCCCACCTCGGCATCCCAAAGTGCTCAGATTATAAGCCTGAACCACAACGCTCGTCCTAATTTTTATTTGTAAAAAGTATCATTTATAATTGGATGCAGAAGGAAAAATACAGCGAGGGGGAAATTGAACACCTTGAGGAACTGTATTCGGTTTTGGTTATTCTGGTCAAAAACAAACAAAGCAAGCAGAGAATTTTAGCCACTTCAATCCCAATGGTTTTCGTTTTCCACCATTGGACATATTAAAACAGATGACACAGAAGCTCCATTCAGTAAAATGCTCTGTCAGCAGCTTTGGGGAAATCCTGGTGCTTGGAGGCCCCGGTTTCCTTTCAGATCCAAGAAGCTAACACCCGAAATTAGTCACTACCTCTGTGAGGTCAGGAGCTTTGTATTTCATACCAGGGGCAGAGTTGAATTTTTAAAATAATTTGATCTTTTAAAAACATTTGACTTTCCATTTGATTTTGATTCTGAGAATCAGAGGTTGTAGCGCCGGGCACAGTGGCTCACACTTGTAATCCCAGCACTTTGGGAGGTTGAGGCAGACAGATTGCTTGAGCCCAGGAGTTTGAGACCAGCCTGGACAACAAAGTGAGACTTCATCTCTGCAAAAAAACAAAAAACAAACAACCCCCCCAATTAAAACGAAACGAAACAAAACAAAAATGAGGCTGGTGTGTTGGCACACGCCTGTAGTTCCAGCTACCCAGGAGCCTGAGACAGGAGGATAACTTGAGCCCAGGTGTTTGAGGCTGCTGTGAACTGTGATTGTGCCACTGCACTGCAGCCTGGGTGACAGAGTGGGACCCTATGTAACCCCCACACCTCCCCCAAGAAATATGCTAATAACAAAATGGTCAACTTGGCCAAGCAAGCTTATAGGAAGAAAATATGCAGAGCTAATTTGGGGCCTTATTTTGCAGAGGGTGGAACCCATGAAAACAACCCACATTGTATCGATGGCAAAAGTCCTTTTTTTCTGGAATCTTGCCCCAAACCTGGAATGGTGGCACATTCTCTGAATAGTCTCAGCCCCAAATTGTCCAAGGCCTGGCTCAGGACCTCTAAGGAAAAGAAACCTTCTTCTCTTTCCTGGTTATGGTTATTAGCCATGCTGTAAATGTTAGACATTATTTTATTTTGAGGTCAAGGAAGAAAAGTCGCCTTGAATTTTCCATACATCCTGAAGCCCTGACAGCATCTGTTTTTGTCTGGTGGTGTTTGCTCTTGGGTCACCTCACAGCACGGGATCCTTCATGTGGTCCTGTGTCACTGGGCTGGGCAGGTCCCATGCCAGGTGAGGTTCTGTGCCATCATCATCTTGGGGTCTGGTTGAGTGAGTCGGCGTCCCAGCTCCAAGTGGGTGTGTCATTCTCCTCAAGAGATTGGATGCATGAACAGTTAACGCAGCATGCAGAGAAAGAGAGAGAAGCTTCGCAGGTGAAGGCAGGACTGTGGACAAGGGGAGAGGGGGTCCTGTGTTTCGGGCCGGAGAGATCGCAGACACAGCTGGCGGGGAGCCAGGCCTCGGAGGGCCCCGGGAGGAACAGAGGCCGCTGTTGCAGATTTGAATGAGTTCTGTGTCTGACTTCAGTTCCTAAGGCTCCTTTCTCTCATCTATAAAATAGTGGTGATGTCTTTACCACCCACGTCACAGCATTTTAATGAGGCCAAATTGCACCATGCTCCACAAACAGTAAAACCCTCTAATGCTGTTACTTATTATTGCTGTGAATATCACTAAATGGCATCTGTTCAGTCTTTACATATTCGTGATGCTTGTTGCCACATCTGTAGTTTTTTTAGGAGTTTGATTTTAAAAAGGAGTTACTGTCACTCATGGTGATTTATGAGACTGGCTCCACATAGGAAGGTGGTTTTATTTTATTTTATTTTTATTATAGAGATGTGGGGTACAAGTCAGGATTAGCTCCACAAGTAGGCAGGTGACGTTTGGGCCTCCAGCTGGTCCTTACTTCCCCTGGTTTGGGGCCAAGTACCCTTTGTGTTGTTTGTGTTACCCTCTACCCTGGTTGTTGTTATTTTTAGAGATGGGTTCTTGCTATGTTGCCCAGGCTGGTCTCAAACTGCTGGTCTCAAGAGATCCTCCTGCTTCCGCTTCCCAAAGTGCTGGGATGATAGGTGTGAGCCACTGCGTGTGGCCAGGAAGGTTTTTATACATGGAAGTTGAGCAGATTTGACAGATGTGATGGAGAGAAGCCTGTGGATGGGTATCTGAAAGGCTGGGTTCCCTCTGTAGGCATCAAGGGGTAGAGGATGCTAATGTGCAGAAGCTGAAAGTTCTGGGCTGGAGAGAATCGGGGCTGTGATTTTGAAGCCAAACATTTCCAACACTTTTTGTTTTTTTAATGGAACTTCCTAGAGCCTTTCTGGGAATTACTTAACTTGACTTAGAGGAGTAGGAGGTGTGGTAAATGCCTTCCTGAGTATGTTAATTAAAATGTAGTGAATTAAGCTGGAGAACTTGGAGCCTGAAACATGTTAGTGTTGTGTAAGGGGGGGATGTAGATGTATGAGGGGAAGTTTAAAAAACATATGCTGCACATTCAGTTGAGATCCTGGTTCAAGTTTATTGCCCTGTAGCCCCGTTCATGTGTCCCAGTGCTGCCCTCTTTTGTTAAAGATGACTTGTCTGCTCTCCTTTGGAACTGATTTAAGAGGTAGTTTATGAACCAAACAACAAAACTGATCCTATGGTCATGCTCTTAAAAAAAAAAAAAAAAAAAAGGAACGCTTTTAGTTTTACAAAAAATTAGAGAATTTAGTGCAGAGTATCTGTATGACTCTTTACCTCCCTTTCATTAATATTCTTGTTAATGTTTGTCATAATTGATGAACAATATTGATACATTATTATCAACTGGCGGATACAGTTTGTTCAGATTTCCTTACTTTTGGCCAGGGTCAAATTTTGTCCTTTTTCACTCATCACTTAATCCTGTCACATGGAACAGTTTTTGCCTGACACGTAGTGACTTTGCACAGCTATTTTTTGAATGAATAAATAAATAAGGCCTCTGCCTGCCCTTGAATTGTTACAATATAGTAGGGAAGGATCAGGCTGTGCAAATAACATATACAATGGTGCTTAGTGAATTGTTATAATGTGGCAAGGAAGGATCAGGCCATGTGAATGACACACACACTTTTTAGTGGACGCTTACAGTGTAGCAGGGGAGGATCAGGTCCTGGGAATGACACCCACACTAATGTTTAGTGAATTGTTACAACGTAGCAGAGAAAGATCAGGTTGTGCATTGACATCCACACTAGTGCTTAGTGAGTTGTTACAATGTAGCAGGGCAGGACCAGGTCATGCAATGACATTTACCCTAGTGCTTAGTGAACTGTTACAATGTAGCAGGGAAGGATCAGGCCATGTGCTAATGATACTCACACTAGTGTTCAGGCGATTGAAAACCAACAGGCCTGTGTGGGAAGGAATGCTGGCACTGCTATTCACCAATGCCATGATGTGGGCCAGTCACCTAGCCTCTCACCCTGCTTCCTCACCTGTGAAAAGAGGATAATGATAGTTCCTACCTCATTGAGGTAGGAATAAAATGAGGATTGAAAAGAAAAGAATACATGTGAGAGTATCTAACCTCGGGCCTCACACATGGGAAGCTCTCAGTAAATGTCAACTTAAATTTTTATTATGCAGGGTAGAAGGTGACACTCATGATGAGAGATCCACCGTGTCATGGGCAGTCAGGAAAGGGGAGATGGCCTAAAGTTGGGGGAGGAGATACTGCTCTGGCCAGAGGGACAGTGACCAGATATAAGAACATCAGAGTGAGAGACTATATTCCACAGAGGGGGGAAGATGCAACAGTATCTTGTGGAGAAAAGAAAATTATCTAATAAAGATGGGTTAGGATCTAATATGGCAAGACAGCAGGATGAGGGTGAGAAAACTATAAGGTCATTGTGCTTTGGGCAGATATGTATTTCAGCTTTTTGTCCTATAATTTTTTTAATATTAGAAAAAAGTAGAATAGTACAATGAACACCCATGTAATTCTAATTTCAATAACTATGAAGATTCTCCCATTTGCTTTATCTGTATAAAACTGCATATGAGCGGGACCCCAAAATCTGGGATTTATTTTTTTAAAATTGTACTAATACATGTTTGCATTTCATCTCCTTCAGAGTACTCTCTGATGCTATACACCTACTGAGACACTTTTTCCACTGCTCAAAACAGTTTCTGAACTCGTACATTTTGATGCCCTTTAGTACTTCTGCCAATTATTTTGTTTCACCTCTTCCACATCAGCAAAATGTTTCCCTTTGAAGACTTTTTTTGTTGTTGTCAATCCAGGGATACAAAAAAAAACATCACTAGGGTGAGATCTGGTGAATAGGGAAGGTGGGCATGGGAGTCATACTGGTTTTGGTCAAAAACTGCTGAACACTTAACAGGGTGTGGGCAGGTGTGCTCGTAAGTCACTCATCAAGAAATGAGCAAACATGTTGAAAGAATCTCAAAAAAGAAAAAAAAATTCATTGAACCAGAATGCAGCCTAGCTGGTACACAGATGCCAATGGGTTTCTAAAACACTTACCTAGTAGGGGAAGCCTGCACTACAAGGGACTTACTTTCCAAAAGATAATTCCTTTTTTTTTTTTTTTTTTTTGGTCCTCCCCTCATATATTATTTTTTGCCGAGCCATTAAAAAAAAATTATAGCTATTGTGATCTTTTACCCCCAAATGCTGTAACACTTCCACAAAATAAGGAAGTGTCTTTATGTAAGTACAATACCATTGCCATATGCAACACAATTAACAGTAGTCCCCAAATATCATCTAATATCTGTCCATAGTCAGAGTTCCCAAATTCATTCCCCAGGTCTTTAGTGACTTAACAAAGTTTAAGCCAGAATCCAGGCAGAAGGCCGTGCATTGTATTGTGTTTGGTTGTAATGCCTCTTGCATCTCTTTAAATCTAAAATTCCAGTAATGATAAGACTTTTAGGCCTTGAACCACTGAAAAGATTCAACCCTCCCCCTAATGCCCATGTAATTCAAAGTAAAACCAACATAGAGTTTAGTAAAATAAATGGAAAAAAAAGTCCAAATAAATTCGTATTTTTTTCTCTCACCAGGATAATGACTTTGATGCTAGCTGTGTAATTTTAGGTGATCACATTTAAAAAATTTATTTATTTAGAGTCAGAGTCTCACTCTGTCACCCAGACTGGAGTGCAATGGCACGATCATGGCTCACTGTAGCCTCTACCTCCTGGGCTCAGGCAATCCTTCCACCTCAGCCTCCCAAGAAGCTGGGAGTAGGATGCGCCTGACCATGCCTGGCTAAATTTGTTCTATTTTTTGTAGAGATAAAGTCTCGCTGTGTTGCTCAGGCTGGTCTTGAACTCCTGGGCTTCAAGCAGTCCTCTTGCCTTGGCCTCCCTAAGTGCTGGGATTATAGGTGTGAGCCACTGTGCCCAGCCAGGTGATCACATTTTAAGTAATGGTACTTGCTTGCTTACTTGTGTTGAGTAATTCAGCTCTAGACTTGCAGAATCCAGTAGAGATACAAAGACACATTGTTTTTTGTGAGTGTCTAGGGTGTCTAAACTCACAGGTCTGAAAACCACATCCTGAATGATGCTGTGTAGACACCCCTGAAGTGATTTCTGGCTTCATTGTGTTTCTAGAGCTCCTGGACACTAGGTCTCAACCCTTGGCTTGAAATTGCACAGCGAGCTTCACCCTTTTCCTTTAATGCAGGACCTCTGTGAGGACGGTGGGTGGGGCCTCCCATGAATACCTGCAGCCGTGATGTAAGGCTTGGACCTGAGGTGGGACGGAGTGGCAAGCAGGGAGTCAGGGACCTGGCGAGTCCTCTCTAACCACAAGTGCAGCTTGTGCCTGGGACGGCCGGGTGCCTTCTTTGTGTCTGTCACTCCCCGTTCCACTGACACCTGTGGCCACACAAGTGTCTGGTGTCTCTGGCGGCATCAGAATGGATGTGAAGTGCCTGCCAGCCGGGACTGCACCTTCCACAGCTCAGGGAATATAGTCTGGACTCCCTGGGACTCAGCAGGAGGGTGAGGGCTTGGGGAAGGCCCTCGTGCCAATGTGCACCCACTCTTTGCCTTTCCAGAATGATCTCTCCTTGCTCTGCTCTGGAGGTGGATTCCCCCAAGTGTCATTTCATTCCACCTCCCCTGCAGATGTGCTGTGAGCGCCGCCTGAATCCATCTGGTCCTGAGGGGAGGATCTTCACAGCATTTTCGACTCCATGTCAGCTTCCATGTGGTTCCCAGGATCCCCTTGGAAGAAGTCCATGGGGTGCCTGCTTTTCTTTCTTCCTTCATGTGGTTTTGTCCGTGATTGTATTCCAACTGAGTGTACTCTTTCTCTTCAGGGGAAAGATCCTGAGGGAAACACGACTTGTGAGGGTGCCTGCCTGTCAAGGGTAATTGCTGTTTTATGGTAACATGTGTGTTGAGCCTGAGAGGATGAGAACTCACTCCACCAACCTGTCAGCTCCCGCCTCGAGTCCTTTCATGTCTGTTTATCGCTTAAATAAAGAGGGAGCCATGCAGGATGAAAATGTCCAAATATGCAGCTTTTTGGTGTGTGCATGTGTATATATAGCAGCTAACGTTGTTATTTCCATCAGCAAGAGTCATTATAGAATTCTTGGAAATTATAGAAAAGTAGGAAGAGGAAACCCAGAGATAACTAGCATGAACACTCGGAATTTATGTCTCGTCATTTTTGTCTACAAGTTCTATCTCTCTAACTGGCATAGTTTTACTATAACTGTCTAGAACTTTTTGTCACTCAAAAGTGGGGTTCACGGAGCAGCAGCAAAGCTGCGTACACATCTTGGGAACTTGTTAGAAGTGTAGAATCTTGGTCTCCACCCCAGATATACTGAGTCCTAATTTGTATCAAATGCTGTTGCATATGGATTAAGATTTGGAACCCCTGCTCTGGAACACATTTTACTCAAGGTAGCCAGGCGTGGTGGCATGTGCCTGTAGCTCTACTTGGGAGGCTGAGGCAGGAGGATCACTTGAGACCAGGAAGTTGAGACTTTACAGCCAAGGCAGCAAGTAGAACAGAGAGGGTACAAAGGGCTGAGACCTGTTCTTTCTCCTCTCTGTCTCTTCTCTGTCACTCTTTCCTAAATTAAGTTTCCTAAGTCTGTTATAAAGGCAAAAATGAGGGCACATTTTTTAAAAAACAAGGAACAGCAACCCTGTTGAAAAGCTCAACTGTTACATGCATAATCATTTCATTCAGTAAACATTCATTAAGTGCCTCCTGCATGCCAGGAACATGCTCAGCAGCCTCTGGGCCCTGTTTTGGGCTCACTTAGGCTACAGTAGACACATAAAGAAGGAGGGAGTTTGGGCCTGCAGGAATGGGGGGCTGGGGCCAGAAAGACTGGTGGTAAATGGGCAGAATCTTCAAACACAAATCAGTGAGCTTAATTGATGAGCATTGCAAGGTTCTGGAGAGAGCACAAAGATGGAGAAAGTGATGCCAGGAGTGGAGGCTCATGCCTGTAATCGCAGCACTTTGGTAGGCTGAGGTGGATCGCTTGAGGCCAGGAGTTTGAAACCAGCCTGGACAACATAGTGAAACCTCATCTCTACAAAAAATTAGCTGAGTGTGGTGGTGCATACCTGTAGTCCTAGCTACTTGGGAGATTGAGGCAGTAGGATCACTTGAGTCCTGCAGCGAGCCAGGATCAGGCCACTGCATTTCAGCCTGGGGATAGAGTGAGACCCCGACTTAAAAAAAAAGTGAGTAGAGGAGAATCAAACTTTTCTGTTGGTAATTTTTACCTACTGTCATCCTCTTCCCTGGTTTCCCCCCCACAATATTCTTCCTCCCAGCTAAGGATGATTAATTGCTTTAGAAGAGAAATAGAATTGGAGTTTTGGTTTTTTCCCCCAAAATTGACTAAATGCTCGAACACTGAGGAACTCTATTTCTATTTTTGTCAGTTCTTTTTTAATTATAAGCTCTTTATGACTTCTTTTGATACAGAGTGGACATAGCCTATAAGTCTGTGGTTTTTGTAGGTTAGGACTAGCCTGCCGTGAACAATGAACATTTTGCCTAGTATGCCTTACTTCTGTCTCTTCTGTTTCTCTGTGTGTGTCTCTGTCTCTGTGTGTCTCTCTCTACACATACAACACATAACAAATGTTTGCTGAATCTTTTGCATTAGTTGTAGAGATCATGGTCTTTTGGCCCTAACACTTCAACACGGATCTCCCAAGCACAGGGATATCCCCCATGTAGCCTCTACTCCATTATAACCAAGAAGTATTGTCGGATATCTGGATCATATTTGAACACATGCTCACATTTCCCCTATTATTCTAATAATGGCTTTTATAACCCCCTCCCCCATCCAAGATTACTGAACAATTATTCATTGCATTTTGTCTCTTTAGTTCATCTAGAAAAAGGCTCCATTTTTCTTTTGTTTTGTTGTTCATAGCATTGATATCTTGGATACCTTTGTCTTGTAGAATGTATCACCATCTGGATTTGTCTGTTTGTTATCTAATGTCTAGACACAGAGTAAGCATGTTTGGCAAAAATCCTGCATCCTGGCTGTGGATGGAGATGCTGTTCCATTGTCCTGTAACTGACTATTGGACTGAGATGCTGTTCTGTTGTCCTGTAACTGGCTATTGGACCGAGCTGCTGTTCCTTTGTTTTGTAACTGATTACTGGTTGAGATGTTGTTTCATTGTCCTGTAACTGACTGTTGGACTGAGATGCTGTTCTGTTGTGCTGTAACTGATTATTGGATGAGATGCTGTTCTCTTGTCCTGTAACTGACTATTGGACAAAGATTCTGTTCTGTTGTGATGTAATTGATTATTGGATGAGATGCTGTTCCATTGTCCATAACTGATTATTGAATGAGAGGCTGTTCAGTTGTCCTGTAACTGACTTTTGGACCAAGATGCCGTTCCATTGTCCTGTAACTGCCTATTGGATGGAGATGTGGTTCCATTGTCTTAAAACTGATTATTGAACTGAGATGCTGTTCTGTTGTCCTGTAACTGATTATTGGATGAGATGCTGTTCTGTTGTCTTGTAACTGATTACTGAACCAAGATGCTGTTCTGTTGTCCTGTAACTGATTATTGGACGACGGAGATGCTGTTCCCTTGTCCTGTAACTGATTACAGGATGAGATGTTGTTCTGTTGTCCCGTAACTGACTATTAGACGGAGATGCTGTTCCTTTGTCCTGTAACTGATTATTGCACCAAGATGCTGTTCTGTTGTCCTGTAACTGACTGTTGGACAGAGATGCTGTTCCTTTGTCCTGTAACTGATTATTGCACCAAGATTCTGTTCTGTTGTCCTGTAACTGACTATTGGGTGGAGATACTGTTCTGTTGTCCTGTAACTGACTATTGGACGGACAACAGAACAGCATCTCCATTGGATGGACATGCTGTTCCCTTGTCCAGTAACTGATTGTTGGACCAAGATGCTGTTCTGGTGTCTTGTAACTGACTATTGGACTAAGATGTTGTTCTCTTGTCCTGTAACTGATTATTGGATGAGATGCTGTTCTGTTGTCCTGTAACTGACTATTGAATGGAGATGCTGTTCCCTTGTCCTGTAACTGATTATTGGACCAAGATGCTGTTCTGGTGTCCTGTAACTGACTATTGCACGGAGATGCTGTTCTCTTGTCCTGTAACTGATTATTGGATGAGATGCTGTTCCATTGTCCAGTAACTGATTTTTGGACTAAGATGCTGTTCTGTTGTCCTGTAACTGACTATTGAACGGACAACAGAACGGCATCTCCATTGGACAGAGATGCTGTTCCCTTGTCCTGTAACTGACTATTGGATGAGATGGTGTACCATAGTTCTCCATTGTAAGGATATCTTTTCTCATAGGAAATTTCTATGTCATCCGTGGGGCGATGCTCTGAGACTGTGTAAGTATCCTATCATTCAGCAACCCTTTCCCTAATGACTTTACCATCTGTTAATGACCATTGACTGGATCAAATATTGCCTTGGTAGTTGCAAAGTAGGATTACTTGGTGGTTTTTCTCATGTTTATTGGCTGGTATTCTCTATGAAGAAGAGCTTCCCCCTATCTTTTTTTGCATGAGTGTCTGGGGCCTAGGGTTTCTTGTTTTATTTATTCGATGTGTTATTAATTCATCAACATTATTCTTTTGTTGTTCAAACTGCCTCATATTTATCTGGGGGCCCCTTCCAGGCACCTCCTGTGTCTTTTTACCATGTCTGTGTTAGTCTCTGAGCTCCCCCTTGCTTTCTGAAGTAGTAAGATGTGCTAGGCTTCTTTTGTAATTTCTTTCCTCAGACCTGGACCTGATGATTTCTCTACTGACCAAAGGTATTTAGAAATGAAGATCTGGGTATGTGGGATTTACTTTAAAACTGCACCTAACCCAGAAAAAAAATGAAAGTCATCGATCATTAGTTGAAGCCTCTTCCCTCCCATCCCTGCCCCCAGCATGGTCCCCGCCCCCAGCACAATTCCCACAGTGACTTTGGGAGTTTGGAGGTCTGGAGGAGAGGCCCAGCAAAGGGAGAAGAAGGCCATCCTAAGGGAAGGTCTGTGGGCTTTACACCAGTGGTGGATGAGGAGTGCAGGAAGGGAAGGGAGACAGTGACCATTTTAGACTCCATTGGAGTTCTACCCCAGTGCTGGCTGGAGAACCCAAAAGACACTTTCTACTTGCTTTCCAGGTAGACTCTGAAAATTGCTTACCCTTTTTTTTTTATATCCAGTCATGGTAAGAGAATGTATTCCCCCGAGCTATGCATATGCTAATTCTTGAAGAAATTTAAGAAATATGGTTTTCATACCAAGAGTTCCTAAATGTGCCTTATTTTTAAAGTCAGTGCGTGGTTTGTGTAGATGGATGTATATTTCAGCATGCCTTTAAACATTAAAATCCATGGTTAGCCGGGCTCGGTGGCTCAGCCTGTAATCCTGCACCTTTGGGAGGCTGAGGTGAGTGGATTGCCTGAGGCTGCGGGTTCGAGACCCGCCTGGGCAGCGAGACCTTATCTCTACAATAAATCAGAAAATCAGCCGGGTGTGGTAGCGCATGCCTGTAATTCCAGCTACTTGGAAGACTGAGGCGGATCGCCGGAGCCCAGCAGGTCGAGGCTGCGGTGGCCTGGAGTGGCCACTGCACTCCAGTCTGGGTGACAGAGTGAGACTCCAACTCAAAAAAATAAAAATAAAATAAAAAATAAATAAAATTTATGGTTTTTATTCTGAATGTGCATCCTTGAACATTTTGAATGTGCTTGCTGATGATCTTCTTGTGTTGTTAATTATTAAAGATGTATGTTTGCAGCATTTCAGAAGCCACTTGTGAGACACAGAAGGCAAGGGTTTCAAATTATTTTCCCAAGTCATCATAGTGCATTTGATACAATGTACAGAGTCCCTGGGGAGGATCTTGATCTTGAATGGATTGATTTTTCTGCATTCAATATCTCTTCCATGACCTCTTAATATATAATAACATAAGTAAAATGCTTATTTCAGAGGCTGGGCATGGTGGCTCTTGCCTGTAATCCCAGCACTGTGGGAGACTGAGTTGGGAGGATTACTTGAAGACAAGAGTTCGAGACCATCCTGGAAAACACAGCAAGACTACGCCTCTTAAAAAAAAATTAAAGTTTATTTTTCCTTTCCTAGTTGTTAAAATAAAACAAAACATGAAGCCAGAAATTTGGTAGAGAACCTATGAATATGCTTAAAAATACAAAAGCAAATTGGAAACATAAGGGTTTGTTTTTGTTTTTTATCTATGTCAGCATTTTTGGAAGTAAAAAACAAAACAAAACAGGACTGCTTAACATATCTGTGCATTGTACAGCAGGGATATGGTTATTATTAAGATAGATTCACTGAATGGTAAATTTGCATTATAACTTTGTGAAACAAAACCACCCGCCCACCCACACCCATACAGCCACTGCCCATCCGTCCTTAGCTCATTTTTGAGCATGGAGCCATACTGAAGTGACTGTCCTCACCACACCATTCCTGGGTATACAGGTGTGTCAGGAAAGCCAAACCAAAAATGAGAAGGGACATATCATTTGAATGTGCTGCCAGACACAGGTGAGTAAACTCAGGTGTATGGTGCCCATGTTGTCTCAAATTGACCCTTGAAACCCACATGCCCTCAACATTCAGTTCTTATGTGATGTCAGCATGTGGCATTGAGCTAATAAGCACATTCATGACTCAGAGTTGCCATTTTGGACAAGTTTTTAAAATCCACTTTTGTTGTTGGAATTATCATCATCATCATTATTGAGTTGGAATCTTACCCTGTTGCCCAGGCTGGAGGGCAGTGGCTTGCTCATGGCCACCATAGCCTAGACCTACTGGGTTCAGGCTATCCTTCCACCTCAGCCTTCCAAGTAGCTGGAGCTACAGGAGCGTGCCACCATGCCCTGCTAATTTTTTGATTTATTGTAGAGACAAGGTCTCACCAAGTTGCCTATGTTGATCTCAAACCCCTGGACTCAGGCAATCCTCTCACCTCAGCTTCCCAGAGTGCTGCAATGTCAGGTGTGAGCCAATGCACCCAGCCGGGAAATTTTTAATGTAGCCGAGTTCTTTTCGAGGCTATAAAGATCAATCTCTCTTTTCTTATCTTCTCTTTAAAACTCCTGAAATTGGAAGTTCATTCCGAAGCCTAAATCCATTCCTCTTTGTATTTGTTTAATCTTGATCTTGTTTGAAAGGAGCTTTATCCAGAACACAATTTCTTATTCAGAACAAAATTTCTTTCAGACATTAAGACAGCTTGGATACAATTATATAAACAAAAATCTTTCATCTGGATTTTACTAAATCCATGACTGTTCTAGCCAGTAAAAGATATGAACAGATACTTCTCAAAGGAAGACATCCAAGCAGCCAACATACACATGAAGAAATGTTCAACCTCACTAATCATCAAAGAGATGCAAATCAAAACCACACTGAGATACCACCTAACTCCAGTCAGAATGACAATTATCAATAACTCAGAAAATAACAGTTGCTGGAGAGGGTATGGTGAAAAGAGAACACTTCTACACTGTTGGTGGGAGTGCAGACTAGTGCAACCTCTGTGCAAAATAGTGTGGCGATTCCTAAAAGCTCTAAATACTGACCTCCCATATGACCCCGCAATCCCCCTACTGGGAATATACCCTGAAGAACTCAAATCACTCTATGAAAAAGATATCTGCACACGTATGTTTGTTGCAGCATTGTTCACAATAGCAAGAACCTGGAAGCAACCATGCTGTCCATCAAAAGAGGACTGGATTAAAAAAATGTGCTACATATACACGATGGAATACTATGCAGCCATAAAAAAGAACAAAATCATGAATTTCACAGCAACCTGGATGGAACTAGAGTCTATAATACTGAGTGACCTCTCATAGAAACAAAGATCCGAGTATCACATGTTCTCACTCATATAGTGGATCTTGAACATCCATCGTAATACTATAAGAAAAGGACTGACAGTGGTGGGAAACTGTGGGCGGGGGGAAGGGAGGTGGGATTAACAGTAGTAATATCTGTCTGGGGATGGGGAAACACCCCTTATCAACAAGGGTGCCTGAACGAAGCATATTTGTATACCTAACCCTTAACTGTACCCCACAATATCAAAATAAAAAATATTGATATTTTAAAAAAAGCAAATTGTATTTTGGCTTCTGTAATGTTCTATTCCCTCCCTCCCTCCCTCCTTCCCTCCCTCCCTCCCTCCCTCCCCTCCCTCCCTCCCTTCCTTCCTTGTTGGGATCTTACTCTGTCACCCAGACTGGAGTACAGTGGCACAATCACGGCTCACTACAACCTTGAGCTCCTGGGCTCAGGTAATCCTTCTGTCTCAGCCTTCCCAGTAGCTGGAGCTGCAGGTGCACACCACCATGCTGGCTAATTTTTTGATTTTTTTTTTTTTCTAGAGATGAGGTCTTGCTATGTTGCCTACGCTAGTCTCAAACTCCTAGACTCAAGCACTCCTCTCATCTCGGCCTCCCAAAGTGCTGGGATTACAGGTGTGAGCCACTTGTAATGTTTTATATACTTTAAACATCCCTGTTAGAACTGAATTTGTCCTTGAATTATGAAATAGAAAATATTTTCAAAGGTTTGGTCATCTATTAATACTTGTGATGGACGAGGAAGGAACAAGGTGTTCCTTGTTCCTGGGCTTCATAGTACTTGCTGGATTCACATGTGAAGTTAAAGTGAGGGTTAAAAAGAGATTTTCTCACTAAAAGCAAAATGTAAAGAGAGTGACAATTCCTTGGTTCTCATTATGTCATCTGGAATTAGCTTTTCAAATGGTGTCTTTTTTCTTTCTGGTCTTTTTTGCTAGACATGTACATACTTTTAAATAAAATTGGGATGATATTAAGCACACTGATTTATAGTCTTTTTTCCCAATGAACATTGTCCCATTGTGTTAAGTATTCTACAGATTTTTGAGAACTACTTATACGTTGTTGGATACTTACATTTTTAGATTGTTTACACTGATAATACTTATGCTAGAAAACTTTATGTATATCTTTATGCATATCTTGAACTTTTAAAAAGAAGATTTATTATCTATTTTTCAATATATTGGTTTGAAGGAATGAAAAATAATCCCATTCAGAGTGACCTGTCTAGCACTTCTGGTTGAGCTCTCCTATCTGCAAGTCTGTCTTTATGGTTCTATCATCTTGGGCTATCCGGGATGGTGTAGTGACACCTCATTAAGGAGCTTCTCACAAGTTCATTTTCCCCATAACTGAAATTGACCCTTGAGTTGGTAATTATAAGCGTTGTGAATGAAAGTCTTCTAAAATTGTGCCAGATTTTATTACTATCCTCTTAAACGTAATGACCAAATATGAAGATCACAGTTTAACCCCTTCTGGATAAATCACAAGCATCCTTTGAAACACTAGTTATTGTACAGTCAGTTCTGCTAAAATGTGACATATGTGTTCCTAAAAACCATCATATTATGCAAAACCATGCAGTAAAACCCGCAGTGCTTATGAGAGAAATGGAGTTGGGACACAATACCCAAACCTGTCTGTGACACATTAAAAAATTTTTTTAAAGAGTGAGAATTGAATAAAATTTGTAGCACAATTTTTTTCACATATTAAATAACCGGTTAATAAACACATAGATAGTAGGATAAACATGGCAGTTTACCTTGAAAACATTCTGGACCAGTGTCTTGGAAGTGATGCCACTGTGAGTCATTGTGAAGTGTGAAGATGGGTAACCTGAAACCCATGGAGGTGAGACTCCAGCTGTGACCAGGTGTGGCTCCAAGCACAGTGCTGGAAAGGCTGAGGTCGCTGGCAGGTGTTTGAGGCATGAGTCACGTGCATTCTGTGTATCCTTGTGAAGCTGGGTTCAAGTCTGCTACAATTACCTAGTGTTTCTTGCAATGAAATAAAGCATACACACACACACAATTCGAGTTACACTCAAAATGTTCTCTTGGAACAAACACGGGCCTTGTAACAGAACTGAGCATAGAGTACAGTAAGACAGTGATGTCTAGGGAATTAAGTGAAATTTGAAATTCTGCTTGTTTATATGCTAAGTAGAATTAATAGATGTAAAACACTTAGAGAAGAATCTGGCATAAGTGTCAATGTTATATAAATGTTGGCCAGCAAAGGCGATGGTAATAAATTATGTGCCTTTCGGTGTTTGCAAGTTTCTATCTACTTTTTAGGTATGTCTACTTGCTGTAGTGGCACCCTCTTTCTTTCTCCTCCTCCTCCTCCTCTTCCTTCTTCTTCAAGTTGGGGTCTCATGCTATTGCCTAGGCTACAGTGCAGTGGCATGAGCACATAGATAGTACAATAAACATGGCACTTTACCCTGAAAAAGTTCTGATGTTTGCTGGCTGGATGGGCAGGTGCCTTGGAAGAGTTGCCACTGTGAGTCGTTGTGATTTGAAGATGGGTAACATGAAACCCATGGAGTCTGGACCCCAGCTGTGAGCGTGTGGCTTGAAGCACACTGCTGGAAGCTGAGGTCACTGGCAGGTATTGTAGCAAGTAGTCATAACTGAAAAGCAGATGGCCTCCCAAGTAGCTGGGACTACAGACACACGCCACCATGCCTGGCTAATTTTTAAATTTTTGTTGTTGAGATGAAGTCTCACTATGTTGCCCAGTCTGGTCTTGAATTTTGGGGCTCAAGAGATCCTCCCGGCTTGGCCTGTCAAAGTGTTGGGATTATAGGTGTGAGCCACCACACCTGGCCTCCCTCTTTCTAATTGATTGATTTCTTAATCTCTTGTGATTTGTAAATGAGTTTTTCATGCTTCTTAGAATTCCATGGAAGCTAAGGCCCCTTGTGTGAGCGCCTGAGGGTTACATACATTAGATTATGGGTTACCTGGGGCATCTGCTTTGCCTGCTTAAACTATTTTATCAGGATTGTAATGGGGGAATTAACTTCTCTTTTAAATGAGGTTATCAATCATGCAGTTTTCAGGTTTTTCGTTTTATTAAGAAACAATGAACACAGCTGTCTCTTCGCATTCCTGTATGCAAAAGTGAAGTGAGCACTGGAATACCGTTGAAGAGTGCTTAACAGATGTTGATCCTTTTCTTTAAGTTGTTGCGGTTCGCTTCTGTCTGTAACCACTCCTGTGTTCTGAGATGAGCTCGTCTTTAGAAGGGGGTCTGCAGGTGTGTTTTTGAAAGAGCTTCCCTCCCAATCATGGTATAGTTAAGGGTCCAGATTCTCCCCCATTCCTTCTTGTGACTCCTTGGGAAAGACATTTTTGACGGGGGCGATTGCCAAGAAGTCTTGGTAGCTCCTGCTTTAGGAACTTCAATAACAGACAGATCGAAATGCCATGTAGATTTAGAAAGCCTTGTTGGTGTATTACGAAGGAAAAGCAGCTTACATACCTGTTGTTTAGGTATGCCAGTGAAATGTTTATTTTATTTTTCTATTTTTATTTTTTTTGAGTTGGAGTCTCACTCTGTCATCCAGACTGGAGTGCAGTGGCCGCTCCCGGCCACCGCAGCCTCGACCTGCTGGGCTCCGGCGATCCTTCCGCCTCAGCCTTCCGAGTAGCCAGAATTACAGGCATGCGCTACCACGCCCGGCTGATTTTTTTATTTATTGTAGAGATGAGGTCTCGCTGCCCAGGCGGGTCTCGAACCCGCATGCTCAGGCAATCCACTCACCTCAGCCTCCCAAAGGCGTGGGACTACAGGCTGAGGCACCGAGCCCGGCTGAAATGTTTATTTTAATTATGCAGAGATACTCTGAATAGCAATGGGGAATTTTGAGTTTTAATTTCCAATTTGATTTTGAATTTTAAATTTTTGTCTCTACACCTTTTCTAGGTCTGTCTGGGCTGCCTGACCTCCTTGGGTGATTGCTGTTAATTAACAGACTTTGTGAGGAAAAGGTGGCTCACCTTCTGAGCCTGGGGCAAGTAAGTAACTTTTAACTTGCTTTTTACAAATGTGGTTATACTTCTATCAGAAATTAAGCAATGGGTTTGTGGCTTTTCTACTTCCATCCCTGGCTTAATACATTTTATATGCTTTTATGAATTTGTAACATGGAAGAGAACTCAGGAAGCCTTTTTGGAAAAAAACAAAACCAAAAAACTTCCAAGTGATTCGAATGACTTTTTCTACATTGTGTCATTTCTTCATAAACTTCATAAACTGAGACCTCAGGGTTGTGCTAAAACCTTTGTCAGGCTTGCAGATAGTGAATTAAACTTTAGAAACAAAGCAATGTCATATGATGTGACCGAAAGGTGAGTGAATCTAGTTGTCTGAACTGTGAGTGTTTTAGACTCTGAGACATTTTGCACAGGCTCTTAGTTCCACATTTTTAGTGTAACAATGATATCAACTTGGCTCTTTACCTGTCTGGGAAAGAAAGCAAGATATGGAATTGCTTGTCCAATAAATCCTTCGTGTGGCTTGCTCTTGGAAGAATTGAAATACCTCTCGGTTTCGTTGTTTTATAATTTTCCTTAGATATTGTAAGACATTCTATTTGAGATGCTTGTATGAATGTTTTTACTGTCTTTTAGGAAAAATTACTTGGGGTCATAAAGTTCTGTTTTATTCTCTGGTCTTTTTCAAAAAGGTAAAATGGGCCATAAAGATAACAGAGTCAGTCTTCTTTTTGTGTGGATACTGCTTGGAAGCATGAATGACAAAATGCCCATAAGAATGTATGCAAAATAAAACATGCGAATGTGCCACGTGTACACACAAAGACACACGCACACACAGAGACACACAAATCTCCTTCCTGGTGGGTTCCAGAAACGTCAGTGACAGTAGGAGCTGCTTTCCTGTAATTACTAGACAGTTTTCTCCATTTTGTATGCTTATGTGTTAGTTCTCCTTCCCATTTCTGACAGTACAAGAGAGCTAGTTGAAACATGTTTAAAACAAAACAAAAAAAGAAAAGAACTTGTTCTAGAAGTTCTATGGGACAGTTAAATAGTAAGATCAGAGCTCATGGCTCGTATTGTTATATTGTATTTACTATGTA
Organism: Cephalopachus bancanus; assembly: GCA_027257055.1. Classification (NCBI taxonomy): domain Eukaryota; kingdom Metazoa; phylum Chordata; class Mammalia; order Primates; family Tarsiidae; genus Cephalopachus; species Cephalopachus bancanus. The sequence goes on along the minus strand of JAPVLO010000301.1, from coordinate 945,198 downwards.
TTTAATTATAATTAGTTTATGTATTATTTTATCCTAAGTATAAGGTAAGAATCTTCAATTCTGAAACTTATTTGAAGTTAAATATTTGTGATAAAAATATATACACATATTAGACATTTTGTGTGTATATATGTATATTGCATATACACACAGATATAATTTCTGAGAGCAGTCAAAACTACTAAAATATAAATTCATTGAAAGCAAAGACTTTGAAAAAATTCACCAAAACCAGATTTGTTACAGTGAAGTATTTGCCATAGTGGAATATTGTCATCAGTAGGATTTTTTTTTAAGTATAGGAATCTGTTAGTTGAATTTTGTAGTCTTATCATCAGTTATTAATCTTAAAATGAAGGAAATCTTTTGTGTTCTAGTTGTAGTTTCATCTTAGAAGGATATTTGAAAAAGGATTATGTCAGAAGCCACCAGTCTACCCACGAAATGAAATGAAAAGGTCAAAAAAGTAATTCTCTGGGCTTCAGGATCTAGATATTTGCTGTGGTTTTCAGCTTGGAAATATAACGTAGCCTCTGAAAGTAAACTACTTAAACAGCCTTTCAAATAGCTTAACATTTCTTTAAAATTTAATATAGTCTCTAGTGAATGGTTTTCCTTCCATTATACCAAAATATTTCCTTGTGGGATACATTGTGGCATTGTTGTAAAAGTTATGTTTCCGTTTTTTTAAAGGCAAGGCATCTGTAGGACTTTGTGTACAATAATACGCTAAAGATAGCCACCGTGTTACTACAGGGACCGTGACAAAAAGATCTCTGTTTACTAAAATTGATGTTGTAAGTGAATATGTGTATGCACAGAAGAATACTCACAATTTACTCTTAAGTTAAAAAAAGTTATAATACAAAAATTTGATGTACATAAATACAGTCCTGAAGAACTAGTTGTATGGAGGTTCACAGGAAGGGATGGAAGGGGCAGGAGAGATGCCCTTCCTGAAATGTATTTCTTTATTTATTTTATTTTATTTTTTGAAGGGTCTCACTCCATCGACCTAGACTGGAGTGCAGTGGCATCATCATGGCTCACTGCAGCCTCAACCTCCTGGCCTCAGGCGATCCTTCTGCTTTAGCCTCCTGAGTAGCTGGGAAATTAGGTACTTGCCACCACACCCAGCTAATACTTTGGTTTTTGTTTAGATGAGGTCTTGCTATGTTGCCTAGGCTGGTCTCAAACTCCTAGGCTCAGGCAATCCTCCCGCCTGAGCCTCCCAAAGTGCCTGGATTACAGGCATGAGCCACAGTGCCTGGCCTCTGAAATTTATTAAAATCATTGTTTCTGATGGCACTTTGAAAACTGTAGGGGATACTTTAATGTATCAGTGGTTCTTTTTGGGAAAGCAAGCATACCATTTTATAGAAAATGCAGACCTCTAAACAACCTCCATACTTCTTTTTAATCTTTGTTTGTCTCCCGCTTTCATTTTCTTCTGAATCACATATGTATTTTCAAAGTCTTCCTTGTTTCAAATGTTTTATTTAATTATTTGAAGTGGATTTCTGGAAACTTGAGTCTGTCATGGTGACACAATGTAAATGCACCTTCAAAAAAAATCAAACTTTGATTGCTTTAAAAGAAGCAATCTATTTTATTATTCTACTTAATATACATGTTTATTTTTTATTTAATCCTAAAAGAGTATTTCATGTTTGCTACAAGTTCTTTGGTAACTTCTCCTTTCCACTTAGAGATAAGTAACAAGTATCTTTGTTCATAAACATTTGCCTGCAATGTCATTTGTAGTGAGAGAGAAACAATTGTTTCTTCTGTTTAGAAACAATTTTGTTTGTTTCTGCTTCTTCTTCCTATCTTGTGCTTCAGTTAGAAAGAAACATACATAGGCAATGTGGGTTTTTCATCAGAGAATGCAAAAGGATCTGCCTTCTGTAATCTTGACAGTGTTTACCGTCACCAGACATATTCTGAATAGGAGGTTCATGGGTCTCTGTGTGGCTGACAGGTACCGTGTAGGAAGCTTGCTGTTTTCTTTGGTCCCCATGTTACAATACAAGAGTGCAGGTGACATCTTCCTCCCACCTAGTTATCTTAATCAATTCGTGCCTACGGGAGGAGTCTACCCACGTATTTCTCCCTCCAAAGACTCTAAATATCTCAGAGGAAGGAATGAGCACAGAAGGAACATCTGATAGATGTTGGAATATAACTTATTTGGGCAGCAAATTGTAGTCCAAATTAACTGGAAATGCAAGATGTCTTGTTAATCTCCGCATGCTTTCCTAGCTTTAGTTTATTTATTATGCCAACATTTATTGAGTGACTACTATATGCCAGGTATGATGTTAAGAGCTCATTGAATTGGTGCATGAGACATGACCTTACTTTCAGGGGATTTAATTTGATTTTCAAAATCAGATTCAAATAATATTTATTCAGCACATACCATGTGACAGGCAGTGGAATGAATGTTCTCAGACGAAGTGTTTAATCACTAAAATTCAGTAATGATATTTATTGACCTTCCAAAATGAGTTAGGAATAGAATTTTCTAATCTTTAAGTTTTTTCCTCCCTCTGTTATATTTTCTTAAACTTTTGGTACCTGCTGCTACTTGTTAAGTTACATTAGCAAATGGGGGGGAGGGTTAATAAACAAATACCAAACATTTAATTGATACACTTAGAGCAGTTATTTATTTATTAATTTGAGTCAGGGTCTCACTCTGTTGCCTAGGCTGGAGTGCAGTAGCATGATCACAGCTCACTGCAGCCTCAACCTCCTGGGGATCTTTCCACCTCAGCCTCCTGAGTAGCTGGGACTACAGGCATATAACACCGCACCCAGCTAATTTTTAAAAAAATTTTTGTGGAGATGCAGTCTTACCATGTTGCCCAGGCTGGGCAAAAGAAGAAACCAGAGTCTGGGCTTGAACTCCTGAGCTCAAGCAATCCTCCCACTTCTGCCTCCCAAAGGACTGGAATAACAGGATTGAGCCACTGCATCCAGCTAGAGGTTTTGAAGAAAATAGCAGTGATTTTGAAAAACACATACACACACTTTATATTTGGAAACCTGAATATGTGTAATGTAATTATAATTTTTTCTAGTAGAGTAGTTCCTAGTTCACAGGATACAATGAAATATATCAAGCTTTCATGGTATTTTGCCCATATATTAACTCCATTGAGCAAGTTTGGAAGTCATGCTATAGAGTCATTGATCTCAGTAATTCTGGGGGTGACATTATTGAAACTTGGGGGAAACTAACTTGCCCACATTCACAGGCTAGAAAATGTTTGAGAACTTTGGGAGGCCCAGATGGGAGAATTGCTTGAGTCCAGGAGTTCAAGACCAGCCTGGGCAACACAGAGAGACCTTGTCTCTACATAAAATAAAAAAATTAGCCAGGCATGGTGGCGTGTGTCTATAGTCCTAGCTACTCAGGAGGCTGAGGTGGAAGGATGGCCTGAGCCCAGGAGGTTGAGGCTGTGGTGAACCGTAATTATATCACCACACTCCAGCCTGGGTAGCATGGTTGGATTCCAATTAAAAAACAAAAAACAAAAAGCTTGAGTCAAGACTCCAGTTCCGATCCCTCTACCTCTGAAGCCTGTAGTATCCTCTTGACTTCCACGAGCTAGCAGGAAGGTGGACTCACGAGTGCTGTGGGTGTGCCCAGAAGGGACAGGCATTTTGGCTGAGAAACAGGAAATATTTTTACTACATTAAGGAGCTGGCATTAGAGGATGTCTTGAGGACTGAGTGGGAAGACAGAGAGGAAGGGGGAGGGTGGTTGGGGCTGTAGAAGAAGCCTGTGTCAGGGCACAGGGGATGGGCAGTTATGGCACACCAGGAGCCTGGCACAAATCCCCCCGCCCCCTCCCCGGGCCCCTGACCTGTGACTGTGGGGTGGGGTGGTACGGGGCGTGGAGGAGAGCGGAGTAGGCTCTGAGGTCAGCCAGCTCCCGGTACCAAGTGAGGAGGGTTGTCCATGCCATGCCGGAATCTTGGGGTTTCTCAATAGTCAGTAGCCATCCAGAAGTTTACAGTGTGAGAAGTAACATGGTTAGATGGGAGTTTTGCAGAGATCACTCGGGCAACTGTGTGGAGTCGAGTCTACGAAAGAGGAAACCAGAGGCTGGGGACCCAGGACCATTCTGTGAGGTTGTGCAGGTTGTTCACTGCTCAAGTGCATGTGTGAGCAGTGGGTGGGGGGACAAGAACCTCCCAGCATGCCCCTCACCAAGATGTGCAACCCTGAGGTTGGACCTGCCCAGAGAAAAATTTACACATAGGGTTCTCGACTTGTATTTTAATTGTCTTTAAGACAATAGCTGGAATTAGACTCTAGAGAAAAAACAGTGTACCCCAGGGCCCAAGGGTCTAGAGATAAGGTCACAGGTTGTTTACTCTGTGTCACTGAGCATTGTCCATATCCTCTGCATGCCTGTTTCCTCATCTGTATACATTTATTTTCCTGAGTCGAGGTCTTCCTCTGTCACCCAAGCTGGAGTGCAGTGGCACAACCATGGCTCACTGCATCCTCGACTCCCTGGCTCAGGCAGTCCTTCCGAGTAGCTGGGACGACAGGCACACATCACCAAGCCCGGCTCGTTTTTCATTTTTTATAGAGATGAGGTCTCACTGTGTTGCCCAGGTTGATTTAGAGCTCCTGGGCTCAAGTAATCCTCCCACCTGGGCCTCCCAAAGTGCAGGGATGACAGGCATGAGCCACTGTGCCTGGCTGCCTAGTTCTTCTTTAAAGGAAGGTTAATAATGGGTTCTTGCGGGGCCCTGGCAGATCAGCTGAGAGAAGGACCAAGGCATGGGAGGTGGAGAAATGACAGATGTGAGACTGGAAGTCATCGGTTAATGCTGAGTGTGTGCTGGGGAGAGCTTGACGTGTTTTATCTTATTTAATTCTCACCAGTAAATGTTATGACTCAATTTTCAAGATTTTGATGCAGAGACCCAGGGAGGTTAAATGACTTGCCTAATGGTACACAGCCAAGGAGTGGTGTCATCATATCTGAACCCAGGACTGTGTGACTCTCACATTCATGCTCTTACCCACTTTGCCATGCTTGGACTAGATGCTGACCTCCCTTAAGACCCTTCTTGAATCTCTCTGATAGAAGATCCTGCCTGATTTTATCTTTTATTCTTTGGTGTCTGCAGGACTCAAATTTAGACAACAAAGAGATTGTCGGGGCGGGTGGTCCTCAGAGGCCCTATATCTACCTGTGCAGGGTACAGGCAGCCCCCGTTTGTGTTTCACTACCTCTGCTTGTGAACCTTGACCCTTGGCAAGAAAGAGTCTGGAAAATGCGGATGGATAAGAAAACAGGCTATAATCAGAGGTGCATGTGCCTGGTTCACTGGGAATTTAGGAAGAGAAAAAATATTCTCGTCCAGCTGCGAGCCACTTTTCAAGTTACCCTTGAGAGGAGGCCACAATTGCAGGCTTGTAGGACAGAATTTAATGCTGCAATGTTGCAGCCTGTCTTTATCCCAAGATGATCTTTTGCTGTTTTATAAAATTTATTTTTTAATCTTTAAAATCATTATAAGCCGGGCTCGGTGGCTCAGCCTGTAATCCCGCGCCTTTGGGAAGCTGAGGTGAGCGGATTGCCTGAGCCCGCGGGTTCGAGACCCGCCTGGGCAGCGAGACCTCATCTCTACAATAAATCAAAAAAAAAAAAAAAAAAAAACCAGCTGGGCGTGGTAGCGCATGCCTGTAATTCCGGCTACTCGGAAGGCTGAGGCGGAAGGATCGCCGGAGTCCAGCAGGTCGAGGCTGCGGTGGCCGGAAGCGGCCACTGCACTCCAGTCTGGGCGACAGAGTGAGACTCCAACTCAAAAAAAAAAAAAAAAAAAAAATCATTATAAAAATACTTTTTTTCCTTATTTTTGGAGACATGACCTTGCACTGTTGCCCAGGCTGGAATGCAGTAGTTCGATCACAACTCACCACAGCCTCAACCTCCTGGGCTCAGGTGATCCTCCTGCCTCAGCCTCCCAAGAAGTTGTGACTTCAGGTGTGTACCACCATGCCCAGCTAATATTTCTTAAACATTTTGCAAAGATGGGGTTGCAAAAAGCTCTCCCCAGCACATGCTCAGCATTAACTGATGACTTCCAGTCACATCTGTCATTTCTCCACCTCTCACGCCTTGATCCTTCTCTCAGCTGGTCTGCCAGGGTCCTGCCAGAACCCATTATTAACCTCCCTTTAAAGAAGAACTAGGCGGCCAGGCTGGTCTTGAACTCCTGACCTCAGACAATCCTCCCACTTCAGCCTCCCAAAATGCCAGGATTGCAGGTGGGAACCCCTGTGCCCAGCTCACCGTGGCTGTTTCTGAGCCAGAGTTCATGTTCTTGTGTCACCATTAACTGCATCTGCCCTCATGAGGTGGAAGGAGGAGGTTCGGGCTGTGCTGCATGCTCTGTGTGCCTCCTGGAAGGCAAAACGATGGCTGTTAAGAAAATGGAAAATGTTATTTCAGATCAACATCACTTTCAGGCTTGGAAAGCCTCTGGGGTTTCTTCGTCTTCTGGGAGGGAGTGCTGCACAGGTGAGCTGGGAGAGAGGAAAGCATGCCCTAGGGAGGGTTCTGTAGCTGGTTCCTCCCCACCAAGGCAACTGGAAAAAGGAAGGTAAGGGCCTCTAAATAGCCCTTGCAGCCTCAGGAGACAGTCAACTCAGGTGTCCTGAAATAGAACACCAGGTAGGTGCTTCTTTCCACTGGCCTCTGAGTTGCCCACGGGATGAGTGAGACTGTCACAAAATGGGTTTCCAACGAAAACAGACTTCTTCCTACAACAGGGTTTGTTTTCTTGCATAAATTTATTTCATTATTATTGTTATTTTGAATCAGGGTCTCACTCTGCCTCTCAGGCTGGAGTGCAGTGGTACCATCATGGCTCACTGCAGCCTCAACCTCCTGGGCTCAGGTGATCCTCCTGCCTTGGCCTCCTGAGTAGCTAGGACTCCAGGCTCACTGTACCACGCCTGGCTAATTTTTTGTAGAGACTAGGTCTCTCCGTGTTGCCTTGGCTGGTCTCGACCTCCTGGGCTCAAGCAATCCTCCTGCCTTGGCCTCCCAAACTGCTGGGATTACAGGTATGGGCCACCACACCTAACCATTCTTGCATATTAAAGCTGTATAAAGACCCATGACACTTTTCTCTTTTGAGGTTTTTGCATCTCACAATGCTAAGTGCAATGGGATGAAAACTGTTTGGACCGAATCTTCCCCTCGTAATCCATGGCTGCCTAGTTCTGTGCTTTAAAACGAGGGCCAGCTTGGCCTAGGTGTTCTTGACAGGGAAATGTGGGAGCTATCAAGACATGTTAAAAAACCCATTTGCAGGTTACCTCCCCACCTTCCCATGATCCCTGCAGAAAAGCCTCAGTTAGCTGTAAACTTAATCCCTTAATACTTTGATACTTTATTAAGAAAATGAAATCAGGGGTCGCACACCTTTCCCCTTTACTTGTGAACTAATTGCTGTTTCCCTGCATTTCGAGGCAGATGCCAAACTCTTCCTTTGATGCTGAGCAACCCGCAGACCCTGGATGTGTATTCCATCTCTTCATGCCCAGTTGTCTGAATGAAGATCAACTCTGGCAAATTAGATTTTGATGGCTACGTTTTGATCTGGAGCCACAGAACAGAATGGCAATTTATTCCTTCATTCAACATTCGTTGGATTCCTGCTGGGCGCTTTACATAAACGGTGTTCACATCTCACACGTACCGCAAAACCTTGCCGGCTATGTCTATATCTGAGATAAGAGGAATAAGGCATTTCGGGTGATGGGGGCTGTTTTATAGATAAGAAAAGGAAGGCACGGAGAGTCATTCGCAAACTTGCCAGTGCTCTTAAGTAGCTGGGGATTTGCCCTGGGATTCTGGGCTGACCTGAAAGCTGTTACTATACTGGGGATGTCTTGGTAAGAGCAGATAATCAATGTAGCAAAGATCTGGAAGAGTTGGGATCAAGAAGAAAGTAGTTTACCATGAATCCCTCAGTCCATCAGTCATTTACTTACCAGATATGAACTGAGAGTCCATGCTAGACATGCTGCAAAGTGTGCGCGACTTTGTGGTGGGCAGGGTGTGACCTGTCCCTCACCAGCTTCAAGAAGGAAGGTGATCCCACACCAGCTTCAGGGAGGAGTGGGATGCCAGAAAGACTGTGATGTTTTATGCCCCCCAAATTTGCTGTGTCTCAGCTGGGGAGAGCTTTAATTAAGTGCTTTAAGATGTAAACTTTGTGACACCTTAGCAAAAGTTATTTATTCTTTTACATCAGCATATGTATGAAATTTGCTATAAATCAACAGGGGTGGCTTGGCTAGAATACTTTGAAATTATGCTCCTTGCTTGAGTTGCTTACGACATGCAGAAGTGGGGGTTGGAGCAAAGAAGCCTTACTAAATCTGTTTTTTTTTTTTTTTTTTAACTGGGTCTCACACTGTCACTTAGGCTGGAGTGCTGTGGCAGTAATCATAGCTCACTGCAGCCTCACCTCCTGGGATCAAGTGATCCTCCTGCCTCAGCCTCCTGAGTAGCTGGGACTATAGGTGCATGCTATCATGCCTGGCTAAGTTTTTGAAATTTTTGTAGAGATGGGGGGTCTCACTCTGTTGCCCAGGATGGTCTCAAACTCCTGGCCTCAAGCGGTCCTCCCAAAGTGCTGGGATTACAGACGTGAGCCACCACATCTGACCTGTAATAAGCTTTAGACAAAGTCTAGCAAAACAAAACTTTTGGATAGTTCCCTGGCAAGGACTATATCTGATTCACCTTTGGGTTCCCTATTGTATGTAGGAGATAACTTGGCATCCTGCCTGCCACAGAGCAAGTACCCAGCCACTCTGGTTGATTGACTCAGTGGTGGGAAGTACCATAAGGAAGTGGTAGGGGCAGAGTGGGGGTTACGTTCAGGTAGCATCAAGGAAGAGTGTGAGAGTTAAAAAAAAATCAGCCAGCCACTTCATGAGGAGGCCGCATGGTGGACTTAATTCACACAGACAATGGGGACAAACGGTTTCAATGCCCGGGAGAGCAGGAACGGCATTTGGGTAATCTGGAAGCACCTTTGGGTGTTGGTGCTTGAGAGGGAATGCAGCTTTCCTCGGACCTTCTAATTGGACTCTTCTGACTTTCTGCCCTTGTAGGGACCCACTGTGGTCTTCATTTCATTTTTGAGACTTTCAGCTTTTAGGTACAGTATTTGGTTTCATAATAAGCTGAGTGACCATTCAGGCCGGCTTGCTGGGATGACCCTCACCATGCCTGCTGGTCTGACATAATTTTTGATATGAACCCCTTTCGATATTAAAAGTGTCCTGATTTGGAGGGTAAATTAAATGACCACCCAGCTAATAAGGGAGTTTTGTGGCATTTTATACCTTTGAAGAAAATCTTTACAACATTCAGGCTGCATTGAATTAACTTCTGGATAATATAGTATCAGTACCATGACATACTAGAGTGGTGTCTGATGCCTTATCATATGTAGAAAAAAGAGAAAATGAGCAGTAGCTGAACAGAGGCAGCCGTACTGTGGGGAGGAATCAATTGAGTTCAACAAAAATGAACTTTAATTACAGCTAGTCACTGGCATAGCCATGCGAGAAAGGGCATTTAAAGGTTATTGTGATGACGGGTAGTGTTTAGGGAATGTAGCATCCTGCGAGAGAATCTTATCATCTCTAGTTTTGATTTAGGGTTTCAGTTGTTTCCACAGCGGTAGCAATTTAATTCAAATGCATGATCATTTATTTTCTAAGTAGAAAGTAAAAGAAATAATTTCTTAGAGCAAAGAGTTTCTCAGAGATTTTTAAAAAATGACTGGAGGGAAAATTGTCAAATTCAGGTTTTTTTCCTCAGTTCTTCTGTTAAATTATCTTTTAATGAACATGATAGTGATGTTTTCATCGAGTGAGATATTCATACGGGGACTCCAAGAGCATTAATGTAATGTATGTTAAGGTTTTACTCATGACAGGTAGAGTGAACTTGGCTTCATAGTTATACACACGGAATTGAAGAAATGAACTTGTGTTTTGTTGCACAAGTATATGGGAAAGTGATCAAGCAATGCATGACAATAATTGCAGTTTGAGAGCCGGGTATAGGGTTCAAAACATGCTGGTGATCAGTCTTTTCCATGTTAGTATTTTATGAGATAGCAGTGCATTTACCTTCAAGTCCCATCATTACTGGTTCCCTGCAGTATTATCTTTTTTTTTTTTTTTTTTTTTGAGTTGGAGTTCTACTCAATTGCCCAGGCTGAAGTACAGTGACATGCTCATGGCCACTCCAGCATTGACCTGCTGGGCTCTGGTGATCCTTCCGCCTCTAAGTAGCCAGAACTACAGGCACACGCTACCACGCTTTGCTAATTTTCTTTTGAGTTATTGTAGAGACGAGGTCTCCTGTTGCCCAGGTTGGGCTCAAACCTGTGGGCTCAGGCATTCCCCTCACCTCGGCCTCCCAAAGTGCTGGGATTACAGACTTGAGCCACCATGCCCAGCCTACAGTATTATCTTTTAAAGGAGGGCAGATTTCCAGAAGGAGGGACTATTACTATCTAGTCTAGAATTCTGTTCACCTTGAAATTGAATTCTGGCTCTTCCACGGGCTTTCTGCAAGTGGGTTCTTTTTCTGAGTCTCAATTTTGTAGCCTATAAAATGAAAATACTAGTATCTGCTGCTTAGTGTATTATTAGGGTTTTTATTAACTCCTGAATCTGAAATAAACAGTAAGTGTATAACACAAAGGGTAGTGTTCTCCCAGCCTCGGGAATCAGTGACAGATACTGAGGACGGAGAGATGTGTGATTGTTGGAAGAATGAGACTCAGAATATAGGTTGAGCCTCCCTAATCCAAGAAAACAAAATTCACCTGAGAGCTGTGGCTCTCGCCTGTAATTCCAACACTTTGGGAGACCAAGATGAGAGGATTGGCCAGGAGTTCAGGACCAGCCTAGAGAACATAGCAAGACCCCATCTCTAAGAAAAATAAAAATAAATAAATTAACCAGATGTAGTGGTGTGCCCCTGTAATCCCAGCTACTCGGGAGGCTGAGATGGAAGGATCACCTGAGCCCAGGAGATCGAGACTGAGGTGAACCATGATCTTGCCCTTGCATTTCAGCCTGAGCAACAGAATAAAACTCTGACTCAAAAAAAAAAACCCTAAATTTCTAAATGTTCCAAAATCCATAACTTTTTGAGTGCTGATATGATGCCCCTTCCCCCAAAAAATTGCTCATTGGAGTATTTTGGATTTCAGATTTCTGGATTAGGGATACTCCCCTGGTAAGTATATGAGGTAAACATTTCAAAACTCCCAAAAAATCTGAGTTTGAGACACTTCTGGTCCCAAGCATTACAGGTAAGGAATGCTCTCCCTGTAGTTAATGACCAGCCTTTGGCCAATCAGAATGGATGCTGACTATAGACATTCTGGTTGGTCTTTATGACACCTACTCACTGAACATCAGCCTGTGTTGTCAGTGTCCAGAAATCTGTGTTTAACCTGTCAGGGTGCAAGGAAGCCCACTGAGTCTCCTGGTTAAATTAACACCCCCTTTCTCTGAGATGATGAGGAAGAGAAACCATCTTCATGTGGTAAGGTGAGCCTGGATTTCACTCTCTTCATGTGGTGAGGTGGGCCTGGACTCTGTGCCTTGATTCCTGTCTCAAAGGTTCCCCTCTTCTCCAAGGCCCTTGCTAGTTGCTGCTGCCTGCACTGTGCTTTCCCATTTTACATTCATCCATCATCTGGAAACATGTCCTTAATTCCCTGCAGAAGGCAGAAGTAGAGCTTAAGACTTTTTTCTTTCTTTTGAGTTGGGATCTCACTCTGTTGTCCAGGCTGGAGTACAGTGGCACCATCACAAATCACTGCAGCTACGACCTCCTGGGCTCAGGTGATCTCCTGAGTATCTGGGACTATAGGCAGGTGTGCCACCATGCCTGGCTAATTTTTTTTTTTTTTGTAGGGATGAGGTCTCACCGTGCTGTCCAGGCTTGTCTCGAATTCCTGGGCTCAAGCGGTCCTCCTACCTCAGCTTCCTAAAATGCTGGGATTACAGGCATAAGCCAACATGCCCAGCTGGATGTATGACTTTTCACAAAACGAGAGTCCCCTGAATTTGGTGGCTAGTTATGGTGCACCCTATAGCAGGCCCCCTCCCCGGGTAGAGCATCCAACTCTCGCCGTCAAGCGTGACTGTTGGTATATCCAGGTAGAAAATCTAGACATCAGAAAGACTGAGGGAAGGTTTCCTCCTTCCTCCTCCCAAATCTGTCCTCACTAGTTCCCGTGCTTGATCTCAGCATCTGCGTCTTCCCAGGTTGATTGACACTGGGATAGCCACCTCTCCCAGAGCAGACCCTAACCTCTTTCCACAGGCAATGGCCACAGCTGTTCAGTAGTCCAATGTTAGTACAAAAGCTCCCCATATAATCTAGGCAGTTCCTTTCTTAGGGAAGGACTGAGCTGGTTTAGCATTATTGGGCATACACTGATGTGTGATTAAGAAATCATTTTATGGGAACTTTTTCTGCCAACAGACCAAGGTGGTACTCCTGGCCTTTACTGAACTCAGGAGTTTTGGTAAAAGATGGCAGAGGAACACAGGAAACCGGAGTTCTGGTGATGGTTGTGCTACCTGCTTGCATGATCTCGTCCTGTGGTCCTTGCTTTCTTATCTGTTAAATGACTTTCAACTGTAACATGAATTTCAAGATTCTTGTCAATCAAGAATTCTGGGAATCTGTAATAATCCACATGCTGTATCTGATGATGATGGTTATCACTCTTAACACTGCCTTGGGCTGTTTCATTCACCCGTGCCTGGCATGTCACCCTGTCTTTTCTTCCTTCTTTCTCTGATAAACTTTGTTTGAAAACTTAGAACAAAACACAACAAAACAAAAAACACTGCCTTGGTTTGTGACTGTTTTGTGGAGACCCAATGCATGTATTGCTGGAAAAGGAAATTCTGCCCACTATTTGATATTCTGCTGCTCTATTGGTGTGCTTTTGAAGTGCAAGGGAAGACTTGTTTCATGATGGTTAGGACAAGCTGGACTAATCTCTGCAATTGGCTCTTATAAGAAGTCATAAATGTGGCTCATGGTAGGCGTGAATGTGAGTGATGATGTCTCTGTATTTAAAATGTAGTATCCTCTGTGTGTCTGAATGGATTTAGAGGCCTCTGACTTGTGATGTTGGATGTATTACTTTGTAGATTAAATACAAGTGATTGTTGGTAACCTTAAAATTTATTTTGACAGACAATAAATACAGATTTTTCTATTTCTATGAAAAATGTTATTGGTGCTTCATAGGGATTACATTAAATCTATATATCACTTTAAATAATATCAATATCTTAACAATATTAAGTCTTCTAATCTGTGAACAGAAGATGTCTTTCCATTTATTTAACTCCTCTTTTATTCTAACAGTTTTTCTTTTGTATGTGAAATTCGCGTGTGAATGAAACCGCTCAAGGCATATGATATTATGTAGAAAACAGATAATTTTACTTCTTCCTTTCCAGTGTAGATGCTTTTATATTTCTTGCCTAATAGCTCTAATTACAATTTCCAGTGTAATGTTGATAAGAAGTGGTAAAAGCAGATATTCCTGTCTTCTACCTGATTTTACAGAAAGTCATTTTTTCAGTCATTTACCATCAAATATGATGCTAGCTATGGGCTTTTCACATACGGCCTAAATTATGGTGAGATAGTTTCCTTCTATTCCTGGTTTGTTGAGTGGTTTTTAATCATGAAAGGGTACTGAGTTTTGTCAAATGCTTTTTCAGCATCCATTGAGATGATCAGGTGGTTTTCCCCCTTCATTCTATTAATATCGTATATTAAGAATGATTGATTTTCATATGTTGAACCATCCTTGCATCCCAATAATAAATCTCACTTGGTCATGGTGTGTAATCCTTTTAATAAACTCATTTACCAGTCTTTTGTTGAGAATTTTTACATCAGTGTTTATGAGAGATAATGGTCTGTAGTTTTCTTATAGTGTAATTGTTTTGCTTTGATATCAGGGTAATGCTGATCTCATAGAATGAGTTCTAAAGTGTTCCCTCTTTTTCAGTTTTTTGGAAGAGCTTGTGAAGGATTGATGTTAATTCTTTTTTAAATATTTGATAGAATTCAACAGCAAAGCCATCTGGTACTGAGCTTTTCTTTGTTGGAAGGTTTTGATCATTAGTGAATCTCTTTTGTAGTTATAGGTCTGTTCAGATTTTCCATTTCTTTATGATTCAGTCTTGGTAGGTTGTGTATTCTGAAGAATTTGTCCATTTCATATAGGTTATCCCATTTGTTGGCATTCAGTTGGACTCTTATAATCCTTTTAATTTCTGTTGAATCAGTAGCAATGTCCATCCTTTCATTTTTGATTTTTGTTATTCCAGTCTTCTCTTTTTTTCTTAGTCAGTTTACCTAAATGTTTGTCAATTTTGTTGAACTTCTCAAAGACACAACTCTTGGTTTTGCTGATTTTTCTCGAAGATTGGCTTTTATGTTTTTTATTTATAAATCATTCTTACACTAAGCAAATTGATATTATCAATGAGTTTAGTATTAGACTTCTGTATTTTTCTTGTAGTCTGGCAATAAAAACCTTTGTATTACATATATATGAAGGATATAAATAATCAGTGCTTTAAAATAATGAACTTAAATGTCTCTGCCATTTTTTCCCCTTAGGTAATGCCTTTGTCTCATTCGTTGTTCATTGTAGTTTGTTCTTATAATTTGTCACATTGTTGTGGTTACTCTCTCATGGATAGCTAAAGTAGTGTCCCATGACTTGATTCCCAGCTGGAAAGTTTCTTATATTTTCTTTATGCTACACTGTTAAAAGTTTAGATGAGATTAATTAATTGACATTGTTATATTAAACAACAGGCCACATAGCCATAAAGAAGAATGAAGTCATGTCCTTTGCAGCAACATGGGTGCAACTGGAGGCTATGATTCTAAGTGAAGTAAACTCAGAAACAGAAAACCAAATACCACATGTTCTCACTTAAGTGAGAGATAAATACTGGGTATGCATGTGCATAAAGATGAGAGCAACAGACACTGAAACTTCTAAAGGGGGCATGGAGGAAAGGGAGTAAATGTTGAAAAACTACCTATTGGGTACTGTGTTCACTATCCAGGTGACAATTCAATAGAAGCCCAGACCTCACCATCACACAAAGTACCCTTATTTCAAACCTGTAGTTGTACCCCCTGAATCTAAAATTAAAAAAAATTTTAAAGCCAGTAATATTAATAGAAAAAAGGTGAACTTAGGGATGAAAGCTGAGAGGACCAGTGGATTGAAAATTCTAAATTTTAATTTTGTTTTTGTAAAACATGTGGGCTCATGGTTACGCCCTACCCTATCCCCTCCTGTAAAAAAAAGTTGATGTTACCATAATTCAGTGGGTGACCCTCTGCGATTATGAGCCACAGTCAGTCTCGGTGTTACTGTCAAGGAAATGCCACTGAAATCATTCATTTCATGATTTCAACAGAAGCTGAGAATCTTGCACAGGCCTCTTGGCTTACTTTAATTTCTCCCTCCCTTCCCTTGTGTCTTTCCCCCTCTCCAATCTTCCCCTCATTAGAAATCAAGAATTTTCTAGCTTTATTTTCCTTTTCAGTTAATGAATAAATAGTATATATGCCCAAGATGTACAACATTATGATCTAATATACATATTCATTGTGTACTGATTACAAATATGGAACCCTTCACCAATTTATATGTCATCCTTGTGCTGGTGCCATGCTCATCTTCTCTGTATTGTTCTGGTTTTTGTACCTGTGCTGCCATAGCAAACACATTAATTTCTTCTTGATAATCCATTTACTCAGTCCTTTTGGCTCAGAAACATTTGATCTCTGAGGCATGATGAATTCCTGCCTTCTGTGGTGCAGTGTCCTTGTGTCTTTCATTGTCCTAATCTTCATGTAAGACTTATATTTATGAATCAAACAATTACTTCTTTAAGAGATCTTTATCAACTTTTCCATAGATTTAACCATTTATTTCTCTAAGAGTCTTTTTCATCCATTTTTTCCTATGGATTTATTAGTTTATTGTTATCTAATCACTTCTACTGATCACTTTTATTTTGCCAGTAAAATATTTCTATAATACTGCTTTATAATACATATTTTATTTGATTGATTCTAAGACACATATCTTTTCACATTTGAAATTTGATTTATCTTGCAGTCATTAGAATTTTACAACTATTATTGGCAGCACTTTAAATTTTATTCATAGTACATAAAATAGTGGTGCATCTTCTGGTCAATAGCAGTTAAATGTGATGAAATAAATCACCGTTAATGATCATTGTAATAATTGCCATTAGAAACTTGCTGTGAAGTGTATACTTTTATGATGGGACCTATAAATGGCAACAGAACAGTTTTATAAAAAGTTTAGAGTGGAAAAAAAATCATCTACAAGCTGTAAATCTATGTACTTAAGTATTTTTTGGCGTGTATTTCATTTCAGTCTTTTCTTTAAGCATGTGTACATATTTCTATTTGTTTGTCATTATAGTATAATCCTATTTTGCTCCTCTTCTTTTAAATTACTGTTATATTTTAATTTCCTGCTATTTCAGGCCTTTATATTTGTCATTTTAATAGCTCTGCCATCTATCCAGTGTATAACAAAAATAAAACTGCATGCTGCCCAGCTGTTGAAAACTTAGCTCATTGCCATTTTTCCCCATTGTGAATAATGCTTCAAGAACAACTTGTTCGTGTGTTTTTATTACAGTAAGTCCCCTATATACAAATGAGTTCCGTTCTGAGAGTGCATTTGTAAGTCCAATTTGTTCATAAGTCAAACAAACTTAACCTAGGTACCCATAACACAATCATCTATATAATACTCTACTGTAATAGGTTTATAATGCTTTTCACACAAATAATGCATAAAAAACAAACACAAAAAATAAAACATTTTAAATCTTACAGTACATGCCATGCATGCACATGACAATGTATGCCAGACACATGAACTAACTCAGGTGATTGAATGTGTGAATGCACATTCGCAACTTTGAAAGTTTGCAACGTGATGGTTTGCATGTAGGGGACTTACATGTAATTAATTTTGATTTTTTTTTTTTTAATGGAACATAACTTTGTGGAGACTTACTTGAGTCCAGGAGTTCCAGGTTGCAGTGAGCTATGATCACACCCACTGCATGCCAAGCCTGGGCAACAAAGCAATACTCCATCTCTTAAAAAAAAGGAAAAGAAAATATACAAAACTTTCCAAAAGGCTCCGGAACTGTGTTTTATTGTAAAGAATAAATCTTTGAATTCAGATAAATCAATCACACAATAAATATCTACGATTATAAACACACTGCTCATTCTTTTTTTTTTTTTTTTTTTTTGAGTTGGAGTCTCACTCTGTCACCCAGACTGGAGTGCAGTGGCCGCTCCCGGCCACCGCAGCCTCAACCTGCTGGGCTCCGGCGATCCTTCCACCTCAGCCTTCCGAGTAGCCTGAATTACAGGCGTGCGCTACCATGCCCAGTTGATTTTTTTTGATTTATTGTAGAGATGAGGTCTCGCTGCCCAGGCGGGTCTCGAACCCGCGGGCTCAGGCAATCCACTCACCTCAGCCTCCCAAAGGCGCGGGATTACAGGCTGAGCCACTGAGCCCAGCTTGCTCATTCTTTCATTCAGTTATCCATCTATCTGCAGCAATACATTGGATTGTTATGAGTCCCTTAGCTTCCAAAAGCTAGGAATCAAAGTTAAATAGGATACCCCTCTGACTTTTGATATCTCATTGTGAGATAGTGAGAGACTTGGACTTGTAAAAATAAGAACTTCAGTGTGATGAGGGATGTTGGGACAATATGGGTAAAATTCCTTCATTGTATGAAGTTGACTTTGTGTTGTTGATTGGTGTTCTTTAAGATATGAGGTGTGTACATACCATGTCACATTAAAAAACAAAACAAAACACATGTATCATAGACTTTTCTGACAGTAAATGGTCCCACCTGACCTTGCCACCCTCCTTCTCTTTCGGTCTAAGCCTGCATCTTATGAAGTCTTGGTCTAGTGTTTGTCTAGAGTTCCCTGTGTCCTATTTCTCCAGCATACCAGGCTTTGGATTATCAGTGTGTCATGTGACTCTTTCCTGATCCACACCTATTACAGACTGCTGTGTTTGTAGTAGGTATTGAAGTATTGGTGGTTCATTTGACTTGCCTTCAATTATGCTTTCTTTGTCTAACGAATGAAAATATTTCACCATTTTGGCAGGCACAATGGCTCACGCCTGTAATCCCAAAACTCTGGAAGGCTGAGACTGGAGGATTGCTTGAGTCCAGGAGTTCGAGACCATTCTGGGCACATAGTGAGACATCGTCTCTACAAAAAAAAATTTTTTTAAATTAGCCAGGTGTAATCCCAGCTACTTGAGAGACTGAGGCGGAAGATCGCCTGAACCCAGGAGGCTGAGGCTTTGGTGCGCCATAATTCTGTCACTGTACTCCTAGGTGACAGAGTGAGACCCTGACTCATTAAAAAAAAAGAAAGACAATACTTTACCTTTTTATTCTTTCCATGGAACTTCATTGTCAGTTTACATTCTGTGATCCTGATGAAATCAATGTCATTTAAATTCTATCATGTTATATTTGTTTAGTTTTTAAAAAGTCAAATTAAGAAAATGTTTGAGAGATTACATAATGTGATAGAGATATTTATAGTAAAAGTTTAAAATTCTGCTACTGGTGATGGTTGGAAGCAGAACCTTCATTGGATAAAATAAAATCTCCTGTAAAAATTTTTGGAGGATATTTAAGCCTTGTAGAAGGGGAAAAACCAACAGTATTTCTATATAACTAGGTGTTAGTTCAGGCACTGGGTACAATAGTTTGGAAATAACCCTTTATGGTTTCCCTATTGTAAGGTCATTAGGTAACTATGAACTTGTCTTTATACTTGTACGTTAAAAAACTCTTATTTTTAAATTTCTCAGAAGGCACTGTTGAAAACAGCTTTTGGGAATTTTTTTCTTGGGAATCTTTTTTCTTTTCTCTTTTCATTTCTGAATTATAAATAGCAGAATTGTGCTATGTTCTTTACAGAGGGATGGTGGTTAGATCGTGTACTGTGGTACAAACATGTTGCTGTACAGAGTCTCTGTCCCTTTGTGATCTTCAAATAAAATGGGGGAGAGAGGGGTGAGGGGAATCTGGGGGTAATGAGATAAGTTTACCTCAGCTTTTCAAAACGCTGTGTAAGCGTGAAATTATTCATTTGGACAACTGTTCTAGCGGCCATTAGATATTTCAGGGAAACCAACTGTATAGAAGAATATATGGTAAGGATGGTTTCGCTGTCAATGGAATTTTTTTGTTTGTTTGTTTTGAGTTGGGGGTCTCCATCTGTTACCCAGGTTGGAGTGCGGTGGCACCATCACAGCTCACCACAGCCTCAACCTTCTGGGCTCAGGCGATTCTTCCACCTCAGCCTCTCAAGTGGCTGGGACTACAGGTACATGCCACCACACCCAGCTAATTTTTTGGATTTTTTTTTTTTTTTTTTTTGTAGAAATGAGGTATCGCTATGTTGCCCAGGTTGGTCTCGAACTCCTGGACTCAAACAGTCATCCCACCATGGCCTCCCAAAGTGCTAGGATTCTAGGCATGAGCCACCGCGCCCCTGGCTGGCAGTTGATGGAATTTGAAGTAGTGTTAACGTCACCAGCTGAGATAAATTTACGCTTTTTCCCCCAAGCTGATTTATGGGCTGACTTCCGTGTCTGAGGGATTGATCTCTTGGCAAGCCTTTATGAAGTAACATCACGGGAAGAGAAATCATGTGCGTGTGTCAAGTTCTACATTTATTTTGTTAGCCCTCTTTGTGGGGTGTGTGTAATCTTGTGTACAACTAACAAAAGGTAGCTGTGTCTGCAGTGAAAGATGCCCTCAGTTTCCAGAGACAATGGGTCCCACAGAGAGAGAGACTTGCTTTCTCTGCATCCATACTTCTATCAATGTCATTAGTGCACTGGCTCTTTTATGAAGCCCTTGGTTACTCACCAGTTCGTTCCAGGCTATCTGTCTTAACTTCTAGCCTCGTCTACAAAATTTGTGTGGTTAGTCTGAGACATATGCAGATAGATTGCGAAGGTTCAGCGTTCTCAGATGTGGACGCAAGCATGCCGTTGCTCACCGAATTGATGGATGTGGCTTTTCAGCAATATTGATGTTTCTACAGCTGCTTATAAATCCTGGGATGCCTTGGTTTGCCTTTTCACAGTCATGTGCAGTTCTTGACTGTTGGTTTTCTAACTGTCTTGTCTCTTAGAAGACCTCATCTCTCAGTGTTTAGGTGGCAAGACAAAGGGAACTGTTCTTGCTCCCCCGATCACAACAGTGAGGATTGTGAGTGGGAGTCTATGGCCAGGTGTGAAGGGTTCCCCTACTGATTACACTCCCCAAGGAAAGATGTTACAAAGTCAGGTAGTGGTTTAGAACTTTGGATATGTTGGCTAATGGTACAGAGAGGTGCGGAGAATCGATGAGCCTGCCAAGACTTCTGCAGCCCAGAATGTTCCAGAAACATGGTTCGATTCGTGTCTTAAAACATAACTTTTCCCCATGTTTCTCTGTAAAGAAATGTCCTTGGTTCTGCTTTGGACTCTTAAGAAACATAAGCATACCTCTGCCTGTGAACCATGGGGCAAGTATCAGTCAGGGTTCTTAATTTTTATTTATTTATTTATTGAGCCAGAGTCTCACTCTGTCACTCAGGCTGAAGTACAGTGGCATGAGCATGGCTCACCACAGCCTCAACCTCCTGGGCTCAGGCAATCCTCCCGCCTCAGCCTCCCGAGTAGCTGGGACTACAGGTGTGTGCCGCCACACCCAGCTAATTTTTTTTATTTTTATTTTTATTTTCATAGAGATGAGGCCTCACTATTATGTAGGTTCTGAATTTGCCAGAAGTTGGGGGAAAGGGCAGAAACAAATAGAGACTAAGGAACCTAGTCATAGCTTGGTCACACAGTAGGGTCAGTTCTGTGCAGGGTAGACCTTGTCAGTGAGCACTCAACATGGGTGTTCCTACTGACCATCCCTTTGAGATCCAACACCCAGTGCCAACTCTGTCACCTCAGCCCTTGTCACCGCTAGACACTGGGTGTTACTACCATTGTTCTCACCCATGGAAATGTCCTCCTGCCCCTGCCTGCCTCTTTGTGTTTAGTTCTAGATTCAGGGTTGGCCAAGGCTAAGGCATGTGCTCATCCTTTGCTGCAAGAGACTCTGGGAAGGTGAGTATCAGCCATCTTTGCTTCTGTGAAAGATATGCCTTGCCTCAAAGCTCACATGATAAGAGATTCACCTGTTATAGGGAAAGGGGGTTTGGAAGCTTGACATTCCCCATCTTTCTCCTCCCGTAAGGATACAACTCATTCTAACAAGCCACAGTAGAGACTCTGGTAGAAGGGGTGATGACAGCAGTGACCAAGATGTTTATCTACATGAAGCTGTGATGGATGTAATAACTTACCATGGCCAGTTCTGCCATGTGGGTAGGTGTCCCGGGACCCTCTTAACCATGTCTTAATGAAAGCTGAAGCTGTAGAGACTTAGGGAGGTTGGACCTTTCACAGTGTGGTCCTTAAGGTAATAAAATACAATGCATTAACTTGACTTTTGACAATTTGATGAGGAAGAACAGATTAAAATTTATCCGTTTCCTTGTTTACAGTAGAAAAGGAAATTTCCTATTACCAGTTTATCTCATACTGTTGGGTGGTTTCTACGTTTGATTGATCAACTTCTACTCTTTTCAAAATTTGTTTCTAATTGCAATAATCCATATATTTAGCAGACAGTCCCCTGCCCAGCTCATTTGCATTGCCATTTGCCACATCTCAGAAGCAGTTCCTTTTTATTCTTTTAGCTCTTTGGATATTTACTTACCTGCCCAGCAGAGTTCTGTGTTTATGGGGGTACTTCTTGAATTTGTTTTTCAACTGTAGGTGTTAAACACTAATTCCTGTGAAGGAGGATGGGGGTTTGACTTTCTAATATTGTCCCGCTCTTCAATACCTTTTACCCTCCAAGATCGTTGTAACTCAATTTGTTTTTACTGTAAATATTATTCACAGCTGAGCCATGCACTGTACCATGATTTTATTTTCCTTCTTGTATAGCATATATATTTATTTATGCATTTAATTTGCTTTTGCTTAGTAGTAATACTGCTTACTGCTTATTTATCCCCAGATTCCCACGTAAGGTCAAACACAATGTCTTGACTCTCAGCTCGTGTGTGTGTGTGTGTGTGTGTGTGTGTGTGTGTGTGTGTGTGTGTGTGTGACATTTTTCCCAGAGGCCCCTCACCTGTTCCATTCTGGACTGTTTACTCTCAAGGTCTTTGCACAGCTGTTGATCTGAATTTCCCTCACCGTCATGTTGGGTATTGCTGATTGACCTGTTTACTGGACGGTATCTCTTTGGGTTTTAACTCCATTTTGAGGAGACGCATTGCCTAGTTGTTTCTTGCAAAGCAAGTGCAGATGTCTTTTTTTTTTTTTAGATCTGTGCCAAGATATCATGTAGTCTCCCCTTGCATATGATTGAGAGTGAATTTAAAGCTGAAAATTACTTTCCCTGAGCGTTTTTGTGACCTTGCTCTGTTTTTGTCTGCTTCCGGTTTTGTTATTGAATTGTTGAATGTTCTTCTGACTCCACCTACTTTGTATGCAGCTTGTTTTTTTCTTTCTGGAGGCTTTTAGGATTTTTTAAAAAATCCCCCAATGTCCTGAGGTTTCATCATCATATGCCCTGGTATGTAATTTTTAAAAATTCATTGTGAAGATTCTTTTGGGGGGGGACAGGAATGATTTTATGCCCTCTGTTTTCTTTGTTGTTTTTTTCTGGAACTCCTGTGTGTCAGGTGCTGAGATGTTTGAATTGTTCCTCCAATTCAATTATTGTTTAAAAAAAATATATTCCTGCTCCCATCTTCGTATCTTTTGTTCTGCTTTTAGGGAACATTTACCAATAGCATCTTCTAACCCCGCTATTGACTTTTTAAATTTTCTGTGAACATATTAATTTCTAGGAGCTTTTACTTATTCTCACAATATTTCTGTTTTATACTATCCTGGTTTTTATTGCTTTGTGAATGCAATAATTTTTACCCTCATGGGATTATCCATCAGTAGTCTTTGAAGTTTTCTCCCTGCATTGACTGTTTCCTCCTGAAGCTCCTGCCTGTCATGTCAGACCCTATATCCCACGTCTGGTGCTTATATTGTCATTTTTATTTATGTTGCAGCACTGAACAAGGCTTTGTCAACTGGTGGCATTGCCATTGGGTGACCACCTCTTTCAGAAGTCGCCTTGCCTTCCAGTTTTGGTTTCTGTAAGTCTCTTTTCTTAGGTTGGTTCATTTCTCCAGTCAAGTCTTCCAGTCGCCTCCCTGACTGATGTTCTGGGAACCCAGCAGGGGAAGGGGCCATGGGCCTCTCTGTTCAGAGCATACACTTCCACCCAGTCCTCCTCCCTTTCAGCGTGGCGCCTCCACCCAGTTCCTGCTCCTAGGGGCCCCAAGTCCGGATAGGAGCAGCCTCCCTTTTTCTGCTGAGCTGGAAGGGCAGTGAGCAAGCATCCTGGCTTCGGAAGGATCTGGGTTTACTCCTTAAAACGACCTGAGTGCAATCCTCCATTTTCTACACTGCCTGCACCCTGTCCCCCGACCCAAGCCCCACTTAAATGTGTGCCTTGACTTGCTCCTTCCTGGGTTCTGTACCCCAATCTGGCTCGCAGCTTCCTAACAGTTCTGTCTGTAGACATTTACGTATCGTCTGCCCCTGCTTTGAAAATTCACTCATCATTGGCACATGTGCTTTCCATTTCCCAGAAGTTTTTCCCACCAATCCTGCCCTCCCCCATTCTCTTTCCCTCGTGAGTGTATCTCTGCATCCTCTCACTGTCATTCTGTGGAGTT
Organism: Cephalopachus bancanus; assembly: GCA_027257055.1. Classification (NCBI taxonomy): domain Eukaryota; kingdom Metazoa; phylum Chordata; class Mammalia; order Primates; family Tarsiidae; genus Cephalopachus; species Cephalopachus bancanus. The sequence continues at coordinate 921,145 of JAPVLO010000301.1, read as the reverse complement.
TGGGGAGGGGGTGAAGGTAAGCACGTGATTGTATTCCACTCCACACAACTCAAAATCCCTGGGCATCTACCTTTGAGATTCAGTTCAACTTGGACACATGGTTGTCTAGTCTATTCAAAAAGGATTTTTTTTTTTTTTTTAGTTGGAGTCTCACTCTGTCACCCAGACTGGAGTGCAGTGGCCGCTCCCGACCACCACAGCCTCGACCTGCTGGGCTCCAGCGATCCTTCCACCTCAGCCTTCCAAGTAGCCGGAACTACAGGCGCGCGTTACCACACCCGTCTAATTTTTTTATTTATTGTAGAGACAAGGTCTCACCAAGTTGCCCAGGCGGGTCTCAAACCCCCGGGCTCAGGCAATCCACTCACCTCAGCCTCCCAAAGTGTGGTATTACAGACTGAGCCACCGAATTAATTTGGTTACTCTATACTTTTCAGTTTCATTCAGAGGTTGTTACTCTCACTGTCATAATGAGCTAAATGTTAACCCTTTCTTGGTTGGAGAACATAATAGGAAACAAAAGTCGGTAAAGTGTAAAGTCCAAGCCTGACTTCAAACCTGATCACAGCATTAACGTATTCCACCATTACCAAAAAAAAACAGGGCCTCCGTTCCCTGGAGCCATAATCACGGTTGGATCAGTCTTAGATTTCCTAACAGTTTGACTTGAGTTGTGTCTAAGCTGGAAAGACCACTGTTTTCTAAGAGCCATCCTCTGCAGTGCTGATACCTTTCAACATTTCTCATTATATTTTATTTTATTTTGAGTTGGAGTCTCACTCTGTCACCCACACTGGAGTGCAGTGGCTGCTCCCAGCCACCGCAGCCTCAACGTGCTGGGCTCCGGCTTCTACCTCAGTCTTCCAAGTAGCTGGAACTACAGGTGCGCGCTACCCTGCCCGGATAATTTTTTGATTTATTGTAGAGATGAGGTCTCGCCAAGTTGCCCAGGCGGGTCTCGAACCTGCGGACTCAGACAATCTACTCATCTCAGCCTCCCAAGGTACAGGATTACAGGCTGAGCCACCGAGCCTGGCTCTCACTATATTTCAACTTCAAGAGATTACTACCAGAAGAAAGAGCATTTTTTGCAAGAAGAGTTGGATGTGTCAGGATTTAAGTACATTGTTATGTAGTCTAACTTGCCTTAGACAACTGTGAAATATTGTTTATTAGTATGTTGGTAGTTAAAGAAAAATAGCTTCTTTGCTGAATTTAGAAAGTTCTGTCTGTGCTTCTGAAAGTGGGGCAAGAGAAAAATAAAGAAAATAGAAGAAATGTAAGGGAAATAAGGCAATGTCTATGAAAGCCCTGTATACGATAGCCTTGTAAGCTGCTAAATAACATACAGCTATTAGTGACTGTTTCCCTGGGGTTGAACTTCAGTGAGAAAAAAGACCCACAAGATGCTATAGAAAAAAAAATGGGAGAACAGAAATAACTTGGATAAGAAGTTGTTAAGGAAAAAGCAAAATGGGAAAGTTATTATGGGAAATTTTTACATTCCTGTTTTTCTTTTCTTTTTTTTTGAATTGTAGTCTCACTCTGTCGCCCAGACTGGAGTGCAGTGGCATGCTCATGGCCACCACAGCCTTGACCTGCTGGGCTCCGGTGATCCTTCCGCCTCAGCCTTCCAAGTAGCTGGAACTACAGACGTACGCTACCACGCCCGGCTAATTTTTTTATTTATTGTAGAGATGAGGTCTCGTCAAGTTGCCCAGGCGGGTCTCGAACCCGTGGGCTCAGGCAATCCACTCACCTCAGCCTCCCAAAGCATGGGATTACAGGCTGAGCCACTGAGCCCGGCTACATTCTCATTTTTCTTTGTTTTGTTTTTGAGGCAGGCTCTCACTCTGTCACTTAAGCTAGGATGCAGTGGCACCCTCCCAGCTCACCACAGCCTTGACCTCCTGGGCTTAGCAATCCTGCCACCTCAGCTTCCCAAGTAGCTGAGACACCTGGCTAAAGTTTTTTACTTTATTTTGTAGAGGCAAGGTCTTACTATGTTGCCCAGGCTGGGCTCAAACTCCTGGGCTCAAGCAATTCTCCCACTTCAGCCTCCCAAAGTGCTGAGATTACAGACATGAGTCACTGCACCCGATGCATTCTTGGTTGTTTGTTTTTTTTTAATCTGCAACTGTAGTAGTACTTGTACTTCCTATTTGAGCAGTTTAGTTGAAAACATGTTATTTATTAGTCACAAGGAATGTTCTGTTGAAAATACTTTGGAGAAAGAATCTTCTATGGCATGCAGAGAGATGACTAGAAATCACTAGACATGGGACCCTGCCAGCTGTAAATGACAGTCTGTGTGTCATAGGGGGCTGTGTACTGCATGTCCACTTCATTAAGGTTGAATTCACATCTGTCATCTTGTTTTTGAGCCTTTCATTTTGATCTCATTCATTTGCAAGCATTCCCATTCATTTTGCAAAGCAGAGTTAGCCCACTTTACAGATGAGGCATAGAAGGCTGGTTGATTTGCCCACAGCCACTTACATCTGCAGTGGCTTAGCTCTCTCTTCTCCCTATGTCCATAGATTGGTTCTGCTGTGCTCCTGGAGACTCTGCTGGCCAAATTTCTCTGAAAGAGATACTTGCAAGTGGCTCAAGCCTGTCATCCCAGCACTTACGGAGGCAAAGGCTAGAGGATTGTCTGAACCTAGGGATTTGAGACCAGTCTGGGCAACTTGGTGAGACCTCACCTCTAATAAATTAAAAGATTAGCCGGGTGTGGTGACATGCGCCTGTGGTTCCAGTTATTTGGAAGGCTGAGGCAGAAGGATTGCCTGAGCCCAGCAGGTCGAGGGTGCCGTGGCTGTGAGCATGCCACTTCCCTCCAGCCAGGTGACAGAGTGAGACTGACCCCCCCAAAAAAAAAAGAGATACTTGCTAAGCCACACTGGTCACTTACAAATAACACCTTGGGCATGCTTTAGGCTTGGGTGTATTGGTACCAAATGACTTAGGGTGAGTTGTGCTTAAGGGATACCACCCGAGTTCCCAAAGAACCAAGAAATAAACAAAAAAGGCATCTCAGCAGCCCCAGCATGTGTCTGGAGGCTGCGCACTGTGCCCTTTAGATCTAGTGTGGAGTTTGGTCTTTGGAGTTTAGTTCTTCTACTTCATTGTTTATTAGGTTTTCAAAATCATAGCTGACTTAAAGAAAGGTTGGTACTTTGACAGAAATGACATGCAACTCTTGAGGGCAAGAGAGAGAAGATGGCCAAACCAGGAAGGGCAGACCCTCTGTCCCCCAGAGTTGGTGGCTGTCTGCCCTTGAGTGGAGCAGCAGACAGCCCTCGGTGCCTCAGAAGGTTCTGAGGACAGCTGTCCTGCCACTGGCCCTTGACAGGCACAGTTAGCACCAGCACATATATGGGGCCAGCTTTATGCCCTATCTTTCTGTTCCCAATTGATTTAGCTTCCACTCAGGTCCCTAACTCTAATTGACTGAGATCTTGGCTTCCGCCTGGCTCTGTGACTTGGGTCTCACCTTTGGCTATCCAGGGTTTATTTCTCTCAGTGTTCTGCTTGGTGTTTGAACCTCAGGATTCTCTTCCCTTTGATTCTCAGCGCGCTTTGTTGCCTTGGTAGGAACACCCCGACCAGGCTTCCTTGTGGTGTGGAAACAAAGTGGTTCCAGCAAAGCAAGATAATCGATAGTTGTGTTGATGACCCCGTGTCACAAAAGGCTAATCACATTCTGGATTCTCTGAAGATGTTACCTTTTAGAAAAAAACATATGATTCCACTATGGTTAAAATTAAACCCATACCATTCTCACTGTCCTGTTCCTTGAAATTTCTAAGAAGCAGAAATTATACTTATTATAAAGAATGATAACTATTGAATTAGAGTACATTATTTTTGAAGAACTTAAGCAATGTGTTTTAATAGTCTGAACCACCTTTCTATAAACAATATTGCTTTAAGCAAAACCATTAAAAAAAAACTTGTGTACAAATTCATGTTGTAAGACACTAGCAGCAAATACTTAAGCAGGGTTATTGAATAGTTATTAAAAGTAATTAAATAGTTATATGAGTAGGGTGGAACTAATGGCTGTTGATGTGGAATGTTTATTTTGGAGAGAATTCTTGGCATTTTTTCCCTACATCAGCGTGATAAGAATTTGTAGGAGAGGAGAGAAGCATTAATATATTTGTTGAGGATTAATGACCTTGTATAGCATGTGTGGTAGTGAATATGTTCTGGCTAGTGCCATACATGTAGTAATTAAAAAGCTGCACACTAAACGCTTTATGGGCTGGCAAATACATTCCCTTCCTTTGCTTGACACTTGCATTCAAGTGAGTAGTGTGTTGTCTGTCTTGGTTTCCTAGCATTCTTAAGAGCAGAAAGAGACCCAGCGTGGTGGCTCATTCGTGTAATCTCAGCACTTTGAGAGACCAAGGAGAGAGGATTGCCTGAGCCCAGGAGTTTGAGACCAGCCTGGGCAACTTGGCAAGACCTCGTCTTGACAAAACATAAGAAAATTAGCCAGATGTGGTGATGTGCACCTGTAGTCCCAGCCACTTGGAAGGCTGAGGTGGAAGGATCTCCTGAGCCTAGCAGATTGAGGCTGCGGTGGCCATGAGCATGCCACTGCACTCCAGCCTGAGTGATAGAGTGAGACTCCAACTCAAAAAAAAAAAAAAAAAAAAAGATAGAAAGAGGTATGGGAGTCTCAAAGATTTGTTTTTTTCTGGAGATACTGCTGATCAGATGGACAGAATCAGACTTGATGTTTTCAGGATCAATTAATTTTTTTCACAGTTCAGGAAAATGTCACATAGTACATACCGATTTAAAAAAAAAAAAAAGAGCCCTCACTTTGGGAAACTTCATCATACAATTATTTATAGATACAACACAGTGTGCTGCTGGGTCATGTATAAAATGTGTTCAGTAGGATCCATGCTATCTCTAGGGCTCATGTGTTAGAAGAAGTGAACTGGCGAGTAACAGAAATACAGATAAGGACAAGAAAAGAGACCTGTAACTGAGGTGAATTTTCAGAGATTTCAAGGAAGCAAGGCTGGATGATCTCATTGCTGTTATCTTATTACCCAACAGCGGTTGAACCTCAGCAGGCTGCGTGAATGAGCATCTTGGAAGAGAGACTCCTCCATGCTGTTAGAGAGACATGTCCTGTCCTTCACACCAGAGGGGACCGAGGGCAGGCAGGCAGACGGAAAGTCTGCAATTCCCGTTTCTTTGTATGCGCAGCATGTTCATACCTACCTGTTTTCCCATCTAAGATGCACCCTGTTTTTCATAGTTTCTGAATCCTTCTACTTAATACACAATATTTGTTTATGAGCCTCTAAAGATTTTCTTCTGTGAAAAGTAAATGCAGTTGAATGTGATATGCAGTTTTGCATTGAGTCCATTTGAACAGGAAAGAAAAAGATAGAAAGACTAATTCTGTTCTCACCATTTAACTGATCTTCTTACCTCCATTTTTTTCTTCCCCCTGAACTGGGGTCTCACTCTGTCACCCAGGTTGGAGGGCGGTGGCATAGTTATAACTCACTGCATCCTTGACCTCCTGGACTCAAGTGATCCTTCTGCCTCAGCCTCCTGGGCACCTAGGACTACAGGCATGTATCACCACACCTGGCTAATTTTTTTATAGAGACAAGGTCTTGCTATTTTGCCCAGGTTGGTCTCGAGTTTCTGGGCTCAAGCAATCCTCCCACCTTGGCCTCCCAAAGTGCTGGGATTACCTCTTAGTTGTGAAATTTCTTTAGTTATGTACTGATTTATTGACTTATTCCACATTAATTGTGTACTAGGTCCCGTGACCCAGGGTACAAAAATGAATGGTCCAGTTAGTAGGCATCTGATGCTTTTGGGACCATCTCTATCTTGACTGATGTCTGATGATGATAATGTGGTTTTAAGATTCTGTCAAGTTCCAAAGTTGGCCCGGGTCTCACTCATGTTAGCAGGATAGACAGATGGTGGGGCAGACAGAGTTCTGGAGATCACAAAGGCTCCATGGAGAATGTCAAAGTTGCTTTCCAAGGTGTTTGCCATGGCATGAGGTCTCTAATGAGTTTTCCTGCTCTGGGCATCACTGGGGTACCTTCAAAGAACAAAGTCACTACACCCCACTTCTGAATTTGCCAAAGCCATGGATGGATAAGTGTGTAGGAGACCTCAACCCTTCTGCCTCAGTCTTCCAAGTAGCTGGAACTACAGACACGTGTCACCACACCAGGCTAATTTTTCAATTTATTGCCGAGACAAGAGCCCACCAAATTGCCTGGGCTGGTCTGGAACCCCTGGGCTCAGGCAATCCTCTTTCTTCTGCCGCCGAAAGTGCTGGGATGACAGCCGTGAGCCACTGCACCCGGCTGTTTGATACTCCGAAGTTCTACTCTGGTTGTCCTTGCCTCATGAATGCTCTTTTTGCTTTGATACAGATTGGCATGTATGTTTGTTTGCCTTAAAATGGGGTTGGACTACTTTAATTTGGGGGGTAGTGTGCCAGAAACCAAGAATTTCAAGTTCTGTGTCTTCCACACATTTACTTGTCACCTCATTCTCAACAAAGAGCCTTGCCAACTATTTTCTAGAACATTGATGCCCTTTGGTCTGTGGGTCCCACTGCCCAGTGCTGTTAATTATAAGCTTACTCTAGCCAGATTTGTCACCCCTGAGACATGACTTTCCCTTCTGCAGTTTCAATGACCTGTGGTACAGTACAGTAAGATATTTTGAGAGATAGAGAGACCACAGTTCCATCTTTTTTATTATGGCATATTATTATAATTGATCTATTTTATCATTGGTTTTGTTTTGTTTTGTTTTGTTTTTGAGTTGGAGTCTCACTCTGTCACCCAGACTGGAGTGCAATGGCCACTCCCAGCCACCACAGCCTCAACCTGCTGGGCTCCGGCGATCCTTCCGCCTCAACCTTCCAAGGAGCTGGAACTACAGGCGCGCGCTACCACGCCCGGCTAATTTTTGAGGTCTCGTCAAGTTGCCCAGGCGGGTCTCGAACCCGCAGACTCAGGCAATCCACTCACCTCGGACTCCCAAAGTGCTGGGATTACAGGCTGAGCCACCGAGCCCGGCCAGTTTTTATTGTTAATCTCTTACTGTGCCTGACTTATAAATTAAGCTTTGTCATAGATATGTATGAGGGGAACCCCAAAAAAGCCTGAATTTATTTATAAAAACTGTGTATGGATTCTTACACGTTTAAGCTTGTCACCTTGAAAGAACTCTCCATTTGATGCATTATACCTGTCGAGATGTTTTTTCCACTGATCTAAACAATTTTTAAACTTGTCCATTTTGATGCCTTTTAATGCTTGTGCTGTTTTCTGTTTTACCTCTTCCACATAGGTAAAACGTTTCCCTTGAGGACTTTTTTCATCTGGAAAAAAAAGTCGCTGGGGGCAAGATTGGGTGAATAGGGAGAGTAGGGGGTCATGCTGCTTTCAGTCAAAAACTCCCAAACAACTTAACATATTGTGGGCAGGTGCAGTCATAAATCACTCATCTTGAAATGGACAAATGCACTGAAAGAATCTCAAAAAGATAAAAAAATAAAATACACTGAAGCCGAACACAGTCTCCCCCAACAATGCTTGCTGATCCACTGATGCTGATGGGTTCCTAGAACACTTACCTAGAGGAGCCCACCCTCCAAAAACTAATTCTGGGTTATTTTGGGTCACCCTTCTATGTATAAAAAACATGGCACATATAGCTAGGGTTTGGTCAGGCACCCAGTGAGTGTCTGGGAACGTGTCCTCCATGCATGGGTAATGAGGGGGGCGGCAATTCTATCCCTTTCTTCTGAGTCCAGGGGGTTGTGGATTTCCTTCCACAAAAGGTCAGTCCCTCTATCCATACTCCTGAACCTCGGCCCCACCTCTTCTGAGGTCCAAGGCCATCTCTGCCTCCTCCCTCTTGGTCTCGAAACCTTTCCCTCTGTCCCAGGTCCTTCGGCCTGGAGCTGTATCCTCTGAGCACTGTGTTCTCTGAGCACTGAATCTCTTCCAAGAGTTGTCCATTCTCTTTCCTCAGCTCTTCCAACCTGCTCTGTTATTTCTGCTGTATGTGCCTCCAGCACATCACTCAGACAGCCTTCAGTCAAGGTGGTCAAAGACTTCTTAAATGTCAAGCCCAAAGGTTGTTTTTCATTTTTGATCTCTGTTTATCTCTTTGTATCCCTTGGTACCTCTCCACCTGAGTCTTCTTCCTGAGTCTTCAAAAGACCCTCTTCTTTGCCCATTCTGTCATTGATACACCCGCTCTTAGGACCCGTCCTGTCATCTCTCCCTCTACCCGTGTTCTTTCAGCGATGTCACCCACGGACACGGTCTCTGCTTCTCTCTATGTCCTCATCACTTTTATGCCTTTGTGTTTTGCTCAGGCCTCTTCCCTAAGCTTCTCACTCAAGAGTATCTGGCCATCCCACCTGAGTCTTCCACACCTCAATTCCTAATGCACCAAACTAAACCCCTTGTCTTCCTTATTCCTTCTCCTGTGTTCTCTACCTCAGCTGTTGTCACTGGGTACCCACATGCAGTTAACCAAGTAGTTCTGCTTTTTGTGTCTGGATGGTTCCAGTTACTGATTCTTCTCTCCCCTGCCCCACTGACTGTCCTAACCTCCCCCCTTCCTTTCCTGTCTTGTGATCATAACCACCAGACTGGTCTCCCTGCCTCCGCTTGGCCCTCTTAAGACTGTCTACAGAGTTACCGTATCTAAACCCAGCTCTCACCTGTCAGTGGTCGTCTGCAGCCAGGATAAAGTCAGAGTTCTCTGATATGTGTGCAAGGTTGCAATTGGGCTCCGGGCTTCCTCCCTGGCCTCCCATGGCAGCCTCCCCCTAGGGAGTGTCTAGCCACATGGTTTCTCACCTCCACCTTTTCCATTTTCATGTCTCCCAGCCCTAGCCAGGCACCCTCCGCCTCAGCCTTAGGACATGCGAGACAGGCCTCTTCCTTGGAAACCTTTCCCAGCCTCCCTGCTTCTGGGTTCCGTGTCTCCACTGGATGTGAATCTCAGTCGTGACACTCATTCCAGTGCCCTATGGGGCCAGTGCGTGTGTGTCCCTCAGCCCCACTAGACTTGGTTTCCTTAGAAACAGACATATCTTCTTCATCTTCGCTGCTCTGGGGCCTAGCACAGTGCCGGGCATAGTAGGTTTTCACCATATGTGTTTAAAAGAAAAGACAGTCAGCCAGGCTTGGTGACTCAGCCTGTAATCCCAGCATTTTGGGAAACTGAGGCGAGTGGATTGCCTAAGCCTGTGGGTTCGAGACCTGCCCGGGCAACTTGGTGAGACCTTGTCCCTACAATAAAACAAAAATTAGCCAGGTGTGGTAGTGCATCCCTGTAGTTCCAGCTACTTGGCTGAGGCAGGAGGATCACTGGAGCACAGCAGGTCAATGCTGGGGTGGCCGTGAGAGTGCCACTGCACTCCAGCCTGGGCGACAGAGTGAGACTCCAACTCAGAAAAAAAAAGACAGTCATGACTGTCAATCAGCCTGATCTCTGCCTAGGAGGTACCTTAGGAGGGAGCAGGAAGGGGACTTCAGTGGTTTTTGCTCTGGTGTGTTCAGTTTAGGGGAATCCATTGAGCCATCCTCTTCTATACTTATGTTCTATTCATATTTATGTATCTTATGTAAATATTTTCTTGAGTCTGGGTCTCACTCTGTTGCCCAGGCTGGTCTGGAACTTCTGGGCTCAAGCGATCCTCCCACCTCAGCTTCCCATTACAGGCGTGGGCCACTGCACCCAACCATGTTTATGCTGTATTTCATTGAAATTTATAAAAAATGTCAACTTGACTTCTAACCTCTCCAGTACAGAAATTTTTCATTTTTTTCTTCCAGGTTTTTAGGGCGTTTACAGGAAAGATTCAGGCTGATGCTTTTTCTTACATTAGGGAGGGATGAAATGAAGTGCAGGTGAGCTTGCCTGACTTGACTTCTAACAGGGGGCAAGTGACCCGGACTACTGTCACCCTTGCTCCAGGGGCCACATGGAATCACCTGCAGTCCCTGGGCCTGCCTGCGGTGACCATGAATAATTCATAAACACGCTTATCTGGAAATTTGTGGTCAGCATTAGCATTTTAATGAAATAAAAAACCACACATGGTCATGATCCTAAGTCTCTGTTTTGTTTCACCTTTTTTTTCTCCCCCACACAGCTGACCATCCCCGTCTCTCCTGAGCAGTGGGCACTGCTGCCACCCCTGCTTATGTGCTGACTGTCGCTATGGGCAGACGGTACCCGGAGGCACACTGTCGTCCAGGCAGCTCACGTATGTATGGGACTGGCCTCTCTCTCTCATTCCTTTTAATTTTCCATGTGGAATGCTGCAGGACACTGAACTGGTGAAAGTTTATAAGATTTAAATGAGAGTATTTAGAAATACAGAATGGATTGCTCTAGGGTGTTAAATATTGCATGGCAAGAAATGCTATCTAAATTAGGACTTTTATCCCTAAGTGTCCCAGTAAGACCAGACATGTATATCAGCAAGCTTCCTTTTCTGTTTCCATGCATCTATTCATCTATAGGCTTTTTTTTTTTTTTTTGAGTCAAGGTCTCACTCTGCTGCCCAGGCTTGAATGCAGTGGCTTGCTCTTGGCACACTGCAACCTTGACCTCCTGGGCTCAGGCAGTCCTTCAGGCTCAGTCTCCTGTGTAGCTGGGACTACAAGTGCATGCCACCACACTCGACTAATTTTTGGATTTTTTTGTAGAGCTGGGATCTCGCTATGTTGTCCAGTCTGTTTTCGAACACCTGGCCTCGAGGGATCCTCCTGCTTCAGCCTCCCAAAGTCCTGGAGTTACCAGCATGAGCCACCGTGCCCGACCAGCTTTTCTTTTTTTTAAGCTTTCCTTTTCATCACAATATATAATATTTGAAACAACCATAGTGCAAAATTAAAAACATTTTCCAGTAATTGTTTGGATTGCCTTGAATCAAAAAATGCAGGAACCCAGAAGCGAGGTCCCCTGGGCATGTCTTTGTTTAGTATGTATTAGGGAGGGAGTTCCTGGCTCTTATTTCTTAACATTCTCCAAAGGAGAAAACTCTTGCATTTTCCTCTGGGAAGACTTTCCGATGCCTCACAGCACAGAAGTTTTTCCAGCAGTCTTTTGGGAACTGCTGCAATTGCAGCATTTCCAATTTGCTTTTACCCTTGATTAACTTAGGAAGGAAATAACACTACCCGTTTAATGCTCTGTATTTGTGTAAAGGTTTATCTCAGGCTTGCTTCCTGCTTCCTGCACCCTTTCGTCTTTCAGTTCTGAGCCAGCTGTGAAGATGTTTATTTGTTTTTGCTACTTCCCTTTGAGCCCTCTGGAATTTTGGCTTCAAATCTGGGTTGTGTCTGGGGGAATTTCCCCCAGGGCTTCTGTTCCCACATCCTTTCTGCAGTTATGTTTATTGAGATTCACCTTTAAGTCCCATTCCCTTTAAAACTCCATCTTTTTATTTATAGGGAAGTTAGAACCTCTCTCAAGCCCTCACCCAGGCAATTTGCTTATAAAATAAAACAGAGAGTTAAAAGCTGTGACATCTATTTCATGATATTGGGAAGGGATGACTGACAGCAGAACAGAACAGGGATTTGGACCAATGATCAGTGTCAAAGCTGGCGGTGTTGGGGGTCACTGTAGAACATGGATCAGCAAACTATGGTGAGCCATATTCAGTCCATGATGTGCACGCGTGCGCACACACACACGTACACACACACACATCCATCCATACATCCATCCACCCACCTCCCTCCCTCTCTTCCTTTCTATTTATCTCTATTTTGAGACAGAGTCTCGCTCTGTTGTCCAGACTGGAGTGCCGTGGTGCGATCATAGCTTACTATAGTCTCAAACTCCTGGGCTCAAGCGAACCTCCCAGCTCAGCCTCCCAAAGCACTAGAACTACAGCCATGAGCCATCACTCCTGGCCTAAATGGTTACATTTTAAATGGTTATATAAATAGCTGTGCTGTCTCTCTTTTTTCTCTTGATGCTCAGATCCTAAATATCTGTGATCCTGTTATGAAAGAACTTGCCCACCCCAGTGCTAGAAGACAGTTGCAAGACATGGACTGCAGTTGATCTATGTGAAATTGTTAGGATTTGACTTTTTTGACCTCCAAAAATGTTAATTTCACGTGGTTCAAAGTAATTGTTTCAAGGAAATTCTTCATTCAAAATGGTGGAAATTCTGGCATTTGGGAGAAGTAAATTTATCTGGAAAATTCATATCTATGGACTTGCTGGTTTTCACCATGTTGGGGGTTGACACAGCACCCACCAGCAGATGCCTCTCCAGAGCTTACCAGAGGGCCCTGACGGTGCGTCCCATGGGCGCAAGGGAGCTCTTCTTTTTCACTTGACGTCTTATCAAGAACTCTCTAGCAGAAAACGTCTCTTCTCTTACCCTTTCTGGGTGCCAGGCGGGTGCCAGCCATCTTAGAATAGAGAGAGCTGGGATTGCAACCCTGAGCCACTGCTGAGTGACTCACTTGTACCTTTTTCTAGTGAGGAGGAGAGGGGATGGCTACCTTTCGCAGGGAGCACTTTCTTCATAACGTGTTGCTTGAGATATCCTTGGAACTGGAATGCGGTTTGCATCCTCTGTGGTTTCCAACTCTGATTATTTATTTATTTATTTATTTATTGAGTCTGGGTCTCACTCTGCCACACAGGCTGGAATGCAATGGCACGATCACGGTGCACTGCAGCCTGGACTTCATGGGCGCAAGTGATCCTTCTGCCTCAGCCTCCAAAGTAGCTGGGACTACAGGCACGCGCCACCATGCCTGGCTAATTTTTTGAGTTTTTGTATAGACAGGGGTCTCGCTGTGTTGCCTAGGCTGGTCTCAAGCTCCTGTCCTCAAGCAATCCTCCTGCCCTGGCCTCCCAATAAGATGGGCTTACAGGCGTGAGCCTCTGTGCCCAGCCTGAGATTTTTTTTTTTCCCAATGTTGTTGGTCCCTCAGCCTGAGGTACTAACACTGTCATTGTTGTTGTCTGGTTTGCTGTCCAGTCTTCCTCCCACCCCCTCCCTTGTACCTCGCTTCTCCTGGTTAAGGAAGGTTTGCTTGTTGAAGGCTCCAGCTGGCATCCCATAGTGGCCACGCTTAGCAGAATGAAACTTCAGCTTCACCAACCTGGTCTCCCCTCATGTACGGCAAGAATACCAGGGTGACTTGGGGCCTCTGTGCCAGTCTCTGTCTGAGACAGGGCCACAGTGTTCCCTGGAGAAGGAAAATAATTTCAGTAAAATAACAACAGCAACATTCTCTAGACTTGATGATTTTATCATTGAGTGTGGTCAGATGCATCAGTCAAGGGTTGGCGGTGCATACTGCTGTGCTCTGGGATTGTTTTTGAGGCTCGTATGCCAAATTGGAGTTTCAATTTTCTTGCTTTCTGCTTTGGAATCATTGTCCTGCCATTCAAGGCTATCGCCTTTCAGGACAGGAGGCTGTTCTTTGATGGAATGTGGAATGGCATCCATTGGGCACAAAATAAGAAGTCAATAGCTAAGACTGACCTCTCTTGGCTTTTCATACAGATCTTTGTGCCTGTGTTAAGACTAGGGTTATAAAATTAGTATCATGTGCTACATGGTGATGTTTTGGTCTGCTGTGGACTGCACATCTGATGGTGGTCCCATAAGATTATAATACCACATTTTTTCTATACCTTTTCTATGTTTAGGAACACAGGTCCTTACCACTGCATTTCAGTTGCCTACAGTACTCAGTACAGTCACATGCTGTGCAGATTTGTGACCTGGGAGCCATCAACCAGACCACACAGCCGAGGTGCGGAGTAGACTAGACCATGAAGTCTTGTATATGGACACTCCATGGTGTTCACACAATGACAAAATTGCCCAGCAATGCATTTCTCAGAATGTACCCTTGCCATTAGCGATGCATGACTGTATTCTGGGAATGGCTAATGAAATTGCATCCTTGTTTGTGTCTATCTCTTCCTTTGCATGATTGCAGTCACTGCTCTAGCCTCTGCTGTCAGGATCTGGGCTGTTGTAGCAGTCTCCAGATCTCTGGCGTGCAGACTCTTTGCCTACAAATTTAACTTGTGCATCATGGCCAAATTATCCTGAGACATAGCTCTGATCATGGCACTTCCCTGCTGAACATGTTCAGGGCCGAGTTTGAAAGAACACCTGATACTTGAGTCCTCCATGTTTCCTTTCACCACTCCTTATTTTTAAAAGCCATGACTCACGATTAGTCATTGTGGTTGTTGTAATTGTACTTGTGAGTGTTAGTGTTACTATTACTGTTCATTAGATATCTTATGCCAGGCTGCTCCTGCCAGGGTACCCTCCTTGCCTATGGGCTGCTGTGCCTGTGCTCATGCTGTCCCCCTCTGGAATGTGGATCCATCTTTTGGGAACCTGTTAAATTCCTGCTGTTGCTACAGGGTGCAGCAGACATGCCCTCTTTCCCAGGAAGCATCCCTGGTTTCCCAGCTGTTCGCACATGCTTCTTCAGCTCTTAAATCTCCCTCCTGAGGCTGGTGTCCCAGATTCCTTTCATATTTTGGTGTGTATATATACTTTGCTGAACTGTAGCACTAGACTCTTTTTCATTTCCCTCCTCTCTGTGAGTGAAGACACTCTTTTTATCTACAGTAGATGCTTACACAGGCATACACACATACTGCTTCACACACACACACACACACACACACACACACACACACACACACACACACACACAGTTGTTGCATTTATCTAGAGAAATCTTAGTCTCCCCTCAAACAAACAAAAGCCCAAGTCTGAATTGCTGTGCCCTAGCCCAGAGAGTAGAACTACTCATTACCTGCTAGATTCAGGGACAAGGTGTATATAGTAAAAGGAGACTATAAGAAGGCTCCAGCCAGGCTCGGTGGCTCAACCTGTAATCCCACGCTTTGGGAGACCAAGGTGAGTGAATTGCCTGAGCCCGTGGGTTCAGACCCGTCTGGGCAACTTGGCAAAACCTCATCTCTACATCTCTACAATAAGTCAAAAAAATTAGCTGGGCATGGTAGTATGTGCCTTTAGTTCCAACTACTTGGAAGATTGAGGTGGAAGGATTGCCAGAGCCCAGCAGGTCGAGGCTGCGGTGGCCAGAAGCGTGCCACTGCACTCCAGTCTGGGCGACAGAGTAAGACTCCAACTCAAAAAAAAAAAAAAAAAAAAAAAGAAGGCTCCAGGTTCTAAGAAACTCCTCTGTGAATAAAGCTAACTCCTTTAGGATAAACCCTACTTGTAAGCTAAGCCATTACAGTCTCTGCCCAAGCTGTCTTCCAATTCATGGATTTTCTCTTTGGTTGTTTCTAGTCTGTTACGGAGGTTGCCCATTGAGGTTGCTCCTCGCCCCCATATGAGGCATAATTCACATACTATAAAATTTACCCTTTTAAAGTATAAAATTAAAATTAGCCGGACATGGTAGCGCGCGCCTGTAGTTTCAGCTACTTGGGAGGCTGAGGCGGAAGGATCGCCAGAGCCCAGCAAGTCGAGGCTGTGGTGATTGGGAGTGGCCACTGCACTCCAGTCTGGGTGATGGAGTGAGACTCCAACTCAAAAAAATAAATAAATAAATAAAGTATAAAATTAGACCTGACACAGTGGCTCATGCTTGTAATCCAATCCCAGCACTTTGGGAGGCCAAGATGAGAGGATTACTTGAGCCCAGGGGTTCGAGAGCAGCCTGGCAACATAGCAACACCTCGTCTCTAAAAAAATTTCCAAGTGCAGGGTTGCCTGAATCCAACAGGTCGATGCTGCAGTGAGCTGTGTTCATGCTACTGCACTCCAACCCGAATGACAGAGTCAGAACCTGACTCAATCAATCGAGTAAAATCAATCAATAGTATAAAATTCAGTGACATTTTGTAAACTCACAAAATTATGTGACCATTACTACTATCTAATAATAGAGCATTTCTGCCTCCCTGGAAACAAACTCTGTACCCACCATTAGCGGTCACGCCACACTCCTCCCTTCCCCCTGGATAGCCATGAATCTACTTTGTCTCGATGGATTTGCCTATTCTGAACATTTCAGATAAAGGGAACCATAGAGCATGTGACCTTTTGTCACTTCGCCTAGTGCTTTCAAAGTTCATCCATGTTGTGGTGTGCATGGTGCAGGGGCACTTCGTTCTTTTCTGTTACCAGATAATATTCTATGGTATGGGTATGCCACATTTGGGCATTGGAATTGTTTCCACTTTCTGCTGTTATGGATATTGTTGCTGTGACCATTCAAATGTACACGTTTTTGGTGACCAGTGTTTTCTGTTTCTCTTGGATTTTACATGGGAGTGAAATGACAAGGTCATCTGGCAATTCTGTGTTTAACTTTTTGAAGAACTGCCCAAGTGTGTCACCAAGGAATTGGACCCTTTTACAGTCATACTACTCATGTATGAGGGTTCTGGCTTCTCCACATCTTTGCTAACCTGTTGCTGTCTTTTTTATTATAGCCATCCTAGTGGGAGTGGACACATACCACATTGTAGGTTTACCTTGTACAACAGATGATTTTGAGCATCCAAATATGCTAATTGGCCATTTGTATATTTTCTTTGGAGAAATAGCTATTCAGATCCTTTGCTCATTTTATAATAATTTTATTCATATGATTTTTTAATTGTTGAATCGTAGCAACTCTTTACAGATTCTAGATCCTAGACTCTTGTCAGATATGTTATTTACAGAATTTTCTCCCATTCTGTGTATTGTCTTTTAACTTTCTTGATAATGTCCTTCAAAGCACAAAAATTTAAAAAATTATAATAAAATCCAGTTTATCTATTTTTCATTTGGCTGCTTGTGCTTTGGATGTCATGTCAAAGAAACTGTGGCCTAATCCAAAGTGTTGAAGGTTTATCCCTGTGTTTATTCTAAGAATTTTATATTGTTACCTCCTGTATGTAGGAATTTGGTTGATTTGAGTTAATGTTTATATATGGTATGAGGTAATGCTCCAACTCCATTCTTTTGCTTATGGATATCTAGTTGTCCAGCCCTGTTTGTTGAAAAAACTGTTCCTTTCTTTTTTTGGATCAGCTTTTCAATTATTGCAGAGAAGCTAGATAGATTTTGGTGGGGATTTTTTTTTTTTTTACATTTCTATATCATTTGGAGGAATATTGCCACCTTAATAATTTTAAGCCTTTCAATATATGAGCATGAATATCTTTCCATTTATTTAGGTATTTAATTTTCTTTCAGTGATGTTTTATAGATTTCAGTGTACAAGTCTTAGGCTTCTGTTGTTAACTTTATTCCTAATGTTTCATTCTTTTTGATGCTTTTGTAAATGGAATTGTTTTCCATTTATAAAAATAAAGTAGATTCAGTAAATTAATGCAGTATTGTTCATTGCTAGTATATGGAATTGATTTTTGCGTGTTTATCTTAAATGTTCGTTGAGTTTATTTCAGTGAAATACATATGTGTGTGTGTGTGTGTGTGTGTGTGTTTGCGAGTGTTTGTGTGTGTGTATTTTCCCTCTTCCTTCACTCTTAGAATTTCTAGTACATCTTTTTAAATTCACCTACTGTCCTTTCAAATGGTCACATTCTTGCTTTTTCAGTTGATTAAGTATAATTTTTAAGTCTCAGTGTAGACTGTTCTGTTTCTAGTTCTTGGGCACAGGTTTTGCCATGTGCATTGGTTGTCTCTTATGGTGGGTTGTTGTCTTGTTTGGTGTTAAGCTTTGACTGTGAGGGTCTCTTCAATGGGAGTTGATTGATGTGGGGGTCCCATGTGATATGGCTGTGCCAGCTCAGGACAGTTTCTCATTTGCCTCAGTTAGTGCCCCTACAGGAGTCTTTATTTTGACCTTCATTATTATTTTCTCGGCCTGAGGACCTAGTGCTCCATGGGCATTCTGTGTTTGGATGCTTGCCTCCACTTGGGAGCCATCCTGAAATTGTGCTTTCTTATTGATAACACTCTTTATTCTCTGTGGGCCATCCAAATCTCAGCCCTAGACATTAAAGCTGTGTCATGTTCTAATAACCTTCTGTGTCTTCAGAGCTTCGAATTTCTCTCAGCTTTGGACTTTGAGTTCCATCTTTAGCTCTGGTCCAGGAATTTATTTCTTGTAATTTTTAATTTTTCTTTGTACTTAAAAAGTTAATTGTCTCCCATCTAGTTTTTCCATGTATTTGAAACCAGTCAAGTCCTCTTCTCTCATCTCAGTTTACCATGTTGGCTGAAAACTTATCACCACAGTTTGATTAAAGGATTTTAAGATGTTTGAGTCACCAGATGGTAATCCTTGACCTCTACAGAACTGTAGACATAGTAAGTGTGACTTAAATGTTAATTCAATGAATGGGTGTTCAGCAGATCCTTCTACTGAGATGTCATGTACCGGAGTGGCCATGGGTTTTGTGGTGAAGTGATGTATACGAGGTCAGACAATTAGGTTGGCGAACCATCCTAGAAAAGTGCTCCATTCCTCATTGCTGAATATCCCTACGATCACCCTTGGAGTACTCCCCTTGGGAAGCTATGGACCGACGCCAGTGTCTGGTCTACCCGTCAAAGCAGTTTTGGAGTTCTTTTTTCTCGAATGGTCATCAGAGCTGTCATGGTTTTTTGTTGAGGTCTGATAATTAAGTTTGCAAACTTACTACCTGCGCTTATGTCGGCAGCACTATACAAATAGCTGTATTGGAACACCCTTCCTACTTACCTGATCTGGCCTGCCAATGACCTTTTTCTTTACCTGAAGATAAAGGAACTATTGAAAGGAAGACATTTGATGACATTCAGGACATCAAGGGTAATACGACAATGGCTCTGATTGCCATTCCAGAAAAAGAATTCTGCAATTGCTTTGATGGGTAGACTAAGCACTGGCATCGGTATACATCTTCCCAAGGGTATACCATAGTGATATTCAGCAGTGAGTTATGGAGCACTTTTTTCTAGGATGGTTCATGAACCCAGTTGTGGAACTTATACCCTCATCGATGGCCACCTCATTACTTATAGGTCGCCACTTTCTGTGTATATCTCACAGCCGATACATTAGGTTCTAGATTTTTCATGGCATGTCAACACAAGCTCTGAGATTATTTATCTGAGGCCCGTCATACTACTGCTATTATTTTTGTTGCTTATAAGTATAGACCTTGTTTTCATGTCTAGTAAATAAGGTATTATCTTGGTGTTTACACGAGTAAAGAAAGCTGACTCCCTTATATTTATCTTTCTGTGAAGAAAGAAATTAAATTTTGACAGTGCAAATGAAAATCCCTTCTTTGTAGTTTTGCTTTTGCTTTTTAAAAATAACCTCCTCTGTCATCTGCTGGTTCTGAGGTAGAGATTTGAAATTTTATTTTGGTATAATCAAAAAGTCTCCTTTTCAGCCAGGCATAGTAGCTCAGGTCTATAACCCAGCACTTTGGGCGGTGGAGGAAAGAGGATTGCCTGAGCCCAGGGGTTTGAGACCAACTTGGGCAGCAGGTTATTGTCTTACAATAAATCAAAAAATTAGCCAGGCATGGTGGTGTGTGCCTATAGTTCCAGCTACTTGGAAGACTGAGGCAGAAGGATCACCTGAGCCCAGCAGGTCGAGGTTGCAGTAACCATGAGCACGCCACTGCATTCCAGCCTGGGAGACAGAGTGAGACTCCTACTCAAAAAAAGGACAAAAATTAAAAAGTCTCCTTTTTGTTTGGATGCTCTGGGTCGATCATCTTCCCTTGTGGTAAGAAGTAGAAAGAGCAGGGCAACCCCCTTCGGTCCCTGCCCACTGTGCGAGCTTTTCTGTCCTCTCAATAAATCCTGCTTCTCACTTAAAAAAAAAAAAGAAAGAAAGAAATAGAGCAGAGTCAAGCAGTGTTCATGGCAGGAGTCAGACACCTGGGAAGAAGCTTGCTTGGTGTCTGCTTTTGTGGCAGAGTGAGACTCTGGACAACGTGACTGAATAGTCTCTGGAGGGAACTACGTGTGCCTTTTCTATTCCGAGGGAACCTGCGACAGCGTTTGGTGACAGCCTGCAGACCTCACACGCAGCATTTTCGGGATAATAACCTTGGGGGTTCTGAGCAGTGTGTTTCTCACATCCCACATGCAGTGGCTTGGAATGACGGGAACAGACTAGAGAAAGCCCCTTCTGTGTGTGAGGACAGGCTTTGACTCAGAACGTGGTGAGAAGGTGACATCCTCAGGGCCAGAGCCACAGCACCTTGGCTGGAGGAGTGGCCGGAAGGAGAAGCCCTGCCAGACTTCAGGAGCCTCAGACCCATATTCCACGAGCTGTCTCCAGAAGGCAAAGGGGGAAAGCCTGCAACGTTGTGGGGTCATGTTGGAACCAAAGCAAGCAGACTTGTTTTCCAGACTCCTTGGACACTCGGTCAGTTACACAAACCTGGAATTGTTCTCAGGGGAAGTAAACTCCGAAGACCCAAGTGAAGGCCACAAAAATCTGTACAAAATGAAACCCATAAAATTCTGCAAGGATTGACTTGTGGCGTATTTCACAGTTGTGGGATAGGTCCATTTGTTATGAGCCTCTAGGCCTTTCTGTGGTGGATATAGGCTAAGAAAAGGAAGACAGCAAGTGTGCACTATTGGTATTCTATGGATTTTATGGAACATATTTAATTCTTCCTTTGGATTTTATGGAACATATTTAATTCTTCCTTAGGAGTACCCGATTTGAGGGCAAGTTGATGTCTCTCTCCCAGAGTATAAGAACATTCCTCCAAGAGCTTAAGTTCCATGGTGCTTATTCGGAACTTGATACCTGTAAATCCAACATGACTTGGCTGACTCTGGAAGTCAGGCATATCTGCTGCCATCCTGTCCTTGGGACTGGGGCTCCATCGGGGGCAAGAGGAATTCCTGTTGTTTTTGAACACCAGGAGGTGAAAGCTTTTTGTTTCTGAGATCACTGCTCTCTACCCTGCAGGGGTCAGTTTAAGCAGGTAAACAGGGTCCAGTTCAAAGAGGCATCCCCGTTTTCTGTTTGAGGGAACAGGTGGCGTTAAGGCTGCAGGGGTGATCAGAGCCAGTTACTAGATAGGTTGAGACTGCTCCGCCTGTCCTTTCATCTGGTGCTGACTTCTCTTGCAGAAGATCACGTATTGCCCACAAAGGGTTTATATTTCCACCCGTAGAAGTGATCCTTGTGTTGTTTAGAATTGAATTATGTGGTGTAGCAAGTTAGAGGAGAAGGAGGCTGGGAGCAGTATGTGTGGTCACCGGATCTCTGGGAGAAAACAGTTTCCAGAACATCCTCCTCCGATGGGACATGGTGGTCGGGAACAGGTATGACTCAAATCATGTAGCTGGCAGCTCACACATGGCACTGCAGGTACCATGGGTGGGACTTGAAGGGCACGTGAAAGGGGACATGGTGGAGGGGCCCAGCAAACAGAGGCCATGTGGGCAGGGCCCAAGGAATGCACGTCCTGGTGAGGATAGAGAGGACATTCATAAGAAGCTATTTTTGCTATCAGTGACTCACACAGACACAGTCAGGCACCATGTCTGAGCACGTCATGTGTACTCTTTTAATCCTCATGGTCACGATATGGCATGGATGCTACTGCTGACACTCAGTGATAGATGGGGAAACTGAGGCACAGAGGAGCTAAACAACTTGCTGACGGCTACATGGGTGGCGTTGAGATTGGAATCCAGGCCTTCGTGTTCCAGGGCCTGTGCTTTTAACCACGGTGTGCCTGTTCCAGGAGGTGTGAGGGAGGCAAGGCGGTGGGGAGAGGAAGCTTTCTCCAAAGTCAGGGTTGCAGTGGGGAAGTCCTGGAAATGTGGTGTCCCCCTGGTGGCCACACAGAGGCTGGTGATACAGAGAGGAGATCAAGTGCATCAGGCAAGTCCTAGAACCAGGATGGAGAAACTGACTGTCTCCAGCACTTACAGTGCTCAGGCACACTGGGCACGGACCCGTGAAAAAGGCATAGAGGGTCTCTGCTCTGTACAATCTGGTGATGGAGGCAGGTGACCAGAGAGCCTTCCAGTAGAGCAGATGGCTTAGATTATTGTGCTTGCAGTGGAAGCACGGATTGTAAGATGGAGGGTCACTGGGCCGGGCCCATGTGGCATTGGGTGACCCATGAAAACATCCCCTGAAGAAGTGATGTTCAAGCCTCAGTCTGAAGCATGAGAAAAGCCTGACCTGTGAGACACTGAGGAAAGCACATTCTGGGCCAGGGGTAGGAATGGCCCAGGTGGCCCGTGTGGGGTGAGCATGGTGGGACTTGGTGGGAGAGGAGGCTGGGCTGGCGGAGACCCCCGTGGTAAGGAACCTGGTTGTTTCCTAAGAGCAGTGGGAGCCACCGAAGGGTGAGTGGGAGGGTAGCAGGGGTCTAGAGGGACGTGCCTGTGTGATCAGGACCAGGCGGGTGGCAGTGAGAGCAGAGCGGAGCTGCGTGGGCAGGATATCCAGGGGGCTTCTCCCCATTTCTTGCCTTAAAGGCTTGAATCGCTGCTCATGTGGCGTTTCTGCCCTGGGAGCCGCACCTCCGGCAAAGCTTCTTTGTGGTGGGGATTCACGGCAACATGACTACACACCCACCTTGTCGCCCATTGGCTGCCGATGTGTGGCTGTCAAAAAGCCAGAGCATGTGAACTTAGAAAATTAAACGAGCTTTGTTTAGTACAGGCATTGGAATTTGTGAACTACTGCTATCGAGGGAGTCAATACCTTTGATGTGGGGAGCAGAAAACCTTTCCTTATTTGTCTTTTCTGTTTGTTGGATGGCTTTCTTCTTCCCAAGATGGAAAGTCAAAACGGAGAACCATTAACTGCCCACTCAGCACCCACCTCCTGTTCCATTTTTGCTAACAGAACCTTGATTTAATCCAGTGTGACCTGGGGTCAGCCTCCTAACAGTAGATTGTTACGGTCTAAGCCAGTATGCCAGTACTAATGCTGATTTCCCAGCATTCCTTGTGGCGAGTATGGTGTAACCTACTTCTGACCCATGAGACCCGAGAATAAGTCCACTGGGATGTGGGGGCGTCGCTGGGAAAACATTTATTATGCTGATAAAACTAGACAAAGGAACCTGTTGGTATCCTTTGTTGCTTTCGCTTTCCTTCTGCTTTGAATGCTGATGAGATGCCTGGATGTACAGCAGCCATCACGTCACCATGAGGTGACAAGCATGCAAGAAAGATCAGGACCTCACAGAGATGCCCACCCTGATATTGCTGCTCTTGAGCTAACACCAGCAACCCTGGGCCTTCCGATTCCTTCCTGTATATTAAATCCACTGTTAATTAGGTTTTTTAATATGTAAAGCTAACCCCAATGCTAAATGTAGCATATGTTAAGATGTGGATGTCATGGCCTTTTCTTCTATGCTGCGATGTCCTCATAAATGTCCTTGATAGTCAGTGTGACCTTTAACTGATATGAAAACAGTTTCTGGGAAGGAAGTTCTAACTTGTGTTACCAGTTGCTCAGAGCTGAAAGTGATGAGTTGTGGACTTAGAAATGCAATTTTCAAAATAAATGAACTCATCTGTGGGAACCTGCAGTAGCAAGTACCATGGAGCCATACTTCATGGGCAGTATGTTTCTCACAGCCTTTTTGATGATAGTTTTCTGGCGAACCACATTGTATGTATTTATGGCTTTATGGGAAACTGTATATAGCACCACAAGGGATAATAGCATAAATAGTCTGATTTCTTGAAAATGTTAAGCTCCAACAGACTTTATTGGATTTCAGGGTAATAGTATTACTAAATTTTCTGCCTCTTTTCAAACTTCTTGTGGCTAGGTTTCAAGCTGGTGATGTTAAGAAATTTGGAGGTTGGTTTTGTACATTTATGGGAAAAAATTTATCCTGGGATTCTCAATGGCTTCATTGAGGAGTAGTGGGGAGATCATTGGTTTTTGTTTTGTTTTGTTTTTAACTATCTTGATCTTTGAGTGTCTTCCATGTGGAGGGTGGGATGACTCTGTGATGTGTATCAGAGCAAATGCGAAGTATAACTGGAAATAGTCTTCTGGTTCATTAGGAAAAAAACTGCAAGTCATGCGGTCATCAATTTGTAAAGGAAGGAACTGTGGACATCATCTAGTAAATTTCCACTTTTTTATAGCTCGGAACTTGAGACCTAGGACAATTGCAGCCATTTATTTCAGAAATAAAAATGTGTGTGGTTACTCTGTGTGCCTGGTTCTTCTTTCCAATGAAGGAGTTTTCCAAAGGAGCAAGAAATACAATGTGACCCCAAGAACCCTTTCAAGAGGCCTTGTAAGTTTGTTCTGATTGCCTCATTTTACCAATAGGAATGGTTATTTCTTCAAGGTGGATCAGAAAGTGTGCCTGGGGCAGATAGGAAGAGCTGCAGAAACTTCTAGGTGTATTAACATCTTCAGTGCTATCGTGGAACTCATATTTGCAATGTCTTTTTAAAATCTGAATTGGGGTCTCACTCTGTCTCCCTGGAGTGCAGAGGCATGCTCGTGGCTTACCCTAGCCTCGAATTCCTAGGCTTAGGTGATCCTTCTACCTCAGCCTCCTGAGTTGCTGGGACTACAGGCATGTGCCACCATGCCCAGCTACCTTTTTGATGTTTTGCAGAGACAGGGTCTCACTATGTTGCCCAGGCTGATCTCAAACTCCTGGGCTCAAGCAATCCTCCCACCTCAGCCTCCCAAAGTGCTGGGATTACAGGTGCGAGCCACTGCAGTGTCTTAGGTGGGATCAGTGCTTGCGCTTGTCCCCAGGGCCAGTAAGGGTTTGGCAGGCACTGATGCGAGGCAGGACATCCCAGGCAGAGCAACTGGAAGAGGCGTGTGAGTGGGAAATGCCCAGAAGGCTCAGTACCGAGGAAGGAGCCCCGGGGGTGGGGCGAACCCCACTTGAGATCAGGTGGTAGAGAAAGGCTTACATCCCTGAAGACCAGGGGTGAGTTGGGCTACTTTGTTCTATTTGGGTCAGACGGTAGAGGATCATAAGAGCCCATCAGCAGAGCGGAATTTGATTTGGTAACCAGTGGGGAGCTCTTAAAAAACTAATATTAGTGGCAGTTAACATTTACATGGCACTTACTGTATGCCATCACCATTTCCGAGTGTTTTTCCCACACTCTCCTATTGAATTACCACAGCAAGCCTGTGGTGTAGGTATTCTCACTATCTCCAAATTACAGTTGAGGAGACTGAGGTAGGTGGCTTACCCACACTTGGAGGAAGTGGTAGGGACAAAATTCAAACCCAGGTCCAGCCACAGAGTCCGGGCTTTCAGCGGCCTGGAGCATGTGCACATGGTGGTGATATAAAGGGACAGGTTCCCTTAGGATGGTGAATCTGCTGGAGAGTATGGGGGGGGCGGGGGGGCTGTGCAGGATCAGGTAGCCAATCAGAAGACAGGGAGCGGGCACCCAGGACAGTGAATGAGAGGCTGAGCCGGATGGTGACCGTGGGCGTGAAGGGAGGAGAGTGCCACTACTCGTGGCTTCAGAGGAGGAGTCGATGGTGCCAGGCCCGGGAGGGACGGATGGACTCAGAGCCACCCGTGATGTTGCTCAGATATCTGCCTGGAATTCAGGAGGTTGAGATGATTTGGTGGGAGGTGATGATTTATTTTTACAGAGCTTTGATTTCTCACTTTGTGGCCTACTAGCGCAGTGGTTCTTAGCCTGGGCATCTGAGGAAAACTGTCTAGAAAAACAATTTAGAAATGAGGTCTCACCATGTTGCCCAGGCAGGTCGCCAACTCCTGGACATCCTCCTGCCTCGGCCTCCCAAAGTGCTGGGATGACAGGCGTGAGCCACCACAGTGTCTTAGGTGGGATCAGTGCTTGTGTTCATCCCCAGAGCACAATCTGTGTCCCAGCAGATTCTGTGCTTTTAGAGACCCTCCCAAGCTCGTGAGTCTTAGCATGGTGTCGGGCCCACAGGTCACAGTTTTGTGAAGCAGGGTACAAGTAAGACACTGACAGTCCTACAGCCATGTGCGTTCTTCCCAGCTTTAGAGGGAGGAGGGATGGGCGTGGGTCCACATCTTGGGGCCCTCCTTTGTTTCGGCTTCCCTGGCTGGGAGTCCTGACGTTGCTTTCCTTCCTGGCCTTCAGTTCTGATGAGAAGAGCCGATGGCGGCTGGAGATAGAGCGGGGCCTTGGGGTTTTCTTGTGAAAGCACATCCTGTGTGGAAGGAAACACCCTGTTCCTGGTGGCGGCCTCCGCCAGCAGTCAGGGTGCCTGCGCGTTTCTTCCCTCCTGCTGGCCTTCTGGAAATGCCAACCTGGCCAGGCGCGTCTTCTCCTGGCCTCTGATGCAGGCCCCCATGGAAGGGCCCGGAAGGGACAGCAGGTTATTCTGGGATGAGTAGCCGATACTTTTGTGGAAAAGAATTCTGAAGGGGATGAGAGCACACAGCTTGTAATTCGGGTTTATGCTTCCTTAGCACTTCTGTAATCTGGGATATTGGCTTCTCTTTCTTCCTCTCTCCTTCCATCCCTCTGCCCTCCTTCTTGTTTGTTTGTTTTTCCTCCTTATCAAAAGAGCTGCTAATTGCACGTGTGTTTGTCTTTGATGATGGGAAAGGTAACCTAGGCAGGTCACAAGGTGTTGGTTCCCTGTGGGATTTAGAGTCACAGTGCCCTGGAGAGGAAGATGGAGGGAGCTAGCTAGAAATCTGGGCTGTCCCTGTCTTCAAACCCCTTAGGGGCTGACACAGGAGAGCCCTGGAATTGGGGTTTGGCCTGAGAGGTCAGGTGGGCTCTTGACTTTGCGCAAGAAGGAATTAGAGCACGAGCTGTCAGTAGGAGATGAAAATATGTTTTGTTGTTTTTTTTCCTTGAGTTAGAGTCTCACTCTGTCACCCAGACTGGAGTGCAGCAGCCACTCCCTGTCACCGCAACCTGTCACCGCAACCTCGACCTGCTGGGCTCCGGTGATCCTTCCGCCTCAGCCTTCCAAGTAGCCAGAATTACAGGCATGCGCTACCATGCCCGTCTGATTTTTTGATTTATTGTAGAGATGAGGTCTCGCTGCCCAGGCGGGTCTCGAACCCGCGGGCTCAGGCAATCCACTCACCTCAGCCTCCCAAAGGCGCGGGATTACAGGCTGAGCCACCGAGCCCGGCGAAAATATGTTTATTAAAGAAACAGATCCACAGGCAGGGCAGTTCACAGGCATTGCTGGGGCTTGAGAGGCAAAATAAAAGTAAGTTTGTTAAAGTGGCAGCGAGCAGGCTGCTCCATGGGCAGAGTGGCCTGGGCTGGTCTATAGGCAGAACAACAGCTGTACAGCACTCGGGCTTTATTTTTATAGTTACTTCTTGATTATATGCTGGGAAAGGGGTGGATTATTCATGGATTTTCTGGGAAAGAGGCAGGGAGGTCCTAGAATCAGGATCCCTTCCCTTTTTTAAACTATCTAGGGTGACTTCTGGGAATTGCCATTGCAATTGTAAACTGTCATGCTGCTGGTAGGAGTGTGTTCTAGCATGCAAATGTATTATAATTAGTGTATAATGAGCAAAAAGAGCAAACAAGGGTGGCTTTCCATGCCGTTTTGGCCTCTGGGTTCAGTCACCTGCAGAACATTCATGTACCAGTTCCTTAATCTGTCTGTAAAATGGAAATGGTGATATTTACTTCAGAAGAGTGTTGTGACATGCAAGGGAGAAAGCGTATCAGAAGGAATACCAAACACATTTCTTTTTTATTTTTATTTTATTTTATTTTTTGAGTTGGAGTCTCACTCTGTCGCCCAGTTTCTTATTTCTCTGCATTTATCTAAGTTTCTGTACCTTGGAACAATCTCAGGGATAATTGGGCGGGAAGGGGAATCTCTGTTTTGTTAAATTGCCTTTTGTGTATTTATTCCAGTTTTGCATAGTAACCATGTGAGGTAAACATTATTTTTATTTTCAAGAGAAGAGAACTGAGGTTCAGAGTTTTAAAACAAAATAGCTTCACCATCTGCTAGATATGTGACTGTTACTTAGTATCTTAAGCCTGTTACCTCATCTGTAAAATGGTGATAATAATTCCCTCTTCACAGAGGTTATGAGGGTTAAAATGGTTAATATATAGGAAGTCTTAACACAATGCATGCTGGATGTGGTGGCTCACCTCTGTCATTCAAGCACTTTGGGAAGCTGAGGTGATAGGATTACTTGAACCCAGGGGTTTAAGACCAGCCTGGGCAACTTGGCAAGACCTTGTGTTTACAAAAAATAAAAAAATTAGCCAGGCATGCTGTCGTGTGCCTGTAATACCAGTTACTTGGAAGTCTGAGGTGGAAGGATCGCCTGAACCCAGCAGATCGAGGCCTGGGTAGCCTGGGTAACAGAGTCAGAGTTTGATTCAAACAAACAAACAAGCAAATACACACACACACACACACACACACACACACACACACACAGCCTGAAAAGTAGTATGACATACGTATTAGAAATTACAGATTGGCCGGGCTCGGTGGCTCAGTCTGTAATCCCGCGCTTTGGGAGGCCGAGGTGAGTGAATTGCCTGAGCCCACGGGTTCGAGACCCGCCTGAGCAACTTGGCTAGACCTCATCTCTACAATAAATCAAAAATCAGCCGGGCGTGGTAGCGTGCGCCAGTAGTTCCAGCTACTTGGAAGGCTGAGGCAGAAGGATCGCCGGAGCCCAGCAGGTCGAGACTGCGGTAGCTGGGAGCGGCCACTGCACTCCAGTCTGGGTGACAGAGTGAGGCTCCAACTCAAAAAAAAAAAAAAAGAAATTACAGATTGAATGTCCCTTATCTGAAACACCTGGGACTGGAAGTGCTAGGGACTTCGGATTTTTTTGGATTTTGGAATGTTCGCATTATATTTACTAGTTGATCATTCCAAGTCCCAAAATCCAAAATTCAAAACTTTTTGAGCACTGCTGACATGATGCTTAGAAGAAATGTGCATGGGAGCATTTTGGAGTTTGGACTTGGGATACTCGTCTGGCGTCATCGTTAGGAAAGCTGCCAAATGGCCTCAAAGCCACTGGAGGGCGAGATCAGGATCAACTGTTATGCATGATGTGTTGACATGGGATTTCATTGCAATTTTTAAAAATTCCAGTGGATTTGGTTTTCATGCAGGAGGATTAGGGAAGTGATGTTGGAAGCACCAGGAAAAGTCCAAAGGACTTTGAGAATGTGGGGACAGCAGGAGAGAGCCAGAGAGAATCAGACGGCAGGTCAGAGGGAAAGCCCGGTGTTGCTCTTGAGATGTACTGAAGGGAAGCGTGTCCTAATTCCTGGCTTATGTTACTTACCTCCTCCTGGATCCAGCAGGCGAGATAGAGGCACTCTGCTGATGGGGGCTGGGGAGTCTCCAGTTCTCCAACTCCTTCCCACTTTCTGTCTCTCTTCTGCAGGATGTTCAAATTAGGACACCGGACAGGCACGGTGGCTCACGCCTGTAATCCCAGCACCTTGGGAGGTTGCAGCAGTAGGATCACTTGAGCCCAGGAATTCGAGACTGCCCTGGGCAACATAGTGAGACCTCGTCTCTACAGAAGATAAAAAAATTAGCCAGGTGTGATAGCACGTGCCTATAGTCCCAGCTACTTGGGAGGCTGAGGTGGAAGGATCACCTGACGCCAGGAGGTCAAGGCTACAGTGAGCTGTGATCATGCCACTGCACTCTAGCCTGAGCGACAGAGTGAGACCCCAATTCAAAACAATAACCACAAAAAAATCAACAAACATAAATTCAGGATTCTAGAGTAATTAGACCAGGATTGAAGGCTGGGTTCTGTTGCTTTTTAACTGCTGGATGTTATGCACATTTCTTAACCTGGCTATAGTTTGGTGTCCTTCTGTGCCCAACAAGGAGAATGATGATGCCTACCTTCTAGGATTTGTGTGAGAACTGAAAGACAGCATGGGCACTGTGCTTTGCCCAGAGGAAGCCCTCAACAAGTTAGTTAGTTACTAACTAAAAGTCCCATCCGCCTGAGCTTTGGTCAGAAACCCAAGTCCAGAGGCAAGTCAAAAGTGGCTTCATTTTGGGGCGGTGCCCTTTCTGAATGAATCCTGACCAGGACCACTAAAGACTCGTGGCTTCTGTCACTGTCTCAGTCAAGAATCTGGCATGGAATCTGTGAGTTTCCTATGAGGTTTTCTATTATCGGCCTCTCCTCTCCCTCAAAAAGTATCTTAGAGTTTGGAGAACAGACGTGGGCATCTTTTTTTCGTCTTTATTGGAGTTCTAAAAATAAAAACACCCCATTTCCCTTCTCCCAGTTTTTCACAGCAATACAGGGGAACTTTTATATCTGGCAATGGGGCTATTTAAATAAAACCACATTATAAACCAGCAATTTTACACTTTTGGTCTGTGATGTGTAGAGATTTTCTTCATGATATCATTCATTCTCAATGCAAAGGCAGATGAGGCGAATGAATGATGGGGTTCTCTAAGAAGAATCGCCAGGTGACAAACGCAACCAGGGTTCCTCAGAATCACAAATCACGAAGTCAAATCACATGTGTCCTGACTCCCCACTCCAGTGCTCAGTTCATCTTGGCCATGTCTCCACCTGCCTTCCTCTGTTAATTGAGCCTGCCAGAACGTTCCAGGCTGTCTGGGAGGCCATGGACCCTGAAACGGCTTCCCTTTTGAGAAGAGGCCTGACGCATGACCTGTGTCAGCCTCAGGAAGGATTTGAAATCCTTTATTCAAAAACTCACGCTCTCTCCTTCAGAGGAAATCATTTTCCTTGGCCAATTTAGCAAGATCCCTGCTCTTTCATTTCCTTTAATTATCTTGTTTAAAAAGAAAGAAAGAAAAGAACTGGAGAAGACCATCTGCTTTCTGAGGCGGTCGTCTCTTGTGTTTTCTCTAATGGATGAATAAAGGCCCCATAAAGCCAACCAAGGCTTCGTCACATTCTCGTCCGGGTTTGTTCAGTGCGGTGCTTCCAAGTTCCTGCCACAGGCGTTTTTCGGTGTGTATGTGGCATATCTAGAATGCAGATTTTAGGAAGAGATGTGATCTTTTGTTTCATGATGCACAGGCACCGTAAGCCATTTTCCACAGGGTGCCAAATGATCACAACTGAATTCTTTGCTTTTTAAATTCCTTCCTCTCACTGTGAGAAGTCCTATTAACATGTTTTCTGAGTTTGGAGTAAAATCTGTCAAATATAGCCCAGGAAGCAGATGGGTGGTTGCTGTCTTACTTTTCACAAACTCCAAGCCTAGTCCTCCTCAGTAAGACTCAGTGCTGTCACCTTCTTTCACCCCAGAGCTTTCGTGTGCCATATGTGAGGGAGGGGTACTTCTTTATTTTCTAAAAAGATACATGATATATGGAGTATCTCTATCTAGCTTTTACGTGCAAACTTTTTTTTTCTAATTGAAAATAACTGTATACTCTGAGTATAAAATAACTGTATACTCTGAGTATAGAAATGTTTCATGCTCATTATTAAGGCATTTATAAAAATCAGCGATGTATAAAGTATTAAAAGACATTTGTCTAAATCTTGCCACTCAGAGATGACCACTATTAACATTTTGATGAATTTTTCTGTTTATCCTTTTATCTACTACTTATTGAACATCTGCTAGGTGTCAGACACTAGGAATATATTGACAAATGAAATAGACATAGACTCTGCCCTCCTAGATTGGGATAGATAAATGTTAAATAGTTTGCATACATTAAATATATATATATGTGAAATTTTATAAAAGTACAGAACACTAACAAGGCTACATTTCCTACAAGCTTACTATTGAAAAGAAGAAGAAATAGAGCACTATCCCTACTGATAATAAAAACATGCCAAAAGCCGTGCTCCACAAAAAGGTTAAAACTATAATATACTATTTCAAAAGAGGGTAAAAAAGATCATTATAAAATTAGACAAGAGATGAAAGAACAGCATAAATCCAGATTAGAAGAACTCAGTGATCAAGTGACAGAACTCAAGAAAGACTTAGAAAAATTTTAAAACCATTTAGAAATAAATTGTAAGTTAGAAGGAACACAAAATCAGCCAAATACCACAAATGTTGCCCTCATAGAATTAGAGGGTGAAAAGAAGGAAGATAAAAAGCAAAAGAAAATGAAGAAAGAAAGAATGTTTGGGAAAAGTTGGCAGATGTTGAAGACGGGCAAAGCAGATCAGACATGCGGGGGTAGAGAAGGAAGCCAAGGCAAAGGAGTGGCACAAATACTGTATTTCTTTCTTTCTTTCTTTCTTTCTTTTTTTTTTTTTGAGTTGGAGTCTCACTCTGTCGCCCAGACTGGAATGCAGTGGCCACTCCTGGCCACTGCAGCCTCGACCTGCTGGGCTCCGGCAATCCTTCCGCCTCAGCCTTCATGTAGCTGGAACTACAGGCGTGTGCTACCACGCCCAGCTAAACAAATACTGTATTTCAAAAAACATCCCTGAAACTACATTTAAGAAGAATAATCATGTATTTTAGAATATCACCCAAGAGCCAGGCACGGTGGCTCATGCCTGTCATCCCAGCACTTTGGGAGGCAGAGGCGAGAGGATTGCCTGAACCCAAGGGTTCAAGACCAGCCTGGGCAACTTGGTGAGACCTCGTCTCTACAATATATCAAAAAATTAGCCAGGCGTGGTAGCTCTTACAAATTCTTGGAAGGCTGAAGCAGAAGCATCACCTGAGCCTAGCAGGTCAAGGCTACAGTGACCATGAGCGTACCACTGCACTCTAGCCTGGCAACAGAGTGAGACTATGACTTAAAAAAAAAAAAAAGAATTTCACCTTAGAACAGCTCATGCCATGATATTCTCATAAAATTTTGGATTATAGAAGAAGTCTTTTGGCTATCTAGACAAAAAAGAAGAGCAGCAACAGAGAATTAGATTGTTTTTAGACTTTTTGACAGAAACTCTGATGCCAGAAGAGAATGGAACAGATTATTTAAGGTTTTCAAAGGAAGAAAAACGTGAGCCAAGATTTTTTATATCTAGCAACATTGACCTTCAGGCATAAAGAACAACAACTTTCGAACATGCAAGAAGTCCTTGGAGGAAGGATTGTCCCTGTGAGTTTTTCCTAAGGAATTTCCTAGAGCAAAAATAACTAGGAAGGTGGAAGATGAGCCTGGAACATTTCAAGATCATATTGATAGCAAGGTATCTATGAGAGATTATAGGGCATCTCAAAAAGACTCAGAAGTCAACTGGAAGTGGCTCCTCCTGGCCAAAAAATAAGAATTGCAAATATGTTTAAATCCACGAGGTCATGATACTTGAATAAATTATTGGTTACCCTCTGGGGTTAATTCAACACCCAGTCCTTAGCTTTAAAGTGGTTAGAAAAGAATCAAATATTTACTCTGCCTTTCTTGTATGAACTGGACCACTCGATAACCAAATAATGGAGGAAGAGATGCATCTCCCAAATTTATCCACCCAATACATGAAAATGAGAGATTTAGCATAGCACCATTTTCTAACCCCCATGGATTGAATGGTTCTAAACACTGAGTGACAATGGCTGCTAACACTAGCAGCGAGTGGAAACCAGCTCTCACACTCTTCCTGATGAGAGATC
Source organism: Cephalopachus bancanus (assembly GCA_027257055.1). NCBI lineage: Eukaryota > Metazoa > Chordata > Mammalia > Primates > Tarsiidae > Cephalopachus > Cephalopachus bancanus. The sequence continues at coordinate 887,592 of JAPVLO010000301.1, read as the reverse complement.
GCACCACCCAATGGACTGAATCTCTGTTCGTTCAGGCCTCTGAATCCAGCTGCCAATTTGCAGGAAATTCAGAGGTAGGAGGAGTTAGTTAAACATGCACCAGCAAAATCCATATGTGGAATCCCTGTAGCTCAGACAGCCAGGATTCTTAACAAATGCATTGCAAGGAAAAGAAAATGGTGAAGGGGCACTATTGAAAAATAGACAATGGCTGATTATGCTGGCTAGATTTGTACACTTGGGTAATAACATCATAAATGCCAATAAGTGATTACTGCACACTCAAGAGTTTGTTGACTTTTGGAGGAAGGGAAGAGGTGTGTGAATGGCCTTCTGGGGCAGAAGGTCATGTCTGTTTTTTGTTTGTTTTGTGTGTTTTTTTTTTTTTAAATCTGGGTGGTAGTTACAAGAATGTTTTCTAGACCAGGTGTGGTGGTTCACATCTGTAATCCCAGCACTTTGGGAGGCTGAGGCAGGAGAATTGTTGAGCCCACGAGTACACAACCAACCTGAGCAACATAGCAAGACCTTGTCTCTACAAAAAATTAGCCAGGCATGGCGGTGTGTACCTATAGTCTCAGCTACTTAGGAGGCTGAGGCTGTGGTGAGCCATGATCATGCCACTACATTCCAACCTGGGTGACAGAGTGAAAGTTCAACTCAAAAAAAAAAAAAGAATGTTATCTTTATAATAATAACAATAATATCTGTGTTTTGTATGATTTTTCTTAATCTATGTTTTATTTTTGCCATAAAAAGATAAATATTTTTGTGAAAGAATGAGACTGAGCATACTAGTTTTCTCTCAACTTTGTTTTGTGATAATTTTCAGACAAAAATGGAAAGCCTTGTGTAGGGAGTGCCTGTATCCTCGCACTGTTTTATAGCTGGCTTCTGGATCAACTCAGGGTTAATCCCGGTGTCTCCTCGCTTGGTTGCTGTGGGTGTTACTAGTGTATCTTTTATCTCTTACAGCATAATGAAGCACCCCAGAATTCAGTGGCTCAGACAATAGTCACACATGTTTTCGAGATGGCTGAGTGGTTCTTCTAGTTCAATTATAAAGACCTTTCAATATCATTGAATAGAGAAGCATTTTTACTTTGAAGTGATGTGTGGTATTCCCCCGTAGAATGTGATCGTTTATTTAGTCAGTTTCTTATTCGTGGACATTTAACTTTTCAGATTTTTTTTCCTAATGGGAATCATGCTGCTTATATGTCCACAAGATAGATACCCCAAATTTGCTGTCACTGCATATTCTCATGTGCAGAGTACAAATGGTGGTATGCTGTGAGTGAACAGTTAGCAGCAGAGGTTAAACATGTAGCCTGTGTTGATCCAGACAGCCCTGTGTCACCTAGGAAGGGATACATCACAAAGGAAATAGCTTGGCTCCCACAGTGGAGTCCTCCCCATGCATCGCACCTCTCCTGGGTTGACTCAGGCTTAATACCAGTGGTTCTTCTACAATCTCATTTGGTTGTTATGGGTATTACTGAGGTATCATTTATCTCTTACCACAATAATGCCGCATAACAAAGCACCCCACAATTCAGTGGCTTAAGCGATCTCCATTAGTAATCTGGGCATGCCTGGGTGGTTCTTCTAGTAGTCTCTTTAGGGCTCACTTATGTGCCTGCTGTCAGCTGCGGGGACCGTAAACGAATCTGCTGATCTTGGCAGTGTTCTCCCACATGTGCGATGGTTGGCTGGCTTAGACTGGTCAAAGATGGCCGTGGACCAAGAGAATTCAATGATCCTCCCCAAATCTTCAGCATCCTTCCAGCAGGCCAGCCTGGGCATGTTTTCATGGCAGTAGCACCGGCCCTATCTTGTTCATGGGGCTGGAAATGGGCTCCTACTCTCTGACCTTCTGTGTCTTCCTACTTGCTGAGGGGCAAAATGGGAAAGGACTACAGAGTTGTAGAGCAGTGGCCAAGGCTGCAGAGAGGCTACTGATTGTGGCTACGAGCACAGTCAGCCTCTACGGCTGTCCAGAAGCATATTCTAAATAGGCATGTCTTAGAAGTATGAAACATTGCTGTTATTTCTAGACTGCAGATGGAATGCCTTTGAAACTTGAAAATTGGGAATCAGGTGTGTTTGTGGGGGAAGCATACAGCTTTTGTTTCATTTAAAACATTTCTCTTTAAGGGTTATAAGGGTGATAAACTCTTAAATGGAAAAATCTGTGTTCAGTGTTCTGCCTTGAAAATATTTCTTTTCCAGTTGTTGGTGTTTTCCCCTGAGACACATTTCAGAAAACAGGCTCTTTTCTGTCTGTGCATATCTTTGTTTGATGTTGTTCTTGGAATTGGCTTTGAAATCTCGCTGGGAGAATGGGGTAAGATAAAGAGCTAGAATCACAAATCAACAGCCGTTGTGTTTTTGCTTAAGATATAGAAGTTGGAGATCAGATCTGTGCCTGCGCCTGTACTGCTGTAACTTTTTTCCCTCCATTTAAAATTATATAAGTGGTAAATATAGGATTTCCCAGAACAGTGATTTTTTTTTTTTTTTTGAGAAAGGATTTATTAATAGGACAGAAAATCTCCCAGAGTGGAAGGGGACCCAAAGGGGTTGCCTCAAAACAGTGATTTTTAACAGCAGGTAACTGGTGCCCAGGTATGTGGGTAACAAGAAATTTATTATTATTATGGCTAATGTCTCAAAATAAAAAAAAATTCAAGTTTATTTCCATAGAGTATAATATTATATGCTAACATAGTGTGTACACCTCTACTCTCTTCTTTGCATAAATAAAAAATATTGGAATAAAATTTTGCATGTGTATACTTTTAAAAAAAATTTAGTCAGCGTCTCACTCTGTCACTCAGGCTGAAGTACAGTGGCATGATCATGGTTCACCGCAGCCTTGACCTCCTGGGCTCAGGTGATCCCTCCACCCCAAGCTCCAGAATAACTGGGACTGCAAACACATGCTACCACACCTGCCTAATTTTTTAATTTTTTTGTAGTGACAAGGTCTTGCTGTGTTGCCCAGACTGGTCTTGAACTCCTGAACTCAAGTGATCCTCCCACCTTGACCTCCCAAAGTTCTGAGATTATAGGCATGAGCCATCTTGTCTGGCCATTATTTATTGTTGTTATTATTATTTTATATTTCATTCATTCATTTATCTATTTATTTAAAATGTGGGATACAATTCAGGGTTAGGTATACAAATGTTCATTATGCAGGTACCCTTGTTGATGAGGTGGGCCCTTCCCTCCCCTGGCATTTTCTTTCAACTGCCAATCCCATCCCCCTCCCCTGACAGTTTCCCACTACTGCCAATCCCTTTCTTATAGTATTATGATAATTGTCCAAGGTCAGCTTATGAGTGAGGACATTTGGTACTCTATTCTTTGTTTCTGTGATAGATCACTGAGTATGATAGACTCTAAGACCATTGAAATTGCTGCGAAGTCCATATGTTGTCCTTCTTTATTGCTGCATAATATTCCATTGTGTAGATGTACCATATTTTTTTTTTATCCAGTCCAGCTTTGATGGTCAGCATGGTTGGTTCCATGTTTTTGCTACTGTGAATAGAGCTACAACAAATTAATAGCATGGGTCTCATCATGTTGTCCAGACCGGTCTTGAGATCATGTTGAACAGACTGGTCGAGAGATCCTCTTGACCAGGTTTGGGGCTCAGCCTGTAATCCCAGTACTTTGGGAGACATAGGTGGGGGGATTGCCAGAGCCTGCGGGTTTGAGACCAGTCTGGGCAACTTAGTGAGACCTCGTCTTTATAATAAATCAAAAATTAGCCAAGCGTGTTAGTGCATGCTTGTAGTTCCGTCTATTTGGAAGGCTGAGGCAGAAAGACACCCCAGCAGGTTGACACTGGGGTGGCCAAGAGTGTGCCACTGCACTCCAGCCTGGGCAACAGCGTGAGACTCCAACTCAAAAAAATAAAAAATAAAAATAAAAGAAAGATCCTCCTGCCTTGAACTCCCAAAGTACTGGCATTACAGGTATGAGCTGCTATACCTGGCATATACATACAAGGGGGGGACCCCCAAAACCCCAGAATTTATCAAAAATTATGTATTTCTTCTTATATGTTTAAATTTCAGTCACCTTCAAAGTACTCTCCATTTGATGCAGTATACCTACCGAGACACTTTTTCCACAGCTCAAAATAGTTTTTGAACTCATCCATTTTTATGTCTTTTAATGCTTCTGCCATTTTTTGTTTGTTTGTTTCACTGCTTCCACATCAGCAAAGTGTTTTCTCTTGAGGACTTTTTTTCATCCAGAGAAACAAAAAAGTCTGTCAGGGTAAGATTGGGTGAACAGGGAGGATGGTGCACAGGGATCATGCTGTTTTTGGTCAAAAACTGCTGAATGCTCAGCGAGAGGTGGCAAGTATGTTGGTAAATAACCCATCATGAAACGGTAAACATGTTGAAAGAATCTTAAAAGAAAAAAATTCACTGAAGCCAAATGCAGCCTCTCACAACAACACTAGCTGGTCCACTGATGCCGATGGGTTCCTAGAACACTTACTTAGCAGGGGAAGCCTGTACTCCAAGGGGCCCACCCTCCGAAAGGTAATTCTGGTAACTTGGGGATCCCCCCTCATATACTTATTCAATACTCTCCATTACAAAATTATACACCTTTTTCTTGTTTGACTGAAACTATGTGTATTACACTAAACAGGCAATTTAAAGGATTTTTCAAAGTCAGTTTGACTGTGGTTGAGTTTTGCTTTATTTTCTGACTTTAGAATCCACCCTCAGAACAAGTTAAAATTGTCTACATATTCTCATGCGGACTCAACTTTGCTTTTCTGGGCTATAAGAGAAGGGAGAGCTGAGCATGGTGGCTCAGCCTGTAATCCTAGCACTTTGGGAGGCGAAGGTGAGTGGATTGTCCTGAACCCGCGGGTTCGAGACCACACCAGGCAACTTGGTGAGCCCTCATCTCAACATTAGATGAAAAATTAGCTGGGTGCACTAGCGTGTACCTGTAGTTCCAGCTCCTTGGAAGGCTGAGGTGGAAGGATTGCCGGGGCCCAGCAGGTTGACGCTGGGGTGGCTGTGAGTATGCCACTGTACTCCAGCCTGGGCAATGGAGTGAGACTCCAACTCAAAAAAAAAAAAAAAAAAAAAAGCAAAGGGAGGACTCGGGTTTTGCTTGCAACTGAGAGCCCCTTTGTTTTTAGTTTGCCTGTGAACCAGGATGTTGGACACAAACTCCAAGAGAGCTCTAACCATGTGTAGGAACTGTCTTGCAGCATTAAGTAATTCAGGTGATTTGAGTCAACTTCAAGAGAAAGTGTCCTAGGAAACATGACGAAGTGGTCATAAGTCTGGTCTTTGGAGGTAAACAGCCGACATCATCTTTACCTCTTGCCTCCAGTGTGATCTTTGACAGGTAACCTCACACTCTGTGCCTCAGTTTATCAATCCATAAAATTGATATGATAATGGTAGTGCTTTCATAGGGTTGTTGGTAGTGATACATGAGATAATCCTTATACAGTATCTATATGGCAGAATGCCTGGCAAATAGTAAACATTCATCAACCGTTATGTGGTATGAATACTGAAAGGACCAGAGTTGTCTGACAGAATGGCTTGACACATGGATCTGGAGTCAGGGTTAAGTTCTCTAGGGAAGAGTGTTGAAAACCTGAAAGTAAGATCAAATCCGTATGCATTTGTAGTTCGGCCTAATCCTGGAATGCAGTGTCTACTTTGAAAGTGCTCACAATTCTTATAACCCTGCAGATTTGCAAGAGCAAACATGCACCCTCAGTTTTTGACAGCCCTTCCTGTGGTTGCCAGGTGACAATGATGATTTCAGTAACGGCAGAAAGAAAGTTTTCATTATTGCAGTTTTTACTCCATTCTTGGACTCGGCCAACTATTCATGAACATTTTCCCAAGAGGCCAGGACAGAGCAGAGAAAGATAAGGAAGATGTGGGCCACCCAAATGCATGGAGTATTCACGTTGGGTACACAGCGGTCTCTGAGACACTTTGCTTTTTTTAAGAACGATTGCAGCCTAGTCTTCTCATATGTATAGGAGAAAACAAAGTAATCATAGTTATCATGTATTGAACATTTGGGACATGCCAGGCACTAAGCAAAGCAAGTGTACAACCTCTGATGCCTCCTTCGACCCTCATAGTGGCTGTCAGGTTGATGGGAACCCCAACTGGCAGTTGAATGAGACAGTTGAACAGGCTTACAGACATTATGTGTTGGTTCAAGGTCTCACGGGACCTAGGTATCGAATGAGTTAAGAAGAGGAAAACCTGACTCGGGTCTCAGGTCATAATTTTCGAAGTTGGGACTTTGGAGGTGACAAGATCACTCCTAGGGAGCGTAGAAGGGGATCCAGTGCTTGGATTTTGGGGTGATAAATGCCTTGTAGTATCCAGTACTACCCAGCGTGAGAATGTCTTCTCTGCAAAGCTTTCAAATGTCCTCCCAAATATTCATGTAGGCAAACAACATGTTTGTAAGTATCTGAGCCTTGAAGTTCTAAACTTTTTTTTTTTTTTGAGTCGGAATTTTACTCTGTTGCCTAGGCTGGAGTGCAGTGGCAGGATCACAGCTACCGCAGCTTTGACCTGTTGGGTCCAGGCAATCCCTCCATCTCAGCCTTCCAAGTAGTTGGAACTACTGGCGCGTGCCACCAAACCCAGCTAATTTTTAAATTTTTCGTAGAGACGAGATCTCACCAAGTTGCCCAGGCTGGACTCAGGCAGTCCTCTCGCATCCGCCTCCCAAGGTGCTGGATTACAGGTGTGAACCACTGCGCCCAGCCTAAACGTGGTTTTAATGTACACTTTATATTTCAGAAGTGAAAACTCCTTCTCATTCAGAGATCATTGTGTTTAACATTTTTTGGAATCTTCCTTGTTGAGCATTTTGCAGTTGATGCCATTGACTGCAGTAGCCAAGGAGATCAGATCTGAGTTGTCTACACAATACACGCCTCTGTCTGTCTGTATTTACAGCTGTTGCACTGACACACAATGACTGTTGTTGCGACTGCTGGTATAGTCATGCCCAAGAATTTACTTATTAAAATGTATCCCTTCTTTGATTTCCTTTTCTGGAACTTAGGTGTATAGCTAAGTTATATTATCTATGAATTTTGCTTCAACATAGCAAAGGCGTTCTTTTAGGCTACTGGTCAAGAGGAGGGGTGTTGGGTCTGATAGGATTGCCCTGGGCACTCATTTTGGGAAAGTAGCTACTTGAAAGTCACGAAGGATTTGAGCAAATGAGAGGTTCTAGAATCAGTTGGGTCTTAGGCTGTCAGTGGTTGAAAGAACCAGATTCTAGAGGTTTTGGAGGAGGGAGTGATTGTGGATCTAGACTGAATCTGGGAGAAGGAGTGGGGAGGGCTCGGAGAGGTAGCTGGGAGAGGAGTTAGGATGCTTCCAGTGCTCATTGTCTAATGAGAGAGGAAGTTGGACAAAGAGCCGGAGGAATTGAGAAAGAAAATTTTTTCAGACTTTATGGGCAGTTAAGTGGGGAAGACAGATAAAGTAGATTCTTTGTCTGATTTTTATTTAAACGTTCTGTTCCTCTTTGGAGTCACTGAAAGGTACCTAGCATTTTATCCGGAACCAGATGACACGTGGGTGTTGTATTTATTCACTCACATAGTTATTTGTTTAATGCTGCTGCTTTGGTGATTTCTGGTTGTGAGCTCATCTGTAGTCCTCCTGGATGTTTACTGAACTCTAATAATGTTAACACAGGGCATCTCAGCCTGAAGGGTCTTTATTAATGGGACTCAGGGAAGCTCTGCCAAAAGGAAAGCTGTTGTGGCCAGACCATTTCACATAGGTAACTGGGTGCCATGCCCAGAAGTCACAGCCATTCTCACGGCAGAACATGGGGATGGGCTGCCCTCAGTCCCTGATGTCTTTGAACTGAGTGTGTGTTTTGGATGGAAACAAGGGCACTCCCTCTGAATACTGGCAAAGCTTCTAGCCACAGAGCAGAGGTAGCATTTCTGCCTGTCTTTGGTTTTATGGGAAAAGTAGATAATATTTGGATTAGGGTAAACTTTTTAACCTGTCTGCATTCCCCAGGTCAGGGCTTTGCCGATAGAAATAGAATGCAAGCCACATACATGATTTGAAATTTTCTAGCACCACATTAAAAAAAATAAATGGGTGAAATTAATATGTGCAATACATTTTATTTAGCTCAATATATACAAAATGTTACCATCTGAACATGTAACAAGTATTTTTAAATTATTGAGGTATCATATTTTTCCATGCTGTCTTCTGAATCAGCCTGCATTTTACTCTCGTAGCATTCTACACAGATTCCACATATTCATTGGCAATCCTGTAGATCGTTTTAAGACCATGTGTTTGTGTAGTGTTTTCCATTTTCTAAGTGCCACTTTTTTGTTTTCTCAGGTTACTGTCTATGTAGCACGAGTCCATGCCAGGATGTCCCTCTCAGAAACTGTTTTAGTCAATTAGATTCCTTCATCAAGGATTTAAATACCAAGGGAAAAATCGCTCTGCGCATGTGTGCCACACCCCGGGGCCAGGAAATGCCTTGCAGGGTGTGGGTGCTTAACCAGTGTTTATCTACCTGAACCCTGCTTAGTTTTCACATTGCAACTTAAATTGCACTTTCTTGGGAAAGTGTTTACTGACTCTTCAGTCTGGCACGTGCTCTTTGTTTCATTTCCTAGTGCTACTGAGTTTCCTCCAGAATATCCTTACACACCAGTGTGAGTGATTTTGTGATTAATATCCATCTCCTGAGCTAGGCCCTAAGGTCTCCAGGAAGGGGAAATGTGGTTTTATTCACTAAATATTCCCTGCTCCTGGCATAGAGCATGGCACGACAGGTATGGAATAATCATTGCTCAGCTAACAGCACAAAGCATTTATGATAGGAAATGATTTGTAGAATAACTTGATAGACACTGGAGTCTGTTTCAGATCAGGAAAGCAGGAATATTTTATTAAGGGTTATAATCATGAAAGAGTAGTTTCCTTTGTATGTGTGGGGGATTGATTCCAGGACTCCCTAAAGTTACCCAAATCCACGATGCTCAAGTCTTTGACATAAAATGTTGTAGACTTTGCGTATAACCTTTGCACAACCTCGTGTATACTTTGAATCATCTTCAGGTGATGTGTCATACCTAATACAATGTAAATGCTAAGTAGATAGCTGTGATACTATATTGTTTAGGGAATAATGACAGAGGGAAAAAGTCTGTGCGTGGTCAGTACACAGGCGACCATTGTAGGTGTAACTGATATTGGGAAAAGGGGTACGCCTCTTCCAGCATGAGAGGGTTGACCACAGGTTCTTGTGTTCATGTTTGGAATGAATTCTCAAACAGACACACAGAGAAACGGGGTGAGCAAGTCATTAAGCAAAGAAGAGTCCACTCTCAAGAGAGGAAAGTGGGCAGAAACAACCTACAGAATCTGCTGCTTCTGCAACCTGATTATTGTTGGGCTCTTTATTTTATTTTATTTTATTTTATTTTTTGAGTTGGAGTCTCACTCCGTCGCCCAGACTGGAGTGCAGTGGCCGCTGCCGGCCACCGCAGCTTTGACCTGCTAGGCTCCAGCTATCCTTCCGCCTCAGCCTTCCAAGTAGCTGGAACTACAGGCGCGCGCTACCACGCCTGGCCGATTTATTTTATTTATTTATTTTATTTATTTTTGAGTTGGAGTCTCACTCAGTCGCCCAGACTGGAGTGCAGTGACCGCTCCCGGCCACCGCAGCCTCACCTGCTGGTCTCTGGCGATCCTTCCGCCTCAGCCTTGGGAGTAGCCAGAATTACAGGCATGCGCTACCACGCCCGACTGTTTTTTTTTTAAATTTATTGTGAGATGAGGTCTCGCTGCCCAGGCAGGTCTCGAACCCACGGGCTCAGTTAATCCACTCACCTCAGCCTCCCAAAGTGCGGGATTACAGGCTGAGCCACCGAGCCCAGCTGAGCTCTTTTATTCTTAGGGGTGTTGAGGAGTGGGGTTTGGGGGTGGGCTTTTCCTAGAAATGGATGGTCTTTGGGCTGGGTCTCTGTTACTCCTCCCTCCCACTGGACCAGATAGGGGGAAATTAAGCCTTATAAGGTCATCCGGGTACTGTCATGGTGGCAGATGGGTGATGGGAGTGGAGACTCTGTGGGGTAGTTTTATGGTCATAGTATTGCAGTGAAGGTTTGTGGTGATCCTAGGTCATCTTGGCTGTCGATGCATATGCCCTGGAGGTCTCTAAGCTAGTTCCGGCATTGGTGCTCTCGCTGGACCCCAGGCATCCTGGAGTGCTGCAGGTGTGTCTGATGAGGGCCTCACTGGTAGGCAGGTGTGAAGTTCCCTACAGTGAGGCCTCTCGCTTGCATGCGTGGTTGTGTAGCCATTGCTGCAGGCTTCGGTGAGCTTGGAACTTTTCTACAGCTTCGAGCTTTCCTAGTCTAACCTGCCTCCACCGTCATCACTACATTTTCTTTTTTTTTTTTTTTTTTTGAGTTGGAGTCTCACTCTGTCACCCAGACTGGAGTGCAGCGGCCGCTCCTGGCCACCGCAGCCTCGACCTGCTGGGCTCCGGCGATCCTTCCGCCTCAGCCTTCCAAGTAGCCGGAATTACAGGCACGCGCTACCACGCCCCGCTGATTTTTTGATTTATTGTAGAGATGAGGTCTCGCTGCCCAGGTGGGTCTCGAACCCGCGGGCTCAGGCAATCCACTCACCTCAGCCTCCCAAAGGCGCGGGATTACAGGCTGAGCCACCGAGCCCGGCTATCACTACATTTTCAATCCACGGTGGGTTGAATCCACTGATGTGAAATCTGAGAACACAGAGGGCAAACCATGCCGATTCTTCATTTTTGTTCCTTTTCTAAATATCCCGTGAGTGTGCCTTTTCTTGGCTTTCTGCCTATTACTGTTCATTTTCTCGAAACATCTCTTGCCTCATCTCTGTCTCTGCCTATAATTTTAGATGCACTGAAGACAAAAACTTTAAAAAAGAAAAAAGGAAATATTTTTAAATACTTTTAAGGAGAAAGGTATAGAGTAGAGACCGAGGAGGAAGCATCTTAGCATTTCAGGACATTTGATAATAAGCCCATCCTTTTAATTATGCCAGAGTAATGAGCCTTATCCACAGTATGTGAAAATATAATTAAAAACATATTGTGGGTCAGTAGACCCGGTTGTCAGGTCATTATCAGAATCACAAAATTGGAAGTAATGTCCATTAAAGGTTGCTAGTTTGGAAAGTCTGGATTAGAATTCAGAGTTTTTGGCAAATAAAGTTTCTCAATTTGAATTATGCTTTAGCAAACCTCTGGCGTTCGATTTTTTTCTGTTAACTTGTCCAGGGAAGTGTAATACGCATATGGAAATTTGCACAAAGTTACAGCTTGATGAATTTTCACATCCAGATCAAGAAAAACTACACTCCAGCCAGGTACAGTGGCCCACGTCTGTAATCCTGGCACTTTGGGAGGCCAAGATGGGAGGATCGCTCAAGTCCAGGAGTTCGAGACCAGTCTGGGCAACATGACAATACTCTGTCTCTACTTTTAAAAGAAGAAGAAACGCCACATTTCCATTACCAGTGTCCCAAAAGCTACTCTCCTGCTTCTTCCCCTTCTGCTCCCTCCCAGCGAATCATTTTTTTTCCTGTTTTTGTGCTTTATATAAATGAGATCATCCAACACACGTATTGGACTTAGTATAACAGATTATATTAGTGGCACTCCTGATAGCACCTCATTGAAAACTAGGTCTGTTTTCAGTTTTCCTTATTGTGTATCTATTTTGGTAAACGGGTAGCCCACCAGTGTGTCTAGATTTTTATTAGTCCTTTAAGAAATTTTCTGTGTAAATCCAAGCATGTACGAGTATGTACCTGTGTGTGTACCTCTGTGTATATGTCTAGGCTCTTTCCCATTTTACTCAAATTAGATAGTGCTTACTGTTTACTGTTCAGTGGCAGGTCTGAAAGCCCTTTTTGTGGGGGTTCACGTCAACCCACTTCCTTTGTCTTCATGGTAGCACATATGCCCTTGTATAGGTGTATCATCATTTAAGAAACCAGCTGTTCACTAAGAAACAGGACATTACTGGTCTTTTGATTTTAGAACAAGAAAATCCATGGAGTTCATCTGCAGAGTACGTTCTTAGAAGTGGAATTGCTGAGCAGTGGGATCCATGCATTTGCAATTTTTTCAGCTATTTGGCAAATGGCTCTCCAAAGAGTTTCACAGCTTTTGTTCCCACCAACAAGGTTTGAAAATCCTTCTCTCTGGTGGCCTTGCCTCGGATAATACGACATCCAGCTTGGTAATCTTTCCAGTCTGATAGAAAATCCAGCTAGTCATTGTTATTTAAATTGGCATTTTCTTTTGTTTTGAGTGAGGTTAGTTATTTACATTTATTGGACGCTTGTGTTTCTCTGGGGACTTGTTCATATTTGTTGCTTATTTTCCTACAGGCTTGTTCATGTTTTTCTTAATAATTTCAGGGAGCTCTTTCTATGTAAAGGAACATAGCCTTTGGATATCCTCTATGGTGGTAATTTTTTTTTTTCAGTTTGTTTTTTGAATTTTCTGTGTTTATAGCTATTTTTCTTTTTTTTTTCTTTTTTCCTAAACAGAAGATTTTCATTTTTGTGTGGCAAAATGTACCATTTTTGCCTTCATGGCTCTGAATTATATGTGTATTTAGTGAGAGAAAGCACTGGAAACTTGAGACAGACAGATAGCCTATGCCCAGCATGGAAAAAAACCTAAATAAACGTCTGTGAGAAATGTGGTTGAGGAGGAATTCAAATTCCAATCAAAAGTGGTGTGATCAACTACAAATAAACAAACATTTGCACAGATTTATCTGCCAAAATTTGTTTAGTAATTTGAACAGCTTTTGCAGGATTTTTCACTGCTATGCTTTTTTCCTTGTGTGTTTGCTATTTGGGGTTTTAATTTCTCAAATGATCCCTTTTTTTTAGATTTCAAATTATAACCTATTTCCTGCACCATTGCTGACGCCCAGTGATCCATGTCAGAAGTGCTTCCAGGTCAGACACATTTTCACATATTTCAATGCAGAGAAGCAGATGAATATTGAAACTTAAAAAAAAGTAATGACAGATCATTGGTTTCAATGCTAAACTTATGATTTGGTGAAATAACATGTATTTGGTTTTTATTGTTCTTCACTAATGTAATAGAAAAATGAATCTTTCAAATAGAGGAGTCAACTGAACTTAACAGTATTTGTGGAATAATTGCATAACTTTATATATATAAAAATATTTTAGTTGACAGTGACAGGAACTTAAGTTTCTACCATATTTTGCCATCTAGCAGGGTACATTATAGCCCGTGAACTACTGAAATGTGAACAGAGTGCTGGGCATAGGGGTTGAGTCTCTAAATCCACATCCTAGTCTGTAGAGTTCATGTAGGGTCAAGCTCGCCCATTCAGTGTTCTCCTTGAGTCTAATGCTGACTAATTTCAGGCCTTAGGAAAACCACCTTAATTTTATTGTACGTCCCTTTCTTGGTCTCATGACAGATGCTAGTCTACACACACTGTGGTGTGGAATTTAATTTGTAGCCTCACAGTAATACAATAAGGAAAACACAATTGAAGTAACATCTCAAGTTCAATATCGTATGGAACTACAAGTGGCAATTAGATCTGGGTAGATCCCATGTATATTAGGTCACATATGCTCAGCAAATTCTGAGCTTTTAAATAAGTAGATGTAAGCCATGGAAAAATAGATATTAATGTCCCTAATTTCTAAAATTAAAATCATTATTATTAAATACGTTCAAGCTCTCTTCTCTTTTATGTAAGGCTTTGCATGTTACATTTCAACAAAACCAAAATAAAACATAGGAACACTAAACTCATTAGAGGTAAATGAGTGTAAAATTATCCTTATATCAAAAATATCCAAAAACCATAGACAAACCTAAAATCACACAGAAAAGTCAGGAACACAGGGTTGATTCTTAGAGGCCATCTAATAGTACGTGATTTGGGGAGGGTGTAGGTTTTTTTTATCGATACATATTGAACAGATATGTTAATTTTGGAAAAATCAAGACAAATATACATGTCCTTTTTTAAAAAGTAGATGTTATATGTTGAAAATAATTCCTTTTAGGGATCCTTTGACTTTTAAAATCGTATATTGCATTGCAAGATGAACTCAGTGTGGAAACATTAAAAGAACAAAGCTGGCAAATATATAAAATGATATGTGTTCCTCCTAGTGGAGGTGAACGAATCAGATGCCTTCTAGAAATTTCTTATTGTTGCTATATTTTGTTATGCTGATGTTTTTATTCTTCCTGTTGGTACTCAAACTGCTTTCTTCCTTAGTAGTTATATAAGAGATACTGAATATTATCTGGCATGGTTTTTAAATAACAGCTGCTGTTCTCATGGATTGGTATAACATAGGACACATTTTGCAAGAAAAGCAGTATTCTCAGTTAGAGTATCTTGTTCCTGCCATTTTTTTTAACTTGAATATTCAAATATTCAATATTAAGATATTCAGAGGGTGACGATCTGGGCCAGTAAGTTGGACATAAGATGTGCCTTCAGCCCCTTTCTCTAACTCTTAGAGTTGTGACCACAGAGGGGCTTTTAAAAAACAAACATACCAGAATTTATACCATCATCTGTCTCTAAAACTCCTGTTGACTCTTCAAGATTCAGCTCAGGAGTCCCTTTGGAGCAAGTCTAAGCCCGTGATATAGTCAAGGATTACCTTATTTCAAGGAATTCTCCTATTGTTTAATATTTTTTCCCTTTTGGAATTGACTTGAGGCTCAGCTTATCAGTTACTCAAGAAAATATGGGACATTATAATTCACCTACTTTTTTCAACTAAACCAAAATTCCCAAGCTGGATCACTGACCATCATCGTCAGACCTGCCATAAAAGTCTAGAGTTCTATTAAAAAAAAAAAAAAAAGCATCTCCAGTAGACACTGAGGCTTTACTAAAGAATGAAAACAGCCAGGAATGGTGGCACTTGCCTGTAGTCCCAGCTACTCAGAAGGCTGAGGCAGGAGGATCACTTGAACCCAGGAGAGTTCAGGAGTGTGGTTGCTATGATTGTGCCTGTGAATAGCCACTGCACTCCAGCTGGGGCATCATAGTAAGACCCTGTCTCTTAAATTAAAAAGAGAGAGAGAGAGACAGAAATTGAACAGAGAAGGTATCCTTGGAATAAGAATATCATTTCCAAAATGAACTCCTTTGAAGGTCTTAATTTTTATTTGAATACACAAGTTCTGCTTGTGTTTCCTAAGTAACCAACTGTCATGTCCCAGGTGTGGGGTTGGAAATGCTGAGGTCTCCCCCCTCCACCCCCCAATGCAATGCCTCTTCTACCCTGTCCACTGGTGGGCTCCTCTTCCCCTTCAGAACCCAGCGCTCTCTTCCCTCTGTGGGAAACTTTCCCTGAACCTCTCCTCACCCCTGCCAGTGTTCTCACAAGGCCCTTGGCCTTCTTCCACTGTGGTGAATTTGTGTGATAACTTGTTCTTTCTCATTGCCCAATTAGATTTTTTTTTTAATTTCTTATTTATTGAAATTAAGGCCGGGCATGGTGGCTGAAGCCTGTAATCCCAGCACTTTGGGAGGCCGAGGCAAGAGGATTGCCCGAGCTCCAGGGTTCAAGACCAGCCTGGGCAACTTGGTGAGACCTCATCTGTACGATAAATCAAAAAATAAGCCAGGCGTGATAGTGCACGCCTGTAGTTCCAGCTACATGGAAGACTGAGGTGGAAGGATCGCCTGAGCCCAGCAGGTCTAGGCTTCTGGGTGACAGAGTGAGACTCCAACTCAAAAAAAAAAAAAGGAAAAGAAAAGAAATTAAATGCAAAATGGCATACTGTCAAGTTCTATCATGACTTTCTGATTTCTTCAATTTCTTCCATGAAATTGCTCTTTGATGACAGTCTTCTCTCAGGTGTATTTAATAAATGTCAGAGAAAAAATACTCAAAAAAATTCTTATTTATTTTATATCACTGACAAATAAAATGGTATATATTTATCATGTACAGCATGTTGTTTTGAGACATGTATGCATTGTGGAATGACTGGATCAAGCTAATGGTGACTGGATTTCTTTAAAAGCATCTGTAGGTGTGTCTTGAATCTCAGCTCCACCTGGAATGCTGAAAAGTGAGCCGACAGACAGTTGAGTTGAGCAGGTAGTGGGAAACCCTTAGGTGGGTAAGGCCTCAGTGCTGAAATCTCCTATCTCTCAGGCCCTGCGAGTCGGCTGTGTGAAGGCGCTCTACTTGTTAGAATCTCCAGGGTTCTAATCCCGCCATCTCCCTGGCTCGACCAGCCAGGCTACCTTCTAATAACCTTTCCTCTTTGGTTCACAGAGAACTTCTTATCACTTTTGTCACCTTGAGGGTTTTCTTTCATGAGTAACTTTAGGATTCCAGCTTTATTTTGCCTTTCCTCCCTAAAAGGAAAAGAAAAATTCTGAGTTTATTTTATTTCTTTAATGCTTTGAGGTCTAGTTCAAAAGGCAACCTTCCTCGGGGTATAAGTCTTACCATTAACTCCTAGGCGGAAATAAAATTGTGTAGCAGAACAATAAAAATGAAGAAAATGTGAAGTGTCACTCAAGAATGGGGCAGACATTGGGCTTCCTGGGGCCCATTGGCCAACGCTGGGTCCATTTGTCAATATCCAATTTTAATAACAAGTCCTGGGAGCCAGGGAGAGCCGCGGGTTATTGAAGAGAGAAGAGTTTCCTGTCATCACTGGCAAACTCTTTCTTTGACAAAATGCTAGCAGTCTTAGGAAGAGAAAAGGAGGAGGAGGAGGGAAGCCAAGCTGAACCACAGCCTCCAGCGCAGGTTTGCCTTGGGAGGTGGTCTGGGTCACTGGGGGTCCTGCCTGGTTGTGTCTGTGCTGGGGCCTTTGCACCTGGGTTTCAGAAAAGCTGTAATTAAAGTGATTCCGGCTTATCTAATTTTGTCAGGGCTTCATAAAAAATACTCTGTGTATTAACTAGGGCTCTTGTAGTTGCAAAACAGAGAAAACCCATCTCAAAGTGGCTTAAGCAAAATAAATACATCTATTGCCCTGAGAAGTCCAGGGGTGTCATATTTCAGGCCTGGCTTATTTGAGGGAATCAGCCATCAGGGCTGGCTTGCTGTCTCTGTCTCTTGGCTCTGCTTTCTTATTTGTTAGGTGCTTGCGTAAACAGGTTGTCTCTTCATGGCAACCCCTTGAAGCTTGGGACTTCAATCTTCTAGTTCAAGAAAAGAAGAAAATAAAGCACCTCTCATCTTCTCATTCCAGCAGTCTCGTGACTGGGTTAGTGCAGGTCACATGCTTTTCCTTAAACCAGCCACCAGAGCCACAGGATTTGCGCCTCTGATTGGCTGTGACATGGCCATGTGCTACCTAAAATAAGGGGCCCAGTCATCTCTGCCTGAAACACATGGCTGAGCTCCTAGAATGTACACTTTGAAGGTGGTTTTACTTTGTTCCTTTTGTTCACTACTGTGTCCTCAACACTTAGAAGTCTGTCTAGTGCATAGTAGTGCTCAAAAAATAATTCTTGAGTGAGTGAATGGGTGTGGGGGAAGGCTGATTCTCCAGTAAAATCTGTGGGGCTTTTAACAGAAAAGGAGGAAATCGCTGCCAGGCTGTAAGAGACACTTCTCTGTCATGCATACAGAGAACAGTGACAGTAGTAATATTAGCTGTTGTCACACTCTTATTATTATTATTATTGTTTAGATTGGGTATCTCACTCTCTCGTCCAAGCTAGAGTGTAGTGGCATACTCACGGCCACCGCAGCCTCGACCTGCTGGGCTCAGGCAATCCTTCCACCTCAGCCTTCCAAGTAGCTGGAGCTACAGGCATGCACTACCACGCCCAGCTTTTGTCACACTCTTAAATCTGAATTTATACCTACCTCTGGAATAGGAATCAATCCTCTTGGATTGATGGTGGATCTTCCTAAGTCTCACTCCAAACAGCATGATGGATAGATTGGGAGGTGATGGCAAAAATCACTGGGGCCCCTATCCACCAGTCAGAGGTTCAGGAGGGGACCCGCCTTTGTGCCAAAGACGATCCTTTGGGCTTCCCGGCATTTTGCTTCTTCATTCCTCATTAACTTTGCTTGTTTTGTTCACTATTGTGTTCCTGGCTTTGAGGAGAATACCTGGCACATAGTAGTTGCTTGATAAACATTTAATGAATGGATGAGTGAATTAATAAAAAAAAATTTATTGCATGTTCTTATATGTCAGACTTTGTAAAAGGCACTGGATATTTTGAAAAGGAATATGAAAAGGAAAGGAAAATGCAAATCAAAACCACAATTAGATACCATTTCACACCAAGGATTGTGGTGATAAAGAGATAATATCAAGTGTTGACAAGAATGTGGAAAACTTGGAACCCTCATAGACTGTTGCTGAGGATATAAAATGGTAGAACTGCTTTGTAGAACAGTCTAGCCATTTCTCAAAATGTTAAATATATATGTGTGTGATACATATATGTGTATGTATTTTTATGGGTGTGTACATATATGTATGTTTATATATATGACAAAATAAGTTATCATACCCAGCAGTTCTACTGCTGAGTATACATCCAAGACAATTGAAAACATGCCCACACAAAATTTTGTACATGAATATTAACTCTAATAGATAAAAAGTGAAAACAACTCAAATGTTTATTAGCTGATGAACAAATAAACAAAATAAACAAAACAGTGGACCATAATCTGGCCAAAAAAGGAATGAAGTGCTGAAACATGCTACCACATGGACGGACCTTGCTATAGAATACACCAGTCACAAAAGACCACACATTGTCTGACTCTGCTTATGTGAAATGTCCGTCACAGGCAAGTCCACAAACACAGAAAATAAGACTAGTGCCTGTCAGGAGTTTGGGGGAGGGAAAGATGGAGTAACGGATACAGGGTTTCTTTTTGGGTGATGAAAACATTCTGAAATTAGACAGTATAGACGGATGCACAGCACTGTGAGTAGCTAACCACCAAATGGTATTCTTTAGAAGGATGATCTTTGTGGTAAGTAAATAATATCTCAAGAAGGCTATCATTTTAAAAAATGAATAAAACAGCCACTGTCCTTAAGGTGCTTTCAGTTTAGAAGAGCACATAGACCTCACCATTGGCATTTACAGTGTAGTGAGAGTATTGTATCACCATACTACAAATAGTATGACATCACAGTATTGCAGTACGATGGTACAATACTGTAGTATCATAGGTGTTGCACATCTGGCATAGAGGACAGTGTGTATACACACCTGGCATGTGTAGGAGCCAGATAAGGCCAAACAGAGGACACGATACGTGAGCTGGGAATTGAAGGACTTACGGGTTTTTCAGGCATGAAATAGGACGGGAGAAAGGGAAGACAAGGGAGAAGGCCGTGGGCGGAGGAAAGAAACTGCCAGATGTGAAGCGTTGATGGGACCTGACATCCCAGAATGGCCATGGAAGATGCAGCAGTGGGGGGATGCGGAAGGGAGGGGCGGTGCCAGGAGGTGTGACTGGCAGGGTGTGCTGAGGCTAGCAGTGAGGGAGTTTGCAGGGCCTTGTGGACTGAGCTGCATTTGGACAACAGTGGATGATTTTACGCAGGAGAGCTACATGATGGATTTGTTTTTCGAACAATACGGAGAGGCCAAATTTGTCCTAGTCAACTGGAGTTTGAGAGAGCTGTTGGGCCAGCCCACAGCAAGGGGTTAGAGCCTGGGAGCCAGCAAGGAGGAGGGGTAAGGGAAGCTCCATTTATTGGAGAAATGTCTTCTTTTTTTAATACATATTTTATTTTAAAGACATGGGGTACAATTCAGGATTAGGTATACAAGTTGTCATTGTACAGGTAAAGTATAGGCCTCCCTCTGGTCCCCACTTCACCTGGTTTGAGATCAGATACCCTTATTAATGTTATGTGCCCCCCCAGCAGTTTCCAGCTACTGCCAATCCCTGTCTTAAAGTATTATGGTAAATGCTCAGGGTCTGCTTATGGGTGAGAGCATGTGGCACTCTGTTCTTTGTTTCTGTGATAGATCACAGAGTGTGATAGGCTCTAAATCCATCCAAGATGCTGCAAAGTCCATATGTTTGTCCTTCTTTATGGCTGCATCATAGTTCATTGTTTATATGTACCACTTTTTAAAATCCAGTCCAGTTTAAATGGGCAGCACAGTTGGTTTTTGCTGTTGTGGATAGTGCTATAATAAATGTTTTCAAGTAAAGTCAACAGACCTGAACATCTTGGTAGGACTTACTAGGAACTCACAAGGTGCTGTTCACGATTTCCAGCATGGGAATCTGGGAGAACACCAATGCCATCCATCTCAGCACCCAGCCCGTGTTTAAGCAGATTTAACCCCCCACACACCCCATCCACAATATATATAGGGGATTAGACCAGGTGTTCTGTGTTCTAGAATCTGTAGCAAAATGAGGTGGGCAAAAAAAAATAGAACCTGTTACATGTCCTAACTTTTTATCAGAGTCTCGGTGTAGCTTTAGCATTGAGAAAGCCTAAATATCCTACACGTGGGATTTAGGAATCAGAGGTGGGTCCCCCAGGTGAGGGGAAGAGCTATTACTTTATTTTTATAGCCATGTAATATTCATTATTCTCCCTAATTGTGTCGCTGTTTCCCATTCTTCTAAATGTCCTTCTGCTCATGGTTACCAGTGAACAGGTGCTGTAGCTGAGGAGGTGAGAGAAAAGGAAGTCCCAGGGTTGAAGGGTGGGACCATGCAGACACCGGGAGGGCATGTGGCACATGCAACCAAGCTTTGACTGGGCCTTCGGTGCTCTTTCGAGCTGCTGGGATTGCAGCTGACAAGCATTTATGTTTGACAGAAGTGGCCCCATCGGCTCTGGGTTGCACAGCACGGAGCTCCGACTCTAAGTGTTGCCTTTTCTTTAGGGAGTCATGGCAGGACTGAGCAAGACTTTCCTTGAGCTGAGACTGAGGAGCAAGATAAATTGGTCTAGATGTTATGTTGAAGGATTTCGTTTTGTTTTACTGGTTTACTGATTGATTGAATTAGTCTCATTCTGTAACCCAGGCTGGAGTGCAGTGGTGTAATTACAGCTCATTACAGCCTCCAACAGCCCAGGCAGTCCTTCCACCTCAGCCTCCCGAGTAACTGGGACTACAAACATGTGCCACCACGCCCAGCTATTTTATATTTTTGTAGAGATTAGGTCTTGTTATGTTTCTCAGGGTGGTCTCAAAGTCCTGGGCTCAAGCATTCCTCTTGTCTTGGTCTCCCAAAGTGTTGGGATTATAGGCATAAGCCACCACACCTGGTCAGGAATTTATTTTAACCCATGATCAGATGCTACATGGGATAAAAGCTGAGATAACTGATCAGTGATCACCCTTTCCCTTGCTGATATCATTAGCTTTTTCTTTTTTTGTTGTTGTTTTGTTTTGTTTTGTTTTTGAGCTGGAGTCTCACTCTGTCACCCAGGCTGGAACGCAGTGGCATGTTCATAGGCATTGCAGCCTCTACCCACTGGGCTCAGGAGATCATTCCACCTCAGCCTCCCAAGTAGCTGGAACTACTAATTTTTTGATTTATTGTGGAGACGAGATCTCGCCAAGTTGCCCAGGCTGGTTTTAAACCCCTGGACTCAGGCAGTTCTCTTGTCTCAGCCTCCCAAAGTGACGTGAGCCACCACTCCCGGTATCATTAGCTTTATTAAGGAAAGGAAAAATGTATTTCCTGTTGACTTAACCATTTAGGCAGTAATGGTGATCTCCTTTCCATCTATAATATGAAACTCAGAAATTCTACCAAGACATTTTAGGTAAACATTGCTTGAGAGGTTAATGAAATATTTTCCTTTTTCATTTTATTCAAGGAGCTAGTCTACAAACACTTATGGAGCACCTACTGTGTGCTAGGCTGCTGTGCTGTTTGGTGGAGGTCATAGTCGTGTGGGAAATCTTCCACAGGTTGATACAGATGCAAAACCGTGTGAGTGGTGCTGTTGTAGATGTGTACTGAAGGTGTGGGAGTCTGGGAGGAGGAGCCCTGGAATCTGCCTGAAAGGGCAAGTGGATGTTTCAGAAAGTGGTGACATTCACCCTGAGTCTTACAAGAGGGGTAGAAATTTGCTAAGTGAGGGAAGGATGCTGAGAATATGTAGAGGGACGAGGAAGCTGATGAGTATAGCCAGGGTGATCCACGTGCCTCTGAAAGCATTCACTCAGGTGTATCTGACATGTTGTCAGAGTGAGAGCTGGTCCTTATTCCTTTCACCCGTTTCTCGACCTTTCTTTTTTTTGAGTCAGGATCCTTACTCTGTTGCCCAGGCTGGAGTGCAGTGTCACGATCACCGATCACAGCTTACCGCAGCCTCAGACTCCTGGGCTCCAGCGATCCTCCCACCTCAGCCTCCTGAGTAGCTGGAACTACAGGCACATGCCACCATGACTGGCTAATTATTTTTGTTTTTTATAGAGATGAGGTCTTGCTATATTGTCTAGGCTGGTCTCCAACTCCTGGGCTCAAGCAATCCTCCCACCCCGGCCTCTCGAAATGCTGGGATTGCAGGTTTGAGCCACCGGCCTGGTCTGACCGCCAGTGTTTGAATTGCCTCGTTTGCATTGCTTCTTTAATGCTTTTTCATCACGGTCATCTTTCTTGGAAAATATGCTGGCAGAAACATGCCCGATATACACACGAATATACCACACTCACGCTTGCATATATACTTGAACTGCTTTGTGGCCTTGGTCTTTGGAGGATTTTGCTAGCCCCTAGCTACTTCATGACCCCTGAGCCTAAGGGTTTCCTGGCTGATTGATAGAGTAACTTCCAGAGGCAACTGAATATTCCATGGGATTCCTTTGACTGCCTTCATTCTAGGACTGAACCTTTGATTTTGCCTCCAGAAGATATATTTCTTTCTTTTTTTTTTTTTTGAGTTGGAGTCTCACTCTGTCACCCAGACTGGAGTGCAGTGGCCACTCCCAGCCACTGCAGCCTCAACCTGCTGGGCTCCGGCGATCCTTCTGCCTCAGCCTTCCAAGTAGCTGGAAGTACAGGCGCGCGCTACCACGCCCGGCTGATTTTTTGATTTATTGTAGAGATGAGGTCTCGCCAAGTTGCCCAGGCGGGTCTCGAACCCGCGGGCTCAGGCAGTCCACTCACCTCAATCTCCCAAGGGGCGGGATTACAGCCTGAGCCACTGAGCCCGTCTTACATTTATTTCTTTAGTCATGTCTCACTCTGTCACCTGGGCTGAAGTACAGTGATGTGATCATGGCTTACCACAGCCTTGACCTCCTGGGCTCAGGCGATTCCCCCACCTCAACCTGCTGGGTAGTTGGGACTACAGGTGTGCACCACCATGCCCAGCTAATTTTTGGACTTTTGTAGAGACAAGGTCTCGCAGTGTTGTCTAGGTTGGTCTCAAACTCCTGGACTCAAGCCATCCTCTTGCCTCGGCCTCCCAAAGTGCTGGGATGACAGGCATGAGTCGCTGTACCTGGCTGATACCATTATTTTATATCTAAGGCATTACTCAAACTGTGGTCAGCTTTGATATATAAAATCAGCATTTTTTTTACGTCCAGTTGCTATTGGTTGGGCCTATTCTAATTCAGTCTCTTCTCCTTCCTGTCTACTTTCCATGATTTCTAGCAATCAGAAGAGTTACAAGGTTCCCGAGAGGACAATGGGATTCAAAGGCTGGGAGAAAAGTGGCTAAAAGTTGTCTGTCATATCTGGGATGGAAAAACTACTTAATTAAAATTGCCTAGAGCCTGTGAGCCCAGGGATTCAAGAGCAGCCTGGGCAACTTGGCAAGACCTCATCTCTACAATAATCCAAAAAATTAGCCGGGCATGGTAACATATGCTTATAGTGCCAGCTACTTGGGAGACTGAGGCAGAAAGATTGCCTGAGCCCAGGAGGTTGAGACTGCAGTAGCTGTGATCATGCCACTGCACTCCAGCCTGGGTGACAGAGTAAAACTTGACTCAAAAAAAAAAATAAAAAAAATCACTAAAATCCTGATAGCATTCTTTCTGAAAATGTTTACAGTTATAAACAAAGTACATAAAAAGTTCTCCCTAATAACGTTGCTAGAATACAGACCTAACACCATAAAACAGCCTCAGAGAAATTTTTTGCCATGCCTTTTGGGAAGCTAGCAGATTTGCACTTTCTTATAATGTCACCTAAATATCCTTAAAAAATAACTTTCTTTTGTGTATTTATGCTATGGAACTGTGTCTCAGGAATAACTTACTGTGGGTTCAAGATAGGGCCTTCTCATAGCAAACGCTACTCTGGAGTGAGGTTGAATTACAAATTGAAAATGTTTAATAGTAGTAGTAGCCAAACAGTAATACAAAAAATTTAAAAATAAATGATCGAAGTATAATTTGAAAGGACCGAGCAGAGGGAAAAAAACATAAAACAGTTTTTTAAAAAAAGGATTCACACTAGATTCTCTATTTCTATAACACAAGGCCTCAGGGCTAGGGTGGGGTGCTGGGTAACAGGAATCCTTATAAACAGGAACTTTAAGGAAAGGGACAACAGGTGGTGGCTCACGCTTGTACTCCAGCACTTTGGGAGGCCAAGGTGAGAGAACTGCTGAGCCCAGGGATTGGAGACCAGCCTGGGCAACAAGGCAAGACCTTGTTTCTACAATAAATCAAAAAAATTAGCCAGACATTGGTGGCACACACCTGTGGTTCCAGCTACTTGGAAGGCTGAGGTGGAAGGATTGCCTGAGCCCAGCAGGTCGAGGCTGCAGTGGCTGTGATCGCACCACTGCACTTCAGCCTGGGTGTTAGAGTGAACATCTGACAAAAAAACCGAAAAAATAGACAGACCCAAGATCCAACCACTTTGGACTGATGGACCAAGTGATCATTTGTTACATGTATGTATATCATCGAGAGCAGAGAGTTGTCACCTAGCTTCCTAGGAGCACGAGGACTCTAGAATTTGTAAATGACTCTTGTCTATAATTGCCCGGCTTGAGGGTCTGATAATGGAGAGAAGCCTCCCTGCTACTGAACTGGGGGGAATTCCTACCCTTCTCTTCGTGGAGATCCCTGCCTTGCCTGGGAGAGGAGGAGGGAATTATCGGAAGAGGATTTCAGGAATGTTAGGAACTGTGCTCTGGTCTGTCTGCAGCTGCTATAGGGGTCACCAAGGCCTCGGTGGAGGCCCGAGGATCAGATAAGGAAGAAGTCATTCTTCATAGACTGAGAAATCTGAAACCCCAAGAACACCTGATGGTGAATTATGTTCCTTTCTAATCTGAGAAACCGTTCTTTCCTCCTAGCTGGAGACAAATGGTGTAAATCACTCATGGGCGAGCAATATTTGAGAGAAATATAACTGTCAGATAGTTTCCGGGGAGTTCTCTGAGGCACGTGATGACTGTAAACTGCTGAGTGTGTGCTTCAATTCAGGGGAGTGTATTCAGACGCCTTCGAGAGCTGCAATGTGTTGTCTGCAGCTCAGGGCTCAATGCTACGTTGTTAGTAATAGTGTTGTGTGTGTGTGTTTGCACATGTGTGTGTTCATGAAAATATTAAGCCAATTCTTCACAGTTTCTGTTTCGTACAAACACTAAGCCCAGGTCAACAGAATCCACAGACAGTGGCAAACTCTGACGGAGGTGTGACTCTTCAGGCATTCAGAGCAGTCTTTAAATACGATTGAGAAGAATTACCTTGTCTGTGTGGAGCATTGTTGAGCAGCTACCTTTCAGGTTAATTAAGAAACCTGAAAGATTTGGAGCAACTTTGTTGTTGCTTGAAGGAACCATAGAATAAAAGTGTGGTGGCAATATTTAGAAAGGGGATGCTTTTCCAAGGTTGTGGAAAAAAAGGGCCAGCCACCAAAGAGTGTGCTTTTATAGGAATACAAAAGAGAGGTGCTTTTTTATGCTAAGTATAATTTAAACCACCAGACTAATTAGCATCTCCTTCCTTTTTTTTTTTTTTGAGTAGACTTCTCACTCTGACTCCCAGGCTGGAGTGCACAGTAGCACAATCCCAACTCACCACAGCCTCGACCCCCTGGGTTCAGGCTATCCTTCTGCCTTAGCCTCCCAAGCAGCTGGGTCTATAGGTGTGTACCACCACACCCAGCTAATTTTCTAATTTAAAAAAAAATTTTTTTTGTAGAGATGAGGTCTTGCTATGTTACTCAGACTGGTCTCCAACTCCTGAACTCAAGCAGTCCTCCCACCTCAGCCTCCCAAAGTACTGGGATTACAGGCATAACCCACTGTGCCCGGTCTCATTAGCATTTCTGTAAGTTGGCTTTTGAGTATCCACCTTAAACCCTTTATTCGCTCCTATTTAATATATGAACACATAAAAATAAGGAGAGCAATGGGTTAGCTCTACAAGCATGAATAAAGAAGCACTTATTCTTTCCATTTTCCGTTTAAAAGCATTCACCCCCACTGCATGCCCAGTCACCTAATCCTGCCAGGCGGCTCATGACCAGTGTCCCTTTCTTCCAGGTGACACGGGTGTCGACACCTTGGCCGTGTTTATGGCCAGCAGCGGAACCACAGACGTCGCCAACCGCAACAGCCCGGTCACACCCCCGAACACCCTTCAGCTCCGATCCTCGCACAATGAACTGTTGAACGCTGAGATAAGGCACGCCGAGGCCAAGAGCAGCACCCCCCCGAAGTGCAGAAAGAAGTATGCGCTGACCAACATCCAGGCGGCCATGGGCCTCTCGGACCCGGCCGCGCAGCCCCTGCTGGGGACCAGTTCTGCCAACAGCAAACTGGTGAAGAATGGGGAGAACCAGCTCCGAAAGGCGGCGGAGCAGGGGCAGCAAGACCCCAACAAAAACGTGGGCCCCACCGCTGTCCTCCAGGTCCCTTCTGAGAAGTTGGAGGGCAAGGAGGCCCACCCGCAGGAGTCCTCGGGCTGCGAGGTTTTACCCGCCCAGCCCAGGAGGACTAAGAGCTTCCTGAACTACTATGCGGACCTGGAGACCTCGGCCAGAGAGCTGGACCAGAGCCTGGGCCTCCACCCGGGCGATGGGGCGGAGAAGCCCCAGCCCGGCCTGGGCCAGGCCGCTGGCATCCTCGGGAACGGCGACTTGCTGCTGCAGACGCCCAACAAGCCCCAGGCCAGTCCCGAGGACGGCCACGTGGCCCCGGTGTCCTCCAGCCCCGAGACCAAAAAGGACCATCCCAAAACCGGGGCCAAAACCGACTGCGCGCTGCACCGCATCCAGAACCTGGCGCCCAGCGATGAGGAGTCCAGCTGGACCACGTTGTCCCAGGACAGCGCCTCCCCCAGCTCCCCGGACGAAACAGGTACCGGGGGGAGGTGTGGCCTCGCCAGGCCCTGGCGTGCGCTGGCTTCAGCCACGGGTGGGAAAAAAATCTCTAGACTGACCAAAAATGTCTACTGACGTGCAGAGAGGAGGAAGACCCTCTTGGGGTAAAATTGGGCCATTTCTGTGGACAATATTGTTAGATTCTTCAACCACATTTTAGGTTGGTTTCATTTTGGATCACACCTAAGTTGTTTGTTTTGGGAAGCGTTTTTTAAAAAATTGATTATTGTTAAAAAAAATCATTTTTATTTGAAAGAAGGGGGGTACAATCGGGATTGGGTAATAAGTGGTCATCATACAAGTAGAGTTCGGGCTTCCCTTTGTTCCTTACTGTGCCTGGTTTGGGATCAGGTACCCTCATTGATATTATGGGCCCCACCCTTCCCTCCCCTGGCAGTTTCCTGCTACTACCAATCCCTTTCTTATAGTATTATGAGTGAGAACATGTGGTACTCAGTTCTTTGTTTCTGTGATAGATCACACTGAACATTATAGATTCTAAATCCATTCAACCTGCCGTACAGTCCGTAATTTTGTCCTTTTTTATTTTTTTTTGTAATATTTAAATAGGTCTTTAGTGCTAACAGTAAAATATCTGTCTAGAAATTATGCTGCCCATGCTTAGGTGAACTGTTTTTCTATGCTGTCTAGACGTATTGGGCTTTGTTAAGCAAGAAAATAAAAGAAATATAATTGTCGGGAGCAGGATATAATCCAGTTAAGAGAATCAATGATTTTAAAGTCCTTACAAAAATTTATTTATGCTCAAGCTAATGGAAAGTTAGAAGTTGAAAATACTAGCTTCTGTTCATTAAAGATTTTTCTCTTTTGCCCTTTACTGGGGAATATTCTATTAGCCTTCTTCAAGTAATATTTAAAAGTGAGAAAATGGTATTCCTTGTAGAATATATTCAGAAGTGTAGGATTTTCACAAGTCTACCTGAGAACTGTCTTTTGGTACTTTCATTTGTATTTGTCACATCTTTGGGTTTGTGTTAAAATTGTGACAGAAAAGGATAGGATCTTGAAAGTCAGCTACTTTTTATCTCATTTTCTCTACCATACTGATCGTAAGATTGAAAGACGTGCAGGACTTTGTTGTCTCTGAATTCAGTGTAAACAAGCAGTCACAGAAGCTTATTTCTTTAAAGTACACAGCAACTGCCCTCGTGGACCCCAGAGCTGTGTTAATGCGATATATTTATAACAGACAGAATAGAGGAAGTAACATTTTTTTAGCCTATAAGGCAGATACATTACAAAGAGTAAAAGAGAAGGAAAAGAAAAGTAGTGAAGAAATTAACTTGTTTAAAAAGAAAAAAATAAAGAAAGAAGAGTTTTTTCGCAGTGACCTTTCAAAGCCCGGTCCTTTAAATGATGGATTTCATCAGCTTGCGGCCAATAGACATGGCAGTCGGGAGTCTGAGATGGGTCCATTTCATCCCATAAATGTCTGGCCCTGCACATTACTGGAAGCATAGCTATGTTTAGTAATGTCACTGAATTTGCGGCTCTCTATTTCTTTTTACCCATTTAGAGAATTCATATCCCATCACTATGGACAGTGTCACCCATTAGTGTTTTAATCTGCATCAACGACTCCTTGTATATCTTCTAGCCATGTCCTACCCCCTGTGTTCAGTGCCATCCCCTGAGCTGCATGACTTCTCCCTGGTCACGGCAGCCTTTCTGCTGCTGCTTCTAAGCACAGCAAGTTCTGTGTAGTGAAAGTTTAAGTTAACTGAAAGGGCTGCATGTGGTGGCTCACACCTATGATCCCAGCACTTTGGGAGGCCGAGGTGGGAGGATTGCTTGAGCCCAGGAGTTTGAGACCAGCCTGGGCAACATAGCGAGACCCCCATCTCTACCAAAAAAAAAAGAGCCAGGTATGGTGGCACATGCCTGTAATCCCAACATCTTGGGAGGCTGAGGCAGAAGGATCTCCTGAGTCTAGCAGTTTGAAGCTCTGGTGAGCTGTGATCATGCCACTGTACTCCAGCCTGGATGACAGAGTGAGACCTCCCACTCGAGAAAAAAGAAAAAGGAAAGTTACCACAATAAAAAGTTAAAACAGGGGGAAAAAGGTACTCAAATTAGATTTTTATGAATGCCTGGCTTTTTGCACTTATGAATGTATTTTGTCGACCAGTGCATTTTTCTACTTCGATCTTTTTAAGCATAATGTAAGCATTAAGCTTTTTCATAATTGACAAGGTCTGCGATTTATGTGGTGATGAGTATTTAGACATTTCTCTCCATAGCCTTTTAAAACACTGTCAGTGGTGTCAGCGAGGGGCTGTGGAGGGGAGAGTTGTGTCAGTGAGTGACTGTGGAGGGGAGAGTTGAAAGTGTCAGTGAGGGGCTGTGGAAGGGAGAGTTGAAAGCTGAAAATGTGTCCTTCTCTCTAGCTACTTGAAATGTGCCCCTGACTCCCTCCCTCCAGGAAGACTGTCAGGCCCTCTGCTCTGACACTTAGCACTCATTTGCTCAGTGTCCTGGTGTGACTTTCTGCTGGGTTTTTCCACAGAACCCATTTTAGTGCTTGGCACGCAACGTGAACTGAATTAGGGTTTTCTGACATATTGAGAAGGTACGTTCCATTTTCTCTCAGTGTTGGTTTTGAAGACTTTTGAATTTTAAAGTGAGGATGACAGGATGATAGTGGCCCTTGACGAATTGCTAAGGATAGATGTTTAAAATCAACTAAGCCCAAAAGAATGTGTTAGCCGTGACTCAAAAGCAGTGAGATTGCATTTTTAAAATACATTCTAGAAGCCAAACCTATGTCAGCCTTCAAAATGGTCACCTTGGGATCTCTACACCTATGTCAACCTGTTTCAGGGCCTCAGTATACTTGTATACTGAAGTCCTCTTGGGTATCCCTCTTTTGGAATTGCCTCACAGCTGTTTGTGGACCCTACTGAAATGAAACCTTCACAGTCACACTTCAGAGTTTCAGGTGATAAACACCACATAGACGAGTGAGTGGAATAAAATAAGTGTTGTTTTTTTAAAACATTTTTATTTCTTTTTATTTCATCTTTTCAGTAAAACACAATGTTAGTGTTTCAAATGATCGCAATCAGTCCAAGTGAAACATTGCATTTTTCACCTGTAATGGTGAAATTAGGGTTTATTATGTATGTTTTAGATAGTGTGTGTGTGTGTGTGTGTGTGTGTGTGTGTGTGTGTGTGTATTGAACACAAATATAACTGTTAAAAGAAAAGAAAAAAGTGAGAGCAAATATTTTGTGAGCTGCTAATGTGCAGTGCCATGGTACATACGTACAAAGTGTATTTTTGCCTGTTGATTTGCTGTGTGTTAAGTAAATACTCATCACAGGGGTATGTGTGTTTTATGACTAAATCGTGACACAAGTATCTTTGGATTGTAGACAGTGCTTTGGGGCCTTAGGGCCACCTTTTCAAGTTAGAATGCTGTTTATAAAAATAAAAGAAGATGCACAGCCTAACCCAGAGCAGGATAACTTTCTATTTCCCTTTCTTTTGGAATAGCCCCCTCTGGTTAGTTAGTAACTTTTTTGCATGGTCAGTCTTATATGCAGTACATTATGGCTCTTCTCCTCCTGTGTCATCTGTCCTTTGAGAAAACAAGTGGCTATTCAAGGAAAAAAGGAAGGGAGGGAGGGAAGGAAAGAAGGAAGGAAGGAAGGGAGGGAGGGAGGGAGGGAGGGAGGGAGGGAGGAAAAGCGTCTGCAAAATTACTGTTGTCATAGGAGTTTAGAAAGATTAAAGAGAGCCTTGACGCTGATCCTGAAAGAAGGAGCTACATCTTGGCATTTGAAAGTAAGAACTTCGAGTCTAGTTGGGGTGTGGTCAGAGATACAGTTTCTCAGTGGCCCCAGGTCGTCACGAAGGCTCAGATACATAAAAAACCATGGATCGGACCATGTGTTATCTCTTTGTTTATCCCTTGGTGTTTCATGTTTGCTCCATGAAAACTTTTGAAAGATGCATCATTTGGAAGCTTCTTTGGTACAGGTGCTACCAATGTGTAACCCACGTTTCATTTGGGACTTCACAAAATTGAGGGTGCCAAATATGAAATGAGATGAATCTCATTAAAGAGCTATTTCAGAATTAGGTTTATCGCTAGTGTTCAAAGGCAGAATGATGCAGAAAGAAAACCAAGTCTAGATACTGAAAAATGAACCTGATGTTCTGTTAGCGCATCATGAAGACCATGAGCGCCAGAGCCAGCTTCTTGAGTTCAACTCCTAGCTCAGCTATATCTAGGCAGTCACATCGCCCCTCATCTATAAAGTGGGGGTGGCCATAGTGCCTTGGTATCGACCTATTGTGAGGCTTAAATGAGAGCATCTTCAAGGAGGTCTTAGAGCAGTCTCTGGTATATAATGACAGCCTAATAAATATCAGTGATTATTATTATATTAGTGATTGTCATTATCAGTACAGTGGTGTGATAATAAAGGTTTACTTTTCTCTTAATTATGAATTGCCTATATTTTTGACTCAGGTTCTAGTTAAGACTTTCTCAACCCAATGGCAAAAGTTGGTTTGTCATCATCTTTGTATATTCAGTGCCTAGACTAGAGCAAATGAGCTTAGTAAATAAGTAATGACTAATTCAATAAAAATGGGGATCATCTACATATCCCAAGGTAGCCCTGATGCATTGAATAAGTCATTTTTATGCTACAACTTAGTCAATGTCTGAGTTTGGTGTTGGCTGCCTCTTTTTTAACTTAACTGATCCTGTTGCCTCGTGATGGAATGACCAAAGTTACTAGATATGGCACATTGGAATTCTGTGGGTCTACTGCATAGGTCTTATTTATGGTACTTTCTCCACTCAGGTGGCCATGCTGGGATTTGAACTCAGGTCTTTGGACACAGTGGCCATTGTTTTTCCATGGAGTTTTAGTATATCCAGTTTTATCTAGCTCAGCTGGATCCATACAGTAGTATCTTGAGATTCACAAATGGAAAATTGTATTTTAGGAAATCTTTCTGTTCATATAAGCAATTGACATTTAGCTCAGGTGAGCTGTAGAAAGTCCTTTCTTTGTACTCTCAACAAAATGTATCCTAGTCTCTGTTGTTCTGTGCCTCTTGTTTTCTTGCATTACTCAAGTTTCCATTTAGACTTAGAACTCCAGGAAAGCAGGAGCCAGGTCTTCACTGTGTGTGTATGTTAGCCTCTTTACACAGTATGTGGCACATAGTCAGAGACTCCCTAAATGTCACCTTTTGCCTGTTGGATGGAAGGAATCGGGTCATTGTCATTAGTGCCTGGTCTCTGATGTGTACTACCTCAGCATACCTGTAGAAATAGAAGTCAGCACAACTTGTATACAATAATTGTGTAGAGCTCTTGAATAGGGTGATTCTTATTTATATTCTATTCTCCAGGGAGGGATGAAGAACCAGGGCCAATAATTCAGTCTTCTACACTCTTTATGTTTGAGTCTGTGGGGCTAGAAGTTGGAAGGGCATATGCTGATGAAAGGGGCCATTTTGGTTTCTGTTGCCTTTGCCCTTTGCCTTGAATTGAAGATTGATCCATGTTTGTCTCAGTCTGTTTTCTGTTACTATAATAGAATATCTGAGACTGGGTAATGTATCATGAAGGGAAATTGATGTAGGTTATGACTCTGCTGACTGGGAAGTACAAAAGTATGGCACCAGCATCTGGTGAGGGCCTTCTTGCTGTGTAATGACATGGCAGAAGGCAACACATGGAGGGAGAGCAAGAGAATGCCTGTCAGCTCAGGTTTCTCTTTCTCATCTCATAAATAGCCACCTGTACCATAAATAACCACCTGCACCCTGTACTGGGGCCCCAGTCACACTAATGACCTTATCTATGCCCGATTACCTCCCAAAGGCCCCACCACCAATCAACATATGAATTTGGGAATTCAGTTTCCAACACATGCAATTTGGGGGACATATTCAGACCATAGCAACGTTGCCTAGAGTTTCAGTCCTCTGCTGTCTTAAGTAGATGTGTTTCCAGTCTTGAGGCGAGCAGAGTAGAATGCTTTTGCAAGCTGAGCAGTTGAGGGTGAAAGCCAAGGCGTAAACCTTATTATATCAACACAACTGGCAGCGCCTCTTATTTCTGACTCTAGCTAGCTTAAGAGTGTTAGAGCTTTGGATAAGCTTGTATTTTTCACACTTTTAGAAACCTCTTCTGGATGTTCATTTTATCTCAAATGACTTTTGGTCATTTCAACCATAAATAATATTTCCCCCTTTTGCTTAAAAAATCCAGGCTATAGAAAAGGCCCGGTTTTCAGCTGGTTTGCTGTGCTGAATTAATTTTCATCTTTTAAATACCTTGAGTGATTCACGGGCCTTCCCATTGTGTCTTCTCAGTTGAGCGTTCCATGATGCGACAGGAGGCATTTAAGAAGGCAGATGTGCCAAGCTTCCAAAATCGTTCGGGAACACTGTGTTCTGGCTTAGATGGTATATTTTCCAAATCAGGTTTTAGTCTCTCAGGGGTAAAATGTATAAAAATATTTCTTATCTCACTCCATGAACTTAAAGAAGGAAATGATTTTGCTCTTTTTCATATTTTTGGACAGTTCTAGACAAAAAAATATATTCAGGTGAATGTTCAAGGTAGTTTGGGGTTGCCTTCCATGATGAATTATTATATGAGGTGTTTCAGGGGACAGAAAGGTAGGCATCAGGAGATACCTTGCAGCCCAAGTCAAGTAGTCTGTTAGCATAAGACGGCAGATGGATTCAAGGGGGAAGTGATAAGGGCTTGGAGAGGCTCTCATGCTATGGGAGGAGAAGCCTCAATCGATTGGGATTTGAACTCGGGATGCTTGAAGTGATCTGTGCTGGAGACTGAATAGACTTTCAACAATGGTGATCTGGGGACGTCATCGCTCCTCAGGGCTGTGAAAAAGTAAGGAATCATTTTCTTTTTTAAAATTAATAACTGAAGAGATTCCATTTATGATTTTTTGCCATCATGTCTCTGCTTTACTGACATTTTGAAAAATAAGTATTTTAGTGCTCAGTGTGGCCAGTTGCTTTGCTCCTGGGGAGTGGGTGCTGTGAGGCCTTAGCTGTGTGGAGGCACCTGGGAATCCCGTGCGAGGTGCATCTGGAAGCGCCGGGTGGTACCCTCACACCTTGGAGGAGGTCATGTAGCTGCTAAGCCTGGGGGCGAGTGACCCAGTGGAATCATGAGGACAAAAACACCACTGGCCACTTTCAGAAATTTCCTGGTCAAATTTCATCTTAAGCCATTTGCCCAGATTGTTTTTTCTCACCAAAAAAAGCTGATGTTAATAAAGAGAGAGAGAGATTGATAGTTTCGAAAGCCAAGAAGCTACAGAAACATCTGGATGGCGAGCCAACATGATAGTCCAGATTGTGAGCAAGCTGACAGGCTTTTGTAGACCTGGATTGCAAGCCATCTCCTTGACTCACTTTTCTGTTCCCTGAAGTGCCTTGAATCATGATTAAAAATGGAAGGTAGCCCAAGACTAACTTGAACATTCACCTGAAGATTTTTTTTTTGTCTAGAACTTTCCAAGAATATGAAATTCCATAGGGAATTGAAATAGTTCTGTATTTTTACTATGATTTTTACTGAGCAGTATTATCCATATACATTAATGGCAGTTCAGGAGTTGGTGAATTCATTCCTGATTGTTTTGTTGCTGTTCATTAGTTCATCCATTCATTATTTCATTTGTTAATTCATATATGGATGCACATGCTAGGTTTCTTTGTTTTGGGGGGGTTTTTTGAGTTTATTCATCTGTTACCCAGGCTGGAGGGCAGTGGCATGATTATAGCTCACCACAGCCTCGGCTTTCTGGGCTCAGGTGATCCTTTCACCTCAGCCTCCCGAGTAGCTGGGATTCCATGTACACTCCACCATGCCTAGCTAGTCTTTTCTTTTTTGTAGAGATAAGGTGTCATTATGTTGCCTAGGCTGGTTTTGAACTCTTGGGCTCAAGCAGTCCTCCCATATTGGCCTCTCAAAGTGCTGGGATTACAGGTGTGAGTCACTGCTCCAGGCATGCCAGGTATTTAAAAAAGTCTGCTCAGTACTGTGCTAGGTGCCTGAGACTTACAAGTAAATTATGGGCTCCCTCCCCTGCCTTGGAGAGGTGAATCTCCTCTCTCTTTCTCTTTCTAATTTACTTTCTAAATAAACTATGTTTTCCAATGTTAAAAAAAAGAAGTAAATTACAACCAGACCGACCTCATGTAGCTCACATAAAGTTTCCTACCTTCATGAATGAAGCCCCCACCAAATGTAGAGTACCATAAAAGCATCAGCGGTCACAGGTAGACAGTGCTAAAGAAACCACCAACAACTCACAGATGTTTTGTTCCGTAGACAGCGTTTTAGAAAATGCTGAGTTAGGCCCAGTGTGGTGGCTTACATCTGTAATCTCAGCATTTTGGGAGGCCAAGGCAGGAGGATTGCTTGAGACCAGGAGTTTGAGACCAGCCCAGGCACTATAGCAAGATCTTGTCTCCAAAAAATAAAATGCTGAATTAGATGCAAATGCTTAGAAATTGAGAGATTTTACATTCAAATATGGACCTCATATTTCTCGTGTATTCAGAAATCTCACAACTCTGAGCTGGAATGCCAGAGACAGCCATCAACGACAGCCCCCTTAGATGAGGTCTGTTCTCTCCAGCTCAAGGCATTGAGCCTGCGGACCTGTTCCGGTCACTGAGGGACTTAGCTGTTATATATCCGTGGAACTGTTACGGTTGAAAGAGCCAGGCTGCTGTTGATCTTGCCTGTTTCAGCTGCCTGCAAGTGTCACGCTGTGGTAGCCACATCCTTGGCTCTATGGACTTCTCTTAATCAGAGTTGTCCTGGTCCCAGTCCCAGGCCTTCTGGTAGAATCGTAAAGTATGACATGAACTGTTAAGCAAAACATGCCTGAAATGTCCTAAGATGTCTTTAGATGGCTTCTCCGAGTTCTCCATCTGTTAATCTGGTTTGAGAAGGGAAAACATTCGCTTTTCAAAAGCTAAGATGTGGGTGGTTCATAAATTTTGTGCCTTAAATCTGACTCGGTTAATATGCCCAGTTTGCATTCATAAATGTGAGGGTAGTTACTAATTACCCTTATAATTTATTTATTGCACTTACCTACTGCAACCCTTGGGTGTGAAACAGTGAAGCAAAAGCTTCATATTCAAACAGATCGGACTGGAAAAACCAAATCGTTTGACTATTAGCAATTCAGATGTGGTCAGTATTCCATGTGGAATAGTCAGAAAGTGCAAGAAGGTGATGACCCTGACCATGGGTGTCGATACCTAAGGGGAAGCTGATGCTTATTGTGTGTAGGCTTTTGATTTTCATTTTTCTACAGCTTTCCATAGATTTACTCTTGAGTGTGATTGAATTTAATCCTCTCAAGAACTCTTCCTTAGTGTCACTGGGACATTGTGAGTTAACATTTTTCTCCCTTTATGCTGTTTGAAAAATTCTTTATGTAGAGCTATACTGAATGGGCGTGTCTGAGACATCATAGAGGCAGAGCTCTATCCTATATGTGACTTGTTTGGGAAGCTGATTTTGGTCTGTTGTTTGTTTCTTTTTCTCATAGACATGATGTGTTGTTACACATGGGCGATTGTTAGGGTATACAAAATGGCTGGCTCATGATCATCTCTGTTTAGCCCCTAATACTCTACTATGTAGAGTATTATTGACAGAACTTTTGTTCCAGAATGTTCTGGAAGAAAATGTGGTCCAAGTTCCATGTGGAATTATGAGAAAGTGAGAGAGTGAAGGTGACCTCAACTTCATACCACAGGGGGGATGTGAAGTGACAATAAGGAGGGCCCAGGGCCAGGAGTGGGGAGGTGCCTGTCATGGAAGCTTCTAGAGACACTTCTCAGAAATGAGCCAGCTCTCTTGTTCCTGCTTTGACCATCATTACCGTGCATGCCTTGCTCCCTTTGGACAAGGATATTCCATGGACTTTTGTTCCTCCCTTCTTTCCCCAAAACAAGTCACAACCTCTTCCTGGGTTCCAAGAGTAGCTTTCATTTTGTGCTTGATGTCTTGTCTCTGTATCTCCTGTTTGTTTTCTCTGTGTGCTGTGGAACAAAGCTTTGAGTCACAGAATGGACTCCATGCATAATGCATCAGCAAGAAGCCTATTCACCGCAGCCTATTGTGTCTTTTACAGAGGCTTACTGGTGGGTAGGACTCTTGACTATGTTTTTCTAAGATTCTTCTAGTGGGGATGATAGGTTGACCTTAATTCATTCACATACTTGCTTGCAGTCAGTGAACATCTCTGAATTCCTGATGTATGCAAGGAACTAAGCTTAGTGCTCTGGGTAGCTTCAAGATTGAGGCACAGTGTCTCCTTCAAGGAACCTACAGGTTCTTCCCTCGAGACTCACCTAACTCTTCTGCGGTCTTTGCCACTTTCCAGGATTACAGTGAGATGTCTTGAGTCATTCCAGTTCCATCACCTTCTTTTCTCTGAGCTCTAGATCGCCTGTTTCTATAAAGAGAATAATAATAGTAATAATCTGCCATATGGATTGTTGCACACTGCCCTTGGCATAGTAGCTGGAACTCAGGAAGCATTTTTGGAAATGCTTCCCCCCCCTTTTTTAAGCCCCAGAAATAAGTGCACATGATGGGTATTCATGTTTGAGTGGTTAGCACAACTAAACAATTATTTCTACTGGCAGTACCACAAATGAAAGATGCTAGTTTACCTCCAAGGAGTTCACAGTAGTTAGGGAGACACAGACATAAATCCTTTGCTTTTCAAACCATGTTGTGAGAATGTCTCTTGGGGATTTTGCTGAAACACAGATACTGATTCGTTAGGTCTGGGCTGGGGTCTGAGATTCTACATTTAAAAAATAAAAAAATTTTTTTTTGAGTTGAGATCTCCACTCTGTCATCCAGGGGCTGGAGTGCAGTGGCATGATCACAGCTTACCTCAGCCTTGACATCTTGGGTTCAGGAGATCTTTCTGCCTTAGCCTCCGGAGTAGCTGGGACTACATGTGTGCCACCAACCTACCTGATTTTCATTTTTTTTTTTTTTTTTTTTGAGTTAGAGTCTCACTCCGTTACCCAGACTGGAGTGCAGTGGCCACTCCTGGCCACCGCAGCCTCGACCTGCTGGGCTCCAGCGATCCTTCCACCTCAGCCTTCCAAGTAGCTGGAACTACAGGCGTGTGCTACCATGCCTGGCTAATTTTTTATTTATTGTAGAGATGAGGTCTCACCAAGTTGCCCAGGCTCAGGCAATCCACCCGCCTCAGCCTCCCAAAGCGCAGGATTACAGGCTGAGCCACCGAGCCCAGCTCATTTTTTTTTTTTTTTTTTGTAGACAGGGTCTTGCTATGTTGCCCAGGCTGGTCTTAAACTCCTGGCTCCAGAGAGTCTTCCACTTTGGCCTCCTAAACTGCTAAGATTATAGGCGTGAGTCACTGTGCCTGACTTAGATTTTCAATTGTAGAAATTTCCATTGTTCATAAACTCTCAGGTGATCCTGACACATTTGCTGCTCAACTACCTGATGGTGAAACAGGACTGAAGCTACAGAAGAAAGGGCTCCAGTTGGTTTCTTACCTGCTGTATCCTCAGCACCTAGAATAAACAGAGCCCAGAACTTACTTGTATTCTAAAAACATTTGGGAATAAATACACTTCTCTCAAAGTACATTAGTCTCCCTTGTCTGCAGTTTCACTTTTCACTTTCCATGGTCTCAGTCAGCTGGTCACCATGGATGACCAGGCGCTGTGGCGCAAGCCTGTAATCCCAGCACTTTGAAAGGCTAAGGTGAGAGGATTGCCTGAGCTCACGGGTTTGAGTCTAGCCTGGGCAACTTGATGAGACCTCGTCTTTACAATAAATAAAAAAAATAAGCTGGATGTGGTAGCACATACCTGTAGTTCCAGCTACTTGGAAGGCTGAGGCAGAAGGATTGCCTGAGCCCAGTAGGTCAAGGCTGCGGTGGCCATGAATGTGCCACTGCACTCTAGCCTGGGTGATAGAGTGAGACGCCAACTCAAAAAAAAAAAAATTCCATGGAATATTCCAAAAATGAATAACACAAAAGTTTTAAATGGCACATTATCCTGAGTAGCATGGTGAAATCATGCCCGATCATGCTTTGTCCTACCCGGACTGTAAAATGTTCCGGCATACCCATGCTGTCTACCCATACCCACTTTGTAGCCATCTCTATTATCAGATCAACTGTCTTGGTGTTTATGCTCAAGTCACCCTTATTTTTACTTAATAATGGCTCAAAGCACAAGAGTAGCAATGCTGGCATTTTGGATATGCCCAAGAAAAGCCCTGAAGTGATACTGTATTATATATTTGAAATCTCTTTAATTTATGGCTTAAAGGCAGCTGTATTCTCTTAGCTGCTTCTATTCTTAGTGTATCTCAATAAATGGTTTTGGTGGAAGTAGGTGAAGAAAATCCTACAGTTACATACATGGAGGAGAGGAATATCTTAATAGCCTTTCGAGAAATTGTGGACATTCTTTCTTGATGTTATACCAATATTCCATAATTTATCATTTTATTAAAGGTTTGTTACAATGTGGAAGCTGAAAACATCATAATATACTTTTCTGTACTCTGACATATTAAAATCTGTTGATCTGTCGTACATCTTGAATGAATATTTGCCCATACATAATTTTGTAACATCGTGCATTGGTTATTTAGAAAATATCAGTTCCATAAGCTATGGAGATCTTCCAAATGTTGATACATTTCATTATACAATATGAAAACACTGTGTGCACGCGTCTCACCATCTCATTAGAAAAGTCTTTCATTATTGGGAAGCTGTCTAGCTCACTAGTATATACAAGTTTTCCAAAATTCCCATTTCTGCTTGAAAGCGTGCATTTGATCATTGCCAGCAAGTGGAGTGTCAACTGTTTTCCTTGAAGTGACAGGCTCACCCCGCTTATTTGTGAGATGTCTCCCCAGAGCCCACATTTGAATAATCATAGTCTGTCAGTTCTTTGAAGTGAAGGAGGAGTTGCCTGAAGACACAGCTAGTTTTGCTTGGAACTCAGTCACAGGCATGCTTGCCTTGGAATGACAATCCCACTTCCATAGATAGCAGTGCTTTGTGTGTACCTTCAGTAAAAAAAAAAAACATGTATTGGCTATACTTGAGGCGAAGTGGCTCACGCTTGTAATTCAGCACTTTGGGAGGCCCAGGCAGGGGGATTGGTTGAGCCCAGGAGATCAAGACCAACCTAGGCAACATAGCAAGACCTTGACTTTACAATAAATCAAAAAATAAGCCAGGCATGGTGGCGCATGCCTATAGTCCCAGTTCCTCAGGATGCTGAGGTGGAAGGATCACCTGAGCCCAGAAGGTTGAGGCTGCAGTGGCTGTGAACATGCCACTGCGCTCCAACCTGGGCAGCAGAGTGAGACTCCAACTCATAAAAAAAAAAAAGACATTGCAATATTTTCTATTGCATTAAAGCTACGTTATATTGTGTTTGGGAGCTATCCTGTCTCACTCTTGTCCCATTTCTTGGCATGAATCCATTGGCTGATTCAATGGTTGTACTTTACCTCCAAGTACAATCTTATTTTCTTCACCTACAAGTCTTGGAGGAAATCTTACTGTAGCTATGAAGCCACTGTTTCCTCCAAGCCAGGCCTGTGGTCTACCTGCCCCAGAATCTCCTGGATATTTCTTAAAATGTGGATGCCTGAGCCCTACCTATGTCTTAAAGATTCAAACCCTGGAGATGGGTCTTAGCAATGTACTTGTAACTGTCTCCTTGGGGGAATCCTCTACATACCAAGTTTGAGAAGCAGAGCTTCAATGCTGACATGAGATCTGCCTGAGTCAGGGCCTTCTATTGTGTTTAAAGCGCTTTGTCCCTATTAGAATGGATGCTCATCTGGATAAAATTTAACAAGAGTCACAATTCAAATGAAAAACATGTGGGAAACAGTTATTTTCTTTTAAAAATAGTGTTTTATTTTGGTTTTGGTGGACTCAAGAAGAGTTCTTAATTGTTTCTGTGCTTTAGAAGTTAAGACCCAGCCTGTAATCCCAGCACTTTGGGAGGCCGAGGTGAGAGAATTGCCTGAGCCCACGGGTTTGAGAGCAGCCTGGGCAACTTGGTGAGACCTCATCTCTACAGTAAATTAGAAAATTAGCTGGGCATTGTGGCACATGCCTATAGTTCCGGCTACTTGGAA
The DNA here is from genome assembly GCA_027257055.1 of Cephalopachus bancanus. Classification (NCBI taxonomy): domain Eukaryota; kingdom Metazoa; phylum Chordata; class Mammalia; order Primates; family Tarsiidae; genus Cephalopachus; species Cephalopachus bancanus. The sequence goes on along the minus strand of JAPVLO010000301.1, from coordinate 845,961 downwards.
GGCTGAGGCAGAAGGATTGCCTGAGCCCAGCAAGTCGAGGCTGCAGTGGCTGTGAGCGTGCCACTGCACTCCAATCTGGATGATGGAGTAAGACTCCAACTCAAAAAAAATAAAAATAAAAAAAATAAACCCCTGGAAGTGTCTTTTCTGGTTCTTAACCAGAGAACCAGATAAAGCAGAATCTGCAACATAAGTTATACTGCAGCATAAAATTGAATATTTAAAATCTCAGCTGGGCAGAGCGGCATGCACTTGTAGTTCCAGCTACTCAGGAGTCTAGGCAAGAGGATTGCTTGAGCCCAGGAGTTCGAGGCTGCAGTGTGCTACGACTACTCCTATGACTAGCCACTGCACTTTAGCCTAGGCAACATAGCGAGACTCTTAAAAAAAAAAAAAAACACCATCTCTACCATTACTAAATGGATGATTGTGGCTGAGTCACTTAACATCATGCCTTTCTTCCTCTGTCAACTGGGGTGAATGGTTGTCCCTGCTTCAGAGGGTAGTTGTGGTAGTTAACTGAAATAAGGCAGGAGGAGCACCGAGTGTAGTGTTTACCATGCAGCAAAGGCTCAAAAAATTTGATTTACTGAATATTCTTGAATGGAAAATTAACTCTCCCACTAAAAGAAAAACACAGAAAGAAAGTAAAAGAGGGGCTGGCTGCAGTGGTTCAAGCCTGTAATCCCAGCACTTTGAAAGTCTGAGGCAAGAGGATTGCCTGAGCCCAGGGATTTGAGACTAACCTGGGCAACTTGGTGAAACCTTGTCTCTGAAATATGTCAAAAAATTAGCCTGGTGTGGTAGCACATGCCTGTAGTTCCAGCTACTTGTAAGGCTGAGGCAGAAGGATCGCCTGAGCCCAGCAGGTTGATACTGCAGTGGCCATGAGTGTGCCACTGCACTCCAGCCTGGGTGACAGAGTGAGACTTTGACTCAATAAAAAAAAAGAAAAAAAGTAAAAGAGGGACTCTGCTTGTGTACACAAACAGAAAGTGGCTTTAGATAAGCAGCAAAAGAGACTAGAACATGCAGACATGGAGACAGTTTTTAATAGAGCAAGTGTCCTCTCATGCAAGGCTGGCTTGATTTCCATCAGCCCTGCAGAGTCTGGCTTGTGTGTCATTGCCTGTGAGGCTTAGTCTTACATGAAATGGGGGAGGAGGTGGGTCCTGAGGGTAGAACAGGGCCTGGACATTGAGGGCCTGGTTCCAGACACTCCCACTCACCAACCTCCTGCCAGGCTGACATGCAGAGGGCACCTGTATTTCCATCTGGTCACTTTATTCTACCCATCAATGGTTTTCCACATGCTGATTTGCTCTCGTGCTTGCTACATGTCTATGAGGTATCCAGGACTGTTGTCCAGCAGATAACTAAAGTGTTGTATAACTGCATCAGAAGATACATCTAGAGCTGTTGCAGAGAACTAAAAAGTTGTGTTGATAACCACTCAGGTAGGGCATCCTCATTTTTGCTCTCAAAGCGCTGTTCTGAGCATTCATTCCAGAAAGTGTTTGCAAAGGTGCTTCTCTCTCTGTAGTATTTTTAGCTTTAATTGACAGTTTTCACTTTATTACTTTAAACATGAGTTTGTGGGGTGTGTGTGTGTCTGTTTGGGGGGGGAGAGATAGGAGGAGGGAGGGAGGAAGAGAAAGTAGCACGTGCTGTGCTGATTGTAGAACTCCATCACAGTAGGACCTTTATGACTTTCTAGTTTCAGACCATTCTCATCGAAGATTCTTAAGGGACCCTCAGCCCACTTTCTGAAGGAGCAAGGGTATCCATTAAGATACCCTCTGGAATCTGCAGATTCTAAAAAAAACAAAAAACAAAAAAAGCTTTAGAGAATGAGGGAGACACTGAATCACAGAAGAACTTGCCCAGGTGATTTTCAAAGCTGTGAATTAACATGTGTGCCTATTTTTGGAGGAAGAGATAAAAAGTCTTGAGTTTGCCTGTTTTGTTTTTTTTTGTTGTTGTTGTTGTTGTTTTGCTTCTTTTCTCTGCATATTTGCCAAAACCAAGCAAAACTACCTCAGTTCAAACTCGGACTAAGAATCAGGAAGAAAATGCTACCATTAGAACTCCCTAAGTATTTTTCCTTGCATTTTTTGCTTATATTTTTAAAAAGTGAACAGAATCACTTAGCATCTATCTAGCACCCAGACCCACCATCATTTTCTCTAAAGTGTTTTTTTGAAAATTGTGTTTTTATTGTGGAATAGTTATTCATAATTCCTGATTTTACAGGTGAGGAAGTTCAGAGAGGACAAGTGGCCTGCCCAAATTCTCACTACAAGTAATGAGAACAAAAGCCAGGAATTAAACCCTAATCTGTTTGTTCGTTTTTTGTTTCTTTGTTTCCTGGCTACAATCGTTCCACTATAACAGACTACTATCATCTTGGATAACCTTTTTCAAATCTTTGTAATTTGAAAATAAAGTTACTGAACTGTTAAGAAAAGAATATTGTGTTTTTAATCTTAGGGACAGAATCAACAAGTTAACATAAATAAGTAAATAAGAGTGTAAGGGTTTTACAATTCAAGACATTTTCCAGGGGACTTTTAATCAATACCGGAAAGCAAAGTAAAACATTTTAATATCAAAATCCAGTTGAAAATGCCCAGTGGTCTGTGTCATCAGCAGACTAAACCTCCCTCCACCCTCAATCTCTGGGTTGCTCTTGCTTCCCTGTGCCTCAGTTTCCCTCCCTAGTACCTGGACTTCACAGCCAGGTCCCCCAGCTTGCTTTGCTTGGTAGAAGAGAAAGAGAATATGCCTTTACAGTCTGGGGCAGCCTGATGACCCACAGTTGTTAAAATGGTGAATATAGTTGAGATGAAATCGATCACTGTTTTTTTGTTTTTGTTTTGAGTTGGGGTCTCACTCTGTCGCCCAGGCTGGAGTGCAGTGGTACAATCATGGCTCATCGCAGCCTCAACTCCTGGGCTCAGGTGATCCTCCTGACTCAGCCTCCTGAATAGCTGGGACTGCAGGCACGTGCCACTGCATCCGGCTAATTTTTTTATTTTGTGTGTTATGTGTGTGTGAGAAATACTGGTTTTTATTGGTTGGCAAAGTTTACAACCGACGGTCCCAATGCCCCTCCCTCCCACACAGATTTTTTTTTTTTTGTAGATACAATGTCTCACTGTGCTGCCCAGGTTGGTCTCAAATTCCTTGTCTCAAGTAATCCTCCTACCTTCCTCCCAAAGTGCTGGGATTACAGGTGTGAGCCACTGCACCTGGCCGATCACTGTTTAATCTATTACTTTGCTCGTATGCACACACTTGGACTTGCCCTCTGTCTCCTGCATAGTGGCACGTTTGGCCTGGATTCTGTTGGAGGGAAGCACTGAGCTTGCCACAGCTCTGCCAAGAGCTTTCTGGAAGCCTAAAAGGTATGGAATTTGGAATGGTAGGCCTCGGAAAGGTTGAGCTCTCTGCTGCGTCCCTCCCTCCCTCCTTTCTTGTGTGTGTCAAAAGTGCTTGTGGCCCAAGGGCCTCTCGTGAGATTGGCTTGGAATGAACCTCACCACTGCTTTTTGGCACTTTTGCCAAAAGAACACCTTTTCTGAGACAACTGATATGACGGGAGTGTTCCCATGTTGCTGTATAACCGCTGGGCAGAGTGTGTCGCTGTGAATTTTGTGGATGGATAGATACAGGCTTGTCTTCTATGGTGGCCTCAAGGTCCACATTTTTGTTTTTGTTTTTTAAGGAACTCTAGTGTTTCACAGGCTTTTTGCCATTGCACATTCTGATATTTGAGTGCATCCCGAACATGGGTGCATTTACTTATAAATCATACTCTCCTTGGCAGCATACTAGCATGTGCATAGGTACAACACACAAAAAATAGAAATAAATGGGTAACAACTCAGAAGAAACAGAAGATATAATACTTTCTTCATAATCCCAGTGGATCACTGTGGGGTCACTCTAATTGCTTTTTGCATTGTGGTTCAATGCACATAGCACAACATTTACTGTCTTAACTAATTTCAAGTGTATAGTTCAGTGATATTAAGTGTATTTACAACATTGTGCAGCCATCACTGCCATCCATCTCCAGAACTGTTTTCAGCTTGCAGAACTGAAACTCTATACCCACTAAACAACAGCTCCTGCCAACTGCGGTGTCTCACCCTTGTAATCCCAGCTACTCCAGAGGCTGAGGTGGGAGGATCATTTGAGCCTAGGAGTTTGAGACCAACCTGGGCAACCTAGTTTTCCTAAAAAAATAAAAACTAGAATAATATTTCCCCATTTCCCCTTCTCCCTAGCCCCTGGCAACCATTGTCCTACTTCCTGCCTATATGAGTTTGATACTCTGGGTACCTCATGTAAGTAGAATCATGCATTATTTGTCTCTTTGTGACGGGCTTATTTCACTTAGCACTATGTCTTCAAGGTTCATCCACGTTGTAGCATATGCTGTAATCTCCTTCTAGTTTTGTTTTTGTTTTTGTCTTTTTAATTTTAAAGCCTACAGCACTTGGTCTTCCCAGGTGGGCTCCCATTCCAGTACTAACCAGGCTCAAGCCTGCTTAAGCTTCTGAGATCAGGCAAGACATGGCACATTCAGGGTGGTATGGCCATAGGCTCCTTCTGTCTTAAGGCTGAATATTAATTCCGTTGTGTGTACACACTACATTCAGCTTCTCCATGCATCAGTGGATGGGTACTGGGGTTGTTACATACCACACCATGTCTTGTAAGAGCCTTGGTGAAGCAGGCTGGTCAAAGACTTGCAGTAGATAAGTAGGCGATGGATCATTAGAAAACATGAGTGGTTGTGTTTGACCACTGACCCAGACCAGTGGTTTCTCCCTGTGTGTTATAATCTCCTGGTGAGCTTTGAAAAACTATCTCACTGGGATTGTTGCACCACAAACTCCCTTTTGACTGGTCTGTAATGGGAGTGGTATATATATATATATTTTTAAAGTTCTGGTTTTGGTTATTTAAAGTTCTGGTTTTGGTTATTTAAAGCTCTCTGTATCTTTCTGTTATGCAGCCAAGGTTGAGAATTAATTGATGAACCTTCCAGAAATCCACTTTCTTCACTTGTAAAATGCCACAAACAATCCTCACCCTAGGGGAATGTATACCTATCATGTGTTGGGTTTCCTCTAAGCACTATAGAATTTTGTTCTCACCATAATCCTACTTTTCTTTTTTAAGAGATAAGAAAGACCTGAGAATCAGAGCTAAAGTCTCATCACTTAGTGACCAGAATGGTCAGGCTTATTACTGAGGTCTGCCTTATTTCAGAGTCCATGTCCCTTCGTTCGTTTGAAGTTCCTGAGAATGTGAAAGAGAGTCAGATGTGTGAAGAGGGAGCAATAAGGGTAAAGGAGCTGCTTCTGTTTCTGGAACATTCAACAGAAGGTTCTCTAGCCCGTCCGCTGGAGCCTTCTCTGACATAGTTTTAGCACTTTGTGTATGTTCTTTGGTCTCCTTCTTTTCCTCCCCAGTTGAACAGACAGTCCATTGAAGACTTCCTTGAGGCCAGGATTTGCTTTTCCCCAAAATGGAATGATTGTTATTCTTGTTGCCATTGGATTAGAGGGTCTGGTTGTGTGATTTTTAATCTATGAATGTGGCGTCTGTGGCACCATCCCCTGAACAAGTGTGTTCCCCTTCTGATAAGACTCCGATGATACAGAGAGCACCTTGAAACTCAGCTTGGGATCCAGCAGGAGGCTGTATCGTGGTCTGTGTGATGTTTGCTCCTTTGTAGCCACTATCAGTCATTTATTGGAGTGCAGTAGAGAGGAAATAATCAGACAAGCACATGAACAAAGCAAATGTGTAACTAGTTTGAAAAACCAACACATTTGGGATGGCTTTGGGGGGAAAAATGGACTTTCTCTTCTACTCAAGGGAAATTAAGAACTCTTGTGTTGTATTGATTTCCCCCAAGCTCATCTGCACATTCTTTTTATAAAAGCTAAGTGGCGACAGAAAGGCCATAATTTTTGTAAGCATAGCTTTTTAACTGCAGAGCCTGGCTTTGCTTCTAGGAAATGAGCCCTTCTGCAGAGGAGGCCACCCCCTCTGGAAGGCAGATTTCACACCCATGGTGTGATCCACAAAAAGGTGAGGCGACGCCTCCTCTCTGAGCTTTGCTGGACTTGCCTTCTGCCTCAGGTCCCTGCAAAGAGCAGGCAGAGACAAGGCATCAGAGATAGCTGCTTCCTTGGAGAGTTTAAGCAAGTGATGACAATCACCTGACTGTTAATGTTGTACCCCAGTAACTCCTCTGAAAACCAACTTGTTCTCACCCACTATGTGAACATTGAAAGATCCAGAAAAAAAGGACCCTGGGTAGCAGAAGAAAACTCCCTATTTATTTAGCATTCATTATAGTGATATAAACTGTATTTATAGCACACCCTTGGCCCCTGGTATTTTAAAACCAAAGGGTGTGTGGTTGGGAAGAATTAAACTTTAATTCACTGAATTCAGGTACAGGATGTGTCCAAGTAAGGACATTCAGCACACGGGCAGTGGAAGCAACCCCTCTTGGGTCAAGTTTGACACTGCAGCTGCTGGGATCATGTGTAACTGTAACACGGCATGACATTCACATGTCAGGATTAGCTTTGCATGATCCTTGGGGCACAGTCAGTCAGTCATGGGGACCATTTGTTTCTCGCCCACCCTGTGAACAGTCAAATCACGTGTAGTTCTGAGAATAGTCCTGCCGGTAGTTTTCCTGTTTTTCAGGCAAGGTTTGGAGAGGTTGATATCATCTGATGGATGCTAATTGAATATTTTAAAAATCTCATTTGAATGCAGTGGGGAGTCCATGGCTATACCACCCTGAATGTGCCCGGTTTCTCATCTGAATGCAGTGGAGGCCACAGAATCTTAGGGCCTTTGAAGTCACTAAGGCCCCTGTCTACTATCTCTCCCTCCTGTTCCATTCCGAAGAGATGGCCATTCAGCACACACTTAGAATGAACCTGCTAGGCTCTAGAGGATGCTTGATGGCTCACAGGATCATTTGCAGTTTGAAGAGTTCTAGAAATCACGGTTATGGTGGTGTATGTCTACTGACCCAAGCTCTTCCACTTTCCATCTTGTGGTCTTCAACCAGGAGCATCATGGGAGTTCTTACATCCCAGATAGGAGTGTTAGACATGGAAATGATGCTCAGTCCTTCATTTTGCAGGAAAGAGGGCTATCCAATTTTAAGTACATTTTAAAGAGTTAGTCATTGGCTCGAAACATCACATCTTAAAAAAAAAGTTATGAAATATTAAATAGACCTTCTTATCCTTCAGGGCATGAATCAATATCTAAAGAGAACAAGAGACATTAAAATTAAAAAAAAAAAACTGGTTCAGTATAATTTGTAATCAAATCATCAAAGTTTCCTGCTGACCATTTTGTAACTTTAGATTCTAAAAACTGCTGAACTGAGGAAGAAGACAACTTTGTACAATTATATTGCCAAATTCTGAAGTGTGCTTTGTGCCTGTCAGGTTCCAAATCCCTCCTGTTAAACGTCGACAGGAAATCAAGTATCTGAGTAATGAAAGATATACATTTATTATTTTGACACATAGACTTGATACCATATTGTTTAACTTTGAGCCTTTTTTTCCCAGTGAATAAGATGGCAAGCTATTGGAAAGTGTTAAAGTTGTTACTGATGAATTCTCTTAAGAGTTATAATTTCTTAGAGACATTAATTTTATTTTACTCCTAGACCATCATTCTAAGTGAATTATCCCAGAAACAAAGCCCTGAATCCCACATTTTCTCACTGATAAGAAGGAGCTTAACACTGCCACACATGGACACAAGGATGGGGACAACAGATGACACCACAAAAGGAGGGACGGGGAAGGGTTGAGGCATGCAAAACCACCCTCTGGGTACCAAGCTTACCACTGAGGGATGGGGTGGGCGACAGGCTTGTCTATAGCCCAAATCTTGCCTTCAGGCGAGATCCCTATGTGACAAAATCTCACACATACCCCTGTGATTCTAAAATTAAAAATAGGCCGAACACAGTGGCTCAGAACTGTCAACCCAGCACTTTGGGAGGCCAAGCTGGGAGGATCGCTTGAGCCCAGGAGTTCGAGATCAACTTGGGCAATATAGTGAGACCCTGTCTCCACTAAAAAAAAAAAAAATTAAAAAATTAGCTGGGCATAATGGCGTGCATCTGTAGTTCTAGCTCCTTGGGAGCTGAGGAGGTCTAGGCTGCGATGAGCTGTGATCGTGCCACTATACCCCAGCCTAGGTGATGAAGGAAGACCTTGACCCCCCCAAAATAAATAAATAAATAAACACATAAAAATAAGTGAATAAATATTTTTAAAAATTACTCCTATACTGTGTGAAAAAATAAGTTTTTATGGTCCTTTTTCCTGATGCGGTTTTTGGCTCTGCTTTAAAGTATTGATTAAATTAAAAGGAGGTAGGACTTAGGGATGAGAACAGCACTCTCTTTAATAGCCTTTCACCAAATCAATTTCCACCATTCCTGCTGGACTCCTCTGGGGTAGTGACAGTTAAGAAACTTGGGGGGAACGTTTGCCTCCTAGCTTTATCAGAATAATTTTTCTTTATTTTCCACCTCCCTGTTTCAGCAAACTATTTCAAATACAGATCCTCCTTTTGAATGATCTCTTCAGTGCTCACATGAGGGTCGTGTGAGGGTTTCTGTTCAGGTGTCACTCATGGGTGATGAATTACTACAGCAGATCTCTGGCCCAGTTGCCCCTGTTTCTAGATCTCAGCTCTCCAGTGGATTAAGTCAGGTCATGCATTGATGACTTTCACACTGAGGGGCGGGTCCATGGTGAATACACCTGTCACAGATATCCTTTGTAGGAGGGGTTTCTGCCATGAGGTGTGCTGGCAAATGTGTATGGGAGAGGTGGTTGTCTTCTCCCACACAAAGTCCAATTCTCCTTGGGCTTAATGAACTAATTTCTTGTTTACCTGGGAAGCTGTTTGCCTTGCTTTGAAGGGGAAACTGATTTGGAGGCCTGTGAAGGAAGTAGAAACCACTGAGAAATGTAGCTCGAAGCCCCAGAGGATGCTGGTAGCAAGTAGATCAGAGTGGCTTGCTCCATTATGGCAAGAGACTGTAAGTAATCTCTCATTACGTAGTGTGCTATTGGCTATGTCTTGCTTATGGATTGCTTCGAAACTTTCTTTTTTTTTTTGAGTTGGAGTCTCACTCTGTCGCCCAGACTGGAGTGCAGTGGCCGCTTCCGGCCACCGCAGCCTCGACCTGCTGGGCTCCAGCGATCCTTCCACCTCAGCCTTCCGAGTGGCCGGAATTACAGGCATGCGCTATCACGCCCGGCTGATTTTTTTTTTGATTTATTGTAGAGATGAGGTCTCGCTGCCCAGGTGGGTCTCGAACCCGCGGGCTCAGGCAATCCACTCACCTCAGCCTCCCAAAGGCGCGGGATTACAGGCTGAGCCACCGAGCCCGGCTACTTCGAAACTTTCTAAAGAATCTTATTATTTTGTGAGGCTGGCAGGGGAATCATAAATTGAGAAGATAAGTAATTTTGAGTTGATGGAATAGCTTTAAAAGATTGTGTCAAGTTCAAGTTCTTGGCTGTCTTGTGGTCCACGTGTTGAAGTTTGAAAATGGTGATCCATGAAGCTTGAAGGTTTTCAAATAGAACTAGAATCCGTTACAGAACTTCTGTTTTCTCCTTTGTGTGTCACCCATTTCTTCTCTAGGACAGCCTAGTAAATGATTCAAGTTGGAAAAGTCTGTACTCAAGATAATGTGAATCAGCAAGTTTACTCCAGCCAAATACTCTAAGGCCAAGTAGTATCTTCTGTAATGAAATATAAACTCGGCCTGAGACTTGCAATTATTATCAGTGATTTTGACTTGTATCTATTTTGACTTGTATCTAGAAATTCTTTGCTCCACTTTCTAGAATTTACTGATTTCCATCTTTTTACCCAGCGTTCTCTTACTCAAATGTATGAACTTTGTGCCATTATCTTTCTATTGTTCCAATCCTTAGAGATTCAGTGTGTTAAAACTGGAACAGAATGAAAAAACCATTATTTTAATTTCAGTGTCTCTGGTAAGAGATCTGCCTCAGATGATGACTAAAATGGCCCTGGCTTTTGTTTTCCCCTTTATTATGGTTTGTGGATTAGTCGATGGATTGAGCATGAAATTTAATATAACTGAAGTGGATTTTATGAGATAATGGAATCAATACTGGCCTGAAAAGATCTGTCTTCGTCATACCCCTCACAGTTGGCTCTGTGCTGACCATGGGTACACACTGGGGTCCTCCAGGCCTTCGCGTAACCTCCTGGAAAGTTCTGCTGGTCTCCCAGGAGTAACCCTGCCAAAATGGACCTCAGTCAACTCAAACATAGCTCACCACCTAGGGGTTATTTAATCATTTATTGAAATAATTAACTCAAGAAGATAGTTTGGAATTTTATTAACTGATTAACTGCATTTTGAAAAAAGTCATGTTCATTGATGACGAGGTTAGGCAACATGGATAAATGAACACATGCAATTTAAAATCATCTGTGATTCTGCTACCCAGAGGTGAGAACTGTCAGACATTACATGAATATCCTTTCAGATTTTGTTCTATGGAACTGTTGCTATCTAGCTACATAGAAAAAAAAGAAGTGTATATGTTTTTTCTTCTTAATAAAAGTGAAATTGCTGAACATATTATTTAATAACTTTCCCTTTTCATTTTTAAAATTAAATATGAGATATATGGATAAATTTGCATGTCAGCAAATGTATAATTTTTAGTGACACTTCAGTAACTTGGGCATGAAATGCAAGTATTTAATTTGTTTCATCATTGAATATTTAGGTGGCTTTTTCTTCAACTTGTTCACTTGACAAATATTAGCTGATTTCCTAGCATGTGTCGAACAGATTCCAGATCAGTTGTGGTCCCTGCCTCCTGGGCTAACAGATCAACAGGGGAGCTTGTTGTGAAAAGTGCTAAGATGAGAATGTTCTGGAAGCTCTGTGTGTGTAACGCCCAGGGAAGGGGTCTTGCCTGGGGCTCCTGGGACGGGCTTCTCCCGAGGAGGTGAGGTTTTCAAGGAAGACTGAAGGCAGAAAAGGGTTGGCTGTGTACACAGGTGGGGAGGGAAAGGGGAAGCACGGTCCAGGCAGAGGCAGCTGAGCAGAGGCCCTGGGGTGGTGGGGGCCGACAGGCGTGGTTGCCAGAAGGCAGCCAGTGTTGCTACAACCCAGGAACGAGGCTCTGGTGGTGCCAGGTGAGGCTGGGGAGCTGGGCAGGGCCAAGCTGCTGAGAACTCCGACTTTGTTAGCAAGACAGCAGAGACCACGTGAGGGCAACATCAGATTTGTGTTTTGAGCAAATAGCTGACTGTGGTGTGAAGAATGAGCCAGCTGGAGGTCATGGCCTTTATGGCACTGTGGACCTCTTTGGCTATCTGATGGAGCTTAAGGACACCTCCCAAGGAAAAGGCTTTAAAATCTTTAAACTAGGCCAGGCTCAGTGACTCAGCCTGTAATCCCAGCTGGGAGGCCGAGGTGAGTGGATTGCCTGAGTCTGCGGGTTCAAGATCAGCCTGGGCACCTTGGTGAGACCTCGTCTCTACAGTAAATTAAAAATTAGCCAGGTGTGGTAGTGCATGCCTATAGTTCCGGCTACTTGGAAGGCTGAGGCGGAAGGATCCCCGGAGCCCAGCTACACAGGAGGCTGAGGAGGAAGGCTCACCTGAGCCTAGGAGGTCAAGGTCTATGGTGAGCTGTGACTGTGCCATCGCACTCCAGCCTGGGTGACAGAGTGAGACCCCAACTCAAAGAAAAAAAAATTACTAAACACACATATGAAATATAGTGATATATGTTTCTTTATTAACACATTAAATAATAAGATTTAGTGGGAGTCTAACAGCTACTATAATTTCAAAGTGGTGATGAAAGTAAATAGTAATATATGTATGTATATAACACACTGTTATGCGATATGAAAACATCTGAGCTCTGACCAGGTTGGTGGCTCATGCCTGTAATCTCAGCACTCTGGTAGATTGAGACAGGTAGATTGCTTGAGCCCAGGAGTTCGAGACCAGCCTAGGCAATATAGTGATACCCCATCTCTATGAAAAAAAAATTTAAAAAGTTAGCTGGGATTGGGTGTTGTGGGGTACACCTGTAGTCCCAGCTACTCAGGAGGCTGAGATGGGAGGTCCTGAGCTCAGGAGGTCAAACTGCAGTAATTGTGATTGTATCACTGTACTCCTGAGCAACAAAGTAAGACCCCAACCACCCCCCTCGGAAAAAAAAAAAAGGAAAGAAAATACCTGATTTCTGTTGGTGGCAAGATCACAGAATCTCCTGATAGTATTGTGGTTTGTTGCTGACATTGATGAGTGAGTGAAATGCTCAGTTTCTGTTTGAGATGAATACAAATAAAGATGTAATTTTGTCCCATCCACGTTCATAGACTCCCCTGATTTCCAGTCGCAGACTCCTAAGGGATCTGTGGACTACAGGGTAGGAGCCTCTGGGAAGAAGTCAGGAGTACAGGCTGGAAGCTGATGAGGAGGTCATCGCAGGAGCCCAAGGAAGACTGTCAGCTTAAGGAGAGTGGTGGTGGAGATGGCAGGAGGGGACACATGAGGGTGGAGGCTGGAACTTTTGTCCTTAGTTTGGATTTGGAGATGGGGGAAGAGGGATTTGCCAGGAGGACCCCTAAGCATGTGGTTTCCATCACTGGATTGAAGTGTTAGGGAACAACAGAGGGGTAGGACCAGATGAATTTCAGGCATCTGAGTGGCGAGTTCATGTGGGTGGTCAGTGTTATCAGGAGCTCGGAGGATGAGCCTGCATGAGGGGCGTGAGGAGTGTGCTGAGAGGTGATCGCCCAGGCAGTGATAGGGTAGCCTGGAGGCCGAGTCAGAGGAGCAGAGGTAGGCCCCAAGGGTCAGCCTTCAGTGCTGAAAGCCCAGGGAGAGAGGACGGGACTGTGTAGATACAGAGGAGCAAAGCAGCAGGAGGGTGTGGTTTCCTGTAAGCCATTTGTAAAGAGGTGTTTAAGACGGAGTACTGTGAATCCTGTTGGAAGATGCTGATGGGGAGTAAAATGAAGTTCGAAAAATGTATCTTGAATTTAGCATCAAGAAGTGATGAATGGCCAGAGGAGAGCCCTTTTGGAGATGGGATCTGGGTGGAATACAGTTTGAGGAGGGTTGGGAGTGAGTGGGGGTGAGGACTTGGAGAAAGCCAGGGATATGGTTTGGACGTTATCCCTCCAAATCTCATATTGAAATTGATCCCCAGTGGCAGGTGTTTGGGTCATGGGGCGAATCCTCATGAATGGCTTGGTGCTGTTCTTACAAGAACGAGTGCGTTCTCATTCTGCTAGCTCACACGAAAGTGAGTTGTTTGGAAGCGGATGGGTCAGCCCCCTTGCTCCTGTTCTCGTCATGTGGCACGTCTGCTCCCTCTCGTCTTCTGCCAATTTCTGTGAGCTTCCTGAGGCCACACCAGAAGCCCAGCAGATGCCCATGCCATGCAGAACTATGAGCCAAATAAAGCTCTTTTCTTTACAAATTACCCAGCCTCGGGTGTTCTTTTATAGCTAGGCAAAGTGAACCAGTACAGCCAGTTTAGGTGACTTCAGGTATAAAAGATTCAGACAGGTTTGACAGAAAGGCGTATAAGTCAGAAAATTCCCTCTCATACCCAAAGATAAACCGTGTGTGTGTGTGTGTGTGTGTGTGTGTGTGTGTGTGTGTGTGTGTGTGTAAGAGACAGGGGTGGTGGTGGCTGTGGGTTGTTGGTTCTTATATGAATGGAATACTCTTTATGCAACACACATACACACATACACACACACAAAACGTGTATTGGGGATAAGACTGCCAATAGCCAAGACTTCTGTGGCCCTTCCTCCATGTCAGGCAATGTTCTCAGCCCTTTACTTCTAAACCTCACATGAGCTCTACAGGGGCCCACTTCAATGACCTGAATTTTGCAGTACAAGGACACTGAATCCCAGAGAGGTTACGGAGTTTACCTAAGGTTGTAGAGTGAGACCCTTCAACAAGGAAATGGCAGTGCATGAACTGTCATCTGTCACAGCCTGGTGTACAGTAGTCAGCCTTCTTGAAGAGGTGTCTGTCCAGTGTGGGTGGAGCTGGAGTTAGTCTAGGAAGTGAAGTTCAGGATTCCAATTCAATTCAGAGACCTCTGTCATTCTGGTCATGATAGTCTAGAACACAGGCATGTGGCGTTTGACTTAGTGTTGTTTACTGAAGGGCCTTCAGATTATTTCCTATATCCCTCATAACAAGCCAGTCTTCTGAGAACATTCTTATATATCTCAAGAATATGTGTAAGTAGTTTTGTAGAGTAATTATCCAGACAGTGTTCTAGAGTAATTAGCCAGAGAGTTTTCTAGAGTAATTCAGAAGAATTTTTGACAGCTACCTCTTCCAAGAAGGATTATGATTGTAAACAAGGCTGTGACAAACATCCATTCATGAGTCCGTTTTCTTGTTTAAGGATCCCAGCAAGAATGCTGATATGGTATTCACCAAAAAGGTATGGTTAAAAAACACTACAGGGCAATATAATTTCATATACCCCCCATAGTGTGAGCCCTGGCATATTTCAGCTTCCTTACTCCAAACCTTAACCAGAGAAAGGAATAAGCAACATGCCACATTGCCAACTTTCCCTGAGCAGGTTTGCTCTGCCTTTTGCTACTTGTTATCTGTGACGCTGTCCCTTAGGGTCCCAGGGGTCTAGATGGCTTTAGAGAAACGAACGATCATATCTGACCTGGACTATTTTCAGAGAAAAATGCTCTTGCGCGGGGACATCAGGGAACTGCCGCCCTGCCCCACCCCCCGCCTTGCCCTGCCTTCTGTGGTGGAGTTCCTCTGACCAGGGACCACTTGCCTTCTTGCAAAATTGCCAAATTGATAGCTTTTTTTTTTTGACCTGCTCAATTTTGACCTCCATTTTCTCAGAAACAAAGTTCTTTGAGTGCCCTGAAAGAGAGAGAAGGCTCTGAACTCCACCTAAGGTGACCCACTCTAGGCTCAGTCACATGCACTTTTGTAAGACAACACAGACATAAAGATCCGGACACCAGGACACTGGCCGACTTCCCAGGAGGTCAGCCCTGAGGAGACCACTGCCCTGGTGCCACTGAGCAAGGCGTCCTGTGCCTGATGCCTCTTGGTGTGTAAACCCAATCCAGCGGTCTTTGCACAGGTGATTGTGTACGGATGCCTTCTTCTGCCTCTGGAGGTCAAGACCAAATTACAACTAATCTGTGGAATAGCTTTCCCCTGCACATGAACCCGATGGTTGCTGATCTAAGGTTTTCTTTGGATCATTTTATTCACCACTGAACTCTCCCACAGTTTAGCAATTTAAAAAAAATTCCCCCTTGGCACGAGACCTCCTGACTCAGGGGTCAGAAACATCCTAGTTTAAAAAAATTTATAATAAGCAGAACCCTGGATTTAGAGACTTGGACTCACTGTGACATTGTACTGAGTTGGCTTTAACTGTTTTGTCCATAGCTGAGAAAAATAATATTTTCCTCCCTCCTAGAATGGTAGGGAAGAGGATTTCTGGGAAATGTCTGCTCATTCCCAGTATTTAACATTTAAATTATAGAAATATACATTTTCTTCTTTTTTTTTCTTCCAGAAACAGTACTCTTCAGAACATGGGCGGGAGGGTAGATTACAGCAAGCATGCTTTTAACTCATCTTTGCCCCAGTGTCAGTTCTGAAGGGAGAGCAAACAACTTCATGATTGGGAGCACTGACCATGAAGCAAGACTGTCTGGGTTTGAATCCCAGCACCACATGTGTTAACTCTGTGGCCTTAGACAAAACACTGACCCTTCCTGTTCCTCTTATTCCTGGTCTGTGAAATGGGATATTTGGAGAATTTAATGAGTAATAGACGTAAAGTGCTGAGAACAGCATCTGGTTCATGTCAAGCACCCAATAAATGTCAACTGCGATTTCTGATCCTGAATCTAGGTGATGTGTTCCCCATCTCTGTCTCCATGCTCATCTTTCCTCACCCTGTCCAGTGGGTCAGACTGGAAGGGCATGACAAAAGGCCTTCTCAGCTCCCTAGAGAGGATAAAATGACTCTGTGAAGACCAGGTGCATGGCAGGATGCTGGTCCCCAAAGTGTGGTGGTTTGCTACTTTTATACTTGCTGTGTTTGAACAAGGGGAAGGACCTTTGGAACTCGGATATTTCATCTCTGGGGAAGAGCATCCCACTCTGGGAAGAAGCCATCCATCCCCGCTGGTGTGTCCCAGTGTGAGTACAGGCAGAAAGGAAATGTCACCATATGGTTTTGTTCCAGTCTTTCTGTCTGGTTACATGGGTTATTGATGTTTAGTCTGGAGGGAAATGGGAGGGTGGTTTTGCTTTTCTCTCCATTGAGTTGCTTTACTGTATATAATTAGATCTAGCTGTTAAAAATTAGATTGATTGATTGATTTTGAGCTCTGTTGCTCAGACTGGAGTACATGGTTCACTGCAGCCTCGACCTTCTAGGCTCAGGGGATCCTTCCACCTCCGCCTCTCAAGTAGCTGGGACCAAGGCACACACCACCACACCCAGCTAATTATTTAATTTTTTTTGTAGAGACAAGGATCACTATATTGCAAGATGGGCCTCAAACTCCTGGGTTCAAGTGATCCTCCCATCTCGACTTTCCAAAGTGCTGGGATGACAGATGTGAGACACTATGCCTGGCCTACGTGTATTTTTTTTTACTCTTTGTTACCTCATGACCAAGGAAATACCCAAATTTGGACACTTGCAGGGAAAATATGGGATGTTTTAATTCATTGAATGAATGGATTTTCTCTAATCTTAAAAATAGTTGTTGCTTATAATCAGAAAACCAATCACCCTTCTCTGAAGAGAAGGGGGAAAGAATGCAGTTTCAAACACAAAACTTATTAGTTCTGGCTACCATACAAGGGACTTCATACTGAGGGAGGATTGTTACTCTAGACAGGTGTGTCAGTTTGCTTAAGCTGCCATAACAGAATGCCGCAGGCGGGAATGCTTCCATAAAAGGCATTTATTATCTCACAGTGCTGAAGGCTGGAAGTCCAAGATCAAGGTGATAGCAGCGTTGGCTCTCTCTGAGGCTTCTCTTTGTGGCTTGCAGATAACTGGTCTCCTGCTGTCTAGTCTTTTCTCTGTTTGCATACATCCCTGGAATCTCCAAATCAAGTCGCACTCTGTGATCCTGGGGACTTCAACATATACATTATGGATAGACATAATTTAGTCTGTCACAATAGGTGTTGCTGGAAATTGAGTATGTTTAAAAAGTATTTTAAGGCAGATTCTACTTGCTGCTTGTTCCGTGATGGGAGAGGCATAGCCTGCAAACAAGAATGTAACAGTTCAAGGCAAGAATTATGGGGACTGCCGCTGGAGAAAATGGGGCAGCCCACGTGAGGTATACACACGTCTTGCCAGCTATAGGGAACAGAGACCACGCATGCAGCCAGTGTGAACTCATCCTACCTTATGAAACAGGGTTTTTTCCCCTAATATGTTTACATATTGCTTTCACTACAAAGTCATTTTATCTTCAGTGCTTAATTATCAGTACTAAAGGAGAATATTAGTGTGGAAAATGGAATGACACTGACTCATTTTTGGCTTCCTGATCAATGTCAGTCAGTTTTGCATTCTGGCTTCTAATTCTAGCTCTTATAGGCCCACCATAGTGCTGTAAACACGTTGCTTCACCTCAGGCTCTTAAAGGGGGAACTTGACAAAGGAAAGTGTGGATTTGCAAATTTAGTGTGCAAAAGATCCAGTGTGTTACAAAGGGCACATTCCCTGGGCCTCGTTCCATAGAGCAGTGGTCCCCAACCTTTTTGGCGTCGGGGACTGGTTTTGTGGAAGATAAGTTTTCCATGGATTGGGGGCGAGGGGGTGGCGGGTGTTGGTTGATTTCGGGGTGATTCAAGCACATTACATTTATTGTGCACTTTATTTCTATTATTATTGCATTGTAATATATCATGAAATAATGATGCAACTCACCATCATAGAGTATCAGTGGGAGCCCTGAGCAGTTGTTTTCCTGCAACTAGATTGTCCCATCTAAGGGTGGAAGGAGGTAATACTAGCATCACTGCCTCAGCCCCACCTCAGATCATCAGGCATTAGATTCTCGTAAGGAGTGCACAAACCCCTGGGTCCCTTACATATGCATTTCACAATCAGGTTCGTGCACCCATGAGAATCTAATGCTGCTGCTGATCTGACAGGAGGCGGAGCTCAGGCGGTCATGCAAGCGATGGGGAGCTACTGTGAATACAGATGAATTTTCACCAGCTCACCTTCGGCTCACCTCCTGCTGTGCAACCTGGTTCCTAACAGGCCACGGACCAGTACTAGTCTGTGACCTAGAGGTTGGGGGACCCCTGCCGTAGAGATTCTGATTCAGTGGGGTCTTGGATGGGGCCCAGGAATCTGCACTGTCAACAAGACTCCCCAAGTGAATCTGTTGCAGGTGGTCCTTTTTGAGAAACTGATCCAAAGTCTCATCGAGTCATGAAAGAGACTGGGAGCCGGACTAGATTTGAGAAAAAGCCTGGGATTGGGAAAGAGCCAATTGGGACATTCTCGTTGTCTTTTTTGATCTTTGTACCCAACACTACACGATTTATATTCCATTTTGTGTCCACATGCAGCAATTAAGCCATGAGACCACAAGCACAGTCTATTAGTTTGTAGAAAATGGAGAAGGGACCCATCTAACTTCAGGTCTATGGTTTCTAATGGTCTTGACGCTGTCCCCAACTTTCTCCTTCTTAGTATTATGCATATTTAAGATAATGGTCACACCTTGATGAGCTACTCCTTGCTCTGCAGTGTCCACTCATGGAACGATTGTGTGTGGACAGCCTAACTTTGCTCCCTATGCCCACAGTGAGTTGATTACTGCTGTCTCAGGCTAGGGTTGTAGCAGGATAAATGAATCCAGAATGGATGTGGAAAACACAGTGAGGAGACAGCACTTTCCAGGAAATTATGGACTAAAGACTAAGGAAGGTCCAGCTGGTGGTGAAATAAGGAAATGGCTCCTGGTTTTTTGTTACTCAAGATTTAGATGTCCTTTCTTAGCTTTCTGTTGCTGCATAACAAATCACAAATGGAGCCACTTGAACCAACTTCCCATCCTTTCTGTGTGCCAGGATTCTGAGTGTGGAATGGCTGGGGCCTCTGCCAATCAGTTTCACCAGGCTGACCTCGAGAGGTCACTGGGCTGTGGTCTCTTCTGGGGCTGTGGTCCTCTTCCGTGCTCGCTCACTGGCAGAATTCCTTTCCTTGCCATTGTGTGACTGAGATCCCCATGTGCTAGCTGTGGGCCAGAGCCACCCTCGGCCCCATGAGGCTGCCCTTTGGTCCTTGTCACATGGTCCCTCCTGTCACACGTGACTGCTTCTCTCTGTTAAGGGCTTGCCTGATCAGCACAGGCCCATCCAGGATACTGTTCCCTTTAATTAACTCAAAGACAATGGATTGAGGCTCTTTATTAAATATGTAACATCTCCTCACATTACAAAGCAGCATGACCACAGGTCTTGCCCATATTCAGGGAGAGGGAGCTTCTCAGCGCTTATGTGTCAGGAGGAAGGAATCTTAAGGCCACTTTAGAATTCTGCCTGGTGTATGTATTGTTGATTATATGTTGGGTATCAAATCTTGACTTATAATTGTTAGAAATGCTATACAAATAATACTATTAATTTTTAGGGATCTCAAATTAATGGTATGGATTCTCTCTCTCTCTCTCTCTCTCTCTCTCTCTCTCTCTCTCTCTCTCTCTCTCTGTCTCTCTCTCTCTCTCTTTCTCTCTCTTTTTTTTTTTTTTTTTTTTGAGTCAGGATCTCACTCTGTTACCCAGGCTGGAGTTCAGTGCCATGATCACAGCTCACCGTAGCCTTGACCTCCTAGGCTTAAGCAGTCTTTCTGCCTCAGTTTTCCTGAGCACCACGCCCTTCTAATGTTGATTTTTTTTTTTCAGAGACAAGGTCCAGCTATGTTACCTAGGCTGATCTCAAACTTCTGGGCTCAAGCAATCCTCCTGCCTTGGCCTCCCAAATGCTGGAATTATAGGCAAGAAGCCACCCTGCCTAGCCCAGTTGTGTAGATATTAATCTGCAACTCTTTTGAGACACAGTGTAAAGTGGGGGGAAAAAAACCAGCCTTTCCTTTCAGAATTTAAAGCCAGAGAGAAAAACCCAAAGCTCATCCCTTTATCAGTGATCATTACTCAGAGAAGGAAGCCGTCTCAGTGGACTGGACTTCCCAAGATCTCAAAGCAGAGAAAGGTGGGAGTCTGGTGGTCCCTCTGTCCGACTCCTTTCTGTCATTCACTTCCTGTGTATCCTCAGTTTAAAAAAAAAAAAAAAAGATGAGCTCCAAGTAGCCTTATTAATCTGGAGCTCACTGACTTTAATGAACAGTTTTCTGTTTCCCATTATTGTCTTGAATGAGAACATTTTTCTCTTAATGTGAATTAGTTACTAAGTGAAATGGAATCATGGGTAAAATGAACTTTTGGTTGTTTATTTGTAAGTATAAAATCTTCATAAATTTTATGATGACTCATACAGCCAAAGAATTGTGGAGCTGAGGGTGGGGACAGGAACCAGAGAAAGCTTATGTGATCCATCTGCCTTGCAAAAAGCCCTTTTTGTGATTGACAGTTGGGTTGACATCCATTAAGTAATTTTCCATGCTTTTCTGCCCAAGGAAATGACGCTTGGTATGTTTTCTAAAAATACCAGTTTAAGTATTTAAATGATTAAATATTTTTCTGTTTATTCCTGAGTAAAATATGATTGTTGACAATGTTTTTCTATAGAGGTTTTCATTCACACTTCCTCTCCAGTCTCAGTAGATGACCTCAAGGTGGATGAGTGCCCATTCATCTTGAAAAGTGACTGTTACCAAATACCATGTAAGTCCTGTCCCAGCATGGAGACCATGGCTGTGGTCAAGTAGTCCTTGGCCAGCATGTGTGACTAGAATAATATGTGGCTTTAGTGCAGGCTCAGAGTTGCCCGAGCTGGAATGAAAAGAGGACAGCTTGACGACTTGGGTTTGAACACATGTTGTTGGCGTTTTTGTTGAGTCGTGCTGTGGGTTGAATTCCCAAGGTCAAGGTCAAGGAAACAATGCTATTTCTGACCATGCTTCCTTCTTCCATCTTCTATAGTATATGAGCACTTGGCTACAGGCGCAGACGAGAGCTTCTTCTCTGAACTGTTCACATGAGTGAATGGACATGTTTTCTCTGCTTCTCCAGGAATCCTCTCTGTTTGCCTCATCATGGCATCACACCTCCTGAGCCATGGAGCTGGGGATTGTGTTTTAATTCTACCTGATATGAAACACATGTGCACATTGGTTGAAAATTTTTTAAATTTTATTTTGAAGTTGTGGGGCCCTATGTGAAGATTTACTACATGAGTAGATGGTATGCAGGTGAGAGGACTCCTAGTGGGCCCTGCCTCCCTGAGCATGGACCTGGTGTCCATTGTGTAGCTGTGTACCCCTCTACCTCCTCCTCCCTCCTTTAGCATTGTCCTGCGTCTGTCGTTCCCACCTTTGTGTTCATGTGACCAGCGATCAGAGCCCGCTTATGAGAGAGAACATGCGGTGAATATTCCATTTATTTTTGCACATTGGTTTTATCTCCATTAGAGCAAAATCTCCTTGAGGCCAGGGCAGTGTCCCCAGTGTCTTTCTGGTGACCCTTTTTATGTCAACCCCACACTGTATGTAGTAAGTGTTCGTTCGTGGGCCTCAGTCGCCTTGGGAACGAAGCACTGTTTCAGTCTGTGTGTACACCGGGGGTTATGTGTGTGTAACTCTCTCTTGAGTATATTTGGATGCTCTCAAGACTAATAAAACACAACTTTCTTCAAAAGTATATCAAATTCGTTATTCTTGGGTCTTTTCTCCATCAGTTCTTACTGAACACATTGAAAGGCAGCCACCTGTTTGCAAGCTGAGAACCGCCACCCTTCAGCAACCAGCAAGGTGCTTGGCTTGGCATCTTGGAATATGTGGGATCTTTTCCCATCTTGAGCCCTCTTGGCCCCATGTTTCCTCCGTGAGTTGTGCAGAGAGGGTGGACAGTGCTGTTCCTCTGTAACTCATAACTATCTCAGTGTCTTAATGATCTGAATGAATATCTGATTAATGTTCACCTCTATCCTGGATTGGACTGTCCTGAGTCCCAGGACTGTGTCTGTCCTGACCCACTGCCTAACAGGATGGCGACCCCCACACAGCACATTCAGCACCTGATAGTGTCAAAGGCTCTGGGATCCCAGCTGATAGTGTTTTCACCCACTCTTTCATCTGTAGACACTTTGCTACTTTTTATTGTTGATATTATTATTGAGTCTGGGTCTCACTCTGTCAGCCGGGCTGAAGTGCAGTAGTATGATCACGGCTCACTGCAGCCCAGACCTTCTGGGCTCAGGTGATCCTCCCATCTCAGCCTCCTGAGTAGCTGGGACTGCAGTCATGGGCCACCACATCTGGCTAACTTTTGGTTTTTTGGTGTTTTTTGTTTGTTTGTTTTTTGTTTTTTTTTTGTGGAGACAAGGTCTTACTGTGTTGCCCAGGCTGGTCTTGAACTCCTGGATTCAAGCAGTCCTCCTGTCTCAGCTTCCCAGAGTGCTGGAATTAGAGGTATGAGCCACCATGGCTGGCCGAACTTTTCTACTTTTTAAAAGCTAGAAATTCCTTTAGTAGTAAGATTCGCAAAGGTTTTCAGTCCCTGAATGAAAGGTTTTAGGCGAATGCCTCAGCTAACGAATACGATAGCAAAGTGTCTGCCCCCTGGTGTCAGGTCAAGAACTAGCATCTTGGATAATTCTACTGAAGGCTTTCCGTTAATTATACGACTCAGTTTTTACTGTAAATTATATCATTTCACGTAAATTATATCATTTCCTGTAAAATTAAAACAAGCACTATTTTAAAATTTCTGCTCACTTGCTGCTATGAAACCTGGAGTTTTAATTTATATTCAACATTGTTGGTTTTTCCCAGGTCTAAATAATAATTGAGAATCAGTCTAATTTTAGTAAATTCTCTGTGTGCTGTTAACTCTGTAGCACTGAATTTTAAGAGGAGAAAAATAATAAAGGCTTTATGTGAAACAAAAATAGCCTGAAACAGTCTTAATATCTTATGAGTTCATATAAATCTTAATGCTGCTGGTAGTTTTCCTAACAATTTGGCCAGAAGGAAGGATAAAAACTCATTTGTTAAAAAGTCTTTGAATAACATAAATTTACTGGTTTGGCTTAAATGAGAATGCAGGTATTCACAAGGGCCCCTATAACTAGAGTTAATCCAGGTCCTGAGTTAAGAAATAAGAACTAGGTAAAGATTTTGTTCAGTGTTTTTGTAAAGAATGAGATTTATGGCCAGGTGTGGTGGCTCACTCTTGTAATCGCAGCACTTTGGGAGGCCGAGGCACAGGAGGACCACTTGAGGTTAGGAGTTCGAGGACAACGTAGTGAGACCCCCATCTTTGCAACAAAAAAAAGACAAAAAGATTCTAATAAAAAATTGAAAAGATGAGGTTTATATAGAGGAAGGCAGGGCTTATTTCTTTTCTTACTGCAGCTCCCTTACTTGAATTAAAGCAGTGTCTGTGCAGGAAACCTTGTGGCAAAACGCATTCCCTCCTAGGCCAACTCTACAATGAGATGAGATGGAGCGTGTGGGTTGCAGCACACAGTGCCCAGGGCAGGAGGACTTCCCAGTGTTAGAAGAGGAGGAGATTTTAATAACTGGCAGCTGTACCAGATATTGTGCTAAAGGTGCCACCTTGAGGTCCATAGCCTCAAGGCGCTGAAGTTCTAATGCAGGCTCAGTCAATCTCCAAACCTATAATTAGACCAAATTAGTTGTGATTACTACTCAACAGAGAGGAGCCCCGGCTGTGGGAGAACTGGGTCAGTGATCGAGGCTGAGTCAGAAGACTTTGGAGAAACCCCAAATCGATGCCTCTTTCTGTCCCTCTGCTGAGACACCTTCACTTATTGAAGAGTCTCAGGCCCTTGCTCAAAGCCTGTTTACTCTGATTTACACACAACTATGGCCTCATAGTTGATGAGAGAGTGGATGTAGCAGTTTAGAAGAGAGCAGGGTGGTAGGAGGAAGGACAAGGAGAAAAATGCAAATTGGCTGGGTGCGGTGGCTCAGTCCTATAACCCCAACCCTTGGGGTGGCTGAGGCAGGAGGATCGCTTGAGCCCAAGAGTTGGAGATCAGTCTGGGCCACATAACGGGATCTCATCTCTACAAAACAATAAAATAAATTAGGCAGGCATGGTGGTGCGCACCTGAAGTCCCAACTACTCAGGAGGCCGAGGTGGAAGGATTGCCTGAGCTCAGGAGGTCAAGGCTGTGGGTGAGCCATGATTATACCACTACGCTCCAGCCTAGGCGACAGAGTGAGACCAAAAGATAAAGAAAGAAAGAAAAAGAAAAAAGAAGCGGATAGAGCCAGGCCCTTCAGTCTTAGCAAGGTGATAGCCAAGCTCTGGGATAGGGCAGGGAGAGGGACCCAAAGCAAATCTTAAGGGCTCAATGAACATGCCGGTTATTAGCAGTAGAAATAAGGGTTTTAGTGTCTGTGGTTGTAGCAGTCGATATTTGGAGTAATGGCCCAGAGCCTCCAAAAAGAGAGAAAGTTATACGTGCCCAGGTCCTTCGGCATTTGTATGTACAGTTGTTTGGGTCCACTAGAATGGTGAGTTCCTTGAAGGCAGCAACTATATCTCATACTTCTACATGTTCTAAGAATTTATCTTAGAATCCAGCCCGAAGCACTGAAGGAAGGGTTTAGTAGATGTTCTCTGCTCGTGTTAGATTAAAGCAGCTTCCTTTTTCCAGGCAGATCGCTGTGAAGATGCTGGAGTTAGGTATACCAGAAACTGATGTCCAGGCAGACTCTGAATTCAGCATCCCTTCCTGTGGGTCTATAATGGGGAAGAAATGGTTAGGAAACCTTTGTGCTTCTAGTTTCTACTTA
Source organism: Cephalopachus bancanus (assembly GCA_027257055.1). Lineage (NCBI taxonomy): Eukaryota > Metazoa > Chordata > Mammalia > Primates > Tarsiidae > Cephalopachus > Cephalopachus bancanus. Next base: position 820,841 of record JAPVLO010000301.1, on the reverse strand, counting down.
CTGCAGTAAAACCAGTAAGATCTCTTAAAAAAAAAAAAAAAGATGTACATGTGTTTGTGTGTGTGCCATTTCTGTACTGACTTCCTGATCTGTGAGCACACGGAGCCCCCATCTTTGTGCTTGGCCTTGGGCTTAGATCCCGAGGACACAGTTCAGCCAAGATTCCTCCTGACCCTCCAATAATTCTGGTGTCTCTGAAGATCTTAACCATTGTTTGTGGGTTGAATTTTGTCCTCCAAAAAGATTAGATGGAGACCCAGCACCTGCTAGTCAGACCTTATTTGGGATTGGGCCATTGTGGATGTCATCGAGTTACTATATGGTCATTAGGGTGGACCTACCCAATTGGACTGGTGTCCTTATGAGCAGAGGGAGATTTGGACAAAGACACAGACAGGAGGACACCCTGTGGAGCCGGCCATGTGGAGATGGAGGCTGAGATTGGAGTTGTACTGCCATCCACCAAGGGATGACACTTGGGCCACCAGAAGCTGGAAGAAGCAAGGAAGGACCTTCCCCCAAGGCTTGGAGGGAGCAAGGCCTGCCTTGATGTCAGACCTTTAGCCTCCAGGACTGCGAGACTAGAGATTGTGTGGCTTTAAGTCACCAGCCTGTGGCGCTGTTGCAGCAACCCTGGGAAGCAAAGGCACCCAGAGTACATTTTTGTATGAATCAACGCCCTGCAGGAAACAGGTGTTTATCCTGGGGGGGAAGGGAGATCGACTGACTGAAGAGAGTTAAGGACGGTGTAGAGGTGAGGGCAGAATGAAGAGGCTTCCAGAATGGGGAAGCCTTCCAGGGCTGGCAGCCTGAGGCTTCCATGAGCACGACCAGGACTTGAGGAAGGCTGGGTCAAGGGAGGGTGTCTGGAACCCAGACAGCACTAGATTGTCACCTGTGAATGGAAGAGAGAGTGGCCTGACGAGCCCCAGGCAAGCTGTGCTTGGAGAGAGGGAGCTGGGGAATTGATACTCTCGCCTCTTTCTCCTCCCACGCCCCTGTCACCTGCTGAGCCTCTCATTGGCTGATCCTGTCAAGAGGGCCCATCCATGCATGTGGTCTGCAGAGTTGGCCTCTCAGGACACACAGCAGGGAGGATGGGGTGGGGGAGGAGGGGATCCAGAAGGTCACCTGGAGGGTCTCACTTGCACATTTGGGATCAAATGGGTCTATGTTGGCCAGGCGCTGTGGCTCACGCCTGTCATCCCAGCACTTGGGGGGCTAGGGCAAGAGGATTGCCTGAGCCCAGGGATTTGAGATCAGCCTGGGCAACTTGGCGAGACCTTGTCTCTACAATTAAAAAAAAAAAATGACCCAGGTATGGTGGCACATGCCTCAGTTCCAGATACTTGGAAGGCTGAGGTAGAAGGATTGTCTGTGCCCAGCAGGTCAAGACTGGGGTGGCTGTGAGCATGCCACACCACACTCCAGCCTAGGTGACAGAGTGAGACTACAACTCAAAGCAAAACAAAACCAAAAAAGAGCATATGTTATTCAAGAAACAAATACGTATGTTTATAAAAAGTAGTGACTTAATGTCCAGGGCGATATTGTATATACTTGTTCTCAACAAAACCTTGTGGATGTGATTGTGATTGTGGATGTGGCCACCTAGAGATATTTATGAGGGGGGGCTTCCTAAAAAAAACAAAGTTTATTTATTTAAAAATTGTGTATTTATTCTTACATGTTTAAACTTCAGTCACCTTCAAAGTGCTTGATGTCTGATGCAATACACCTATCGGGATGCTTTTTCCACTGCTCAAAACAGTTTTTGAACTCGTCCACTTTGATCCCTTTTAGTGCTTCTGCCATTTTTTGTTTCACCTCTTACACATCGGCACAATGTTACCCTTTGAAGACTTTTTTCATTCAGGGAAACAAAAATAAGCTGCTAGGGGAGAGACCAGGTAAATAGGGAGAGTGGGGCATGGGGTCATGTGGTTTTTGTTCAAAAACTGCTGAACACTCAGCCTGGTGTGGGCAGGTGTACTCGTAAGTCACCCATCATGACATGGGAAAATGCACCAAAAGGATCGCCAAAAAAATTTCACTGAAGCCGAACACAGCCTCTCACAGCAACACTAGCTGGTATACAGATGCCGATGGATTCCTTGAACACACTTACCTAGAGGGGGAAGCCTGTACGCCAAGGGGTCCACTCTCCAAAAGATAATTCTGTTTTTGGAGGGGATCACCCCTTGTATGTTGGAGTCTAACAAATTCTTATTAAGCACCCATTGTAGTGCTAGGTCTTAGGCAAGCCCTGGGCACAGACATGGAGCAGAATTAACACTGTCCTCGCTGAAAGGATAGACTGAGAGCAAGAAATACACTTTTAAAATCTTCTTCCTAAACCTTAATACAGTGATGAGAAAGTAGAAGCTATGTTTTTGGAGAAATGCACACTTTAGGTAAAAGTAACTTTACTGACTTTGTCTTTTCAGAAACAGACTTCCTGGTGCCAGGTGTCAGAGGTATCTCATAGCGGCAATCAAGCTTGCCTAAAGTAAAGGGAATTTGCAAGGCCTCAGACATCATGCATTGGGCAAGGACTGTAAAAGTCATGAAACTTGTAATTACAAAAGTTATAACTGCTCAGAGGGGGAGCAGGAGGGGATTCGATCTTCCAGTAAATTAGGTACTATCTACAGGGAAGCCAAGGACTCCCCCGAAACTACCCACTGGGAATGCCTAGGAGATAAGGTGAGGTGCACTCTCCATTAGCTCTAAGGAATGTGCAGCAGAATTAGAATCCTTGTCACGCCCTTCGCTAAGGGCTATGATAATGTGGGCGGACATTAGTAGGTCTCTGTGTCACAGGTTCTCCAAGACATCCACAGATGGTCGATAAGGAAGTCATGGCAGTCATATCTACCTGATTGCAACATCTCCAAGGAAAAGGATTTAAGCCAGAACTTTGGGGGGCTATGGGGTCACACTCACCTAGCGTGTAGGCCCGCTCCCTGTCTGTGGAGGGTGAACTTTGCTTAAATAAATCTTATCTTCTTTCACCTCTTTGTGTGCTGCAATTCTTTGCCTTTACTCAGATCTCTGGGTTGCCGGCTCCTGCAGTCCTGCGCCTCTCCCTCTCCATCCATCCACCTTCACCCTAGCCGACCCTAACACTCCCCCTCACAGAACTTCCAGCCTAGTGAGTACTGACTGTATTAACCAGGGTCAGAGCCCCCAGGGGCCTTCTTTCTCTTGTGACACTCAGTATAACCGGAAGTGACTGACTAGGTGCCATCGTTCCTGGGGACTGCAAGCTTCGTGAATCCCGGTGGTGGGGTCTCCTGTGTTTCCTGCTAAGCTCCAGCACTTAGCCCAGTACGTGGCTCCTGGCATGCATTCATGGAATGAATTGATGAATGAATGAGCAAACGAATGAGTGCCTTGTGTTTACTATTTAGAAGTTTCTGAACATTAGTGTATGACTTGAAAATATACAAAATGGGGCAAATCAAATATAATAGGGATGTTGCTATTTAAAGAGTTGATTGGAGCCGGGCTCGGTGGCTCAGCCTGTAATCCTGCGCCTTTGGGAGGCTGAGGTGAGTGGATTGCCTGAGCGCGTGGGTTCGAGACCCGTCTGGGCAACTTGGCGAGACTTCATCTCTACAATAAATTTAAAAAAAAATCAATCGGGCGTGGTAGCGCACGCTTGTAGTTCCAGTTACTTGGAAGCCTGAGGCGGAACGATCGCCGGAGCCCAGCAGGTCGAGGCTGGGGTGGCCGGGAGCGGCCACTGCACTCCAGTCTGGGCAACAGAGCGAGACTCCAACTCAAAAAAAAAAAAAAAAGAAAAAAGAGTTGATTGGATTAATTCTTTGTCAGAGCAGTCTGTAAATTATCTTAGTCTGCATTCTCATTTTGTTTCTTATTTTCATTTTGCTTCTTACTGAGAGCACTTTTATTCCACTTTAGAAGCCGAGACTGAATGTTATCTTTTTGTTTTCTCTGGTCTCTGTTCACATAAATCGATTGGCTCATAAGAACATGCACCGAAGTTCAGTGAAGCTCAAATCTGAACATGAAGGGGCTTATTATGCACTTTACGCCTTTTCATATTTAAGTCAATGGTTGGAATCTAGACCAAGAATTTAAGGGAATACTTTTACTAATTTTAATGTTAAAGCAAAATATCTGCCACCTGGAGTCAGATAAGGGATCAAAAGGTGTCAGAAGACGAGAATACATCAGAGGCTTTTTTCCCCCACTCTTAAGACATCTAGGCCTGGGAATGGTGGCTCACGTCTGTAACCACAGCATTTTGGAAGGCCAGCGTGGGAGGATTATTTGAGGCCAGGAGTTTGAGACCAGCCTGGGAAACATAGCAAGGCCCTGTCACTGCTAAGAAAAAACAACATTTTTTAATTAAAAGGAAAGCATTTTCTAGTATTAAATTAGCTCCTTCGGGCCTCCTATGTTCCATTACTAGACAGAGACCCATGCTCCTTTGATGACCTTATAAGGAAAACATTTCTAGGAAAATTGTTGCAGAATCCACGAGCAGTTATGTTGTCTAATAGCCCCAGAATGGGGAGATTTAAAGAGAATGGAAAGCAGCTGACTTCACCATTTTCTCAGAGCAAGCTTCCACAGCTTCTGCATAAAGATGTATAATGTAATCCTCGGAGATCTCGCTCCAATTATTGTGTCCTTTATTCGAATGAATAAGTAGAGAATTTAGTTTTTACACTTGTCAGTGGTATAACGTGCCTTCTCAGCTTAAAAGTAATGGGGGAAATTACTTATAAAAAAACTAATGAAAGATAAGAGAAGACAGGTTTACAAAGTCACTGGTCTGTTTCTCAATATGTTTGCATTTTAGGATTGGATCTTTTTCTTCCTCTTTGTGTTTGGGGCACATAAGAATTGTGTTACCACCTCCTGCTCCCCATTGTGATGTTTTGCTGATGTTGAGCTTGAAGGTTCACCCATGCTAGGAACTTCTTTTGGAGGTTACAAGTATGTATGGGGGAAAATTACTTTTCCTCTAAGATATAAACTGTAAAGAAACAGCCTCATCAGAAAGAGGACTGGTCAGTTCTGCCACCACAGAGAATTCTTAGACATGGGCTAATGTCCCTTGACTGTCCATGAGCAAGGGAGCTCTGTTGCGTTGCATAAGGGACAGTCCTTCATTTGTGCTGGACTTAACGTAACCATTTGCCTGGGACTGAGGAGTTTTTCAGCTTGTGGGACTTCCGGTGCTAACCCTGGCTAAGTTCCAGGAAGCCAGGCAGTGTGTTACGCTAGCGAACCAGCCCTGCTCATCACTGGACACTCAGCACGCCCAGCCCCTGCCTGCCAGTGGTGCTCCCCATCATTGTGAGAACGCTGGATGCTTCCATATGTTCCCAGGTGTCCCGTGGAGTAGCAGCTATCCCTGGCAAAAAGTATTTTGAGTCTAGCCTATAGTGTTGGGGTGTTCTGGCCTCATTTGCAAGACCACTGCTGAAGTAGGGTGGATGCATGAGGCTATCTTCAGTCTTAAACAAAACCCCAAATGCAGTTTGTTGAAATGCTGTTGGCTCAGAAAAAGGAGGAAGGAAGAGGTGGCAGGGTTCATTGAAAATCTAATGCTTGAAATACATGAGGAAATTGATTCTGTTTATAAGCTTTAGTTTGTTTTTGGTTTTTGTTGTGGTGGTTGTCTTTTGAGTCAGGGTCACACTCTGTTGCCCAGGCTGGAGTGCAGTAGTGTGATCATGACTCATCGCAGCCTCAGACTCTTGGGCTCAGCCAATCCTTCTACCTCAGCCTCCTAAGTTGCTGGGACTACAGGCAACTGCCATCATGTCTGGCTAATTTTTTTTTTTTTAATTTTTGTTTATAGAGATGAGATCTCACTGTGTGGTCCAGGCTGGTCTCGAACTCCCGGGCTCAAACAATCCTCCCACCTTGGCTTCCCAAAGTACTGGAGTAACCAGCCATTGCGCCTGGCTGGTTTATAAGTTTTTTTTGTTTGTTTGTTTGTTTGAGTTGGAGTCTCACTCTGTCGCCCAGACTGGAGTGCAGTGGCCGCTCCCAGCTACCGCAGCCTCGACCTGCTGGGCTCTGGTGATCCTTCCCCCTCAGCCTTCCAAGTAGCCAGAATTACAGGCGTGCGCTACCATGCCCGGCTAATTTTTTGATTTTATTGTAGAGATGAGGTCTCGCCTGCCCAGGCGGGTCTTGAACCCGCGGGCTCAGGCAATCCACTCACCTCAGCCTCCCAGAGGCGCGGGATTACAGGCTGAGCCACCGAGCCCGGCTTATAAGTTTTTAAAGTCAAGTTCTCATTTATTTGTGTCTCTTATTTATAAGTGATTACTGGTTCTCACAGATTCTTCAAATTAATGTATATAATTATGCCAAGATGCCTAACTTTTAAATAAGTTGGGAGGGCAGGAAAAGTAAAGGACTGCCTCAGGATAATGGGCCTCCTTACCCCCCCGCCCTCCCCCCATCCAATCTCCTTTGAATCAAGGGATAGGGTCTTGGTAGAATACCTCCTTTAGAAGGGATGAGGAAGGAGACAGATGAACAGCACCGACATAGGCAGGCTAGGATAATATCGGCAAGTGTAAGGGCAGGTACGTTTTGGAAAATCCCTGACTAATTGCAGGGCTTGTGTGTAGAATGTAAGTGTATGTTATTATTGTATGTAAAGAATGAAGATGCGAAGTACAATATTATTGATTTAAAAGGCCCAGCCTGATTCTATGACTTCGGGGGATTTTAAAGAGATTATATTGAATAACCTTGGGTTGAAACGTGTTCCCTTTGCAAACCAAAATTGGTCAGTGTCTTCTTTATGAACCTGATTGATTCTCATCCTCAGAACGTAAGCTTGTTCACGGAGATACAGCTGGAAGTCATGTTGTCATGACAACAATGGCACGCTGGCTGGAAGGACTCCTTTAAATGGCCAGTGACTGGGTTTTTAATCACTGATTTATATTGGTAGCAAAATTAAGGAGGGCTATAGGCTTTGTAATTATATGTTATTTTGGCTCTGTATTTTCTCTTCTAGTACTGTCATGTTGTTTTTGAACGTGTGTTATCATGAATAATTTTTACATAAATGCAAGTCCATCTCATCTCTTCTCTATGATGTCAATAATCTCACAACATATGGATTTCTCTACTCAGAACTTTTTTTTTTTGACTCTAAGTCTCATTCTGTCACCCAGACTGGAGTGCAATGACGTGATCATGGCTCACTGCAGCCTCGACCTCCTAGGCTCAGGTGATCCTTCCATCTCAGCTTCCTAGGTAGCTGGGACTGTGGGCGTGTACCACTACACCCAACTAATTTTTGTTATTATTTTTATAGAGATGAGGTCGCTTTATGTTGCCCACACTGGTCTCGAACTCCTGGGTTCAAGCAGTCCTCCCACCTTGACCTCCCAAAGTGCTGGAATTATAGGCATAAGCCACTGCACCCTACCTGCTCAAAACTTTTGCTAGCATTTTGTTGCCCGTGTAGTAAATTCTAAACTCCTGAATGCGGCATGTAGAGCCCTGAGCACAACAGCTTCCCTTTCCCACAAAACTTTCTTTCTCACCAGCATCCAGCAAGGATCTAACACCAGGCTGAAAATTGCCTTGAATGGTTTGTCTCTGAAGGGAGCTTCTAGTACAGGGAGGAACTAGTCAGCCTTAAACAAAGGCTCATTAGGAAAAGCTTGCAGAGGATGTGAGCCTTGAGGAATGGACAGGTCTTCCTTTTGGGGAGAGAAGGAGGCTATTCCAGACCAGAGGAACAGTCAGCAAAAAGAGGGGTGCCGGGTTGTGTGTGGTGGTGTGAAGCCAGTGTGAATCCCGTTGGCTGTTTTGGAAGGGGCACGAGGGGTAAGACGGCAGAGAGGAGAAACCATCCTGAGGGGGTGTTGAACGCCTTGTCCTCCGTTCCGTGCCAAGAGGGAGTCTATTCATTTTTACAGGTGGTGGAGATGGGCATCCTCTGAGAAGTGACTAGCCACAGTATGACTCGAGGCGCTGTGCAAGTCACAGTCACCAGTTGTGAAGCTATTTTTGAATCCGGGTGAGGCCCTGGAGAGCGTGGACTGTGGCAGGGTTGGGTGTGAGAGCCCTGGACCCTTCTGGAGCTGACTTCTCCAGTAGGTCTTTTAGTCTGTTGGCCACTTGGGACTCTGGAGCCTGGGTGCTGGCATATGCCTGCCTGGCATGAGCCCCAGCCCACTGTTACCAGCTCTGAGTCAATCACTCACCTGCTCTTTCCATCTGCCGTGAAGTGGGGAGAACCTCAACCTTGCAAGCCATCAGCACACCCAGATGCTTAGCATAGCAGTGACTGGCGCCTGGCAAGCACTTCGGGAAGCATCAGTGTGGATGCTGGTGTTGATGAAGCATGAAGATGTTGCTGTGTATTGGGCCCTGTGTATAATTCTTTTTTTTGAGTTGGAGTCTCACTCTGTCGCCCAGACTGGAGTGCAGTGGCCGCTCCCGGCCACCGCAGCCTCGACCTGCTGGGCTCCGGCGATCATTCCGCCTCAGTCTTCCGAGTAGCCGGAATTACAGTCACGTGCTACCACGCCCGGCTGATTTTTTTATTTATTGTAGAGATGAGGTTTCGCTTGCCCAGGCGGGTCTCGAACCCGCGGGCTCAGGCAATCCACTCACCTCAGCCTCCCAAAGGCGCGGGATTACAGGCTGAGCCACCGAGCCCGGCTTCTGTGTATAATTCTTTAAGCTATTTGTGAATGTCAATTATCTGACCCTGTTCAAGACATCCCAGCCCACCCTCCACCAGAAGCACTCACTTCCTACTAATTTGAGCATTGGTTGATAACCAGCCATTCTGTGCCAAGCATTTCACTCAGTGACAGGGGTACAAAGAGGAAAGTGCAGGGATCTTGTCATGAAGGAATGTAGTGGCCTTTACTATAAGGTGGCACTTGATCCATACAAAAGAGTGTGAGGGGCCCTGTGAGGTGGCTTTCGCCTGTGATCCCAGCACTTTGGTGGCCAAGGTGGGAGGATTGCTTGAACCCGGGAGGTTGAGACCAACCTGGGCAACATAGCAAGACCTCATCTCTAAAAAAAAATAAAAATAAAACAATTAGTTAAGAATGGTGGCATGTGCCTTTAGTCCCAGCTACTTGGGAGGCTGAAGTGGAAGGATTCCCTGAGCCCAAAAGGCCAAGGCTGCAGTGAGCCGTGATCAGGCGACTTCACTTCAGCCTGGGCAACAGAGTGAGACCATGACTCAAAAACAAAAACAAAAACCAAAACGGCAAGAAAATAGTTCACCTGTGATAGAGAGTGAGAATGAGTGAGAGCAGTGGGGGAAAAGTCACTGAATACCTAATCTCTAAATCGTTTGTATCAAGGTCATTCTGATTTTAAAAGCACCTTTCAGGAGTGGATGTTTAAATGACCTATGTGTGCACCTTTATTGATAAATTATCAGATTTTTCCCACTTAAATCATAGTTTTAGACTAAATTGCCGGAGGGTCTGTACCTGAACTCTTGAAGAGCGCATGAACCCTAGAGAAGTTTGTGAATGCGCCCCAGCCAGCTGTGCGCGATGCAAGACAGTTGGCAACTCCTCGCCCAGAACTCTAATACTTAACCCAGAACCACTTTTGTGTCCTTCTGGTCAGGAAACCACACTGTGTTTTAGGACTTTCCGAATTGAGACTCCAAAGAAATGTTTATAAAAAAAAGATCCTCTTGGACCCCTGGCTCACTGGAATCCTCTGAAATCCTGCCATCACAAACAATGCAGTGTGAGCCATGTACGGCGTGTTCAGTGGCCTAATGGCCACATTAAAATAAGTGAAAAGAAAGAGGCGCAATGGACTGTAATCACATATTTTATTTAACCCAATGGATCTCAAATAACATTGGACATAAAATCCATTTAAAAATTAATAATGAGGTATTTTCTATTCTTTTGACTGGTTTTCAAGTCCTTGTGCGTTTTACACTGGCGGCATGTCTCAATTTGAGTTAGACACACATAATGTGTGTTTGGTGGCCTCCGGTGGCCAGTGACTCCCCAGTTCGACACACAGTTCTGGAACTTGGGTTTTTCGGAGCCCCAGGTCCCTTGAGTAGTGATCTAAAATAGCATCGGTGTCTTTGGTGATATTTCATGAGTCTTTTTACAGTTAAGGAAAAAGTGAACGTTCAAGGTGAGTTTGTTCTGAACCTCGGCAGTAGGGAGATGAGCTGATTCTGTGCTCTAATTTGGGGTATTTCATTGCTGGGTCATGCAGACGTCTCTCTTATTTTAGGTACTTACTTATTTACTGTCATTCCCTTTCTTTTTCCCATTTTCTCACCCATAGTCAACCATTCTAATGTGTTTCTTGTGCAACTTTTTGTTTAAAAATGTGCTCGCAGTATGCCTTGTGTGTGTCTGTCTGTGACTGTGTGTGTGTGTGTGCTTTTAGTTTACTTGAAGGGTATTTTTCCTCCATGTGTGGTGTTTTGAAGATCTGTTGGCTGAGTTCAGTAACTCACACCTGTAATCCCAGTACTTTGGGAGGCCAGGAATTCAAGACCAGCCTGTGTAACATTGTGAGTCCTCATCTCTACAAAAAATTAAACAATTACCCAGGCTTGTTGGCTCAGGTCTGTAGTCCCAGCTACTTGGAAGGCGGAGGCAGAGGATCGCCTGAACCCAGAAGGTCAAGGATGCAGTAAGCCAAGGTCGTGCCAACTGTACTCCAGCCTGGGCGCCAGAGTGACACCTTGACTCAAAAAATAAAATAATGATCTCCCCATATGCCATGTGTGCATCTAATGCCTTGTTTCTGCCTGCAGCATGGTGGTCCTTGGTGTGTCGTGTGATGGACTCACAGATTGCCTCTGTTTCCCCAGCACCACAAATGATCCTGTAGGGAACACCCTTGGCCGTTCCTCTAGGGGAAGCTGCTTGAGAAGGCGCGTGGCTTGTATACTTGGGTCATAGGGTTTATATTATTTACTTCTTTTGGAGGGGAAAAAAAACTTTATCATACTTTTATTGATGAATATGTGGATATAATTTTTATAGGTTTGTTCAGTGACAAATACAGCATTGCCATTGTTGGCTGGGTCACATATTTTTGATTGGTAGGTGAATCAAGTAATGGCTTATTTTTTTAGTGGTAACTTAGCAATTAAAAAATTGCAAGTGTGTTTCTCAAACAGACCCAGTGGCCACAAAAGAGGGTCAGGCTTTCCTGGGTTGGCCAGCTGAAATCTGGGCCAAGTGCCAGTGTAGGTAGCCTTTACTCACATTTAGAAAATTTGCAGCCCTTGGTCTCTCTGCAAACAGACTTTATTTTTCAAATGAATTCATCATTGAAGCTGAAAGTGCGGGTGGGGGGGGATACAAAAAAAGTATCATCCTTAAAGGACAAAAAAACCCATGGAAAGTGGACACTGAAAATGCACTCGTGCTTTTATAAGTAACTTATGCTTATTCCCTGCCATTGCTTTCTTCAAGGGGAATTTAAAAAAATCTGTGTTTTCGGCCAGGCTCGGTGGCTCAGCCTGTAATCCCAGCGCTTTGGGAGGCCGAGGTGAGCGGATTGCCTAAGCCCGCGGGTTCGGGACCTGCCTGGGCAACTTGGCGAGACCTCATCTCTACAAAAATCAAAAATTAGCCGGGCGTGGTAGCGCGCATCCGTAGTTCCAGCTACTTGGAAGGCTGAGGCGGAAGGATTGCCGGAGCCCAGCAGGCGAGGCTGCAGTGGCCAGGAGCAGCCACTGCACTCTAGTCTGAGTGATAGACTGAGACTCCAACTCAAGAAAAATAAATAAATAAATAAATAAATAAAATAAAATCTGTGTTTTCTTTTGTTTGTTTCTTTTCCACTCTGGGCGCTGTGATCAGGTCCTTCCCTCTGTAATGTTTTCTGAAGGGAAAGGTGAACGCTTTCAGTTCATTCATCACAGCACATCGGGAATCCAGGGAAACACACCATGCTTGCTCCTATGAGGAAGGAAGAGCAGATAGCTGTCTAGGATGAAGCCATCCACATGGTCACACACTTGGTCCCTGCTGGTGTCTGCCTGTTTTTTCTGCAACAAGGAAGACTTTGGTATGGCATCTGATTCATTTGCTTCTGGACATTTCTCCTTGGCACCCGCTTCTGACAGTCCAGGATCATGTGTATGTAATGAACAAGCAGTCTCCTCTCCAAGGCCTTTCATTTACTGTCATTGCTGTCCTAGAAGAAGTTTTGGAGCAAGTTGAGGCAGAAGATGCTTACGACATGCCAGCAGTGTTCAAGAGCGGACAGACCAGCAGGCGTGGATGGACACTAACTACCCGTAGATCTAGAAAGAAGGATCTTCAGCCAGCCCAGGACAGAAATCTTGGATGAACCAGGTTGAGAGGCTTAGATTTGGAGATGAGGAAAAGAAAAAAAAAGACTATTTCTGTAGCATAACAAATTGGAACCCATCCCAGAGACCCTGCAGATAAGAAGCCTTGAATGCTTCAAGAGCATTTTTCTCATAGGAAAATAATTTTAGCCTCCTGGCTGGCATTCGAGGCCTCATGGGTTAACTAGTATGTTTGTGAGTGAATAAAAAATAACCAACAGCGACTCTAGGTCTGACTCCCACCCCCTTTCCCTCCCTCCCTCTCTCTCTCTCCCTTTCTCTACTTCTCCCTTTTTTCCTCCCTCCCTTTCTCCCTATCTTTGTCCTCCTCTCCCATAGCTCTCATCTCTATAGGTGTTATCTAGACACCCTCTGTAGCTTCCGGGAATGAAATTATGGGAAAAGGGGCCCAATACCAACTATATGTTCAGAAAACTGACATTACCCACCTGCCAAGTGTGGGACTTGTCTGTGGACCATTGGTTGATTACAATACAAAGAAGACCAAATCTCGTCTTTGCTTTAAGGAGCTTAGATCTGTTTTAGTTGTGATGAATACCATCCATAGGAAGCCTATTTTGAACTTGTTGCTATAAAGAACTCGTACTTTACTCACCAAATATTTCTGTATTTCCTAATCTTTGCAGAAAGGAAGAAGTGCTTCTCAATTTTCAACGCTAACTTATTGTTTGAGAGTTTTGAGAATTGTTATTTCATTTGCTTGTTCTTTCCTGGAATTTTGGTTCAATTACCTAATATTGTCTTATGATGGATTCTATTTTGAGAAGCGTAAAAATATGACACTTTCTACATGTGCGTCCCCGGCAGATGGGATCCACAAATACCCTTGCCTCTTTTCTGTCAATAGCTGCTGCGTCTTTGAAAACTCAAAGCTCTGCATACCACTTTTTCATTGCTAGGAAAAAAAAACCAGGCGACTTCCCAGGTGTGAAGCTCATTGGTTTTGCCATTTATTTTCCCTGGAGAATCTTTGTCTTTCTCTCTTGATCTAGAATTGAAGGGGATGGAGGAAGAAGATGGTGTAGATCAAGGATGAAAGGCCTTGCATCAGATGAAGGGCCGGACGATACTTGTGGTTGGTGGAATCCTGTAGGTACTTCTTGGGGCTTATGAAAAATTAGACCCAATGCAGTATCTGCTTTGGCATTTTGACAATGTTTGGAAATGAGCTTCAGATGCTTGCATCGGTGGGTGGCATAAAAGGAATGAGTCACCACCAACTGAGTTATATTCCAACAATATGGTGTTTTAGAAAGAGCCTTGGACAAGTTAGGAGTCAAGACACGGAATTTCTCATCCAGAAGGATCTCCTGAGCCCAGGAGGTCAAGGTTGTGGTGAGCTGTGATCATCATGCCACTGTCACCAGCCTGGACAACAGGCTGAGACTCCAACTCAAAAATAGCAGTAATAATCATAAAGCTCACTTTCCTGTTTTAAAAAAATTATTTGTACTTAATTACTTGTTGTACAGCATGATTGCAATTTAGAACAAGATTGACAAAATAAAACCACTCACCTTCATCATCAGTGACTGCTGTTAACTGTGCTGTTTCTACCTGCTCACGTCCTCTTAGATTTGGTACAGAGGACAGTTTCTTTCTTTCTGTCTTTTTTTTTCTTTTTAGTCAAAGTATCGCTGTGCAGTGGCATGCTTATGGCCACCACAGCCTCGACCTGCTGGACTCAGGCAACCCTCCCACCTCAGCCTCCCAACTAGCTGGGACTGTAGGCACATGCCACCATGCCTGGCTAGTTTTTTGATTTATTGTAGAGATGAGGTCTCACCAAGTTGCCCAGGCTAATCTCAAACACCTGGCCTCAAACCTTGGCCTTCCAAAGTGCTGGGATTACAGGTGTGAGCCACCGCACCCAGCCAAGGTTCCTTTTCTGATGAATCTCTTTTATTAAATAGCTAAAACTTTGTCAGTTTGTTTGTTTGTTTGTTTGTTTTAAAAGCAGGATTTATTGAGAGGACAGAAAAGCTTCCAGAGCAGGAGGGGAACCAAGTAGATTGCCCCTTTGTAAGTATTTTGTTTTTTTGTGTTTTTTTTGAGTTGGAGTCTCACTCCTTTGCCCAGACTGGAGTGCAGTGGCACGCACGCTCATGGCCACCCCAGCATCAACCTTCTGGGCTCCAGCGATCCTTTCACCTCAGCCTTCCAAGCAACTGGAACTACAGATGCATGCTACCACGCCCGGCTATTTTTTATTTTATTGTAGAGACAAGGTCTCGCCAAATTTCCCAGGCTGGCCTCAACCCCATGGGCTCAGGCAAGCCACTCGCCACAGCCTCCCAAAGTGCTGGGATTACAGGCTGAGCCACCAAGCCCAGCCTGTAAGTTTTTTGACTGGGAAATTAAATGTCTTCTCAACCCCGTGGCTCTGTTCTGCCATGTTATTTATTGGCTGAAATATATGGACATCTTTTATGTAGGCTGCTTCAAATGCTTTTTTAATGTAAGTGGAGAATAAATATCAGAGGAGTAATAAGAAAAGAGCTTTTACTCTGATCTCTTTAAGTATTTTTAAAAACTTAATCTCAGAACAGCATTATTCTCTGTACTCATCTTCATCTCTAGTCTAAAATCCTATTTTACATCAAATATTAAACCTTGTCCATTAACCACTCTGGTGGACTGAACAATTTACTGCAGTTCTGCTGATTTTTTTAGGGGTACTTAACCTTTAAAATATGCTTAGCAAATTAGAATGGTTCCCACACAGAGATACACTGAGATCTTTCCACAGAGGAAAGGCAGTCTCCTAACTTTGATCAAGTTAACGAACATCACTGACGTCTGTTTCTTCACCTGTGAAATGGGAACAATATCTCTTCTGCCTGTGTTGCAAGCTTCTGTGGGATTGAATGAGACCGGATTAGTTACAGCACTTTGGAAGTTCTATGGTGCCCCAGAAGTGCTGGAATTCTTATATCAGAAACAAAATAGGGCATGTGAGTTTTCTTCTATTAGAGTGTTGTGCTATAACGTGTGTGTGTGTGTGTGTTGTGTGTGTGTGTGTGTGTGTGTGTGTGTGTGTGTGTGTGTGTGTGTGTGTTTTAAACATCCTGGTTCTGTTGCCCAGGCTGGAGTGCAATGGTGCCATCATGGCTCACTGCAACCCTGAACTCCTGGGCTCAGGCAATCCTCCCACCTCAGCCTTCTGAGTAGCTGGGACTACAGGCACATGCCACCATGCCTGGTTAATTTTTGTACTTCGAAGCCGGGCTCGGTGGCTCAGCCTGTAATCCCGTGCCTTTGGGAGACTGAGGTGAGTGGATTGCCTGAGCCCCGCAGGTTCGAGACCCGCCTGGACAGGCGAGACCTCATCTCTACAATAAATCAAAAAAATTAGCCAGGTATAGTAGCACGCGCCTGTAGTTCCAGCTACTTGGAAGGCTGAGGCGGAAGGATTGCTGGAGCCCAGCAGGTCGAGGCTGTGGTGGCCGGAAGCGGCCACTGCACTCCAGTCTGGGCGACAGTGAGACTCCAACTCAAAAAAAATAAAAAATAAAAATTTTTGTACTTCGGTGTAGAAACAGGGTTTCACTATGTGCCCAGACTGGTCTCAAACTCCTGGCCTCAAGCGGTCCTCCTGCCTCAGCCTCCAAAAGTGCTGGGATTACAGCAGTAAGACACCATGCCTGGGCACTTATGTTCTGTATAATCATCTTTTGTTCAAATATTTAGCATAGATGGGAAGTCAAGTCCTTGGCCTGCCACCATTTGGAATAATCATGACCTTGGAGTTGGTTAAGGCAACCCCTAGAATAGCTTATATCTTGTGGTCATTGGTGTTGTCTACCAGCTGAGCACAACAGTTCTAAGAAAGCGTGTTGAAGATCCTGCCAAGGGCACATTTAGGGTTCCTTCAAGTCTGTCACCTTGAAGGAGTGTGGGGCCAGCAGTAATTCTGTCTAATTGTGTGGAAGTCGAAGACAGGTCTATGCCTGTGGTTGTGTCTCACTTTCTCTCCATCTGCTATTCGCTCTGAAATAATAATCAAATGAAGTGGTAAGGCCCTGTTGACAGAGGATGTGGCAGGACATATTCCCTGAATGATGTTATGTAGCTACCCTTTGCTCAGTTTCCATATTATCACACATCTTCCTAGAATACAGTTTAGGTGTAGGCTCTAGATACCCAAACTTGAAAGCAAACAATTTAATGCCTGGATTTTTGGTCCTCCTTCCAATAACCCTGCCTGGTATTGACCAGGATGCATTGCGGCCATTCCTTAGGGAAGTAGGAGTAAAGTCCAAAACCTGCCTGGCAATTTTATCTGTACGTGGGGTGATCTTTATTTTAAAATGATCAAAAAGAAAGTGGCTGATTTCAAGATTATGCCCACCGGCGCCCACCTTGCGTTCATTGTCGGACTTTGGGATTTTGGAGTTTGTTGGTTTCAATGCAATTTTCCCCACACTTCTGGGGAAAACAAACTTGAAATTACTAAAATGGTGTGTAGTGGTTTTTTTTTTTTTTTTTAAGTAAAATATGAATCTTCACACTGATTTTATATCTTTAAGTTTTTGAGATGGAAGACCCTGAAGCCTGAGGTTTCTTGGTGTTGGTTGTAGACTGTGCTGTGTAGAACTTTGTGCACGTTCTGGAAGGAAATATTGTTCTTGGGCCAAATTTCATAGTATTTCCAGACTTGAGTATCTCCTTTCACAGCTAGTAAGAAAATGGATGTCTTCTTGTGTATTTTAAGTATTTAGAATTAGACTTTCTGATGATAATTAAAATACTCAGTAACAGATCATAAAGCTAACTTCAATTTTATAAATGTAATATGGGTGGGTGGGTGGGTAGATGGAGGATGGGTAGGTAAATATTTACAAACATACATTTTCCTTCGGGTAATTTGTAGCTGCTTACATTTCATGCCTTTTAGTTTGCAAGTTTATCTGCAGAGTCCCTTGACCGTATTGTGTTTTGATCTTGACTAACAGTCTGTGAACAGAGAGGTGTAATTTCCTTTCCATCTTCCACCAACCTGGGGTCACTTCCGATTTGCATGCTTTCATGAGAACATGAGGTGGAGCAGAAGCAGTTTCAAAACAAGAACATCAAAACAGACTTAAACGGTCTCATTCTGACTTCATTTCTGCTTCTCTAAGGACTCTCTATTACATTACGTAAGACAGTCACATACTGATTGAAGAAGTGTTCTGTAGCAAAATTTAGCTGTGAGTGACCAGGGTTACCTAGTTCTCTTGATCTAAGTTAAAATTATCTATTTAATTTTTAAAAAATTTAATTTGTTTTTTCAAACTCTCTGAAATCTTGTTTTATTTTTAATGAAGGAACACATTGTGGTTGATGGCATCTCAAAATGTTTTGTTTTACAAAATATGTTTTTCCAAAGCCATATTTGAATGAAGTAATTCACAGCTAATAATAATCAGCATGTACTGAGTGAGCTGAGTGCCCAGCTTTGTGATGGGTTCTTTGTTCCACATCAACCCCTGAGGTAGGAGCTTACAGGGAGCACACAGACCATTTGAATTTAATTTGAGGTCACACAACTAGCAAGCATGGGAGCTAGATTCAAATCCAGGCTGTGAGCCCACGGGTTTGAGAACAGCCTGGGCCATTTGGTGAGACCTCATCTCTACAGTAAATAAAAAAATTAGCTATGTTTGGTGGCACATACCTATAGTTCCAGCTACTTGGAAGGCTAAGGTGGAAAGATCGCCTGAGCCCCACAGGTCGAGGCTGTGGTGACCGTGAGCGTGCCACCTGCTCTCCAGCCTGTACAACAGAATGAGACTCCTACTCAAAATAATATTAATAATAATAATGAGATACCAAGTGTAACCTTTCAAACTAATAAAAAGAATGACAAAACAAATCCAGGCTGTCAGTCTGACTCCAGGGATCCTGTTCCTGAAAGTAACACAGACAAAAATTTAGTTGAGTAAGCCCAGGAAAGAGTCTGTCTCCAGTGAGTTTAAATTAAGAAATTTTGTGTTGACTTATGCCAAAATACTGGATAAAAATATACAAAGTATGCAATGTTAAAAGGCCAAACTTAAGGACCATCTAAATACTGAGTTTTTGGGATATTTCCTCAAGAATCTTTAACAGAAAAACCCTTGGCTACAAATAGCTCCCCATTTCAAGGATACTCAGAAATCTTAATATTAATTTTTCAAAGAAAAATATGGGGGAAAGTGTCAGGAAATTAACACTCCCAAAACTGTTACAGGTTTTGTTGCAGCTATTGAAGAATGCTACCACAGAAAAGCTCAACAGGGTTCTGAGTGTAATTTTTCTAAGACTGTGATGGATATTTCAGAGTCTAAATTAAGTCTTTGGAAATTAATGTCAAGACATATGAGGACCTTGAAATTGCTTTGGCGAGTGTTCCTCCCCTCTGGTAGGCCACGGGTCGGGATTCTGGGAGCTCCCAGACTTTGGGCACTTTGAGACTTCTTCCCTGGTTGCCATGGTCAAGTGTTTCAGGCAGTTCCTTTGGCTGAGGACAGTTTCACACCAGACTCTAAGCAGCCTCTGTCTGCTGCTTAGAACCCTGAGCAAACCTATAAATTAACTATCTAGACCTACAGCCCTGGCTCCGTGCTGTTGTCTTCAAAAGTTGGTGATGAGCAGCCTGGCGCGGTGGCTCACACTTGTAGTCCCAGCACTCGGGGAGGCCGAGGTGGGAGGATTACTTGAGCCCAGGAGTTCAAGACCGGCCTGGGCAACATAGTGAGACTTTGGCTTCTCAGAGAATAAAAACAATTAGCTGGGCATGGTGGCGTGTGCCTGTAGTCCCAGCTACTCAGGAGGGTGGGGCGGAAGGATAGCCTGAGCCCAGGAGTTCGAGGTTGCAGTGAGCCATGATCATGCCACTGCACTCTAGCCTGGGTGACAGAGCCAGAGCTTGTCCCTTAAAAAAAAAAAAGGTTGATGTTGAAATTGGAGGCAGTGAAGAGCCCTGTTTGCTGTATTCCGATAACAAAGATCTTGGCCAGAAAGAATAAAGGGACTAAGAAGTAGAGAGAACGGGAGGCAAAAAAGGCAGACCACCAGGCAATCGAGAGAGCATTTTAAGGCAAAGTTCAGGTAGCTTGGATTGAAGCATCAGGCTCCGGCAGGAATACCCTTGCCCTAAAGAGTTACTAGCAGCTGTTGCTACCGAGACTTTGGAAAAGAGAGAAGTTTTTCCTTCTTTAAGAATGGGTGCATTGTGCCATAAATTAGTCTTCTGTTCTTTTTTATTATTTTTAAAAAAATTTTTTTTATTTTTTGAGTTGGAGTCTCACTCTGTCGCCCAGACTGGAGTGCAGTGGCCGCTCCCGGCCACCACAGCCTCGACCTGCTGGGCTCCGGCGATCCTTCCGCCTCAGCTTTCTGAGTAGCCGGAATTACAGGCAAGCGCTACCACGCCCGGCTGATTTTTTGATTTTTTACTGTAGAGATGAGGTCTCGCTGCCCAGGCGGGTCTTGAACCCGCGGGCTCAGGCAATCTACTCACCTCAGCCTCCCAAAGGCATGGGATTACAGGCTGAGCCACCAAGCCTGGCTAGTCTTCTGTTCTTTTAACAACGCGAGTCACATACAACCCTCCGGTTTTCATTTGCTAAGGGCCACTCCTTGGCCGGTGGGCCTTAAGCCATACCTTGGACCCCCTTTGCCCCCCTGGGTAACTTTGCTGCTGTAATGACACCCAGGACTTTTCCTGCCACATGATCTTTTTACTTGCTCTTCTTTCTGCCTGGGATGCCTCTGGTCTCTTCCCAAGACTGACCCGCTCTCCTCGTCTGGGGAGACTGCGCTCCCTAGGAGACCTTTCCAGACCATCCTGTCTACACAGCCTGCCTCGTTCCTAGACACGAGTGATCACATGACCTAGTTTGCCTCTTTTATTCATTGCTGTATTCTGGCTTTTAGACAATACTTGGCATTTGTAGGAGGCCCTCAATACAAAAGAATGAAGGAGTAGGTGGATGAATGAATAAATAATTGAATACACACATCACGTGTTTTGTTCTGCCGGGCCAGTTTACTATGGTTCTCAAAGGTGTTGTCCTAAAACCAGCAACATCCATATCACCTGGGAACCATTAGACAAGCAGATTCTGACTGGTTATGGTGTCTCACACCTGTCATCCCAGCACCATGGAAGCCTGAGGCAGGAGGATCGCTTGAACCCTGGAGTTCAAGACCAGCCTGGGCAACATAGTGAGACCTTGGCTCTACAAAAAAAAAAAAATTAGTCAAGCATGGTGGCATGTGCTTGTAGTAGTCTCAGCTACTCAGGAGGCGGAGGCCAGAGAACCACCTGAGTCCAGGAGGTCGAGGCGGCATTGAGTCATGATCATGCCACTACACTCCAGCCTGAGCGGCAGAGTGAGACTCTAACTTGAAGGGAAAAAAGAAAGAAAGAAATGCAGGTTCTTGGGCCCAACACAGACCCGCTGAGCCAGAACCTGGGGATGGCCCCAAAGATCCCCGTGCTCACAAGCCGTGACTGTTGCGTGAGACCCACTGCCCTAGGCCGCGTGTACAGGGTTCCAGTCTGCTGACATCACCTATGCTCCCACAGCTCTAAAACAATTCCTGGCATGGAGTAGACAGGAAGCACTTTCTGAATGGATTAATCCCTCTTACCCGTCCAGCCCAGCCCACGCCTTGCCCTCCAAAGCCCAGGGTGCACAGATGTTGAGGGAGGAGGGAGGACCCCCCCTTCCCGAGGGCCTGGGGGGACTTGTGTGTTCTGCAGGGCAGACTTTGCTGAATTTAGAATCCAGCTCGCCCATTCCCCCTGCCTGTGCCTCCCGGCAGGACAGCTGCTGTCTGCTCCTTTTTCCGTTGGACCCCTGGGTTCCCCAAAGTGAGCTCAGGGGAGAAGGTGATTAGAGGTGGGCTCGCTTCACACTCTGGCCCCGCTGGGAGTGGATCTCTGCGAAGAAGCCAGGCCTGAGCATGGAGCCAAGGTGGCCGGGAGGGCCAGCCCTTGAGCTTACTGATGGGCCCTTGTTCTCACATCGAGTGTTGCTCTTGGCCCAGGAGACTCCTGGCACAAAGGACACTCTGTGGCGCTCCCGGCCTTGCTATTTTTACTCTCTCACTTCCTGGCCCTGCTTCCTGTTCCCTCAGAAAAGAACAGAAAGCACAAACAGTGCAGGCCGGGAGCCCCTTTGAAAGGACACCGATGGCTTTCGGATCCGCCCTTGACCATTCCCTGTGGGCAGATGACAGCACCTTCAGCAAGAGGCCATGATGACAGGGGACCAAAAGGGAGGAAGGAAGAGCAGCATGTGGGTCTTGGGGTGCAGTGTGCCCAGTGAACTTGGTCTTTAAGGCTCTGGAGGAGGGGTTGTAGACACACGGGCCGCTGGAGTGGCTGGCTGGGCTCACTGGGGCAAGGTTAGGGTGAGCTGCTGGTAGACATGTTGGTGTCCCCAGATGTCTCACTTTGATGTCCCCAGAACGTCACAGGGGTTCAGGACTCAGGGCCCGTCCCCGGCACAACACTGCCTGTCTTGGTGCCAATGCTGGCAGTCTGCCTGTGTCACAGTCTCAGCCCCACAGCCATTGTCTGTTGTGCCTTGTTGGGCCTTGACCCCTGCTGACTCATCTTGTGACCCTGCCCCCCCACTGTCCATTACTATAGGATTCCTCTCTGGCTCTGAAAAGCAGAACCCATATCTGTATCTGGACATACTTTACCTCCTGGGCTTGAAATACATCTGCTGCCCTCTGAGCCCTGGAACCAGGATAAAGGCAGTGCCTCCTCCATCGGACAGTGGTGGGTGACCACGAAAGGGCGCATGGCAGACACCCAGCCAGTACCCAGCCAGTCACCACCTAGCCAGCCAGCACCTAGTCAGTCAGCACCCAGCCAACACTCAATTAGCACTCAATTAGCACCCAATCAGCCCCCAGCCAGAACCCAGCCAGCACCTAGTCAGTCATGAGTGCATTTTCTTTTACCTCCTTCTTTACCCAGCCAGCACCCAGCCAGCAGTGTCATGACACTCAGTCTCAATCCCTGAATGCCCTCTGGCTGGCGTGGAGGTGAGCATTACACATGTGAAAATGGGCTTTACTTTATGGGTGGGGACTTCTGTTCTGATGAAGGCCTCTGACCCACCGTGGGGGAAACTCAAGAACTGTGTACAAATACCCAGCGGCTTGATCCATTTGGTGTTGGTTTATGTTTGAGATCAAACTGGAAAAGTTGAACAGATCTGCTTAAAAATGTAGAATGGGGCATGAATCTTTATTTTTAAAATTATGGGGAAAAAAAAATTTTTTTTAAAATTGGGTCCTCACTCGGTCACCCAGCCTGGAGTACAGTGGCATGATCGTGGCTCTCTACAGCCTCGACCTCCTGGGCTCAGGTGATCCTTCCGCCTCCGCCTCCTGAGTAGCTGAGACTATAGGCACACACCACCACACCCAGCTAACTTTTTGATTTTTTTGTAGAGACGAGGTCTCGCTATGTTACTCAGGCTGTTCTCGAGCTCCTAGGCGCAAGCAATCCTCCTGCCTCAGTCTCTCAAAGTGCTAGGATTACACATAGAAGATAATCTTCCGGTGACTTTCACTGAAGAAGGTTGTTGGCCTGCCTTCCTCAGCAGGGCTGGGCTTCCATGACTTGAGGAGGTCAGGCAAGTCCAGATTCTACCCCACCTGCCTCACCTGGTTTCCTCCTCATCAAGTCACCATGCATGGCCCTGGCTGGCAGTACCTCTGCTGTCCCAAGACACCATCTCTTTCTCCCAATGTCTGTCTTCTCTCAGGCTGGTCTCAAACTCCTGGGCTCAAGCCATCCTCCCGCCTCAGCCTCCCAAAGTGCTGGGATGACAGGTATGAGCCACCACGCCTGGCCAACAATGAAAATGTTCAATCTCAAGATTCCCACTGAGTGTATTTAATTGTGGAAAACACCATACATACAGAAGCACCCGTAAATGTAATCTTACAGTTTAACAAATAATTATAAACAGAACACACGTGTCACCACCAGCCAGTCTCAAGATATAAAATGTCCCTAGTGCCACAGAAGCCCTTAAGAGACCTCTCTCTCATTGTAATTGTCTCCTTCTTCTTTGGGGGGTGCATTGCCCTGCCTTCAGTGGCAACGGTATGCTCACATCTCCTTACAGTTTTACCACCCGTGCCTGTGTCCTCAGACAATGCAGTTTAGTTCTTGAATTTGATATGAATGGACATCTCACGAGTACATTTTCTTTTACCTCCTTCTTTTGATCTGTGATTTGTTTGCAAAATTCATCCATACTGGTGTGTAGCTGTCTGTAGCTTGTTTATGTGTTTATTCTTAATTTATTTACTCATTCCATGGTGAATGGTTGTCCAGACTGTTTTGAGGTTTTGGCTATTTCAGTGATGCTGCTATGAAGACATTGATTCTCTGGGGTACACAAGGGGGACCTAAAGAAAGCCCAGAATGTATTCATAAAAATTGTGTATTGATCCTTCCATGTTTAAACTTCAGTCACCTTCAGGTGCTCTCTGTTGAATGTAATACACCTATTGAGATACTTTTCCCACTGCTCAAAACAGTTTTTGAGCTTGTCCATGTTGCTGCCTTTTAGTGCTTCTGCCATTTTTTTGTTTCACCTCTTCCACATTGGCAAAATGTTTCCCTTTGAGGACTTTTTTCATCTATGGAAACAGAAAAAAAGTCCCTCAGGGGTGAGATCAGGTGAATAGGGGGAGTAGGACATGGAGGTCATATCATTTTTGGTCAAAAACTGCTAATCACTCAGCACGACGTGGGCAGGTGTGCTCATAAATCACCTACCATGAAATGGGCAAATGAGTTGAAAGAATCTAAAAAAAAAAAAATCACTGAATGCAGCCTCTCAAAACAGTGCTAGCTGATACACTGATGCCGATGGGTTCCTAGAATACTTACCTCTTGGAGGATCCGTGTACTACAAGGGGCCCGCCCTCCAGAAGATAATCCAGGTTTTTTTGTGTCCCCCTTCATATATATTAGAGGTATAATTGCAATTATTTAGGGATATAGGTGGTAAAACTGTAAAGAAATGCAAGGATATATTGTCACGCTTTACTAATCAGTGCTATTTTCTTTTCCAAAATGTAGCAAGTGTGTACAAGCAACCATTGTTTAACATGCCCACCAACAATTGGTATTATACTACTTTTCACTTTTTGCTGAACTGGTGGGTATGTAAGGTAGTTTGAGATACCCTGCCAGCTGTCTGTGGAGTTCTCCAATCTAGCACTCCTGTGCCTCGTTCCTGAGTCGTAGCCCACAGTCGGTCTGGGTTCCATTTCTAAAGTTGGGTAACTCAAAGGGGACCCCATGATGTGTGTCATGCTGTCCAGTGCTGAACTCCACTTCCTGAGATGACTGTGGCACACTCACTCACCCAAAGGGCAAAACATCCTCCAGCATGGAGGTCTTTTAGGGAAACTAAGAACACCACGTTGTGATCTCAGAACTCCAAGCAGATCTGTCAGAAAGGAGGCCTGATGGGCACACAGCTTGGGTCAGAAGCGCAGTGACACCAGCAGCCACCATACCCCCTCCACATGGCAACTTCCTGTCGTCAGCAGGGTGTCACTAAGTAACTTTCTGAGAACCAAAAGCCATCGAGGCCTTCTCCTTTAATACCCCAAGGTTTTCAGATGCCCCTGTTTTGAGTGGCTGCAGGCCTTCTCTTCTGCCTTAGCCACCATGGTCCCCGCCTGAGGGCAGCCACCCCAAGCTGCCTTGTGGTGTTGGACAGAAGCAATTTCTTGGTATTTAGGTAACTTGGCCTGTTGTCCCCTGTGCTTTCGCTATGGTTTTAAGCTTAGAGGAAGCAAAAATTTTAAAGAGCAACTGGTCCCTGTTTTCAAGGAAAATCATACATCCAAGATCAATATGCAGTAACAGACAAACACGGAGCTGCCGTAGTTGAAAAGTGCTGGAAGGGTCTAGAATCCACCTGCCTTTACTACCATCTTCCTCTCAATTGAAACAACTGAAAACAGTTGTAACAATTGAAACCCACTGACCTGTTGACTAAGGTCCAAAGGACTTATTTAAATGTGTGCTTAGTTTGAGGTAAAAAACCAAGCAAATTGGGACTGTGAATATTAAACAAAATGAGATGCGAGGGGACTGAGAGTCTTCACAGAGCAGACTTTCCTACTTTTCCTTGTGAAAACAACAGTTCAAAAAAGAAACCAAGTCTCACGCAAGATCTCCTGGTCTCCAGCCCTGGACTCTTTCTAATGTATTGTGTTATACATATTTTTTCATCCATGCTGACATTCATATTTGCCACCAAGGGAAGTCGACATTGGTCCTAAATAAATGTCCTGGGTGCCATGAAGCTGCTCAGTTCTGTGAAACTGCAGAGAGCGGATTTCTTTAAAATCTCTCTTTTGCTAAGTGCCAAGTTCCTATTCCCGCCATTGGAGGACCTAATTAATGCATTCACCTCTCCCTCCTCCTCTGTTCATTCTTCTTTCCTGTCTTCCTTTCTCCCATCCATCCACCCACCCAGCCTCCATCCACCTGTCCTCCATCCATTCATCCAACAATCCCTTCATCCATCATTCATCCATTTACCCTTCCATCCATTCATTCATCCATACATCCATTCTCCATCCAGTCATCGTCCATCCTTCCATCGAGCCTCCATCTATCCTCCATTCTCCATCCATCCATCCTCCATCCACCCTCCATCCATCCATTCAGCTAAATCCCAGCCATGCTAGGTGTTGGGGCTATGGTAGTGAATGAGACAGGCATGATGTTCACCCGCCCTCATTGGGTTGCTGTCCTTTAAACCAATGTGATTAATGTGGAAGGGATTCTATAAATGATTCCAGAACTGCTAATAATACTGTAGATGCACCCGCCCACTTCTTTGACATCAGCATCCTCTCTGTCGTCTATTTCTGGCAATGGAATAACCCTTCTTTTATTTCAACCAAATCTCAGCAAAAACTTAATATAAGTGTGGCGGGCTTGACTGAAGAGAGAATAGCCTATTCCTGCCACCCAGCACAAAGTCCCTCTCAGGCTACCCTCTGGGTACCTCCTCAGACAATCAAACTTGGAAGCCACTGATCTTGGTCTCTGCTGTTGGTCTGACATGATTTCCTATTCCTTTATTTTGACACAAGGTGCCACTCTGTTGATCAAACTGGAGTACAGTAGCATGATCATAGCTCACTGTACCCTCAAACTCCTGAGCTCAAGTAATCCTCCTGTCTCAGCCTCCCAAGAATTACAGGCATGCCCCACTGTGCCTGGCCAATTTTTTAATTTTTATAGAGCCAGAAACTCACTGTTACCTAGGGTGATCTTGAACTCCTGGCCTCAATTTGGTCCTCCCAAAATGCTGGGGTCACAACTCATGCCATCACACCCAGTCATATTCTGATAGTATATATAGCTATTCTTTTTTTTTTTTTTAAGGCGGGATCCACTCTGTCACCCAAACTGGAGTGCAGTGGCACAATGACAGCTCATCATAACCTCAGTCTCCTGGGCTCAGGCAATCCTTTCACCTTAGCCTCCCGAGTAGCTGGGACTACAGGCATGCACCACCATGTCCAACTAATTTTTTTTTATAGGGACAGGATCTTGCTATGTTGCCCAGGCTGGTCTTGACCTCCTGGGCTCAAGTGATCCTCCTGCCTCAGCCTCCCAAAGTGCTGGGATTACAGGTATGAGCCACCATGCCCAGCCAAGAATGAGATTTTAAAAAGCAAATTGCTATTCAGTAAACTAATAAAAAATATATATAATTCAGGTATAGCAGAAATTGTCCAGTAGATGTATTTTTATCTGGTCACCACAGTGTTTAAAACATTAGTTGCTGAATTTGAATGCCTTGGGACTTTGCAGATGCTTGCCCATTTTCCACAGTCACCACCAGTCTCTGTTGTCTCTTACACTCACCCTACTTCATGTGTTTATATCATTGGCCTATTTGTAGAGTGAGTCTGGTCCCTTGTTGAATCCCAAGATTTTTGCTGTCTGCTTCCCGTGGGAACCTTGTGTGTGCAATTAGAATTTTAGAGTATTATGAGAGACTGTGACTATAGCAACTTGTAGGTGTGCTCCTTAGTTGGGGGAGGTTGGTTGTTAAACACATGAGAGGCAGCAAGACTCATTTCTAGAAAGCGTTGTAAGAAGGTTCGAGTTACACTCACATCCACAGAGGATACGTGATGCAGCCAGCACATCTTACTAATGGATGGCAGCGTTCAGTAGAGTGTGGATGTGACCCTGTGACTCCTGATTGGGGAATGAGTGATGGTCACTGGAACTTTCCTTCTTCATAGGGTTCTTGGAGCTAGGGGTGGCTTGGTAATGACCATATGTCCCTATTCTCAAGTGCCTATCTTCCTTTCCAATTTTTTTTTTTTTTTACTTGGGATCTCACTCTGTCGCCCACGCTGGAGTGCAGTAACATGCTCATGGCCACCACAACCTTGATGTGCTTGGCTCAGGTGATCTTCCACCCCAGCCTTCCAAGTAGCTAGAACCACAGACTCGTGCCACCACGCCCAGCTAATATTTTTTATTGTATAGATGAGGTCTGGCCAAGTTGCCCAGGCTGGTCTCAAACTCCTGTGCTCAGATAGTCCTCTCACCTCGGCCTCCCAAAGTGCTGGGATTACAGATGTGAGCTGCCGCACTTGGCTCCAATTCTTTGCTTGTTCCCTCATCACCCCTTTTTCCAAGCACCACCACACACAGCACCATGGATGAATTTCACAAACACACCCAGAAGAATGAATCATTTGGACTCTGGACACCTCCGCCGAACTGCCACTGAGGTTCCCCTGACTCTGGGTGCCGAAATTGGAAGACTCTCCTTCTCTGACTCAAATCCTCTCTTTCCTTTCCCAGCAGATATATGGAGTGAGCACTCATTTCAGACCGACCCAGACTTGCCTCCCGGGTGGAAGCGAATCAGTGACATCGCTGGGACCTATTACTGGCACATCCCAACAGGGACGACACAGTGGGAGCGGCCTGTCTCCATCCCAGTCGATCTTCCGGGCTCTAGAAAAGGGTCGCTTAGTTCTGTAACGCCGTCGCCCACCCCAGAGAACGAGGTAAAACGGAGTGTCTTATTCCTGGCTTAGTAGGGTAGATATGGTTTCCTGTAGACCAGGTGTCCCGCCCCTATGGGTCAGCGAGGTAAGCACATCATGCATGTTTCATTTGAAATCCAAGGATGCTTCCTTATGGTAAATTGCATTCATATCCAGCTTTGGGGGATGCTTTTATTTTCTTAAAGGCTGTAGGTCTCCTGAAACACCATTCCAGGTACAGGAAGTGAGACAGGCTGATTCATGAGAAGTGGTTAAGGCTCCCTAGGGCTCTTGAAGACAGGACTTGACTCTGCAGGTCCCATGCCTGGTGCTGGCTCCATCAATATTTACATGCAGAAGAACGTCTTCTGGCCAGACGTGTTATAATGATGACGAATCCTGTTAGCCTTGGGCTCGTCGGGTAGCTTGGAGAGGGTGTCTGCAATAGTAACCCTGGAGAACCCTCAGATGCTTAATTTTTTAAAAAAGGATCTGTTTATTTAGCAGAAATGACATGGTTTTAGAAACAATTAGCGGCATAAATTTTGCTGCCATCCCTGAGGAAGAAATCTGGATGTTTAAACAAAGAATTGGGACATTAAAAAATGTTCACTGTGGTATTTATTAATATAAAGATCCCTGCAGCGAACCTCTGTGAATCCTGATAACAAAACAGTCAAGAGAATTGTGGTTGGAAAAGGTCACAGTGATGTCATGATCTTTATTTGAAGAAAACTGGTTTGACCCCTGACAACCATTACTGCCTTTTTCTGACCACAGTCTGGTTCTTTAAACAAGCCCGTTTGTTTACTCTGAGAACACCGCAGGGCATTTGAGCTGCACCTTTTCCCTGCAGTGTCTCTCTTTGCAACTGTGTCATCCTTTCTGTTATTAAAAGCAGACAGGGTCAGGTTTCCTGCATATCTGATCGTTTCTTTGTTTTTTGGGAGGAAGTAAGGCCCACAGTCTCCCCACAATCCAACTGTTACGGGATTGGGCATCTCACTCACCTAGTCCGAACCTCAGATCTCAGACTTTAAAGTGATAGGTTGCCGAACATGGTGGCTCACGCCTGTCATCTCAGCAATTTGGGAGGCCGAGACCAAAGACTCCTTGAGCCCAGGAGCTTGAGACCAGCCTGGGCTACATAGTGAGATGACGTCTTTACCAAAAAATCAGGGAATTGGCTGGGCGGGGTGGCACACGTCTGTAGTTCTAGCTCCTCAGAAGGCTGAGTTGGAAGGATCGCCTGAGCCCAGGAAGTCGAGGCTGCCAGAAGCCATCATGGTACCTCTGCACTCCAGCCTGAGAGACAGAGGGAGACCCTACTCAAAACAAAAAAAAAAAAGAAGAAGAAAGAAAAGAGGCGACTGAGATTCAGTGACGGGAACAGCCATTCCGCTGGTGTCGGGACAGAGTTTTCTTCTCTTAATATCTTGCCTCAGGTGCTGATGACGGTTGGAGAGGAATGATTATTTCCCTCATACGATTTTTTTGATTCCTCAGAAGAATCTATTTCAACTGATTGCAAAACAGGAGAGAAAGCAAAATGGAAGGGGAGACAGGCAACCTGGAACGTGCCCCCTAGACGCGCATGTTTCAGTCACTTCTCTGACTCTAAACCACCGAGCCCCCACACCGTAAAAGTCTCCACCTTCTGTTGGTTCTGTCCTGCTTCTGCTGCTCACTGTACCATTTGTATTGGCAAAGGCTTGTTCCTCCATGGAGTTTTGGGAAGGGATATGTATTTTTAAGAGTTTCAGAGGGAGTGACTCATAGCAGCACTTCCATAGCGAAAAGGGATAGGTACTCTTTAGCTCAGTCTTTCGATGTCCCCTTCATACAAATACTCCCCCCGATCTTACAGCTATCTGTTTTTGTTTTTTGTTTTCTTTTGAGTTGGAATCTCACTCTGTCACCCAGGCTGGAGTGCAGTGGCATGCTCACGGCCACCGCAGCCTCAACCTGCTAGGCTCAGGCAATCCTTCTACCTCAGCCTTCCAAGTAGCTGGAACGACAGGTGTGTGCTACCATACCCGGCTAACTTTTTGATATATTGTAGAGACGAAGTCTTAACAAGTTGCCTAGGCTGGTCTTGAACCCATGGGTTTAGGCAATCAGCCTCCCACGAGTGCTGGGATTACAGGCTTGAGCCACCGCACCTAGCCACAGCTATCCGTTAAGTTAAAGAGCCAAGCAGGTTTAAAAGGCAATGAATTAAGATCGTAGAGGCAAAGGACTGAATAGATAGAAGAATGAGGGAACAGGAAGAAAGCCCCAGCCTACCAGGTAACCCGGATGTGGAGGCACTCACACTGAAGTCGACCAGAGGCATTAGGACAAAACACGCATTTACAATGCTGGGCTAACTCCCCACAAAACCTTTACAGGCCAGGCGCGGTGGCTCACGCCTGTAGTCCTAGCATTTTGGGAGGCCAAAGCAAGAGGACCGCCTGAGCCCAGGGGTTTGCGATCAGCCTGGGTAACATGGCAAGATCTCATCTCTACAGTATATCAGAACAAAACAAAATAGCTGGGTATGGTGACTGAGGCAGAAGGATCACCTGAACCCAGCAGGTCGAAGCTGCAGTAGCCATGATTGTGCCACTGCACTCCAGCCTGGGTGACAGAATGGGACTCCGACTCAAAAAAAAAGCAAAAACCAAAAAAACAAGCAAAACAACAAAAACCGCTTGCTTATACACCAGGTTTTGTAGTTGTCTTTCCCATGGTACATTTGACAACACTAAGACACAGAGAGGTTGAGGAACCTAGGCAAGATCACACAGCTGATACGTGGCTAGAGTCAAGCTTGAATTCTCACCTGCTGACCCCCAACTCTACCCCAGCCTTCACAAAAAATAATGGATACTGGGGAGGCTTGGAGACCTCTGCATCCCTGCATCTCACCCCAAGGGCAGGCTGTGTCACACGCAGAGCCTTCTGGAGAATGACTGCCCTAGATAGAATTGGCTCAGGCACTAATGACAGTTGAAGAGGAATGGTTATTTCCTGACCCTGTTTGATTCCCAGATAGAATCTATTTCAACTCATCTCAGAACATGAAGAAAAGTGACATGTTCAGGGAGAGAAGAAACGTGGACTCTGCCATGGGAGAAATCACATTTTATCCCTCTTTTCTTTTTTCTGAGCTGGCTTCCAAAAAAGAGAATCAAACAAGTGCTACATCTGTTGACGAAGCGTCACAAAAGTTCAGGACGGAAGGCTTCCTTACAGTTGGGCGGTTTTACATTTCACATTGGAAAGTTCACCCAGGAGGTGTTACGTGCGCCGAGAATGTGTCCGCCGCACATGGCGGCCGCATTTTAGAAAGTTTATAAACTGGCCAGGAATCACTTGCTGCTGAAACTTGGCACCCTCCCCCCCCTCCGGTACCAAGCCATTTGTTTGTTCCAAATCGCCTCACAAATTACTTGGATGTCAAATTTCAGAGAGAAGAGAGAACCACACAGGATATTTTTCAGATTCACTGTTGGCCTGTGGCCAAGTCTGAGAGTCTCTTCCACAGAAGGTTTCTGGGCTCCCTAAGGAAGGCAGTATGTGGAGGTTTCTCAGAACTGAGTCTTCTGCATCCAGACCACTCTGTTCTTGCTGAAGCACTCGTGGCCTCAGGATGGGCCAAGCCACAGTTTCCCCAAGGGCGGTAACACAGATACCCTTAGACCCTGTGTGTTTCTGTGCAGACTTGGAAATATGACAGCATCCTGCTGGGTGCTGTGGCTCACGCCTGTAATGCCAGCACTCTGGGAGGCTGAGGCGAGAGGGTTGCCTGAGCCCAGGAGGCCAAGACAGCCTGGGTAACTTGGCAAGACATTGTCTCTACAATAAAATAAAATAAAAAATTACCTGGGTATGGTGGCGTGCACCTGTGCTTCCAGCTGCTTGGAAGGCTGAGGTGAAAGGTTCACCCGAACCCAGCAGGTCGAAGCTGCGGTGGCTGTGAGCGTGCCACTGCACTCCAGCCTGGGCAACAGAGGGAGACTCTGACTCAAGAAAAAAAAGAAATATGACAACATCCAAGGGCCATTCTGTCATCATTTTTCTGAACTTCCTGTATCAATCAAATGATCATGACATTGGAGCGTGTGAAAGAACCTTGGAGAAGGGCCTGGAGCAGGCGAGGGCTGTATTTCTCAGCAGTGAGCTGGACCACTGTCAGGAAGACCTCCAGGAATTGTAAAACATGCTGCTTTCCGGGTCCCTCCTCAGCCCTGCTAGTCAGACTCTCTGGAGATGGAGCCTGTGAACCTTTTTCATAGGAATTTGAAACTGAGTACTGTGACAGCTGTATTTATTTATTTATTTTTTTAATATATATATATTTTTTGGGCTCAGGCGATCCTCCCACCTCAGCTTCTCAAGTAACTGGGACTTACAGGTATGTGCCACCACACGTGGCTAACTTTCTGATTTTTGTAGAGCCAAGTTCTTGCTTTGTTGTCCAGGCTGGTCTCAAACTCCTGACCTCAAGTGATCCTCCCGCCTCAGCCTCCCAAAGGGATTACAGGCATAAGCTACCACACCTGGGTTTAGTTTCCCTATTTTTTTTTTTTTTTTGAGTTGGAGACTCACTCTGTCACCCAGGTGGGAATGCAGTGACACACTCATGGCCACCCCAGCATTGACCTGGGTTCCAGCAATCCTTCCACTTCAGCCTTCCAAGTAGCCAGAACTACAGGTGCGCGCTACTACACCTGGCTAATTTTTATTTTATTGTAGAGATGAGGTCTCGCCAACTTGCCCAGGCTATTCTCAAACCCACGGGCTCAGGCAGTTCATTCGGCTCGGCCTCCCAAAATGCTGGGATACAGGGTGGGCCACTGAGCCCATTCAGTTTCCCTATTTTTATCTGCATGTCATTTCCTCATTCATTCTTGGGACTCACCCCAGTGTCTCCTAGGAGCTAACGCGCTCACCGTTGGCTTTGAAAGCCCTTTATTCCAACACGTTCCTTTACGTTCTTACCACCTGTCGCATGTCAGCCTCCCTCCAGGAAGCTCCTGTAGTCAGGGCTGGTCCCCTCATCTTGTGCCCCTGGCCTAGTGCCTGCTTCATGGTGACGCTCGTTAAATGTGTGCTGAACAGAGGAATAAACCAGCCACGCAGCCAAGGGAGCTGCTGGTTAAGTTGTTGTGGTGGCAAAGCCTGACCCCCCTCCTCCCCGCCTGGCTGTCATTCCTACACTGTTCTGCTGCTCACAGAGACAGATTGAATCACACAGGCTCTTGTGAGTCTCTTGGCTAGTTTGGGGTGTGTGTGTGTGTGTGTGTGTGTGTTTTAACTCTCTGAGTTATGTTTGTGTGATAAACCATCATGCTATACTCTTCTGATAGTATTGCATCCACCCAAAACACAGAGAGTGTTTCACAAATGGTTGCCAAGTACAGTAGTGCATGGTGATAGCCTCTGTGAAGAGCCATCGCACTCCAGGCTGGGCAACATAGCAAGACCCCATCTCTTAAAAAAGAAGGAGGAGAAGGAAGAAGAAAGACAAAGGAAAAAAAGAGGAGGAGGAGGAAGAAGGTAGGAGGAGGAGGGGAGGAGGAAGAGGAAGAGGAGGAGGAAAGGGAATTATGCACACACAAATTGACACAACAGTCACTGACATTGCCTTCCATGTTCCTTGGAATTCCAGATTTTCCACCTTAGATGATGGCTGCACCTGTTGAGGCTAAAGTCTTGACAGAGCAGGGTTGAGAAGCAAAATTCCTAATGCTTTTGTAAGGAAATGCACCCAGGGCACCTCGGGCAGCCGTCCCTGTGCTGAGAGCTGCCATCCTTGACTCATGCGCTGACAGATGTCTCCCTAGCAGTGTTGGACGTGGGGGACTGGAGGTCACAGATCAGATGAGAGCAGAGGTAGAATTTGAACCCCCACTGTCCTGCAGCCTGTGGGTCTTTGTTTTTTGATGCTTAGAATACCTGAAACTGGGTCATTTATAAAGAAAAATAACAAATTTCTTATGGTTATGAAGGCTGAGAAATCCAAGGTCGAGGGACTGTGTCTGGTTAGGCTCTTCTTGCTAATAGGACTCTCTGCAGAGTCCTGAGGGAGCACAGGGAATCACACAGCCACAGGGCTGGGTGTGCTGGCTCCGGTCTCTCTTCTCTTCTTACAAAGCCACCTGTCCGCTTCCATGATAACTCATTAACCCCTCAATCCGTGAAAGGAGTGATCCATTACGGGGGCAGAACTCTCATGACCCCACCACTTCTTAAGGGGCCCACCTCTCACTACTGCTACATTGGGGATTCCATTTCAACCTGAGTTGAGAGCGAGCCCATAGTGAAGCCATCCATTGAGTTAACCTCAGACCTTCTGAAATGCACACAGAGAGGATGCAATTACAGCTTCAGCAAAGCCACCGTGGAATGTTCCAGTGCTTTTCCATTCCATCCAGTTATCAACGGGGGTTTAGCCCTCTGCTCTCGCTGTCTGGCTTGCATTTTGAGCCCACTTCATGGAGACGACCGTGGCACCCTAAAGAACCCTCCCAGGGACATTCTCAGCCTCTGAGACTTCATCCTCAAGAGCACTCTGTTGACATTGTCAAAGCACCAACTCCAACATTGGCCTTTTTCCAGCAGGAGGACAGAGCATCATTTTTGTTTGATTTGTGGAATTGCTTTCCAAGACCCCAACGGCAAAATACAGAAAAAGAAAGCTCTCAGTTGTCAAGGTGATACGACTGGATTCCCTTCATGGGTCCACCCTCGCTGGCTTCTGCGAGGTGCTGAAGGGTCATTGAGGGCGCCGTGATCTGGGCACTGGGTCAGTCCCCCCCAACACTGTCTCTGAGGAGCCAAGGCTCCAGGGCTCACCCAGAACCAGGCATCACCACAGTAACCAGAGTAAAGGTGCTGCAGCCTGGGCAAAGCTGGGACAGGACCCCAGAGAGTCCCAGCTGTGACTGTGGCACCAGGGTATCACGTGGCCATGCAGGGCTTCGGCTGCATTGCCGGGAAGGTCCCCGATCGAGAGGCTGTTGCTCATGGGAGGTGTTCCTGTGGTCCTTGACTACCGTTTTCTCATCTTTGTCCTTGTCTTACCTGAGACATGTTGCCTCTGCCTATCCGTTCCTCTTTTACTGCATGTCTCTGGGTCTCTCCTCTTCCTCCCTCCCTCCTACTTCTGCCACCCAGGCCACAGACTGGGATGACTGCACACTGTAGAACCAAAGAATCTCTGCTGGGTTGGTTTTTAAAAAAAAAAAATGCTAAGCTAAAAATTTTTAGCCCAATGTAGAAAATATTCTGTCTTTAAAAAAATTTAGATGAATAGACTCTGTCGTTTTTAAAATTTAAAACAGAGTGTTTCTGTCATTGGCCCTAAACTTAAAAAATTATCTTTTTAAATAAAGGCAAGGTCTCACTATGTTGCCCAGGCTGGTCTCAAATTCCTGGGCTCAAGCAATCCTCCTGCCCGGCCTCCCAAAGTACTGAGATCATGGGTGTGAGCCGCTGTGCCTAGCCTACTGGCCCTAATTTTTAAGAGAGAAACTATGGTCACTTTTATGGGGAGGGAGTTTGTCATCTTTGATGTAAATGAATATTTTTAAATATAGGAGACAAACAAGACTCTGTGGCCTGGTCTCACATCTATAATGCTGGTTTCCATTTTTCCTCATTTGAGCTTTGTGCTGAAGGGTTTCTTTAGGAGTGCCCGTGTTATTTTAAGTATTTGCAAAATCACTGTAAAGGACCTGTGTTTATTTAAATCTGTAGAAGGTGGGTGTTGGGAGTCTGCCCACTCATGTTTCCATGGCCCGAGAGCTGGATGCTTATAGTGTTAGCACTGGGTCGACCTGTATTTAACAAGGACCCCTATGTCCAAAGAGTAAATATATGAAATATTTTAAAAATCACACACACATACAGAGAACCCTTTTAATTATGTGCTGAAGGCTTTCCTGAGTACCTATTTTTAAAAATTCTCTCCTTTCACCCTGGCTAGTCCTAATACCACGTGCCTTTTTTTTTTTTTTTTTTTTAATTTCTCCACCCTGACACGATTATCTTGGGTCTTCCTAATTCATCATCTGATGTCCTTTTGCAACCTTAACTTAAATGCTCGCATGTAAACAGTGATGGCAGTTTGGGGCCACATAGCTTTTGTGTCTTTATTAAAAAGAATGAGAAAGACGTAAGGCTCAGGAAGCATTCCAGCCCTTTTCATCATTAAGAGAAGTTGTTTTAAAAAAATAAATAGACAGTGATCCAAGTTATATTTTGTTTTTAAAAACTTCAGTTCAGGCCAGGCACAGTGGCTCATGCCTGTAATTCCAGCACTTTGGGAGACGGAGGCAAGAGGATTGCCTGAGTCCAGGGGTTCGAGACCAGGCTGGGCAATTTGGCAAGACCTCATCTCTACAAATAAATAAATAAATAAATAAATTAGCTGGGTGTGGTGGCATGTGCCTGTAGTCCCAGCTACTCGGGAAGCTGAGGTGGAAGGATCGCCTGAGCCCAGCAAGTTGAGGCTGCAGTAGCCGTGATCATGCCCTTGCAATCCA
This sequence comes from Cephalopachus bancanus, assembly GCA_027257055.1. NCBI lineage: Eukaryota > Metazoa > Chordata > Mammalia > Primates > Tarsiidae > Cephalopachus > Cephalopachus bancanus. Next base: position 783,893 of record JAPVLO010000301.1, on the reverse strand, counting down.
GTCAGAGTGACAGAGGGAGACCCCAACTCAAAACAAAAACAAAAGGGAAAGAAAAAGAAAAACTGCAGTTCGGGTGTCTCAATCAGAAAAGAAAGCAAAATGACACCAAGTGTGCAGTCGTGACACTGAACCTACGTTTGCAGTGCCTTTGCCCTTGGAGAGTCCTGCGGAGTTTCATCAGCACATCTTTCAACACACGGGATATTTGAACTGAGCTGCTTCTGTTTTTAGTGGTTTTGAAAACCAGTTTAGGGCAAACTCCTCGGGCCCCCTCCCACTATGGGAGCTTTTCTGTCCTCTCAATAAATCTTGCCTTCTCAAAAAAAAAAAAAAAAAAACCTGTAGTAATGTTGTGAGTAAAAGTTATGGGTTAGTATTCACTGCCCATTTTCAAAGAACTTTAAATGAAAAGTTATTCTGCTGAAAAGTTTTACTGATTGATTTATTAGATAAGAATTTATTAGAATTATTAGATTTGCCTAACCAGTCAGTAGAACAAACTCAACAAGACTGCTCCTGGGTTTTATGGGCTTCATTTATTTCCCCAAATCTTAGTTGAAAACAGTGTGAATATTCTCTTGGCATAGTACAAGGAGAATACATGTTCTCCTTGTCTAAGGCAGATGGAAGGAGTTGCTTAGGCTGGAATATCTGTTGCAAGAATTCTCCCAGTGAGGCCAGACATCATGTTTCCCATTATGTTTAGAAAACCATTTCATGACCAAGTATTAATTTGTGAAGAGGCTTTTGTGGCAAGGAAGTAGAGCTTTTGATGGGGGGGGCTCGGGGTTTGTTTTGTTTGTTTGTTTTTGAGGTGGGGTCTCACTCTGTTACCCAGGCATCCACCTACCACAGCCTCAACCTCCTGGGCTCACGCGGTCCTCTCGCCTCAGACTCCTGAGTAGCTGGGGCTACCGGTGCACGCCACCAAGCCCAGCTAATTTTTAGATTTTTCTGTAGAGACAAAGATCTTGCTGTATTGCCCAAGGCTGGTCTCGAACTCTTGGACTCAATCAACCCTCCTGCCTCAGCCTCCCAAAGTGCTGGGATGACAGACATGAGCCACTGTGCCCGGCCCAGAGTGTTTGGCTATGTTAAATTCCAGCAAAATGTTGGTGTCGATCTGTGTTCTTTACTAAACAATTCTCTCCCATTCGTTCTTCCTTTTTTTTGGTGGTTTAAGTGAAAATAACTCACCATCCTCCCTTTGTGTCCTTCCCCATGGGCACGCCTCAGTCTCCCCTGTTCTCAACCCATCACGGAATCATCCTTACTCTCACGCCCATGTCCAGAAAATGATCTGTTTGGTTTATAGGGAGGAAAGTGGTGACTGTGGAATTAGGTGTGCTAGTTATTTAATACTGGGAAGCATGCTGTTTGCTTTTAAAGTCCACATTGAGAAAATGCCTTCCCTGTCTGCCTCCAATAATGTCCACTCATTGGTTTGGTAAGTCATTAAAGCGCCATCTCTCCCTTCCCCGTCTCCAGGTGATGGTGTAGGTTGACAGCCAGGGCGCTAACAAGTTGCCGTTAGAGTGAATTTGTTCCTTAACTGTCTTGTGAATATCAATGCTAACAACGGTGTCTCGTGTTCTTTTTCTTTTCTTTTCTTTCTTTAAATCAATGTGCTTTTTTTTTTCCATGTGAATAATTGTATGTCTAGAAACAGCCATGGAGTGATTTTGCTGTTCTGAATGGGGGAAAGATTAATAGTGACGTTTGGAAGGCAAGTATGTCGTCAGATTTTGGATCCTCTAAGGTGTCTCGTTCCTTCCTGCATGGCTGTGGCTGCACCTTTTTCTTCTTTGTGAACGACTGCATTCTGCAGGGACAGAGTCATGGGTCTCTCTAGGGGCGTGCGGCTGGCTCTCATCGGGTCTGTCCTTGGTGTCCCCCATTGTGAATGGCTCCAGGCTGCCTGGCCCGGGGCCCCTGCGGTCCTGTGGGGACAGGCGCCCGCACCGTCAGCATTCACAGCCCCTGCATGCCTCCTCCTGCCTAAGCGCACACGTACTCTCTGCCCCTGGCGGGAGGACTCTTCTCTTTGGCGTTTGAGGCCATACGCCATCATCTGTTAACGGGGATCTGTCTTCCTCTAGGATTTGCACGCAGCCACAGTGAACCCAGACCCCAGTTTAAAAGAGTTTGAAGGGGCCACACTTCGCTATGCGTCTCTGAAACTCAGGTAGGACGTCAGAAGGACCAGCGGTGCGGGTGGCCTTGTGCGTCCCCAGTTTACAGTAGATTTTAAGTCCCGTTTTCTGGTTGTCTTTCCAGAAATGCCCCACGTGCTGACGATGATGATTCGTGTAGTATCAACAGTGACCCAGAAGCAAAGGTTGGTAAGAGACATGCTTGCAGCGACCAGGTATATTCTTACATCAAAGTAATGACTTCGGATAATGGCCCAGTTTTTACAAACCATCAACTCAGAACCTCTGAATAAGTCATTATCTCTCAATTCTCTTGCCTAGCTTCCCTGACACTTTGAAAAAATCCCTAGGCAGAGTTAGGATGGAGGGGAATTTCTAGAACCATCAAGACTTCACCTGTATCGCACTACATTCACTAATAATGTAAACAGGCACAGGCACGGTGCACTCTTTTTTTTTGAGGGTCTCACTCTGTCACCCAGGCTGGAGTGCAGCGGCACAATCACAGCTCACCACAGTCTTGACCTCCTAGACTCTGACGAGCCTCCCACCTCAGCCTCCTGAGTCGCTGGGACTACAGGTGCATCCTATCACGTCCAGCTAACTGTTAGGATTTTTTGTAGAGATGAGATCTCACTATGTTGCTCAGGCTGGTCTTGAATTCCTGGGCTGAAGCAAACCTCCCGCCTTGGCCTCTCAAAGTGCTGGGATTACACATGTGAGCCATCATACCTGACCTTTCTGGTTGTTGTTGCTCTGAATCCCAAAACAGATCCGTGTCTACAAATAAAATAGTCAACAGGTTTTCTTACTTAAGTGGGCAACACCACACTCCTTTGCTAGAAACCACCATGATGCCCATTGGTTCTGTAAGAATCTCAGGCCTCTGAGTCTGTGTAGTGATCCAGGTCCTGTAAGTCCCAGCTACTCAGGAGGCTGAGACAGGAGGATCACTTGAGCCCAGGAGTTTGAGGCCAACCTGGGCCACGTAGTGAGACCCTGTCTCTAGGGAAAAGAAAAAAAAAGATGTGTCCCAGTCACATCTCTGCTGTTGCCAGTCAAGTCAGCTTCAGTCAAAGCACAGCTGACAAGGTGATTGTGGCCCCAGAGCCAGTGGCTGAGATGGCCTTTCAAGATGAATTTTACGTAAGGAACTGATGGAAACAGGACGGCGGGCATGAATGTGTTGCTTTGCTACCTGGTGTCTTACAAAGTCTGGAGGCAAAGGCTGGAGGCGGAGGCCTGGGTGGCCGTGTATGTGTCTCTACCCACTAAGGGGCCAAGGAGTGACATCAGTGAGTATAGGTGTGAAATTGACAAGAGATGGAGGGGGAGGCGGTGGAGGTGGAATTAGTGCTGGGAATAGGAGAGCTGCTTCGGTTACGCCCACGGCGGGAGCCAGTCTTCCCCTCTCCCCTCCTCCCGACTGTGTTGCTTACTGAATCCTTTACCCACTGACGAGCTGTGGCCCATGTGTCTATGCCAGCCCCTGTTAGGAATCTGTCGCAGCTGTGTCATAACTTACTGAAGCTGTGCTTAGTTCCAAAGAAGTGCGGCTGTTCTTTCTATCTTACTTTGTTTTCTAAATGATCCGAGAAGACTTCTAAGAACTTTTTTTTTTTTAAGGCACAGGGCTAGGCACAGTGACTCATGCCTGGATGCCCAAAACTTTGAGCCCAGGAGTTCAAGACTAGCCTGGGCAACATAGTGAGACCCTGACTCTGCAAAAAAACCAAACATTAGTTGGGTGTGTTGGTGCACACCTGTAGTTCCAGCTACTCAGGAGGTTGAGACAGAAGGATAGGAGGACCATTTAAGTTCAGGGAAGGAGGTTGAGCTCACAGTGAACCAGGATTGCACCACTGCACTCCAGCCTGGGCAACAGAGTGAGACCCTAAGTCAAAGGGAAAAAAGGGCACAAAAAATATAAGGGAATTCTCAGTGCTTTAGTCTGAGCTGGAACTATACGTAGAGAAGGAGAGATCAGATTGGCAAGAAGGAAAAACAGCTTTTCAGATCACAGGATTCTCACAGTTATGAAAACAAATCTTGAGTGTGGAGTTCTTTATGCACCTCTTGGCAACTGTTTCTATCAAGGACTCTTCAGGTGAATGGCATGAATCCCCAAAGGGTACTCAGGATCTTAGAGAGACTTCAGCCTGCACGTGCTTCTGCCTGCCATCCCATCCTCCGTTCTGAAGATCCCTCCCCCTATAGAAAGCCACTTCAGGCCAGACACAGAGGCTCACACCTGTCATCCTAGCACTTTGGGAGGCCAAGGTGGGAGGTTTGCTTGAGCCCAGGAGCTCGAGACCACACTGGGCAATAGAGCAAGACCTTGTCTCTACAAAGAGTGAAAGAATTAGCCAGGCATGGTGGCACATGCCTGTAGTCTCAGCTACTTGGGAGGCTGAGACGGGAGGATCGCCTGAGTCCAGGAGGTCAAGGTTGTGGTGAGCTGTGATTGTGCCACTACACTCCAGCCTGGGCAACAGAGTGAGACCCTGACTCAAAAAAAAAAGTCACTTCAGTGTCGAGGATCATGTGTGTTGGGGGCGGGGTGTGGGATTTCAGACCCTGCTGTGTGAGGCTCGCGCTATGCATGAGGTAGAGGCCAGTTCTCCAGGAATGTGAAGGCCTTTCTGGTGCTTCATTATTACACAGTTGTAACAATAAATATTAAGTGAGTCCTTGTTTTTTGCCAGGTGTGGTCCTGAAGGCTTACGTTCTGTTGACTCGCGTCCTCACAAAACATTCTGTGGGCTCAGCCTCATGGCCTCTGTATTGCAGATGAGGAAACTGAGGCATGGAAAGTGAGCCATGGAGCCAGGATTTGGATCCAGGCCATTTGGCTCTGCAGCCCATACTTGCTGAACTGTCTAAAAGGGAAATTCCGACTTGGAGCTTCATTCAGGGGCCAAGGGTGCGATCAATGTCCTCTATAATGCCCCAAGTATATGCAGACATGTAGGAATGTGACGTGGCCAGCTGGGGTTTCATAGCATTCTTCCTTGGGTGCACAGCTCATTTCGGAGAAAAGGGGTGGGTGGTGGTGACCGTGTAAACCCGCCTTTTGGTGAGACCCCGGGCAGAGTGAGCACAAAACCCTGTGCGTGGCACCCAAGGGCCACAGGGTTTTTTTTTCCAGACCCTCTCCCAGTGGTGTGATTCCGTCTAGGCTTGCAGCAAAATTGGGCCTGGGTCAGGAGGAAGTCGGGCTGGGGTAGGGGGAAATTGCCTCGGGTGACTGGCTGGTCTACACTGTGAACTGTTGGCTCCAAACTCTTAACAGAGCACCGTATTCTGATTTTACTGGTTTTTCTTCCGACGTTTTTGTTTTCTGTTGCCGGATGTCATCCATCCAGGACACCACCACGTTGCATTTCGCCCCTGGGCATTTTAAAATTAACCACTGTTTGTGACCAGGACACCACCACGTTGCATTTCGCCCCTGGGCATTTAAAAATTAACCACTGTTTGTGACTGTCACCTTCTGTGTTTCTCTCAAATTCTTTCTCTGGATCTGTTTTGTGTCACGTGATCCTGTGATGGTGTCCTTAAAATCTCGACCTAGTCACGCCTTCTGTAGATGATGGCTTCCTGTGCCACTTGTGTTAGGGAGGCGACACCTGGTCACCTTCATGGGGGCAGTGGCTTCAGCTGCCAGAACTAGGAAGTCCCAAAGGTTCCAGTCTGCAGTCTGTCTCCTGGGCCCATTCCACCCTGATACCTTAGAATCCACGTTCAGCCCCCACCCCTTGGTGCATGGCACGTTGTTGGCCAAAGGTGCGATTAACACTAAAATAAAAACCAGCTACAATCAGATTGTAGAAAACTTCATGCTCTGAACAATACCTTCTGGCTCTTTAGAGTTCTGTCTTTTGTGTTCATTCTACCCAGACTTCTGTAAAGGAGATGCCCTGCCACCTGGTGGACGATGGTGAAGTTACATCTCTAAAGAAACAGGCTTTGATTCATTGGAAATCATGGAATCATTTCAGCTGGCAATGACATTGGGGATGTTTGAATGGGCTTCCTTTGACAGGTGAAAAAAAAGTGGGTCCCAGGGCTGCCCAGTTATCTGGTGGTGGAGCTGGGTCCCCTGACCATCCCATTCTGATGTCCTGGCTCCGTGTGTAACAACTTCGTTTTCAGGGTATTTGTGAGGAGGGGTTTTTAGGACTGCTCTTAGAAAATCAATCTCTAGCCGGGCTTGGTGGCTCAGCCTGTAATCCCGCGCCTTTGGGAGGCTGAGGTGCGTGGATTGCTTGAGCCCGCGGGTTCGAGACCCTCCTGGGCAGCGAGACCTCATCTCTACAATAAATCAAAAATCAGCCGGGCGTGGTAGCGCATGCCTGTAATTCTGGCTACTCGGAAGGCTGAGGCGGAAGGATTGCCGGAGCCCAGCAGGTCGAGGCCGCTCCCGGCCACTGCACTCCAGTCTGGGCGACAGAGTGAGACTCCAACTCAAAAAAAAAAAGAAAGAAAATCAATCTCTGACATACATGATCAAGAAAATGGGGGAAAGAAGAGTATATTGCCCCAAGCATTACATTCTCTGGGTTTCTGCTTTCTCATCTGTAAAAAGCAATGTGTCATCAAATTAGAAGTCACTTCTGGTTCTGAGAGGTGTTCAGATTCCAAATGACTGGCAGTGACATAGTTCTGTCTGATGCATACAGTAATTCTCCTACATATAAACCTTCAAGTTATAAACTTTAAAGGTACACACCTGCGGTTTTTTATGTATAATTTCTCTCCACCAGGTGTCAGTACAACCCATTAAATACATACAGTCCTATATAGCCATCTGTATTAGGTGAGTACCCAGGCTAACTTTGCTGGACTCAAAACACTGGACTTGCACATGTACTATTGGAAAAGAGCTCATTCACATGTTGGGGACATCCTGTATTCAAGTCTGGAAAGGGAAGGAAGGAGTGCCAGGTGCTAGGGCTTTTCCTGAGCACGCACTCCACGCGTGCCCCTGCCCTGCCGGGCGCTGGCTGCAGTTAGCCAACAGACATAGAACTTCTCAGTTACTTACCCACATTCTGCAGAAGAAACTGGTGCTTAGAGCAGTTAATTAATTGACTTAATCACACAGCTGGCAATTGGTAGAACTGGGACTCCAACTGAGGCCCCAAAGCCCAGAAAGTGTCCTGCCACTTTTTCCCAATTTCTACATTTCGATCGCTTCAACTGCTTGGATGTCTGGGGTTGAAGTAGCAGAGCTGTTGGTGGTAAGAATGGTGAGGGAACTGGCAGGCCATCGCTTGAGGACAGCTCCTTCTCCTGGCCCTCATTCAGACGCCTATGGTCCGGGCCTCTGAGTGAATTTCACACTTCACTGTGCCCATGGGCAAGTTCTGCTCCAAGGGGTTGCTTTTTTTTCTCGTGTTTTATTTGGTTTTAGAGATGCGTGTGTTACTATGTTGCCCAGGCTGGCCTTGAACTCCCAGCCTCAAGCAGTCTTCCCACCTCAGCCTCCCAAATTGCTGGGGTTACAGATGTGAACCAACACGCCCAGCCACGAGGTTGCAGGCCCATTAAGCTTGCAGGTGTTGCTGATATTGCTGGTCTACAGACAACCCCGAGGAACAACACTGTAAAGTTTGAAGCCTGATACCAATATGGCGCCATTTGTGTGTGCACTCAGCAGGAAAGTTGACAAAGTGTTTTTATACCATTCCACCCAGTTCTGACATGGCCATCTACAGTCAGTTCTCAGGGACTCGGGGATTTGTTAAAATTCAGGCACTGGATTTTGTGGAAGCTTTGCTTGTTTCCTTACTCTTTTGTTACAATTTGCCCCACACGGAGAAGGGGGCAGAGATGATAGGATTCATTGGTCAGTAGATAGGTTTGACAGAACTTTCTGGAAGGAATGGCGGAAGGAGAACGTGGGCTTTGCGTGCGGTTGTGGCTTAAGAGCTTGGACTCTGGGTCTGGACTGTCTGAGTTCAAATATTTCTAATATTCATCTGACCTCCTTCAGTTCCTTCCAGTGTAGATTTCTTTTTTTTTTTTTGAGTTGGAGTCTCACTCTGTTGCCCAGACTGGAATGCAGTGACATGCTCCCGGCCACCGCAGCCTTGACCTGCTGGGCTGCAGTGATCCTTCCGCCTCAGCCTTCCAAGTAACCAGAACTATAGGCATGCACTACCACGCCCAGCTAATTTTTGATTTATTGTAGAGACAAGGGCTTGCCAAGTTGCCCGGGTGGGTCTCGAACCCAGGGACTCAGCAATCCACTCACCTCGGCCTCCCAAAGTGCTGGGATTACAGGCTGAACCACAGAGCCTGGCCCCAGCACAGATTTCCATGGAGTAATTGTATGAGCGGTTACTGGCTAGATGAGCATGAATAGATCAACAGGAAGTGGCAAGCCGACCTTCCCCATCCAGACTAATTTCTGGTCTGTGCAGCAAGTCTCTTATCGTGACTTAGCATTTATATGGGATGTTACAGCTGCATGTCGGTCCTCTAATTGATTGTTATTCGAGAGGTTCAGGTTTCTTCTTTCAGCAGTCCTGATGCATGTGCGGAGTTTGGGTCTGGCTTGCATTGTTGCTTTGTTAATTGAATCAAAAGCATTTACCGGCTTGCTAAATGCAGAGGGAGAACATGGGCTTCATGTGCGGTTGTGACTTAAGAGCTTGGACTCTGGGTCTGGACTGTTGGGTTCAAAGCCAAGCTCTGCTGTGTATCCACTGGATGACCTTGGGCAGATTCCTGAGCCTCTCTGGGCCTCAGACCTCAGACTCCCCCATCTGTAGGGTCCCGATAGCCCCCACCTCACATGACTGTTGTAAACATTGAGTTGATGTAGCATAGATGTGAAAGATAGACGCCCGGTGCTCAGCACAGTCCCTGGGGCGTCACACGTCTGCCTTGTGTGTGAACCATCATCACTGTTACTACAGCAGGCAGGAAAGAATGCCTGTGGCCCCTGCCTTCAGGGGACAGACAGCGAACAGCCGATTGCTGTGCATCCAGCCAAGAACTGAGCCTTTGTGTGGTGCCTGGGGGTTGTGCCAGGGCTGGGGGGAGCGGGTGGCCAGGGAGGGTGTCCTGCGAGTGTGTGTATGTGTGTGTGTGTGTGTGTGTGTGTGTGTGTGTGAATTGTTGCAAGTCCCTCTCCCCGCCCCCGTTCTCCTCTGTAAATGTCCGCGCAGAAGCTTGAAAACGATTTTACATGTAAATTTGTGTTCATTTTCAGCAAATGCTTTCGGGAACAGATCTATTAAGACGAGAGCCATCTGTGTGTGTCCAATCCTGTGGACAACATTGTTTCTGTTATCTGCTCCTACGTTCCATGTAACAAACTGCTCCAAAACTTGGTAGCTTAAAACAACCTTTTGTTCTGGTCTGCTTGGGGGCCGCCAAGCTGGAGCATTCGCATCCAAGATGGCTTCACATACATGTCCAGAGGCACAGGACTCTCCTGCAGGGGTGGGCATCTCATCCTCGGGTCCTCTCCTGAGGCTTGGGCTTCTCAGGCAGGGTCTCTGGGTTGGCAGGTGTGCCTCTCCACCTGGTGTCGGCCTCCCAGCCAACAGGCGAGGAAAGACTCAAATGGCACCTCGTCCACCATGGTCTGTCTAGGCAAGTCACAGCCCACAGTCAAGGGCTGGAGAAGGGGAACCCAACTCTAGGGAGGCTGAGGCAGGAGGATCGCCTGAACCCAGCGGTTCGAGACTGTGGTGAACCGTGATCGTGTCCCTGCACTCCAGGCCGAGCCGCGAGAGGCAAGTTCACTGTACAGGGAGTCTGGGAGGTGGGAGGCTGTTTGCAGCCATCTGCAACACATGTCACCCCCATGTGACAGTCATCCCGAATGTCCTTTGTGGAGGGCTGCAGATGCCAGCGCAGCTGAATCGAGACACCCAGGCCCGGAACCCACGACGAGCGCACCACATCCTGTGGGGAGGAGACACCTCTCGCGTGTGTGGCCCATGAACCGACCTTCCCGGAGCGGAGCTAAGGCCGCCTCCATCAAGCCTCAGGAGATGTGGAAGGCTAGAGAGAGAGCCAGAGTGACCTGCCCGGACGTGCGCGGCTGTCTTGGAGCTGCCAGGCTTCCGGGCCCGCATCCAGCATGGCTTTCCGCCGAGTGGGGCCGGCATTGCTGCCCCTGGCCTTGACTGTGCATGGTACCTCCCAACCCTGGGGACAGCTTTTGTGTTTCTAAAGCTGTTTCCTCCCCGTGTTTGCCAACACAGCCAAGCTCATGCGGTGCTCCTGGCAGACCCGTGACGTCCTTTCCCTCATTGGCATCTGGTCACCGCACTTGCCTGAGTGAGTGGTCCAAGAACTGGCAGCCACGGGTGGGCTCCCAAGTCGGGAAGGGCGCTGTGGCCACAAAAGGCACTCTTGGCCAACTGTGGGCAGCCGCACCTGGGGAGGGTGGACGCACTGAAGGCTGGTTAAGGAAAGGGAGACTTCCCTCTGCCCCTGAAGGAGTGAGGCAGGAAACAGGCGAGGGGACGGGCAGTGACCCACAACCTTGATCATCGTGGCCATCCCCAGAGTGCCGGGCAGCAGGTGCAGGACCCAACCCAGTGGGATCCTACCAGAGGATTCTGGGCCATGACAGAACTCAGCAGCCTCGGGCAGGAGCAGCCGTCATCTGTTCCTCCCACAGAGCAGGGGCCTCCAGGAAGAACCAGCTGGTCAAGCCCTGGGGAACCTGCAGCTAGCCTTGCAAGGCCACCTGGAAGAGCACCAGCACGTCTCAGGACCTGCTCTCTCGGGCATGATGCCAGCAAGCCTAACGCCAGGTGCCAGCATTCAGGCAGTCATGAAAGCATTTCATGGCCGGGTCCGTGGGTGCCCACCTGTAACCCCAGCACTTTGGGAGGCTGAGGCCGGAGGATTGCCGGAGCCCAGGAGGTCGAGACTGTGGTGAGCTGTGATCGTGTCACTGCACTCCTGTGTGGGTGACAGAGTGAGACCCTGACTCCAAAAAATAAATAAGGAAGTCATTCCAATGGTCAGGCCTCCATATTTTCTACACTGATACCAAGAGTGACGGCTCTCAACAATGCCCACAGCACATTCAGTTGTTCATCCAGCATGTATTCGATAGCTGTTACATGTGGGGTGATAGGCAGTCAGGCTGGGGAGGGAGGCAAAATAAAATAATACTGCAGAAAAAAATAGGAATAGCATATAAGAGTCACAGTTACGGTGCTGCTGGGATTAGAGAAGAAAGACAAAATTTGCAGCTGTGCGTGGAAGTTTGGGTGGTGCGTGTTTGGTTGGTGTGTTTGTTTTTTAAATCGGGGTCTCACTCTGTCGCCCAGGCTGGAGTGCAGTCACCACTCACCGCAGCCTCCACCGACCCGGGCTCAGGTGATCCTCTCACCTCAGCCTCCCAAGTAGCTGGGGCTACAGACTTGTGCTGCCACACCCGGCTGATTTTTTTTTTTTTTTTTTTTGCAGACACAAGACAGTTTCTTATTCTCCCACCTGCTTCAGGTGTCCTGGCGTGTGTCCGCCATGTTCGGTAGAGACCTAGAACAGGTGGGATGCAGTGTAGCCAGTGGGCACCCATGTAACCCTTATTTGGTAACAGCAGGGAGTCGATGAAGAAGGAAACGCCCCTCTGCGGTTCCAGCCAGGAGTCGAGCGCTGATCTGTCTGATTCTCAGAACAACCCAGCATGGGAGACGGAGTTCCTATCCCAGACCATTGTATGAACAGATGAGTGAGTTGGGCTTCCAAGAGCCCAAACAAGTTTCGTAAAATCACACATCTATTACGTGGATGAGCTGAAATTTGAACCCAAGGGAGGCAGACTCTGAAGCCTGTGTTCCACCTAGTAAGACAATGGTGATGCTGGATGGGCCAATGATCCCAGCACTTTGAGAGGCCGAGGCCAGAGGATTGCTTGAGCCCAGGAGTTTGAGACCAGCCTGGGCAACATAGCGAAATCTCGTCTCTACAAAAAAAAAAAATCAAAAAATTAGCCAGGTATGGTGGTGCAGGCCTGTAGTCCCAGCTACTTGGGAAGCTGAGGTGGAAGGATCACCTGAATTTAGGAGGTTGAGGCTGCGGTGACCTGTGATCCTGCCACGGTACTCCAGTCCGGATGACAGAGTGAGACCTCGACTCAGAAAAAGAAAAAGTAGAAAGATTGAGAAGGAAGAGAAAATCTGGTTTTTCATGTGTGTGGCTTGCGTTTGTTTGTTTGTGGGGTACCCAAGCTGGTGACTTCCAGCAAATGACAAAAGAGAAGAAATGCTGGGCAGGGCTATGCTCCGTGTGTGAAGAGGATGAGGCAGGGTGGGAATTCCTGCCCCCAGTTCTGTCCACGATGAGCTGTGTGACTTTGAGTAAGTTGCCTCACCTTTCTGGACTTTGCTTTTCTCATCTGTAAAGTGGGGAAATGCTAAAGTCTGGGAATCTCATGGTGTTACTGTGAAGACCAGATAAGATTCACGTGGGGACACGTTGATACCCCTACAGTCCTATGGAAATGTCAGACCAGATTTTTGTCTTCCCAGGTTTTCTTAAAAGTATTCGGGTGCAGCGGTTCCCAACTGTCCTGCTGGTCACAGTGAGTTCACGCTTTGAGCTGCTGTGGGAAGGAAGCCACTTGGAGGCTTTGCCAGTCCTCGGCATGCCCTGTCTTGAAGGCCACCCTGCTTTGACCCCTGAGCCTGGGAATCATTATTTTAGCAGTTGGAGGTTTTTTTTAGTTGGAGTCTTACTCTGTCTCCTAGGCTGGAGTGCAGTGGCACACTCACAGCCACCACACCCTCGGCCTGCTGGACTCCAGCGATCCTTCCGCCTCAGCCTTCCAAGTAGCGGGAACCACGGGCATGTACCCCCACACCCGGCTGATGGTTTGATTTATTGTAGAGATGAGATCTCACCATGTTACTCAGGCTGGCCTCGAACTCCTGAGCTCAGGCGATCCTCTTGCCTCCGCCTCCCAAAGTGCTGAGATGACAGGCATGAGCCACTGCACCCAGCAATATCCTGGTTATTAGTGAAAGTGCAGATAGTGCCTGGTTATATAAGTAACTTGTAAAATTTTCCTCTAACTTCCAGGAAGGAGAAGACAGGGGTATGTACAAAGAATGTCCCATGAGTTAATAGTCTTGAGTGTGTGTTGCCTCCTCTTGTAGACAAAACAAACTTTGGAACTATTATTATTATTATTACTTTGAGACAGAGTCTCACTCTGTCACCCAGGCTGGAGTGCAGTGACACGATCAGCTCACCACAACCTGGAACTCCTGGACTCCAGTGAGCCTCCCGCCTCAGCCTTCTGAGTAGTTTGGACTACAGGTGTGCACCACCATGCTTGACTCTTTTTGAAAAAATTTTGTAGAGATGGGGGGGGGGCTCACAATGTTGCCCAGGCTGGTCTCGAACTCCTGGGCTCAAGAGATCTTCCTGCCCCAACCTTGAAACAATTTTTGACTGGTTGTGTTTAATGAGAGCGTATTTGTGTGTGTTTCGTCCTGTGTAGAACAAGCTCCTCTCCCCTCTTCCTTTGTGGAAGAGCACATGTAAGTGCCACACCTGTCAGCTCAGACGTCCTCAGAGGCTCAGAGTGAAGGCTCTCATGACGTCGGCCTCACCCGCCTCCCTGTCCTTGTGTCCTGGGTCACAGCCCCGTCTGCTGTAGCCTCCAGAGACCTGACTGGGAAGAGCGGGCCTCGAACCGCCGTGGGTTCTAAATGAGCTTGAAAAACGACCTGCTCCAAGACTGTGTGTCAATTTCAGTGACACACTCACGGGCTTCTGCCTTGCTCTGCTGCGTCTCTCCAGCATTGGTGCAGATCTCCAGAGAGTGACAAGGACTGCCAGGAAGTGGGCGTGGCAGGGAATCGGGCCTGCCGTCACTAGCAATGTCAGAGCGCTCTTGTTGCTGTCGGAGTGGCAGGCAGTGGGTAAACAGTGCAGCGCCCACAAAACATCTCCCCAAAATATTTTTTTTTCATTTAAAAGTTAACCTGGGAGCTAGGAGTGGTAGTTCACACCTGTCATCCCAGCACTTGGGGAGGCAGAGGCAAAAGGATGACCTGAGCCCAGGGGTTCGAGACCAGCCTGGGCAACTTGGCGAGACTTCGTCTCTACAATAAATTGAAAAATTGCCTGGGTGTGGTGGTGTGTGCCTGCAGTTTCTGCTACTTGGAAGGCTGAGGCGGAAGGATTGCCCAACAAGAAGGGAGGGAGGGAGGAAGGAGGGAGAGTCTTTTGCAGAAGCTTTTGAAGTTTTGGGCAGCTGAATGAAGTGCGACTGGGTTCCATGCTTGGCTCATATTGCTTGAGTGATGCAAAATTGTTCAGGCCATACTCTCTGGGGCCGCAGTGCCTGTTTCTTGCCCAGTGGGCTCCATTGAGTGAGCCCTCATGGCACCTGAGTACTCTGAAGCATAGAGTCTGCGCTGGGGCAGTGGGAGGGAAGCAGGGAGGCGGCCTGGACCCTGGAGGCTCCTGGGCTGGAGGCCTCATACAGCCTGGCTCCAGGAGAGGCCACAGGGCCAGGTGGGCACCTGAGTGCAGACCAGGAATCACCTGGACATGCAGGTGTGAAGCTTGCAGTCACAGTACCGGCTCAGGACACTCCTGGCCGAGGTACCCCAGTACTCTTGAATGTGGGGTGTGCCTACAGGTTTGAGACCCACCAGTGTGTGGAGACAGAGGTCTCAAGGAGGCGGATCAGGTATGGAGAGAGCACCAGCAGAAAGTAACCCACAGCAAGGATGGTCCTGGGACATCCCAGTGCTGGCAAAGCGGACACTTTATATGACTTCGACATCACTAGGCCTGGCTTACTGGGTTTTGCTGATGCTTTAGAGCTAGTCATGATGGGCGTCAGGTCACTGAATGCTTCCCGTGGGCTATCCTGAGCACATCATACATGTGAGACCAGGTACTGCTCCCGGCATGCCTTAGGGCATTAGGACAGTCGTCCCTCAGTACAAGTAGCAGGTTGAGGCTCCAGGAGCCCTGAGTCTGTGGGAGTCCATGCACACTCAGGTCCTGCAGCCAGGCCTGTGCAGCCTGCATATACGACCTCGCGCCATTTCAGGTTTCAAATCCTGTGAATGCTGTGTTTTATTTTTTTAAAAGATGGGACTTCACTCTGTTGCCCAGACTGAAGGATGGTGACGTGAACATCACTCACTGCAGCTCAGACTCCTGGGCTCAAAGCGTCCTCCCGCCTCAGCCTCCAAGATACACACCCCCACCATGCTTGACTCGAATACTTTATTTTCAATCCAAAAACAAAAATAAAAAATCCGCGGGGGAAAAAAAAAATCCGCGGGGTCGCCCGAGTTCAGAGCTGTGTTGTTCAACAAGGGTTGACTGTACTGGTGGTGTTTCCATTTCACAGATTGGAAAACCAAGGCACAGAGCAGGTCAGCCACTCACCCTGGGTCATACAGGAATTAAGCACGGAGCTGAGGTTCAAATCTGGGTGCCCCAACTTCGGAGGGCAGACTGTCTACAGTTTTGCTGCTATACTAATAAAAAGGATTACTTCCCACAGGCTGTTTGCCAGGGTTCACACCGGCTTAAACCCTCAGTCGCACCTGTGAGGGTGACTTTTCCTCCGATGACTCAGATGAAGACTCTGAGGGTGAGAAATCTGCCAAGGGCACAGCAAGGGACAACAGGGCCCAGGCAGGGCTGGTCCCGTCTTGCTGTGGCACTTGAGTCTGTCTTGAACTCGGGTATCTCCGTGTGACAAGCATCCCTTGTGCACATAGTGCATGCCTGACTCTCCTTGGGGCAGTGGCCTCACAGAGATCTTTGGAGCAGCCTGGTCTCAAGGGGCCTCCTCTGGACTGAGCGTTTCTGCTAATAGGACAGCCAGCAGAGACAAAGAATGATCAATCCAGCTCGGGGCTGAGTCCCTCTGTTCCTCAGCTGTGCCACTTGGCTGATTTCAAACCAGGATGATAATCCACCCTAAGAAGGCTCGTTAGACAAATCCAGCTCAGGCAGTACATGCTGTGTGATGTCAGGCAGTTCATCTAAGCTCTCTGAGCCTCAGTTTCTTGTTTAGAAAATAAGAAGTACTTCTTGGGCTGGGCGCAGTGGCCCTTGCCTGTAATCCCAGTACATTGGGAGGCCGAGGCAGGAGGATCACTTGAGACCAGCCTGGGCAGCCTGGCGAGACCTCATCTCTACAAACATGAATTTGTAATTTTTGATTTATTGTAGAGATGAGGTCTCACCAAGTTGCCTGGGCTGGTCTCGAACCCATGGGCTCAGGCAATCCACTTGCCTCAGCCTTCCAAAGTAATCCAGCTGGGATTACAGGCTGAACCGCCGAAATTGTTTTTAAAAACCAGCTGGGCGTGTTGGTGCACACCTGTAGTCCCACCTACTCAGGAGGCTGAGACAGGAGGATAGCCTGAGCCCAAGAGGTGGAGGCTTGCAGTGAGCCATAATCGTGCTACTGCACTCCAGCCTGGGTGACAGAATGAAACCCTGACTCAAAAACAAACCAAAACAAAACAAAAAATAAGTACTTCCTAGAACGGAAGGACTTAACCACATAAATATATAAGAAGCCCAACACCCACTTGGTAGGGCTGTTGTGAACACACGTTGCGCCCCTGGTATAAAGGGCACGGCCTGGGGTAAGAGGGTCTGTAAATGCTTCACCCACCTGCGGGCATGGCCACCCAGTGTTGACTCTTTATCTGTCTCGAATGTGCTCAGCATGGTGAGCCCTGGAGCATCAGACCCTGCGTGGTGTGGTGACAATCAAAAGAGTGGTCGTCAGATTGCATGTGTCTAATGAGACGTGCCTACAAGTCCGTGTCTGGTCCTCTGGTCCTCACACAGTTCGCGTGTGACATTCTGGGGACTTTGGGCTACACACCTCTGGGTTGAAACCACCTCTGCTCAAATTTTCCATTGATAAAAACAGGCCCTCGCCAGGGCAGGCAGTGGCTGATGCAATTAAGATCTCTGTGCTAAATCATGACGTGGGGCCTGTGTCTGGCAGGAGTGAAGCATCTCCAGGGCCCCTGAGGCCAGATACTTGCATTTCTCTCTGCAAATTAGCTAGTCTGCGTTCTGGTGTTCAGGTTTGTTTATTTGGTTTTGAGTCACAGCTCACCGTAGCCTCCACCTCCTGGGCTCAGGCGATCCTCCTGCCTCAGCCTCCAGAGTAGCTGGGACTACAAGTGTGTGCCACTGCACCTTACTGTCCTTTTAAATTTTTTGTGGAGACAAGGTCTCGCCATGCTGCCCAGGCTGGTCTCGAACTCCTGTCAAGCGATCCTCCCACCTTGACCTCCCAAAGTGCTGGGATGACAGGTGTGAGCTGCCACGCCCAGTCTGTTTTTCGGTTTTCAGTGTGTACAACAACTTGCTCATGAAGTGGATGGTTCATCCCACTCAGCAGGCGGACAGGTGTCACAATGGAGCAATGGTGACCGATTGTTCGTGCGTGGTGCACCAGCGGAAGCCCCTTGTGTACGGACAAGAGCAGGGCTGCTGAGGCTGGGGAGGTCAGGAGGCCCCTAAACCTAACAGTGCTAGGCTGAGAACACAGACATGCTGTGGCCTGGAGGGATGAAGATGCAGCCATCAGATAGTTGCTGGCAGTTGTGTGTCCTTTAACCCTGTGGGACTTGCCTCCCACGCCATTACCAGGTATTGGGGTGGCGCCCCTAGTGGACAGTGTGCGCAAGGGCACCCTGTCTCCTGCCAGAGACAGGCCCACAAAGGGCAGGCGTCCCCTTTGTCTCTCAGGACCAACCTGAAGCTGGTTGAATCCAGCCCTGGTGGGCTTTCGGGTGCTCATTCCATTCAGGAGGTGTCTCCTCCTCGGGGCTCTCCTGGGTTCTTGGCGGCCTCTTTAGCATGAGGTCTTGCTGTGGGGCACCTAAGACTGGATGGGCTGTGTACAATGAGGCGTGCCAGTCTCCCCTTCGGGTAAACCAGCACTGTTCCCAGGTCTGGGAAGCAGCAGGCTTGGTGACAGGTCTGTGGCCATGAACTCAGGCTTACCTGTAGCCCCACCTTCTGCTGGTGGCCGGCTTGCGCTGACGTGCCGCTATGCATGATGGCCAGTGCAGCCGCAGCCAGGTGCCTCAGGCCGGAGTCTTGAGCAGCCAATGTTCTTTTTTTCACCGCTCTGGAGGCTGGGAGTCCAAGTTCATGGTGTCAGCGGGTCTGGCTTCTCCCATAGCCTCTCCCCGGGGTGTAGGGTGGCTGTCTCCTTGCAGGGGCCCTCATGTGGCCTTTTCCCTGTGGGTGCCCCCACTCAGAGGACACTGGTCTGAGTGCATGAGGGCCCCACCCTGTGACTTCATTTAATCACCCCTTTAAAGGCTTGTGGGGATACAATTTAGTCCACAGCAACCACTCTGTGCCTCCATTTCCTCACCTGTAAAAATGGGGATAAGTGCCTCAGTATAGTGTAAAATGTGTGTGTGTGTGTGTGTGTGTGTGTGTGTGTGTGTGTGTGTGTGCCTCATATGTTGTCATATGGATCAAGTTGACTCAATAAGATATCTATATAAAAGAGGCCAGGAGTGGTGGCTCACACTTGTAATCCCAGCACTTTGGGAGGCCGAGGCAAGAGGATCGCTTGATCCCAGCAGGTCATGACTGTGGTAAGCTGTGATCGTGCCACTACACCCCAGCCTGGGAGATAGGGTGAGACCCTGACTCAAAAAAAAAAAAAAAAGAAAAGAAAAGCAAAAGAAAGTATCTGGCTGGGTGCCTTGCCTATACATATTTGTATCTGTATATACCTATATATATACACATATATTCACAAACATACAATCTGCACATACACACACACGCATGTACACACTCTTCTCTCTCTCTTAATAAGCGAATGTGTGTGACATTCCTGTTTACGCCTTGGTCTTTCCTCTGCTCTAGTTCCCGCCTCACCATCACACGATGTCAGGATGATAAAGCACAGCCCAATGGCTTGCACCTGCAGTCCTAGCACTTTGGGAGGTTGAGGTGAGAGGATCACTCACACCCAGAAGTTTAAGACTGTCCTGGGCAATATTGCAAGACCTCATCCCTACAACAAATAAAAATTTAAAAAACTCACAATGTATTAAGTATGACTGCTGTAATCCTCCGAAGTCAGATTTTTCCAAATGTTTTAGGGAGCATGAAATGCCAGGATGCCTTGAAGAGGCTGTTTTCTCTTCTCAAAAATGGGGGAATTCTTCTTTCGCAAGAGTTGTGAGACTTAACTAGATTGAATTAGATTATGAATAATAAAGCGCCTGTAACGTCTGTGCTCAGTAAATGGGCCGTCCCTCCCTCCCACTTTGAACTCTGAAATCCTTGCACCCAGGTCCTCGTGAGAATGCTACGGTCATGATGAATGCTTAGAGACTGTGTTGAAGACCCCCTGCAGTCGTGGTTTCATCGCCACGTGAAAATGTGTCTTGTGTCTCAATTGAAAGTGAAAGATGTTGATGGCATCACAATTTTAGTGCTGCACACGTGTGTGTTTCATGTTAGAAGCCCAGGCAGGTCTCTAGGATACGGGCCCCGGCCCACTGCGGGTATCACTCCCACTCCCCACTCTGGCCTTGCCAGGGGGCAGGAAGGAGCCCAGGCTGTTGCCCGACCCTCTGGCTGGTGGTACCCTGGCTGGCAGGTCGTACCTACCCGGGAGACTACTCAATGAGGAGGCATAAGGGGTTTTTGCTTCCCTCAAGTAAGTGTGAGGAAGCAAAGGTTCCCCAGCAAAAGTCAAATATTTTCTTTTCTTTTTATTTTTATCTTTTCAGTCGGGGTCTCACTCTGTTGCCCAGGGTAGAGTGCTATGGAACGATCACAGCTCACTGAGCCTCGACCTCCCGAGCTCAGGTGATTCTCCTGCCTCAGCCTTCCAAGTAGCTGAGACTCCGGGCGCCCACCACCATGCCCAGCTAATTTTTAAATTTTTTTTGTAGAGACGAGGTCTTGCACCATTGCCCAAGCTGGTCTTGAACTTCTGAGCTCAAGCAATCCTCTCACCTCGGCCTCGCAAAGTGCTGGGATTCCAGGCATGAGACACCACATAAGCTCTGCTTCTTAATCGTGCTGCCTGTGCCCCCTTCCCCGTAGCTTTGTTCTCTTGGATGACTTTGCATGCCCAGAGGCATTTCCTGCATGCAGAGGATGTGGTTAGTGTCCTGATCCCATGGGGAGAGTCAGAGGTGGCCCAGGTTGGGAGCGCTGTGGTAGGTGAGGGCTGGGCGTGGTGACTACCACCTGTAATCCCAGCACTTTGGGAGGCTGAGGTGGGAGGATTGCTTGAAGCCAGCAGTTCAAGACCAGCCAGGGCAATTTAGTGAGACCTCCCCCTCCCCCCGTCTCTAAAAAACAAATCGAAATTAAATAAATAACAATGGTTAAGAGGATGGATCCTCCGTGAAAGGACCTGACAGTAGGGGGCCAGCGGGCAGGCCGAGAGGGCTGTCCAGGGCATGGGTCCACAGTGGCTCAGCCCCAGAGCCTGGCGCTGTGGGCTTCGTGGGGTCAGCTGTCCTCCCTGTAGAAGGGCCTTGAGGTTAGCGAGGGCGAGCTCCTCCCGGCATGTTGTCTCACTCTGAAAAGCAGGAAGAGGGCTGTGGGGGCGCTGACCAGGTGGGCCGGGCTCCCTGGGGCCTGCACCTTGTTTGCTGCCCGAGTGCGCCCCATGTTGTTGACGGTCCGTGGGGAACGACAGGAACAGCTGCAGTACTCACTGGGCCAGGGTAGACATGCTCTTGGGGTCCCCCTGGCCACCGAAGTCCCAGCCGTGCTTAATGATTCATCGGCTGACTCCTCATATCGGCCGGGTGGAAAGGGACCAGGCTTCCCACCAGGGATGCCCCTCCACAGCCACCCACTGCCACCCTAGATTTGGGGGGCATGTCAGTATTTCCAAAAAGCCAGGACAAAGCCTCATTCCATGGTGATGACAATGATCCATGCTCCTACCTGTGTTGACCACAGGCACCCTTGTGCCGGAGGCTTACCTGTCATGGCATCCACGGAAGCCGCTTTGAATCTCGAGAAGCCTGCGTGTTTCTAGAATGTACCCCGTGAAGGTCATTTTGGGTCACAGCCCTTTGCTTACTGGCTGTTAGTGTCTCAGTGGAACTTGACGGTCAAAAGACTTGGTCAGGTCAGGCCAGGCACGGTGGTTGATGCCTATAACCCCAAAACTTTGGGAGGCTGACGTGGGACAATTGCTGGAGGTCAGGAGTTTGAGACCAGCTGGGCAACATAGCAAGACCCCATCTCTACAAAAAATAAAAGAATTAGCTGGGCACAGTGGCACATGCCTGAGTAGTCCTAGCTACTCGGGAGGCTGAGGTAGAAGGATCGCCTGAGCCCAGCAGGTCAAAGCTGTGGTAAGCTGTCACCATGCTACTGCTTTCCAGCCTGAGAGGCGGAGTGAGACTGTGACTCATAATAATAATAATAATAATAATAATAATAATAATAACACACTCACATTGTTGATAAATTCCTATAAACTGTAATTGTAAGCAAAATGACGTATGACGAACCCAATTCTCTTTCTCACCCACATTGTAACGAAACACGTGATGGAAGTTAAATGCAACAATGTTCTTCGCGGACATCTGCTGACTTTTGCTTCAAGTCACCGTGTCCAAGAACTTTTAGGCTGTTAGGGAGGACCTATCGTCCTCTGTGTTCGCGCAGCCTTGGAAGACCCAACCCCCCTTTCCTAATCTGCATGTGTACTCGATTCTGGATACGTTTCAGCGGACTTGTGTTGCAGGAATTTCCAGCTGCGCTGTCAGCTTCGATTCCCAAGTTCTTATCTCACGACCCAGAAAATTAACGCGGACACCAAAGGATGAGTGAAAGGAGTTTATTAAGCAACAGAAAGCTCTCAAGAAGAAGGGGGCTCCAGATGGGTTATGGGCAGTGGGGGAGTGTTCTGGCTTTTTCTCTCTCCTTTCTAGCGGCATTGTCATTTGCATCTTACCTGCCTCCCAACCTCCTAGCTGTTTCCTCATTCCAGTCTCTACTACACATGCGTGCCCTTGGCCAGAGTTACTCCATCTTGATTATTACCCATGAGTGCTACAGAAAAGCCCATGACTGGGAGGCAAAGTCTCAATGCTGATGTCATGCTAGCGATATTATAATAAGCTCAGGTCGCTGGGCTCGGTGGCTCAGCCTGTAATCCCGCACCTTGGGAGGCTGAGGTGAGTGGATTGCCTGAGCCCACGGGTTCGAGACCCGCCTGGGCAACTTGACGAGACCTCATCTCTACAATAAATCAAAAATGAGCCGGGTGTGGTAGCGCGTGCCTATAGTTCCAGCTACTCGAAAGGCTGAGGCGGAAGGATCGCCGGAGCCCAGCAGGTCGTGGCTGTGGTGGCCGGGAGCGGCCACTGCACTCCAGTCTGGGTGACAGAGTGAGACTCCAATTCAAAAAAAATAAATAAATAAACTAAGGTCAAGTTAGGACATGTAGTTAAGCTGTTGCGCCCATGTCCAAATGGCAAAAAGTCCCTTTGAACAAAACATCCTGACTTAAGATGTTCGTTAACCCCATTTTCGATTGCTCCTGACGTAACGGCAGTGCAGGGACATTCCTGCAGATATTACTTCTCCTTGAGAGCCTTCCTGTGTCTGTGTCTAACCAGTGTCTGACTACCTGCTCTCTCATTTGGATCTTCCTTGTACCAGCTTGGAAGTAACAAAATTGTGCCTCGAACCCAGATCCACCTGATGACATCAAACCCTGAAGCAGTACTCTTTCTGCCCTTTTGGATAAGAGCTATTGAGGAATGACTTTCAATCAAAGTATAGTTATTGCTGGAGACGGTGGCTCACACCTGTCATCCTAGCACTTTAGGAGGCCAGAGCAGGAGCCCAGGAGTTCGAGACCAGCCTGGGCAACATAGCAAGACCTCGTCTCTACAAAATAAATCAAAAAATTAGCCAGACTTGGTGGCACACACCTCTAGTCCCAGCTACTCAGGAGGCTAAGGTGGAAGGATTGCCTGAGCCCAGGAAGCCAAGACTGTGGTGAGCCATGATTGTGCCACTGCAACTGGGCAACTGAGAGAGATCCTGGGTGAGACAACCTGGGCAACTGAGTGAGACCCTGACTCAAAAAAAGCCCCCAAAAACGTGAAGAACTGATTGGAGGGTGGAGCATGGAGACAGAAGTGACTCCATCTTGGAGGCTGGTCCCCCATGTTGCCTTCTGGTCAGCCTGGTCCCAGGAGTGCTCCAATTCCTACTTTATTTACGTCTTAGTGTAAAAACACATCAACCTTGATATAACCACACCACTGTAGGCTGTGATGCATTGAAAATGAGTCCCAAGTCTGGGGGACAGCAGGGCGAAGGTCAACCAATCTTGCTACCACCCACGCCCACACTTCTGTCTGTAAATTCCCCCAATAACATACCCTTTACTCACAATAATAATAATGATGATGATGATAATAAATGGTAGGTGAGAGCTGGGCGCAGTGGCTCACGCCTGTAATCCCAGCACTTTGGGAGGCTGAGGTGGGAGGATCACTTGAGACCAGCAGTTCAAGTCCAGCCTGGGCCATATAGGGAGACCCCCATCTCTAAAAAATAAAAACTAAATAAATAACAATGGTTAAGAGGGTGAATCTTATGCTATGCATTTCTTATCACAGTTTTTTTTAGGCAGGTGGCTTGATGAACTATTTCGAACGTGTCCCATGTCGCGAACCTTTATTCTCAGAGCTGACCAGAGCATCACTTGAGGGAAAGCGGTGATGGTTATAAACCGTGCTGGCCACATGGGGGCAGCACCGAACAGTGCAGGTGGTCTCTGAGGGTCCCAACCGTGGGAAGATGCCCAGGGAGGTACCTGGGCTGTTCAGGGTTACACACACACCTGCTTCCTTTTACCCTGGCCACGTGGAGTGGTGGCAAAACTTCTCCAATCAGAACCCAAATTAAAACAGCAGCAGGATTGCACAAGGAACATTATGTCAAATAAATTCATTATAATAACAGCTCGGGCTTGAATGTTCTTTTTATTAGCATGAGAAAATGATTTTTTTTTTTTTGAGTCAGAGTCTCACTCTATTGCGCAGGCTACAGTGCAGTGGCACGATCATGGCTACCACAGCTTCAACCTCCTAGGCTCAGACGGTCCTTCTGCCTCAGCTTCCCTTGTAGCTGGGACTACAGGTGCACGCCACTATGCCTGGCTACTTTTAAAATTTTTTTGTAGAAATGAGATCTCGCCATGTTGCCCAGGCTGTCTTGAGCTCCTGGGCTCAGGCAGTCCTTTCACTTCGGCCTCCCAAAATGCTGGAATTACAGGCGTGAGCTACTGTGCCCAGTCACAAAATGAAATTCTTCGTGTGCCGTGGTGAGGTTGGGTGATTCGCATTTCTCAGCTAAGAATGAGACTCTTGATTTTTAGTTCAGGTTGAAATCCATGTATTCATGGACTCAAGGAACAGGAAGCAGGCAGAGTTCTCTTTCACCTTCCTTCTGGGAGGGAGTGCCCATAGGTTGTGGGATTCTGTGGCAGGCAGCTGAAGACGGTGGGAAGGCAGGTTTCTGCCTTTGCCTTAAGCGTAGGTGACCATCCACAGGAGGACTGGTGTCAAGATCACTATGGTGCTCGGCCTATGGCAGCGTCTGCTGATCTAGAAACCGGTTTCCAAGTAGGCAGAGCACCATTCCCTTGTCCAAGTTTCCATGCCGGAGGCCAAGTTCACTAGAATTTTGACTGGGTGATTCCATAATGCATTGTCTAACTGGGACACTTTTGAGGATAAAAGGGCCTGCTCTTTATCATTTTGCACACTGAACTGTGCCTGGTGGCTCATGCCTGTAATCCCAGTGCTTTGGGAGGCCAGGGTGGGAGGATCACTTGAGGCCAGGAGTTTGAGACCAGCCTGGGAAACGGAGCAAGACTCCATCTCTAAAAAAAATGTAGCACTGGGTTTAGTGGCTTGTGCCTATACTCCCTGTTACTCAGGAGGCTGAGGTGGGAGGATTTCCTGAGCCCAGGAGTTCGAGGCTGCAGAGAGCCATGATCATGCCACTGCATTCCCCCTAGGTGACAGAGTAAGAACTCAAAAAGAAATAATGATAATAATAATTTTGCACACCAAAGCGCTATTGTGGGGAGAATGGGAACGTGTGGTCACCCTAATGACACACCTCCCCTTTTATTTTTCCCCTTTGAAGACTCCATTTAGGATTTACGCAGCACTGTGTGCATTTGCTCATTCGTTCAACAAATACTCTGCAAGTGTTTTTCTGTGCCTAGTTCTCTTCCTAAATTAGAATGTTTCCTCCTCATGAAAACCCTCCAAGGTCACGATGATTTCTACTCCCATTTTTACACATGAAAAAACTTGGAACGGAATAAAAGCCTTGCCTGAGCTCACAGTCCTTGCACCTCAGAGCCGAGCTCAGGATCCAGGCTGGCCCCACTCTTGAGGTCGCTGGCTGTCTCTGGAGCCTCCTTTGTGGGCCCAGCCCCACCTGACTGTCCCTCCAGGAAAATCCCAGAGTCTTGCAGCCAGGAGGGTAAGAGTGGGAACCCAGGAGCCAGAGTGCCTGGGTTCGGATGCCTGGACCACCGCTGAGCTGCTTTGTGCTCTGCTCAGCTCCTCCTCTGTGAAATGGGTGCAGTCAGTGTTGACAGCAGAGGGATGAGGTGAGTGTGAACTGGGCGAATGATTGACATTTCAGTGGTGGTGGGGGACAGGGTTGACATGGCAAGCTGGGGGAGTCGGTGAGATGTTGTGACTCTACTGAACAGAGTGTGTGTTGGGATCCAACACAGGAGAGAGGTTGGAGGGTGCTCAGTGCTTCCTGGGAACATAGCAGGGATGGGTACTTAGGGACTCAGTTCCTGACACTGTGGGAGTTTTTATTTATTTTGTCTTTTTTTTTTTTTTTTTGAGTCACAGTCTCAATCTGTCACCCAGGCTGGAGTACAGTGGCAAGCTCATGGCTACCACAGCCTCTACCTGCTGGGCTCAGGCAATCCTTCCACCTTGGCCTCCCAAGTAGCTGGAACTACAGGTGCACACCACCACGCCCGGCTAATTTTTTTTTTTTCATTGAAGAGACGAGGTCTCGCCAAGTTGCCCAGCTGGCCTCAAACTTCTGGGCTTAGACAATTCTCTTGCCTCCACCTCTCCAAGTACTGGGATTACAGGCACGAGCCACCGCTCCTGGTTTACGCTGTGGGCTTTAGATGGATATTTGGTGGCATGCTCTGTGGCACATCAGCACATCCACCTGGAGACAGACTTGGGTCTGAGCCGATGGAGGGGAGTTGGAGGGACAGGGAGGCAGCCAGGACATGCGGACCCTGAATTGGCCAGAGCCAGGTTGGCACCCGGGCAGCTCCCAGCGTGTCAGATGGCTTCCCTGCAGTGTGTCCACATGGCAGCGCCTTCCCCGAGGGTCAGAGTCCTGCATGGCTTCTGTGGCCATCACAGGAATGGCCTTCTCTCTGGGGCTTATTTATGAAAGGTCCCATGGTCACCATCGGGGCAGCCACCTCAGGGGTCACTGGCCTTCTCCAGGTCGCGAGGTCAGCATACCGTGTGCATCCATGGGCTGTTTCTGTCTTGGATCTTTTGGTGGGTTTTTTTCCCGAGAAGGTATGATCAGCAGCTCAGGGTGGACATGCCCGGTCTGACTGGGATGGGGAGAGTTGAATTGGGCTGACTGGGGTCCCTAGGACACATTGCTGCATTTCTTCCTTTCGTTAGGAGGCTTCTGTTTGGAGACTTTGCAAGATGTCTCTTGAGCACCGGTCTGTTGGCTCCAGGGGAAGAGAGACCTTGTGTCTGCCCTTCCTAACCTGGGAAGGGGGACTCTGCAACCCATGGGCAGCTCAGGTGGGACCAGGGAGGCAGGAGGGGCTTAGGATGCAGGGAGGAGTAAGGGACCCCAGTCCAGGCCACCGAGCCATCCTGGTGATCAGTAGCAAGGTAGGTGCTGGAGCTAAGCCACTGTCACATGTACTGTGATTTCTCTCTTTTTTTTTTTTCTTTTTTTTGAGTCGGTCTCACTCTGCCATCCAGACTGGAGTGCAGTGGCATGATAATGGCTCACTATAGCCTTGACCTCCTGAGTTCAAGCAATCCTCCTGTCTTGGCCTCCTGAGTAGCTAGGAATACAGACATGCACCACCACACCTGACTTTTTAAAAAAATTTCTCTGTAGAGACAAGGTCTTGCTATGTTGTCCAGGCTGTTTTCAAACTCTTGGCCTCAAATGATCCTCCTGCCTCAGTCTCCTAATCCACTCGGATTACAGGCATGATCCAGTGCACCTGGATGATTTTTAAATTAAAAGACAAAATTAAATTATAGAACTTTTAAAAAGAAGAACAAATGGGCCAGGCATGGCGGCTCACACCTGTAATCTCAGCACTTTGGGAGGTCAAGGTGAGAGGACTGCTTGAGTGCAGGAGTTCGAGATCAGCCTAGGCAACATAGTGAGACCCTGTCTCTACAAAAATGTTTTAAAAAACAAACAAAAAAACCCCACCAAAATTTAACCCAGCAAGGTGGCATGTACTTGTAGTCCCAGATACTTGGGAGGCTCAGGCAGCAGGATTGCCTGAACTCAGGAGGTCGAGGCTGTGGTGAGCTATGATCGTGTCGCTACACTCCAGCCTGGGCAACAGTGAGACTTCAAGTAAAAAAAGAAGAAGAAGAAATTAAGAGGCGTGATTTCAAATGAAACATCTCCAGGTGATAAAAGAATACATGGTATTTGTATTTTGAGGTCTCTTGCAAGTCAGTCAATTCTCCAAGCATTTCAGGATTTGGTGCCAATCACGATTGCTACAATACCAAGACCTCTGTGTTACCAAGAGTGCACCCCCCCTTCCTCCCTTTCTGGGTGTTAGAGAAAACATTTCATTTAGATGTTATCAGAAACAAGTGCCTAACATGCATTTCATTCTTTCTCTCCTATTTTCTAGGCGCTTAACAAGTAACAGATCTCATGGGGTTGCATTTCTTAGTGTTTAAACACAAAACTGCCTTGTGATAGTTCACAGGAGTTTAGGATGTGTGTACCCATTAGCCCTAGAATTATACCTCTGGTATAAAAACCCAAACACACCTATACAAATTGGGCAAGGAGATAGGCATCCCTGCATGTTTTTAAATAGCAAAAAACAAGCTGGGCTCGGTGGCTCGGCGGCTCGGCCTGTAATCCCGCGCCTTTGGGAGGCTGAGGTGAGTAGATTGCCTGAGCCCGCGGGTTCGAAACCTGCCTGGGCAGCAAGATCTCATCTCTACAAAAAATCAGTCGGGCGTGGTAGCGCATGCCTGTAATTCCGGCTACTCGGAAGGCTGAGGCGGAAGGATCGCCGGAGCCCAGCAGGTCGAGGCTCCGGTGGCCGGGAGCGGCCACTGCACTCCAGTCTGGGTGACAGTGACACTCCAACTCAAAAAAAAAAAAATAGCAAAACACAGTTATAATTTCATTTCCCAGCAGTAGGACGCACCAAATTTGTTAGTTGAATCAGGCAGTTGACGTGATGAGGCAATTGAAGGTGTGTGAGGGCCAGGACCTTGCACTGCCTGAGGATGGGGGTAGTCCCTGAAGCGACTGAGCGAGTGACTCCTTCTCCCCCACCCTGTCTTCCAGTGCTTTGCGGTACGCTCACTGGGGTGGGTGGAGATGGCCGAGGAGGACCTGGCCCCTGGAAAGAGCAGCATCGCTGTCAACAACTGCATCCGGCAGCTGTCCTACTGCAAGAACGACATCCGGGACACCGTGGGCATCTGGGGAGAGGTGAGTGGCTCGTGGAAGGAGGAGTGGCTTGTTCCCATCTCATGAAACCCTGCCACTCGGGGAGACTCAGCCCTGGGGGCTCTGCGGTGTCTTTTACCGAAAGGCAGGAAGTGTAGACACGGTTGCCCCATGGCACGGGCCTCTTGCCATGGCCAGGTCCCAGCAAGGATCAGAGCTCTGGGAGAAGACGTTTTATTCTCAAAGCCCCGGGGATCCGGGAGTGAACTTTACAGACCCAGAACCCCCTAAATGTGCATGCAGAGTTGGGTGTGCCAACTCTGTGTCTGTAAGGACAGGCTTCCGGGAAGAAGACCCCTCTCCTCAAAGGGGAAGGTGACTTTGCTTACACACGTATACACATACACGTTGGTGCCTCCGCGCCAGACCCTGACAGAGCATCCTTTGATGACACACTTTGTTCACAGCCTGAAAGCATTATCCATGAATGCTGGGATTGATACCTCTATGAGAGGGATCCATAAAAACGGAATTATCTTTTGGAGGGCAGGCTCCTTGTAGTACAGGCTTCCCCCTCTAGGTAAGTGTTCTAGGAACCCATTGGCATCCGTGTACCAGCTAGCGTTGTTGTGAGACACTGCGTTCGGCTTCAGTTAATTTTTTTGGGGGGAGGGGAAATTCTTTCAATGCATTTGCCCATTTCATCATAGATGATTTACGAACCCACCTGCCCACACCGTACTGAATGTTCAGCAGTTTTTGACAAAAACGGCATGACCTCCATGCCTCCCCCCACATTCACTTGAGTTCGCCCTGAGTGACTTTTTTTGTTTCTCCGGTTGAAAAAAGCCCTCAAAGGGAAACGCTTTGCTGATGTGGAAGAGGTGAAATAAAAAACAGCAGAAGTACCAAAAGACATCAAAATTGACGAGTTTAAAAACTGTTTTGATCAGTGGAAAGAGCATCTCAATGGGCGTATTATTGTATTGCACAGAGAGTGCTTCGAAGGTGACTGAAGTTTAAATATGTAAGAATGCCAGGCTTGGTGGCTCAACCTGTAATCCCAGCACTTTGAGAGGCCGAGGCAAGTGGATTGCCTGAGCCCGTGGGTTCAAGACCAGCCCGGGCAGCTTGGCAAGATCTCATCTCTTCAATAAAATAAAATAAAAAATAGCCAAGCATGGTAGCACGTACCTAATACGCGTTTTTTACTGTTTTTTGCTATTTCAGCTACTTGGAAGGCTGAGGTGGAAGGCTCGCCAGAGCCCAGTAGGTCAATGTTGGGGTGGCGTGAGCATGCCACGGCACTCAGGTCTGGGGACAGAGTGAGACTCCAACTCAAAAAAAAAAAAAAAAAAGAAATAAGAATAAGCACAATTTTTTCTAAATAAATTCTGGTTATTTTTGGATCCCCCTCATGTAGCCTTTCTCACTTTAACCATGTGACTCCCTCTTGAAATGTTAGTTGAGATAATTTCAGAAAGCAAAGTATTAAGTACAAGCATCAACTTTGAATAAAAATCACGCCCAACAGGAGAAGCTGCAGTCCTCCCTTGCTCTGGACTGGCAGGACAGGCATAGCGGGAGCGTCTTAGAATAGCACTTGTACGCGGGTCCCTCCACTCCATCTGTCCCCAGCTCACAGAGCACTGGGAAGAAGGTTTGCTGTGGGGAAATTTTTAGAGGGTCCCTGGAAGGTGGGGTGGCATCGGTGATTATTCTGGAGAAATAAAGAGAAAGAAAGAGACGGGGGGAGAAAGAAAGAGACTGGACTCTGTCTAGTGCAGAAGCCAATTCTGTAGGAGGGATAGATATAAAGAGAAAGAAAGAAAGTGGACAGCTGTTCAACAGATTGAGCAGAAGCCATTTATTGGAACTTACAGCGGGTATTTGTCCCCAAATTTTACACAGACAGTCTCACAAGTCTTTCACCACCAGGTGTTTCCTCAGGCATGAGGAAGAACAATCCCAATTAAATCACAAAACTTCTACATGAACACAAAGCCAGGTGAATGAGGGGGCATCCCTCACCCACCAGGTGTTTCCTGGAGTAAGAGGAAGGGCAATCCCAATTAAATCACAAGACATTTACATGAACATAGAGCCAGGTGGATGAGGGGCATCCCTCACCCACCAGGTGTTTCCCCAAGCATGAGGGAGGAGGATCCCAAAACTATCTCACTGTTCCTCATGCTTGGTTAATATTTCTCAAAAGCAATACAACAATTCTAATATCATAATATTCTAATAATCAATAACTTTTAAAACTTATGCATACACAACACCTAATGACCAACCTAAATCTCAATTCCTCTCTATTTTATGCTAATTCTACCTACACTATAGAAACTCTTAATTATAGCCCAAACCAATTCCTAAAGAATGCAGCCCAGTCCAAAGTACGCGCTGGGCCAAGTTCATGCTGGGCCATTTCTGGTAACCCTAAATAATTATCTATATTATTAAAGTTGAAACAGCACTTTACATGTATATACTAATTCTACAAATATACTTTAAAATCTTATAAAGAAGCTTGTATCATATATAAGGCTCCCAAATGTGACCTCAGTTTGAATTATGTTAAGTTTAAAGCCGAAACCGCAGTCTGTGAGAAACGGGAACAATGGACTCCTAAAGTAAGCCATGCCTATCGTACTCTCAGAACTTCATGCTTAGATCATCAAAGTCCCTGCTAGTGGAACATGCCAAACAGCAAAGAAGGGAAGAGGGAATGGGCCTTCAGCTCCTGAACTCATCCTGGTGGTCTCAGGGTCTGCAGCCTGCCTGGATCCCTAACGCTCAGGCAGGCCGTGGACCGGCTCCCAACAGTTTACCTTTTGAGTGGGTCATTTGGAACGCCACTTGTGTTTTCTTCTAAGCCATTGTCACAATGAGAAGTAGGTTCCCAAGCCCTTCCATGGTGGAGTCTGTCTACCTTAAAGTGGGACTGAGTTATATCCTGACCAGACTCTTCGATCCCAGGCATGGCAGCAGAGCTAGAAGAATTTCCTTCTAAGTAAAGTCACCACAACTGGATGCAGTGGCTCATGCTTGTAATCCCAGCATTTTGGGAGACTGAGGCAGGAGGATTGCTTGAGTCTAGGAGTTTGAGACCAGCCAGGGCAACATAGTGAGGCCTTGTCTCTACAAAATATACAAAAAGAATTAGAAGGGCATGGTGGTGCATGCCTGTAGTCCCAGCTTCTCGGGAGGATAAGGCAGGAGGATTGCCTGATCCCAAGAGTTTGATAACCTGGGAAAAATGGCGAGACCTTGTCTCTACAGTAAATCAAAAAATTAGCTAGGTGTGGTGGTCCCGGCTTTTTGGGAAGCTGAGGTGGAAGGATTACCTGAGCCCAGGAAGTTGAGGCTGCAGTGAGCTATGATCATGCCACTGCCCTCCAGCCTGGGCAACAGAGTGAGACCCTGACTCAAAAAAAAAAAAGAAAAGACTCAGAAGTGTAAATAATTAAAAGAGCCGACTTGTGACACATTCTGAGAACTCAGAATGGGAAAGAGAAGTTGGGTGTGTGAGGGCATGTGGAAAGTGATGACGATTTCCCACCAGGAAAGATGTTTCTCTCTTTGAAAAACAAATGACAGACCCAGAAGGCAGCTCCCCCTTGAGCGTCCCCACGACATCCCGGCTGGCCACGCCTGGTGAGGTGTGGGGCCCGCAGGAGCAGACCATGCTTTCTGTTCTTCCAGGGGAAAGACATGTACCTGGTCCTGGAGAACGACACGCTCAGCCTGCTGGACCCCATGGACCGCAGTGTGCTGCACTCCCAGCCCATCGCCAGCATCCGCGTGTGGGGCGTGGGCCGCGACAATGGCCGGTGAGTACCAGGGCCGTGTCCCTCCTATCCCCCGAGTCGCTCACGCCCAGTGCTGCTTGCTGATGGGAAGCCTGACTGTGCTCTTTAGAAATGGAAAGAGCCCTGGCTCTTGAGCCCTCAAGTGACTTCCCTTCCTGGTGCCTGTACCTCAAGCCTTTTGTCGACTCTGGGTCATGCCTCTGAGTTCTGCATATTTTTCCTTCTGACTGGTGCTGGTCAGGGTGTGCGTGTTGTTCCGTAGGTTCTTTG
Source organism: Cephalopachus bancanus (assembly GCA_027257055.1). Taxonomy (NCBI): domain Eukaryota; kingdom Metazoa; phylum Chordata; class Mammalia; order Primates; family Tarsiidae; genus Cephalopachus; species Cephalopachus bancanus. Next base: position 750,937 of record JAPVLO010000301.1, on the reverse strand, counting down.
ACCTCACCACAGGAAAGAATTTCAGAACAAATCGAAAGTACAGGACATCCCCAACATATGAACGAGTTCCCTTCCGAGAACATGTTCATAAGTCCAATTTGTTTTCAGTCCAGCCAAATTAGCCTAGGTACCCAATTAACACAGTCAGCTATATAGTACTGTATGTATTTAACAGGCTGTACTGACACCTGGTGGAGAGAAATATTACTCAAAAAAATGCAGGTGTGCATCATTAAAGTTTGTAACTTAAAGATTCGTATGTAGGGGACTTACTGTATAGTTTAAGAAAGAATGTATCAGAAACACAAGGGGTATACTAAAGGAAGACATGGGTTCCTTCGCAAAAAGGGCATGGGCTTGCCTTTGGCACAAAACTTTATATAATTTTACACTGATGGTTAAGCAAACCTTGAATTAAGAGGGTGGGTGCTGGAAGTATCTGATCATGAGTGTTGATGAACATCTCTTCACCTTCTGAGGTCAAAAAGATCATCTAAATAATGGAAGTTCCTGTCTAACTGGATGTGGGCTTTTCTTTGAACACTGTGTCTGTTTGGGGGTGATTCCCTGCTGTTTCTGGGGTTTGCCATGCCACATTTCCCCCCGCAGGGGGGTCAGGTCTGATCTTCCTGGTTGACCGGAGAAGGTCATGTGCGGGTGAGAGAGATGCCTGAACGCCGATCCTGTTCTGAATTTGACCTGCCTGAGAACCTGCCTACCGAACCATCCTCAGCTCAGTTCCCACAGCCTGAACCCCTTTCTTCTCTTTTAAAAATTAATTCCATTGAGTCTCAGCCACTTCAGACCCTCCTGCCGCTGTGTCTTCATTGAAGGCTTGCTTGAGGGAGACGTCAGACAGCCTTGAATTCCAGGCCTTAGGTCACTCAGTCATGATTATCGGGAATTTGGGGGGTTTGGGATTGGCCGGACTTTTTTAACACGTGAAAGGTCTCATCATATCAACAACCCATTTGATGTGCATTTTTCTGAATTTCTTCTGAAAATGTGTTCTTTATAAGAAATGCTTCCTAGATGTGTCGGGAATTTTCTGTTCTCCAGGATGACTCAGAACAAAGACATTCAGACCTTCAGGTATATGTTCTAGCTAATAATGTCTCGATGGTCACAGACTTCACACTTGAAGGCCATTGTTAAGTAAATTGGGCTACCTTAGATGTAGTCAGTTCTTAAATTATGATCAGTCTTTGTTAATCCCCAAGACACTGGAGGATATCCCAATCCTTAGGGCAAGCTGGAGGTCGATTGGTTATGGCTTTGTTGAAATGGACAGGAGCATTGCAAGAGTGTGTGAAAATCCCAGCTCTTTGGGAGGCTGAGGCAGGAGGATCTAACAAGCTTCCAAATGAGATAATCCCATCAGCATTCAGAGGACAGTCTGGTTCTGGCACAAACGCTTGTTCTTTGATGACTCCTCACCCGCCTTCCTTCCTTTTGGACTTGGAATTGAGTCAAATGCACTAATGCCCAGCCTTGATCGACAGAAGCTGTGATAAGCCAAGGTGAACTCCCCACTATAGAGGACCATGTGACCCAATAAAACCTAGTATGACCAGGAGGGGCACCACAAGTTGGAGACAGCCGACTCTGTGTCGCCTGGGATTTGAGCTGAGGTCTGGCTCTGTCACCCAGACTGGAGTTTAGTGGCACAATCGTGGCTCACCACAGCCTCAACCTCCTGGGCTCAGGCTATCCTCCCACCTCAGCCTCCAAGTAGCTGGGACTACAGATGTGTCACCCCCCCCCACACACCTAATGTTTTGCTTTTTGGAGACACAAATTCTTACTACACTGCCTCAGCTGGTCTTGAACACCTAGACTCAAGCCATCTTTCCACCTCAGCCTCCCAAAGTACTGGGATCATAGGCATGAGCCACTGCACCTAGCCCTGTCCTCCAAGCTTTTAAGGCAGCAGCCAAGATCGATACATACACACACAACTAAATGAGGCTGGGTCTTCCTAAGTTTAGGTTGTCCGTGGATTTTTTTTGATGAGGTTTTCATCTCACCCCAACTCTTTAAAGTGAGGCCAAGCACAGAGTAACTGGAGGGAAAAGATGGATTCAAACTCTGGTTTGAATCATTGAAGCTCTCTGGGCCTCAGTTTCTTCTGTCTGTGAAACAGGAGTCCCGGTAAGGACCACTCACATGTGCGTATATGTGTGTATATATACAGTCATTGGCTTAACGATGCAGATACAGCAAATGCCCAATGGGTATTAGCTCCTTGTCTTTGAGCATATTCTAGTGAATGCAGCTAATTAATTGCATGGCCTCCCTTCAAAGATGGGGTGGGGGAAGAGTCAGGCTTCAGGAAGGCTTCAAAGACAGTGGGTCATGTGATGTAGCCGATGAGAGTCTGTTGCAGACACTGATGAGTTCAATTGTCCTACAAAGCAGAGAGGGCCTGCCCCCAGTGAAATCAGCATAAATTGTGTAACACTGCCTTGGTTATGTTCTGAACCTTGGGCTGGATTACTCATGGTTTTTTTTTTTGTTGTTGTTGTTGTTTTTGAGTTGGAGTCTCACTCTGTCACCCAGACTGGAGTGCAGTGGCCGCTCCTGGCCACCGCAGCCTCGACCTGCTGGGCTCCGGCCATCCTTCCGCCTCAGCCTTCCAAGTAGCCGGAATTACAGGCATGCGCTGCCACGCCCGGCTGATTTTTTGATTTATTGTAGAGATGAGGTCTCGCTGCCCAGGCGGGTCTCGAACCCGCGGCTTAGGCAATCCACTCACCTCAGCCTCCCAAAGGCGCGAGATTACAGTCTGAGCCACCGAGCCCAGCTTACTCATGTTTTTAAATCACTTCTTAACTGGACGCGGTGGCACACACCTATAATCCCAGCACGTTGGGAGAGGCTGAGGCAGGAGGATCGCTTGAACCTAGGAGTTTGACACCAGCCTGGGCAGCAAAGCAAGACCTCGTCTTTACAGAATAAAAAATTAAAAAATTAACCAGGCATGGCAGCACGTGCCTGTAGTCCCAGCCACTTGGGAGGCTGGGTCAGGAGGATCGCTTGAGCCCAGGAGTTGGAAGCTGCCATGAGCTGTGATCGTGCCACTGCACTCCGGCCCCGATGACAGTGAGACCTTGTCTCAAGCCCCCCCTCAAAAAAAACTGTCATTCTTTATTTCTGTACTCTAAGTCCTATTAAAATGTAAATCAATCAGTCAATCATTTCTTATTCTCACTGAATGTTAGCAGATTAGTGTAATTTAGAAATGCACTCAGGGGTTCACACAGGCTGTCAGGGAGACTGTGGGGTGGTGGGAGGCTTCCGCCAGAGAGGCACTTTTGGAAGCAGGAAATTTTAAAAAATCTGTTTGTGGGGAATAGTTCTGTTTCTCCCCATCGGCCCCAGGTTCTCATTCTCTGGAAAAAGGGGCCTTTGTACTTTTGCTTTTTTTTTTTTCTATTTTTTTAAATTTCCTTTGCTTTTGATTTCTTTTTTTTTTTTTTAACAGCAATTTACAAGAGCAAATTCAATTTGTAATGCCGCCAAGGAAAGGGGCTTTCACTTTGCATGAATAAAACATTAAAGCATTTCATCTTGCTTGTGAAAACGAGCCCTTTTCCGTTCTCTTTTGTAACTTCCTCACTGAGAAAGTGGAATGTCTTGGGGGGATTTCTTGATGTGGTTAAAATGAATAAGAAAACATGTCGTAGGGCACAGAAGCTTTCTGAAAACCTGAGCCCTGTCATATCCGAGTGTATCAAAGTCGTTTGGCTTCGGCGTTTTCTTAAGGCTTTCAAGTGGCTTGGTTTGCTTGGAAGGAAGTAGTCCCTAATGGAATGGGCCCACTAAGTGTGAGGAGGTGGTATCCGGGACCCCTGCCCTGAGCCCCCGGGTGAGCTGGGGAGACCTCAGGAAGGGTGCAGGAGCCTGCTGTCCCCTCAGACGCTGCCTCCTGTGGGGTCGGGGCGGTGGCTGGAGTTTTTGACCTTGAGGGAGTCGTGTCTGCCTCCCTCCTTGGAGCCGCGCCTTGGCCATACAGACTTCAGTTCCTTTGGACCCTGGTGAGATGAACGTGGAGGCCCTGGAGACAAGGCTGGTGGAGGGGCCCTCAAAAGCCTAGTGCAGCCTCAGAAGGACCCCGCTGGACCCACTGGCTCCTGCTGCTTTAGGAGGGAGGGCGGGCTCAGGGATGTGGACAGCTCTGGGCCTTAGAGCTGGTGTCATACCCATGGTGACTGAGCAGAGGACCCCCGTGCCACCTGTCATCCGGTCTCTGTGGGCCTCCCAGACACTGCTCCCAGGGTGGATTCGGAGGGATATCCCCACCCTGTTAGTGGCTGATGAAACGTCCAGCCACAGCACTCTTCCTCGCTTACACTCCGGTGAGTCTCTTGATTCTTGTATAGAAGTGTGGAAAGCAAACTGGGCACAGTGGCACGTGCCTGTAATCCCAGCACTTTGGGAGGCTGAGGCAGGAGGATTGCTTGAGCCCAGGAGTTCGAGACCAGCCTGGGCAACGTAGTGAGACCACGCCTCTACAAAAATAAAAAAAAAATTAACTAGGCCTGGTGGTGCACACCTGTAGTCCCAGCTACTCAAGAGGCTAAGGCAGAAGGATCTCCTGAACCCAGGAGGTCCAGGCTGTGATGAGCCATGATCATGCCACTGCCCTCTAGCCTGGTGACAGAGATAGACCTCAACTCAAAAAAAAAGGAAGCGTCGAAAGCAAGCAAACATGATTTCTGAACACAGAGAACTTTGAACAAGGACTCTTCCCTTGTCTTGTGGCAGATTTGGGCCCACTTTTCAGGTAGAAGCGTCAAGATCCTTGTGCCATTGGCCAGGGGGACATAGTGTCTGCTACATGTCTGCTAAACCTGTCTGTTTCCCACCAGAAAGAAAATGGGAGATGGTGCTGTCAGAGGGTCAGGCCCCATGAAGGGATTTTCCCGAGAGGAGGAGTTACCAAGTTAGAGGTTCAGGCCCCTCTGCTCTGCACCTGCTCGGAGGCTTCTCTGTGCAGACGTGCATGGCCCCTCCAAGAAAGCATCTCCCTGACCCGCCTGAGCCCCGCCCTCCTCAGAAACACAACCACGTGGAACACACTTTGGGAAATGCCCTTCTGGTTAGTACCTCATTCATTTAAATGAGTGGCCACAGTCCATGGCTGTTTTTGTTTATTAAGAAAAACTTGAATTACCCTTAATAAATACCTATTATAAAGGGAGACCCTACTGGGCCTTCTCTAATGAAGGTAAAATCCCTTCGTAATTAATAGCAACCATCGACAGCCGTTGTGCACAAGTTCTTTTTAAAAAGCACTTTCTGACCGGGTACAGTGGCTCATGCCTATAGTCCTAGGTGGGTGGGGCGTTGCTTGAGATCTAGGAGTTCGAGACCAGCCTGGGCAATATAGCAAGACCTCATCTCTACCAAAAGTTTAAAAATTAGCCAAGTGTGGTGGATTGCACCTGTAGTCCCAGCTACTCGGGAGGCTGAGGTGGAAGGACCACCTGAGCCCTGGAAGTCATACCAACTGTGCAGAGTGAGACTCTAACTCAAAAAGAAGAAAGGAAAAGAAAAGGCTTTTTCCACGTATGGTTGATGCACCCGTGTTCCTGCTGCTGGTGTTGTGCTGCTTTGTTTTAGTTTATTTTGAAAACACCGCTTAACTTTTGAGAGGCGTGAGGGACCTCAGTAAGACTGGGGTTAATTATTTAGAACAGGCATGACTGTAACTCATAGGGTTTAAGCATAAAAGGGGCTTAGTCATCGATGTCTCTCAGTCTCTTTGTGTTAGGGATTAGGAAACTGAGGACAGAAGAGTGACAGTCACTTTCGATGGCCTGTCTGTGGCAGAGCTCAGAACAGACCCTGGCTCTCTTGCTAGTCCAAATAGGAAGCAGCTGTGCATGTCCTGACGAGAGATGAGAGGTGGTCTCAGTACCTCGAGCTCAGTGCTCTGCCAGGCAGCGGCAGGGACACAGGACGGGGCTATGCCACGGGCCCTGTCCTTAAGGTTGGACTTCTTTGTGGAGGAGGGGAGACATGAGGAAATTGAAAGACGGGGTGGAGAAAACGTGGCCCCAAGGCCTGTTTCTGTGTGACCCAGGAGCTAAGAATGGTTTTTACAGTTTCTCATTTATCTATTTGTTTTTTAGAGACAAGGTCTCACTCTGTCACCCAGGCTGGAGTGTAGTGGTGCAGCCATAGCTCACTGCAGCCTCCACCACCTAGACTCAAGTGATCCTCCCGCCTCAGCCTCCCAAGTAGCTGGGACAACAGGGGCCTGCCACCACACCTGGCTAATATTTAAATTGTTTGTAGAGAAGGGGTCGCACTGTGTTGCCCAGGTTGATCTTGAACTCCTGGGCTCAAGTGAGCCTCCCACATCGACCTCCCAAAGTGCTGAGATCACAGATGTGAGCTACCACGCCCAGCTGGTTTTTACATTTTTGAGGGGTTGTGTAAGGGGGAAAAGTTATGGGGGACCCAGACATGGGGGACCCAGACCTGGGGGACCCAGCATGACCCAGTCAGTTCTCTACAGAAAGAGAATTTGAGTAATAATGCATTTGGAGTAGAATTGGGCAGTCTTGGGGCTGCCACATAGAGGAAGTCGTGGGTGTGGTGAAGTCCTTGTCGCTGACTGTCTCCCCTCTCCTAGCCACGTCTCACTTCCATCCGCAGCACCTGGGGGTCCCTGGGAGCATTGCCCAGCCCAGCTCCGCTCCGCTCCTTATAGCCATGAGGCCTCTGACGCCCCCCGGTGTCGATCCAGAGGTGCGCTCTCCCGTAGCAGTCCACAGTGGGCAGCGCTGGCTGGTGGGCAGCTCTGTGCCACTGGGAGACCCAGGCTCTCTCCCTGTTGTGGCTCTGCCCTCCCTCAGTTGCCCTCCTGGTCGGCCCAGACCACATGACTTCGCCCCAAGCTGAGGACACCTGCAACTCACATGCCTCACTTACATGCACACTCTGTTAACATCTCATTATCCAGACTCAGCCGCAAGGCACTCTGGGAAATGGAGTTTCTAATTGGGCAGATAATTGCCAAGTTAAAACTACCAAAGAAGAAGAGGTGAAACAGCCAGCATCCTGATGGGGTCTGCAGAGGCATCACCGCGTTTCTCCACCCCATGGCCTCTGCCCGTGCCAGTCTGTCCCAGCCCACCCTTCCCCGCTCAGCTCTGTGACCCGAGCCTGGGATGCTGCGGACCCCTCTTCTTCCATCGTGTGCTCCCTGCAGATGCTCCAGATGTGCAGCCCAGGAGGAGACTGCCATGCGGAGGAGGAGGGGGACGTGCGCCTTCCTCTGTGTCCCGTTTCTCAGGGTACTGTCCTAGAAACACATCTGTATCCCATGTACATCCACCCAAATCCAGTTTCCCATTTTTCCAACAAGGCAGAGCCGGTTTCACCGCACCCCATCTTCAGAGATTCCCTTCCAGGCAGCTGGCGAACCCTCCCTGGAGGTCTGGGTCTTGACCCTTGGGGTCCCTCCTTTGAGCCTAGGGGCACCAGCAGCCACAACAGCGCCTCTTCCTCTGGGGTCAGAGGCTTGGCTCCCTGGGGCTCCTCCTCCATGCTGCCAACTTTTAATAGTACTAGCCTCCCTCCTTTGTTCCCTCAACCCCTACCATCACAGTCCCTCTTGCAACTGCTGCCTCCACAATAACTTTTCTGTTTTCCCCTTTTGCCCTTTTAGTTGCTAGTTACAATTCTGTACATACTGTTCTCTCTGTTTAAGTAACTGGCGTGAGGCTGTGTGCAGTGGCTCATGCCTATAATCCCAGCACTTTGGGGGGCTGAGGTGGGAGGATTGCTGGAGCCCAGGAGTTCAAGTCCAGCCTGGGCAACTTGGCAAGACCTCATCTCTATAAAAACTTAAAAAGATTAGCAGCCGGGCATGGTGGCTCTTGCCTGTAATCCCAGCACTTTGGGAGGCTGAGGTGAGAGGATTGCCTGAGTCCAGGAGTCTGAGATCAGCCTGGGCAACTTGGTGAGACATCATCTCTACAATAAATAAAAAAATAAGCCGGGCATGGTGGTGCACACCTGTGGTTCCAGCTATTTGGAAGACTGAGGTGGAAGGATCGCTTAAGCACAGCAGGCTGAGGCTGTGGTGGCTGTGAGAGTGCCATTGCACTAAGACAGAACAACAGAATGAGACCCTGATTCAAAAAAAAGAAGGAAATAGTGGGCTTCTGGAGCGTTTTGCAGCTAATCTGGAAGTTCTCTCTACTTCTGCCTATTTTCCTCAGCTTAAGTAGGTGAGGTCTTCACATGGAGGACCGAGGGCTCCTCGTGGCACCTGGTGGAGGATTCTCCAAGGCAAGCAGTCATGAGGGATTGATGGGACTCCACGATCTGCTGGTGAAAGTTTAGGGCACGTGCTGTTTTGCCTGAGGGAGAGAAGTCTTCAGGGAGAAAGCAATAATTCTCTCCTGGCACTGCAGCATTGTCGTGACCTCCGGAGCTAATTTCTGTTTGATGCAGCCGTGTAAGCTCAGGCATCAGGATTTACTTGCCCATCTTGCCGACATGCACCATGTTGCCATTTTATCTTCTTAAGAGCGGCTTCCTCGCCTTCATTAATCACGCCGGGATGCTTGCGGCTTTCAGCAGAGAATAACCTTTAAGGAAAGACGTTGGAGGTGATCGTGCAAGAAAGCTTCCCCTCTGAGGCTGTGAGAGGGTGTTTTCAAACAGATCTCGCTCGTGGTGGTACTGTCCCGGGGTGAAGACCCGAATTACGACTCTTTCAACTAAGAAGCACGTTGTGCGTTTCAGAAGCTCTGGGTCATCGCATGGTCTGGCGTTTGTCACAAGCCTGTTTCTGCCCCCACCAGTGAAGTGTGGGGACCTGAGGCTGTTGTGTGGAGAGAGAGCAGACAGCTCTGAGGATGATCCCTGAAAAGCTTCCACCTTGCACTTCCCCTGAGTCCCAGGCCAGATGAAGAATGGACCTTTCTGGCCCCAGCTACTTGGGAGGCTGAGGCGGGAGGATCACTTGAGCCCAGGAGGGCGAGGCTGTGGTGAACTGTGATTGAAGGAGTGTCACTGCACTCCTTCTTTGGGGACAGAGTGAGACTCCAACTCCAAGAAAAAAAGTGTACGATGACCACTTGTACACCTAATCCTGAATTGTACCCCACATCTTTAAAATAAAATAAAAAATAAATAAAACAAAAAAGAATGGACCTTTCTGGATGCAAAGGAAGGGACATTGATCACACTTGGCCCTGGTGATTCTCTGTGTTGGTCTTCAAAGCACCATGATCTTCTTAGACACTTGGAGCTTTCCAAGAAAAGAAGCAAGAGCCATCTTAGTGGAGAAATAGCCTGTCAGCCTATACAAACATAGACGAGTGTCTTTGAGAACAGAGAAAGTTATAGCTGTTATAACCCAGAGCTGGGCTCTGGCCCATCACAATGCTCAGTGCTTCATTAGGTCTGTGAAGAATTGCTAAAAACCAAGACCAGGTGTAACAGCTAATGCCTATAATTCCAGCACTTTGGGAGGCTGAGGCAGAAGGATTGCTTGAGCCCAAGAGTTCAAGACCAGCCTGGGTGACATAGCGAGATCTCGTCTCTACAAAAAAATGAAAATTTAGTCAAGCATAGTAGTATACACCTGTAGTCCCAACTACTCAGGAGGTTGAGGTGGAAGAATTGCCTGAGCACAGAAGGTCAAGGACGTGGTGAGCTGCATGCCACTGCACTCCAGCCTGAGCCACAGAGTAAGACTCGACTCAAAATACATGCATACATACATAAAAATCACCCACAATCGGTTCCCTGTGAACGTTGACTGATGAGTTGCGACTCTCCATGGAGCTCCCCAGAGACACCAGGTATGGCCCCTCAGAGGCTAAAGTTGACTTTTAGAGTCCCCTAAAATGACTTTGCATTTTTCTAACCCTCTTGTTAAGCCAGACTTGGTGTTTACACATCAAAGCTGTGAATTAATGCTTTGGAATGGATTGTGCTTGGAGGAGTTATTTTTCTTAATAGAGAAAAGTGAGAGTTGATGACCAGTCTCCTACAGTGAGTTCCAGTCCAACCAGTCGCCTGCGTGCCAAGACTTCCTGCTGCCTCCAGGAGTCAGTGTAGGACTGCCCCAGCGTCCCTTGGGGGCCCACGTTTCTCTTGGCCTCTCTCTTGCTGGCCTCCTGCCTTAGATGAGAGGACAGTAGGCTGTGCTCTCTGCTGTCCCTCGCAGCAGCACACAAACGTTGGGCTCAGGCACTGCGTCCCCCATCTCCTCATTATAAGTTCAGCTGGGAATTCTGTTCTTCTAAGCTGTTCCCCAAAGAGTAACCCCTTGGAGGTGATTCTTTTTTTGTTTGTTTGTATGAGTGGGAGTGTCACTCATGCTCACGGCCACTGCAGCCTCAACCTGCTGGGTTCAGGTGATCCTTCCGCCTCAGCCTTCCAAGTAACTGGAACCACAGGTGAGCACTACCACACCTGGCTAGTTTTTTGATTTATTGTAGAGGCGAGGTCTTGTCAAGTTGCCTAGGCTGGTCTCAAACCCCTGGGCTCAGACAATCCTCTCACCTCCACCTCCCAAAGTGCTGGAATTATAGGCATGAGCCACCACGTCAGGCACAACCAGAAAATGTTAAATGACTTAATGCAACTTGTGTTCTATGTCTGTTGGACAGTGCTCCCTAGTGAGTTAAGTCATCCTTAGGAGGCCTGTGAACTGTTGCTCCACTTGGCATTGACAGACTCACTGTGCTTTGACTTGATCTCCGAGAGTTGGCTAATTTTTCTTACCACTTCTTACACCTGTTTGTCCAGTCTTACCTCCTAGCCCCCATCTGTCTCTCTCCATCCTCAACAACCTGCCACACTCCAACCCAAGTGATCTTTCTGACAGGTGAAGACGTGTCTTTGCTACTCATAGGATGGAGTCAAACCCCCTGGTGTAACGTGTCTCACCATGCCTGCCACCTCCCAGCCAGCACCCAGCTGAGTCTTTACCCAGCTGTGCTGGACTGTACCCTCTATACATGGTGCTAACGCAAATCTCACACAACAATTCTGACTTTCACTGTGTGCTCTGTTCTTTGATCTTTGTTGTTGTTGTTGTTGTTTCTCTGATACTCTATTCTATTGCTTTAATTTTTTTTTTTTTTGACAGGGTCTCACTATGTTGCCCAGGCTGATTTCAAACTCTGGGACTCAAGTGAACTTCCCACCTCAGCCTCCTGAGTAGCTGAAATTATAGGCACACACCATGGCTTATTTAATTTTTTAAATGCAGTTTATGACCACTGATTGATCACAGCTTGATTAACACTGATCTTGGTCAACTTTTCCAAAAAGTTTTAGAGCTAAATACTGGCTTAATAGTGGATATCTAAAAGAAAACAGATTTCACATTCAAATAATTTGGGGAAACACGTACTGCTGTCAGAGAGAGGCCCTAACGCACATCTTAGCTAGTGAAGGCTCTGATCTGTCCTGCACTTAGCACTTCGTTAGCATAAAACACATTATTGGTTTCTGATCAGTAGACCTCCAAAGAGATGGCACTTCTGGTATCCGCCGTGTTAGAAAGCACTGAAGACCAATTATCTAGGGATTCTGAATGATAACTTTATACCAAGTTATATGATAACAAAGCTATGTCTTTAGACTTTGGCTGAGTACCCTGTCCCCATGCCTTCCTGGAAGTGCTGTATTCTCATGAACCTTGCTTCCGTTGCAGTCAGAGGAAATTTCTACTTTTAAGGTAGTATCATCATGGAGACATCCTGCATCTTGTTAATTTGACTTTGCATAAAAAACTGAAATGCGCATTTCTTTTGGGTTTCTGTATCTAGAAAATATCATCTCAAAGAATTTGCATGTGAGAAGTTGGTTAACAGTGGAAATTGTATCATTTGTCATGTCTCCCTTTTTGCTAGAAAGTTTTACTTTATTAAATCCTCAATTGCTGTGATTATGTTGGACAGTACCACAGGACAGTGTCGTGTGTGGTTCAGAAGTGGTTGAATGTGGTTCCAACTAGTATTTAGCCTGTTTGGTTTATAGAATTGCTTCTTCCTTATATTTGGTTTTCAATTTTACTCTTGCAATTTTAGAACCTGCTACAACGTGTGCCTTTTGTTGTAAACCACCCAATTCTTTTGGAAGCAAATGCAGTATACATTTCAGTAAATAAACGGAAAGTTCAGTTGTGGTGTCCCCTAACCAACAGAGTGTTTAAAATACAGATGTTATCTGACTTCCCTGTTATTCAGTGATTTGGAAACACTCTGCGTTCTGAAACAGAAGTATTTTGAGGTTTTTTGTTTTGTTTTTTTTTTTAATCCCCCTTCTAAAATCCCTGGGCAGCTAAAAGAACAGCAAAGTTAAAAATGTATCTCTATTTTCTAAAGTTTCAGTTAAAAAAAAAGTTTATCCCTGTAACCAATGAATATGTGTTGACCAATCTAAATGACACTTGTGGCTTTCTACATGAATCAGAGAATAATAGTGTCACTTAAACCACCTTACCGTAAAGGAGCTAGCTTGACAGACTCGTTCTGTCCACTCTCAAGAATCCCATTACAAGGAGAAGCAGTGATTCCTAAAAACACTGTATCCAATGGATGGTGTGAAATGTCTTCATATATTTCCGCCACCAGTTCAGTGGCTGAGAGTAATTGTCCATGCCCCTCTTGCCTAAAGGAAATGTTCTGATTTATCTCTATGTAGCGCTGAGCTTAAGAGTTGCTTTGTCTTTTTTACTGATGGTAAGAGAAGCCATAGAAGATATTTATTAAGAAAGATAAAACCTAATCGTATTCATTAAATTCACTAAGTCAAGGATTAGAAAATAAAAGAGGAAAACTTTTTGAAAGACAAACGGCTTAAACTTATCTGTACAAATTAGAGTGCTTTCTTTAAAAAAAAAAAATAAAAAGAAGAAGAAGATGGTATGTACACTGTTAATTATATCCCTGGGCCATGGAGCCAGGCTGCTGGAGCAGATTATACCACAGAAGTATGCTTATCAGGGCAGGAGACAAGAAATGGCTATTATCATTCAGAAGGGGTGCCACCTTTAAAAAAAAAAGCTTTATAATTCAGCTATATTTGTTCATATGTGTTTTAAAGTTATCTATAAAGTTGTTTTTCTTATTTTTTTAATTAATTTTTTAGAGACATGGGTTCTTGCTATGTTGCCCAGGTTGGTCTCGAACTTCTGTCCTCAAGCAATCCTCCTTGCCTTGGCCTCCCAAAGTGCTGGGATGACGGCATGAGCCACCGTGCCTGGCCCAGGTTGACTTTTTTCATGCTACATCTTCCACATTCTGAACTTGAGGTCCAAAGCATGAAATTCCTTTCTCTCTCTTTCTTCCCCCATTTTATGGCCCCTCTACCTCTCTGAGGATGTAGTAGACAACCATTTATTAAGTGTTCCCACCATGTCTCAGCCACTGTACTTGGTACCAGGGATGCAGCTTTAAGTGAGAACGCCATGGTCCCTGCCTCCCAGAATGTAGTACGTGGAATAGTGAGGGATTCCATGGGCCCTTGGGACCCATAGAACACTTGGTAACGTAATGGGAGAGCCCTGTGCAAATGTTACGTGACATTCCTTTCCTCATGATTTTCTCCAGATTACACAGGTTACGCCAAGTAACAACAGTCAAAAACCTCAGTGGCTGAAGACAATCCTCCTTCTGCCACATGTAGGTTGGCTGGAGGCACCACTTTTTTTTTTGAGTCGGAGCCTCACTGTGTCACCCAGGCTGGAGTGCAGTGCCACACTCATGGCCACTGTAGCCTCGACCTGTTGAGTTCAGATGATCCTTCCACTTTAACCTTCCAAGTAACTGGAGCCACAGGCGTGTGCCACCACACCTGACTAATTGTTTGATTTATGGTAGAGATGAGGTCTCACCATGTTGCTCAGGCTGGTCTTGAACCCCTGAGTTCAGACAGTCCTCTTGCCACCATCTCCCAAAGTGCTGGGATTTCAGGCGTGAGTCACTGCGCCCAGCTGGAGGCACCTCTTCTGGTAGTTGTCCTCATCCATAGGTAAGGACACAGTCACTATCTACAGCGTTGCCAACCATGGTGGCAGAAGGGGAAAATGCACTGATGCATCTCACATCTCCATGGAAATGATGCTTGGCACACACATTTACTCACAGGCCATTGACCAATGCAAGATACGTGGCCAAGCCCAACTGGGAGAGCTGAGGACTGGACGGTCACCCACACCCTGCCCTGTGGCTTCTTTCAGCTCCACAGTGCACTTAAGTCGCATGATCTTGTCAACCCTGTATCATCACTTAATGGTGCTGAGGTGTGTGTCCCCCCAGCTATGTTGTAAGTTCCTCGATGGCCAATACCATGGCGTGTACTTCCTTGTTTGAGATTCAGCATGATACTGCCCTTGTATTAGATACTTGAAAATACTTTTGATCCCACAGATGGGATGGGGAAAAAACAAATCACCTTTGATTGTGTGAAGGAGAAGACAAGGGAAGGATGGTCAGAATGCTGGACAGTTCTGAAATGATTTTACTGAGGGTGCACATGCCCTTGGTTAGGCCTTTTAGGGACTCAAGGAGGTGTCAGCATGTCCCTTTCACACATGAGGAAACTGAGATCTAGAACTTGGACATGACTCGCTGGGGTTGACACGAAAAGGTAGTTGAGCTGTGTCTGAGGCTATGACTTCTGTATCCTGGTCATGTCTTTTTCTACTCCTTTTAGAAAAAGTTGAGTGTCGTAGCTAATGCCTATAATCCCAACACATTTGGAGGCCAAGGCAGGAGGATCGCTTCAGGCCAGGAGTTCAAACAATACCAGCCTGGGCAACAAAACAAGTCTCTGCAAAAAATAGAAAAATTAGCTGGGCATGGTGGAGGCTTAGGCAGGAGGATCGCTTGAACCCAGGAGTTCAAGGATATGATGAGACATGATTGTGCCACTGCACTCCAGCCTGGGCAAGAGAGTAAGATCCCAACTCAAAAAAAAAAAAAAAGATTGTAAACCTTATAACCATGGGAGTATCAGCTGCTATATTGGGGTGCCTACATTTGGCACTGTGCTAGTCCTATGTGCTTTTTGTTTTGTTTTGTTGTTGTTGTTTGTTTGTTTGTTTTGAGTTGGAGTCTTACTCTGTCACCCAGGCTGGAGTGCAGTAGCATGCTCATAGCCACCCTAGCATCGACCCACTGGTCTCTGGCAATCCTTCCACCTCAACCTTCCAAGTAGCCAGAACTACAGGCACATGCTACCATGCCCGGCTAATTTTTTTTATCTATTGTAGAGATGAGTTCGCACCATGTTGCCCAGACTGGTCTCAAACCTGTGGGCTCAGGCAATCCACTCACCCTCGACCTCCCAAAGTGCTGAGATTACAGTCTGAGCCACCAAGTTCGACCTGTTTTGCTTTTTAATTTTAGTCCTTATAACTACCTTAGGAGGCAGGTTTTATTACTTGCATTTTAGAGAGGAGACAAGGCCAGAAGGAAACCAGCAGTTATGTGGCATCAGCCTACACGCCCTCACTGAAATGTTCAAGACCTTTGCTTCTGAGGCGAGCTGAAATACATCAACTGAGTGTGGCAAGAAGGATTAGTGCGTGCCAGTGGAAAGTGACACTCAACGGGTCATTCCACCTCTGGTTAACAGAGAAGAGAGTTGTGGGGACAGATCGGGGCAATGTGCACAAGAAGTAGATGTTACTGATTCTTCTGTAGGTCCTTAGTGTGATGAGGGGATTCTGTGCTAGTGCAGGAGACGTGTCCGCCCTCCGACCATGTTATGACATCAGCACGCCAGCCATCTGACTTGAAAAGAAAAGATACAGATGTTAAAATAAGAGAGCCTTGGTAGCTGAAGTAATATATGGCCCTTGGGTGGTTAAAAGAATGAATTTGGTTCACACTCAGCCCTTTCAGGAATTGTGCTGGAGGTGAGTAAGTCAGCTCCCTGGGGGACGTTCCTTTGACTTCCAAGATGATTCCATGTTGGGAATTACTGAGTCTTCTGCCTGCATCAGGGTGTCTGTAAATACACATCTTCCATTCTGTTAATAAGTCATGAGTTCATTTAATGTGTCGTCTGTGGAGTCAGCACAGACACTGAGCTGGAGGGAAACGCTGAGCTGGGGGTGCTGGCTTCCGTCCTTTGGGTTGATCCTGACACATCTCGAGAGATGGTACAGCTTGCTTTCATAATGTCATCTCCCTCCTCAAATACATGTCCACATGAGCTGAGGAAGTGGCCTCTGTGGTCCAGTTGAATGGTGATGTCACACTTGAGTGCACACTGGAATCAGCTATAGGTCTTCAGAGAGCTCAGAGGCTCGGTCCTGGCCTCAGAGGTTCTGATTTATTCAGTAGGTCTGGGGTGGGGCTTCAGAGCTTGCATTTATTTCCTTCCTTCCTCCCTCCCTCCCTCCCTCCCTCCCTCCCTCCCTCCCTCCTCTCCCTCCTCCCTCCCTTTCTTCCTTTTTTTGCATTGGAATCTCACTGTGTTGCCCAGGCTGAAGTGCAGTGTCGCACTCATTTCCACCACAGCCTCGACCTCCTGGGCTCAATCCTTCTCCCTCAACTTCCTGAGTAGCTGGGACTACAGGCGTGTGCCATCATGCCCTGTTAATTTTTTTTTTTTTTTTTAATTTTTGTAGAGACGAGGTATCGCTATGTAGCCCAGACTAGAACTTGCATTTCTTTTCTTCTTCTTTTTTTTTTTTTTCAGTTGGAGTCTCACTCAGTCACCCAGACTGGAGTGCAGTGGCTGCTCCCGGCCACCGCAGCCTTGACCTGCTGGGCTCCAGCGATCCTTCCGCTTCAGCCTTCCAAGTAGCTAGAACTACAGGCGCGCGCTACCATGCCTGGCTAGTTTTTTTATTTATTGTAGAGATGAGGTCTTGCCAAGTTGCCCAGGCGGGTGTCGAACCCGCGGGCTCAGGCAATTCACTCACCTAGGCCACCACCAAGGTGCAGGATTACAGGCTGAGCCACCAAGCCCGGCTAGAACTTGCATTTCTAACAGGCTCTCGGGTGATGCTCATTCTGTCTGTGGCCCATACTTTAAACCTCACTGCCCTGGACTGAAGAGAATTTGCAGAGACTAGGCCCGAGGGCTTTCAGTCTTGTCATTCTCAGAGAAGGCAATGGGAGTGACGGGATTAAACCATCAGTCCTTTCAGCCAGAAGGCGCCTCTCTGCTAGGAACTCAAGGTGGAATGTAAGAGTTTCCTTTCTTTAGCGGGGAAAGATCGCACACAGAGGAGGATTTATCATGAAGATGATGAAGCTTAAAATGTAGACGCTCTTCCAAGGTCCTGGGAGGAGGCCAGTGGTGAGTTCACGTGGTTTCTGTCAAAGTTGCAAAAGGAAGATACGTATGTATGCTTTTTCTTAAAGAGGGCCCCAGACATTGTCTAAACTTTAGGTCCCCTGATATTGATTAATGTAATTAACTAACAAGTATGAAAGGAATGCAGGTTGTAACAAAGCAGTTTTTTGTAGGTCAAGCCCTCTCTAAGTGCCAGGACTAAGGGTGGATGGGGACATCATCTCAGGGGACATGAGCCTTGTATGTGAACTCTGTATGGGACATTTAGGCAGATGAAGATTCAAGCTGATCTCAACTCACCCGCTAAATGATCTGCTCGCTGGGAGTGATGTATCTATCGATTTATTTGTGACAGGAGCAAATTTGGAGAATGAGACGGGTTCCAGTTTTGGCGTCACCTCTTTCCATTGAGTCTCCTCATTCTCTCTGAACCTGTTTGGTTTGTTCAAAGGGAGTGGTAGGCTGGGAGTGGTGCTCACGCCCGCAATCCCAGCACTTTGGGAGGCCATGGCAGGAAGATGGCTTGAGGCTAGGAGTTCGGGACCAGCCCAAGCAACATAGCAAGAACTCATCTCCGCAACAAGTCAAAAATATTAGCCAGGCATGGTGGTGTGTGCCTGTAGTCCCAGCTATTGTACTTGGGAGGCTGAGGCAGAAGGATCACCTAAATCCAGGAGGTCAGGCTGCAGTGAGTCGTGAGCGAGCCACTGTGTTCTAGCCTAGGCGACGGAGTGAGACTCCGACTCAGAAAGGGGTGTGATGGTAATAATAATAGCTAATTTAGTAGGGCCAATGTAGTGCTATAATGACATGATAGATAGGAAAACTGCTCTGAAGATATGAAATGCTGCCCAAATGCTAATCATTAGTAGTTTTCCAGAGCTGGTAAATAGATTAACAGAATGCATAAAAGGCCATTCTGCTAGAGAAGCGCTTGGCAAACTTTTTTTGCAAAAGCCCAGACAGTCAATAGGCTTTGTGGGTCATTTTTTCTCTGGCCTGACTGCTGTGCTTTTAGGCAAAAGCACCCATGGGCAAGGCATAAGTGAAGGGCTGTGGCTATGTTCCAGTGAAGCTTTTGTTTCTGAAAATAGGCGCCGTCTGGCAGTGTACCCAGATTGCTCTAAAATGACACAACCCGTCACGATTAGGAATTTGGGTAGAAAGGTAGAGTGAGCACAAGGACTTGCAAATGATGTCTTAATTTAAACTCATCACTGAAGGATGCGAATGCTGGCAGGTGGTATCTGCCTCAGTTTCTCTGGGGATGAGGCAGGTTAGCAGGACAGCAAGAGCATGGTGAAGAGCGGGAGGGCGGCAAGGTGTGAACGGTTGCGGGCCAGCACATTGGCTTGTGTCTTTTTATGCATCTTGGTACCAGAAGTAGCACCCATGGGGGCAGCTCCTGCTTGAACTCTCTCCTCTGAGATTCAGCCTGGGCAGCTCCTGAGAAGGGAACCTGGGACCACCAAGAAATTCAAGCGGTTCTTTCTGTAACCTCCTCATTCATTTTTAAAGATGACTGGCAGGGCATGGTGACTCACGCCTGTCATCCCAGCACTTTGGGAGGCAGAGGTGAGAGGATTGCCTGAGCCCAGGGGTTCAAGACCAACCTCATGTCTACAAGAAATCAAAAAATTAGCCAGGCATGGTGGTGCGTGCCTGTGGTTCCAGCTACTCAGAAGGCTGAGGCAGAAGAATCGCCTGAGCTCGTCAGGTTGAGGCTGCAGTGGCCATGAGCATGCCACTGCATTCCAGCCTGGGCAACAGAAGGACACTGACTCAAAAAAAAAAAAAAGATGACTGATGGTGCCTAGGTCTGCGAACATGGAAAACTGAGACAAGCCCACTAAAATTCAGTTGCCCATCTATCTTAAAAGTGAGTCGTGAACCAAGAGTGAAGCTGCCCTAAACATGACCAGACAGCGTTCCATGTAAACATAAGTTTTCACTTCTTAAATACCTAAAAGTGGAATCGCCGGATGGAGGGTGACAGGGTGTTTAACCTTATGAGAAAAATGCTAAACCACTTTTTTTTTTGAGTCAGTGTCTCACTTTGTCGCCCAGACTGGAGTGAAGTGGCACAATCATGGCTCACTGCAGCCTTACCACCTGGGCTCAGGTGATCCTCCTGCCTTAGCCTCCCGAGTAGCTGGGACTACGGGCACATGCCACTAGACCTGGCTAAAATCCGAAAGTTTTTTGTAGAAGTGAGGTCTCGCTGTATTGCCCAGGCTGGTCTTCTGACCTCAGGCAATCCTCCTGCCTCGGACTCCCAAGTGCTGGGATTACAGGCATGAGCCACCATGCCCGGCTCAAACTGCTCTGTGAGGCAGCCGTAGCATTTACTTGGTATTGTCAAGCTTTTTTGGTATTTGAAGGTTGTTGTTGTTGTTGTTTTAGCATTCTAAAATGTGTGAAGTGATAACTCGTTGCCTTAATCTGCATTTTTCTACCAGCTAATAATATTGAACATCTTTCATGTGCTTATAAAACCATTTCTCTTCTTTCACATTTTCCTTCAAATTATTTCACACATTTAAAAAATTGTAGCCGGGCTCGGTGGCTCAGCCTGTAATCACGCGCCTTGGGAGGCTGAGGTGAGTGGATTGCCTGAGCCCCTGGGTTCGAGATCCGCCTGGGCAACTTGGCGAGACCTCACCTCTACAATAAATCAAAAATTAGCCGAGCATGGTAGTGCATGCCTGTAGTTCCAGCTACTTGGAAGGCTGAGGCGGAAGGATCGCAGGAGCCCAGCAGGTCGAGGCTGCGGTGGCCGGGAGCGGCCACTGCACTCCAGTCTGGGTGACAGAGACTCCAACTCAAAAAAAAAATAAGTAAGATAAAATAAATAAAAAATTGTGTTGTTTGTTGTATTCTTAATGGCCCAAACTGGAAAAGATGCCAGTATCTATCCACTGGTAGATGGATAAACAAACTATGGTGCATCCATCCAGTGGAATTCTCAGCAGAAAACATGAATGAATCACTAATACACTCAACAATCGTGCTATGGGAAAGAGGGTTCAAAAGACTGTGTACTGGAGAGACAGATGTCAGATCAGCAGGGGACTGGCAGTTAGGGAAAATAGGATTTTTTTTTTTTTTTTTAAGAACTTTCCTTGCCTTCAGTCCACTAACCCTCACTCTCTTACCCTTCCCCCCTCCTTCACAACCATGGGCTTAGCATCAACTTCAGCTTCAGTTTCTGATGCAAACACATGACTTTTTTCTTTTTCTTTCTTTTGTTTTTTTGGTTTTTAGAGTCAGAGTCTCTTACTCTGTCACCTGGGCTGGAGTATAGTAGTGTGATCATGGGTCACCATGGCCTCAGACTCCTGGGCTCAAGCAGGAGCCTCCCACTTCAACCTCCCAAGAAGCTGGAACTACAGGTGCCTGCCACCATACTCAGCTCATGTTTTTCTGTTTTTGTAGAGATGAGGTCTCACTATGTTGCCCAAGCTGATTTTGAACTCCTGACCTTAAGTGATCCTCCCGCCTTGGCCTCCCAAAGCGCTGGGATTACAGGCGTGAGCCACCAGGTTCAGTTTCTGATACAGAATCACAAACATGTTTTTTCTTTAATTATAATCATGGAAGTTGCCAGACGGCTGGCTTTTCCCTGGCCATCTGTGACTTCATCTCTGTCCTTATGTGTACGGTGTCCCTGCCCTTCCCTGCACTTCTGTTGTCCAAGGAGAGCTTGCCCGGAGGCTGAGTAGGTAGGTGGTTGAGCATTTGAGGCTTTTAAGAATGGAGCATTCTGCTGGTTCCCTTAGGACTCTGAGCCACAGAGGATAGCTACTATGCTATCCCCAACCCCTTGCAGTTGGGAATTTGGGATCTGTTAGTTGGAGAATAAGTACAGCAAATGCAGAGAATTGCCCTCAGCCTTCACAGTAATCAGAGGTTTTGTGCTGAATATTGCATAAAGAAAATGAACTTCCTGCCTGGGCCTTGGAAACTACTTCCACTTGCAGGGATTCTCATTGTATACATCTACAGGGGGACCCAAAAGAACCCTGAATCTCTTTGTGAAAAACGGTGTGTTTATTCTTACATGTTTAAACTTCAGTCACCTTCAAAGTGCTCTCTATTTGATGCAATACAGCTATTGGGATGCGTTTTCTGCTGCTCAAAACAATTTTTGATCTCATCAATTTTGATACCTTTTAGTGCTTCTGCTGTTTTCTGTTTCACCTCTCCCACATTGGCAAAATGTTTCCTTTAGAGGATTTTTTTCTTCTGGGGAAAAAAAAAGCCGCTCAGGGCAAGATTGGATGAATAGGGAGGGTGGGGCTTGAGGGTCATGCTGGTTTTGGTCAAAAACTGCTGAATGCTCAGCATGGTGTGGGCAGGTGCAGCTCCTAAGGCACCCACCAGTAAATGGGCAAACTCATTGAAATAATCTCCAGAAAAATTTTCACTGAAGCTGAACGCAGTCTCTCACAACCCTAGTTGGTCCACTGATGCCAATGGGTTCCTAGAACACCCAGCAGGGAAAGCCTATACTGTAAGTGACCTGCCCACCAAAAGATAATTCTGGTTTTTTGGGGTCCCCCCTCATATTCGCCATTGCATTTTACCTAGCAGAATGGGAAGACTCCTGACCACCTGATGGGAGAGTATCTTTTCTATTTTTTCAGATTTTTGTTAGAGGTGAGTTAATGAGAGACTGGAAAGCCAGGAGGTCTTTTAGATTAAGGTCACATCCTTATGGGAGTGCAGGCGAAGCTTCTTCCATGTCTGATAAGTCCTGGGGGCTGAGGGGGTTGTCTTTTACAAATATACTTTGCCATTTCCTCCGAGAGTAATCCTTGGGTACACAGTTCTGTAGAAAACGTCAGGAATATTACTCTTGGTTCACAATTCCCTTGTTTTCATTGTCCAGGTTCGCTGAAGACCTTTTTGCTGTTGGTCTATTCTTGTGATCATGGCTTGCATATTTGCATCTGGGTTCTTGCTACTCAAAGTGGCCCCTCTGAATAAGAACTTTGGCATCACGAGGGAGCTTTTTAGAAATACAGACGCCACCCAGATCTGCTGAATCAAAATCTGCCTCTAGAAAATCATCTAGCAATGCACTAGCATGCTGGTGTTTAAAAGGCATGAATCTAGCTCAAGGTCCTGCCAAACATCCCATTTGCTCTGTCGATAACCTTGTGAGGGTCATACGTGACCCTCAGAAATGTGACCCAGGTAGATGCTCCTGACGTCCATGTGGGTATGAGCGTGGATGCACGCCACTTGGCTCTGAATGCACTTTTGTTGAGTGCTCAGTGATGAGCTGCTACTGAAGATACAAAAACAAGTAAAGTCTGGCTGTTGCCTTCAAGGAGCTTAGAATGCAGTGAGGGACACAGAGAGAGTGATAGCACCCCATTGTCCAGTGTCCTTATCTGTCACTGATGTCCTTCACTTTTACATAGTACCAATCCCCTTCTCTGGAAACAGATTCTGATGCTGGGTGGAGTATGTGTATTGCTCCGTGAGTTTTTGACTCTGCCACAGAAAAGAATTTCAGAGCGAGTCCCAAGTATAGTATAGACAGAATTTATTAGAAAGAAAAAGACATGCTCAAGGGCATTGGTGCCTTAAGAGACATGCTTGCCTTTGACAAGAAATGTTATATAATTTCACAACGATTATTAAACAAACCATGAGCTAAGAGGGTGAGCTGCAAGTTTCTAGTTGTGAGTGTTGATTACCATCTCTCCATTCTATGAACTAAGAGGGGTGGGCTGCAGGTGTCTGGCTATGAGTTTTGATTACCATCTCTCCACCTTCTATGAGCTAAGCAGAGTGGGCTGCAGGTGTCTGGTCACAAGTGTTGATGACCATCTCTCCACCTTCTATGAGCTAAGAGGGGTGGGCTGCAGGTATCTGGTCATGAGTTTTGATGAGCATCTTTCTACCTTCTAAGGTCACAAGGACCTTCTAAATAAGTTATTACCCAACTAGTTCTGGACTTTTCTTAGAGCATCGTGTCAGTGTTTTGGGATTTGCTGCACTGGTGGACTATATTCCAGTCCACAAGGTGGCCAAGTCTGGTGTGTCTGGTCAGTCAGGTCGTGTACCAGTAAGAAGGTCGTGTACCATTAAGAAACAAATCTGAACACTTACCCTATTTTAATGAAGACTTGCCTCAAGAAATGTATCTATGTCTAACCTGCACTAAATAACCTGCCTCAATTTGAATCCTCAATGTTCAGCCTCCAGAGCACCAGCCTCCAAATCATTTGGGTCTGAAGGGATATTGCTTATGGGGGAAAAAGTGGGAGTGTCTTCCAGACCTCCTGAGTCATACTCTTGGGGGAGATCTTGTGCACGTTCGAGTTTGAGAACCAACCCCTGACCTGGGTTCTGTTTCAATATCCCTGATGATTATACCCTGTCATACAAAGGGATATTTAAATGCAGCCTCAAATATTTAAGGGATCCTTCAGGGCTTTCCTTAGCCTACACTCAGGGTGAATTTGAAGTGGCTTCCCAGTTCAAAGCTGCTTTTATCTTTAGCAGAGGCAGTATGAGAATCATTGTGGAGACTAGTTAAGGATAGAACTAATTCATATTTATGTATTTGCTGGTAACATGTTTGCTAGAAGCCAATTACAGTGCTTTGTTCTATAATGAGTTAACAGCATGAACATTGTTATGACAATCCTGTGATTTTCATGTTTAATGTTTATACTGATCTAATCAAACAAATTGAAATTGGATTACGGCATGGCACATTCTAGCAGTTATTATCCAGTTTGAATGCAGGTCTGAAGGAAGCAAAATTGATTTCTCCATGCTACTTGGGGCCATCGTAGGTTATTGGTATGCTGGGGGAATTTTCAATTAGGTTCGTATGAGGGAGAGAAAGATTAGTGCTTGAGTATTGTCTTTTTTTCTTTTTGTAGTATGTAAATAAACTATAATATTTCATTCTAATTGGGAAGTCAGATGCCTTTTGAAAGTTGGGTGGTGTGTTTCCATATTTTTGTTTAAAGCATGTCAAGTTTTTTTAAGTGGATCATAATTTTGAGGAAAGTCTTTATTTTTTAGAATAACAATGGATTAGAACACCTTTGTAACACACAGTTACTCCAGTAACTGCTACCTCATTTATCAGGGAACGAATTGTCATATGCACCAGAATTTCACAGACAATTGAACCTGTATTCTATGAACTGAACCTGTTTTGAACAATTGCCTTCTTTCTGCAAACACCTTTTGTGCACCTGTTCTGGGCAAGACCCACACAATACTAGGGGCTCAAAGTGATCTAACACAGATGTTTCAGTGCCACTGACTGCTGGAAAAGCAGGGTCTCTAGCCAGAGGACATCAAGTAGGATGCAAGCCCTGGGAAGCAGGGAAGGGTGTCATGGAAGAGCTAGCATTTGATCTGGACCTTGACTCACAGTAGGCCTTTGCAACATGTTGGCTCAGGCCTGTAATCCAAGGACTTTGGGAAGCCAGGAGTTTGAGACCAGCCTGGACCACATAGTGAGAGCCTATCTCTACAAAAAAATGCTTAAAAAGTTAGCCAGGCTCGGTGGCTCAGTCTGTAATCCCGCGCTTTGGGAGGTTGAGGTGAGCGAATTGCCTGAGCCTGTGGGTTCAAGACCCGCCTGGGCAACTTGGCGAGACCTCATCTCTACAATAAGTCAAAAAATCAGCCGGGCATGGTAGCACGTGCCTGTAATTCCAGCTACTCGGAAGGCTGAGGCGGAAGGATCACCAGAGCCCAGCAGGTCGAGGCTGCACTGGCTGGGAGCGGCCACTGCACTCCAGTCTGGGCGACAGAGTGAGACGCCAACTCAAAAACAAACAAACAAAAAACAAATAAAAAGTTAGCTAGGCATGGTGGCATGCGCCTGTTGTCCCAGCTACTTGAGAGGCTGAGGCAGAAGGATCATTTGTGCCCAGGAGGTCAAGGCTGAGGTGAGCTGTGCTTATGCCACTGCACTCCAGCCTGGGCAACAGAGCAAGACTCTGTCTCTAAAAAAAATAAAAATAGACTGGATATGGTGGCTCATGCCTATAATCCCAGCACATTGAGAGGTTGAGGCAGGAGGATCACTTGAGCCCAGGAGTTTGAGATCAGCCTGGGCAAAATAGCAAGACCTTGTCTCTAAAAAAAAAAAAAAAAAGAAAAGAAAGAAAGAAAAGAAAGGAAAAAATTAGCCAAGCATGGTGGCATTCACCTGTAGTCCCAGCTATCTAAGAGGCTGAGTCAGGAGGATCGCCTGAGCCCAGGAGTTCAAGGCTGTGGTGAGCCGTGATTGTGGCGTGGCACTCTGGTCTGGATGACAGGATGAGACCCCAAATAAAAAATAAATAAATGAAAGTAAATTGCAAAGGCATTATATGCTGATTACATAGTCATTTTAAAGATAACCTTAGAAAAAATATCGACGTATTAAATATGATTGCCAGTGGATATGTTAGGCACCTGTTGTGTGTCAGGAAACATGCTTGCTGCTGAAAATGCAGCGGGCAACCATGAAGCTTTGAGGCAGTCCGGGATCCTGCACTCAGGCTTGATAGTCCACCATAGGACACCATCAGCCAAGGGAGGGCTCACATGGGGCAGGTTCCTGGAAAGCTCCACGCCTTCGATGGTTCTTGCTCCACGGTGTCACGGATAGCATAGCTTCCTGGTGTCCCCACATGCCTGGGAAGTTCAATTGAACCTGTCCTTCTATGAACCGAAGTCCAGAGGCTTCCCTGGGGCCTCACCACATGGGCATGGGTGGCTGTCCAGGTTTCGTCTCAGTCTCCAGCCTTCAAGTGGTAGAGCTGATGCCGTGTGGCCCAGGCTCCCACCCTGAAGCACCTTGTTAGGCCTTCTGGTATGACCCAGGGACCCTGGGCAAACAGAAACATGGCACAATCATGGTTCATCACAGCCTCAACCTCCAACCTTCTGGACTTAGGTGATCCTCCTGTGTTAGCCTTCTGAGTAGCTAGGACTACAGGCACATGCCATCTCGCCCAGTTAATTGTTTTATTTTTATAGAGATGAGGTCTCGCTATGTGACCGAGGCTGGTCTTGAACTCGTGGGCTCAAGCAATTCTCTCCCCTCGGCTTCGCTAAGTGCTAGAATCACAAGCATGAGCCACCGCACCCAGCCCAAGGTTAACTTCTTTACTGTTCAGGAACACAACCAATAACGTTGTAAAGCTCACCATGAAGTGAGAGAGATGAAGAATAACTGCATGATTATCCAGATGATTTAATGCCAAACTGCGGCAAGTCCTGTGAAGGACACACCTGGGTGCTATCCGGGAGGCACTGCCAGCCAGGAAGATTTCCCAAAGGATCTCAAGGATAAAAGGGGTTTGCCGGGTGAGCAGTGCAGGGACAAGCACTTCAGGGGGTGGGAACAGTGAGTACAAAGGCTCTGAGGTGGGGGATAGCTGGGCATGTTTCCGAGAAAAGATGACTCTAGAGAAGAGACAAAGACAAGGGGACGAGGCCATGCACTGGAGAGAGGAACAGGGACAGATCCCAAGTGGCCTCGGAGACCCTGGTGTGATTGTGCACTTAATCTCAGCTGCAGTGGGAAGCCACCGTATGGTGTTAAGGCGGGAGCTTGGATGCTTATGTTTGTGTTTGTTTTTTTAAGGTGTATATGTGTAGTTGCCATGAGAATTGAGAATATCCTGCTGGGGACAAGCATGGGAGCAGGAAGACTGTTTGGGGGTTTTATTTGCTTGTGTTTTTATTTTTATTTATTTTATTTATTTATTTATTTTTTTTTTTTGAGTTGGAGTCTCACTCTGTCACCCAGACTGGAGTGCAGTGGCCGCTCCCAGCCACCGCAGCCTCGACCTGCTGGGCTCCGGCAATCCTTCCGCCTCAGCCTTCCGAGTAGCCGGAATTACAGACATGTGCTACCATGCCCGGCTGATTTTTTGATTTATTGTAGAGATGAGGTCTCACTGCCCAGGCGGGTCTCGAACCTGCGGGCTCAGGCAATCCACTCACCTCAGCCTCCCAAAGGCACAGGATTACAGGCTGAGCCACCGAACCCGGCTGCTTGTGTTTTTAGAGACAGGTTCTCACTGTGTCACCCAGGCTGGAGTGCAGTGACACAATCATAACTCACGGCAGCCTCGACCTCCTGGGCTCAGGCAATCCTCTCGCCTCAGCCTCCTGAGTATCTGTGACTCCAGGCGGTGCCACCGTACCCAGATAGGGAGACTTAAAAGACCACCACATTCATCCATCCCAGTGAGAGAAGATGGTGTCTGCAACTAGGGTGGTGGCGTGGAGCTGGAGAGAGAGGGATAGGTTTCAGAGAGCAGGGGGAGGAGGGTTGGCAGGACTTATAAAGCATGGCTTCCTGCCAGCAGCCCCTCAGCTGTCACACTGCTGTCACCCTGTGGGCATCTGGCAGCCCCACCTGATTTGTGGCTTCCACCCCGTTGTTGACAGAGAATCAGATAACCAGACTCATTGGCATTATGTGTAAGGAGCACAGGGAAGCCTTTCAAGCGTGACAAGTGCAATCCTGTGAAATTGGTTCTTGTGTCCAAGCTTGGTGCTGTCTGTCCCGACTGCTGAACCCCAAGTCTCAGACTCTCCTTCAGCCCCACTTCCAGTTTGGGCTTTCAGTTTCCACTTCCAAATGGTGGTGGTTGCCAGAGCAGCACGCTGTAAATAATTCCTCTAAAAAAACTCTAGTGTTACTGGTCATAGATTCAGATATCCCATGAGTTAAATCTTGTCTTCCTTAGAAAGACAACTGTTAATGCATATAAAGTTTAATACAAAATTGTCGGCCTAGCTCTTGGAGAAGTTTAGTAAGTGTTGAACAACTGGGTTGATGTCTGACTCTGTTTAAAACATGGTCATTGGCCAGGTGTGATAGCTCATGCCTGTCATCTCAGCACTTTTCTGTCTACAGCAGGGTAGAAGCCACAAATCAGGTGGGGCTGCCAGATGCCCACAGGGTGACAGCAGTGTGACAGCACTTTGGGGAGGCCAAGGTAGGAGACTCGCTTGAGCCCAGGAGTATGAGACCAGCCTACATAACATAGCAAGCCCTCTCTCTACAAAAAATAAAAAAATTAGCCAGGCTCGGTGGCTCAGCCTGTAATACCGTGCCTTTGGGAGGCTGAGGTGAGTGGATTGCCTGAGCCCGCGGGTTCTAGACCCGCCTGGGCATCAAGACCTCATCTCACAATAAATCAAAAATCAGCCGTGCCTGTAATTCCGGCTACTCGAAAGGCTGAGGCGAAAGGATCGCTGGAGCCCAACAGGCAAGGCTGCAGTGGCCGGGAGCAGCCACTGCACTCCAGTCTGGGCGACGGAGTGAAACTCCAACTCAAAAAAAAAAAAAATTAGCTGTATGCAGTGGTGCATGCCTATAATCCTAGCATTTTGGGAGGTGGAGGCGAGAGGATTGCCTGAGCCCAGGGATTCGAGACCAGCCTGAACAACTTGATGAGACCTTGCTTCTGCAAAAATCAAAAAATTAGCTGGACACAGACTACACACCTGTAGTCCCAGCTA
Organism: Cephalopachus bancanus; assembly: GCA_027257055.1. Taxonomy (NCBI): domain Eukaryota; kingdom Metazoa; phylum Chordata; class Mammalia; order Primates; family Tarsiidae; genus Cephalopachus; species Cephalopachus bancanus. Next base: position 722,128 of record JAPVLO010000301.1, on the reverse strand, counting down.
ATCGGGAGGCTGAGGAGGAAGAATTACATAACCCCAGGAGTCCAGTGCTGCCATTAGCCATGACTGTGTCACTGCACTCCAGCCTGGGCAACAGAGCAATATCCTGACTAAAAGAAAACCCCAAAAAACGTTAACAAAAGTACACCTGTCATATGTTCCACCAAACCCAGACAAGAGCTCCTAGTCACAAACTCCCTTGATTTCCACGTGTGTTTCATATTTTCTGTTTCTTTCTCTATACGAAGAGTGTGTGGGACTTTGAATATAGCAGACAACATGGCAGGTATGCTCTGCCTATTTCTGTTTGTTAATCAGTCAAAGAGCCCATTCTTGCCGAGAAACAATTACCAAGAGGAAGTCCTTTCTTTCAACACACACAGAACTAACCACAAGAGACCTTGGGTTTGCCTTTCCGGGGGTATTGTGGCCTTGCCTGGTCAGTATTCATAATATGCTGTCACTGGGCCCAGTGGACACTTTCTGCTTCCATGTGTATGGGGAAGGGGCTCTTAGTTAGAGATATGACCATGTCGGGGTGCCGGTAGGATCTTGGCTCCAAGTCAACTGTCAACAAAGGGTGACTTAAGAGAGGCGGAGATCGCGAAGGTGTGGGGGTGAGCCAGTGTTAAGTGCTTTGTGCAAACTGGCAGCTGATCTATAGAAAACACCTTCCAGCTCAGCGCACAATGTGCTGCTGCCTCTTGAAATCCGATTATTCTCATTTATCAAAGCACAGTCTGCTTCTGCTTTGTGGTGGCACTCCGCGGGCTTTCTGGCTGTGGGTTGCAGCACACCCCTCCCCCTGCACCCTGCGATTTGGCAGGATCGTGTTAGAAGACAGGCCCGCAGCATCAACTTTCTAAAGGGGTTCGGTGGGGTTAGAATGAACTTTCCAGGCAGGGTGCAGCGGCTCATGCCTGTCATCCCAGCACTTTGGCCGAGGTGGGAGGATTGCTTGAGCCCAGGAGTTCGAGGCCAGTCTGGCCAACATAGCGAGACCTCATCTTTACAAAAAATGCAAAAAGAAGCCGGGAGTGGTGACCTCTTTCTGTAGTCCCAGCGACTCGGGAGGCCGAGGTCGGAGGATCGCCTGAGCCCAGGAGGTCGAGGTTGCGGTGAGCCAGGATCGTGCCCCTGCACTCCAGCCTGGGCGACAGAGCGAGACCGTGTCTCCAAAAATAAAAAGAATTAACTTTTTAAGTCCTGAGAGTCCAAAACGGGCCAGGTTCGTCCCAGAAAGGGCAGAGGGATCCTCTCTGCGGTGGTGGTGGGGGACCAGGGGCGCATCGGGGGCGGGGCGACGGCCCACGCGCCTCCCCGGCAGCCAATGGGCGGCGGCGGCGGGAGGAGAGGAGAGGGGAGGGGCGGGGCGGGGCGGGCGCCTGTCCCCAGGCGCGGGCGCCGCTCCTCCAACTTGAGACCCAGCCACGCGCCTGGGGTTGCGCGGTGGTGCCTGGACCTCGCCCCAGCCCTGGGGCGGCTTTCCCGGCCTGCCCGGCGCCCCTGGAGACCGAGGTGGGGAGCTGGAGACCGCGCGGCGCGCCTTTGTCTGCAGGTGCGTGTTGGGGTGCCCGCGCAGGGATGGCGGAGCGGTTGTGGGAGGCCCGCGGGACAAAGGCCGCGCCCCCCTTGCCGGGGTCAGCACCAGGCGAGACGCCGCCGGGAGAGGAGGGGTACTTGTGCCGCGCGGGAGAGCGAGGGCAGCGGGAAAGTGTCTGGGGCTGTGTGAAATTGATCCCAGTGTCCCTGGCGGCGGGAAGCCGTCTGCGCCGGGCTGCTGATGGGGTCTGCCCTGGGCGTCTTTGCGGTGGCCGGCGTCCTGCGACGGAGTCCGCGAGCGCATGCAGTTAGTGGCACACGACCCCTGGTTCGTCCGGGTTTGTCCTGGGCGTCTCTTCCGTGGGCGGTGTCCTGGGATGGAGTCCGCGAGCGCATGCAGTCAGTGGCACGTCTCCGGGTCTGTCTCCTAGTCTATTTTAGGAGTGGAACATGCCACAGGGTCTTGGTAATCCAATACTTGCCTTGGAGGCAGGATCCTTTGGTGTGTAAAGACTGTGCATTCCCAGATAATTTTTAGCTCCGTGATTTAGAACATCGGTGTGACTTCTGTGTGAGTAAATGTCTGGGATCCCCAGCATGGAGAGACACAGCCAGCTTGTCACGCATCTGCTCTTGGCTTTGAGCAAGCAGTGGTGTTTTCCAAAAGAAACGTGTGATGATTTAAATATTACTCCCAACACTCAGATTCTCGGGGAATCCGTGCCCTTTCTTGTGTCGGTTTCCCCATGCTGCCTCGGAGCCAGGCACGCCTGAGGGTTCCCTGATCACTGTAGCTATGCATCTCCCAGACTGCCTTGGCGGAGGAGACAAGCCTGTTGGTCTTGTCTTCCTTTTTATAACTTTGCATCAGCAGCTTGACTTTGACTTGGATGGGGAATGGGGTCCCATTCGTTTGCCTCTCGCTGTTATCTTTGGGGTTTTCTTAGACCCATGAGCAGTCTCTCTTCCAGCCTCAGCTCTGACACGAAAGCAGTCAGCAAGATTTCTCCTAGAAGTTGAGATCTCTGCTCCCGCCTTCCAGTTAGTTGCTTCCAGAAAAGTATGATGAAGTGTCTGGAGGCCTTTCCCAAGAAGTTAGAAGTGGAATGTGTTGTGAGGAAAACAGCCCCAAACCCGTGCTTGCAACTTTTGCTCTGTAAATTTTGTTGGTGGTGGCTGTGTGGTCCAAAGGGAATGCTGAGTTAAACGCTTGACTAACGGGAAAGATGCTGCAGGATTATTAGCCACGGTTCTTGCGAGGTTCAGGGGTGAGAACCCACTTGTCACACCTGGCACATCTTTGAGTCTTCCTGGCTTTTCAGCAGTGGGGATAATTGACTTAACAAGTATCTACTGAACACCGGCTGTGTGCTGGGCATGGGTGCTGGTGATTATGTGGTAAACACACTGGGTAACTTCCTGGAACTCACATGATGCTGGCGTGTCAGGTCCCTGGGACACAGGGGGACAACACTGAGGCGTGGCAAGAGAACGCTGCTCTGGACGTCAGCTGAGCTTGGGGCTCTGGGTGCCAACAGGGTTGCTCTGGTATACTGCATCCCAGGGGTGGAGGTTTGCATCCGACTGCTGGATCATTTGGCACTGGAGGTGGTCTTCTTAATTTGTTTGCATACTTCTCAGAGCCCAGGGCTGCAGGGGGAGTCTGAACAGCAGCATGTTGTTGGTTTGGGTGCAGTAATTCCAGTCTTCTACCTCCTCCCCTCACCTGGACAGCATTTGTCTTGAGCAAGCCCTCGGGGACATGCATTCACCTGAGTTTTCAGACATGTCCACAAATCCCTGGGATCAAATAAAAAACATACTAAACAGTCATGTAGCTTTTTTTCTTTTTTTTTCCCCTCAAGTCAGTCTCATTCTGTCACCCAGGCTGGACTACAGTGGCACACTCACTGCCACCGCAGCCTCTACCTGCTGAGCTCAGGTGATCCTCCTCAGCCTTCCAAGTAGTTGGAACTACAGGTGTGCGCCACCACGCCCGGCTAATTTTTTTTATTTATTGTAGAGATGTGGCCTCATCAAGTTACCCAGGCTGGACTGAAACCACTGGGCTCAGGCAGTCTTCTCACCTCGGCCTCCCAAAGTGCTGGGACTATAGGCATGAGCCACTGTGCCTGTCCGGTAGCTTGTTTTTTAAAAACATCTGTGTTTTTTTTTAAGTCAGCTTCTCACTCTGCCGCCCAGGCTGGAGTGCAGTGGCAGGATCACGGCTCACTGTAGCCTCCACCTCCTGGGCTCAGGTGATCCTTCCACCTCAGCCTTTCAAGTAGCTGGGGCTACAACGCATGCCATCACACCTGGCTTATTTTTTCATTTTTATTTTTGTAGAGACATGGTTTCACTATGTTTCCCAGGCTGGTCTCGAACTCCTGGGCTCAAGCAGTCCTCTTGCCTTGGCCTCCCAAAGTGCTGGGGTTACTGGCAAAGTGTCTATTTGAACACAGAATATTGTATCTTTCAGAAATCCTTAGACTTCTGAATTCCTTGGGCTCTAACATAGTACCTAGCATAGGATACTCTCCATGAAGAACTGAATTGCTAAGTGGACAGATGAGTGAATGTAGATGAAAATACTTTGTCTGTTTTAGGGCTTATGACCATCACATGCGCTTAATATTTATAACCTATACGTTAGTAGTGTATTCAGTAGATGTGGAACATTTCTAGTGTCAGGCACCTTGTGAGGTGCAGAAGGGAATGAGACAGATATGGTCCCTCTTCCCAGAGGCAGAAGACGAGGCAGAGGAGCAGACCAGGAAGTTGGCGCTGAGGGCCTTGAAACTGACTGACAGCCTGATGTGGCAGAGGGGTGGGGAAAGGGGCCACCAGAAGGCAACCCGTCCTAGGAGGCAACATTTGGGCCAGGCTTGAAGGCTGAGAAGAAGCCAGCCGCTTGGGGAGCTAAGAGGACGCTTTGAAAAAGAGAGGCACTCAGCAGCTCAAGGACCCAGAGAAGGCCCGCCTGGGAGCACAGAGGCCGGTGGTCTGTGCTGGGGCAGGGGGAGGTGGGCGGGGAAGGAGCACACAGGACTTTGGGTGATGGCTGAAGGGCTGCCGTGAGACACCCTGGAAGAGTGGTGACCCCGTGTCATCTCACGGATTTCCTACCAGAAGACCTCGGGGAATGCCATCCAGTGAGGGATATTGGGAGCAGGTGTGGATGCAGGAGACCAGTGGATCCATCCTAGATCAGGAGAGACAATGACAGGGTAGAGGGCGTGACAGAAAAGGAGCAGCAGGCAGGTGGGGTCGTGGAGGCAGGACTGGCAGGGCTGGCTGCAGGGGACGCAGAGAGAAGGGTGATCCGGGACCATGCCTGGTCCTTAGACTTGTCATGTATCTCAGCTGGAAGTATGCGTTCCCAGAAATAATGGCTGTCCTGGGACACCTATGTTGTGTCAAGACCTTGACTGAGTTGTGTTGTGTTCTGCCATGTAGACGGGCTTCCATCTCCAGGGTGAGCTTGTGCATTTGGACACTTCTCTAAGACTTTTTAAGACCTTCAGTGCCCTGACTGTCCTTCTCGACTGGTTATGAGGCCTTTGCGCGTTTTTCTTTGTTCTGGCATGAAAATAAAAGATCAAAGTAAGAAAAGGAGACAGGTTCAAGCCTTGTCCTGTGTGGAATCTTTCTCCCTTTACTCCCAATTTAAACAAAACCATTGCTTTCACCTGTGGCATCCTCTGGAGTTCCAGCAAGGGATCCTTTCTTGTAAATGAAACATGTTCTGTGTGTATTTCAAACTCAAGAGAATTCACTTTCTTAGTAACTTTGCAGAAAATTCACTGAGAACTTTGGGATCCAGAAAAGCCATTTCCTGATACTCTTGAAGTAGAGAAACAAAATAACCAAGTTTCTGATGAATTTTCTGTCCCCTTCTCCTGACTGCAGAGTTGTGAACTTGAAAGCTTATGACATCTTTGTAATAGAATTTAGGTTTTGAAATCAACTTTGGTTGGGTTTTGGGGGAAAAAAAAATACCAGTGCAGAGAAAATTTCTTCTGCAATCTGTAGTTTGAGCAGGTGGGAAGGGGCAGGAGTGACTGAGGCTACCAGCCTCTGTGGTCTGGAAGTCAGACTATTCACCCTACAACATGGAAGCTTGTCTAGGAATGAATAAATTATGATGGTTGAAATAATTATGATTCAGGAGAAACAGCAGCCGAGCACGTAGTTGGTGACTGGGACCAGGCTGGCCTGATTCTGTCACGTCCAGGCATGCGTCCGTTTACCCAGTTACCTGAAAGTTGTTTTCGAGGATTCTAGGATATTTTGTTTCTCATCCTCTCCCCAACCCCTTAAAACATTCTAAGAGGCCCTAGTGACTTTTGTGAAATGAGATGCCCGGAGCAGAGATTCCCATGGATTCTGCTTCATCTGCCTCAGGTGTTCATGTAGGATTTCAGGAGCAAAGGGTCTTTTGGCGCTAAAGAACTTGCAAATTGGAGGCTGGGCCTGTAATCCTTTGGGAGGCCAAGGAAGGAGGATTGCTTGAGCCCAGGAATCAGAGACCAGCCTGGGCAACATAGTGAGACCCTGGGCTGGCCTCGACCTCCTGGGCTCAAGCAGTCCTCCTGCCTCAGCCTCCCAGGTGTCTGGAACTGGGACCGTAGGTGGGCATCACCTCGCCTGACCCATACCACCCTGTTTTTAGTGTTTGTGGTTTCCTTCTTGTTAGTGTCCCTATTTGTTCATATTTGACAACAAGAATAAACATGCCATCTCACAGAGGTAGCTCAAGTGTGGGAACCCCTCAAATAGGCTGATCTTCTGCAGAATTCTTTGGGGACTGGTTTTCAGCACACCACAAAACTAGCCAAAGGTGACCAAGTCTTCTTACTTCCAAATGACACGATCCTTCTTTCTTTCTTTTTCTGAAGTCGGGATCTTGCTCTGTCACCCAGGCTGGAGTTGAATGACACAGTCACAGCTCATCACAGACTTGACACCTTGAGCTCAAGTGATCCTCCCACCTCAGCATCCCAAGTAGCTTGCAACTACAGGCGCACACCACCACACCCAACTAATTTTATTTTTTGTAGAAGCAGGGTCTTGCTGTGTTGCCCGGGCTGGTCTCGAACTTCAGCCTCCCAATATGCTGGGATTACAGGTATTTGCCAGTGTCTGGTCTAAGGTCTTTATTTCAATATTTTATATTTTGAGTTGGAGTCTCACTCTGTCGCCCAGTCTGGAGTACAGTGGCATGCTCACAGCCACCACAGCCTCCTGCTGGGCTCAGGTGATCCTTCCGCCTCAGCCTTCCAAGTAGCTGGAACTACTTGGAAGTCACCATGCCTGGCTAATTTTTTTTATTTATTGTGGAGATGAGGTCTCACCAAGTTGCCCAGACCGGTCTCGAACCCGTGGGCTCAAGCAATCCTCTCACCTCAGCCTCCCAAAGTGCTGGGATTAAAGATATTTTTTGAAGATATTTTTGTAATACTTGATGGAAAAGGAAGAGCCAGTTCTGGAACAAGACGACCTGCCAACAAAAAGTAGCCTTCTTATTCTTTCAAGCCATATTGAGAAGCTGGCTCTCGCCACGATCCCCCAGGTTCTGGGGATCTGGGGTGCCCCTTCCTGCAGTCACTCTTCAGTCCATTGTCTGCCTCGGGTGTGGGGCTTTTCCCTAGATAATACCAGGCTTATCTCTCTTAGATCCAGATACAGGGGAAATTATCTAGGGATAAATCCTGCTGGAAATCAGTGTACAAGGGAAATATATGTATTGATTTCTTTGGGAGCAGAGGGGCCGTTTTTCACTTAGACAGATGTTCTGGGGAAGCAGTCGAGTTAGGGACTTTGGCAGCATCCGTGTTGCGTCTGATGGATACAACCAGAGTTGCAGATTTGCTTTGTTTTTAAATAGAGTCACAGGAGATTAATAAGCTTGCCTCCTGCCCATTCAGATGAAATACGTATCTTATTAACATTGTTCCAGATGACACAAAATGGAATATGCGCGCACGCCATTTTAAAAGTGCCGTCTGTTACAAACAGCAGCAGGAAAAAAAGAAAGCCGGCCAACTCCCTGCTGTCTTTGGCGTCATTCCCTGAGGGTCTCACCACCATGATCAGGAATAAGGGAGGGAGTCTCTGTCCACCCTGCTTATCTATTTGTTTTTTATTCAGAGATTGGCCGGGTGCAGTGGCTCATGCCTGTAGTCCCAGCACTTTGAGAAGCCAAGGCAGGAGGATCGCTTGAGCCCAGGAGTTCGAGACCAGCCTGGGCAGCGTGGTGAGACCTTGTCTCTACAATAAGTCAAAAAATTAGCACACCAGGGTGGCACATGCCTGTGGTTCCAGCTACTTGGAAGGCTGAGGCAGAAGGGTCACCTGAGCCCAGCAGGTGGAGGCTGCAGTGGCTGGGAGCATGCCGTTGCACTCCGGCCTGGGCAACAGAAGGAGACTCCGACTCAAAACGGGAAAGAACGGTTTACTGCTTGCCTACCACATACCAGGCGGTGGCGAGTGAACAGGCAGAAAGGTTCCCGCTCTCACAGACTTGACCTTTTTGGATGTGGAAAGGGATGGACAGAGGGCAAACTGATAAGCAGGGGAGTTTCCAGATGGCTGAGTGCTGATGGTGACTGGGGAGGGAGGTGCCCGGGGATCTTTTGGAGGCGGTGATGACCAGGAGGGACCTGCCAGGGGAGTCTAGCACCATGAGAGCAAGCTCAGAGGCTCCAAGGCTGGATCAGCCTTGTGTGTTTCGGAGGGGAAAGGTCCTGGGGCGGGGACCGGGCGGGACACCTGGAGGTGAGGACTTTGAGGAGATTGACCCAGGGGAACAGCAGGGGAACGGGCTGCTGTGTCCAAGATGAAAGGATGGTCATTGAAGCCAAACACAGCCCACTGCATACCAGACAGTGGTGCGTGCCTGCTGCTTAGGAGGCTGAGGCCGGTAGATTGCTTGAGCCAGGAGGCCAGCCTGGGCAGCAGAGCAAGACTTCATCTCTTAAAAGAAAAAAAACAAAATAAAACACCAGGATGTTGACAGTGGTGACTCTTCAGAATTCTCGCCAGCTCCCACAGCCGTGGAGTGAAAAGTCCAGGAGGCACAGAGGGAGAGCAGAGCCCACCTCTCCAGCAAGGGGGAAGGACTCAGATGCCAAGTGCCCAGACCCCCCTGCCTAGGAGGGACAGCCCATCCTGCAGCCTGTTGCGAATCCACCACTTCCTGGCTACAAGGTCCTGGGCTGGTCGACTTAAATTCCCAAACCTTTAGTCCCTCATTTGTAAAATGAAAGTCCTGGGGCTTCCCCTGCAGGGTCATCCTGTGACTTGGTGCGTCAAGAGTTGCTGGGTGTTCAAGGTCCCCTTATGAGTGAGAACATGTGATACTCAGATCTTTGTTTCTGTGAAAGATCACTCAGTACCGGAATACTATAAGAAAAGGATTGACAGTGGGGAGAAACTACGGGGGTGGGGGGGGCAGGGAGGGGCAGGGAGGTGGGATTAATGGTAGTCAATATCTGTCTGGGGAAGGGGGGGCACACCTCATCAACAAGGGTACCTGCACAATGAATATTTGTATACCTAACCCTTAACTGTACTCCACAATTTTAAAATAAAAAATATATATATAAATTTTAAAAATTCAAAAAAATAAAATAAAAAGAGTTGCTGGGTGAATCCTGGGTGGGTCGTTCAGTGGATGGAGCCATATTGTTCCCTGGTCACAGTCATCAACCCTCCTGGTGTGGGTGTCCATTTGTTTCTCTTTAGGTTTTATTGAGTTTGTGGAATGTCAGGAATGCTTGTATCTAGGTGGAAATTAACAAAATTTACAGCCAGGCACGCTGGTGGCTCACACCTGTCATCCCAGCACTTTGGGAGGCCAAAGTAGGAGGATTGCCTGAGCCCAAGGGTTTAAGACAGCCTAGGCAACTTGGCAAGACGTCACCTCTACAATAAATCAAAAAATTAGTTGGGTGGGGTGGCACTCACCTGTGGTTCCAACTATTTGGAAGGCTGAGATGAAAGGATCGCCTGAGCCCAACAGGCCGAGGCTGTGGTGGCTGTGATCGTGCCCTGTATTCCAGCCTGGGTGACAGTGAGTCTCTGACTCAAAAAGCAAAAAACAAAAAAACCCCAAATTCACTCAAAATGTTATCCACCCTCGTACTCCTTCCGTCTCCACAAAGAAGGCCTTTCGGAAGTATGGACACAGGTTTGGGTTGTGCCTTGTCCACAGGAGACGCTCCGGGGGCTGGTGCATGCTGTGGCTTACCTGGGCATCTGGTCTGGACCTTGCCAGGCCCCCAGGCCTTTGGGTCGCCCTGCTCCCATTTGGAGAGCTGCCATCTTCCTTGCCCTGCGTCAGGGAGGAGGAGGCTGCTGGCATCAGGTCTTTTTGTTTTATTGGCTCTCCTTTCAGAGAAGAGCCCACCGCGGCCTCCACTCTACGTGCAAGACACAGAACTGCCCCCCTGGATTACTCCCTAAACCTCACAGCATCGAGTAGAACCCAGAACATGCACACGGTCTTTCCTGTGGGAGAACTCGGTACCAGCTGTGTGTGCCCCTAACTCTGGTCTCCAGAGGAGTCAGGCTTCCTGTGGTGTTTTGTTTTTTGAATGTCATGCATCCCAGATGACAACTGAAGTGTGTTGATTCTTGCTTTCTTCAGAGACGGACTTTACAAAAATGCTCATTTCCTGGACACTGGGGAATGGCTGCCGGGTCACCATTGTGTCTTCTCTCCACTGGCAAGAGAAAGCACTTTGTGTGGCAGGATGCGCCTTGAATTTCAATCACTTTAGCCCCGTGAAGTCCTGGCTCTCTACTCGGACGCCCAGGAGGACAGAGAGGCAGCAGCTCTGGAAGGGAAGGTGCACTGGCTCACCCTTGGTCGGGGCAGGTGTTCCCATCACTGCTTGGTCCTGGGAAGGACAGAACCCCTCCCTGAGCTGAATTATCTGAATATTAACCAGAAACCGGTTGATAGATCTGCATCAACTCAATATGCATTTCCGTTCAGAGGCTTCTCACCTGCTGGGGACTAAGGGGTCCTGGATTCTAAGGGGTCCTGGAAGGAGTTTCAGGAATTACTGAACCCGTCCAGCCACACCCCCCACATCCAAAATTGTGCATAAAATTGTGAATCCATGCACATTTTTTGGGCATGTTTTTATTGCATTCCAAAAGGTGCCATGGTCCGAAACAGGACCCTGTCCTTCCCCTTGGCTGACCTCCCTGCCCCCACCCTGCAGTGACTGTGCCATCTGGCCACACATCCATCCATCGTCTGTCCATCCTGCTGCCACCACCCCCGTCCCATGAGAGTTCCAGAGGGATTGTCCGTGTGACCCTGCAGCACACTCTGGAGGCGAGTGCCACTGTTATTCCCATTTTACAGCTGGAGAAACCAAGAACAGAGGGGCTCAGGGCCCTGACCAAGGGCAGATGGCTAGTAAATGTCAGACACGTCCCCCAAAAACCAAAGCCCCAAGCTGGAGGGAAAGCGTCAGCCATCAGACTCAGGCGCTGGTACGAAGATTTGCGTGACATTGAGTTCCACAGTTTTTGCTTCCGTGTCGTGGGGGCCTGTGCTCGGAAGGCTCAAGTCCCTCAATCAGGAAAGGCAGCATCCGAAGATGTACAGCCAGACCCTTGGCAGACACAGAGCAAGAGGCCACCGTGAGCCGGGGACCCTTGTGCATGGTGACAGTGGGTGACGGCAGAAGGCGGTGTCCTAGTCCACAGGCTGGAGCAGACACTGGCATGCTGACCTGTTGGTTTGAGGACTTACTTTTTCATCTGGACTCCGGCTGCCCATGCCAAGGCTTACTGTTATTTCAGGCTCGCAGTAGTGAAGATACAGCTCATCATTCTCTTGTCCCTTTCCCAAGGAACAGCCGTGACAGCAGGCCAACCAGGCAGCCTTAGGGTGTGCGGTGCATGTGGCATTAACCTCTGGGTTTCATTCTTCACACTGGCGTCTTGCCTGGTGAAAAGAGGCAAGCTTGCACCTGGCTCTGAATTTAGCCTTCTTGGCTCTCAGGGTGGCATGGCATGTGCAGAAACCTGGCTCTGGGCCGGTGTGTTTTCTCAGCAAATTTACAAGGTACCGAGTGGGTAGAGTGGTTAGCACCCTGTGGGATGCTTCTGAAGCTTTGAATGACATTCCAAAGATCACTCTGAGGTCTCTAGGGCTGATTTTTATTTTGACACTTAAATCAAGCAGTGTTTATGGACCCCAAAAGAATGGTGGTGGCCAGCCTCAGTGAATCACGCCTATAATCCCAGCACTTTAGGAGGCTGAGGCCGGAAGTTTGAGACCAGCCTGGACAACATAGCTAGACCCCAACTCTACCAAAAAAAAGTTTTTTAATAGTCTGACTGAGTGCAGTGGCTCCTGTCTGTAATCACAGCACTTTGGGAGACCAAGACGGGAAGATGGCTTGAGTCCAGGAGTTCGAGACCAACCTTGTCTCTACAAAAGGCATGGTGGTGTTTCATGTGGTCCCAGCTACTCAGTAGGCTGAGGAGGGAAGATCACTTGAACCCAGGAGTTTGAAGCTGTGGGGGGTTGTGTTTGTGCCACTGCCCTCCAGTCTATGTGACAGAGTGAGACCTCGACTCAAAAAGGGCCAGATGTGGTGGCTTACGCCTGTCATCCCAGCACTGTGGGAGGCCAAGGCAAGAGGACTGCTTGAATCCAGGGGTTCAAGACCAGCCTGGGCAACATGGTGAGACCTTATCTCTACAATAAGTCAAAAAACTAGCTGGGCATGGTGGCCACGCCTGTAGTTCTAGCTACTTGGAAGGCTGAAGTGGAAAGAATACCTGAGCCCAGCAGGTCAAGGCTGCAGTGGCTGTGAGCGTGCCACTGCACTCAAGCCTGGGTGACTATGTGTGACTCTGACACACACACACACACACACACACATAAAAAATATCTTTTAAAAAATGTTGGACGGGGTGATGTGCACCTCTTGTCCCAGGTACTCAGGAGACTGAGGCTGGAAGACCACTTGAGCCCAGGAATTTGAGTCTGTAGTAAGCTGTGATCATGGCACTAAAATAATAATTTTTAAAATAATATAGGCCGGGTGCAGTAGCTCAAGCCTGTAATACCAGCACTTTGGGAGGCCGAGGTGAGGGGATTACTTGAGCCCATGGGTTCGAGAACAGCCCATACAACTTGACAAGACCTCATCTCTACAATAAACCAAAAAATGAGCTGGGTGTGGTAGCACGTACCTGTAGTTCTGTCTACCTAGAAGGCTGAGGTGGAAGTATTGCCTGAGCCTAGCAGGTCGATGTTGGGGTGGCCGTGAGTATGCTACTGCACTCCAGCCTGGGCGACGGAGTGAGACTCCAACTCAAAAACAAAACAAAACAATAATAATAATAACAGCAGTAGTAATAAGTTATAATTTAACGAATTAACTGTTAAAATTTCAGTATCCTTTTTCCAAGTTCCGCCTTCAGGGAAAAACATGATGGCTACAATTGTCGGCTACATATGCTTCATTCTCGTGGTGACCCCGAGCCGGTGACCTCTCCCTTTTGGCCCGGTGAGGAAACAGGTAGCAGGGAGAGCACCACGTCATGAGCGTGCCACGCACGTCGGGGGACCGGGGCACCAGTGTCCCGTGGCCCAGGAGGAGGTCAGGAGTGCACCGGCAGGACCGTGGCTACCCTCAGACTTGCGCTGGGCTCTCCTGCCTCTTCAGCCTGAGGACTCCTTGGGAATACCCAGCTACCTTTTTCCCCACCAAAGCTCCCTGAAGCGAGGAGGCCCCCGTTGCTGTGAAACCCCAGGCTCTTGGCCACGTTCTTTGGCTCTACCTTGAACACCTGTGCATAGGGACAGTCTGCGTTTGTCATTTAGGAGACAGACCATTAGCAGCCCTGCAGGCCTGTATAGAGGTGTGGGGTCCCCACCACTGGTGCACCTAAGTGTGGAATTACAGAGTTCTGCAGCCTGCAGTCAAGCTCTGTCTTTCCCACGTACTAGCTGTGTGACCTTGGTCAAGGACCTCACCCTCTCTGAACTTGTCCGCAAGAACAGTAATATTGACCTTGTCATGCTGCCATTAAGGGTCTCCCAGAGCTCAATAAAGGGCAGTTGTCACGTGGTACTGTTGTCATAATATTGATCTTGTCACCCGTGCCTTGTGTCATGCTTTTGGCAGTGGTGTCCCTCAAATGGAGAAGTAGATGTTTGCATTCTTTTTTACTTTGAGACGAGTATTACTCTGTCACCCAGACTGGAGTGCAGTGGCACGATCACAGCTCACCACAGCCTCGACCTCCTGGGCTCAACCTCCCAGGCCCAGGCAAGCCCTCTGCCTCAGCCTCCAGAACAGCTGGGACCACAGGCACGCACCACCATGCCTGGCTAATACTTAAAAATTTTTTGTAGAGATGGGGTCTCACTATGTTGCCCAGGCTAGGCTCGAATGTGTAGCCTCAAACAATCCTCCTGCCTCCACCTCCCAAAGTGCTGGGATTATAGGCGTGAACCACCACACCCAGCATGATATTTGTGTATTTTTTTTATCCCAAATGTTATATGTGCTCATGGTATAATTTTCAAACAAATAAATCTTCCACAATCCTCCCTCCGATGACAGCTGGTGTTGTGACATCCCAGATTTTTTACTGTGTGTGCATTCAGCCGCACACACTCACATTCTGCCGTCCTTCGCGTGAGATGGACATCCACCCTGGGGTCTGCATGTCCCCACTTCTGAGTCGGTCACATTTGCGTTCCGTCCGGGTGAGCGGCTCTGCCCTTCCGCTTGGTGACTTTGAGGTTCGCTGTCTGGCGTGCCCGGCTTATCACACGGTTCAGCTCCCATCGCCATCGGGCCCCGCCGACCGCTCCATGACCCTGGCTGCAGAGCGCCCGAGAGTGCAGGCCACTGCGCACGTCGGGTTTCGTCCCCTGCTCCTCGTCGTCTTCTGGGCCTCCCTGGCTTCCTCTGTCCAGGGGCTCTGCCTCAGGGGCAGTCAGATTGGCTGTGACAAGGCCTGAGGGGGGCGGCGGCCATTAGGGTCCTCCCCACGGTCCATGCCCATCTCCCCTGGCGCGTCTCTGGTCCCGCACCCTCTGAGCTGTCGTCTCTGTCTCTGTTGCCTCCCACCTCTGCCTGTGACCTTCTGGCTGTCGCCCCTGCCCCCTCCCGCACCCCTAAGACGCCCCTCCTGACAGTGCCCCCATTTCCCAGGTCGTAGCTCTGTGACTAGACTGGCGGGTGCTGGTTATCAGGCGAGCCTCGCCAGCCTCCATGTCTTGGTTTTATCGGGAGCAGGCGGGGCTGGAGGGCAAAGCGCTGTCCTCTCCAGGGTTCACTGCCAACAGTCTCCTGTGTCTGACATGATATTTTAAGCTCCATGACCTCCCCTGGCTGCTCTGGCGCCTCCGTTGATTCAGCCGGCATCTCTTGGCTTCCCCGCCACGTGGCTCGAAATACACACACGTGGGTGACCGTGGCCAGCTAAAATAAGCACCGGAAGGCTATGAATTGCTGCAGAGTTGGGGAATGAGATGGGCCGGCCGTGCTCGGAGTCGCCGTGAAGGGGCAGCGTTACTGACGGGGAGCCCGGGTATTATTGATGGGATGCCCGGGTGTTACTGACGAGGTACCTGGGTGTTACTGATGGGGCACCCAGGTGTTATTGGTGGAGGACCCAGGCGTTATCGACGGGATTCCTGGGTATCATTGACAGGGAGCCTGGGTGTTACTGATGGGGTACCCAGGCATTACTGGAGGGGTACCTGGGTGTTGGTGGCGGGTGCTGCGGGATGCCGCAGTGTTACTGAGATGCTGTGCAAATGCTAACATGCTGTTTCTGCTCTGTTCCCTCACGCCTTCCCGGACTCAGAGAGAGGTAACCCACCGATTTCTTCTCCCCTTCCATGGTGTCTTGCGTGTCTGCAAAGCTCATTTGCTTCCCTCATGCTGCATCACCAATCCTCACCGCCTTCCTCGTCTTGGGAAGGCAGCACTCTGTGTTGTTTTGTTTTATTTAACCATTCGCCCCCATCATGAAAGCCGAGCCTGGAGTCACGTCTGGGTCCCTCATCCTCTGCTGTGTTTGCTCATGTCTGGGAAAGGTGGTGGAATGAGGGGTGGGGCGTGACCCCAACATGGTCACAGTCACCAACCGCCGAGAAACATCCAGTTAGCATGTTAGCGGGTAAATGTGGTAGAAATATCTGGGTGACGGACCATGTTGGAGGAAGGGACTTTTCATGCTTCTGCAAAAATTATTTTTGTTTTTGAGTGGGGTCTGACTCTGTCGCCCTGACCTGAGTGCAATGGCACACTCATGGCTCAGCCTCCTGGGCTGAGGTGATCCTCCCACCTCAGCCTCCCAAGTAGCTGGGACTACAGGTGGTTTTTGTTGCTGTTGTTTGTTTTTGAGAGATGAGGGCTTACTATGTTGTCCAGACTGGTCTTGAACTCCTGTGCTCAAGCAATCCTCCCGTCTTGATCTCCCAAGGGGCTAGGATTATAGGTGTGAGCCACCGTGTCCTGCTGATGTTTTTGGAAAAATTAGTATTAGGACTTACGTATTCTTCAGCGTTTCCTTGGTAAGGTTGGCACTAGACCACTAGCCAGAAGCACTGACAATTTCAATATCGATCATTAGCCAAAATATATGAAATCTGTCGCCTCCCTCCCCACCACGAGAAGGCCGTTACCATGGAAATATCATCATTGTGAAATGAAACATATTCACACCTCCGCTGCGTTGCTCCAGTGCTCTGAGTGGCAGCTTCAGCCCCATGATCCCGGAGCTCTGTCACCTATTCAACTCCACTGGTGATGGCAGAGGAGGGCTTTTGGGACTTTCTCCTTGAAAGGATGACTGTGGTCCCTGCCAGGCAGGGTGAAGAGACACCAGGGCCTCTCCTCTCTGTACTGGAGTCAGGTTCAGGTAAGCTCCCGCCTGACTGTGTTGCTGAGAATGCCCCTCCAGTGACCCTGCTTCCTGGAGGGTGAGCCATGGCCATGCACTGTAGTTAGGAGGGAAGGAGGCAACAGAGACACGCCCAGTTACCTTCCGGGATGGCCTCCCCAAGGGCATGATCTGGAGGGCTCACAAGCGAGGCTGTTTTTTTTAAGTCACTCGGGGGTGACCCTGGCCTGGGGAGGTGGTGGTGGTTCTGGAGGATGAGGGTCGCACCTGCTGGTGGACCGAGCTCCTTACCTGGAATAACGACAAGTGCTGTCTGAGTTCTGGTGAGGACGTTCTCAGATGTTCGCTAGTTCCTACCTTCTTTGTGTATTCGGGTGTCCTCTCTGGGACGCAGTTGCTTGAGGTTTTTGTTTGTCTGTTAGTTGGTTGGTTGATTGGTTGGTTGGTTGATTGGTTGGTTGATTGGTTGGTTGGTTTGGGGTTTCACTCTGTCAGCTAGCCTGGAGTACAGTGGCACACTCATAGCTCACCACAGCCTTGACCTCCGGGTGATCCTCCCGCCTCAGCCTCTCAAAGCCTCGTTTTCCTTCTTTATAATCATAACTGCCAGTTATCAAGTGCCTGTTCCCATAAAGTCCCCACATGAAACGATGTGCATAGCTGGCCCACACAAATATGAGTAATGTGAAAGGTGCTGCCACATTGTGGAGACTGGGTCCAGAGCCCTGGCAGAGAAGAGTTGGTGAGAGATTGAACAGAAACTGAATCTAACGGGAGGAAAAGAGGGACGGAGGGGACAGTGGCCGCCAGTGATGTGGGCGCCCTGTAGCTGGCCAGGTCAGCTTGCTCTGTGCGATCCGAAAGCAAAACTGGATCCTGCCAGCAAAAGTAACAGTGCGGCACGTTTCAGGGCATCATTAAGAAGGACAGGTTTTGCTTCTCTGGGAGCATTCCACCATGGACAGGCAGATTCCTCAGCTACATGAAGTTTCCTGTCCCTGAAATACTTCAGGAACCAGCTGCAGTGAAAGGACTGCGCAAGTTCACCCGGGTCACAGCCAAGAGGTCTGTAGACACATGAGCAAATTAAGCAAATTCCATTTACCCCCAAGAGAGTTACAGGGGAGAGATTTAGGGAAAGGGTGAGTAGTTTTGTTTTGGTTCTTTTTTTTTTAAGAGGCAGGGTCTCACTCTGGCACCCAGGCTGAAGTGCAGTGGTGCAGTCACAGCTCACTGCAGCCCTGACCGTGTAGACTCAGGGATCCTCCCGCCTCAGCCTCCCGTGTAGCTGGGACTACAGCATGTCACCACACCTGGCTATTTTATTTTATTTTTGTGTAGAGATGAGATCTCACTGTGTTGCCCAGGCTGGTCTTAAACTCCTACCCTCAGGCGATCTCCTGCCTCGGTCTCCCTATACACTGGGATTACAGGAGGGTGCCACCACACCTGGCCCTGTCTGGCTGTTTTTTTAAAATAGAGCCCACATGAATAAAGAGTTGTTTATCCATTCCTCCCCAAAAGGTGGATTGTGCCCCCACAGGGTGATTAGAATGCTGTACTCCTGAGAATATAGACAGGCAAACTTTGGTCCTTTTTCTCTGCTGTTAAGAACTTGGAGGCTGTCGGATAAGAGGTCTTAGCTCTGACTTTTTTCTCTGGTAGAACTCAAGGCCGGTCCTCTGGGGGAATCATTATTGGAGAAAACAGCAAAAGGACAGGAGCAAAAAGAGTCCAAAATACGGAGGACTCGGGAAGCAGGTGGCGGAAGGTGATAGTTGATGCCTGGTACTTGCTGCTATTATTGCTGTGAAAGAGACATGAGAAAGCCGCCTCCTGCTACTACCTGTTTTTTGTTGTTGTTGTTTTTAGTGTTTGTTTGTTTTGCGAGACAGAGTCACACTCTTGTCCAGGCCTGTTGAGCTCAGGCAATCCTCCTGTTTCAGCCTCTCAAGTAGCAGGGACTACAGGCATGCACCACGATGCCTGGCTACTTTTGAAAAATTTTTATTTTAGAAACAAGTTTTTACTGTGTTGCCCAGGCTGGTCTCAAACTCCTGGCCTCAAGCAGTCCTCCCACCTTGGCCTCCCGAAGTGCTGGGATTACAAGCGTGAGCCACCACACCTGGCCTCACCCCCTGTTTTATAAGAGAAAACCAGTGACTGCAGGAAGTCAATGGAGTGAGACTCCGCCTAGGGAGAGCAGATGACCAGACGGGCACCTGTCAGAGCAGATGGCTCCTAGGCCGGCCTTGTGACTCGACTGAGCCAGAGCCAAGGACAGAAACGGGTCTTGAGTGTCAGAACGTCCCAGACAGAAGGATGTGTTGGAGAAACCGGGAGCCACATTCTGACTGGGCCTCAGAGGTCTTTCGGGCCAGCCGTGTGGTGGTTTTACAGATGTGGCGCCGAGGCCCGGAAGCCACATGACTGTGTGAGGCACCCAGGCCATGGGGATGGGGGTGGGGTAACCCCTCTCCCTGCGATGGGACCCTCTTGGCGTTGTGACCAGTGGTGCTGGTGACTCGGAGGAGGGAGAGTTTCCACACTCCCACATGAAGGCTCCAGAGGTCCCTGCATGGACCAGCTGACTACTGTGCCCCACACAGCATCAGGGCCACCCTGCGTGGCTGGCTGCGTGACAGCTGATGGCCATGTGATACCTGTGTGCCCTTCCTTTCTGGGTTCGCAAGCACGGCCTAGGGCTGATCGTGCTGGCTTGGGTTGCACAGTCCTTCAGCAACACGCTGAGTGTGGGGGGTGTTTACCGCAAAGCAGTTTCTTGTCCTCTTCAAAATACAGGAAAGTCTCTAAGAAGTGGTAGATGGCTCTTGCATGTGACCATAATAACTTTTAGCATCACGACACTCACTGCGGACAAAAACCAACTGCGTAAAAAACTGATTTGGCCAGCCACCATGGCTCACACCTGTTATCCTAGCACTTTGGGAGGCTGAGACGGGAGGATCGCTTGAGCCCAAGAGTCTGAGAGCAGACTGGGCAACATAGCAAGACCTCATCTCTACAAAAAGTCAAAAAAAGTAGTCAGCCGTGGTGGTACACACCTGTAGTCCCAGCTCCTCAGGAGGCTGAGGTGGGAGGATCACCTGACCCAGCAGGTCGAGGCTGTGGTGAACCATGATTGTGCCAATGCCCTCCAGCCTGTGGGACACAGTGAGATTTCAGCTCAAGTAAAAAGCATCACAGATTTCTTCTCTTTCACTTCTAGAGGTCAGAAATCTACAATGGGCCTTGTGGGCTGACCTCGTAGTGGCAGCAGGGCTGAATTCTTTGGAGGCTCCAGGGAAGGCTGCTTTCTTGTCTTCTCCAGCCTCTAGAGCTGCCTGTGTCCCTTGGCCCATGGCCCCTGCCTCTTCCTTTCCTTCGTGGTTTCATTGGGCCAACCCAGAGAGTCCAGGATGACAGCGTCCCCAACTCAAGTTCCTTCTGCAAAGTCCCTTCTGCCCCATGAGGCAGCATGCTGGTGGGTTCCAGGAATGGGTGGGGGGTCATTATTCTGCCTCCCCAGAGCCTTCTGGAGAGGCCTGTGCTGGAGAGACCAGCAGGTGGAACAACTGCGAGTGGTATTTGCCATTCTTGCCGAATCCAAATGAGATTAGACCAGCCTTGCATTTCATCCTGCACGGAGGGTGCTGCTCAGCTGTTCTGTGCTCTGGGCCTGAAAGAAAGGCCTTACTGCCTCTTCCTGACCTCCATGTTGGGGGCTCTGGCTGTTTCAGGGCAACTCGGGCTCCATCTCACAGGGATGACAGGAAACACACAGAGCTCCTGACCTCCACCGTAAGGCAAGGGGGCTCTTGTTTTATCCGGGAAGCAGATGAAGCCTTCGGAAGGTTCCTTACTGACCTCACCCCCCAGAGTTCCGCCTCCCTCATCTATGAGCTGTTACCTGGGAGAAAACAGGAAGAGGCTGAAGCCTGAGGTGGCTGAGTTTTTCCTCGGGGAGGGAGTGGGCTCCAGATGATTCACATGAATCACCTTCCTCTGAGCCAGAAGAAAATGAAGATTAATAATCATAATTTGTCAAAGATGAACTGAAGGGCCGCATAGGAAAGAACAGAGGACACAGAGCTGAGGGTTCCTAGGAATGCTTGGTTGTTTCTTGACTGGGGCCTGCTCCCTCCGCCCTCTCGGTAGCCTTGGGACGGTTATACCAGTGCAGGCCGGACGTGGTGGCTCACGCCTGTCATTCCAGCACTTCGGGAGGCCGAGGCGGAGGGACTGCTTGTGTCCAGGAGTTCAAGACTAACCTGGCCAACACAGCAAGACCTCATCTCTACAAAAAAATTTTAAAACTTAGCTGGGCTCAGTGGCATGTGCCTGTAGTCCCAGCTCCTCGGGAGGCCAAGGCGGGAGGATCGGCTGAGCCCAGGAGGTTAAAGCTGCGGTGGTCTGTGATTGTGCCACTGCACTCCAGCCTGGGTGACAGAGCGAGACCCCCGACTCAAACAAAAACCAAAACATACACCTGTAGGCCTGCCAGCCATCAGGGAGAGGACAACAGCCCTGGAAAGTGGTGTCAGAGAGCGTCAGAACCAGAAAGCGACCTTGGAGATGGTGTTTTTTGACCCCATCGCTTAAAGATGAGGTTAAACTCCATGCCTGAGATTGTGTAGCCCAGGGAACTAGGGCTGAGACTTGAATTTGGGTTGCCCGAATCTCAGTCCATCATCCTCTGGTTGCTCCTGTTTGTGTCTTGGAATAGGGGTCCCCGATCCGTCCGTGGCCTATTAGGAATTGGCCGCACAGCAGGAGGTGAGCAGCGGGCGACTGAGTGAAGCTTCATCTGTAGTCCATCGCCTGCATTACCGCCTGAGCTCTGCCTTCTGTCAGGCCAGGAGAGGCATTAGATTCTCATAGGCGCATGAACCCTATTGTGAACTGTGTGTGCAAGGGATCCAGGTTACTGCTCCTTCTAAGAATCGAATGCCCAATGATCTGAGGTGGAGCTGCGGCGGTGATGCTAGCACTGGGGAGCGACTGCAAGTACAGATGAACATTAGCGGTGAGGTTGGACTGCACATCCCCTGCCCCCTGGGCCCTTGGGAAAACTCGTGTCTTCTACAAAACTGGTCCCTGATACCAAAAAGTTTGGGGACTGCTGTCTTAGAGGACAGACTCAGTTGAGACCTGTATGGTAACTACTAAAGGTAGGACATACCGAGCTCTTATTCTCTGTGGTCCAGAATTGAAACACCATGAGCAATTAGGCAAACCAGCCCCATCCCAGGGCCTGGGGGCCAGTGGGCCAGGCAGGCTGCACAGAGCTGCGCCGTGGGAGCAGGCAGGCAAGCGCTAGATGGTGCGGGGGGACCAGGAATCACCAAGTGAGGGAAGATGCCACAGCAGAAGGACACAGAGATCCATGTGTCCTGGAGCCAAGGGGAGGGGAGGGTGTCTCAGTGAGAGGAACGTGCTAGAACATTGGCAGGACGCAGTCTGGAACTCTGAAAATTCAGATGGAGATTTTTGGGTGACAACAGGAGCTTTGGGGAGATTTGACCTCAGGAAAGTGGGGGTCTCGCATGGAAGTTAGAGAAGGAGAGATGCATATAGAGAGACAGTATGTCACCACATGACCCATCGGGGCGAAGGTAGCTGGGGGGGGAGGTGGAAGCAGAGTGTCCCCAGAGTGGGATCACAGAAGTGAGACCTTCTTGTC
This sequence comes from Cephalopachus bancanus, assembly GCA_027257055.1. Taxonomy (NCBI): domain Eukaryota; kingdom Metazoa; phylum Chordata; class Mammalia; order Primates; family Tarsiidae; genus Cephalopachus; species Cephalopachus bancanus. Next base: position 700,005 of record JAPVLO010000301.1, on the reverse strand, counting down.
TAAGCGATGTGTGGCCCCCATGGTGGTTGGGGCCCGTGGGAAGGTTTAGGAACATGGTGTGGAGAAGATGTACTCCACCCAATGTTGCGACCCAGCACCTTGACTCCCCACCCCTCAGCCCAACCATGGACCCTGCCCGGGCCTGACAGGGGGCAGGATACTGTCTACAGATAGAACTACAGATGAACTTATTTTTAAATTACGTTGCTTTTTTTTGAGCCGAGATCTCACTCTGTTGCCCAGGCTGGGGTACAGTGGCACACTCACAGTCACCCCAGTGTCGACCTGCCGGGCTCTAGTGATCCTTCCACCTCAGCCTTCCAAGTAGCCCGAACTACAGGCACTCACTATCACACCCGGCTAATTTTTGATTTATTGTAGAGACGAGGTCTCACCAAGTTGCCCAGGCGGGTCTCAAACCCGCAGTCTCGGGCAGTCCACTCACCTCGACCTTCCAAAGTGCTGGGATTTCAGGCTGAGCCACTGAGCCCAGCCCAGGCTGTTTTTAAATAGCCTCTGTCCTCCAGGGCAGCGGGGAGACATTTCGTGGTGTCACATGATTCTTTTGAAGCCAAGGACCGTCAGTGTCCTTTTTATCGGGAGAACAAATGCTGAGCCTAGCATGCGCCCACGGTGTACAATGTGTACGACACACACAACGTACACTAGTGCCCTGGGAGCCGGAGGCCTCTGAAAGCATCTGGGTCCGCGGCATCTCCCGGCGTCCCCATGGGCCCGTGGTGGCTGTCAGCCTTCTGAACTGGCTGCGACTGGGCCACCCTCCGCGTGTGTCTGCATGTAGGAGCCACTGTCTGCTTCTGCCACCCACTGCCGTGTTGTCGCATCCCATGCAGCCATACCCTGCTCAGGCTTTCTGTGTTTTCACCATCATATTTGTTCCTGCATTATATAGGATGGTTCTGTGAAATCCTGCCTTCACCCCGGCTGGTGGAGACCCCAGAAGTGCCACACACCGGGCATGGAGAACATTTTAGTCATTGGACTCTGAAATGGACTTTTTTTTTTTTTTTTTTTTTGTCGGAGTCTTACTCTGTTACCCAGGCTGGAGTTCAGTGGCACACTCACGGCCACCACAGCCTCGACCTGCTGGGCTCCAGTTCCACATAGCTGGAACAACAGACATGCTCCACCACGCCCAGCTAACTTTTTTTTTCTTTTTTTTTTCACTTATGGTAGAGACGAGGTCTCCCCAAGTTGCTCAGGCTGGTCTCAAACCTGTGGGCTCAGGCAATCCTCTCACCTCCACCTCCCAAAGTGCTGGGATTACTGGTGTAAGCCACTGCACCCAGCTGATATTAATCTTGATCACTTGGTTAATCTGGTGTCCACCTAGAATAAAATGACTGTCTCTTCTTTTGTACTGATAAATGTCTTGGACGAGATGCCTTGAGGGTATGCAAATATCCTGTTTCTCCTCAAAATTTTTTTTTTGGTTGGCGTCTCACTCTTGCCCACCCAGGCTAGAGTGCAGTGGCACACTCCCAGCCACTGCAGCCTTGACCTGCTGGGCTCAGGCGATCCTTCCGCCTCAGCCTTCCAAGTAGCTGGAACTACAGATGGGCCACCACACCTGGCTAACTTTATTTTATTTTTTTAATTATAGAGTCAAGGTCTTGCCGAGTTTCTCAGGCTGGTCTCGAACCCATGAGCTCAGGCAGTCCTCCCGCCTCGGCCTCCCAAAGTGCTGGAATTATAGGCGTGAACCACTTCGCCTGGCCAACATGGGTTTCCAATACTCATGGAGCTGTGCTCCGGTGGAGGCAGCCATTGAAGTGTCCCATTTCTGACTCATCGCATCCACCCCAGTGACCACCAACACACTGACTGCCGAGTCCGTGACCTTCACCGCTGGTGTATGTGTCGGTGGGCAGCTCCTCCTTCTAACGGGCTGATGTATTTTGTCTGTGCAGGGATTTTGCTTACGTAGCGAGAGACAAAGATACAAGAATTTTGAAATGTCATGTATTTCGATGTGACACACCAGCAAAAGCCATTGCCACGAGTCTCCACGAAATCTGTTCCAAGGTAAGAGGGCTCGGGCACAGGGGGCCACCTGTGCCTTTTTTCTCATGCCATGGGGTGAGGGAGGGGAAGAGAGGGGACATCCATGCACACTGAGCTAGGGGGATCAGGCAGGGGGCGCAGCCAGTGTGGTGCGAGGATTCTTGTTGCGTGCCAGGTATGCGCTCGGGGCGGCACTCAGCCTGCAGAAGAGGGAACTGCAGCCCCTCCCACAGCCAGGGGTACAGGTATGGATGACACGAGGGGGACCCAAAAAAAGGAATTTATGTATAAAAAATTGTGTGTCTATTCTTACATGTTCAAACTTCAGTCACCTTCAGAGTGTTCTCTGTTGTATGCAGTGCACCTATTGAGATACTTTTTCCACCGTTCAGAACAGTTTTGAACCCTTCCATGTTGATGCCTTTTAGTGCTTCTGCTGTTTTTTGTTTCATCTCTTCCAGATCGGCAAATTGTTTCCCTTTGAGGACTTTTTTCATCTGGGGAAACGGAAAAAAGTCACTCGGGGCAATATCGGGTGAATAGGAAGAGTGGGGCATGGAAGTCACGACCTTTTCGGTCAAAAACTACTGACCACTCGGTGCAGTGCGGGCAGGTGCACCCGTAAATCACCCATCACGCATGGGCAAATGTGTTCAAAGAATCTTGAAAAAAAAATTCACTGAAGCCAAATGCGGCCTCTCATGCCAACGTTCCTAGAACACTTACCTAGTGGGGGAAGCCTGTACTACAAGGGGCCTGCCCTCCCGAAACTAATCCTGTTTATTTGAGTCCCCCTCGTATATGTAGGAGGTGGTGAGACAACAGGGGAGACCTGAACACCAGAGCAGGCAGATTTTCTGGGAGTGGGGCTCCCTGGTCTGAGGCTAAGCCCTGGGTACGAGGCCTGAGGCCAGAGGACTGGGAGCCACTAGGGTATCTGGACATGCAGGCAGCGGGGGTGGCCCTCGGCATACCCCAGCCTCGTGAGGACGCACAGTGCTGGTGGGCACGCTCTGCGGTCACTGTGTCATACTGGGGAGGGTCCCAGAGCCTCACTGAGAACAGTCTGGCATCGCCAGTCCAGCCTCGCTCCCTCTAGCACATGATTCCCTGTCAGAGCCCCATCCGTGGACATCTGTTGACTCCCAGAGGTGAGATACTCCCAGAGGTGGTGGCCCGCCAGACCTCAGGGCACTGGCACAAGCTTTTTCCAGCCAGGCCTTTTGTTGCCTGAATGTGTTTAATTTGTTGACTCTAAACACATGCTGGGTGTGGTGGCTCATGTCTGTCATCTCAGCACTTTGAGAGGCTGAGCCCAAGAGTTCAAGACTAGCCTGGGCAACATAGCGAGACCTCATCTCTCCAAAAAAATTTGAAGAACTAGCCAGGTGTGGTGGCGTGCACCTGTAATCCCAGCTATTCGGGGGGCTGAGGTGGAAAGATTACCTGAGCCCAGGAGGTTGAGGCTGCAGTGAGCTGCGATCATGCCACTGCACTGCATCCTGGGTGACAGAGTGAGACCCTAACCCAATACAATAGTAATAGCAAAATAGACGCAGGATTTTGTCATCACCGCTATCGAATGTCACTTTCTGATTCAGACAGACAGCGTGGCCCAGCCTTGTCCCCACGATGCCTCCTGAGCTGGCAAGACCTAGCCCAGGCCTCAGGATGGCCCAGCCTGTTGTCCGAGTGGCAGGAATGGAGCAGGTGCAAGCCATGGTGCCTGATGGAGGGATGGGCACAGGGATGGAGTGCCATCTCCAGCACCATAACCCAAGAACCTCTGCCCACTGCTCTGACCTATGTGACCAATGTGCAGGATGGGTGGTTTGTTCGGGCATTGATGGACCAGGGCATGGCGGTGCCACTTACAGCGTTTCCATGTGCCCTGTGGGTCTCATCTCTCATTCATGCCAAAGATGCCACTGGACGCCTCCAGGCACCAAGCACTGTCCCGGGCACTGGGGAAGCATGACCAGCCCCTGGGGAACTGGTGTTCGAGCAGGCATGTCCAACCCAGGCCCAGGACAGCTAGTCATGCGGACCCACAAGATCCTTTAACATCCTGTGTTTTCAGCATTTATTTTTTCCATGACCCCATGCGTAGCTCCATTTCTAAAGTTCACAATCACGCCTTATTTATGACATCACTTTTTGGCAGCGCATACATTTGTGAGCAGCTGTTTTCAATGATGAAACACAGGAAGAGCAAAATGCAGACAGACATTTCTGACGAGCACCTTGAGAACTCACCGAGAATTGCAACCACGTCTATCAAACCAGACATGGATAGATTAGTTTTGCAAAATCAAGACCAAATTTCCCACTAGTTTTATATTATTCTTGTTTTTCTAAACTTTATAATAAAATATATTTAAAAATGAAAGAAATCTTATTATGTATTTACACTGATGATACTACGTAATTCATGTCAGCCCCAAACAAGTCCTCTTTACCTGAGGAGGCCCGGGGAAGCCAACAGACTGGGCACCCTCAGGCCCTCAGAGCACGGCTGGCACAAAGAGTGTGCAGGAAATACTCTCACCTGCGGCCCCAGTCACAGACCCAGAGGCAGGCAGTGTGCAGGTCAGTGGAGGTGACTCACTCCATGCAGAACGGAGGCATGAGTTACTTTTGGGGTCACTGCAGGATGGGCTTCTTTCAGCCCCAACCCGGGTGGAAAGCAGGCGTGCAAAGTGATGACTCTTGAGAAAAGCAGGTGCCAGCATCCCTTAATGAAGGGAGGTGGTGGGAACAACTTGAGAATGGCAGCGACCATCACGGGGGGGACACAGCCCGGGCCATGCCCTGGCAGGGCCTGTCAGTACTTGGCACGCTCACTCGCGTGATCCTCAGAGATGTCCTCTGACATAAACACTTCCGTCCCGTGTGCCGTCAGGGGCATGAGGTGGGAGGTCAGACAACTTAGTCACACAGCCAGATGTGGCAGAGATGCCCTTGAACCCCTGTGCTCTGTCTCCAAAGCCCAACAGGAATATCTGAAAATCGGCATCTGGGGGCACTGGCGACATCACGGCCTTGTTTTCCGGTGACTTCCGTGGGCCAGCAGGGACTTGCGTGACCAGGGGTGTGTGTTCAGGTTGTCTTTAGGGGAGGTGGGAACCTGGTGAATGAAACAAGTACATTCCAAACAGTCAGAAGATGGTGGCTGTGAGGAATGAGTGAAATTCTCAATCGTACAGGCCAGGCGTGGTGGCTCACCACTGTAATCCCAGCATTTTGGGAGACTGAGGCAGGAGGATTGCGTGAACCCACAGGTTCGAGACCAGCCTGGGCAACATGGTGAGACCTTGTCTCTATAATAATAAATTTTAAAAAATTATCCAGGTGTGGTGGCGCATGCCTGTAATTCCAGCTACTTGGAGGGCTGAGGCAGAAGGACTGCTTGAGCCCAGCAGGTCGAGGCTGAGTTGGCCATAGCATGCCACTGCACTCCAGCCTGGGTGACAGAGTGAGATTCTGACTCAAAAAATGAAAAAATTAGCTGGGTACGGTGGCTGGGTTTGCCTGTAGTCCCAGCTATTTGGGAGGCTGAGCCGGGAGGGTCGCCTGAACCCAGCAGGTTGTGGCTGTGGTGAGCTGTGATCATGCCACTGCACTCCAACCTGGGTGACAGAGTGAGATTCAGACTCAAAAAATATATATATTAGCTGGGTAGGGTGACTGGGTGTGCCTGCAGTCCCAGCTACGTGGGAGGCTGAGGCGGGAGGATTGCCTGAGCCCAGGAGGTCGTGGCTGTGGTGAGCTGTGATGATGCCACTGCACTCCAGCCTGGGTGACAGAGTGAGACGCCAACTAAAAAAAAAAAAAAGTTCTGCAGTACATGTAGCCTTGAGATGGGCTGGGACACCAGGCAGCAGCTCAAGTTGGTTTCACCAGAAGTGAAGTCAACCCAGACACGGCAGCCAGTGTGGCCGACAACTTGGGACTCATGACTCGTGACCGTAACCCAAGCTGCGTTCTCTCTTCCTTAGATTATGGCGGAACGGAAGAATGCCAAAGCCCTGGCCTGTAGCTCCTTACAGGACAGAGCCAACGTGAACCTCGACGTTCCTCTTCAAGGTAGGCGGGCTGTGTCTTTTGCCATCGTGGCACCGTCCGCCCGTCCTCATCAGGGCTGGAGCATGCCGCGTGGGCCCCTGGTGTCTCTGATCCCCTCAAAAAGCACACTCAATACAGCCGACATGGGCTGATCGTGTTCTATAGGTCCTGTGGTTGCACAGGGTGGATTTTGGGGTTAGGCACAACAGGGCCAGGGTGAGTTTTGTTGTTACTGGACAGGGTGAAAGAATATTCTCTCTAGCAGCTTTGGCTGGGTGTGGCGGCTCACGCCTGTAATCCCAGCGCTTTGGGAGGCTGAGGGAGGAGTATTGCTCAAGCCAAGGAGTTCGAGACCAGCAGTGAGACCCTATCTCTATAAAAAAACGAGTCAAGTGTGGTGGTGTACTCCTGTATTCCCGGCTACTCAAGTGAGAGGATTACTGGAGCCCAGGAGTTCTAGGCTGTGGTAAGCTGTAATCATGCCACTGCACTTCAGCCTGAGTGGCAAAGTAAAGCCCTGCCGCAAAATTTAAAAATAAAAAAAATTATAAGGTATGTTCAACCCGGCATAAGGATCCCAGCTAGTTTACAGATGTGTGGGTTGATCTTGGAGGGGTTCGTTAGTTGTTTTTCCTGTGTTTCTGACATTTTCTCCGGCATCGACCATGCCTAACAGGTAGGACATGGCCAGGCACGGTGGCGCATGCCTGTAATCCCAGCACTTTGGGAAGCCAGAGAAGGAGAATTGCTTGAGCCCAGGAGTTCATGACCCACCTGGGCAACTTAGCAAAACCACCTCATCTCCATAAAAAATGAGAAAAATTAGCCAGGAGTGGCGACATGTGCCTGTAATCCCAGCTACTCAAGGGGCTGAAACAGGAGGATCGCCTGAGCCTAGGAGGTCAAGGCTGTGGCAAGCCGTGGTCGTGCCCCAACACTCCAGCCTGGGTGATAGAGGGCGATTCCCCCTCAAAAACATACAAGAAACTCTGCTACTTAACACACATCGAAGAGACTGGTGCAGCTTCACCCCATGGGTTCCATGTCCTGCTTTCACACGCTCCCCACCTTGAAAGGGAAGCAGGGTGGGATTTTGACCCATGGGTCCCGAGGTCTGGAGTCAGAGTTGCTGCTCTTGCAGTTGCCACACTGTCACCCAGAAACAGACACGATGGCCCTGAGGTGTTCGAGCAGTTCCAAGCCTTCTGGAGGTCTGAGCTGTGGCTAGGTTCACATGTGTGTTGAAACCACTGAGAACGACGTGCTGTTTTGTTTCCTACAGTAGACTTTCCAACACCAAAGACGGAGCTGGTCCAGAGGTTCCACGTGCAGTACTTGGGCATGTTGCCTGTGGACAGGCCCGTCGGTATGTGAGACGCGTCCTGTCTTCCCATGGGGCAGTTGTCCGGGAGCTCGTGGGAGGATGAGATCCACTGTTTCTCTTGCCTCGCCCCGCTGTTGAGTCACCCCCACACTGTCACCAACCCGAGAACATGAGCTGCCCTGATCCAAAGAGCCACGGAGGGCCAGGAGCCGTGTCTCACGCCTGTAATCCTAGCACTCTGGGAGGCTGAGGCGGAGACTGCTTGAGCCCACGAGTTCAAGACCAACCTAGGCAACATAGCAAGCCCTTGCCGCTACAAAATAGTAGCCGGGCATGGTGGCGTATACCTGAAGTCCCAGCTACTCAGAAGGCTAAGGTGGGAGGGTTGCCTGAGCCCAGGAGGTCAAGGCTGCGGTGAGCCATGATTGTGCCCCTGCCCTCCAGCCTGGGGGACAGAGGGAAACCCTGACTCAAAAAAAGAAAGGCTGGGCACAGTGGCTCACGCCTATAATCCCAGCACTTTAGGAGACTGAGGTGAGAGGAGTGCCTGAGCCCAGGGGTTCAAGACCAGCCTGGGCAACTTGGTGAGACCTCATCTCTACAAAAAATTCAAAAAATAAGCCAGGTGTGGTGGCGCACACCTGTAGTTCTAGTCTTGGAAGGCTGAAGCGGAAGGATCGCCTGAGCCCAGCAGGTCAAGGCTGTAGTGGCTGTGAGTGTGCCACTGCACTGCAGCCTGGGCGACAGAGTGTAACTCCCACTCAAAAAAAAAAAGCCATAGAGGACAGGCCAAGCTGCTTGGGCATGTGACCCCCAGACTGTAGGAACTTTAACAAGATTCTTGTTTACCTGCTAGCCCAGAGGTGTGCAGCGCTCTGCAGTTCTCCAGGGTCCTCCTGCTTGGGCCAGGGCACCTGCTTCATTTCTTTGTCAGCCGGAAGGGTGAGAGAAGGGGCTGAGGGATCCCTCACTCACACCTTCCTCTTAAAGTGTGACCCAAAATGCTGGGACCCACGAGAGGGCAGCTGCACCCTTGCAGCAGAGCTCAGGTGCGTGGCTGCGCTGGGCTGAGAGGACCCTGGGAGGTGCCGCCTTCACCTGGGCTGGCAAAGGCTGTGGAGACGTCAGATCCCTGTGCATGGCTGCGGGGTGGGACGTGGAGCAGCTGCCTTGGGAGACAGCCTGGCATTGCTGCAGGAAGAGAAGCGTGTACCCTCAGCCCCGCAATTCTGCCCCAGGCATGTCTCTAAGAGAAATGGCAGCATCTGCCTACACAAAAACATGCACACACATGTTCATAGCAGAGTTGTCCCCGATAGTCAAAGGGTAGAGACAACCCCAGTGTCCATCCACGGATTGTGATACTTTCATACAAGGGATTGTATTTGGCAATATAAGTAGTGAAGCACTGAAACAGACCTTGAAAACATTATGCCCCGTGACAGAAGCTAGTCCCAAAAGACCGCATCCTGATGGCTCCAGGTACATGAAATGTCCCGAGCAGGAAAGCCTCTGCCTGGTGCCAGGGGCTGGGGACGTGGAGGTGACTCCTGCCACACATGGGGCTTCTCTCTGGGGTGCTGAACACATCCTAACATGATGGTGGTGGGACTAGAAAGCACTGGGTCGTACACTGTCCATGAGCGAATTGTGTGTGGATTACAGCTCATCAAGTTGTCGCTCCTGCCCCTTGCTGCCCCCCCAAAAGCCTGTGGGGGCATCTGGCAGAAGGGCCCCCCTGAGTGGCACCACCTGGTCGCTTAAAGGTGCCACTGGGGGGAGATGGAGAAGGAGAGAAAGAGATGGAAGGAGAGGGGAGAGAGAGAAAGCTAGAGGCTGAGGGAGTGAAAGTTTGAGGGGGGGGGAGGAAGGGAATTGGAGGGGGGGGGAGAGAGGTGGAGGGGAGAGAAGGCGAGCCAGGAAGACCGCTAGAGATTGAGGAGGCAGAGAGAGAGGTGGGGCAAGGCCAGGGAGGGAGGGAGGCCCTGTGCAGAAGTGGAGGGGAGGCCAGGAGCCGGGGGAGAGAGGGCCAGAGATGGAGAGAGGAGAAAGCTGGAGGCTGCTGGATTGAGAGGTGGGGGCGGAGACAGGAAGGGAGGGGAAGAGAAAGGGAGGGAATGGGGGAGAGAAATTCAGAGAGAGAAACAGCTAGAGATTGAGAGAGAGGCCGGGGAGGGAGGAAGGGGCGACGGAGGAGGGGAGAGGAGAGAGAAGCTGAAACTGAAGCCGTGGTGTGGTGACGCCAGGCGCACCATGGTCCCTGGAGGTCCTCAGAGCTTCTTTCTGCTGGAAAGCTGGCATTTCTTTTCTTTGGGACAAACATGGGAATGGAGTGCCTTGCCTTCAGGGACTCCAGAAACAAGATAGGTCTTGGAGTGGCTGTGCTGGGGACTTGGGCCCACACTCGCACGTGACACGGGCTTTAGGCCTTCCTCAATCATCCTCTCCGTCCCTAGGAATGGATACCCTGAACAGTGCCATAGAGAGTCTGATGGCCGCATCCAGCCAGGAGGATTGGCCGTCGGTGAACATGAACGTGGCTGACGCCACCGTGACCGTCATCAGTGAGAAGGTGAGGTGAATTCACCCGTGGCGTTGGCCTGTCCAGATCCCAGTGAGGTTTGGGGCACACCATCTTCTGGGAACCTTAGAAACGTAGCCAAGGCTTGACCCCTTGGGAGTGGTGCTTAACACCGCCTATTTTTTTAAGAAAATATTCTGGCCAGGCTCGGTGGCTCAGCCTGTAATCCCAGCGCTTTGGGAGGCTGAGGTGAGTGGATTGCCTGAGCCCGTGGGTTCGAGATCTGCCTGGGCAACTTGGCAAGATCTCATCTCTACCATAAATCAAAAACTAGCTGGGCGTGGCAGCGCGCGCCTGTAGTTCTGGCCACTTGGAAGGCTGAGGCGAAATGATCGCCATCCCAGCAGGTTGAGGCTGCGGTGGCTGGGAACATGCCACTGCTCTCCAGTCTGGGTGGACTGAGTGAGACTCCAACTTAAAAAGAAAAACAGAAAATATTCTGCCCATTGTCTGGGTCCAAATCCATGCGTGCCTCTGCCTTCCTCTGGACCCAGAAGCTTCTGTGCTGGTGCCCTGGGTCTCCCTCCTCTGCCCCAGAGAATGAGCCTGTTTGCTGCGAGAGACTAGCAGCAGCCTATGGGTGGGGCCACTCGGGGGGCCATGTTACCTGGGCTGTTGTCTGGGGTGGGCGCAGAAGACACTACTGGAAAGGAAAGTCCTGTGCTTTGTTCGGTCAGTAGTAGAAGGGGCCATGTTACCCTCACCCAAGTGATCCTGGTTTTGTGGCCAAGGAAACTGGGGCACAGAGAGGTCACCCCATCACACAGTTGGAAGGAGCGGGGTCAGGATTCGAATCCAGGCAGTCTGGCTCCTGACCCTTTGCTGCCTTGATGTGAAGCGCCCATCATAGAAAGACCCCATGTCCTAGGCCTGCTGCCACTGTGGGTCACCCTCGAGCACAGTTTACCCACAGAAGAGAAGCAGGGTGCTCACTGCCCGGCCCCTGCCGACCACGCTGGGCGCAGTTCTTCAAGCAGGCCGTGCTCTCCCCGCCACCCCCTTGCCTGCCAGCCCTTAACCCAATCTCAACTCCACATCTTTTCTCCCAAGAAAACCTCCCACCCTCCCAGATGGGCGCAGCTGGCGGGTCGCACACTCCATGGTGCCCAAGCGAGTGCTGAGTAAGTCCCGATGGGAATGACCCAAGAGCCCCCATTCCAGGGGTGTTTATTCACTCAGAAATTGCACATGGCTGCTGCAAAGGATGCGGTGTTCATAACCACAAGCAGGAAGCCGAACGATCCTCTCCGCCGCCCCGTGTGGGAACCACACGCCAGTGGTTTGCAAAAAAGAAAAAAAAAAAGATGAGCTGATGACTTTGTGTTGGTTTGGCGACTTGGTGTTTTACGTGGTTTTAGATTAGAAAGGTGACCCTGGCCGTGCTGTTTAGCTCAGGTAAAGATTTGTGATGCTTTTCTTGGTGCTGGGGGCTCCCTTGGGCAACTGAGCTGGGAGCCCAAGATGTCCCAAGTCAGGCAGGATGTAAGAAGTGTGTGTGCGCCAGGCTCGGTGGCTCAGCCTGTCATCCCAGCACTTTGGGAGGCCGAGGTGAGAGGGTTGCCTGAGCCCGCGGGTTCAAGACCAGCCTGGGCAGCTTGGTGAGACCTCATCTCTACAATAAACCAAAAAATTAGCTGAGTATGGTGGCACGTGCCTGTAGTTCCAGCTACTTGGAAGGTTGAGATGGAAGGATCCCCGGAGCCCAGCAGGTCGAAGCTGCGGTGGCCAGGAGCGGCCACTGCCCTCCAGTCTGGGCGACAGAGTGAGACTCCAACTCAAAAAACAAGTGTGCGTGACATTGTTCCTCCTGCAGCAAGCTCAGACCCATGGGCTGAGAGGCAGAGAAGACACACAGCACACCCCACGACAGCAGGGTAGCTAAGAGCAAGGAGGCACTTCAGATGGGGGGCGGCCTCTCCAGCCACAGGCGAGGCTCTTTGCCCTTCTAGGGAGACGCACGTGCTTTCTGGACTTGGTCTGACCAAAGTCTCCAGTGCCAGGTCCCACATGCTGACCCAGAGCCTGAGGGTGTGGTGGCCCGACTCTGTGCTGACCGCTGTTTCTTGCAGGACGAGGAGGAAGTCTTAGTGGAGTGCCGCGTGCGGTTCCTGTCCTTCATGGGCGTCGGGAAGGACGCCCACACATTTGCCTTCATCATGGACACGGGGAGCCAGCGCTTTGAGTGCCACGTGTTCTGGTGCGAGCCCAACGCCGGGAACGTGTCGGAGGCTGTCCAGGCCGCCTGCATGGTGAGTGGCCCCGGCGGCGAGTCTGTGGCCTCCCACCCCCACCACCCCAGAGGCCACGCGTTCCAGCAGGGTTACTCGCTGGGAAAGCCTGAACACCAAGGTCATGCGTCTAACTTGATCCCGCCCTCATTCCCGGGGTCGGCGTCCTTTGTGACAAGCGGAGCGCATCTCAGAAGGCCAGGACTCCTGAGGCCGGACGGCGGCTTCGGCATCACTGAAAAGTGTGTTCTCAGAGCCGCAGGTCTGAGGCTGGAGAGACCGGATCCCAAACTAGTTTGTCTGTGACTGGGAAACGGTTGTGCGCGAATGGGGTGGTACCTCTAGAATTCAGCTCAGTGCTTTTGAAACAAAAATATGTAAGAGAAATCATGTTTATTTTTATTTCACATAGTTAAAGTGCCTGGTTCTTAGATACTTTGTATCTGCGAGCTCAGTTGCGGAGGGCCAGCCCCCGCAGAGAGATTTAGGGGGTCCCTTGGAAGGTGTGGCAGCGTTGGCGATTATTCTGGAGAGATAAAGAGAAAGAAAGAGAAGAGGGGAGAAAGAAAGAGACTGGACTCCTGCTCAAGTGACCAGAAGCTGTTTAATGGGTATAATCTCAAGGCTTTTATCCCCAAACTCTGTAAAGTTATCATCACGGGAACTCCTGCTGCTATGGTTACGCAAAAGGTAGCATGTGCCTTTCACATGAACAGGTCCAGGTACACACAGGACACCCCCCACTCTCAAGCAGATGTGTTTTTCAAACATGAAGAAAAACATGAAGTTCTTATCCAGTTTCTATGTACCCTTAATTGTTTATAGCTACATCACATCTTTCAATGCTTACACCTAAAACCAACATAATGATATATTGCCTTTTACTATTCTATGCTAATTCAAACTGGTTTCTATAAAACAATGGATGCTATGGTTACTCTCTCCTAGCACCAGCCAGCCTAATACAAACTTCACTGGCCCCCCTAAATCAAACTGAACTAACCACACTTCTATAATAAAATGGTTACTTAATTTTTCTTAATCTATATAAACTATTTTCTAAAACCTATATCTATAAATTTCTAAAGGTCGCATCAAGAGATCCTGTGACCTGTACTAAGGCTCCTCAATGTGACTCAAAGCCAAACTTAAATTGTGATAAAGCAAAAGACCATAAGCCATGGGGAATGGGAATAATAGACTCCTAGGTTAGCTGTGTATGTTCCGGTCTAAGAGTTTTCTGTTAGAGCCAGCTGGAGCTTTTCTTGGTAGTTTGTGCCAAATGGAAAAGGAGGGAGGGAATGGGTCAACAGCTCCTGAACACATCCTGGTGGTCTCAGGGTCAGCGGCCCTTCCTGATCCCTAATGCTCAGTGGGCCTCCAAGGCCGGCTCCCAACACTCAGTCTTAGGATGCCTGTTTGGAAGTTGTTAGTTCTGTAGACTCAAGAAGTTAAGAGGAGGGCTCCAGGACAGAGTTGGTGACAGCCTGGATTTAACTCCAAGTCTGCCAGGCGACAAAGCCAGGGCTCTTTTGACCACACATATGATTTGAAACAAATAAGAATACCTTGTCATTCATTCTGTGTATATCCTGTGGTCCCCTGGTACACCAGGCACTGGAAAAGTTTCCATAAAAACGAGGGAAGGGAGGCTGGGCGTGGTGGTTCATGCCTGTAAACCCAGCATTTTGGGAGGCTGAGGCAGGAGGATTGCTTGAGCCCAGAAGTTTGAGACCAGTCTGACAAAAAAGACCTAGCAAGACCTCGTCTCTACAAAAAAATAAAAAAAATTTTAAAAACAATTGGCTAGGCATGGTGGTGTACACCTGTAGTCCCAGCTACTCAGGAGGCTAAGGAAGGAGGTTTACCTGAGCCCCGGAGGACAAGGCCACAGTGAGGAAATCACGCCACTGCCCTTCAGCCTGGGTACAGAGTGATACCAAAGAGCCAGAGTGACAGGGTGAGGCCCTGACTCAAAAAAGGGGGAAGCGTATGAACACGGACAACAAAGCCCGAGGGCGGGGTATATCCCACAACAGCTGGTGGGGGAGCTGGAGGCCCATGGAGGGAGGCAGGATCCGTCCATGTCACGAGCAGCCCACTGTGCCATGCCAAGGCTTGGTTCCCTTCAGCCGAGACTGGTGAGCAGGGGATGAATTAATCCTGTCCGGGTTGAAGACAGTGCCCAGCAGCCAGAGAAGCCAAGTGGGGACAGGCTGGGGGACAGAGCTGAGGCCAAGAGATCCCCTAGAAGGCCAGGTGCCTGGCCTGGAGAGAAGGGAGGACGAGTGTCCCTGCCAGAGCAGGCATAGGGGCCTGGAGAGCACAGAGGCCTGCCCGGCTGTGGGAGGAGGCCCACAGCCGGCCTCCAAAGCCCCTGGGCCCCACGGGCAGGACTCTGGGGAGCTCAGCACGATGGAACCACTGGTTATGGAGCTTGGCGACACAGGCCAGGCATCTGTGACAGCGTAGAAAGTGCTGTCAATAAAAGCGCGAGGCTGTGCTGGGCTGAGGCATGGTGGGAGGAAACAGGAGGGGAGACCCTGAGAGCAGGCAGGTACAGAGTCCGCCAGGGAGGAGACACCCGGAAGGGCCACCGTGAGAGTGTGCTTGCTTGCTTGTTTCAGGACAGGGGAGACCGGCATGGGTTTCGTTGTTGCTGTTGTTGTTGTAGAGGTGGGATCTTGCAGTGTTGTCCAGGCTGGTCTTGAACTGCTGGGCTCCAGTGATCCTCTCACCTCAGCCTCCCAAGTAGCTGGAATTATAGGCATGAGCCACCACCAAGCCCTGCTAGTTGGGTTTTTTTTTTTTTAAACCTGCACATTTGACATCACACATATAGTTGCAGCAGGGTCTTACAGAGAACAGTGGCAGACGGAGAGCTGAGGTGGGACTCGACCTCCTAATTGGTTGGAGAGGGCTTTTACTTCGTGACAGACCAGAGGGTGCTAAGAGCCAAGAATAGGTGGCGATTAGGGAAGGAAAGTTGAGGGGGCGTGCCTTCCCTCCCTTCCTGTACAGGGCCTTGTTAGGTTAAGAATGAGAGAAGCGAGCACTGTAATCCTAGCTACTTGAGAGGCTGAGGTGGGAGGATGGCTTGAGCCCAGGAGTTTGAGTCCAGCCTGGACAACATTGCAAGACCCCATCTCTTGAAAAAAGAAAAGGACGAGGTGGGAGGGCAGACGGCAGAGGTAGAGACTGGGAAGAGAGCCAGGTGACTTCTGTCCTTTGAAATGGAGCAGGAAGGGAAGGTCTGGCGTCCTGCATTCACCACGGTCCTCTGGGAGAGGTCTGACGTCCCTAGACACCCTGGACAGGAAGGAGGGAGGGAGGGGAGAAGTCGGGGAGATTCACTGAGCAGGCGCCGGCATTCAGGGGAGTGAAGGAACCCGAGAGGAACTGGAAAATGGAAGGGTTCAATCGTGTGCTAACAGGGGACCCCTGGGCATTTGATGAACTGGATTCAGATTGTAGCAAACAGCTTGGTCTTGCGATGGGTGGCATTCCGCCTTAATCACACATTTAAGAGATAATGACAGATAGTGAGCTTGATCACTTCTGATTCCAGGACTCACTGTCCTTGGAAACAATTTTCACTCATTTGTTCCCTTTTTTTTTTGAGTCAGGGTCTTGCTCTGTCACCCAGGCTAGAGCAGCGGGTCTCGACCTCTTGTGCTCAGGTGATCCTCCCACCTCAGTCGCCCTCGTAGTTGGAATTACAGGCACACACCACCACACCCAGCCAATTTTCTGGCTTTTATAGAGATGGGGTCTCACCATGTTGCCCAGGCTGGTCTCGAACTCCTGGCCTCAAGCAATCATCCCGCCTCAGCCTCCCAGATTACCAGGATGACAGGCATGCGCCACCAAACCTGGCCTTGATGCTTCTTAGAGAGAGATCAGCCTGTCCTGACCTGGACCAGAGAGCCTGTTAGTACTTAAGCTGGTTTTTAAAAGTCAGCCACGAATTACAGTCGTCCTCCCTGGGGGTACACAGGGAGTCGGTTCCAGGAACCTGAGGACACCGATGTAATCTACATGTACTTGAGTCCTGCAGCTGGCCCCAGATGCCCATGGAGAACCAGTCAGCCCTCCATGTGGGCGAGTTTCCGGTCCAGCAATCCTGTGATGGGTGGGCCTGTGCAGTCCAGACCCGTGTCACCAGGGTCAACCAGATTTTAAAATGCTTGGATTAGGAAAAGTTTTATCTAATTTTGCAAAATTATATATCTTCCCATGAACACAAAAGCAGATGGACTGTGCTGTGTTTCTGAAATGTAGAAGTCGTCCACAGTGACAGTGCTAATGGATTTTAAAAACTTGATCCATTGGGATTTAGCCTTGTATAGAAATCATGTCCTGAAATTGTCATTATTATTATTATTACTATTATTTTTGAGTCAGGTCTCATTCTGTTGCCCAGGCTGGGGTGCAGTGGCACAATCATAGAATCACTGCAGCCTCGAACTCCTGGGTTCAAGCATTCTCCTGCTTCAGCCTCCTAAGTAGCTGGCCCTACGGACGTGCGCTACAATGCCTAGTTTTTAATTTATGTTTTGTAGAGACAAGGTCTTGGTATGTTGCCCAGGATTAATGATCTTTTAGGAGAATTTTTAAACACATTAAGGAAAAAAAAAACGGATATATGTTTAGGAGCTAGGTCATGAACTTTTCGGGGTCAATGTATTGGTGATGACCTAAAGTCATATTAGGCCAGGCACAGTGACTCATGCCTGTCATCCCAGAACTTGGGGAGACCAAGGCAGAAGTTACTTGAGCCCAGGAGTTTGAGACCAGCCTGGGCAACATAGAGAGACCTCATCACTACAAAAAAATCAAAAAAGGCATGGTGGTATACACCTGTAGTCCCAGCTACTCAGGAGGCTGAGGTGCAAGGATCATCTGAGCCCAGGAGGTGAGGCTAGGGTGAGCTGTGATTGTGCCACTGTACTCCAGCGACAGAGTGAGACCCCCAACAAAAAACAAAAATAGACTGGGCATGGTGGCTCACACCTGTAATCCCAGCACTTTTGGAGGCAGAGGTGAGAAGATTGCGTGAGCCCAGGGGTTCAAGACTAGCCTGGGCAACTTGGCGAGACCTCGTCTCTACAAAAAAGTCAAAAATGTAGCCAGGCGTGGTGGTGCACGCCTCCTGTAGTCCCAACCACTCGGGAGGCTGAGACAGAAGGATCACCTGAGCCCAGGAAGTCAGGCTGCTGTGAGCTGCGATCCTGCCACTGCACTTCCAGCCCGGGCAACAGAGTGAGACTCCAACCCAAAAAAAAAACCCCAAAAATTTTTGAAAGTAAAAATAAAGTCCTGTGAAAGAAGAAGAAACAGCCTATGAGCCCCTGTCTAAGACCCATCTGGTTTTGTTTCAGCTGCGATATCAGAAGTGCTTGGTGGCCAGGCCGCCTTCCCAGAAGGCCCGACCGCCTCCACCGTCCGCGGACTCGGTGACCAGGAGGGTCACAACCAATGTGAAACGGGGGGTCTTCTCCCTCATTGACACTTTGAAACAGAAGCGCCCCGTCACGGAAACGCCCTAGCTGCGTGTGTCGCCGGACTGTGTGCCGTGTACCTGAAGATGGAGTCGCCCCGCCAACCGTGACGAGCTGGCCCAACCCTCCACCCCGCCGCCACCGCTTCATCTGCAGAGACCTGACCTTCGCCGCACCGTGTCAGACACGCATGCTCTCCCATCTGCCGCCACCGTGTGCTACAAAAGAAGCATGAATCGTTGTTGTTGCTGTAAGTCACATCCCGAGCAGTGGAAGGCCATCTTCTTACTGTAAATATTGTGACTGTGACTCCGATGTGCGCACACGTGCGCGCGCACACACACACACACACACACACACACACACACAAACACACAAGATGTGGCCACAGCCCTCCCTGGTGAACTGACACTGCATCCCTGGAGCGAGCCACGCCTGTGTGAGGCTCGCTGTCCTCCTGGCTGTATCTGTCCCGAGTCCCACGGGCCTCCACCCCGTGTTCCCCATCGGAGCAGACACCATGGAGTCACCGTAAAGAGAGGATGGCGTGTTGGGGTTTTCGTTTTTCCTGGCATCGAGCCTGTTGGTTGACAGAATTGGCTGCTAGTGCCAGTGGCAGCACCGGCCTGTGGCCTCCTGTGACCCCCGTGCCCCGACACACGGGCGCTGGGTCATGTCCGTGGCTGTTTGTGGGATGATGGAAAAAGCGAAACTTTAAAACGGATGAACAACCGCATTTGAGGAATTAAAATGGAACAAAAAGCCTTTCTTTTCCACAGGTTTTCCAACCAATTGTTTTAAAAAGAGACTCCTAGTGCATTTCGGGGGGACCTGAGTCAGATTTCTGCCTTATACTCTACCTGGCAGCTAGGAAGTCACGTCCACATGGCCGTTCTCTGCATTCGCCCGAGGGGAATCTCCCAGTCTCCCTTCCTCCCTGCTTTGGTGATTAGCCGACGTGCAACTTGGCATCGAGGATTTGCCGTTCCTGCCCCACCTGGCACAGCCGTGTCAGCTGCCCCCCACATTTCTCTCCCTTCTAGTCCCCAGGCTGGAGGCGAGCGTCCTGCTGGAACTCTGCACCTGGCTGGTCTCACCCTGATGCTTTCTATTCGGTTGGCTGTGTGTCCGCCACGTGCTGTCGTGGCAACCCATCACATCCGGTGGAACCTTTCTTGAATTGATGTACCTGATATTTGAGTTGGTTGGACTCAGCTAGTTATATTTCAAAATGTACATTTTTTTCCCCATTTTTCTTCCAGGAGTGAACATTTTCCTATCAGAGCAAAATTATACATAGGAACACTGGACTATTGAACGCACTTCCCAGAAATCACATTTTCCTGCTTCTGTTTAGGCAGATGGGGAACCGAGCTTAAAGACACAAAACATTTAGACTCTCGTCGACATTGTTGTTTTCAAAGGACGTTGCCAAGGCAACCGGTCTCAGTGTTGGTCTTGTTTCTTCTTTAGTGTCAGAATTAACACTGGCAACATCCGACTTCAAGGTCTGTCGCTACCCTGCTGTGTCCTTGTCCGAACGGTTTCCACATTCTCACCACATTGGAGCCTTATGATATAGAGAAGGCGCTGGGCACGCTTGAGAAATGAGGGTATGAAGGACCAGGGGGCCTGAGAGGGCACCCGGGTCAGGGAGGGACGTGGGGACGTGCATCAGGGTTTCTCACCCTGCCAAGGCATCCTTAAGCCTCCACCCTGGCGCAGCCCAGGACCGTCTCCCTATAGCCTCCACCGCGCTGCCGGGGACAGGAGGCCACGCTCTGTACAGTCTGGGCCGCTGGGATTTCAGAGACGACTCCGCCTGTGGAAGGTTCCCTCGACTCGCAGCACTTGGCCGCCAGGGGACACCGTGGGTGACTCGGTGGCCGTCTCGGAATCCACGGGTGGGGGCCACGGGCAGGGCTGGCTTGCCGGCACCTCGTGTTGGGACAGACGTGATCCTGCCTTACGAACGCATTCGACTTCCTTCCAACTTCCGTGCTCGTTGTCTGAAGGGACCGCCGCCATCGCCAGAAATGACGGCCTCCGGGGAGTCCCTCGGTGCCCTTGGCAAAGCTGTTCCGAAGCATCGCTGACCTTCCGTCCTGCTTTCCGTACAGCTGAACTTCCAAATCCTAAACAGGTCATCCACTTTGATACTGGGAACCTCTACCAGACCCCGCTCAGTCTGTGAGGCCTACATCTGTTCGTTTTCAGGATCAAGAGTACTGAGCTAGCTTTAAGTAGCAAACTGACTTATATATGCAATTCTAGGGCGCATTAAGGTGAATGATAGCCTTGACACATTGAAAACTTGACTGCAGACGTTTTGTTTTGAAAATGGCATTGCATACAAAATGCACATTAATTTTGTAAGATCAATTATGTTCGACAGTATGTTCAGACACTTTCTGCCATGGCCAAAAAGTATGTATGCAAGTATGTGTGTGCCGTCGGGGCGGCTGTGGCGTCTGCCCTGAGCTCTAGGGACCCTTCGGTGAGCTATGCATTCTTTATATCTGTGAGTCGGGAAACAGGCAGCCACGTCCACAATGCCTTGTATGTCTCGTCATGTTTTTAAGTAACCTGTTAAATACAGCTTAAGATATTTTTATTTTATTTATTCTATTTTTACTGAAATATACTGCATTGTTGTGTTCATGTCTATTATCGTTGCTGGATATGATCTCACCGTGTATCCAGGCTTCAGTAATCTCAGTGAACTCTACATTGCCTAAAAGGTGGTTTTGTAATGATTTGTAGTCACATTTCTATCGGAATACGTAGAAGCAGAGGCGAAATGCTTAAAGTTCCTTTTATTTTTTCAAAGCAACTAGATAGACACAGACTTGCCACCTCACCTCTGCTCCTTGGCCGCCCAAGGGAAGCGGCCGCCATGCCTGTGGCTGGAAACTGTGCCTCGCAGACGAAAGCCCTGCCTGGTGCTTGGTTTTTACACCTTCACGATACGTGTGCTCTCATCCACGCGACATCACGCGTCCACACGCCCTCTGTCCCCACCTGGAGAGAAGATCACACCTCGCCCATCAGGACCACTGTCTTTTGTTTGTCTGTCGTATTGCATGAGGAGACATCAGACCCATTTCCATTAAAATAAGTTCTTGGTGATGAGCTGTGGCGCTGCGACTTTTTTTAAAATCCCCCTTAGGACGGACACTTGTAGGACTCCTCTGTCCCTAGAGGCTTCCTCCCTCCCGCCTCCCTCGAACGGCACACCCGCCGCGCAGCGTTCCATAGGTGTTGCCGCACAAAGTCAAGGTTTCAGGCACCACACGGAGACATTTCCATAGGTGATGTTAGCGCAGCTGAACTAACAAGACCAGTAGCCTTTTAGCTGGCCAGGTTTAACCTAGTACATATCTAATATGGGTGTTATGCAGCCAGCAAAAAGAAGTTTACTGAGGCTGGGGGTGGTGGCTCACACCTATAATCCCAGCACTTTGGGAGGCTGAGATGGGAGGATCACTTGAGCCCAAAAGTTCAAGACCAGCCTGGGCAACATAGCGAGACCTCGTCTCTACAAAAAACTAGCCGGACATGGTGGCGTTTGCCTGTAGTCTCAGCTACTCGGGAGGCCGAGGCAGAAGGATCACTGGAGCCCGGGAGGTTGAGGCTGAGGTGAGTCGTGATCGCGCCACTGCTCTCCAGCCTGGGCAAGAGTGAGACTCTGACTCAAATTTTAAAAAGAAGTGTCATTTCAGCTTAAGGGCATGCTGTGGCGGCGAGAGCGTTCCCTGGCCCCCGAGAAGCTGTTTTATCCAGAAGGAACGCCTGAGTGTCCCTCTGCCCCTGGGCTGTTGACCACCTTTACACACCTCGGTGGATGTGCTGTGAGATTAAATTGAACTGCATGTCCTGGGCTGATTCCCCTGATACCTTAGTCACACACACAAGGAACAGAGCCTTGGATCCAGCGTCTGCCTCGTCATTCCGTTTAAATTGCTCTCACCTCAGGCGCCTTTGAAATCATGCAGTCATGGAGGGCTCTTCTTGATTAATCACAGCGTATTTCTCCCAGTAAGATCGGGGCAGTCACTTTACGTTTGGAATACTTAACCTGCTCCTGCCTGGTGTTCGGGAGGGACACTGGCCTTCTGGATATTGGCCTGTTGGGTCACCACCGGAATCTTGCCAGCATCTCTAGGACCAGGCATTTCCTTTAGGAACTAACCTCAAAGAAGACCAGAGATGCCCAGGCACTACACCCAGAATGAAAGGTAATTAGGAAACCCAACAAGTCTAGTTGTGTTAACTATGAGGCACTTCAGCCGGGTGCGGGGGCTCACGCCTGTCATCCCAGCACTTTGAGAGGTCGAGGCGGGAGGATTGCTTGAGTCTAGGAGTTCAAGACCAGCCTGGGCAACATAGCGAGACCTCGACTCGACGCAAAACTGAAAAATAATTAGCCGGCTGTGGTGGCACACACCTGTAGTTCCAGTTACTCGAGGCCAAGGCAGAAGGATTGCCTGAGCCGAAGTTCAGTCTGCGTTGGCCGTGATCATACCACTGCACTCCAGCCTGGGCAACAGAGAGAGACCCCAACTCACAAAAAAACAAAAACTATTAGGCACAGGAAGGAAGGTAGACAGAATTTGCAGTAGGTCCCACGTCTTGTTTGCCTTGCTCTTTCCCTGTGGTTTCTCTCTCTCTTAAGGGTAGGAACCCTTAAAAAAACAAACATCATTACGATTTCAGGCATGGTTACACAGTGGCAAATAATTTCAGATAAAAATCCGAATTTGTGGCAGGGCGCCGTGGTTCAAGCCTATAATCCCAGCGCTTTGGGAGGCTGAGGCGAGAGGATTGCCTAAGCTCAGGGGTTCAAGACCAGCATGAGCAACTTGGTGAGACCTTGTCTCTACAATAAATCAAAAAGTAAGCCGGGCATGGTAGCACATGCCTGTAGTTCCTGCCACTTGGAAAGCTGAGACAGAAAGATTACCTGAGACCAGCAGGTCGAGGCTGTGGTGGCCAGGAGCATACCTGGGTGACAGTGAGACTATGACTCAAAAAAAATCTGAATTTGCCATTGGAGTGTCCGAATACCAGTAAATTATTTTCGATTTTTGTAGCACTTTTCTCTAACAAGTTCAAGAACATAAAATGCCAAATAAAAGATGTCAGTGTCATCAATATTCCCCACAAGAATTCTCTGAGTGCCTTTTTTTTTTATTATTCAAGGTATTTTCCCCTTTTGTCTGTACCAAATTGTTTAAATCATGGATCCTATACATCTTGGAAGATTCTCAAAGAAGAAAACTGCAGGCGTCTGTCATGAAGGATTTAATTCAGAATCTCCATATACTTAGAAAAAGTACTGAGTGCTGAGATGTGAGTTAGGAGATAATGAAAATAAGTGGCAAACTGTGACATGAGTCATACGCTGCGAAGAGACCAGCAAGACACTCCGAACGATTCTGTGCCAATGAGGGTTAACTGAGCACTGAAAATATGCTTGGAAATAAAAACCTCAGGCCTGCTGCTCTTGGACAGTGGACACTTACAGCCTGGGTTGGGGCGAGGAAGCCAGGAGATTCCCAGATGACATGCCAGCCCTCCACTGAATGGTGGCGTGGGAGACCCCAAGCCTGATAGAGATTTGGGTGGAAACAAGGGAAGGAGCCACATACTGTGGAGCAAGAGATAGTTTTTGGTTTTTGGAATCAGCAAAATAAGCATTTAAACTATTTCTGTACTTTTAAAAAGTAATAATTTATGTGAGAAATTCTTTGGGGATTTAAAATATAATAAGCCTGGCTCAAGAATAAAAAGTCCGGTTTCCTTTCTTCATTGACATCTTAAGCTAAAAGAAGAATATCTTATTGCTACTAAAATGAAATTCACCATTCCTTCTTTATCCTCATTTCAAATGAGAGAATAAAAACAGAATGTCAGAGCTGAAAGAGACCTAAATACTCATCTTGAGGAGGATAATATTCCACTAAAAATCCATGCCACCTGGGCTGTGCTTGGTGGCTCAGCCTGTAATCCCAGCACTTTGGGTGGTCGAGGCGAGTGGATTTCCTGAGCCTGAGCCTGCGGGTTCGAGACCCGCCCGGGGCAACTTGGCAAGACCTCCTCTCTACAATAAATCAAAAATTAGCCAGGCATGGTAGCGTGCACCTGGAGTTCCGGCTACTCAGAATGCTGAGGCAGAAGGATCACCTAAGACCAGCAGGTTGAGGCTGCAGTGGCCATGAGTGTTCCGGCCTGGGTGACAGAGTGAGACTCGCAACTCAAAAGAAACAAAAACAAAAAAATCACACCACCTGAATTGAGAGTTTAGGAATCTACACTTCACTTCTGTGCAACTGAATTCTGACAGTAAAACTTTAAACATGGTGAATGTGTGAACTTTTCTGAACAATAAAGTTTATAGCTATATCTTACTCTAGTTTGTGTCAATTTCTGTTGCCATGATGGAAAAGCTCAGTAGACCCAGAAGTGCTCGTCATATCAGTTCTTGGTAGGCAAGGGCTCACTCATTCAAGCAGAATCAATGTTTACTATAGGAACACAGTGCTGCGAGATCTTTTAATTGTGCATTGGAAGTGACTCGCCATGTTGGGAGGCTGCATGCCATCTCAGTGGCCTGTACGTTGTGCGGCTTCGCCTGACCCTTGAACAGAATTGGAAATGTGTGTGGGTCTCTCGACTACAGGCATCAAGCCCAGTCAATGGTCTTGCCTGTTCCTTGGCATCACTGACAGTTAGAGGGAAATGTGCTCGCGGTCCTTCTCACAGCAAGGTTGGCGTAAACGGTAGGTGAGGAAAGAGGACATGTCCATCCACCGGGTCCCAGCAGCTCTTCCTATGAGATCCAGCTTCCCTCTTGACGGACATCAGATACACCTGACATGCTAGCCTTTCTGTGTCTCCTGCTCAGACACTGCCTGTCACGCTACAAAACTCAAGCCATGCCCTGCTCAGAGAACTGTGAATCTTTCAAACAAAGTCAACCTCGATCGTGATCAACCAAGTTCAACAGCAGCTGCCGTGGCTGCCTAACCAGCAGGGGAGGGTGATGTCTTCCCACACCCAGGCTTTCCTGCAATTGCCTTTGAGCTTGATGAGCTGCCTGGAACTCCAAGTCCAGGCTGAGAATTACCAGGAGCCAAACACCACCACCTGACAGCGGGTTCCGAGTCTACATGGTACATTCCAGAACCGCTCAGCACTGATCTGTGGAAACCTGAATTCTGCTTTGCTTAGTCCCTACAGTACTGTCTCAATTCCCTGAAAGTAACATCACATGTAGAAGACACGAAGTGACCACAAGGAAATACCAGGCCTTGAAAACAACATCAACCGCTCTTGGCCTTGTGAAAACACAAGACAGTCAAAGCCACGGTCGAGGCCGCCTGAGCAGGGAGGAAGGTAAGCTTTCTTTGGGCCTGTCCCCTCTTCTCGAGCGTGATGGTATGGGAAGGCAGGTGGGCACAAGGGGCTTGGGGTCAACCCAGCGACAGTAGCAGCGCTGAGTGGGCAGCTGAGGCCTGCCACCTTGGGGGCCTGTGAACGGCATGATCACTGGAGGCAGGACGATCTCGATGGGTTTCAGGGCCACCACCCTGTCCTCTGGCCACCGTCTCCCGAAGCTGGTCTGCCGGTCACACGGTCTGGGCGGACAAGCGTTCTTCGTCAACACAGGCACTAAAGGGTTGGGGGTGGGCTTGGGGGGCTTTCTGGTCTGCGAGGAAGCCCCCACTGGAGCAGCGTTCTTCTGGGGAAGGAGTGACTTCGTTGATGTCTCTGTCTGGTGCACACTGGCTTTAGTTTCCCGACTCAGGAACTCCTCAATTCTCATCTGGAGGCCACTGTTCTCCGCGGTGGATGCCTTGGGCAGCGATGTCTTTGACTTCTTCCTCTTCTTCTCTCGTTTGGATGATTTACCCAACTCAATCCCTTCCAGGAGACCCTTGGCTGCGGCCCGGGCCAGAATGTCCTTCACAGACACTGTCTCAGACGGGTCCCGCTGCAATGGAAGAAGCAGTTGTTGAAAGTGGGAGGTAGCAATGGTTGTGGATGTTGCAAACATTTAGCACGATTTCAGTAAAAATAAAAAGCAGCCTAGGCCAGGCGCAGTGGCTCACGCCTATAATCCCAGCACTTTGGGAGGTCAAGGTGAGAGGACTGCCTGAGCCTGGGGGTTCGAGACCAGCCTGGGCAATTTGGCGAGACCTCATGTCTACAAAAGTAAATAAATTAGCCGGGCCTGGTGGCATGTTCTTGTAGTTCCAGCTACTTGGAAGGCTGAGGTGGAAGGATCGCCTGAGCCCAGCAGGTCAAGGCTGTGGTGGCTATAAGCATGCCACTGCACTCCAGCTTGGGTGACAGAGTGCGACTCTGACTCAAAAAAAAGGGCAGCTTTATCAGACTACAAGAAATAAATGGCTCTGAAGTCTCAGCCCCTAATATATCTCCTAAGTCTTAGCAAATGACTTTTTTACTTAAATTTCCCCATTTATGAACCTGATAGACCCACATAGCTGATTTTGTGTGTGTGAGAGAAGGTGCACTGGATGTTGACAAAGTGCTTGGAGAGGCAAGTGGAAGGCAGGAGAAGAGGAACACCCGGAAGTATGGAGAATGGGGGCTGGCTGGGCACGGTGGCTCACGCCTGTCATTCCAACACTTGGAGAGGCCGAGGCGGGGGCTCGCTTGAGCCCAAACCAGGCAACACAGCAGGAACTCGTCTCTACAAAAAAGAAAAACAAACTTGTTGGGCATGGTGGCGCACACTTGTAGTCCTAGCTACTTAGGTAGCTGAGGCAGGAGGTCGAGGCCGTGGTGAGCCATGATCATGCCACTGCACTCCAGTCTGGGCAGCAGAGTAAGACTGACTCAAAAAGAAAAGAGAGAATGGGGACTGTCTGCCACACAGCAGGACTTCGCCCGCCCTTTAGCTGATCATGAATTGCAAACCCATCTTTACCAAATGTCCTCTCTTAGGAGGTGATGTTGTTTCAGAATTCCAAAGTACGACATAGACTGGGTTTTTTCCCCCTTACCTCCCGTGTTAAAATAGAAAGAAAACACCCATTGGTAACTTCAGATGGTTCCATTCTGAAAAACTTGTCAGTAGACAGATGGATGTCCCTCAAGCAGCACAGCGGGAGGACCGGAGGGCTGAGCCTGTGGGAACAGGGTCACCTCACAGTTAGACGGCTCTTTGCCGAGGCAAGAGGAAAGTAGGTGGCGGCTAAACTCTCTACTATTATGTTTTACCAATCATTTAAATAGAGATTCCAAATCAGAATTAAACTCTGAAGCTGGCCAGGCGCAGTGGCTCATGCCTGTAATGCCAGCACTTAGGGAGGCCCTGGCGGGAGAGTTGCTTGAGCCAAGGAGTTTGAGACCAGCCTGGACAGCATAGCAAGACCTCAATCAAAAGACTGGCTGGGCATGGTGGTACACACTTGTAATCCCAGCTACTCGAGAGGCTGAGGCAGGAGGATCACCTGAGCCCAGGAAGTCAAGGCTGTGGTGCTATAATCATGCCACTGTCCTCCAGTCTGGGAGACAGAGGTCCCAACTCAAAAAAAAAAAAAAAAAAGTACATTGCAAAGACTTTGTGTCATAAAGATAAAAATCTCTAGTCATGAATATGTTTCAAGTTTTGGTTTTAGGCCAGGCTCGGTGGCTCAGCCTATAATCCCAGCACTTTGGGAGGTGGAGGCGAGTGGATTGCCTGAGCCTGCGGGTTTGAGACCAGCCCAGGCAACTTGGTGAGACCTCGTCTCTATAATAAATAAAAAAAAAATAGCCAGACATGGTAGCACGTGCCTGTAGTTCTGGCTACTTGGAAGGCTGAGGCGGAAGGATCACGCAAGTCCAGCAGGTCAGTGCTGGGGTGGCCGTGAGTGGGCCATTGCACTCCAGCCTGGGTGTCGGAGTGGGGCTCTGACTCCAAAAAATAAAATAAAATTTTGGTTTTATATTTAATATTTAATTTCTCATTTAATAGTAAGTGGTTCATTCATAAATAATAAATGATTCTATTTCCGTAGTTTTAGAAGTAAAATATATTTAAAGAGTCAAAACAAACGCTATTCTACATGAATTAAAATATCAGGAAGTCTTTTATTAGTAATTTTGTCTAGGAGAGGCAGCAACCAGTCAAAGGTTACCAAGGATGGCCAGCAACCTCAGAAGCCAGCGAGAGCATGAGACAGGGCCCCTCACAGGCTCCGAGGGCAATGACCTGCCCACGTCAGGATTTAGGACTCCTGCCTCCAGAACTAGAGGGTCCATTCTTATGATCATAAGCCACCAGGTTTCGGGTCATTGTTTTGGCAGCCCAGGACACTAGCCCACGTGGCCAGTGGGATTTTTGCAGATGACTCACAGGTCCCCCGTCAGTTAACCTCAAGAGATGAGCATTGTCTGGGTAACCCTGAGCTCACATGAGCCTTTTAGGTCTGTGTCTAGACGTCAGAGGTGAAGGAATTTCGAGGCTCAGAACACAGGACAATGGGATGAGCCACTGCTGGCATCGGGACGGAGGCTCCTCGTGGCCCGGAGCGAGGTGGCCTTGCGAGCTCAGAGCAGTTTCGGTGACAGCCAGCAAGGAAATAAGGGTCCACCCCCGCAGCCACAGCGACATTTGGAAGTGGATTGGTCCCCAGACCTCCCAAGGATACAGCCCAGCTGAAGACAGAGCCCAGCAGTGCCACGCCAGACATGAGCTAGGTCGTAGGTGTTGCAGCCACCAAGCGGTGGTAAACTCTTAAGCAGAAGTAGAAAATGAACACACACCGGCTCACGCTAAGTGGGGAAGAAACGCCAGACTGGTGACGGCAGATGGCGGAGAAAGGACAAGATGGGGAGCACTGCCAGGATGCACCATGGGGCCTGGGAAGCTCGCGGAGGACTGCCCTTAGGGAGGCGCCAGGGCCTACCCTTCCTCTGAGCACCAAGGACCACACTGGCACCCGGGTCCCGCAGTCCAGGCCAGGGCTAACAGCAGAAGATGCTGTCGCAGAACCGGGCTCAGTGACAGTGATGGAATTAACAGCATCCTGGGACAGTAGGGACCAGGCCAGCAGAGGAGCCATCAGAAGCCAGGCGGATGTGGTTCCCCGTGACAACAAGCACTCCAGGCCAGAGGTGGCCACGCCACCCCTCTTGCCTGCTGCTCCCTCCCTGCCCTCCACCCTCACTGGGCAGCAGAAAGTCCAGCACAGGACATGGCCCGCTGCAGGCTCCAGACTGGGCACTATTACAAACACCACATCACCACCGGCTGTGACAATGTCAGACAACAAATCACATTTGATCACATCCTTCAGTGCTACAAAGACTCTTCATGAAACAAGGCATCCATTCATGAGTTTGAAAACCCCACTTGTGGTACCAGCTTCGGGACAGACATATAAACCAGTGGGACAGAATGCAAGTCCAGAAGTAAGGCCCTCAGTCAGTGATGGCGCAGTGGCTCAAGCCTGTAATCTCAGCACTTTGGGAGGCTGAGGCGAGAGGATTGCCTGAACTCAAGGGCTTGAGACCAGCCTGGACAACTTGGTGAGACCTCATCCCTACAATAAATCAAAAATTAGCTATGCCACTACACTCCAGCCTGGGTGACAAAGCGAGACTCCAACTCAAAGTTTGTTTTTAAAAATAAAAAGATGCTTTTTGGCCTTTCTTCCAGTAATTCCCCAAAATGACGAACACGAAGGGAAAGACAAGGGGCACGCGGTACATGCTCTCCAGGCTGTCCAGAAAACATGGAGTTTGTTCCTTTGGCCATGTACATGCGAATCGACAAGAAAGGTGATATTGCAGACATCAAGGGAATGGGTGCTGCTCAGAAAGGAATTCCCACGAATGTCACCCTGGCAAGACAGGAAGAGTCCACAATGTCACCCAGCATGCTGTTGGCATTGTCGTTAACAAACAAGTCAAGGGCAAGATTCTTGTCAAGAGAATCAATGTGCATACTGAGTCTTCAAGCACTCGAGGAGTCGAGATAGCTTCCTGAAACGTGTGAAGGAAAATGACCAGAAAAAGAAGGAAGCCAAGGTGAAAGGCATGCGGTTTCAGCTGAAGTGCCAGCTTGCTCCTCCCAGAGAGGCACACTTTGTGAGAACCAGTGGGAAGGAGCACAAGCTTCTGGAACCCATTCCCTATGAATTCATGGCTTAATAGGTGTCAAAAATAGAAGATCTCTGGATCATAAAAAAATAAAATAAAAAGAAAAGCAATATTCGCTGTAATTTATATGAAAACAGCAAATACCTCTAATATATAAGACATGTAAAAAGAAAATAACTCAGTTGAAAAGTACAGCTGGGCTCAGTGGCTCAGCCTGTAATCTCGCACTTTGGGAGGCTGAGGTAAGTGGATTGCCTGAGCCTGCAGATTCGAGACCTGCCTGGGCAACTTGGTGAGACCTCATCTCTACAATAAATCAAAAAATCAGCCGGGTATGGTAGCACGTGCCTGTAATTCTAGCTACTCGGAAGGCTGAGGTGGAAGGATCGCCAGAGCCCAGCGGGTCAAGGCTGCAGTGGCCAGGAGCGGCCACTGCACTCCAGTCTGGGCGACAGAGTGAGACTCCAACTCAAAAAAAAAAAAGAAAAGAAAAGTACAAACGTATAAGAACATGCAATTTACAAATAACAGCAATTTACAATGCAATGGAATAGAATGGCAGTCCTGGTATCCTATGCCAGGTGCTGGCCAGGTGATGTATTCAGCCCCCAGGATCTAATGAAGTCACTGACAGCATCAACCATGCATTTGGGGATATTTAGCGGCACTTTCCCCTCCTCCTCCCCATCCACAACACCCTTCTGCCACTTAACCAAAAAGTGCGACCATTCCCTGCCTTGTCATAGCACCGTCCAGGGTGTGAAACAAGAGCCACTCCCAAAACGGCTCCTTCCCCGCAGCAAGCAGAGTCTAGGGAAGGAGGGCAAGAGGGCAGGGAGCACTCTGCAAAGCTGTGCTCCTTCCTCCCTCCCTTCCTCCCTCCCTCCTTCCTTCTTCCCTCCTTCTCTCCCTCCCTCCCTTTCCCTCCTTTCTTATCCTTATTTCTTTTTTTGTATTTTTGCTTCAAAGGTTCAGTCTGGAGTGCAGTGGCACACTCATGGCCACTGCAGTCTCGACCTGGGGCTCAGGTGATCCTTCCGCCTCAGCCTTCCAAGTAGAAGGGACCACAGGAGCACCGCCATGCCCCATTAATTTTTTGATATACTGTAGAGACAAGGTCTCACCAAGTTGCCCGGGCTGGTCTTGAACCCTGGGCTCAGGCAATCCTCTCGCCTCTACCTCCCAAAGTGCTGGGATTACAGGGGTGAGTCACCGTGCATGGCTCTCTTCCTTATTTCTATATATCTTAGAATTAAAATTTAGAAGTAAATCACAAGAGAGTATTAACATGTTGATTTGAATTAAAGAAGAAAGATTTTTCTGACAAGGTAAATCTAGTTTTGACAATGAGAACAAGTTATATAACAGAGTAATACATTTAGCATTTTTCCATAAATTAAAAAAGATAAATCTGAAGACCCCAAACAGAAATATATTTAAAACACACATGTAATATAATATTCTAGAAATAATATACTTTGCACTATTTAGGCTTATTATGAAAATGTTAGACACTAACTTTAAAATAAAGAACAAGATACATAGTTATTCAAACATTTTTAGAAAGTATGTGAGCCAGAAAGTTTGAGGGCCACGGCGCTGAAACCCCCACCCTGAAGTACGCCACACGACACTGCCCTGCAGGGAACAGAATGCATGCTCAGCTCATCAGGAGAGAAATGAACATGTAATCAACATGAGATCTCATCCTTTCACCCTCAGATTGGTAAAGGGTTGAAAGTCTGATAAATCTCAGCATTTGTGAAGCTGCAGGGAAACAGATTTATAAAAGTACATATTCTGGGCCAGGCGCAGCGGCTCACACCTATAATCCCAGAACTTTGGGAGGCCGAGGCAGGAAGATTCTTGAGCCCAAGCATTCAAGACCAGTGTGGGCAACATAGCAAGACCTCACCTCTACAAAAATACAAATCAAGAAACTAATAGGCTTGGAAGGCTGAGGCAGAAGGATCGCCTGAGCCCAGCAAGTCAAGGCTGTGGTGGCCAGGAGCGTGCCACTGCATTCCAGCCTGGGCGACAGAGTGAGACTCCAACTCAAAAAAACAAAAAACAAAAAAACTAGCCAGGCATGATGGCTCATGCCTGTAGTCCCAGCTACTCAGGAGGCTGAGGGAGGAGGATCACCTGAGCCCAGGAGATTCAGGCCTCAGTGAGTTGTGATCATGCCACTGCACTTCAGCCTGGTGACAGATTCTGACTCAAAAAATAAAGCAAAATAATAAGAGTGAATATTCTAGTGGGAAATTTGACCATATCAATTAAAACAAAATAGATATATTCTATGGTGCTGGAAAAATCTAGAAGACTATAATTCAAACTGTTAGGAACTATTCCATATGAGAGGATTCCATATGAATGGAAACAGTTTTCCTTTTAAGTGAGTGCATCTGTAATGTGTGAGGTTTTTACAATAGGGGCCCAAAACGCTGCCTAGGCCTGAGGTGAGCATCATGGCAGCTAAAGCCCCCATGGCCTGAGTGTTTCAGGATGTTAAAGGAAAGACAAGCAACAGGTTGGTGTTTAGATGGGACAGGGAATGTGGCCTTCAACCCCAGGTTCTACACTTCGGGGTGGTAAGAAGCCACCTAGCATGCTTCCCTAGGCAATGCATCACTTCTGACTGCACCCCAACAAGTAGTTATAAAGCTCTTGGATACACAAGCTCCAGTTCGAGCTCAAATCTCACCCCAATCTAGAGTATGAATTATTCTGTCTTTATGTCTTTAAATATTACTTGTGGTAGGGCTCCGTGGCTCACGCCTATAATCCCAGCACTTTGGGAGGCTGAGGTGAGAAGATTGCTTGAGCCCACGGGTTCGAGGCCAGCCTGGGCAACTTGGCAACACCTCATCTCTACAAAAATCAAGAAAAATGAGCTGGGCATGGTAGAGCATGCCTGTAGTTTCAGCTACTTGGAAGGCTAAGGCGGAAGGATCACCTGAGCCCAGCAGGTCGAGGCTGCAGTGGCCTTGAGTGTGCCTGGGCGACAGAGTGAGACTCTGACTCAAAAGTAAAAAAAAAAGAACTTGTGTCTCTCATGCCATATTGTAAATTAATTATTAATCACGGTTACTTGAGATAAAATGCAGATATTCCTGTACTTTTTCCATATGATTTTCTTTTCTTTTTGGAGACAGGGTTTCACTCTGTCACCCAGGCTAGGGTACAGTGGCACAGTCACAGCACAGTTAGCTGAGAATCGTGGTGTATGCCTATAGTCCAAGCTACCTTGGGAGGCTTAGGCAGTAGGATTTTTTTTTTTTTTTTTTTGAGTTGGAGTCTCACTCTGTCGCCCAGATTGGAGTGCAGTGGCCGCTCCCAGCCACCGCAGCCTCGACCTGCTGGGCTCCGGTGATCCTTCCTCCAAGTAGCTGGAATTACAGGCACGCATTACCATGCCTGGCTGATTTTTGATTTATTGTAGAGATGAGGTCTCGCCAAGTTGCCCAGGCGGGTCTCGAACCTGGGGGCTCAGGCAATCCACTCACCTTAGCCTCCCAAAGCGCAGGATTACAGGCTGAGCCACCAAGCCCAGCTGGCAGGAGGATTTCTTAAGCAAACCTGGGCTGCCTCAGCCTCCTGAGCAGCTGGAACGACAGCCATACACTGCCACGCTCACCTCACTTTTTGGGCATATGTTGTAGAGACTGGGGGTCTTGAGTTGTTGCCTAGGCTGGTCTCAAACTCCTGGGCTCAAGTAATCCTCCTGCCTCAGCTTCCTAAAGTGCTGAGGCAGTGTCTAAAACTGGGGCATGAACTTTGAATCCAATCTATCCAGAAGCCAATCAAGTCAAAGCCCAAATGCCCTTAGCTTTAACAATAGTAACAAAACCAAGGTTGGGTGCAGTGGCTCACACCTGTCATCCCAGCACTTTGGGAGGCTGAGGTGGGAGGACTGCTTCAGCCCAGGAGTTTGAGACCAGTCTAGGCAACATAATGAGACCTCGTCTCTACAAAAAAAAATCAAAAAGTAAAATAAATAAATGAGTCGAGCATGGTAACGCATGCCTGTAGTCTCAATTACTTGGGTGGCTGAGGCTGAAGGATCACCTGAGCCCAGGAGGTTGAGGCTGCAGTGAGCCGTGACTGTGACTGTACTCCAGCCTAGGTGACACAGAAAAAACAAAACAACAACAAACACTAGTAACAAAAACAAAATAATCTCTTAATGTATAAGAAAATGCTCACGCCAAGCTGTAAGGGTCTTCAGAATCCACTTAAAGTTGTAGGAAATTAGGCTATTTAATAATATTAAGATGCAACAAGGCCGGGTGCAGTGGCTCACACCTATAATCCCAGAGCTTTCGGAGGCCGAGGTGAGAGGATTGCCTGAGCCCATGGGTTCGAGACCAGCCTGGGCAACTTGGTGAGACCTCATCTCTGCAATAAATCAAAAAAATTAGCCAGGCATGGTGGCACGTGCCTGCAGTTCCAGCAACTTGGAAGGTTGAAGCGGAAGAATCACCTGAGCCCAGCAGGTCGAGGCTGCGGTAGCTGGGAATATGCCGCTGCCCTCCAACCTGGGCGACAGAGACTCCAACTCAAAAAAAAAAGATGCAACCAAAGAGTGGAATGTCTTCATACTACTTAGAAATCTTGTCTTCCGCTGTGGTAAGCTGTTTGGAGGAACCCTGTCTCTTCTCACCTGTAAGGCTGCACTTTATTCCCAAGGTCTTGAAACGCCAGCGCCTTCTTCACCACCACCTCGTTCTCTTCTGGATAGACAGAGCACGTGCAGTAGACAACCGCTTGGGCCTTGGTAACTGCATTGAAGAAGGTGCAGTGAGGACAGCGGCCCCCCGGCAATCCTGTGCAGATGTGTTCTGTCTGCACATACCTGCCTGGGAGAATGCCACACAGTTTTGGGGGGAACAGTTTCCCCAGATGCTTGCACGGCTCTCTTCAAGGCAAAGGCCTGTATTAGCACTCTGGCCAGCGAGTGAAGCCCATCTTCCTGGATCGGAGCTGAAAGTGCAGCCAGTGTGACCAGCCTGGCCACAGACATGAAGGAGTAACCCTGCACAGCACTGTGAGCCTGGCGCTCCGGCCCGTCGTCTACTGGTCTGATGGGTTTAAACCCCTAGAGACAGGCAGACTTCTGGGAGTTCACGCCTGTCACTTGCTGCTGGGTGGGCCTGGGCACATGTCCCCTGCCGAGTGAGGCCATGCCACCCCCTGCGATTGCCTCACTGGGTTGGGCCTGGAGCACCTGCCACCTGCCAGGCACCATGCTGGGCTTCAGGATGCCAGCAAGCAACTGGACAAGAGTCCTGCCCAAAATGGACTTTCCAGTAGGAAGAAAGAAAATGGCACATCAATAAGCAGGAAGCCAAGAGGGTGCTGTAGGTGAGAGACGCTCTGGAGAGCAAGCAAGCGGGCCAAGGTTAGAGTCCCAGGAGAGAGGCCTGGGTGCCAGAGAGGGCACCGCCAACTCCAGGGCAGACCGGGAGGAGAGGGAGGCGCAGCCCCTTCTGAAGACGAGGAACAGCAAGCACCAGGCCTCGACGAGGCCCAGCCTGGGTGTTCAGGACAGTAAAGGCCAACCAGGCAAAGCAGGAGCAGAAGGCAGGGAGGCAGGAGCTACGGGCCTGCTGACTATGCTGGAAGCCATGTCTCAACGAGATCGCGCCAACTACTGCCCTGGGAACAGACTGTAGAGGCGGGGGGAGGTGGGGAGGCTGGTAGAACAGTGAGGCCACTGCAGTCCTCCAAGTGTGGGGGCGCTGGCAGTGGCCAGATTTTCTGACTGGAGGTTGGATGCGCACCTGCCTCATCTGCCAACAGCCCGGCCGTGGGTGTGGGAGAGACGCCTGGACAAGGCTCGGGTTCCCACTTGACCAGGGGAGGCTAAAACCGTCACTGCCTGAGGCGGCGGCCCTGGGTGGAGCAGGTGTCCTGGGAGGAAGGTCAGGACCCATCATGGACTCTGTCAGCTGGACATGAGCCTTGGGTTTAGGAAAGAAGTTTGGACTGAAATAGAAAGTTTGGGCTCGTAGAGAGGTGTTTAAACCACGAGGCCGCTGGGCACGGTGACTCCAGCACTTTGGGAGGCTGAGGCAGGAGGATCACTTGAGTCCAGGAGTTTAAGATCAGCCTAGGCAACATAGCAAGACCTCATGTCTACAAAAAATTAAAACATTAGCCAGGCATGGTGGCACATGCCTGTAGTCCCAACTACTTGGGAGGCTGAGGAGGGAAGATGGCCTGAGCCCAGGAGGTTGAAGCTGCAGTGAGCTGTGATTGTTCCACTGCACTCCAGCCTTGTTGAAAGTGAGACCCCAACACAAAAAATAAAGAAAAGAAAAACAAAAATAAAACCATGAGACTAGGTAAGCTCACCAAGAGATAAGTATAGGCAGAGAAGAGAATGCCAAAGTGTGAACCCTAGCACTCTAAAAAAAATATGTTTTCTAACCTATTTTAAACGGTATTAAAACATATGTTTTAAAAATATTACATTGGTAAAATAATATTCTGTTATATGAAGGCACTAAGACAATGTTCTTGAAAACATGCTTCTCTTAGCCAGGCATGGTAGCACGTGCCTGTAGTTCCAGCTACTTGGAAGGCTGAGGCAGAAGGATCGCCGGAGCCCAGCAGGTCGAGGCTGCAGTGGCCATGTGCGTGCCACGGCACTCCAGCCTGGGTGACAGAGTGAGACTCCAACTCAAAAAAAAAGAAACGAAAAGAAAAGAAAATGTGCTTCTGGTTCACACTTCACTAGATAAGTGGGGGCTCAATATTTCTAAGACCCACTCACATTTCAGGGCGTGTGAGAGCTGTTCATACTGCTGCTGAGCAAGGACATGAAGCTTGTCTTCTGACGCGCACCCCTGCGAGAGGTCTTTAAGCAAGTCTGCATCTAAAGTGTATAAAAAGAGATAAATGCTTGTATATGTGTCACTGTCAGGGACTTTGCATACACTGCTATCATGTTACTTTCCAAC
Source organism: Cephalopachus bancanus (assembly GCA_027257055.1). NCBI lineage: Eukaryota > Metazoa > Chordata > Mammalia > Primates > Tarsiidae > Cephalopachus > Cephalopachus bancanus. Next base: position 663,196 of record JAPVLO010000301.1, on the reverse strand, counting down.
CATTTTGCCAACATATGAAGGGCTTCATGTAAAATACCTAGTTAGGCTAATAGATCATATTAAAATGTTGGCTTCAAACTTAAAACAGTAGACTGGGCGCAGTGGCTCATACCTGTCAGTCCAACACTTTGGGAGGTAGAGGTGGGAGGGCTGCCTGAGCCCACAGGTTCGAGACCAGCCTGGGCAACATGGCAAGACTCCATCTCTACAATAAATCAAAAAATCAGTCGAGCATAGTGGCATGTGCCTGTGGTTCCAGCTACTTGGAAGGCTGAGGTGGAGAGATTGCCTGAGCCCAGCAGGTCGAGGCAGTGGTGGCTGTGAGTGTCCCACTGCACTCCAGCCTGGGCAATAGAGTTGATTCCGACTCAAAAAAAAAAAAAAAAAAAAATGCCGGGCTCGGTGGCTCAGCCTGTAATCCCGCACTTTTGGGAGGCTGAGGTGAGTGGATTGCCTGAGCCCGTGGGTTCGAGACCCGCCTGGGCAGCGAGACCTCATCTCTACAATAAAATCAAAAAATTAGCCGGGCGTGGTAGCACGTGCCTGTAATTCCGGCTACTCGGAAGGCTGAGGCGGAAGGATCGCTGGAGCCCAGCAAGTCGAGGCTGCAGTGGCCGGGAGCGGCCACTGCACTCCAGCCTGGGCTACAGAGTGAGACTCCAACTCAAAAAAATAAAGAAAGAAAGAAAGAAAGAAAGAAGGAAAGAAAAGACTCAGAACAGCAAACGTATGTCTTCACAACAGATTAAAAAAGAATATCTTTTTAAGTTCTGAAAAATTACTTAACATGTTCTTAACTAAGAGATACTGAATGCCTCTTTATATAGAGTATTTTAACAATCTGTATTATCATCCCTTTTAACATTGAGGAAACCGTTTAAACACACATTAAACATCTTGCCTAAGGTCAAATATAGTTACTAAGCATCCAGCCAGGACTCTGACTCAGAAATCTGACCAGAGAGCTGGACCTTTGTTCTTAGTTTCCCACACAAAATGGATGTCAAGCTAAAGCTTCTCGCCTCTATCATTCTGCGCTCTCTAGAACTCCCTGGAACACGACCCCAAGTAGTTATTAGACCATGTGTTTGGCTGTTCCCCATTCCAGTGATATCCCCAGAAGTGAGCTAAACTCCATTTTGTCCCAATCTTCTATCTGTTCTAAAACTAACCATGACTTTTTAAAGGACTACTTACAGATCACTCTAAAACCATCTCATCACATCTTTAATCCCATCTGAAAACAATACCGAGTTGTTCGCAGGTAACAACTTCACATATTACTCAGTGGTTCTAATATTTTTCATATGAAAATGCTTTAAACACTACTTCATCACTGTCCTGTTCCACCAAGTGCCTGAGTCTGATGAAATACCCTTGTGGGACGGGATCGGTGGTTCAGCCTGTAATCCCGCACTTTGGGAGGCCAAGGTGAGTGAATTGCCTGAGCCCGCAGGTTTGAGCCTGCCTGGGCAACTTGGCGAGGCCAATAAATCAAAAAATCAAAACATTAGCCAGGTATGGTAGCGCACGCCTGTAGTTCCAGCTACTTGGAAGGCTGAGGCGGAAGGATCGCTGGAGCCCAGCAGGTTGAGGCTGCGGTGGCCAGGAGGGGCCACTGCACTCCAGTCTCGGCGACAGAGTGAGACTCCAACTCAAAAAAAAAAAAAAAATACCCTTGTGGCCTTATCCCTGCTAGGTTTATGACTAACATCCCTGCCTTAGTCACCGGGACAGCAGCCACCAGCCTGCTCTGGCTCTTAGCTCCTCGGAGACACATTTCTTTCAAATGCCCCGTTTTCAGAATTCGACCAGGCTACAGCACAGTGGCGCAATCATAGCTCACTGCCACCTCGAACTTCAGGGGGCTCAAGTGACCCTCCCAACTCAGCCTCCTGAGTAGCTGGGACTACAGGCACCTATCACCATGCCTGGCTGATGTTTTAAAATTTTGTTTGTGTAGAGTCGAGGTCTCGCTATGTTACCCAGCCTGGTCTCAAATTCCTGGGCTCAAATGGGCCTCCCACCTCAGCCTCCTGAAGCACTGGGATGACAGGTGTGAGCCATCAAGGCTGGCCCTGGTCTATGGCCACTTCTCAGCTTGCCTGTCAGCTCTTCATTGGTTTTCAAGACATTACCAATCCCTAGAAGATGCTTTGCTTCCTTCGCTTTTGTCATTTGTATTTTCCTTTTCTCCCCCCGACTCTGGCTTATTTTCTCTGAAGTCCTACATCAAATGGCCTGGGATGAGGCCCAGTTCCCACAGTTCTGAGCTTGTGGTCGGTCTCCTGGCTGCCACGCTGATTATGGTTGCTACTATTTCTTCTCCCTTTTCTTTCACTGTCTACTGTTTTGTCTTTGATTCTTTCTCAAAGTTCACGTAGAAATTTTCTCACTCTACCATTCTCCCATCTGTGTTGGTTATTCTTCTTTTTAACTCTGGAATTTTCTTCATACACACACACATACACACATACATAGAACTCTTAACAAATGTGCATGTCATCCTTGTGCAGTGCCCATGCTAATCTTCTCTGTATGGTTCCAGTTTTAGTATATGTGCTGCCAAAGTGTATACAGGGCTTTTTTGTTTTTGTAGAAATGAAGTCTTATTATGCTGCCCAGGCAGATCTTGATCTCTTGACCTCAAGTGATCCTCCAGCTTTGGCCTTCCAAAATGCTGAAATTACAGGCATGAGCCACGGCGCCTGATCCAGAAATTTTTTTTCTTTTTTTTTTGAGTTGGACACTCACTATGCTGCCCAGGCTGGAGTACAGCGGCATGCTCACAGCCACCACAGCCTCGACCTGCTGGGCTCAGGTGATCCTTCCACCTCAGTCTACCAAGTAGCTGGAACTACAGGCACACGCTACTACTGGCTTATTTTTTTATTTATTGTAGAGATGAGGTGGTACCAAGTTGCCCAGGCTGGTCTGGAACTCATGGACTTAGGCAATCCTGTCACCTCAGGCTCCCAGAGTGCTGGGATTACAGACTTGAGCCACCGCACCTGACCAGAAATTTTCAATAGCAAGTCAAAAGAAGTATAAGCCCAGTTAAAGATAGTATATGAGGGGAAACCCAAAAAACCCAGAATTCATTTATCAAAAATTGTGTATTGATTCTTACATGTTTAAACTTGTCACCTTCAAAGTCCTCTCTATTTGATGCAGTACACCTATCGAGATGCTTTTTTCCACTTCTCAAAACAGTTTTTGAACTCATCCATTTTGTTTGTTTGTTTGTTTTTTGAGTTGGTATCTCACTCTGTCGCCCAGACTGGAGTGCAGTGGCCGCTCCCGGCCACTGCAGCCTCGACCTGCTGTGCTCCGGCAATCCTTCCACCTCAGCCTTCTGAGTAGCTGGAACTACAGGCATGCGCTACCATGCCCGGCTGACTTTTTGATTTATTGTAGAGATGAGGTCTCGCTGCCCAGGCGGGTCTCGAACCCGCAGGCTCAGGCAATCCACTCACCTCAGCCTCCCAAAGGCGCAGGATTACAGGCTGAGCCACCGAGCCTGGCTTGAACTCATCCATTTTGATGCCTTTTAGTGCTTCTGCAGTTTTTTGTTTCACCTCTTCCACATCAGCAAAATGGTTTCCCTTTGAGGCCTTTCTTATCCAAGGAGACCAAAAAAAAAAAAAATCCCTTGGGGCGAGATAGGGTGAATAGTGAGGGTGGGGCACAGGGGTCATGCTGTGTTTGGTCAAAAACTGCCGAACACTCAGCGCAGTGTGGGCCGGAGTGCTCGCAAATCACCCACCATGAAATGGGCAAACGTCGAAAAGAATCTCAAAAAAGAAAAACTGACTGAAGCCGAGCACGGCCTCTCACAACAATGCTAGCTGGACCACTGATGCCGATGGCTCTTAGAACTTACCCAGTGGGAGACGACTGTACTACAAGGGACCCACCCCCGAGAAGACAATTCTGGGTATTTTGGTCCCCCTCGTCGTTCAGTGGAAAGAGAATGCACTCTGTGGCCTGAGTCTGAATCCCAGCTTCCCTATGTACCTCCCACGTGGCGCCCTAAGCAGCTGCTTCCTTTTTCAGGGTCTTGGCTTTCTTCTGCAAAAAAAAGAAGGGTTCTCAGCACCATCCTCACCAAGTTGCTATGAATGCTCAGTGACAGTGCATGTCCACGACCTGGAATACTGGCTGGGACACGGCTATGTTCAGCAATTGCTCCTCTTTCCGTCCTTGCTGGAAACAACAACAGCAGTTGCCACGTCCTGCATGCTGGCGGGGTGTCTTCTCTTCCTAATGCTCGAGTAGCCTTATCTATGCCTTTTGAGATTAACAAGGAATAAGAGTAAGACTCGGTTTCAGTTCATTTGAGGCACGCAGAGTGATTGACAAAGTGATTGCAAGTGCTGGCCTCACAGGAGTCTGGGTGCATTTGAAGTCGGTCTCTGACACTAACCAGTCCAAAGAGTCCAGGAGACCCCATGACTTCTGAGCCCGAGATTCCTTAATCATAAAATGGAGATAGCAAGTCGCTGCTTCACTGGGTTCTTGTGAGGACTGAGTGAGATAATCCCAGAAAGTGCTCAACTCAGGGCCTTCTCTACAGTGCTCAATAAGTATTAATGTTATGTAATAAATAGTTTCAAATTTACTAAAGAAGACAAGAAAATGTTCCTAAAATTACCATTTAGTCTGAGGTATTCTTACCCTAAAATATGCATATTGGAGGTCAAAAAGTTTTGAGTTCAAAATAATCTAATTACGCCTGGGCAACATAGCAAGACCCTATCTCTACAAAAAAACACAAAAATTAGCTGGGTATAGTGGTACATGCCTGTAGTCCCATCTACTCAGGAGGCTCAGGAGGGAGAATTACCAGAGTCCAGGAGTTTGAGGCTTCTATGAGCTGTGATTACACCACTGCATTCCAGAATGAGTGACAGAACAAGACTCCTCAAAAAAAATAAAATTACAGCCGGGCTCGGTGGCTCAGCCTGTAATCCCGCACCTTTGGGAGACTGAGGTGAGTGGATTGCCTGAGACCGCGGGTTCGAGACCCACCTGGGCAGCGAGACCTCATCTCTACAATAAAAAAAAAAAAAAATCAGCCGGGCGTGGTAGCGCATGCCTGTAATTCCGGCTACTCAGAAGGCTGAGGCGGAAGGATCGCCGGAGCCCAGCAGGTCGAGGCTGCGGTGGCCGGGAGCGGCCACTGCACTCCAGTCTGGGCGACTGAGTGAGACTCCAACTCAAAAAAAAAAAAATAAATAAATAAATAATTATGATTTAATTAGGATCCTGGTCAGCACATAGGGTCCAGCCGACCCCACTGTGAATCCTAGCTCACTAACTGGTTGTATGACCTGAAGAAAACGAACCAGTTATTCTGAGTCTCAGTTTTCCCATCTACATAATGCTGGTAGATCGTAAAGCCCACATCAAGGGCTCCATAGGTGCCAGAATCCCACAGTAACCAGCACCCGCTCTGCCCGCCTCTATTACTCCAATTACTCAGCATTTTTCCTACCCCTGTTGCCCACTTCTCACAGGATCGGCCTAAGGATGAAATGAGGTAACAAGGCTAGGCGTGGCGGCTCAGGCCTGTAATCCCAGCACTTTGGGAGGTCTAGGTGAGAGGACTGCCTGAGTCCAGGGGCTCAAGACTACCTTGGGCAACTTGGTGAGACCTCATCTCTACAGTAGATAAAAAAATTAGCCAGGCATGGTGGCAAACACCTGTGTTTCCTGCTACTTGGAAGGCTGAGGCGGGAGGATCTCCTGAGCCCAGCAGGTCAAGGCTGTGGTGGCCGTGGCGTGCCACTGTACTCCAGCCTGGGCGACAGAGGGAAATGCCTACTCAAAAAAAAAAACAAATGAAGTACTTTACATGAAGTAAGCGCTTTATCCATGAGAGCTATTATATCTTAATCAGATATATATTATATACCATTTTAATGATTTTAAGTTATCAGCTTATTTCAGTCATTTAGAGATTAAAGCAAGTACCTTCATGTTCATTTAAAATGAATTCTACAGGATTACTAACACCCAGTCCTGAGCAGCGAGGCAGAAGCAAAATCACTTTAACTTTCTGCAGCCTGTGATCCTTTGACTCAATGTCAACAAATGTTTCACGAAGTATTTCAATATCTGGAGAGAAAACAGAAAATCCATGTACAAATACTAGTTAAAATCATAACATAGTATGTGAGTTTGTCTATGTATTATACATTTCACAAAAACTCATTTTAATGTAGTTAGAAAACAGGGCTATTCTTCTCTGATAACTTCCCAAAGTTTATATAGAAATTATCCCCTTTAATATAGAAATTTCTGGCCGGGCTCGGTGACTCAGCCTGTAATCCCGCGCTTTGGGAGGCCGAGGTGAGTGAATTGCCTGAGTCCACGGGTTCAAGACCCACCTGGGCAACTGGACAAGACCTCATCTCTACAATAAATCAAAAAAATCAGCCGGGTGTGGTAGCGCGCGCCTGTAGTTCCAGCTACTTGGAAGACTGAGGCTGAAGAATCGCCGGAACCCAGCAGGTCGTGGCTATGGTGGCCGGCAGCGGCTACTGCACTCCAGTCTGGGTGACAGAGTGAGACTCTGACTCAAAAGAAAAAAAAAAAAAAATAGACATGTCCCCTGGAAAAAAAGGGAGGGGATGGGGGGCTATCAGTAGCACTTATGGGCACAATCTAAGGTGCTGAACCCATACAAGCTAGTGTGAAACATGACCCGCACCTTTAGGGACTTTGTAATTTAGTTTAGAAGCATATGCTTCCCTCGATTACAACCATCTGTGCCCCTAGGACCAACCCCCATTTCTGCCAGGGCTCCCACCACCCTCACCTGCTGAAGAGCCACTCGATACTGCCCCATCTGCTCGGTGTCCCTTGCCTCAATTTCCCCTCCTCCTCTTCTATTTATTTTGAGTCAGAGTCTCACTCTGTCACCCAGGCTGGAGTACAGTGGCACGCTTATAGCTCACCACAGCCTTGAACTTCTGGACTCAGGCAACCCTTCTCCCACAGCCTCCTAAGTAGCTTGGACTATGAATGCACACCGGCATGCCTGGCCAATTATTATTATTTTTTTTGTAGAGACAAGGTCTTGCTATGTTGCCCAGGTGAGTCTCAAGCAATCCTCTTGCTTTGGCTGCTTTGGCCTCCCTTGGTGCTGGGATCGGGCATGAGCCACCGCGCCCGGCCAATATGGAGCATCTTTCGCATGTGTTTACTGGTCATTTGTAAATCTCCACTGGACAAATAGTCTACTCAGACCCTTTTCCCTTTTAAGATTGGCTTGTCTTTTATTTTATTTTATTTTTTGAGTTGGAGTCTCACTCTGTCGCCCAGGCTGGAGTACAGTGGCCGCTTCCGGCCACCGCAGCCTCGACCTGCTGGGCTCTGGCAATCCTTCCGCCTCAGCCTTCCGAGTACCGGAATTACAGGCTTGGGCTACCACGCCCGGCTAATTTTTTCATTTATTGTGGAGATGAGGTCTCGCCAAGTTGCCCAGGCAGGTCTCGAACACACGGGCTCAGGCAATCCACTCACCTCAACCTCCCGAAGCACGGGATTACAGGCTGAGCCACCGAACCCAGCTGGCTTGTCTTTTTATTGTTGAGGTGTTTACATATTCTGAATAAAGTCCCTTATTGATTTACACATAATTTATGATTTACATATACTTTTTCCCATTATGTGGGAGTCACTTCAGTTAAGCACAAGTTCTTAATTTTGGTAAAGTCCAGTGTATCTGTGTTTTCTCTTGCTGCTTGTGCCTCTGGTGTCACAGTTACACGGCTATCCCTAAATCTAGGCTTGTGAAGACTCACCCTGTCTTTCTTAGAAGAGCTTCAGCTGAAACACTCGGGTCTTTGATCCCTTTCTAGTGAACTTTTGTGGATGGCAAGGTTTGGGTCCAATCTGATGCTTTCCAAGTGCAGTGCCTGTCCGGTGGTCCCAGCACCATTTGTTGCAAAGGCTGTTCTCTCCCCATTGCATGGCCTCCGCAGCCTTGCTGCAAGTCAGCTGACCCTGAACCAAGGGTTTATTTCCAGACTTCCGATTCCACGGATCTATACAGTTTTCCTATGCCCGTGCCACACTCTCGATTACTGTAGCTGTGTGGTAAGCTTTGAAATCAAGAAATGTGAGTCCTTCCACTTCATTCTTTTTCACAACTCATTTGGCTATTCTGGGTTCCTTACATTTCTATGTGAATTTTAGGAATGGTGTGTCAATTTCTGCAGAAAAGTCAGTTGGGATTTTTATAAGGATTGTAATGAATCTGTAGGACCAATTTGGGGAGTGCCGCCATGTTAAGTTTTCCAGTCCATAAATATGGAATGTATTCTATGTGTTTTTATCTTCTTTAATTTCTTTAGACAATGTTTTGTAGTTCTCAGTGCATAAGTCTTGTGCTTCTTTTATTATATTTATTCCTAAGGGTTTTATTCTTTTTGAGATTATAAACAAAATTGCTTCCTTTCACTTTTAGATTACTCATTGCTAGTGTGCAGAAATACAATAGATTTTGATATATTCATTTTGTATCCTGCAACCTTGTTATACTAATGGATTCATTCTAATAGTATCTTTCATGGATTCTTTGAGATTTTCCCATATACAGAGAATGCTTGCTGGTCCTGGACAATTTTATTTACATATTTTGAGACTATGTTATTAGGTGCATATAGCTTTGTACTGTCATGTTTTCCAGGCAGATTGGACCTTTCATAATCATAAGTATCTCTTTTTATTTTTAGCAATGATTCTTGATATGTTTGTCTGTAGTTCTTGCTAGTATATGTCCTTTTAGGGTTTTTTGTTTTCCTTAAGAGGTATTTCTTGTAAGCAGCATGTAGTTGACCATTTAAAAACCAGTATGGAGAGTGTCAGGAAGACGGCGGCCAAGCCAGTCAGACTATGCGAGTCCCAGTGTGAGTGAGTGTACGCAAAATTCTGTGTATGTGTTGGTGAGTGGGCATATGAGTGACTGACTGAGTGTGGGCGGCTCGGGAGCAAGGGACCAGTGCTCTCCTGGTGAAGCGGCTGGTGCCACAGTTGCTCAGCTTGGACCCTAGCGATTCCTGGGACACAGAAGCTGAGCACCATTTTTTTTTCCAAATCAATAAAACCCTTCCTGGGAAAAAGAGGCTGGGAGAGACTAAGTGGGGGCTCATGCGCAAGTGGCCAGGGCCCTCCTGGTGAAGCAGCTGATGCTGCAGCTGCTCTGCTTGGTCCCTAGCACTTCCCAGGTCACAGAAGCCGAGTGCCTTTTCTTTTTTTAACTGACAAAAGTTTTCCTGCAAAGCAGCAGCGGGGAGAGACTGCCAGCTCCTGGCTCTGCCTCACCACTGCAGCAGGAGAGACTGCTGGCTCCAAGCTTTGCCTCAACACTGCAGTGCCTGGCCGGACACTGGCAGCAAGGGCTGCGGAGGGAGCCCAGAGGCAGAGTCCCACAGAGAAGACAAAGGAGACCCCCTGCCACCATCCTGAAAACAGGGCAGGAAAGCACCCTGACTCACTCACCTCGCAGCAACAGACCCAATCTCTGTGACTGTCGGATCAGCTGCTCAGGGGTTGATCATGACCCAGAGGGAATATCCTGAAAGCACAGACTTGGGAGGGACAGGCCAAGTGCTGAGTCTCAGGTGCCCCACCCACTACCCTGACCCTGATACAGCTGGGGGACAAAGGGTGCGGCCAGAAAAGAAGGAGAAAGACCTCCAAAAAGATGACCCGACCCAACCCCCTCTTCCCCAGCAATCCTCTGAACGTCAGACCCACGCAGCTGGGGGACGACTGAGAGGGACAAATCCAGGTAGAGCCAGGACTTCAGCTGCAACAGAACTCCATTCCAGCATAGGCCTGGCTGGGGGACCCTGGTGAGTACATACCTGGGGCAGAGACATTCTCGCACCTCCCCACCACAGGGGGATCCCCACGACCATCTAAGAGTGGGAGAAGAGGACTGCAGCCCCACAAAGCTCCACTGCCACTCTCCTTCCCTGTTCCGAACACTGGGGAGAGGGAAAGAGGTGAAAACTCTGCAGGAGACAGCAGAGTAGATGAGAGGAACAATTACAGAACCTGCCACAAGAGGGCAGGGTTTTTCTTTTTTTAATTAAAAAAAAATTGGGGGACTGGGCTTGGTGGCTCAGCCTGTAATCCCAGCACTTTGGGAGGCTGAGGTGAGTGGATTGCCTGAGCCCATAGGTTCAAGACCAGCCTGGGCAACTTGGCGAAACCTTGTCTCTACAAGAAGTCACAAATTAGCCAAGCATGGTAGCACGCATCTGTAGTTCCGGCTACTTGGAAGGCTGAGGTAAAACGATTGCTGGAGCCCACCAGGTCAATGCTGGAGTGGCCATGAGTGTGCCATGACACTCCAGCCTGGGTGACAGAGTGAGACTCCAACTCAAAAAATATATATATATTTTTGCCTGATTGTTTGCTTTTCTATTTTTAAAATATTATTCCTTTGTGCATGGATGTGTACGTGAGGGTTTCATGTGCACCCCCTTTTTTCTTTTCTTTTTTGTTTTCTGTTTATGTGTGTATGTGAATGATTGAGTGTTCACCTTTCAGGGGTTTTTTTTTTTTTTGGTTGGTTTGTTTTTGCTCTTTTAGTCTCTCTCTTTTTTAGTTTAAGGAGTGTGTGAATATATTTGTGAAGATTCAATCTGAATTCCTATTTTTTTCTTTTGTTTTTTCCCCCCTGGTCTTTCTCTTTTTCTTCTCCATTCGTTTTGTGCTATATGTGTGTGTGTTTATTTTTCCCGGTTTTTTGTTTTGTTTCACTTTGTAGTTATTCCAGTTTGTTTTGGTGTGTGTGTGTGTGTGTGTGTGTGTGTGTGTGTGTGTGTGTTTTCAATTGTTTCTTGCCTTGGTTTCTGCTTTCATTGTTCTGTTTTTTTGTTTTTGTTTTTGTTTTTTTTAAATTTGTCCATTTTATTTCATTCTACTTTTCTCTGTTCTCTTCATTGCTGTTATTGTATCTTGGACTCAGGGGGTACATACACATACCCACTGCATCGTCATATAGAGTGGTGGTGGGGAGTGTGTCTTAGTGAACACATACCACAATCAGTGAACATTATGATTTGCAAGTAGTTTCTGAATCCTAGCTCTCCATCCTCTATTTGACTTTCAAAACTACAAGAGACAGCAAAGCTTCCCACCCACAGTCCTGTTTCAAAATAAAACAAATGCAGAGCCCAGATCAGGGAAGAACAGAGGGCTGAGCAAACATCAAAAGTGAAAGCCTCTCCCATTGCCACTGAATAATGAAAGTAAAGAAAAAAGCAAGAGATCTGTCACAAATGAGGAAAAACCAATGGAAGACCACAGGTAATTTCAAGTGTAGCAAAGAGAAAATGCCTGAAAAATAAGACCTCAGAGGCCAAACAATGGAAGTCACCAAAGGCTAGCCCCAGAATATGACAGGTACTAGGGAATGAATGGAAAGAGTAAACAAGACTCAAAAAAGGCCAGATGCAGCACTGAAAGAACTTGTAACAGAAATTTGGGGCATAAAAAAAATTTCATCTAAGAAATAACAAGATGACAAGCATGGAAAGCAGAATTAATCTAGCAGAAGCATCTTAGAACTTGACAAACAGAACATGGAATTAACTCAATCTGTAAAAAACATAGAAAGAAAACTCAGAAAGAACAAAACCTACCAGAGATGTGCGATTATATCAAGGGGTTAAACCTATGCCTGATTGGTATGCCAGAAAAAGAAAGGGAAATGAGATGGGCTCGGTGGCTCAGCCTGTAATCCCGCGCCTTTGGGAGGCTGAGTTGAGTGGATTGCCTGAGCCCGCGGGTTCGAGACCCGCCTGGGCAGCGAGACCTCATCTCTACAATAAATCAAAAAAATCAGCCGGGCGTGATAGCGCATGCCTGTAATTCCGGCCACTCGGAAGGCTGAGGTGGAAGGATCGCCAGAGCCCAGCAGGTCGAGGCTGCGGTGGCCGGAAGCGGCCACTGCACTCCAGTCTGGGCGACAGAGTGAGACTCCAACTCCAAAAAAAAAAAAAAAAAAGAAAGGGAAATGGAGAACACCTTGGAGCAAGTATTCTAGGAGGTTATCCAAGAAAACTTTCCCCATGTCACCAAAGATATGACCAGCCAAACACAGGAGATACAGAGAATCCCCACAAGTCATCAAATGAGAAGACCAACCCCTTGACACATAGTAATTCACCTACACAAAGTAGGCACAAAAGAAAAAATTCCTAAAGGCAGCAAGAGAGAAAGGTCAGACTATCTGATTGGAAAACCAGTCAGAATGGCAGCAGACCTATTGGCAGAAACACTACAAGCAAGAAGAGACAAGAGTCCAATATTCAACATCCTCAAAGATGAACAATTTCAACCAAGAATTTCCTATTCAGCCAAGCTCAACTTCATCAGTGATAGAGAATTAAAATCCTTCCCAGACATCCAATCCCTAAGAGATTATGCAGCTTCCAGATTAGCTCTACAGGACACACTTTAAAAGGTATTAAGCACAGAAGAAAGAAAAAAAAAAAAAAAAGAATGACCACACACTTCCCAGGAGAACAGCAGAGCACAGAATCAATAGAGAAAACATCGCAACAACAAACTTGAAAACACAAACATACATCAACCCCAAAGCTAAAAGAAAACAAGCAAACAAGGAAAAAACTTTATAAGAACCTCATGACAGGGATAAACAATCACACTTCAATAATCAGCCTGAATGTGCATGGACTAAATGCACCACTGAAAAGAAACAGAATGGCAAGCTGGATAAGAAACCATGACCCAATTATTTGCTGCATCCAGGAAACTCATCTCACCACAAGGGAAGCACACAGACTCAAAGTTAAAGGATGGAAAATGAGGTTTCAGGCAAATGGATCACAAACAGGAGTCACCATCTTAATATCAAACAAAACAACCTTTAAGCTACTGAAAATTTAAAAAGATACAAAAGGACACTACATAATGATAAAAGGTTCAATCCATCAACAAGAAATATTCATCCTAAACATATATGTACCCAACACAGGAGCACCAGCATTTATAAAGCAACTACTAAGTAAACTAAAAAAAGATATTGACTCTAACACTATTATAGCAGGGGACTTGAATACCCCACTAACAGCCCTAGATAGATCATCAAGGCAAAAAATCAACAAGGAGATCCAGAACCTAAACTTGACATTCAACCAAATGAACTTAAAGGATATCTACAGAATATTCCACCCAACAATCACAGAATATACATTCCATTCATCACCACATGAACATACTCTAAGATTGTTCACATCCTTGGCCATAAATCAAGCATAAACAAATTCTATAAGGTTGAAATATTGCCATGCACCTTCTCAGACTACAGTGGAATAAAAATAAATATTAACACCAACAAAATTTCCCCAAAGCCCACAAACACATGGACACTAAACAGCATGATGCTGAACAATTACTGGGTCAAAACTGAAATCAAAATAGAAATTAAGAGATTCCTGGAAACAAATGAAAATGAAGAAACATGTTACTAAAACCTCTGAGATGCCATGAAAACAGTTCAAAGAAGGGAATTTATATCTCTATGAACACAAATCAAGAAAATGGAAAGATCACAAGTTGATAGCCTAACAAATCACTTAAAGGAGCTGGAAAGAGAAGACCACCAAAACCCTAACTTTAGCAGAAAAATCCAGATCACCAAAATAAGAACCCAAATACAGGACATAAAAACAAAAGCCTCATTAAAAAATCAACAAAACGCGTGCGCCTGTAATTCCGGCTACTCGGAAGGCTGAGGCGGAAGGATCACTGGAGCCCAGCAGGTCGAGGCTGTGGTGGCCGGGAGCGGCCACTGCACTCCAGTCTGGGCGACAGAGTGAGACTCCAACTCAAAAAAAAAAAAAAAACAAATCAACAAAACAAAAAGCAGGTTCTTTGAAATAACTAACAAGACTGATGGACTCCCTAGCCAGAATGACCAAGAAAAACAGAGAAAAAGCCCAAATAATCACAATCAGAAATGCAAAAGATCAAGTCACAACTGACCCCAAAGAAATGCAAAAGATTATCAGAGAATACTATGCACACCTGTATGAAAACAAACTTGAAAATCTAAATGAAATGGAGGACTTTCTGACATCACACAACCTCCCCAGATTGAAACAAGAAGACATTGAGACACTAAATAGACCAATAACAACCCAGGAAATTGACTCTGTCGTAAAAAAAACTACCTAAAAAAAAAAAGCCCTGGACCAGATAACTTTCCAGCAGAATTCTACAAAACGTATAAGGAGGAGCTGATATCAATCCTATTGAAAGTATTCCAGGCAATTGAGAGAGATGGAATTCTCCCAAAATCATTTTATGAAGTTAACATCATACTGACACCCAAACTGGGTAAAGAGCCAACAAAAAAAGAGAACTACAGGTCAATATCCCTTGTGAGCATAGATGCAAAAATCATCAACAAGATTCTAGCAAATTGGATCCCAAAACACATTTCAAATTTCATCCACCATGACCAAGTAGGCTTCAGTCCCAGGTTGCAAGGCTAGTTCAACATCTGCAATACCACAGATGTAATTAAATCCATCAACAGATGTAAAAACAAGAACCAAATGATTATATCATTAGATGCAGAAAGTTTTTATAAAAGTTTTTTTTATAAAATCCAGCATCCCTTCTTGATAAAAACCCTCAAACACCTAAGTATAGAAGGAACATACCTCAAAATAGTAAGTGCCATCCATGATAAACCCACAGCTAGGATAATGCAAAATGGACAGAAACTGGAAACATTACCCCTAAAAACTAGAACAAGACAAGGCTACCCACTCTCACCTCTCTTGTTCAACATTGTGTTGGAAGTCCTAGCTAGATCAATTAGACAAGAGAAGGAAATCAGGGGTATCCAAATAGGAAAAGAGGAAGTTAAGCTAGCCTTCTTTGCTGAGGATATGATCCTATACCTTGAAAATCCAAGACAATCCATCAAAAACCTGCTTGCACTGATAAAGGACTTTGGCAAAGTGTTGGGGTACAAAATAAATGTGCAAAAGACAGTTGCATTCTTATACACCAACAACAACCAAAAGAGAACCAAATAAAAAGCACAATCCCATTCACAATAGCCACATGAAAGAAAGAAAGAAAGAAAGAAAGAAAGAAAGAAAGAAAGAAAGAAAGAAAGAAAGAAAGAAAGAAAGAAAGAAAGAAAGAAAGAAAGACCTTGGCATCTTCCAAATTAGAGAAGTGAAAGACCTTTACAATGAGAACTACAAAACTCTGCTCAAAGAAATCCAAGAAGACACAAACAAATGGAAAAACATTCCATGCTCATGGATAGGAAGAATCAACATTGTTAAGATGTTCATCCTACCAAAGGCAATCTGCAGATTCAGTGCAATACCCATTAAATTACCAATATCATTCTTTTCAGACCTGGAAATGACAGTACAGAAATTCATATGGAAACATAAACGACCATGAATAGCCACAACAATCCTTAGCAAAAGAAACAAAGCAGGAGGTATCACACCTCCAGACTTCAAACTTTACTGTAAGCCTACAATAATCAAAACAGCCTGATATTCGTACAAGACCAGGCATACAGACCAAGGAACAGGATAGCGATTCTGGAAGTAAAGCCTCAATTTCTCAACCAACTCTTCTTTGACAAAGCCTCCAACAACAACCACTGGGGAGAGGAGAACCTATTCAGTAAATGGTGCTGGGAAAACTGGCTGATCACATGCAGATTTAACAGGACCCCTATCTATCACCATACACAAAAATTAATTCTAAATGGATCAAAGACCTAAACGTAAAATGTCAAACTATAAGAATCTTAAAAAATGCAGGAGACACCCTTAGGGAAATTGGCCTTCCATATGACCCAGCAATTCCCCTGCTGGGAATATACCTGGAGGAACTCAAGTGTGGGTACGCACACACGTTTGTTGCAGCTCTATTCACAATAGCAAAAACATGGAACCAACCATGCTGTCCATCAAAACAGGACTGGATTTTTAAAATGTGGTACATATATATACACAATGGAATGTTATGCAGCCATAAAGGACAAACATACGGACTTCGCAGCAACTTGGATAGATGTAGAGTTTATCGTACTCAGTGATCTATCACAGAAACAAAGAACAAAGGACCATATGTTCTTATTCATAAGCAGACCTTGAACAACTATCATAATAATATAAGAAGTTATTGGCAGTAATGGGAAACTGCCAGGGGAGGGGGGTTGGGATTGGCAGTTGAGAGAAACTACCAGGGGAGGGAGGGGCACACCATATCAACAAGTGTACCTGCATAATGAATATTTGTATACCTAACCCTGAATTGTATCTCACAACTTTAAGATGAAAAAAATAAAAACATTAAAAAAAAAATCCAGTATGAACATTCTGTGTTCTCTATTTCAAGAATTCAGTTCATGTATTTTAATGTGTTTAATATTTCTATATCTTAATGTTATGTATAAAATATCTATAAATTTACATGTTTATTTTGTTTAATGTAACATCCTATTTGCCCCGGCTGGAGTGCAGTAGCACCATCACAGCTCACCACAGCCTCAACCTCCTGGGCTCAGGCGATCCTTCTGCCTCAGCCTCTAGAGTTCCTGGGACTATTAGCACATGCCACCACACCTGACTAGCATTTTAAATTTTCTGTAGAGACAAGGTCTTGCCATGATGCCTGGGCTGGTCTCGAACTCTTAGGCTCAAGTAATTCTCCAGCCTCGGCCTCCCAAAATTCTGGAATTATTGGCAT
Source organism: Cephalopachus bancanus (assembly GCA_027257055.1). Classification (NCBI taxonomy): domain Eukaryota; kingdom Metazoa; phylum Chordata; class Mammalia; order Primates; family Tarsiidae; genus Cephalopachus; species Cephalopachus bancanus. Next base: position 646,414 of record JAPVLO010000301.1, on the reverse strand, counting down.
GGGCCACCACACCCAGACTCATGTTGTCTTTTCTAATGTCTGTTTTCTCTCCTTCTTTATTTTCTTTTAGATTGGTATTCCAACTCTATATTCCATTCAGCTTCCCTCTTGACTATTAATTACATATTATTTTATTATTTGCTTACTGATTGTCCCAGAAATTATAACACATATCACTGACTTATTATAATTTACTATTTTTACTACTTCCTGGAAAAGCAAAAACCATAGAGGACATTAATTTCCTTTTGGCTAAAGCATATGCCATTGTTTTAAATACATGTAACATACAATATTTTAGTCCCACAGACATTAATTTGCAACCCCATTAGACACTAGATTTTTAAAAATTTATACATTTTAATCTTTTTTTAGAGAGATAGGGTCTTGCTATGTTGCCCAGGCTTGTATTGAACTCCTGGCCTCAAGCAGTCCTCCTGCCTCAGCCTCCCAAAGTGCTGAGATTACAGGCATGAGCCATCATACCTGGCCAACACATTAGATTATAATAATTTAGATGTATCTATGTACTTACCATTTTCATTGTTCCTCATTTCTTTCAGCATTTCCAACTTTCTATATAATATTCCTCCTACCCAATGTATCTTTAGTATTTCCTTTATTGTGTCTATTAGTGGCAGACTCTCAAATTTTATTGGAGAATATCTTTATTTCAACAGATACTTTTGCTGGATATAAAGTCTAGTTTGGCAGTTTCTTTCAGCGCTATGAAAATATGATTTAATATTTTTCTGGCATCAATTATGTCTGTTGAAAACTTAGTTACCAGGCTGGGCATGGTGGCTTACGCCTATGATCCCAGCACTTTGGGAGGCCAGTGAGAGAGCCCATGGGTTCGAGACCAGCCTGGGCAAATTGGTAAGACCTCATCTCTATGGTAAATCAAATAATTAGTCAGGCATGGTTGTGCATGCCTGTAGTTCCAGTACTTGGAAGGTTGAGGTGGAAGGCTTGCCTGAGCCCAGCAGGTGGAAGCTGTGGTGGCCGGGAGCATGCCACTGCCCCCTCCAGTCTGGGTGACAGAGCAAGACTCCTACTAAAAAAATAAAAGAATAAAAAGAAAACTTTGCTACCAGTTTTATTGCTATTCCATTCACAGTGATATGTAATTTCTCCCTGGCTGTTCACCACTGCCCTTTGTCTTTGGTTTTCAGCAGTTATACCATGATATGCCTAGTTTGTTGTCTGTTTGGATTGCTATAACAAAATACCATAGAATGGAATGAGTAGCTTGTAAACAACAAAGACTTCTCACACTTCTGCAGGCTAGAGAGACCAGGGCACCAGCAGATTCAGTGAGCACCCACTTCTCATAGATGGCGTCGGTTACCTGTGTCCCTGCATGGCAGAAAGGAGCAGTGAGCTCTCTGGGGTCTCATTCCTAAGAGCACTAATCCCATTCCCAGAGAACCCACCTCCTGATACCATCATCTTGGGGTTAGGATTTTAACACACGAATTTCAGGGAAACACAAGCATTCTGATCATAGCATATGTTTTCCATATATTTATTCTTATTAGAGTTGACAGGGCTTCTTTAATCTGTGGCTTAATGTCTGTCATCCATTTTAGAGAATTCTCAGCCTGAAATTCAAATGATGCTTCTTCCCAATTCCCTTTCTCCTCCTTTCCATACTGACCATCGTGTCTCCTGCCTGTCCTGTGGCCTCTTTCATGCTGTTTCTTCTGTCTCTCATGCTGGCATCTGGACATTTTTTTCTGGCCCATCAGTTAACTGTTTCTTTAGTGTTGTATGATTTACTGTTAAACTTATCCATTTATTTACTAATTTAATATGTATCTTTTTTCAGTCCCAGAACTTTCTTTTGGCTCTTTATTATTGATTCCAGCTCTCTGTAAAATTCTAAAATGTGGGATTGACTTCCTCCAGCAAATTAGTCACAGTTTTCTTGAAGTTCACATCTGATCTATCTGGATCTTTGGCGAGTCTGTTTCTACTGCTGTGTTTTCTCTTTATCTGTCCTATATTACGTTCTTACTTGTCAGATTTTTGCTTGTTTGTTTTGGTAACCAACATTGCATTTGAAAAAATTTAGAGATAAATGGAGACCAAGGCTGATGTTATCTTCTTCCAGAGAGAATTTACGTTTGCTTCGGTCAGGCAGCAAAGCCCAAGCTCCAGCAATCCCAGATCCCCTTGATATAATTAAGAACAAGAGGCCTGGAACTCAGCTGCGATCCTCTGGAGGATGGTCACCATCCAGGGTGTCCTCCTGGGCTCTAGGTGAGCCTGTGTATGTGCCAGGCTACCTCTCCTGTCGGGTCCTCAGTTCCACTTTCTGTCTCCCTATCCCTGAGAATTTGTCAAAAGTTTTGCTGATTTTCTCAGCCTCACTGAAATGATAATAAAATGTGGTCTATAGTTAGCCTGATCCAACCGAACATCTCTTAAAAAAAACAAGAAGTGACTTTTTTTAAGCTCTTCCTCTGATGGGTTATGCTTTTCCCTAAGGTTTGGCCTCCCTCCCCTACCTTGGGGAGGTGAATCTCCTCTCTCTCTCTCTCTAATTTACTTTCTAAATAAACTATATTTTCCAATCTAAAAAAAATAGAAGCCTGAGAGATTTAACTTCTAGTCTCAGACGTTTTTATCACTTAAATACATGATTTTGTTCTTATTTAATAAATGATAACGTTTTTACAATCTAATTTAACCAAGTGTTGTTTGAGCTTCAAATTATATAGTAACTAAATGTCAAACCCTGTTCCAAAGCACCAGCATATTAATTAATTTAACCTAGAGTTGTTTAACCAAATGAAGCAGCAAGCACAGCCTGATATAATATAGATCAATAAGGATTTCAGAGTTGACATATAGAGTTTTCACATCACAAAAAACTAATAAAGCATGTTTAACATTCTAAGATCTGGTAGAACAATAACCACCAAATAAATATGTGTACGTACTTTTACATCCCATTTTTGCGAAAAGGTTCTTCAAGTCAAGATACTTAGCTTGTATTCCACACACAAATATTTTTGAGGTATTATTACTTGTTAAGATTGACATATGGGCGACTGTGTACCATGAACCTGTATTGACCATTAAGATATCATCATCCATATTTAATAGGGCCTTTACAGAATGGACAGCAAGACTTCGAGATTTGTCCTACAAGAGAACAGTATGATTAGAAGGGTTTGACTAGAAACATAAGCTGACTGCTTTTGCTTTAGATAAAAGAAAGTACTTGTTAGTAATCTTGAAGAGATACTTAACCCATTTTTAGTTTAAAATTTCTTAATATCTCTAAATGAAAAGCTAACAAAGATAAATGATACACAAACAAAAAACATAACTTTGCTTAGCCTCAATTATGACTATTACAATTTAATTTTTGTATTGCACAAATGTAATCCCCAAATCTTTTAAATATGATCAGTAGATCAGTGGTGTCCTCTCTTAGATCCCATCCTTACCCCTTCACAAAAACCCACTCATCTGCTACTTCCATATTTTTCCTTCCAATGATGTTGTCACTTAAATTGCTACTTGCTCACAGAGACTAAAATGAAGATGTTTGAGAAGCTTAGTCAAGGGGACTTGACAGATTGGGCTTCTGCAGTTGGTTTCAGTGTTTGATGGTATAAGAGATTCTCCCCAAGAATTTGTGTGTGGTGGAGGGATAAACCTGAGAAGACCAAGGTGAATCTGTGGCAAGAATCGGAATCTATGGATGTGAACATAAATTTACACCTAACTTTTGGACCTTTTTGTTCTATTGAAACCACATTCCACCTCACATTCTCTGTTGCTAGTCTTTATACACCTCTTACAAATCAAAGCTGTAAGACTACATTAAAGAGATTATGAAAAAGTATTCCATATTGCCTTCTCAAATGCAAGATGGCACTAGCATCTCCCCAGAAATAAAAGGAAGAAACAGTCTCATTGTGTCTTCTCTTGACCCCTCCCTTCAAATAGAAAAGTACAGCCTTAAAGCCAGCAATGCAAATCTAGAAATCTGGGAGAAGGGTATGCTCCTTATACCATCACGCGAGACAAGGACGCCAGGGTGTAATGGGAGCGCCGACTGCAAGAGGCTCACGTCATTCAAGGCAACAATCAGGCCTATCACACCTCCCTGAGAGTCCATAAAAAAGGTCAACGGTGTTAGGTCTTATTTTTAAGTGGAGGGATTCTTTGAGTTGTTGAGAATCACAATGCAAGTAAATATTAGTTTACCTGAAAAATAAGTTTATAATCTTTGAAAAGATCTGTATTTGTAAGATCATTTTTAAGATGAGATGGAAAAATTAAGACATCACAGCAATGTTGGTCCACAGCAAAGACCTTATCATCAATGTGCAAGACAGATTTCACTTTCTGATAGCCTCTCCTCTTCAGATTAGTATATACTTCTTCAGGGCTGTGAATATGAAACATTAGCTTATCATTGCAAATACCATACATTTTAATGTATTTGACACAAACACCTTTTTCCTGCAATGATGAAAAATACCACTGCATATACTATGTCTAATGGAACACACCATTTTAGCCAGGGATAAGTTAAAAGGTAATTGGAGACAGAAAAGTCAACGTATTTATATGATCACCTTTGGAAGTTTGGAACTGACCTACGAGTCCCTAATCACTCCCTAGACATATCCCACACCCCTTGAAAAGTTCCTATTTCTTTATTGTGTTACTTTAAAAGGATGGAAACTAGCTGGGTTCAGTGGTTCATACCTGTCATCCCAGCACTTGGGAGGCAGAGGCGAGAGGAATGCCTGGGCCCATGGGTTTGAGACCAGCCTGGGCAACATGGCGAGATCTCATCTCTACAGTAATTCAAAAAGTTAGCACATGCCTGTAGTTCCAGCTTCTTGGAAGGCTGAGGTGGAAGGATCACCTGAGCCCACAGGTCGAGGCTGCGGTGGCCGTGAGTATGCCATTGCACTCCAGCCTAGGTGACAGAGTAAGACTTCAACTCAAAAAAGAAAAAAAAGGATGGAGATCTGAAATGTAAATAAAGACTTTGATTGAAACACTTACCTGATTTTACAAGTGTTTATCCAAGCATAAAGTGGTAGAGTGGAGGCCCTGAGCTCCTGTGCCCTGACAGTCTCTGGCAGAATGTGGTAGATGGACAGGGCATCGTGTTTGATGCGACATCTTGCCAGCGCTGCAGCCAATTTTGTTTTAAAACTAGAGACAGAAAAGCCATCCTTGAGCTACTGCATCTGAGACAAGACTACCAATTTCCACTAGGAACATTAACAGATTACATTTAGAATTTTGACAAATTCTTCTATAATTCCACTTAAGATTTTTGAAGTCTAAAAGAAAAATAGCTGGGCTTGGTGGCTCAGTCTGTAATACCAGAACTTTGGGAGGCTGAGGTGAGTGGATTACGAGCCCATGGGTTTGAGACCAGCCTGGGCAACTTGGTGAGACCTCATCTTTACTATAAAATAAAAAATAGCCGGTCATGGTAGTGCACGTCTCTAGTTTCGGCTACTCGGAAGGCTGAGGTGGAAAGATCACAGAGCCCAGCAGGTTGACACTGGAGTGGCCGTGAGCGTGTGGGCCACTGCATTTCAGCACGGGCGAAGGAGTGAGACTCCAACTCAAAAAATAAATAAAAATAAAAATAAATCGTATTTGAAAATAGACATCCAATAATCTTAATGCCCTTTTTCGTTTTGTTTTTGCTGCCTGTGTAGTTGTGCAATTTTTCAAATATTATATTGATTGCTGGTGGGAAGACAAATTTTATTTAGTGAAAAGGGTTCAGGATTTAGAGTCAGACAAACTTGGAGTTAAATACAGTTTCCATCACCTATTAGCTGTGTGTCCTCAGAAATGTTACTTAACTTTCTTTCTCAGCTTCAGTCTTCTCATCTGTAAAAGGGGGTCAACTTACCTTGCTGTTAATACAGTGATTACCAATCATGTGTGCAAAATCCTTAGCACAGTGCCTGGTACATAGCAGGCACTATTACAGACTACTTATTGTGATCACAGATGACAACAGCACAGTATTGATCAGATGAAAGAACTTTCAAGAACCTGTATCAAGTCCTTCCCAGTTCTGAATATCCCATGCTTCAAAATTCCAAATAATTGAAGAAAAACAGGAACTAGTTACATCGCCATGAAGGCCTAATGATTTTTCTTGATCTCACTGCCCAGAGTTTTAACGAACGAGACGACAGGACTTCTTGGCCCTCTTTCACAGCATTCCACAGTAGGAGTCCAACTGGCATAAACCTCAAGGATACGCTGGAGAGAGAACCAGGAAGAGCCAAGTCCAGCCTGTGCTGTGGCTGGTGTGGCAGAGGGAAGATTCTCCCAGGAGATCAGCATCAGGCCCACCTGCACGGTTGCAAGGAATGCTGGGAGGCAGGGTTGGTGTTCTTCCCATTAATCTCAGTCATTTTTTAGCACCAACTGTTAAATGCCACTTTCTTTTCCCTATGCCCGAAGTGTCCCTGGCTTAAATTTCTTATCTACTCAATAGAATGAGAACATGTCACCGGGAAAATGGCTAATGTAGGAATAAGTTTGCATGTATGTTGAGGGAGAAAATACAGAGACGCTTGGGAGGGAGAGGGAAGAGTCACCAAACATTAGTCTTTGAACTGCAATAAAATTAGGTTTGTCTAGTTCTATGTCTAACTGTCACAGAACAAGGGACGCTAAAAAAAGGCACAGTACGTTAGTGCACATTAAAAAATAAATTAATATAAAGGGGGGCCAGGCTCAGTGGCTGTTTGTAATCCCAGCACTCTGGGAGGCCAAGGCAAGTGAACTGCCTGAACCCACGGGTTCGAGACTAGCCCGGGCAACTTGGTGAGACCTTGTCTCTACAATAAATCAAAAATTATCCAGGCATGGTAGTGCGTACCTATAGTTCTGGCTACTTGGAAGGCTGAGGCAGAAGGATTGCCAGAGTCCAGCAGGTCAATGCTAGGGTGGCCGTGAGTGTGCCACGGCCCTCTAGTCTGGGCTACAGAGTGAGACTTCAATTCAAAAAAAAAAAAAAAACATACATATATAAAAGGAGTGGGCTAATGTTCTATATATTTCACACTGTGAGGCAGTCCTGAGTATAGATTGGTTTTGATTAAACAGTACTTCCAAATACCTACTTGGTTTAAATCTATAATAATAAATGACTGACTGAATTACTCAATCATTAAACATAAAAACTAGAAAAAAGAAACTTAGAAAAATATGTGTTGTGTCTATGGAGGGGTACAGGGAGAACTAATTCTCTAAATTTCCAGATGGTATTTTAGACTGTGAATTTTAACATCATCTAATCCAGTAAAAATAATTTACAGCAGAGATGCAGTTATCAAGCTTGCTATGCAAATATTCTGTATTAGACTGAGGAAAAAGGCAACCCAATGCTACCGGGATAAGAAGATGCCTGCATCTGTAAACGAAGTGTCCTGTGGTTCCTTCAGACACCCCCCTTAGCCCTAAGTCAGAAAGACCACCATGAAGCACAGCAGCAAAGTCGCCCTTCCCACCCGCCTGCCTCGGAAGCCCTTCCCCATCACAATCTGTATGTCATCACAGAGGGCAGTGGCCTGGTCACCTCTTCTAGCAACATGCCTGCCACACAGACTGTCAGAGCCTCTTAAAAGTGTCAGCACTGTGTAACTCCCAGGCTTAAACTGTAGATAAGCTCCATCAGCTGCAGAACAGAATCCCAGGCCCCTCACCCTATTCTAGGGTGTTCTCAGTTTAACCTGATCCAGTTCTTCCCGCCTTCATTCCCACCACTCTCACCCACTGCCCTATCTCTAGTCACATACTGAACTACTTGCCATGCCTTTATTTATGAATTGATTATTTGTTTGTTGCTTGACTGATTGAAAGAATCTCACTCTGTCACCCAGGCTAGGGTGCAGTGGTGCAATCTCAGCTCACTACAGCCTCTACCTGGGCTCAAGCAATCCTCCTGCCTCAGCCTCCTGAGTAGCTAGGACTACAGGCACATGCCGCCATGCCTGGCTATTTATGGAGGTCTCGCTTGTTGTCCAGCCTGGTCTTGAACTCCTGGCCTAAAGTGATCCCCCTGCCTCAGTCTCCCAAAGTGCTGGGATTATAAGCGTAAACCACAGCGCCTGACCCTGCCACTCTCATACCCTATGACATGCAAGTCATGCTCCCTCTTTCTGTCTTTCACATTCTCTGGTTGAAGAAGCGCAGCCCCTCACACCTGCCCGCAGCCTCCTGGCCGTCCTTCCTGCAACACTCCCAGCCAATCTCATGCCTCTTCTGTCAGCTGCATAAAAGAGTAAGAGCCAACGCAGTACTTTCCCTCAGCTTATTTTTATTTTTTTATTGTAGAGACAAGGTCTCATCAAGTTGCCCGCGCTGGTCTCAAACCCGGATGCTCAGGCAATCCACTTGCCTCAGCCTCCCAAAGTGCTGGGATTACAGGCTGAGCTACCAAGCCCGAACATCCCTCAGCTTACTTTTTAGGTAAATTGGCTTTACTCCTTTTTGGCTTTAACATTTTCAGAAATGGCTATCTAATTTCTGACTCAAGGGTTTAAATGACATTGCCCATGCCTAACACATCAGGAATGGGCTTCTCTTTAAACACAGACTTAAAAAAGTCACGCACTGTCTAACGACGTTTAGGTCAACAACGGAATGGGCAGACGATGGTGGTCCCATGAGAGTACAGCACTGTATATGCACTACACCTTTTCTATGTTTAAATATGCTAAGGTCACAAATACCTCCCACTGAGTTACAACTACCTACTGTACTCAGTACAGTCATATGCTGTGCAGGTGCGTAGCCCAGGAGCAATAGGCTAGACCATATAGCCTCAGTGTGCTGCAGGCTAGACCATCCAGGCTCGTGTAAGGACACAATACGGCATTCACAAAACAACACTGCTTAATGATGCACTTCTCAGGATGTGTTCCCGTCATGAAGTGATGCAGGGTTGTCTTTTCTTTTTTTTTTTTTTGAGTTGGAGTCTCACTCTGTCGCCCAGACTGGAGTGCAGTGGCCGCTCCCCGCCACCGCAGCCTGGGCCTGCTGGGCTCTGGCGATCCTTCCGCCTCAGCCTTCCGAGTAGCCGGAATTACAGGCATGCGCCACCACGCCCAGCTGATTTTTTTGATTTATTGTAGAGATGAGGTCTCGCTGCCCAGGCGGGTCTCGAACCCGCGGGCTCAGGCTATTCACTCACCTCAGCCTCCCAAAGGCACGGGATTACAGGCTGAGCCACCGAGCCCGGCTCTGGGTTGTCTTTTCTTAATGCCAGAGATAATCTTCAATGAATTGCCTGAATTTCCCAGAAAATATAAAATCAGACATCAGTTCTAGAAAAGGTGGAGGGAATGGGAGAACCAAAAGCCCATGAACGTGTTTAAGGGGTCTTCTGGAAAACAAGAAACTCTGGAGGATTTGGGGAATGAGAACTGGGGAAGAAGGAAAAAGACTTAATCTGAGCAAGCATGTTTATCCTGAAATGCATGGCGGCTTAGCATCTGTAAGCCACTCCATGGAGACTGCTTACCACAGTAATAGAATAAAGAGCAAAACAAAAGAAAGAACAGAAAGAAGAATATCTCAACCTTCTAGAGCTCTGTCTGTTTTCTTAACTAACAGGAGGTCCATCTATTGCCCCAGGTGAAGTCTGAAAGATTCCCTCAAGCCTGAAGCCAGGACTGTCCAAGGCTCCCCTCACTGACTGTCATTCTCTCGGGGACCGAGTTGCCCGCGCTGGTCTCAAACCCGGATGCTTCACTGCTTCCCGCCTCATGGCCAAAACCTACACCCTATCAATGTTGCCTATTTTTCTAGTGTGACGGGAGAAATCTAGTCCAGGAGACCCATCGTGACTGTAGAATTACGCTGTGAACTTGTCACCCTGTCAGCCATGTGGAATCAACTGTGGGCAGGTCAGAGTCACAGACCAGGGGTTCACTGAGGGCTCAATTTCCAGCACATGCACTTTGAGGACACATTCAAACCATAATACATCCAAACAGCAACATGTAGCATTTATTGGCCATTTGCTGTATGTCTGGCTCTAAGCTGTGCATTTTAGGTACATTTGTTTCATTAGTTATTCCAAGTACCCTTGGAGATACAACCTGTCATTACCCTCCAGGTGGGCTTCTGCTGACATTTGGGATAAAAAGAAGGCAAATTCAAAACATGTTAGTTTATTCTTTATTAAGTGGAATTTTTTTTTCAATTTAGCAAAATAGTGGGTTCTTATCTACTGTTGGGATTCTCTGATACATGTTAGTCTTTGTGGTTTTTTTTTTTTTTTTTTAACAAAGCTGTAAACAAAGCTAACTGAACAAATAACAGCTGTTTCAAATACAGTTTGATTTATGTGATAAAAATTATCAGGAATTTGTAATGCTTTCCCACTGCTTACAAACTGAATCTTGCAATTCAAGTTTTGAAAAACAACGTGATTTTAAGCAAAATATCTAACTTGTTCAAGACTGTTTTCAAAGGAACTCGAGAAATTTGAATGTATAAACTTTTATATTTTTTCCTGTAAATTTCAAGACTTATTTATACATTACACTGTATATAATTTTACCAATAAATATACCAATATTGGCCAGGCACAGTGGCTCAAGCCTATAATCCCAGCACTTTGGGAGGCCAAGGCAAGAGGACTGTCTGAGCCCTGGGGTTTGAGACCAGCCTGGGTACCTTGGTGAGACCTCATCTCTACAATATATCAAAAAATTAGCCGGGCTCAGTGGCTCAACCTGTAATCCCGCGCGCTTTCAGAGGCTGAGGTGAGTGGATTGCCTGAGCCTGTGGGATCGAGACCCACCTGGGCAACTTGGCGAGACCTCATCTCTACAATAAATCAAAAATTAGTGGTAGCGCGCCTGTAGTTCCAGCTACTTGGAAGGCTGAGGCGGAAGGATGGCTGAACCCCAGCAGGTCAAGGCTGCAGTGGCCGGGAGCAGCCGCTGCACTCTAGTCTGGGCGATGGAGTGAGACTCCAACTCAAATATATATATAAATATATCAAAATATATATATAAATATATCAAAAAATTAGCCAGGCATGGTAGTTCGTGCCTGTAGTTCCAGCTACTTGGAAGGTTGAGGCGGAAGGATCACCTATGCCCAGCAGGTCAATACCGGGGTGGCGGTGAGCGTGTCTACACTCCAGCCTGGACAACAGAGCAAGACTCTGCCTAAGAAAAAAAAAATACCAATATTGATTTCATATTAAATATCCTTTTTCTTTTCACTTTTACATTACCTGTTGAGAAAGTTCTCTACCTCTTGAACTTCCGATATAGACTCTTCATGATCAGAAAGGACACGAGTTTGAAATTTTCTATCTTGGAAATCATACAGCATCACAATAATGAGACTACTCAGATGATCTGGCTGGCAAGGGAAAACACACATTAGCAAAAAGTATACAAATAATATCTAATAGCAATATTTTCCATTCCATTATTTTTAATAACAGTAGGAATATGACTTCTTTTACACAGTCTGTTTGATTTGGAGATAGGGAAGGTCTTCAAAATAGAAAAAATCCAGCAAAAAAAACAACCTTTCAAAAGAGACCATTTTTGAATGTTCGCCAAAATGAAAGATATTAGAAGTAGAAAAGTATTTGAAGTATTCAAAGTAGGAAAGAATCTGTTTTAAAGAGGTCTCATAATTAAGCACTAAATTTGAAGGCTTTTTGATACTTTCTTTTAAAAAAAATCACGAGGGCAACCCTGTAGGGTCCCCTCCCACTGTGGGAGCTTTTCTGTCCTCTCAAAAAATCCTGCTTTCTCAAAACAAACAAACAAACAAAAAAATGAGACAAATTAATCCTAAAAGTTATCTACTTACTATTGTGGCACTGGGGAAGATATAGCTGTCAATCAAAATAGTTTCCAAAATATCTTGATCTGGAAGACAAGAGAAATTTATGTTACCAAAAATACCAAAGATGAAAACAGTAACTTTGGAATAAAAATATACTTTAGGCTGGGTGCACAGGCTCTTGCCTGCAATCTCAGTACTTTGGGAGGCTGAGGTGGGAGGACTGCTTAAGCTCATGAGTTCAAGACCAGCCTGGGCAACACAGCAAGACCTCGTCTCTACAAAAAATAAAAAAATTAGCCAGGTGTGGTGGCTTGTGCCTGTAGTCCCAGCTACTTGGAGGCAGGAGGATTGCCTGAGCCCAGGAGGTCAAAGTTGCAGCGTGACAGAGTGAGACCCTGACTCAAAATAAAACAAAAACTTTAATCATGGCATAAAATACTTTTACTTTCATATCTAAAATATGCCACCACCATTCCTCATAAGGACTTAAATTACAACGACCATGATGAAATATACATAATCTTTATGAAAGCTGGACCTTCTGGCCCAGGATCCACACGGAATCCTAGTCAAAAAGCATGATCTGAATAGCTGGAGTAGTCATGAGAATTTCAAACTTTAATGTATGTCCCTTGAAAAACATTAAAGAGGATTAATTAATAATGTTGAGCAACCATCCCCTTATCCTTTTTATATATTGCTGGGTTTAATTTGCTAATGTTTTCTTTATAATTTTTGTTCTATGTTTATAATGCTGGCCTATAATTTTTTTCTTATTGGTATCAGGGTTATGCAGCCTTATGAGTGGGAACTGTCCTCTCTTCCTCTATTCTTGTGTTAAATTGTTATTATTTCTTTACCATTTGGTAAAACACTGATGTGATGAAATTTAATCCAAGACCCAAATGACAGAAGTGAGCCGTGTAAAGACTTGGGGAGAGGTGACATTCCAGGCAGAGGGTATGATCACCGCAAAGGCAGTGAGTGGGAATAGGTGGACGTATTGAAAACCTCACAGGGAACAGGAGTGTTCTTTTTGTTATAACCGCTAAAACTACATGCATCGGATCGCAAATTCCTTCATCGGGTGAACAGAAAGCTGGGCCTGGCTTCTGTTCACCCAACACTTACGGGAAGCCACATCAAATTTCCGTTTTTATTTGGGAGGTGGGAGAGCTAGAAAGAAGTGGCTGATTTGGGAGCACCGGCTCCCAACCCCCCCTGGGAACCATGACCATGTTCCGGCCACCAGTTAGGCTGTGTGGCCCAGGGTAAGTAACCTCCCTGCCCCATCAGCAGGGGCTCACAGCTTCACACCCAGGTGCTCCCAGGCCAGCCCCTTCCTACTTCGTGGCTCCTTGCCTGGTACCAATTCTTGTCACAGGAAGCACAACCCTCACCGAATGAAGGAGCTCTAACTCAGCGGCCCTGAGCAGGCTGTGGACTCTGGCAATGGAGGCTGGGACTCCTAAGCAACAGACAAGGTAGAAGGAACAGACGGAGGACAAAACACGGCTTCAGCGCTGCTTTTGCTTTTTCCCCCTAGAGTTCCCATTGAAACCGATCCCACCTCGGAGATGCCCTTGACGTTGTGCAGAGGCGCTGCCTTTGCTGGTCCACACTTTCCCAACATTCTCACATAGTAATATCCACACGGGTAACCATGTACTTTACACAGATCCTCCTTCATCTACGACGGCGTTGCACCCCAGTGAGCCCACCACAAGCTAAAACCATCACACACTGAAAAGGCCTGTGGAACCTCCAACCCATGACAGCGCGGCCCAGCCAGCCTTCAATGTCTCAGAGAGCGGCCACCAGCCAAGCCATCTAACACCAAGACCGGGTCAGTCACCACATCACGCTTCCTTTCTCGTCTTATTCACGTAACAAGCCAACCACGCTCTGGGACTGACCAGACCAGCAGGGCTTGCTGAGAGCCGTACAAGCCACCCACCCATGGTGCCAGCAGGTTCCAGCCCCCACTCCTTATCCGCTGCTCTGACCGCCACTATTTCCCGTGGAGGCCTTTCCTGGAGGAGTGCCTGAGCTCCCTCTCTGCCCCTCACCCCTCAGGAAGGAAAGCCCGAGTTTACAAGAAAGGGAAGGCTGAGGGGTGGTGCCTGGGACCATGGAGCCCCTTGCAGGGTCCTAGGAGGTGGCCTCTTTGGAATAACTGGCCACTGATGGAAGGATCTTTTTTTTTGCCTGGGGCTTTGGTTATCAGCCTGAGCTCTGGGGCAGCCAGAGGCTGAGTCACCAAGGTCAGTCACAGGGCTCTTGTGGAGGGGACCAACCCTCAGTGAGCACAGGCACAGGTGAGCTTCAGGGCTGATGACACTCCCTCAGTGCTGGCACTCGTCACTGTCAAGGTAAGGGTGGGAGGGAAACAAGCTCACCCCCAGGAAGACCCAATGGCAGCTCTTCCTTGGCTCCCCAGCCTGCCCTGCACATCACACCTCGACTAGCTGATTGTACTGTGTCCTTTTACCGTAATCAACTGTGAACACGAGGACACCAGATTTGCGAGCTCTGTGATTCCTTCTAGCAAACTGTTGAGCCTGAGGGTGGTCTAGAGAACCCCTGACCACCTGCAATCACTAATTCCCAAAAGCTACAGCCAAACCAGATGACGAGCACTTACTACAGGAGTACATCACACACAAGAAGTCAGAGACAGAATAAAGCCAGAAAAAGGGCCCGCAATTCAATTCAAGTCTCTCTCTCCCTCCAAGTGTTTTTTTTTTCTTTATTGTTCATTCATCCTTTTTTTTTTTTTGAGTCAGGGTCTCACTTTGTCACCCAGGCTGGAGCACAGTGGTCCAGTTACAGCTCACCGCAGCCTCTGCCTGTTGGGCTCAGGCAAACCTTCCGCCTCAGTCTCCTGAGTAGCTGGGACTACAGACGCACACCACCACGCCTAGCTAATTTTTAAAAAATTGTTTGTAGAGACAAGGGCACAGTATGTTGCCCATGCTGGTCTCATACTCCTGGCCGCAAGTAATCCTCCCACCTCAGCCTCCCAGAGTGCTTGTGTAAGCCATCACGACTGGCTGATTTCTTTTTTAAAGAAACAACTAAATTAGCCAGAAAAGGTGACACACGCCTGTAGTTCCAGCTACTTGGAAGGCTGAAGCAGAAGGATTGCCTGAATGCCAAGATTGAGGCTATGGTGGTTGGGAGCCTAGGCAACAGAGTAAGACTCCAACTCCAAAAAAAAAAAAAAAAAAAGAAATAAACTTTGTCAGTTTTTCTTCTTTTTAAATATTTAGTATTCCATGAAACATACAGAGATTCTTTGGAGAAAAAAAGGAGATAAAGTAAATTAGCTCCCAATACCCTATTACTGTGACAGAACTCCAACTTAATAAAAGCAGGCTACTTTCCATGAGTAATCCTACCTCCTTTAGTAGAAAACTGGCCTTGAGGTTATTTGGTAAAGCAGACTGATGGCCACCTTCATTTCAACAGACATTTTACAGAGCCCTTTAAACCTTTAAAAGGTTAATCAGATAAATATACTTCCTGCCTTGAAAGAGCCTACATACAACAAAGAACATCAGTAAAGGAACAAACAATAAAAGTAAAAATAAATAAAACAACCAAAGGTACACACTTTTTTTTTTTTTTTTTTTAGTTGGGGTCTCACTGTGTCGCACAGGCTGGAGTGCAGTGTGGTATGATCACAGCTCACTGCAGCCTTCACCTCCTGGGCTCAGGTGATCCTGTCACCTCAGCCTCCCAAATAGCTGGGACTACAGGCAGGCGCCATCACACCCAGTTAATTTTTTTATTTTTCTGTAGAGATGAGGTCTTGCTATGTTGCCCACTCTGGTCTCGAACTTCAGGCTGGGTGCAAACAATCTTCCCGCCTCAGCCTCTCAAAGTGCTGCGATTACAAGCATGAGCCACCACACCTGGCCAAAGGTACACAGCGTTTCATTAATGCAATAATTTTATATAGAACTATAACTTGGGCTTTTCTTATTGATATCTAAAGATTCAGTATTCCATGAGGAAGACAAGTTGCCCATAACAGAATCCTAACATTAACAGTAAATACCGATAAATCAGCACAGCTGCCCAGGCTGCATTTCACTGCTGTAAGGAAAAAAAGCAAAAATGCCCATGCGATGGACTGTGTAAATTACAACAAGCTGGTCAGGGGAGAGAAGGAAGAAACAGAGTCTAGATTAAATGGAGGAGGCAAAACGGTGAAGGTCGATTTAAAAGGAAAACAAGAAATCCCAAGCCTGAGAAGATAAAGAATGAGAGCCACAGAGATGGTGCCTCTTGACGCCACACACGCTTTTCTCTGGGACGAGTTTCTTCAGTGCTGAGGGACGTCGCCTCAGCAGACATCAGAATCACACATGTGTGTCTGACCAGGGGGCTGCTGATGCCCGAGCACTGTGCTACTGCCTCCCACGTGAGCACTCATGCCAGAGTCCGTGCAGGGGGCATGCCTTCTCAGGGCATCTCTGGGGGCAGGGTATCCTCACTTCCAGCCAAACTGTCACACAGTCAATTTACACACCAAATAACGTTCTCAGCCATGGCCAGAGAAAGCACACAGCTCTGGGCCTTGACAGTCTTGGATGCAGCAACACCACGGGGATGTCCAGTGCCAAGAGCTGATAAGCAGCTGCCACAGGGGGCCGGAAACACGCGTGTCCTCCAAGCCTGAAGGAACGGGAAAGGGAACCTGCCAGAGCCCGGCTCCCAGGATGGAAGCCAGGGGCCGCAGACGGGGTCGGCTTCAAGGGCGTCATCTTCACTTCAGGGTTCGCTGTTAAACACTGCAGCTCTCCCATGAACCATCCATCCCCTCCCCAGTTTTATCTTTGTAGGTGCTGTCAGCTAAGTTCTGGGAAGGAGAAACACACACAGGGAGGGGGAAGATGACTGCTCACCCCAGAGGAGTCTTATTCTCAAGGTTCCTGGTGCAGCATAAGGACATTGCACCTGTCTAGGGACAAGGCCCTGTGATAGGCACGGGACAGGGCATCTGCAGCCTGCCAGGGAGGAGCCAACATTCCCTGCAATTGACCAAAGGTAAGCTTTAAAAAAAGCTGGCATGAGCCAGGCTCGGTGGCTCAGGCTTGTAATCTCAGCACTTTGGGAAGCCAAGGTGGGAGGCGGCTTGAGCCAAGAGGTTCAAGACCAGCCTGGGCAACATAATAAGTCCTCATCTCTAAAAAGTTAAAAAATGAGCTGGGTGAGATGGTGCACACCTGTAGTCCCGGCTACTCAGGAGGCTGAGGCGGAAGGATCACCTGAGCCCAGGAGGTCAAGGCTGCACTCCAGTCTGGGCTGGGCAACACAGTGAGACCCCTGACTCAAAAAACAAAAACCCTGGCATGCAGGAGGCAGGGAGCAGGCTGCACCCACAGATTCCCTGTTGTCATTTTCTTGTGCCCACCCTTGAGACTGTACGACTCACATTTCAGGGCACTGAACGCCAACTCGTAGGACAAACGCTTCGAGGCTTCATCCTTGGACTCAGACTTGAACAGCGAGGGCAGTGGCTCACTCCCATACTTGATTAAGACTTTATCTGGCGTCTTTTCCATCCGAATGCCCTGGAAAATGTTGGCTGCCATCACGTACACCTGGTCCGGGTAGCCCGTTTTCTCGGGGGCACTAGCAGAGCTCTTCCTAGTGGAGGCCACATCACCCGCCAGCGCCAGGTAGGCAAGCTGGGACAGCTCCTCAGTGTCCTTCTCGTTGGGAAACTCCAGCTCACTGGTGGAGTTGGGCATGGTGGCTCCGACGTCACCAACTCAAACTTGAGTTATAGTTACAGTTAGGCTGTTCCAGTTTCCCTCATGCCTGCAGCATGGTCTCTGTGAAAAGAGAGTGCAACTTCGGTAAAGCGTTATTCCTGAAGCCCCACATGATGGCCACCTGCGTGTGCCCTAAAGACTAAGAGGTGACATTTACCGGCCCATCCGAGCACCCCACACTTAGAGCCGCAGATGAGACACATCCACATACTCAAAAAAGGGAGGATGGCCAAGGGTGGTGGCTCACACTTGTGATCCCAGAGGCTGGAGGCTCGCTAGAGGCAGGTAGTTCTAGACCAGCCTAGGCAACATAGGGAGACCCTCCCCCCGCCACCCTCAAGAATTGAGAAATGAAAATAAAGACAAAAAAGGGAGGATGGCTGGGTGTGGTGGCTCATGCCTATGATCCCAGCTTGTGGGAGGCCAAAGCAGGAGGATCGCTTGAGGCAGGTAGTCCTAGACCAGCCTGAGCAACACTGCTCAGGGAACACTGCGAGACCTCCTCTCTACAAAAAATAAGAATTCATTGACAAAATAAAGCAAAGACACGAAAGGAAGGATGGCTGGGCGCTGTAGCTCAGCCCTGTAATCTCAGCATTTGGGGAGGCCGAGGCGGGAGGATCGCTTGAAGCCAGGAGTTCGCGGCCAGCCTGGACAACATAGCGAGGGGCCATTTCTATTAAAAGTAAAATAAAAAATGTTTCTTAAAGATAAGAAAGGGAGGAAGGGTGGGGAGGCGTCTGGAGCTTCGCCTCCGCGGAGATCGGGGACTTTCGACGGGGACAGACTCCCCGGAGGCGGCGTCTGCGGCCCCGCGATCCCCCCTACCCGAGGGCGGACGCGTCCCGGGCTCTGGGGACGGAGACGGGAAGTGGCGACGCAGGCAGGACCTGGGGGCCCCGGGACGGCGGGGCGGGGCGGCGCGGCGGCCCGCGGAGGCCGTTGGGTTCAAGTGCGGCCACTCCCACCGGGGGCCTCGGGGCGGGGGCGTCGCGGCCCCGGCGCTCGGTCCGCCCCGGCTCCCTGAAGGAGGCCGCGCCTCTCGGCCTCGCCCGGCCTCGCGCGAGAGGGACCAGCCGACGCGGCGGCGGGCTGGAAGGAGCGCGTGCCCGGGGCCGGCCGGCTCCGGCCGCTGGAGGACCAGCCTCGCAGTCGGCGCGTCCCGGCCGGTCTCCGTGGCAACCGGGAGCGTGGGGGCGGGGCCTCCCGCGAGCCGTTATCGCGGGACTTGGCGGCGCCGCGCCCCGCCGGCGAGGCGCTCCGCCCCCTGTGGCAGAGAAGCTAGTTTCAGCCCCTCTGAGGCCGGAGGCTTCTCGCGCTGGGGCCCCGCTCGGCCTGCGCTTGCACTTGGTTTTGTGCATGAATCAGGACGTTTCTGAGGTTGTAGATATAGTTCGGCGATCTTCAGCCCACACACACCTGAAGGCCTTGTTAAAGATGCGGATTCCAGGCCACGCGAGGTGCTCACGCCTGGAAATCCCAGCACTGTGGGAGACCGAGGCGGGAGGATTGCCTGAGCCCGCGAGTTCGAGACCAGCCCGGGCAATTTGGCGAGACCTCGTCTCTACAAGAAATCAAAAATTAGTCGGGCGTGGTGGCGCGTGCCTGTAGTTCTGGTTACTTGGAAGCTGAGACAGAAGGATCGCCGGAGCCCAGCAGGTCGAGGCAGGGGTGACCGTAAGCGTGACACTGGACTCCAGCCTGGACGACAGAGTAAGACTCCGACTCAAAAATAATAATTCAGAAATACGGGAGGTGCCTTCGGGGTCATGATGTATTTGGTCATGCATCACACAGGACACAGTACAATCTGCAGAAAATGTGAGACAATAGCTAGCTATACACTTTAAAATGTTATTGTTCTTCAAAATATAACGTTAAAGACTTCTCTCTTTTTAAAATAATAGTTCAATGTAAGTAAAAGGTGGGACCCCGAGAAACTCAGAATAAACTTAGTGCACATTTTGCCTCAGCATAGCCTTTTTTTTTTTTTTAGTTGAGGTCTCACTCTTGTCCAGACTGGAATGTAGTGGCACGCTCACAGCCACTACAGCCTCAACGTACTTGGATCCGGCGATCCTTCTGCCTCAGCCGTCCAAGCAAGTAGAACTACAGGCACGCGCTACGATGCCTGGCTTATTTTCTTATTTATTGTAGAGACAAGGTCTTACCAAGTTGCCCAGGCTTGTCTTGAACCCCTGAGCTCAGGCAATCCTCTCGCCTCAGCCTCCCAAAGTGCTGGGATTACAGGCTTGAGCCACCACGCCTGGCCAGCATTGCCATTTTTGCTTAGACTTTACCCCTGTCACGCTTAGAATCTAGCATAGGTTAGATAGACATAGATACATTTCCAGCTCAGCCAGGTGGCTCACGCCTAACCTATAATCCCAGTACTTTGGAAGACTGAGATGAGAGGATTATCTGAGCCCAGGGGTTCAAGATCAGCCTGGGAAATTTGGCGAGACCTTATCTCTACAATAAATCAAAAAATTAGCTGCGCATGGTGGCATGTGCCTGTAGTTCTAGCTCCTTGGAAGACTGAGGTAGAAGGATCACCTGAGCCCAGCAAGTCGAGGTTGCAATGTCCGTGAACGTTCCACTGCACTCCAGTATGGGTGACAGAGTGAGATTGCAACTCAAAAAAAAAAAGAATGTCCAATAGGCAGGTTTTAGGAAGCCTTCAGATATTTTACTGCAGGCCAAGCTGGCAGCCTATTTCACCCCCTCAGCAAATCTCTGTCAGATGCAAGACGGACAGCCCAATCTTTCAATTCATGTTTTAACATAATAATCTCTAAGAAACTTTCAGGCCCCTTAGTTGGCCAAAGCAGTAGAAATGATAATAAGACCACTTTTTTTGAAAGGAGTTTGTGTATTGCAAACATCTGACAGGTCTCTTGCAGGAAAATCCCCTATCCATGTCTCTTCCCACCTAACCCACGACCCGAGGGCATGAGATGCTTATGTCTGGTTATGTCAAGATCTAAGACTCATGTGGCTACAGTCAACGTCAAAGACCACAGCGCTGGACGCTCCTTTTGCCCCAGACCCCTCCGGGCTCAACCACCCCTTGCCCCAAAGGCCCTTAAATATACTCAGTTCTTGGCCCTTGCCTGTGAGTGTCGTCCCCTCTCCAATCTGTGAAAGGTGAAAAATAAACTTTACCTCCTTCTACTTCTTACTTGGTTGCAATCTTACATTATTCCCACGGTACTGGCACCAGCACACCTCACCTCTGTTTACCCTTTTGGTAAGTGACACTTCACTAAGGAGAGAGTCTCTCTCATCAAGGCGGTGCTTGGCCAAACTGGGCGGGTCAGCAAAGTTGCGGTTACTATTTACTTTAATCATGGGTACAAGCCTGCCTCTTCACGCTCTCTCCTGGACTACGGCCTCACTATGGACTTATGGATTGAAGGGAGCGTCAGAGGAAACTATTAAATTTCAGCGAACACTGTTAAAAAGTCACTATAGAGATAGGCGCATGGGTTCAGCTTTTGTGGAAGCAGGGCAGTGAAAACATGGAGTCTATTTCAGTAACACTCTGTGATATGATCAGAGCATGAATCAGAGAGGGGAAAAATGAAAAGTGACAGACCTGAAGCTTTCTGCCCAATATTTTTTTTTTCCTTGAGTCGGAGTCTCACTGTGAGTCTCACCAGGCTAGAGTGCAGTGGCACACTCACGTCCAACACAGCCTCGACCTGTTGGGCTCCAGCGATCCTTCCGCCTCAGCCTTCCAGGGAGCTGGAACCACAGGTGCGTGCCACCACACCCGGCTAAATCTTTGATTTATTGTAGAGACAAAGTCTTGCCAAGTTGCCCAGGCTGGTCTGGAACCCTCAGGCTCAGGCAGTCCTCTCGTCTCCGCCTCCCAAAGTGCTGGGATTACAGGCGTGAGCCACCACTCCAGCTTGCCCATGGAGATTAAAGGAATGAACTTCCTTGGGGGTGGGGGTTAGAGTATTTAAAATATTTGTAAACTTACATGCTCCTTGCGTTTGCCTCTAACTGCTAGCATATATCAGCTATGCAGGCACTCAGAATACATTTGCCCACTTGCTTAGTTTGATCTGGTTGTAAAAACTGTGCCCTGTTCCACTGAGGCCCGTTCTAGAAATGTAAAAAAGCAGAAGAAACATAAAGAATGTTAACATGTATGTTATGTTTTGTTTGTTTTGTTTTGTTTTGTTTGAGTTGGAGTCTCTGTCACCCAGGTTGGAGGGCAGTAAAACACTCATGGCCACTGCAGCCTCGACCTGCTGGGCTCTGACCATCCTTCTGCTTCAGCCCGGCCAATACTTGTTTTTTATTACTAAAGATTTTTTTTTTTTTTGAGTTGGAGTCTCACTCCTTGGCCTAGGCTGGAGTGCAGTGGCACACTCACAGCCACCCCAGCGTTGACCTGCTAGGCTCCAGCAATCCTTCTGCCTTAGCCTTCCAAGTAGCCGGAACTATAGGCGCACGCTACCACGCCCGGATAATTTTTTATTTATTGTAGAGACAAGGTCTAGCCAAGTTGCCCGGGCTGGTCTTGAATCCGCAGGCTCAAGCAATCCACTCACCTCGGCCTCCCAAAGCGCTGGGATTACAGGCTGAGCCACCGAGCCCGGCCTACTAAAGATTTTTATAGAGCGTTTTTAAGAGTATTTAAAATATTCTTTATTATTAAACTTTTTGTCAAATTTAGTGATGATTTGCTGAGTGTCTACTATGTACTGGAACAAAATAAGGCACAGTTCCTCATCCTTGGGGACTCAGTCATAGGAAGTGGGAGACGCTTGTAATGCCGTGGAGTGAGCAGCTGTTCCAGGGGTCCCATGGATCACACGGGACCCCCAGCACAGATGTAGGGGAGGGAACCAGGGGAGGTTTTGTCCAGCAAGGATCACTTGGTGGAACTCATGGCCTTTGGGAGAAGCCTGTGTCCTGCCCAGGGCAACTCCCCAGCAGACAGCGATCCGGGGGACACAGCTCTGAGCTCACATATCTCCTCCCCAGATCTGCAGGGGCTGCCATCAGCTAAATCTACCCCGCAGCCTGAGGACCAGGGCACCGTTAGACCTAGATCCAGTCATTAGGGCAGCCTGGTGGGGACAGGACCTGGGAGGATGGAGAGGGCTTGAGAGCTCGTATACAGCTTTCTGCAAATACTGAATTCACGTAATGCCCGTCATATGTATCAGAGCATTCCAGCGTCATGGATTTAAACACAGGAAGCCGCTCTGACAGCATCATCTCAGTCTCCTTGCACTTACAGTCTCAGAAACGTTTTTGTTTGTTTGTTTGTTTGTTTGTTTTGTTTGTTTGGAGTCTCACCTTGTTGCTCAGGCTCACCTTGTCACTCACGGCCGCCACCGCAGCCTCGACCTGCTGGGCTCAGGCAATACTTCCATCTCAGCCTTCCAAGTAGCTAGAACTTCAGGTGTGTGCCACCACGCCTGGCTAATTTTTTGATTTATTGTAGGGATGAGGTCTTGCCAAGTTGCCCAGGCTGGTCTTGAACCCGTGGGCTCAGGCAATCCTCTCACGTTGGCCTCCCAAAGTGCTGGGATTATAGGTGTGAGCCACTGTGCTCAGCCTCGAAAGCGTTTTTTTTGTTTTTTTTTTTTTGACAGAGGTTTTTTTTTTTTTTTTTTTCCGAGTTGGACTGTTACTTTGTCGCCCAGACTGGAGTGCACTGGCACACTCCTGGTCACTGCAACCTCGACCTGCTGGGCTTTGACGATCCTTCCGCCTCAGCCTTCCAAGTAGGTGGAACTACAGGCGCGAGCTACCATACCCGGCCAAAGACAGTGGTTTTTTAAAAAAATTCCAAAATTTAATTGTACTTTATGTATTTTTTTGTTTTTCTTTTCTTCTATGTGACCATGAGAGAATTTTAAATGACACACATGGCTCATACTGTCTTTTTATTGGACCTTGCTGCTGAGAGGATTGCTTCTTCTCAAAGCTCAGGCTGCCTCCTCCAAAGATCAGAGGCCAGGAAGTTTAGAAAATCGTAAACTTTAAACAATTGTCATTATTATTTTTTTCTTTTTCTTTTCTTTTTTTTTCTGAGTTAGAGTCTCACTCCATCGCCCAGGCTGGAATACAGTGGCACACTCACGGTCACTGCAGCCTCAGCCAGCTGGGCTCAGGTGATCCTTCCACATCAGCCTTCCAAGTAGCTGGAACTACAGGCATGTGCCTCCACACCTGGTTAATTTTTTGATTTATTGTGGAGACAAGGTCTCGCCAAGTTGCCCAGGGTGATCTCAAACCCCTGAGCTCAGGCAATCCTCTTGCCTCTGCCTCCCAAAGTGTTGGAATTATAGGAGTGAACCACCGCACCTGGCCATTATATTGTTTTTATTTGTGAATAACATACTTATGGACTGGATAGATATCATCCATAGATGGTTATACTATTATATACAAAATGTAATCAAATGTCTCTCAGAAGGGCCAGATCCCAGTGCAGGAGAGAAGTCCTGACTGAAAATACTGCATCAAAAAAATCTGTCATCGGCCAGGCGCTCACACCTGTAATCCCAGCAGTTTGGGAGCCATGGTGGAAGGATTTGTTTTTTTTTTTCTTTTTTTCTTTTTTTCTTTTTGAGTTGGAATCTCACTCTGTTGCCCAGACCGGAGTGCAGTGGCCACTTCCGGCCACCGCAACCTCGACCTGCTGGGCTCCGGCGATCCTTCCGCCTCAGCCTTCCAAGTAGCTGGAACTACAGGTGTGCGCTACCACGCCCGGCTAGTTTTTGATTTATTGTAGAGATGAGATTTCACCAAGTTGCCCAGGTGGGTCTCGAACCCGCGGGCTCAGGCAATTCACTCACCTCAGCCTTCCAAAGCGCGGGATTACAGGTGGAGCCACTGAGCCTGGCTGGTGGGAGGATTTGAACCCAGAAGTTTGAGACCAACCTGGGCAAAATAGAGACCTTGTCTCTAAAGAAATGTTTTAAATTAGCCAGATGTGGTGGTGTGGGCCTAAAGTCCCAGCTACTGGGGAGGCTGAGGTGGGAGGATCACTTGAGCCCAGGAGGTAGAGGCTGCAATGAGCAAGGATCTTGCCACGGCACTCCAGCCTAGGCAACAGAATGAGACCCTTTCTCAAACCCCCACCCCAAAACAAAAAAACTCTTTATGTATTAACAGAAATGTTGGAAATACAGCTTAATTGTTTGGCATTTATTGACAGTGGTCCTTGAGTTTCTCACTGGAGTCTACACTAGATTGTTTTGGGGGCATTCTAGTGTTGGCATAGGGTTGGTACAATTGTGGCAGGCCAAAAAATTCCATTGAATCAGTGATTTCATTGGGCTTATAGAGTGTAGGGATTGGGGGTCAAAATACAGCTCATGTCTCCATTTTAAGATCTCCAAGCAGATCAGACTGCATGAAAGAGGAGGAGGTTTTTGTGAAGAGCCCTGCCCTGACGCCGGGTACACATGACCTAATCAGTATGAAATTCCTTTGGGAAACGTCAGAGTCACCTCCCATGGAGATTGTACATGTTGCCTCAGCATTTAAACGCTTGAGCAAATATAAAAGAAAGAAATATTAAAGAATTAATGTTGATGTCTTTATTATTTTAATTCTAAAAGACCATGAAGAATCACATGAAATGGTGGAAAGGGCTATTTATTATTTTTGTAGAACTAACTTAACAATGCCCACTGTCCCCCACAAACCCATCCCACCAGACCAGGTCAATCAAACACTCAAAACAACAAAAACTGACCAGGCACAGTGACCCAAAGTCTGTTATCCCTGCACTTTGGGAGGGTGAGGCAGGAGGATCATTGAGCCTGCAGTTTGAGTCCAGCCTGGGCAACACAGCAAGACCACATATCTAAAAAAATAAAAGAAGCTGGGTTCGGTGACTCAGCCTATAATACCGAGCCTTTGGCAGGCTGAGGTGAGTGGATTGCCTGAGCCCGCGGGTTCGAGACCCGCCTGGACAGCGAGACCTCATCTCTACAATAAATCAAAAAATCAGCCGGGCGTGGTAGCGCATGCCTGTAATTCCGGCTACTTGGAAGGCTGTGGCGGAAGGATCGCCGAAGCCGAGCAGGTCGAGGCTGCGGTGGCCGGGAGCAGCCACTGCACTCCAGTCTGGGCGACAGAGTGAGACTCCAACTCAAAAAATAAATAAGTAAATAAATAAATAAAATAAAATAGACAGGCGTGCTGGCATGTGCTTCTAGTCCCAGCTACTTGGGAGGCTGAGGATGGAGGATCACTTAAAACCAGGAAGTTGAGACTGCAGTAGCTGTGATTGTGCCACGGCACTCCAGCCTGAGCACAGAGTGAGACACTAGCTGAAAACAAAACAAAACAAAACAAAACCTCCCGAAAACAACAACAAAAAACCCCTAAAACGGTAATGCCTTTCTCTAGGTTTGATATACTATTTCATTCTAAACTAGATTTGGGAGCCATCTGCTGGTAAGTCGGTAAGTTGTCAGTGATTTTTTTTTTTTTTTTTTTTTGAGTCAGCATCTCACTGTCGCCGAGGCTGGAGTGCAGTGGCATGCTCACAACCACCACAGTCTTGACCTGGTGGGCTCAGGCGATCCTTCTGCCTCAGCCTTCCAAGTAGCTGGAACTACAGGCACACGCCACCATGCCTGGCTAATTTTTTTATTTATTGTAGAGATGAGATCTCACCTAGTTCCCCAGGCTGGTCTTGAATCCCTGGGCTCATGCAGTCTTCTCGCTTTGGCCTCCCAAAGTGCTGGGATTACAGGCTTGAGCTACCGTGCTTGGTGTCAATGATTTTTTTTAAATGGATATACAGGCCAGGCTCAGGGGCTCAACCTGTAACTGAACATCTTTTTGTATGATTTATTTGTTTGTTTGAGTTGGAATCTTACTCTCTCACCCAAGCTCATGGCCACCACAGCCTTGAACTCCTGGCTCAGGCAATCCTTCTACCTCAGCCTCTTGAATAGCTGTGTCCTCAGGCACATGCCACCATGCCTGGCTAATTATTTGTAGAGGTGAGGTCTCGCTATGTTGCCTGGCCTGGTCTCGACCTCCAAGGCTCAAGGGATCCTCCTACCTCAGTGGTGGGATTCCAGGTGTGAGCCACTGTGCCCAGCTTGCTTTGTCTTTTTCTTTTTTTTGTTGTTGAGTTGGAGTCTCACTCTGTCGCCCAGACTGGAGTGCAGTGGCACACTCCCAGCCACCGCAGCCTCGACCTGCTGGGCTCCGACGATCCTTCAGCCTCAGCCTTTCAAGTAGCCTGAATGACAGGCATGCGCTACCACCCGGCTGATTTTTTGATTTATTGTAGAGATGAGGTCTCGCCAAGTTGCCCAGGCAGGTCTCGAACCCGCGGGCTCAGGCAATTGACTCACCTCGGCCTCCCAAAGCGCGGGATTACAGGCTGAGCCACCGAGCCCAGTTGTCTTTTCTTAATTGAGTTCTTATCCCCAGTCTGTGTATTTCTGTCCTGTTGCTGTGGTCTCACGTTGGAGAATCTGCCTCATTACTACTGACGAATGACAAACCACCGGAGACTTCGTTGTATCCTTTGCAGTATTTTAGTTGCAGATCTGACTTGTCTTAAAAAATAAAAAAAGACACATGCATGTTTTATTTTATTTATCTGTTTGCTTATTTTTTTTTGAGTTGGAGTCTCACTCTGTTGCCCCGGCTGAAGTGCAGTGGCACGCTCATGGCCACTGCAGCCTCGACCTGCTGGGCTCAGGTGATCCTTCCGCCTCAGCCTTCCAATAGCGCCACCACGCCTGGCTAATTTTTTGATTTATGGTAGAGAAGAGGTCTCGCCAAGTTGCCCAGGGTGGTCTTGAACCTGTGAGCTCAGGCAATTCTCTCACCTTGACCTCCCAAGGTTCTGGGATTGTAGGCGTGAGCCGCCACGCCCTGCCCAAATATTTTATTTTTGACCGTAAAAATTTCAATTTATATTCTGAATTAGTGATCCATTCACAAGGTTTTAAAATTTTTAAAAATACAAAAGGGGCTGGGCACAGTGGCTCACGCCTGTAATCCCAGCACTTTGGGAGGCAGAGGCAAGAGGATTGCCTGAGTCCAGGGGTTCAAGGCTAGCCTGGGCAACTTGGCGAGACCTTGTCTCTACAGTAAATCAAAAACTTAGCTGGGTATGGTGGCGTGTGCCTGTAGTTCCACCTACTTGGAAGGCTGAGGTAGAAGGATCACCTGAACCAGCAGTTCAACGCTGTGGTGCCCATGAGCTTGGGTGAGAGAGTAAGATTCCAACTCAAACAAACAAACAAATAATACAAAAAAATGTTCAGTGAAATGTCTCCCATCCCTATCCGTCAGGCACCCAAAAGTTCCTCAATGCCAGGGCAATCAATGTACTTATGAGAGCTTCAGTCATTTTAAAGAAGGACATTATTTTAATGCGAAAGGGACCAGACACGGGGGGCTCATTCCTGTAATCTCAGCATGGGAAACTGGGGCAGGAGTTCAAGACCGCTTGAGCCCAGGAGTTCAAGGCCAGCCTGGACAACATAGCAAGACCCTGCCTCTACAAAAAAATTAAAAAAGTAGCCAGGCATAGTGGCGCACACCTGTAGTGCCAGTTACTCAGAAGACTGGGGTGGAAGGATTGCCTGAGCCCAGGAGGTCGAGGCTGTGGTGAGCTGTGATTGTGCCACTGCACTCCAGCCTGGACAACAGAGTGAGACTCCAACTTAAAAAATAAAAAATAAAATGAAAGGATGCCAGGGAGGTTGTTTCTCATTAAAAAAAACCAAATAGGATAAATAACAATAACAGATGTTTCTTTCTTCATATCTATGATTTTTAATTTAATGGCTTAGTTTTAGTTTGCTTTTGGAGAAAATTGAATATTCTCTTAAATCTTGGTTGTATCTGAATGATCTGCTATAGTTGCAAAGTCCAATTCATTAAAAACCTGTATTACAAAGTATCACATGATGAAGATATTGCTCCTTGAAAGTGGCAGTTAACGTGTGAGGACAAACATCTCTTTGTCTCTTTTTGTACATCCTTCATTTCTTCTCTCTCTTGCTCCCTTCAGCCACTCAAAGGACTGGCGTTCAAATGCCAGGTTGTCTCTCTCTGCCTGTAACTCTGAATCCAGTTAACTTTTAGGGGCCTTAAGGTCATCTATAAACTCAGGCTTATAAGATCAGACAATTATGTTCGCGAACCGTGCTAGAAAAAGTGCTCCATACCTCACTGCTGAATATCACCACAGGTCACCTTCGAAGTCCTCCTCTTGGGAAGCTATGCACCGACGCCAGCGCCTAGAGTCTACCCGTCCAAGCAATTTTGGAACTCTTTTTCTGGAATGGCCACCAGAACAGTCATCATTGCTGCAGCCTGACAATTAAGTTCACAAACTTGCCACCAGGTGCTTATGTGAGCACCACTGAACAAATAACTACATGGAAACACTCTCCCTACTCACCTGATCTGGCCCCCAGTGACTTTTTTCTTTACCCAAAGATAAAGGAACTATTGAAAGGAAGACATCTGATGACAGTCAGGACATCAAGGGTCATACGATGACAACTCTGATGGCTATTCCAAAATGGTGTTCCAAAATGGCTTTGACGGGTGGATTCTACGTGCTGGCATCAGTGCACAGCGACCGGTACACGGTGACTTCAAAGGTGACCATGGTGATGGTCAGCAGTGAGGTATGGAGCACTTTTTCTTGGACAGTTTGCGAACTCAACTGTTGGACGTTGCATGCTCTGTCACGATGATTAAATTGAATATTGTGAGCCGGGCTCGGTGGCTCAGCCTGTAATCCCGCGCCTTGGGAGGCTGAGGTGAGTGGATTGCCTGAGTCCATGGGCTTGAGACCTGCCTGGGCAACTTGGTGGGACCTCATCTCTACGATAAATCAAAAAATTAGCCAGGTGTGGTAGCGTGCACCTGTAGTTCCAGCTACTCGGAAGGCTAAGGCGGAAAGATCGCTGGAGCCCAGCAGGTCAAGGCTGCGGTGGCTGGGAGCGGCCACTGCACTCCAGTCTGGGTGACAGAGTGAAACTTCAACTCAAAAATAAATAAATAAATAAATAAAATAAAATGAATATTGTGTTTGCGAGGACAGGGGTGTGCACCCGTGGGACACGCTGGGTTTATTATGCCTTGCAACAAACGCGTACAAGGAGCCAGGGACATCCCAGCAAGAGGGTGTTGAAAAGGCCCCTTCACTGCAGGGTGCAGTGGCTCAAGCCTGTAATCCCAGTACTTTGGGAGGCTGAGGCAAGAGGATTGCCTGAGTCCACGGGTTCGAGACCAACCTGAACTACATGGCGAGACCTCATCTCTACAATAAATAAAAAAATTAGTCAGGCATGGTAGCATGCGCCTTTAGTTCTGGCTACTTGGAAGGCTGAGGTGGAAGGATCGCCAGTGGGTTGACGCTGGGGTGGCTTTGAGCGTGCCGCTGCATTCCAACCTAGGCGAAGAAGTAAGACTCCAACTCAAAAAAAAAAAAAAGAAAAGGACCCTTCTCAGATTCAGTCTGAGGTCAGAGGATCTGGGGAGGGGTTCCAGGAAGCAGGGGTCCCTCAGGATTGAATACTGACCAAATGCAGGGGCATCCTGTGACAGGATATCTTACATGTATCAGGAGGGCCAACCAGGGTGAGGCCAAAGTGTCAAAGGTAAAGACTCAGCCATGACCTGTGTCATCTCAGAAGGAGCTGTTAGGTGTTTGGAGGCTACACGATGACCTTGTTTTTAAATTTATTTTTATTTATTTATTTTTTGAGTCAGAGTCTCACTCTGTCACCCAGACTGGAGTGCAGTGGCCACTGCTCCCGGCCACCGCAGCCTTGACCTACTGGGCTCCTGCGATCCTTCCACCTCAGCCTTCCAAGTAGCTGGAATTACAGGTGCATGCTACCATGCCTGGCTAATTTTCTTTTTGTTTTGTTTTTTTTGTTTGTTTTTTTTGAGTTGGAGTCTCACTCTGTCGCCCAGACTAGAGTGCAGTGGCCGCTCCCGCTGGCCTCCGGCGATCTTTCTGCCTCAGCCTTCCGAGTAGCTGGAATTACAGGTGCGCGCTAACACGCCCGGCTAATTTTTTTGATTTTATTGTAGAGATGAGGTCTCACCTGCCCAGGTGGGTCTCGAACCTGCGGGCTCAGGCAATCCAGTCACCTCAGCCTCCCAAAGGTGCGGGATTATAGACTGAGGCACTGAGCCCAGCTTAATTTTTTGATTTATTGCAGAGATGAGGTCTCGCCAAGTTGCCCAGGCGGATCTCGAACCCGCGAGCTCAGGCAATCCACCCACCTCAGCCTCCCAAAGGCGCAGGATTACAGGCTGAGCCACCGAGCCCGGCTATGGGAAGTATTTTAATGCCATGTTGCTCTCCCCTGTCTGGACAGTGGGCTTCTGAGGGCCGAGGACATAGTTCATGCAACTTTCTGTCTCTCTGAAATGGGAGAGGCACAGAACACTCTGGAGACAGGATGGGCACTTTCTTCTGTGTCTCTCCATTCTCTTCTCTGTCCTCCCATCCTTGCTCTCCCTTAATCTGCTATGGTAATAAAGTGCGTGTAAGGTTAACTAAGTGGTGATTTCAATGGCAGTCACAGAATGAACTTGCTGTAAAGAAGTCAGCCGCAGCAGAAATCTCACTCCTCCCAAAGATTTTATTTTTTGTTTCGCCCAGGCTGGAGTGCAGGGGCACGCTCACAGCCACCACAGTTTCGACCTGCTGGGCTCAGGCGATCCTTCCGCTTCAGCCTTCCAAGTAGCTGGAATATAGGCAAGCTCCTTAATTTTTTTTTTGTAGCCATGCCTGGCTAATTTTTTGATGTATCGTAGACACAAGGTCTCGTCAAAGTGCCCAGGCTGGTCTTGAACCCCTGGACTCAGGCAATCCTCTTGTCTTCACCTCCCAAAGTGCTGGGATGACAGGCGTGAGCCCCGCTGCTCTCAAAGATGTAAGGGGGTTCAGGCACTAGAACAGAGTTGCTCTTATTTAAACTCTTTGTTATTTAACACCAGGCACAGTGGCTCACCCCCGTGATCTCTGCACTTTGGGAGACTGAGGCGAAAAGTCTGAGCCAGGAGTTCGAGACCAGTCTGGGCAACCTGGCAAGACCTTGTCTCTACAAAATATCAATACATTAGCCGGGTGTGGTGGCGCGTGCCTGTAGTCCCAGCTACTGAGGAGGCTGAAGCGAAAGGATTGCCTGAAAAGGAGAGAGAGAAAGAGAGAGAGGGAGAGAAAAGAAAGAACAGTACTGCCGTCTCTGTTGGGAAGACAGCTGGTTGCATGCAGATGTCAGGTCTGAGGACAGTGCAGAGGTTCATTCTGTGATGCACTGTGTGGAGAGCGAGTCGTGCTGTTTTGAGGGGCCAGTTGAGGAGGGAGACCATTAAAATAGGGCAGAATCTCTGTCTGACTTCTCCTGCAGGGTCAGTAGCCTGGGGATCTCTGCAGACAAGTGGCTAAGGGGTTTGATTCACAGCCAGTCCTGAACCTGGCAGTTGTCATGGAAGAATGACACGCAGCAAGGATGACATAGCTGTTTGCGAGGGAGCAGCTGTGCTCGTGGACCACAGAGGCTCAGTTGCAAAGAGAAGAGGTGGAGAGGGGCAGAGGGTGACATGTGAGGAGAAGGCGAGGGGCCACAATTTTCTGGAGGCACAGGCTTTGAGAGCCCTTTCTATTGCGGCCTCATTCTTGCAATGTGGCCCTCCCGTCGGACAACTCCCCTTCTGTCATGTGGCATTCAGAGGCAAGCTCCTTAATTTTTTTTTTTGAATCAGGGTGTTACTCTGTCACCCAGGCTGGAGTGTTACATGATCACGGCTCACTGCAGTCTTGACCTCCTGGACTGAGGCGGTCCTTCCACCTTAGCCTCCCAAGTATCTGGGACTACAGGTGTGCACTCACCACATCCAGCTAATTTTTTAACTTTTTTGTAGAGACGAGATCCCGCACTGTTGCCTAGGCTGGTCTTGAACTCTTGGGCTAAGTAATCCTCCCACCTCGGCCTCCCCAAGTGCTGGGACTACAGGTCTGAGCCACCACACCCAGTTGCAAGTCCCTTAATTTTGAACATTGTTCCTTTGATCTGACCATATCATTGTTCTTATTTTAGATGTCATACTTTAAAGATTGCAATAGCCAGTGTCATCAGAAGAACTTAGAATCATGATTATGTATGTATTTATTTATTTTGACTCAGAGTCTCTCTGTCGCCCAGGTTGGAGTGCAGTGGCACAGTTATGACCACCACAGTCTTGACCTGCTAGGCTCAGGCGATCCTTCTGCCTCAGCCTCCCAAGTAGCTGGGACTACAGGCATCAGCACACCCAGCTAATTTTTTGAGTTATTGTAGAGACGAGGTCTCGCCAAGTTTCCAGTCTGAAACTCCTGGGTTCAGGCAATCCTCTTGCCTCTGCCTCTCAAAGTGCTGCAATTATAGGTGGGAGCTACCGCACCTTGCTAGAATCCTTATTAACCACACAGATAAATGAGCTGAAGCCGACTTTTAAAATTTTAGTGGAAACGATCTAATATTTGAAAATATTTTCTCTGCATTAGCTAACTGATCAACTGACCAGTGAGTAGCCGTGAATGTCCTGTAATACCCACAGTCACTCTGGATCATCAACAGTGAACACATTTGCCATGAGGATATTGTTTTGTGAATTATTAGAAAAGTATAAAGGTACTAAGTCACTCAGAGGAGAGTTCATGTAAAACCTCAAAATGGCCTTTAGGGCTTAATGGCTTTCAGAGTAGTTTAACCACAGGGAGGAATATCACTTGTGGACTACACAGCATTTGTTTGTTTTTTAAATTATTATTATTATTTTGTAGAGCCTTGCTATGCTGCCCAGGTGGGTCTCCAACTTCTGACCTCAAGCAATCCTCCCGCTTTGGCTCCTCAGTTGTGGAATTACAGGCTGGAGCCACCAGGCCTGGCCTCAGAATTTGTTGATGAGGGTTGAGAAGCTGACCTGGTGAAGGAACTGTCAATGCAGCAGAACCTCAAGAAAGAACAAATCTGTTGATCCGAGACCACAGGCATAGGAACGGGTGTTCTCATCTCCAATGACGAGTTCCTGCAGCTAATGCCTACTTACAGCTCCTCAAATGTGCTGACGAGTACACCTGTCAGAAATGTGTGAATGTGAGCCGAGTGTAATGGCTCACACCTGTCATTCCAGCGCTTTGGGAGGTAGAAGCGAGAGGATTGCCTGAACCCGGGGGTTCGAGACCAGCCCGGGCAACTGGCAAGACCTCGTCTCTACAACATATCAAAAAATAAGTCAGGTGTGATAGCACACACCTGTGGTTCCAGTTACTTGGAAGACCGAAGCGGAAGGATCACCTGAGCCCAGAGGTCGAGGCAGTGGTGGCTGTGAGCATGACACTGCACTTCAGCCTGGGAGAAAGAGTGAGACTCCGACTCAAAAAGAAAAAAGTCACTCAGCGAGCTCACCGAATTGATGGTAACGTGCTTCTGCAATTCAACACGATGAGTGCCAACTGCAACATACGTAATTCCTTTCACCCACTCCCCTGCGATTACTGGAAGCTGTGCCTTTGACATACCTAGATTCTGCCCTTGACATACCTAGACTCCCTGGTGCTAGGGTTGTAAATTTGGTCCCGGGGACTTCTTTTCTTTCTTATGAGGTCTGTGAAAGCTAATGGCATGCGGTTTTCACACCAGGAGGGCAATTTTCTTATTCAAAATAATTATCCCAGACCAGGAGCTATAGTGGAGCACACCTGTAGTCCTAGCTACTTGGGAGGCTGAGGGGGCAGGATCTCCTGAGCCCACGCTGTGGCCATGATCATGCCACTACAGTCTAGCCTGGGCGACAGAGTCAGAGACTCCAACTCAAAACAACATGAAACCATTGCTCATTGCATTTCCCATCTGAATAGCTGACACCCAAAAAACTTAGAAACAAAGCTGTTTTAGTCCACTCCCGCTGGATTTTTCTCTTACCAACTTTTCCTAGTCTGGTTTTTCTTTCCTTTTCCTTTTCCTTTCTTATTGTAGAGACATGGTCTCGCCAAGTCGCCCAGGCTGGTCTCAAACCCTTGGGGCTCAGGCAATCTTCTGGCCTCGGCCTCCCAAAGTGCTAGGATGACAGGCGTGAGCCACCACGCTCAGCCTCTATTTTGGTTTTTCTAATCTTGAGGCATTTGAGTGTGAGGTGAGAGGACGAGTCCTCAGTAAGCGTGCAAAGTGTGCAGTTCATATTTTTCTGACCATTGAAGACCACTCAACAATTTTAAAAAAAAATTTTAAATGTTTCTTGTGTCACTCTCCCCAGTGGCCAGCAGGGGGTGCTCTGGGAACAATGCCAGAGGTCTGAATCGCACTGTCTCTTGCACTGGGCTTTGTACTCTTGCACTGGGCTTTCTGTGCGACACAGCCTGTATTTCACTGTCGCATCCCCGTCCTATTTTCCTTTCATCTAATATTTTGCTGTTCAGAGATGAATCGTGAACTTGCAACCACCGACCGGAATGGTAGGACGCTGGAAATGAGGTGGGCTCTTGGCCTGGGAGACCTAAGAACCTAATTGTGGCTGCAGGTTGCCCAAGCCCCCTTAATGCAGATAAGAGAGCCTTCAATTGGCTTCAGTCAAAAGGGACTTAAGTGGACGGGGTAGTCTTGACCGCCAGAGCTGAGGAGGTCATTGTTCTGAGGCCTCCTGGGTCCAGGGAGATTGACAAGGCTCCTGCCACTTTCCAGAGATGAAGTCTGTAAGGCCTGGAATCCCCCGGGGCTGAGACCCTCCCTGGCCTGGGCCTCGGAGGTGTGGAGAGGGCAGGGGAGGGCCCTGGGGGCCCTGGGGAACTGCTGCCACCCTGGGCACTCCCGGGGCAGCTCTTCCCTTCCAGCAGCCTTCCTGCTCCTCAGCCCTAAGGCATTCTGGGCTCATCTTTGGGTTTCTCTCCCTGGCCATGCCCTGGTGACATCTCATCACTCACCGTTGTCATGGATAATGGCCACACCATTTGCTGAGTGTGGGACCAGGATCAATGACCAGGTCCTCTTACTTAGAGCCTTGATCTGGCCTTCCCAGGCTGCATCCTGGCTACTGGACACAATACTCTGCTGATTTAATCTATTGCAAAATAGACAATCAGTCATCACTGGTTTTCTCAATGTGAAGATCAGATTTTAATTTCAGTGATTTAGAAACAAATATTGGCCCAGTGTGGTGGCTTGTGTCTGTAATCTCAGCACTTTGAGGGAGGCTGAGGAGGGAGGATTGAGCCCAGCAGTGAGATCAGCCTGGGCAACATAACGAGACCCTGTGTCTACAAAAAATTAAAAAATTAGCTGGGCATGGTGATGGGTACCTGTGGTCCCAGCTACTCGGGAGGTTTAGGCGGAAGGATCACCTGCTCCCAGGAAGTAGAGGCTGTGGTGAGCCATGATCATGCCACTGCATTCCGATCTGGGAAATAGAGTGAGAGAGCCCAACTCTAAAAACAAACAAAAACCGAATCCGGAATAAATAATGTGCCCTGTGCTTTGCTTACAGACAGACTAAGGGAGCAACCCCTGCCTTGAACATGAATGTAGTAGGCTTTAGGTCTGGCTCTGCCGCTCCCCAGCTGTGTGACTTTGAACAACTCATGCAGTTTTCCTGGGTTGGATTGTTTTCTGGTCTTCAAAAGAGAGGAGCATGGACTCATTGAGTGGACAAGATTCCAGACTTGAGAGTCAAGCAGACCAGGGTTTTGTTTTGTCTTGTTTTTGAGTTGGAGTCTCACTCTGTCACCCAGGCTGGAGGGCAGTGGCATGCTCACAGCCACCCCATCGTCAACCTGCTGGCCTCAGGAGATCCTTCCACCTCAGCCTTCCAAGAAGCTGGAACCACAGGCATGCACCATCATGCCTGGCTAATTTTTCTTGATTGATTGTAGAGAGGAAATCTCGCCAAGTTGCTCAGGGTGGTCTCGAACACCTGGGCTCAGGCAGTCCTCTAGCCTCGGCCTCCCAAAGTGCTGGGATGACAGGCATGAGCCACTTGCCGGGCTGTTGACCAGGGTTTTAATCCTGGCTATTTTGTGTATTCACTGGATAATGTTAAGCAAGTGACTATTAGCGTTATTTTAAGGCTTTACTGAGATAATAAATGTGAAACCCTTAGCATTGTTCTTAGAACACAGTGAGCACTCAATGAATGGTAGTTGGTCATGACAATGACCTGCATTATGAAAATCCTATGGGGTCATTTTAAAGCTCTAATGCAATGACTTGAACCTGAAATGCTGTGAGTAATCCTGGTCATTTGATTCTGTGCTTCTTGTGAGAATTTGGTAAGAAGTAGATGGAAATTATAGAGAACTTTGTAAAGTGTGTAGACTTTTTTTTTTAATTCGGAGTTTTGCTCTGTCGCCCAGGCTGGGGTGCAGTGGCACAACTCACAGCCACCACAGCCTCCACCTCCCGAACTCAAGTAATCCTTCCACCTCAGTCTTCCAAGTAGCTGGAACCACAGGTGTGCACCACCATGCCCGGCTCATTTTTTGATTTATTGTAGAGACAAGGTCTTGCCAAGTGCCCAGGCTGGTCTCAAACTCCTGGACTCAGGGAATCCTCTCGCCTCAGTCTCCCAAAATGCTGGGATTACAGGCGTGAGCCACCATGCCCAGTCTGGATTTTATTATATAGTACTACATTACATATTCAGCAGCTAATGTGATCACAGACACTGTAATCAATCCAATCGTGGGCCAGTTTCCTTGTTTTTTCATAGTATAACGCCGACCAGGAAATCTTTAAAGGTTAAACTTTGTACTTGGCAACGTAAAACAAAGAGACTTCAGCTCCTTTCACTTCCTGAACTGATTTAGAATTTTCTTTTAATTCACAAGCATTGGAGAGTGATTTAAAATGGTTCTCAGATAACAATAATTACTAGCAATGAGCTGCGTTCACTAACTCTGCAACTGGGAGGGCAAACGTATGGTTCACTGAGTAAGCATATATTGAATACCTTTTGTATTCCGGGCATTGGGATCCAGGTACTGGACGTGGGAGTGAATAAAACGGACCAAGCCCCGCTGTTCCGAAACCTGCCGCCTCTGGGGGCTGATCTTCTTTGGGTGCCACTCCAGCAGGTGGTCGTCTGTCCTCCGCTGTGAGACCACAGGGGGTCATGAGGAAAGGAGGATATGACTGCCTGGCCCTCTCCACCAGCAGCAAGGGCGGGGGAGCTCGGCACTGCACCGTGTGTATACGCATTCTCACTGCAGAGTGGAGCTGTTCGAGCAGGCAGCCTCTGGCCACAGGTGACTATGGAGCACTTGACCTGTGGCTCGTCCAGGTTGCGATGAGCGTGAGTGTAACATACACTCCAGATTTTAAAGACTTAGTAAGAAAACAAGAATGGGCCGGGCTCAGTGGCTCGAGTCTATAATCCCAGCATTTTGGGAGACTGAGGTGGGAGGATTGCTTAAGCCTAGGAGTTTGTACCCAGCTTGAGCCACATAGCGAGACCTCATCTCTACAAAAATAAAAATGAAAAAATTAGCCGGGCACGGTGGCACACACTTGAAGCCTCACCTTCTTGGGAGGCTGGGGCAGAAGGATTTCTGAGCCAAGGAGATTGAGGCTGCAGTGAGCCATGATTGTGCCACTACACTCTAACCTGGGCAACAGAGTGAAACTCTGACTCCAAAAAAAAAAAAAAAAAGAAAGAGGCAAACAATTCAACTTATGAAATTAGAAATGAGAAGGAAAACACAATAACCAAAGTAATGAGGAAGAGGTGGCAAATAAAGGTAAAAGCTGAGGCCAGTTAGATAAAAAGACAAAAAGGAAGAGAGGACAAATACATTGAAATTCTGGCTCTTTGAAAAAAATTAGTGAAATAGATACCTCCTCCCCTACTTTCCTCACACACGCAAGGAGCAGATGGAGGCAAAATGAGGAAGGAAGAAGCAGTCACGTCACAGTCACAGACAAGGTGAAAGGGGCCGTGAGAGATTACTTCAGGCGATTCTACAGCAGCTCCTTGAAAATTCAGAAGAAACAAATGGTTTCCTGGTTTAAAAAAAAAAGTGGCCACGCTGGGTGGCTCATGCCTGTCATCCCAGCACTTTGGGAGGCTGAGGCGAGAGGATTGCCCGAGCCCACGGGTTCAAGACCAACCTTGGCACTCGGCGAGACCGCGTCTCTACAATAAATCAAAAAAGTAGCTGGGCATGGTAGTGTGCGCTTGTAGCTCCACCTACTTGGAAGACTGAAGAGAAGGGATCACCTGAGCCCAGCAGGTTGAGGCTGTGGTGGCTGTGAGCGTGCCACTGTACTCCAGTCTGGGTGACAGAGTGAGGCTCTGACTCAAAAAAAAAAAAAGAGTAAAACTGACCCCAAAGGAAGTAGATATGTGAATAGGCCCATTATTATAGCAGAGACTGAAAAGGCAATTAAAAATCTTTCATCAGAAAAGGCCACCAAACCCACATAGACTCCCAGCTGAGGCAATTGTTAAAAGAAGAGATACTTACGATGTTTACCCTCCCAAACTCTTTTCATTCATTGTATAAAACAATAAACTTTATTATTTATTTATTTATCTATTTTTGAGTTGGAGTCTCACTCTGTCGCCCAGACTGGAGTGCAGTGGCTGCTCCTGGCCACTGCAGCCTCGACCTGCTGGGCTCCAGCGATCCTTCCGCCTCCGCCTTCCAAGTAGCTGGAACTACTGGCGCAGGCTACCATGCCCAGCTACTTTTTTGATTTATTGTAGAGACGTGGTCTCGCCGAGTGCCAAGGCTGGTCTTGAACCTGTGGGCTCAGGCAATCCTCTCGCCTCAGCCTCCCAAAGTGCTGGGATGACAGGCTGAGCCACCGAGCCCGGCTTGGAACAGCAAACTTTAATACCCAAACCTGAGAAAGAGAAGGACCGCTATGGCTTGAACAGGCCCCCTCCAAAACCCAGGTGTTGCCAATGTGAACATACTAAGACGCAGGCATTTCACACGTGCTCAGGCGGAATGGGGGTCACCCCTTGCTCAGGCGGAGTTGGGGTCACCCCTTGCTATGGGGTTAGGGTTCTCACCAAAGAGGCTTCATGCCGCATGGGCTTCAGCCCCTCTGCCGGGTGAGGACGCAGCGCCATCTGGTGGACGCCGCCTTACCGGCTGGCCAAACCTACAAGCACCTTGATCTTGGACTTCCCAGTCTCCAGAATTGTGACAACTGCATTTCTGCTTTTTCATTTGTTTTTGATAAATTACCCAGTCTCCGATGTTTTGAGATAGCAGCACAAAATAGAATGAGACAACAACATAAATAAAACCATACAAAGTTTCAGTGCTTTTATTCTTTTTTAAAATTTTTATTTTAGAGATGAGGTCTCACTAAGTTGCCCAGGCTGCTCTCAAACTCCTGGGCTCAAGCAATCCTCCCTCCTTGACCTCCCAAAGTGCTGGGATTACAGGCATATGCCACCACACCTGGCCAATGTTTTAATTTTTTTGTAGAAGGATCTTGTAGAAGGTGTACATAGATCTTGCTATGTTCACCAGGCTGATCTCAAACTCCTGGGCTCAAGTGATTCTCTTGCCTCGGCCTCCCAAAGTGCTGGGATTACAGGCATGGGTCACCATACCCAGCCAAGACCTTGCTTTCAATTCTTTTGAAATGCAACTGCTGAGTCATCTGGTAATTCTATTTTTAATTTTTTAAGGAACCAAAATATTGCTTTCCATACTAGCAGCACCATTTTACCTATAACACCTGCAGTCCCAGCTACTCAGAAGGCCGAGGTGGGAGGATCACCCGAAGGAGGTGACAGGAGGTTGGGGCTTCAGTGAGCCATGATGGTGCCAGTGTACTCCAGTCTGGGTGCCAGAGTGAGACGCCAACTCAAAACAAAGCAAAACACAACAAAAAGCAAGGTCTTGAAGATACATTCGTGCACTCATGTTCACCCAGCATTATTCACAAGAGCCAAGAGGTGGAAGCAGCCCCAGTGCCTCTCAAGGGATGAATGGATTAAAAAAATGTGAGAAATCAACATAACATTAAAAAAGTAAACACAATGCGATACAATCAAATACAGCCTCACAAAGGAATGAAACGCAGGCATATGCCGCAATGTGAATGAACCTCGAAGACTTTATGCTAAATGAAATCAACCGGTTACAAGAAGACACGTAGGTGGAACCCCTTTCTAAGAGGTATCTACAGTAGTGGAGCTGATAGAGACAGAAAGTGGAATGGGGTGCAGGGTCTTGGGGGGGGATCAGGTCACTGCTGAATGGGAACAGAGTATGGGTGTTGCACGCTGGAAATGTTCTGGTGATTGGTTGCACAACAGTGTGGGTAAACCTAACACCGCTGACCTGTTCCCTTAAAAGGGTCCAGATGGTAATTTTTTATTTTTTATTTTTTTGAGTCAGTGTCTCACTCTGTCGCCTAGGCTGGAGTGCACTGGCACGATCATGGCCACCGCAGCCTTAAAGCTTCTGGCTCAGCCTCCCGATTAGCTGGGACTACAGGCACGCACCACCACCTCTGGCTAATTTTTTAATTTTATTGTAGAGACAAGGTCTCGCCACGTGGTCCAGGCTGGTTCCAAACTCCTGCGCTCAGGCAATCCTCTCGCCTCTGCCTCTCAAATTGCTGGGATGACAGGTGTGAGCCACTGTACCTGGCCCAGACGGCAAATTTTATCCTGTGTATTTTACCACAGTTCCAGAAAGAATTCCTGCTCACCTCATTTTCCAGATACGCATGATTTTGACTACTCTCGGGTTATGCAAACAATGCCCAGATCCATGCCTCCAGTACTCAGGATCTTCCCCTGATTGAGTGATTTTTTTTCCCTGCTGTCTGCTGGGCAGCGCTTGTTGAATTATGTTCCACTGACTTTTCAAACTTAACATTTCCCGAACCGATTTCCCCACCAACCACCTCCTCCTGTTTCCTTCCTTATGCCCATCCATGAACGAATGAATTTGTGTATCTTGGACCTTTTTCACAGAGACCCGATATCAAGATAAGAAGTCATTTGAGCCATGTTATATTTTTGGGAACAGTTTTATTGAGATACCATTCACCTACCCTTCAATTCACCCTTTCAAAGTGTTCAACCCACCGGGTAGGGTGGCTCACACTTGTAATCCCAGGGACTTAGGCTGAGGTGGGAGGATCACTTGAAACCAGGGGTTAAATATCAGCCTGGGCAATATAGCAAGAATCTATTTACACAAAAATGAAATAAATGAAAAAAAAGCCAAGCATGGTGGTGCACACCTGTAGCCCCAACTACTCAGGAGGCTGAGGTGGGAGGATACCTTGAGCCCAGGAAGTCGAAAATGCAGTGAGCAATGATCGCCCCACTACACTCTAGCCTATGGTTTTTCAACTAATTGAAATGACAGAGTAAGACTCTATCTCAAAAGGAAATTTAAAAATGATAAAGTGAAAGCCGGGCTCGGTGGCTCAGCCTGTAATCCCGTGCCTTTGGGAGGCTGAGGTGAGTGGATTGCCTGAGCCCGCGGGTTCAAGACCTGCCTGGGCAGCGAGACCTCATCTCTACAATAAATCAAAAACTCTGCCGGGCGTGGTAGCGTATGCCTATAATTCCAGCTACTCGGAAGGCTGAGGCGGAAGGATCGCCGGAGCCCAGCAGGTCGAGGCTGCGGTGGCCAGGAGTGGCCACTGAACTCCAGTCTGGGCGACAGAGTGAGACTCCAACTCAAAAAAAAAAAAAAAGATAAAGTGTATAGCTCGTGGCTTTCTGTATCTTCATAGTTGTGCAGTTTTCAGCACAATCAACATTAAAATGTTTTCATCCCCTCTCCCCCCAAACCTCCACTTTTTAGCCCTCACCCACAACCTCCCCACCTCCCTCCTGCAGATTTGC
Source organism: Cephalopachus bancanus (assembly GCA_027257055.1). NCBI lineage: Eukaryota > Metazoa > Chordata > Mammalia > Primates > Tarsiidae > Cephalopachus > Cephalopachus bancanus. Next base: position 603,938 of record JAPVLO010000301.1, on the reverse strand, counting down.
CTACCCTGGACATTTCATATCAATGGATTCATATAGTATGTGGTCTTTTGTGACTGTCTTCTTTCACCAGCATAGTTTTTTGTTTGTTTGTTTGTTTAGAGATAGGGTCTTGCTATGTTGCCCAGGCCACTTTTGAACGCCTGGGCTCAAGCCATCCTCCTGCCTCAGCCTCCCAAAGCACTGGGATTATAGGCATGAGCCACCATGCTGGGCCAGAGCATCGTGTTTTTAAGATCCATCCGTGCTGAAGCATGTGTCAGTACTTCCTTTCTTTTTCTGGCCAGGTAACATTGCATACTAGTATATACCACATTTTGTTTATCCATTCATTAGCTGATGGACATTTGGGTTGTTTATACCTTTAGGCTATTACACCATCATTACTGACTTTATTTATTTATTTTTTTGGAGAGACAAGTTCTCTTTATGTGCCTGGGCTGGTCTTGAACTCCTGGGCTCAAGAAATCCTCTTCCTTGGCCTCCCAAAGGATTGGGATTACAAGCATGAGACACTGCACCTGGCTTTTAATGTATTTTGCTTTCATTGTTATATGTGGTTTGGGATAAGGGTTCAAATTTATTCTTTTACAAGTGAATAACCAGGTGACTCAGCATCATTGTTTAAAAAATTTGTCCTTGGCCGGGCTCGATGGTTCAGTCTTTAATCCCAGCACTTTGGGCGGCCGAGGTGAGTAGATTGCCTAAACCCGCAGGTTCGAGACCCACCTGGGCAATTTGGCGAGACCTCATCTCTACAATAAATCAAAAATTAGCCGGATGTCGTAGCGCACGCCTGTAGTTCTGGCTACTTAGAAGGCTGAGGCAGAAGGATCGCCGGAGCCCAGCAGGTGGAGGCTGCGGTGGCCGGGAGCGGTCACTGCACTCCAGTCTGGGTGACAGAGTGAGACTCCAACTCAAAAAAAAAAAAAAATCTGTCCTTTTCCATGGAATGATCTTGGCACCCTTGTCAAAAGCCAATTGGCCAGATATATGGGTTTATTTCTGGACCTTTAATTCTATCCCACTGATCCATATGTCTGTCTTGTGCCAGGACCACGTTATCCTGAAACTGTTGCTTTGGAGTAAGTTTTGAATATGAATCCTCTAACTTTTCTTCTTTTTTCAGGTTGTTTTAGCTGTTCTAGGTCGTTTAAGCGTATGTGTGAATTTTAGGATCAGCGTACCAGTTTCTATCAAAAAAAAAAAGCTAGATGATGTTTTTATAGGGATTGTATTGAATCTGTAAATCAATTTGGAGAGTGTTGCTCTTTAAACAATATTAACTCTTCCAATTATGAACATGGGATTTCTTTACCATTATTTGGCTCTTCTTTAATTTTTTTCAATGCTGTTTTGTAGTTTTCAGAGTATACATTTTGCATTTTATTGGTTAAGTTTATTCCTAAGCATTTTATTCTTTTGGAGGTTGTTTTTAATAGAATTTATTAATTTCATTTTGGATTGTACCTTATTAGTATACAGGAACGTGATTGATTTTTTGTATATTGATCTTGTATCCTGCAACCTTGTTGAACTCACACATCACATTATGTTGTGTTTGCTTATGGTTGAAGTCGTGTATTCCCCCAAAAGTTCCTAACTGTGAAATGTGATTATTTTGGAAGTAAAGGGCACAGAAAAGAAAATTTCCAATCTGTATGTCATTTTATGTACAAGTGTGGTTTTCAACCAAACTTTATCCCTGCTATTTCTTTTTTTTTTTTTTTTTTTTGAGTTGGAGTCTCACTCTGTCACTCAGACTGGAGTACAGTAGCCGCTCCCGGCCATCGCAGCTTCGACCTGCTGGGCTCCAGTGATCCTTCTGCCTCAGCCTTCCAAGTAGCTGGAACTACAGGCGCGTGTTACCACGTCCGGCTAATTTTTTATTTATTTATTGTAGAGATGAGGTCTCACCAAGTTGCCCAGGCAGGTCTCGAACCTGTGGGCTCAGGCAATCCACTCACCTCGGCCTCCCAAAGTGCTGGGATTTACAGGCTGAGCTACTGAGCCCGGCCTATTCCCGCTATTTCTTTCAGGAAATGTTTTTGGTTTTTCAATTAACTGAAAACAACATGTAGGAAATAATACTAAAAAAATGAAATATAACTTGTACATTTATTTTGTCTTTTTTTTTTTTTTAGTTGGGGTCTCACTCTGTCGCCCAGGCTGGAGTGCAGTGGTACACTCACGGCCACCCCAGTGTTAACCTACGGGTGATATTTCCACCTCAGCCTTCCAAGTATCAGAACTACAGGTGCATGCTACCACACCCGGCTAAATTTTTGTTATATTGTAGAGACGAGGTCTAGCCAAGTTGTCGGGTCTGGTCTTGAACCCACAGGCTCAGGCAATCCACTTGCCTTGACCTCCCAAAATTGTGGGATTACAGGCTGAGTCACAGAACCCGGCCTATTTTGTCAGGATTTTAAGCAAAAATAGGTTTTTTTTTGCTCGACAAAATAAGCAAAACTCGGTAATTTTGCTTATAAAACAAGCAATTTCTCAATGGCTTCGTTTATCAGGAACCTTGCAGATATCTGGCAATTTGTTTGCTTCTGATTTTAGACAGCTGTAGCTGTAATTTAGATTGCTCCAATCTAAATGTCAAGGTTTCAATCAAGCATAACTTTTTATAATTTTTTTTAAACTTTTCAAATTAAGCAAGATATCATTTTCAAAGAACAAGGACCCAGTTTAGATCAGTATCTTTAAAAAACAACGCTTTAGCCAGGCTCGGTGGCTCAGCCTGTAATCCCACGCCTTTGGGAGGCTGAGATGAGTGGATTGCCTGAGCCCGCGGGTTCGAGACCCGCCTGGGCAACTTGGTGAGACCTCATCTCTACAATAAATCAAAAAAATCAGCTGGGCGTGGTAGCGCTGCCTGTAATTCCGGCTACTTGGAAGGCTAAGGCGGAAGGATCGCTGGAGCCCAGCAGGTCGAGGCTGCGATGGCCGGGAGCGGCCACTGCACTCCAGTCTGGGTGACAGAGTGAGACTCCAACTCAAAAAAAAACAAACAAAAACAACGCTTTATTTACATGGGCGTTAATTGCTATAGTACTGTTTATAGTAATAAAAGCATTTTTTGTTAGGAGCTAACTTTCTGAATTTGTACCTTGCTTTAGAATAAAGCACAGTCTTTGTCTATCTCAGCAGCTGTGTCCTTGAAAATTATTAGGCCAGGCGCGGTGGTTCACACCTGTCATCCCAGCACTTTGGGAGGCAGAAGTAGAGGATTACCTGAGCCCAGAGGTTCGAGACCAGCCTGGGCAACATGGTGAGACCTCGCCTTTACAACAAATCAAAAACTAGCTGGGCGTGGGGGCACACGCCTGTAGTTCCAGCTACTTGGAAGGCTGAGGCAGAAGGATCACCTGAGCCCAGCAAATTGAGGCTGTGGTGGCCATGAGCGTGTCACTGCACTCCAGCCTGGGTGACGGAGTGAGACTCTGACTCAACAACAAAAAAAAGACAACTATTGGAATTATTGACACAGACTTTCCTGTTCACTTAGGCTTTTTCGAACAAAGAAATAAACAAACAACAATAAAAAAAAATTATTGACACATTCTGTGCAGCGTTATAAACACACACTCGTACCCAACGGTGACTCTACTAACAATACTAACTATACTAATCAAGTGTAAAAGTTTATACATTATATTTTCTTTTTTTTTTTTTTTGAGATGGAGTCTCACTCTGTCACCCAGACTGGAGTGCAGTGGCCGCTCTCGGTCACCACAGCCTCGACCTGCTGGGCTCTGGCGATCCTTCTGCCTCAGCCTTCCGAGTAGCTGGAACTACAGGCGCGCGCTACCACGCCCGGCTGATTTTTGATTTATTGTAGAGATGAGGTCTCGCCTACCCAGGCAGGCCTCGAACCCGCAGGCTCAGGCAATCCACTCACCTCATAAGGAAATTCTCATTTCTCTTGACTGGTATATTGTAGTGTCTTTTTATTTTTATTTTATTATTTATTCATTTATTTATTAGTCAGAATCTCACTCTGTCATCCAGGCTGGAGTGCGTGACACGGTCACGGCTCACAGCAGCCTTGACGTCCTGGGCTCAGGAGATCCTTCTGTCTCAGCCTCCCAAGTAGGTAGGACTACAGTCGTGTGCCACCACACTCAGCTAAGTTTTTTTGTTTTTTGGCAGAGATGGGTCTCGCTGTGTTGCCCAGGCTGGTCTTGAACTACTGGGCGCAAGCAGTGCTCCTGCCATGGTCTCCCAAAGTGCTGGGATTACAGGTGTGACCCATTATGCCTGACCAAGTTGGTGTTAATAGTTAGGTTTTTTTGCTTGTTTTCTTTTCTTTCTTTTTTTCTTTTTGAAAGCAGGATTTATTGAGAGGACAGAAGAACTCCCAGAGCAGCAGGGGACCTGAATGGATTGCCCTTTACTTGTTTTCAGACCCCTCAGGGCTTGTAAACTGGGAGTCCTTTGATTGAATTCAGGATGGTCTGGGATGAAAAAATACTAAATTTTTATTTTCACCAACTTCCAAATATAATTTAGTATTTTCCTCAGTAATGATCGTGTCCAGTAAACCACAGCAGTGCTAGCAATGCCTGCAACATTTCACTAAGAGAGATCACAGTTGTTTTCATTTCACATTACAGCTGTTGCAGGAATCCTGAAAATATTACTTAAACTTCAAATGTAGGGTAGTTACTATTATTTGCATGCAGATATTGTTCTTTAATGTGATAACAAGAAAATGCATACTTTACTATTTGTATATAAAAAAGAAGACTGTAAACTGGGCTCAGTGGCTCAGCCTGTAATCCCAGCGCTTTGGGAGGCTGAAGTGAGTGGATTGCCTGAGCCCATGGGTTCAAGACCCGCCTGGGCAACTTGGCGAGACCTCATCTCTACAATAAAATCAAAAAATTAGTCGGGTGGGGTAGCGCACGCCTGTAATTCCGGCTACTCGGAAGGCTGAGGCGGAAGGATCGCCGGAGCCCAGCAGGTGGAGGCTGCGGTGGCTGGGAGCGGCCACTGCACTCTAGTCTGGGCGACAGAGTGAGACTCCAACTCAAAAAAAAAAAAGACTGTATTTCAATACTGTTAAAGACAATCATTTATTTCTAAGTCATATTTTTTAAATTAATTAATTTAGAAACACTTCTCAGCTGGGCTCAGTGGCTCAGCCTATAATCCCAGCACTTTGGGAGACCGAGGCGAGTGGATTGCCTGAGCCCACAGGTTCGAGATTATCCCAGGCAGCTTGGCAAGACCTCGTCTCTACAATAAATAAAAAAATTAGCCAGGCGTGGTGGCGCACGCCTGTAGTTCCAGCTACTTGGAAGGCTGAGGCGTAAGGATCGCCAGAGCCCAGCTGGTCGACACTGGGGTGGCCATGAGTGTGCCACTGCACTCCAACCCGAGTGATAGAGTGAGACTCCAACTCAAAAAAAAAAAACAAAACTTCTCTTAGAGTGAGTATGGAGATCTGTGATGCCAAAAAGATGGAAAATCCTAGCAAGCGTAGCTTCGGTGTCATAGGACTTGAAATGTGAGCAGGGGCCGGGAGCAGGGCTTCACACCTATATTGTCAATAATTTGGGAGGCCAAGACAGGAGGATTGTTTGAGGCCAGGAGTTCGAGACCATCTGGGCAATATAATGAGACATTGTTTCTACAAAAAAAAAAAAATGGGCATGGTAGCACCCATTGGACCTGTAGTCCCAGTTACTTGGGAGACTGAGGGAGGGGGATCATGTGAGCTCAGGAATTAGAGGCAATCGTGAACTATGATTGTGCCACTGCACTCCAGCCTGGATGACAGAGCAAAACCCTGACTCTTAAAAAAAAGTAATTAAATAAAAAAGAAATGTGTGCTGGACAGGAAGCTGCCGAGGTGTGGTCACTGGCCTCCTTCCTTTTCTTCCCTGTACCTGGAGGGGACCGTGCCAGTCTTGGGATCTTCCAGAATGGCAGGGCCCAGCTAGCTCCTGTCCAGAAGCTGATCTTGGCAAGAGAATCCCTCCTGCTGACCTAGAGTTAACTTGAAAACCTGCCTGAAAACGCGGCTTCTCAGGTCTGCCAGAGCTCACTGAGCATCGGAGGTGGCCCTCCGCCAGCCTGAGTCATCTGGCCTGCGCATTTTCACCCTCGAACCAAGCAGTGGGGTTAGGGGACCAGCCACAACATGCTGAATGGGGTGCCCCCACCACCGCTGCCCCTACCGCATTCACTCCCTTAATTTGCCACTAAATGCTCTGGGCAAAGTTTCAAAACAGTGGCCGCTCCAAACCACAAATCAGATGGAAAAATTATACGGGTGAAGGCATGTGTTTCCCAGTATTGGCATTTCAGAGGCTGGACCGGGAGATGGGGGTCAAAGCCACGGAGAGACATGATGACAATTTGCTCAAGGAAAAGCCAGCCAAGCAGGCCAGTGGCTGCGCTAAACTGTCACCTTTCAGTTAGCGCTGTTTGTGGCACTTACAATGTGATCCTACAGGTAAAAAGTTCAGGTTGCTGGGCATTCATTCCCTCCAGGTCCAGCTGGTATTTCTAGTTTCTAATGTTAATCAAATGAGAGTGGAAAGAAAAAAAGTTTCCTTGTTTTCACTCACGGTGAACAGAAATCTGTGCATGACACATACAGAGATTGCTTATTGCCGGCTGGAGCGGCCTTTCTGACTACGGGGTTTATTTAAATTTTTCTTGTAGGAGATTGTGGCTAAAGGAAAATTCTAGAAGCCCTGGGTTCTAGTGTTGATACTTGCCCTGCTTAAGCCAGTTATGTTCTCGTCCAGGTCTCTGTATCCTGCTGTGTTATGATTTCTTTGGCTTCTTTGACGTAGAAACAGCGGGAAGAACACGTTTTCACTAACAGGTGGAGCTAAACACTGGGTACACACGGGCATAGGACGAGGACGACAGACACCAGGGGCTTCTAAAGCGGGGAGGCGGCAAAAGGTTGAAAAACCATCCATTGATGGGACGGGGTGACTTACGCTTGTTATCCCAGCACTCTGGGAGGCTGAGGCAGGAGGATGGCTTGAGTCCAGGAGTTTGAGACCAGCCTGGGCAACATAGTGAAACCTCATCTCTACAAAACATCAAAAAATTAACTGGAGATGGTGGCGTGTGCCTGTAGTCCCAGCTACTCAGGAGGCTGAGGCAGAAGGATCACCTGAGCTCAGGAGGTTGAGGCTGTGGTGAACCATGATCACGCCACTGCACTCCAGCCTGGGAGACAGAGTGAGAAGCTGACTCAGAAAAAGAAAGAGGGGAGAGAGGAGAAGGAGAGGAGCGGAGAGGGAAGGGGAGGGGAGGGAGAGAAAGCCACCCATTGGGTACCATGTTCACCACTTGAGCGACAGACTCAGTAGAAGCCTAGCCTCACCATCTTGCAACATACCTACCTAAGAAAACCTGCATATGTACCCCTTGAATCTAATTTTCTTTTAGTGAGGTAAAAAATGAAGGGGTTGCATGAGAGAAAAAATCCTGTGTGGAGTTTCTTGGAAAGTTCAGCAGATATAGTATTGCAAAATATACATATTTTTGAGTCAGGGTCTCATTCTGTCACCCAGGCTGGAGTGCAGTGGTACGATCATGGCTCACCGCAGCCTGGGCCTCCAGGGCTTAGGCAATCTTCTGGCCTCAGCCTTCTGATTAGCCGGGACTATAGCTGCGGGCCACCATGGCCAGCTGGTTTTATAATTTAACCAATGAAGTATCAGCTGATCTTCCTCAGTAGAGAACACGGCATCCTTGCCTTGTTTGGCTCCTGGTTAGAATCCACCCCGACTGTCGTAGACTTCAGGGCGAGTGCCCCGTGGCATTTGAACTTGTAAGCCCTCCAGCTTCTGCAAAGACGGAGACGCCACCCTGGCAAGAGTGATTCTTCATTTGCATTCACGGTCTTTGTATGATCTGATGGGATTGGAACCAAAGTACATTTTGCTGGTTGACTAAGGCGTTGAGTGTGGAAACCCAAGTTAAGGGTCATCAGATTTCTGATTTATTACAATAACATAGAACAATCTTCCTGAGCTGAGTCATAGCTTAATCCCTTGAGATCAAATAAGGTAATGTGTGCATCTATAAGGGACTGTCTTTCCACACTGCTCGGAGCTTAGCAGGTACTGACAACGTGGCACTGGATAGAGTCCTTGTCCCCTGCCTGTCTGCTGGCGTTGCCTTAGAAACTGGAGATGTGGAGGCCGGGCGCCGTAGCTCACGTCTGTCATCCCAGCACTCTGGGAGGCCGAGGTGAGAGGATTGCCTGAGTTCGCGGGTTTGAGACCAGACTGGGCAACTTGGCGAGACCTCATCTCTACCATAAATCAGAAACTTAGCAGGGTGTGGTGGCGCGTGCCTGCAGTTCCAGCTACTCGGAAGGCTGAGGCGGAAGGACCGCCGGAGCCCAGCAGGTCGAGGCTGCGGTGGCCGGGAGCGGCCATTGCACTCCAACCTGGGCGACAGAGTGAGACTCCAACTCAAAAGAGCAAAAAACAAAAAAAAAATTGGAGATGTGGGAAACACGAGGAAGACATGGAAAGCAGGCTCAGAACAGTGCTGTCCTGCAGAACTTTCTGCAGTGACAGAAATGTTCTGTATTGATGGCAGCCACTAGTCATGTGGGAGCCAAGGAATATTTTTTCAAAAATCTAATTTTAGAACCATTGTTTTGTTAAACACTGGTCAGGCCATGTTTTCTTAGCTTTGACCTCCTCCCCTACCTTGGGGAGGTGAATCTCCTCTTTATCTCTCTAATTTTCTTTCTAAATGAACTTTAAAAACTTTTTTAAAAATCTAATTTTAATTAATTTAAAATGTAAAGCCAGTTGGGCATGGTGGCTCACACCTGTAATCCCAGGACTTTGGAAGACTAGGACAAGAGGATTGCCTGAGTCCAGGGGTTTGAGATCAGCCTGGGCAACTTGGTAAGACCTCGTCTCTACAATAAATCAAAAAATTAGCTGGATGTGGTGGCACACACCTATAGTTCCAGCTACTTGGAAGGCTGAGGTGGAAGGATCGCCTGAGTCCAGCAGGTCAGGCTGTGGTGGCCATGATCATGCCATTGCACTCCAGCCTGGGTGACAGAGTGAGACTCTGACTCAAAAAAAAAAAAAAAATTAAGCCGGGCTCGGTGGCTCAGCCTGTAATCCCACGCTTTTGGGAGGCTGAGGTGAGTGAATTGCCTGAGCCCGCGGGTTTGAGACCCGCCCGGGCAGCGAGAACTAATCTCTACAATAAATTAAAAAATCAGCTGGGTGTGGTAGCGCATGCCTGTAATTCCAGCTACTTGGAAGGCTGAGGCGGAAGGATCGCCAGAGCTTGGATCACCATACCACATTGGACCCTGGAATTTAGAAAATTATCAACAAGAAATTAGACAAAATAATATAACTCTGGTAATGCAGAGAGAATAAGTCACTCATTGTTTTTTATTTTTATATCTTTTGAGTCAGGGCCTCACTCTGTCACCCAGTGTCACTGGAGTGCAGTAGCATAATCATAGCTCACCACAGCCTCTAATTCCTGGACTCAAGTGATCCTTCTGCCCCACCACCACGACTGGTTAATTTTTCTATTTTTTGTTGAGGTGGTGTCTTACTTTGTTGCCCAGGCAAGTCTCAAATTCCTGGCCTCAAGCGATCCTCCCACCTCAGCCTCCTAAAGTCCTGGGATTTCAGGTATGAGCCACCAGGCCCAGCTGAACAAGATATTCTGTGTAAAGTATTATGCTGTAATGAAATGATATGAGGAAGTGAATTAGAATGATCACATCAAGCCGGGCTCGGTGGCTCAGCCTGTAATCCTGCGCCTTTGGGAGGCTGAGGTGAGAGGATTGCCTGAGCCCGCGGGTTCGAGACCTGCCTGGGCAACTTGGCGAGACCTCATCTCTGCAATAAATAAAAAATGAGCCGTGTGTGGTAGCGCGTGCCTGTAGTTCCAGCTACTGGGAAGGCTGAGGCGGAAGGATTTCCGGAGCCCAGCAGGTTGAGGCTGCGGTGGCCGGGAGTGGCCACTGCACTCCAGTCTGGGTGACAGTGAGACTCCAACTCAAAAAAAAAAAAAAAAAAAGAATGATCACATCCAGGACAGATGTTCCCCAAATTTCACATCATTTATTAATATTGCATATATTTTCTCCAAAATATATTCAAATAATTTTAAAGGATACTCAATGACATTTCAGTATTCATGAAATCTGAGATTCTCCCCAAACAGAAATAACTCCAGACACTGGACTCAGAGGTGACTTTGTTTTAGAAACCATACTTAATCCATGAATGAACGAATTCAACAATTCCCAGAGCCCTCAGGTACAGAATATACCAGGATGACCAACGCAGATATGGGAAGAACATTCCAGAAAAAAGAAATGGTATGGGGAAGGCTTTGCCCTAGGAAGGACTAAGAGAGGGACCTGCAGCTGGAGAAGAGACGGAGGGGCCAGGGAGGTCTGAGGAAGGAGGCAGGGAGGGCTGAGTCTTGCAGGACCCATGTTATTGTATCAAATTAAATTAAATTATAAGCCGGGCTCGGTGGCTCAGCCTGTAATCCCGCGCCTTTGGGAGGCTGAGGTGAGTGGATTGCCTGAGCCCGCCAGTTCGAGACCCGCCTGGGCAGCGAGACCTCATCTCCACAATAAATCAAAAAATCAGCCGGGCGTGGTAGCGCGCGCCTGTAATTCCGGCTACTCGGAAGGCTGAGGCAGAAGGTCGCTGGAGCCCAGCAGGTCGAGGCTGCGGTGGCCGGTAGCAGCCACTGCACTCCAGTCTGGGCGACAGAGTGAGACTCCAACTCAAAAAAAAAAAAAAAGAAAAAATTAAATTATATCACATTACATTTTATTTTATTTATTTTGAGTTGGAGTCTCACTCTGTCGCCCAGACTGGAGTGCAGTGGCACTCTCACAGCCACAGCAGCCTCGACCTGCTGGGCTCAGGCAATCCTGCCTCTACCTTCCAGGTAGCAGGAACTACAGGCGTGCACCACCATGTCTGGCTAATTCGATTTATTGTATGGACAAGGACTCACCAACTCACCCAAACTGGTCTCAAACCCTGGGGCTCAAGCAATCGTCTCACGTCTCTCCCATCCAAAGAGCTGGGATGACAGGAATGAGTCACCACGCCGGCCACTTTTTCTTTTATCTTATTTTATTTAATTTAAGTGGGGGGGTCTCACTCTGTTGCCCAGGCTAGCGGGCAGTGGCTCGATCACAGTTCACGGCAGCCTCCATCTCCTGGGCTCAGGCCATCCTCCCACCTCAACCTCTGGAGTAGCTAGGACTTCAGGCATGCACCTCCATACCCCACTAACTTTTTTTTTTTTTTGTAGAAACAAGACCTTGCTAGGTTGCCCAGGCTGGTCTCGAATTCCTGAGCTCAAGCAATCCTCCTGCCTTGGCTTCCCAAAGTGCTGGAATGACAGGTGCGAGCCACCAAGCCTGGCAGCAATAAATAAATAAATGTTTGTAGAAGTCAGATCCTCTCATGGCCCTGCTCTGAGCCCTGCAGAGGGCTCATCCCACCTGAACCTGACTCTGGCCTGCAGGCCTGGGCCCCTGCAGTCTCTCTGGTCTCATTTCCAACCCTCCCCTTCCTGCTGTTCCAGTCCCACTGCCTCCGGGTTGTTCTCTTAAGGTGCCAAGCACTCCCTGTAGCGAGCCTTTGCACGTGCTGTTCCCTCTGTCTGGCACTCTCTTCTTGCCACGCTGCTGCCAGGGCCCCTTCCCTCACCTCTAGTCGCTGTTCAAGGGTGAGCACCATGTCAGCTCGTCCCACGGACAGCAGGTCCTGCTTCCAGCCCCAGTCAGCTCCTTGTCTTCTGTTCTCCACGCTGTCCCCATCGGTGGACACATGCCAGGCACACTGCACGCTCCACCCTCAGAGGGGACTGCGGTTGCTGTAGGTGGAAGGTTCGTGCCACGCTGACTCGAGCAAGGCTGCTGGAGACACTTGTGCACTGTGTGTGCTTGCTCTGGGGCTCTGTGTCATGGGTTGGTCGTTCCTGTAATATTGGATTATTATATGGTGACCTGTGACCGGCGATGTTCAATGTTGTTATTGTAACTGTTTTGGGGCACCACAAGTTACACCCATATAAGACGGAGAACTTCACGGCCACCGCAGCCTCGACCTACTGGGCTCCAGGGATCCTTCCACCTCAGCCTTCCAAGTAGCTGGAACTACAGGTGTGCGCCACCACATCTACGAAATAACATACTAGCTTTGGATTTAAAGTGAGGAATATAGCCGGGCTCGGTGGCTCAGCCTGTAATCCCAGCGCTTTGGGAGGCTGAGGTGAGTGGATTGCCTGAGCCTGAGGGTTTAAGACCCACCTGGGCAACTTAGTGAGACCTCATCTCTACAATAAATCAAAAAATTAGCCAGGCGTGGTAGCATGCGCCTGTAGTTCCAGCTACTTGGAAGGCTGAGGCGGAAGGATCGCCGGAGCCCAGCAGGTCGAGGCTGCGGTGGCCGGGAGCGGCCACTGCACTCCAGTCTGGGCGACAGAGTGAGACTCCAACTCAAAAAAAATAAATTAATTAAAATAAAAATTTATTTAGTGAGGAATGTGAGGCTGGGTGCGGTAGCTCACGCCTGTAATCCCAGCACTTTGGGAGGCTGAGACAGGAGGACAGCTTAATGACAGGAGTTGAAAACCAACCTGGGCAACATAGCAAGACCTCGTCTCTACCAAAAATAAAAAAAATAGCTGGGGATAGTGGTGTGTACCTGTGGTCCCAGCTACTCAGGAGGCTGAAGAGGAAGGATTGCCTGAGCTCAGGAGACTGAGGCTGCCGTGAGCTGTGATCGTTGTGGCCTCGCCACTGCACTCCAGTCTGGGTGACAGAGCAAGCTCCTGACTCAAAAAATTTTAAAAAAAGCTTGGTGTGATGGCTCCTGCCTGTAATCCCAGCACTTTGGGAGGTGGAGGTGAGAGGATTGCCTGAGCCCGTGGGTTCGAGACCAGCCTTTCTTTATGGCAAGAGGAAAGACATTTCTGATGTGCTCAGCAAATATTTGGAGGTAAGTTGGCAGCATGACTAATTCAGCCATTGCTGTGAGGTCCCTTCAGACAAGGATCAATAGCTTGTCTGCATCAATAGCTCGTGATGCATTTTGTGTTTCTTTGCATCGTTAGCATGTTTGTATATTCATTAAAAAAAAAAAAGCACAGGCTGGGCGTGGTGGCTCACGCCTATAATCCCAGCACTTTGGGAGGCTGAAGCAGGAGGATTGCTTGAGCTCAGGAGGGCATTGCCACCTAAATAACAACAACAACAAAATCAGCCAAGCATGGTGGCACGTGGCTATAGTCCCGGGCACTCTGGAGGCTGAGGCAGAAGGATTGCCTGAACCCAGGAGGTGAAGGCTGTGATCGTGCCACTGCACTCCAGCCTGGGAGACAGAGTGAGACTTCAACTCAAAAAAAAAAAAAAAAAAACACACATACACACACACACACACACACACACACACACACACACACACACACACAGCGTGCCTGCAAAGAATTATAGTGTTATGTAGTAGAAGGTATAATTATTTTTTTAATTTAGTGAGTTTTATAGAATAAAAAGTTTAACGCTGGGCACGGTGGCTCACACCTATAATCCCAGCACTTTGGGAGGCAGAGATGAAAGAATTGCATGAGCCCAGGGGTTCGAGACCAGCTTGGGGAACTTGGCGAGACTTCATCTCTACAATAAATCAAAAAATTAGGCTGGGCGCAGTGGCTCAAGCCTGTAATCCCAGCTCTTCGGGAGGCTGAGGCGAGAGGATTGCCTGAGCCCAGGGATTTGAGACCAACCCGGGCAACTTGGTGAGACTTTGTCTCTACAATATACCAAAAAAGTATCTGGGTGTGGTAGCGTGCACCTGTAATTCCGGCTACTTGGAAGGCGGAGGTGGAAGGATCACCTGAGCCCAGCAGGTCGAGGCTGCAGTGGCCGTGAGTGTGCCACTGCATTCCAGCCTGGGTGACAGAGTAAGACTCTGATTCAAAAAAAAAAATAATGTGAAAAAATAAATCAAATGCTAGAGGTGACTAAACTTAGTGAGGAAGGCAGGTCAAAAGCCAAGACAGGCCAGATGTGGCGACAGATATCCACATGGGAGGTTGAGGTAGGAGGATCACTTGAAACCCAGGGGTTTGAGACCAGCCTGAGCAACATAGCAAGACTCCATCTCAGAACAAACAAACAAGCCCCCCCCCCAAAAAAACGATAACAACTAAAGAAAGCCCAAATAGGTCAAAAGCTCTTGCACAAAAATGCCAGATAGCGATTACAAAGGAAAAAGTTCTTCAAGGAAATTCAAGTTCTTCTCTGGCAAACACATGAAAACACAAGAAAACAAAATAGCATTATTCCTGAGGTGATGAAAATGTGAGTGGTCTGGCTAGAAGATCAAACCCGCCACAACATTCCTTTAAGCCAAAGCCTAAGCCAGAGCAAGGCCCGACCTCTTTTCAATTCTGTGAAGGCTGAGAGAGGTAAGGAAACTGTGGGGGAAAAAGTCTGAAGCCAACAGAGGTTGGGTCATGAGACTAAAAGAAGAACCATTTCCATAGCATAAAGATGCAGGTGGCCGGGCTTGGTGGCTCAGCCTGTCATCCTGTGCTTTAGGAGGCTGAGGTGAGTGAATTGCCTGAGCCTGCGGGTTCGAGACCCGCCTGGGCAACTTGGCGAGACCACATCTCTAGAATAATAATAATAAAAAAAAATTAGCTGGGCGTGGTAGCGCGTGCCTGTAGTTCCAGCTACTTGAAAGGCTGAGGCGGAAGGATCGCCGGAGCCCAGCAGGTCGAGGCTGCAGTGGCCGGGAGCGGCCACTGCACTCCAGTCTGGGTGACAGAGTGAGACTCCATCGCAAAAAAATAAATAAATAAATAAAAATGCAGGTGAAGCAGCAAGGTCCGATGGAGAGGCTGTAACAAGTTACCAGGAGATAGAACTGAGTCACCGATGCAGGTAGTTACAGAAGTCACAGATTTTCTTTCTTCCTTTTTTGGTAGGTGTGGGATCTTGCTTTGTTGCCCAAGCTGATCTTGAACTCCTGGCTTCTAGCAATCCTCTTGCCTCCACCTCTCAAAGTGCTGGGATTACAAACGTGAGTCACCGCACCCGGCCGCAACAGATTTTCTTTCTTTTTTTTCTTCTGGAATTGGAGTCTCACTCTGTCACCCAGGCTGGAGTGGTGTGGCTTGCTCACGGCCACCGCAGCTACAATCTGCTGGACTCAGATGATCCTTCCGCTTCAGTCTTCCAAGTAGCTGGAACTACAGGCATGTGCCACCATGCCTGGCTAATTTTTTGATTTATTGTAGAGATGGGGCCTTGCCAAGTGGCCCAGGTTGGTTTTGAACCCCTGGACTGAGGCAATCCTTTTGCCTCTGCCTCCCCAAGTGCTGGGATTATAGGTGTGAGTCACTGCATCCAGAGACAAAACAGCCTTATAGTGGAAGAAGATGTCATCTAGGTCTTTCATTGCTGGAGAGGAGAAGTCAATAGCTTCAAAGCTTCAAAGCACAGGCTGACTCTCTAGTTAGGAGCTAACGCAGCCGGTGACTTTAAGTTGAAGCCAATGCTCATTTACCATTTCAAAAATCGTAGCGCTCTTAAGCATGAAGCAAAATCTACCCTGCCTGTGCTCTGTCAGTGATATAACAAAATCTGCATGACAGCACGTCTGTTTACTGCGTGGTTTACTGGATATTTCATGCCCATTGTTGAGACCTCCTATTCAGAGATAAGATTCCTCTCAAGATATTAGTGCTCACTGACAAGCACTGGCCACCCTAGGACTCTGACTGAGTTGTACAAGGAGATTGGCGTGTTCACGCCTGTTGACGCAACACCCACTCTGAGCCCACGAATCAAGGGGTGGTTTGGACTTTCAAGTCTTACCTGAACAAACACACAGAGGATACCTGGTCCCACTCCGGCAGACGTGAGGGCCAGTTGGAGCCCAAACCTCACCTGCATGCAGCCCATGTGTCTAGTTAATCCATACTATACCCCACATCTCAAGAATAAAGTTTAAAAAAAAAAAAACTCGTCCCCTAAGTCTATCGCTGCCATAGACCATAATTTCTCTACTCTGGACAGAGTATCTCTCTTTGCACTGTGACATCTCAGCATTCCTATGACTCAATTCATTGCAAATCCGCTTTGCTGCAGTGGGGGCCATCAGACCCCCAGATTCTGAGGTTCCCCCGTGTCATCTGCCTGCTTAGTGTCTGACTTTCCCCACTAGAATGACTCTTTGAGGGCAGGGGCCACGACTTGTTCCCTTATATCTTCAGCCTGTCTAAGTGGGTCAATACTTATTTGGTAGCTGGACATGGTGGCTCACGCCTGTAATCCCAGCACTTCGGGAGTCTAAGACCGGAGGATTGCTTGAGCCAAGAGATTGAGACCAGCCTAGGAAACACAGCGAGACCTTGTCTTTACCAAAAAAAAAAATAGAAAAATTAACTGGACATGGTAGCACGCTACTGTAGTCCCAGCTACTCAGGAGACTGAAGCAGAAGGATCGCTTGAGCCCAGGAGTTCGAGGCTGCAGTGACCCATGATCATGCCACTGCACTGCAGCCTGGGTGACAAAGTGAACACTGTCTCAAAAAAAAACACCCCAAAACAAACCTTGTTTGTTGAATGAATGAATGGGGGATGAACCCGATGGTGTCTCCGACTCCTTGACCAGTTTGGGGAACCGGGACTAGCATGTTCTCTCCTTTGTGTTGGGGCTTCCTGGCCCCTCCATTGGGCTGGTTCTGAGAATGGTGGCCGATGTCGCCCACCTTCCCCTTCAAGTGTCCCCACAGAGCTGAGCCAACCCTTCACCCAGCACGAGACCTTTCCAGCACCACCCACCTCCCCCAGCCTGTCCTTCCCGGGGCAGGGGCAGCAGGCCAGGACGGCGGGACCCTGGGGGACAGGTGGGAGGAGGCAGTGGTGGTTGTGGCTTAGCTGGGGAGCCTTGGAAGCCTCCAGGGATGCCCCGGAGAGGCTCGGCCAGACCCTAGCACTGGGCCCTTGTTAAGACGAGGTCTTGCTGTGTCCCCAGGCCGGTCTCAATCCCTTGGCTCAAGAGAACCCGCCGCCACCATGCCTTGCCAGTCCTCCTCAAAGCCCCCTGACCTGGTGGGAACACAGAATGTCAGTGGCATCGACCTCCCCGGCTGTATGGTTTACTGTTTTTATTTTAGAGGAGAAACCAGCCGGGCTCGGTGGCTCAGCCTGTAATCCCGCGCCTTGGGAGGCTGAGGTGAGCGGATCGCCTGAGCCCGCGGGTTCGAGACCCGCCTGGGCAACTCGGCGAGACCTCATCTCTACAATAAATAAAAAATGAGCCGGGCGTGGTAGCGCGCACCTGTATTTCCCAGCTACTGGGAAAGGGCTGAGGCGGAAGGATCGCCGGAGCCCAGTGGGTCGAGGCTGCGGGGGCCCAGGAGCGGCTATCACCCCAGTCTGGGTGACGGAGTGAGACTCCAACTCAAAAAAAAAAAAAAAATTCGAGGAGAAACCAAGCAAAATGAGACTTTTAGCTCAAAGCACCAGGATCTTTTGGGGGGTAAGGGGGAGCACCACATGTAGGGGAGAGCATGGTCAGGGAAGCAGAAGGTCTGAGTCTGAGTCGCAAGGGGTGAGTTGGTGTGAGCCACGGTTGGGGCAAGTTACTCAATAACCTCTGTTCTCGATTTGCCATCGGTAGATATGGGATACAATTCCTGCTCTGCCTATGTCTCAGGGACGTTGTGGGGGTCATGAGATGAAAATAGGTGCCATACCAGGTGCGGTGGCTCATGCCTGTAATCCCAACCCTTTGGGAAGCTGGGGTAGGAGGATCGCTTAAGGTGTTTGATAACAGTCTGGGCAACATAGCAGGACTCTGTCTCTTATTTTTAAAAAATGGGGCTGGGCAAAGTGGCCCATGCCTGTCATCCTAGCACTTTGGGAGGCATTGGCGAGAGGATTGCCTGAGCTCAGGAGTTCGACACCAACCTGGGCAACGTGGCAAGACCTCATCTATACAATAAATCAAAAAATTAGCCAGGCATGGTGACTCATGACTGTAGTTCCAACAACCTGGAAGGCTGAGGTGGAAGGATCGCCTGAGCCCAGAAAGGTCAAGGCTGTGGTGGCCATGAGCATGCTACTGCACTCCAGCCTGGGTGACAAAGTGAGACTCCGACTCAAAAAATAAATAAGTAAAAATTTTTTTAAAAAGGTGCACACTTATAGCCATACAATGCTATTTCTACCTAGAATTGCTGTGAACAGAACCATGATGGTGACATGTCTCAAATTCCCAGTGAAATGAAAGCGTGGTCTCTCTTCACCAGTAATGGGAGGACAGTTCAAGAGGGGAGGAGGGGAACAGTGCATTTTTGGACTTTGCGCATCTATGGAAACCATCACACCACCTATCGTCTGTAGAGAGATATTCAGTTATAGACATGTTCTTATATCATGGACAAATTGATGACCTTCAGTCATTCAAATTATCTTTTTTTTTGAGCCAGTGTCTCACTCTGTCACCCAGGTTGGAGTACAGTGGCACAGTCATGGCTCACCACAGCCTCAAACTTCTGGGTTCAGGCAATCCTTCCTCCTCAGCCTTCCACATAGCTAGGACCACAGATGTGCTCCACCATGCCCAGCAATTTTTTTTTTCTGTTTTGTTTTTGTTTTTGTAGTGAGGAGGTCTCACTATGTTGCCTAGGCTGGTTTCGAACTCCTGGGTTGAAGCCATCCTCCCACTTTGGCCTCCCGAAGTGCCGCAACTACAGATGCGAGCCACTGTGCCTGACCCTAAATTATCTTAATAAGCAAAAACCATATATACATATATATATAGATATATGGATTAGCACAGTCATGATGACTGGTTGAGATTATAGCTCTAAAAAGAACTTACTTGCCGGGTTCGGTGGGTCAGCCTGTAATC